>OW387024.1:24925046-27325046 GCA_936439885.1 Nowickia ferox
ATGTAAAATCAATTTGCAAACATGTACATACACACATACATACATATATATGTATGGATGTGTGTGCTTGTGTCTAAATATGTACCGTATTTTAAGTAAATGCTTAGGTATGTATGTAACATATGTACATACATACACAATTGATAAATTGAACACGCTTATGTACATACTCGTACATTTATTTGTCTGGTCATGTCAGGTTTTTTTTTTTAAATGAACTTTTGTTCTAGTGCCGTTTAAAATTGATGTATTATTAACTTAATGAATAAACAAAAATTACCTTTTTATTTGCTGTGCTGTTTGAAATATTCTTTCCGTCTAATTATTTGCCTTTGTAATGCTTTTTCTGTTTTATTTAGAGAAGGAACGACGACGACATCAGGGAAATTTAATGAAAGTCGATAACACTTGGTTTCTGTTTAAAGTTCTTGATTGCTTTTCTTTTTTGTAAATATACCTATTACAAAATTCAAATTGTTCTTGGGTTTGAAAAACTTTTAAAAAATATAACACTTATTTTCACTTGATTTATAGACCTTTTTAAAAAAATTTTGTATCCAACTTTGCTTTTTGTATTAGCAGACAATTTTTATTAGTTGAGAATTTTTTTCTTTTCCTATTTGTATTTTTTCTAATGAAAGTTGCTCTTTTATTGACCGTCTGTTGTCTGGCTATTTGGTTTTTACAATCAATTTATTTTACTTCCGATATATGTATGTACATATGTAATTATTTAACCAGCATAAAAATGTATGTATAAAAACACTTTATATGCGTTATCTTCCTAATTGAAATTGTATTATTTCTCTTGTTGTTTCTTTTTACTTTATCAATATAAGAATTTGGCAAATATTTAACACTTGGGGTTTCTTCTTTTAGATTTTGTATAACAATTTCATGTAAACCTTTATAAATAAATAATTTACTTTATATTCCTTTTTTTATACATATGTATGTATGTATATTTGTTGTGTGTGTTTGTAAATAATTAATTTACAATTATTTTTTAATTAACAACTTGCGCTACGAATTTTCAACGAAACGTACACCACCATTAACTTTTCTTGAGTGAGTTTACTTGCTCGTTTCATTGCTTTCTAGCCGACGTTCAATATAATTATTTCATTGATTTTGTTTTGTGCTGTTAATTCTTCCAATTGCATTTAGTTAAGTAACTGTAGTTGTCTCTCTTTGTCTTACGTTGTGTTTACGCGATATAAGTTTTAATGCAATTTTGCTTTTGCGTTCTAACTTTTTAATATCAAAAGCAATTCTCTCTCTTTTTTTTTTTTGTTTGTTAATACACTCTCCGTGTACTAATTTCTTTCAGAAAAAAAAACATGTCCAATCGTTGTTGCCGTTTGGGCATTTTCACTGCTAGATTTAGCATATTCTTTTGCAAAAAAAGCATTCTTTAAAAAAAATATCTGCTAAAAAAACCTTAGTAAATTTAAAATTTAGCATTTAATTTTTTCTTCTGTAGAACATTCTAAGAGATACTTTGCACCGATTTAGCAAACTCCCATCATAATTTTCTGGCAATACTGGCCACAATGAATGAGTGTTTTCGATAGTGTTACCAGCAGCATATTCAGAAAAAAAATATTACACTTGGAATAAAGGAAAATTACCCCGTTTGACTGATATTACACCTGATCACAAACTAACTTTTTATTTTATAAAAAAAACTTTTATAAGAAAAAATACAAACATTTATTTAATAGAGATAAATATTAAAATAGAATTAGTTTTTACTTTCTGTTCTGTTACGAATCAGTTGACTCTTTTTTTTTGCAATAAAATGTGATTGTGCTTTTAAAAGTTAAAAAATTTTATTTTTACAAGCTTGTATGAAATGAAAATGATAAAATTTTATTGAAACATAAAAATTTACGACGAAAAATTCATCACTTTTTCTTTGCTGGTCAGAAACAGCTGATAATTTATTACTGAAAAAGTAAGTATTAAAATTTAATAACAGAACTTCAGAGCACACAACAGCAACAGAAAGTAAAAACTAATGAGGTCTTTAATGATACTATTGAAAATTATTATTATTATTTTTAAATTTATTATAGTTAAAATTACAATAAACTAAACTAAAGAAAAGCACTAACAACTATGGGCTATCGGCTTCTATTGAAATTAAAATGAAATAATAAAGTTAAAATAATGACTCCTATATCCAAATTTGGTTGTATATAGTACGTTCCGTTAAATACCTTCTGCAATGGTTTTAGGCGACAGTCTGTTTTGCAAATCAGTATTACAAATGTTAAGGGTGGCTGTACGAAAAATCTTCTAAGAGAAAACCCCCAATGAGCAAACGAGGTAGTTGAGGTCATAAGTATTTCCAGAGACGTAGTCGATATCCACAAACAGGCTGGATTTGAGTTGAGGGGATTTGTGTCGAACTCGAGTGAATTTTTGGCCGCGATGAACAAAGGTAACGCAGTAAAAGACGATATAATTTTGTCAGATCTGGGCAACGAGGAAGATAGCACCGAAAGAATTTTAGGAATGCATTGGAGTCAAGCTACAGATTGTCTTTGTTTTGTTTTAAAATTTGCAAGAGTTCAAGAATTAGTTTTGAAAGGAGACCAGAAACCAACGAAAAGTCAGGTGTTAGGCTTGACTATGTAAATTTTTGATCCGTATGAGTTTCTGGCCAACGTTGTCATAAAATCAAAAATATTCCTTCAGGAGCTATGGAGAAGCAAAGTGGACTGGAACTCAGCCATTCCAGATGAAATCTATGCAAGGTGGTTCTCTTGGTATAGAAGCCTGTATATAAATAAGGCAAGTTACTATTCCAAGGTGTTATTACCTGAATCTATTTTGTAAGGAAACTATTGTCGAGTTGCACATCTTTTCGGATGCTAGTGAGGTCGCCTACGCCACAGTCGCATATTGGAGAATATGCTTCAATGGGGCAGTAACAATCGCTTTTATCGCGGGTAAGTCAAGGTGCGCACCTTTAAAACCACTTTCTATCCCTCGCCTAGAGCTTCAGGCTGCAGTACTTGGAACCAGATTGAAGGAGTCGATACTAGCCTCCCATAATATCAAGCCTAGAGAAATTGTGTTTTGGTCAGATTCCAAAACGGTGATCAAGTGGATCCAATCCGACTGCAGGACTTACAAACAATTCGTCGGACATCGTATCGCAGAGATACTTGAATCTTCTGATGGGAAACAATGGCGATGGTTGCCTGGAGCCTTAAATCCTGCTGACGATGCCGACCACAGGAATTTTCAAGTGCATATTCAACATCACGCTGGTTAAACGGCCCCACATTTTTAAAAGATAATAAGTTAAACTGGCCGAATATTCCAAACGATATCGACAAACATGAAGTCGTGGTAGAGAAAAGATCAAAATTTGTTTTTATCATTGGTGTGAACGCCTTTATACCTTTTAATCGTTATTCAAGTTTTTTAAAGTTGGTCAGATTTATGAGTTGGGTGCGCCGTGCAGTTCGAATTTTCAGATCAACATCAGGTGTAATAATATAAAGGCCGCTCATGGTATACAATTAACTGCAAATGAAATTACTAACACAACGGAATACTTATGTAAAATGGTTCAAAGGGATATTTTCTACGAAGAGTACAGCAGGCTAAAACCAAATAAAAGTATTCCCAGGTCGAGTAAAATTTTTAAGCTTTCTTTTACAAAGGAGCCTATAATATTGCCAAAAAGTCATCAGCTCACGAAGTTGATAGTGAAACACTACCACGATAATTTCAGGCACCAAAATCAAGAATCTATCTGCGCCGCGATTAGACTATACCTTGCCTGCAACAAGTTGTAAGATCGGTCAAATCAAATTGCCAAATTTGCAAAAACAGCCGTTCCAAGGCCGCCCTTAATGGGCCAACACCCAGCAGATAGAGTAAGCCCGTATGTGAGGCCATTCTCCTATACTGGAGTGGACTACATTGGTCCTTTTTTTGTCTCTATAGGTCGTCGACAGGAAAAAGGATGGGTGGCTCTATTCACTTGCCTTGCAGTAAGGGCGATTCATTTGGAATTCGCAAGAGATTTGTCGACCGACGCAGTAATCACATGCATTAAAAATTTAAGCCATGCGGCTAAGAAGCGATAGAGGCACAAATTTTGTAGGAGCAAGCAAAGAAGAATTTGTTTTTGATGAAACGAAATTGGTGAACGAGTGTTCGAAACGGGGCATAGAATCGGTACTTAACACTCCATCTAACCCATCGGCAGGAGGTGCCTGGGAACGTATGGTGCCGCTCTGTAAAAAAAGTATTAGCATTTACGTTGAATGAAAAGGCTCCACAGATTGAGACATTTTACGGCCTACTTGTGGAAGCGGAAAATTGAATCAACTCACGACCGCTTACACATCTTCCAATCGAACACTCCGAGGCAGAACCTTTAACACCCAACCATTTTCTGATGGGATGTCCAAACATACTACAAACGCCTGCAGTGCCTGAGAGAGTCTGTTTAAGGAAGCAGTGGCAGATACTTCAGCAGATGAAGCAAACGTTTTGGAAGAGGTGGATACTGGAGTATCTGCCGAAAATAACCCGCCGAACAAAGTGGTATACTCCAGTCAAGCCGATACAAGTTGGAGATGTGGTAATCATTTGTGATGACAACGAAATGCGCGGGCAATGGAAAAGAGGTTTGGTTGTGGAAGTATTCCAGGCTGCGGATGGGCAGGTTCGCGCAGCAGTAGTTAAGACAAACATTGGCAATTTGAGGCGCCCGGCATCAAAGCTGGCAGTACTGGACGTTGGTGGCGAGTCTCCCAGGTCGACACACTGGGCCCGGGATGTTACAAATTAGTATTGATATTTTTAAATAATTTTTTTAACGGTCGATTTCGACCAGGACTGTATTTTTTGTATTTTAATTTTTTTTACTGTCAGTGTAAGCACGACATAGTCCGCCACGGATTTACTCGGTATCGAGTATTCTTACTCTTACCGCTTACCTAAATCGTAAAACAAACGAACATTTTTTATTCTTTGACAAAGCCGTGAGCAAGAACATGAGATTGTAAGTCCTTGACCATTTTCATTAAATATTGTATTTTTTTTTTAATGGAGACTACTATTGTTGACAGATAATAAAACGCTCGAAAATTATACCGACGCCGAAATTGTTTTATTATTTTGTCCAAACGCTCTTTATTGCCGCCGCAACAGTAATACATAATTACAATTTATATCATATTATATTAAAGCACATAATATTTTTACTTCAACAAATTAAATAGAAAATAGTGATAAAAATATAGCCCAGGAGCTTAAGTTAGTATACATAGTACGTACATATGTACGTACCTTTATACGAAAAATGCTTCTGAAAAGCCCTAACGTAAGGCGGACTCGCTAACAAAGTAGAAAAAAAAGAAGAAAAAAGTTTGCAACCCAGTATCTTTTTCATTTGATTACACAAAAACTATATATTATTACTTCACAGAAGCACTTTGGTAAGGCAAAAAATTCATGGCTTTTTGGAAGCTGTATGTATTGCTTCTAGCTGGCTCATCTCGAAAAAAAAATGCTTTATTCATGCGCAACAGCAACTGATTCTGTAAAATTGTCTCTCTTACAAACACGCTTCTGGGAAGTAGTAATTTTTGCTGGGTACGTATTTGAATTTTTTCATCTGGTTAATTTTTTAAGTTTATATTGGAAAATATGTTTGAACTTTTAGCGATCTTCGAAAATCAATTTTTGTAAAAGTGATTTGAAATCACAAGGTGTACTGCACACACAACTTTTTGAATTTTTGTGATTTTAAACCGGTCAGCTAAATGCCTGCCGATTGGAAATCACTTGGTTATTTTTTCAACCACTTCATTTTGAAATTAGCAAAAAGTTAATTAAATAACTTAATATACATATTTTTTATAGTAAAATTACTAATTTTCTACGAAAGTTTGAAAGGGTAAAATCACATCGAAAAGTTAAAACTTTTGCGATTTTCAGAACACTATCAAATCACATTTGTGATTTTAAAATCACAAAGTGATTTGAAATCTTGTGATTTCCAGAGCATGAATATGTTATTTTTGTTTAAAAAGCGTAAAACTTTCCAATATCCGCCAGAAGCGAAAATAGTGAAAATTCTGAGTAAACAATTTTCAAATTTTGAAAAAAAAAATTCATACAAAGATATAACAAAAACATTTAAGAGCCAATTTTCCATAAAATATTCGAATTTCAGAAAAACATAAAAATAAACAAATTTTCCACATATTGAAAAAAAAATTTCTAACGTATGAAGGAAACCATGGAAACAATTTTGTTTTTAATTGACTAAAAGCAGCAACGAAATACAGAGGCATTATTACAACTTGAAATTAGTTAAAAGTAGGATTTTATCGGACATATAAAAGGTTTTTCATTATTTAATCCAATATTTTATTTTTATTTAACGCGTCAGTGTTGCTTAGCAGCAGGGAAATGCATCCAGACGTGCTAAGCCAACAATAAATAAATTTTTTAAAGTTTTGCATTACTGCAATTTTATTTTAATCTACCAGGGGCCTGTTTTTCAAAACTTAGAAGTGCATTATATAAAAAAAAATAATAAAATAATAAAAAATATGTGATAAACAGCCCCCACGTATAATGAACTTGCCTTTAAATTAGCGCCCACTTAAGATTAAAGTGAAAAAAATTCATAAATAAAATACTTCCTTTAACAACCTGCAATAATGGCTTTAAATGTGATTAACCCACAACAAACAAACCTTTTCAATTCGTGTTATAAATTAAATAACATCAAATTATATTGCGTGTTTTGTATTATCTAAAAAACATACACTGATACCAGGACTACACAACATTTCTGACATTTTTCCTTAGCTCTACTTCACATTTGTGCCCTTAATTATGAAAGTGGTCTAAGTCATATTTTTCTTTGGTCGGGACATTTGAACAAATCAAAACATATTATGCAAGACTTCAATTTTGAATGTTTCTATTCTCCTTTAATATACATTTATTTAATATTTATTAAACATTAATTAAAGTTTTTTTCAAGATTTATTTACGAAACAAAAATGCATATGACTTACACCACTTTCATAATTAAGGGCACATTTTAACAACTCGAGGTTTGTATTTTGTGCAATTTAATAAATCCCCCACTGTGCAGGGTGGTGAAGTTGGGAAATTGTTCTCAAAATCAATTTTTTTTGAGAGATGTTAAGGTGCATGTCTTGGCTAACTTGTTGTTGGGATTATGCATGAACTTACGGATGACAACACTTGAATATGCGGAGCCTTAGCATATGCTTTAGAAAATTTTAAGATCAAAATATATTGAACTGTGGATATTCACAATTGTAAAAAATAAGGGAATAATCAAATACAAGCAACGTTCCACCGTGGGTATTTTCGAAAAATTTTTATAAATTCAAAAATTATAGAAATTTTTATTATGTTTATTGCAGGCACCGAAAATGGGTGCTATCATAAGACGTAGCTGTTGCGCAACCCTTTAGTGTTTGTCTTAGAAACGCATAGTTGAGTAGTTCCGCTCCACTCAACAGTTGAGTAATTTTCCGTCATAAAATTTGTTCGCTACCTATAGTCAACATGTTGTGCTCAGCCTGAACAGCTGATGGAATAGAGCTATGCCTTGTTAGGTGGCAGGAGCAAATATTTGTTAAATTTTTCATTACAAATGCGATAAAGTAACGAAATAATGATATAAAATTAAATTATATCCATCAAGCCATTTCTAAGACGTAACTATTGGGGCCAACAGTTGCCAATAGTTTCACAACTGTTGAGTTGAACAGCTACGTCTTATTAATGCGCCCAATAATAATTATTCTTAAATTTTTAAAGAAAAAATTTACACTATTTTAGTTGTTTTTAACTAGATTTTTTGAAATTAGAATTATTTTAAAATTTTTATTTTTGTAAGCAGAAATAATTATGCAAAAACATAATACACCACATTAGTAGTAAAATTCTCATCACTAGTTAAAACTTCCTACGAATGAGGTTGTGCGGTTTAATAATGAACCCAATCTGTAACATTTTTTCATTTACTTGAACATGTTGCACGAATGAAAACATCAGCAGGGAAATGTTTACAGTTTCCGTTCAGCAACATTATTTCAGCTTACAAAGATTCCAAATGAGTGACCAATAACACAATTATATTTAACAAGCATTTTGCTATATACTACATAGATATATATACATACTCGTATGTATGTATATTGGTTAGTATTAAAGGAATATTTTAATTTAATTATATATATACATTCATATGAATGCATGTACATACTTACATACATACATATGTACAATATGTACATTTAGTTACAAGAGTTTGAGAGTGTGTGTCTATGTAATTCAATTATTAACACTTGATAATTGGATGCATGTGTCTCTATACTTTGTTTTAATTTATTTAATCATGAAATTAAAATAAATCTTGGAAAAAATTAAGTTAGTATTTATTAAGTGTTTTTTAACACTGAAGGAATCTTTGAACTATTTGCCTTGGATTCCATCCCTACAAATCCCTACTAAGCTCAACTTCAAAATTTTTTTTATAAAGACAACGTTATCTTTCGAACCATTTAATCGATTTACATCAAGTTTGCATAATAAATATTTAAAATTAAGAAATTATTCCCAATTAAAATTCATTCTAGCTTTATTTAAATATCAAATACTCATACTAATTTTAATATAAACCAAATGAGAATTCTATCATACGAGTACATTGGTGCATATAGTGAGTGTTCTACACGATAGGGATTACGCTTTTTATTTGGATATTTAGTTAGTATCTTAATATGATTTCATAGGAAGTGTAAACAATGCACTTGCACATCGTTAATAATTTCTTCGTTTTTGGCTGGGGCGTAAAATAAATTTTAATTTGTCGGCCGTTTTAAGCAAATATTTACTTCTGATAACTTCTACTTCTATTTCATAAAAAAAAATTATATAACAAACATTCAGAAAAGTCTTAAGTTTTGAAAGCAATGAAGACTACCCAAAAGTAGTACTGAAAAACCTGAAGAAGATATGAATCGTTGGGTAAAATTTGTTGTCCAAGCCAAAACGTTAGAATATCGTTAGTGAACGAGGCGTATGGGATTTATGAAAATTATTCCATTGAGACTTTCTGTAATTGAAAATCTGTTATATAATACGTAACGAGTTGCATAATGAGTATCAGGTACTCGTATCATCATTATTATTTTTTTTTTTTTTCATTTTTATCCAAACTTTGTAGCTTGAATTTATAATTTGTTAAAACCGGCCATTTTGTAGAGAGTTGTATGTACTATAGTGTATAGAGTACATACATTGTTTTGGTTGCAACTGAATTTTCTAAAATAAAAACCAAAATGTTTTATTAAACTTTTCGTTGATGTTCTTTCTAAGTAAGAGCAAACATTAAATTAGCCCCGCTTTCAAGCAAGAATGACAGAGAGGAGCCATCAAATATGCACACGTTAATATAAATTTCAACAATGTAACAAAAATATGAAAAGAAGATGTTGTGCATTTATTCTCTGTAATAAAACATGATATTGGTTTTGAATTAATTTTTAATATTGTAATATTGTAGATATCACAAAGTTTTATGCATAGACTTTCGTTTTACACATTGAAGGCGAACTATTTTATATTATAGTTTTATAAACCTACAAATTGCTTTAATTCCAACTTAATGAATTTAATGTAAATGACACTTGATTATTATACAAAAAGAAGGCGTTTAGCTTTCTTCTGACGCTCGCTATTGTCTTCAATATTTCATAAATATTGAATAATAAAATGAACTTAATAAACTTTTGCAACTTTCCAGAAAAACAAAAACAAAAATTGAAATACAAACATAAATATTGCATGTGCGTGTCCTTGCTGCTACAAAATTGTTAAAAACATACATTTCTCTATGAAATCTCTATCAACTCTATGCTCTGCTGACCTTTCTTTCATCGATAAAGAAAACTTTATGCGAAACGACACCAATTTGTGGGATAACAGAATCAATAACTGTTTCTTGCAGAAGTGTAGATATTTGAATGCCAAAAGTATTTTGTGTAGACAAAGACAAACAAGTAGAAACTCCCCAATGTATTAGATCGAAGTTTATTTTTCTGCAAGCAAAAGTGTCAAGGGCTTTTTTCATATTTCATGAATATAAGGTAATTTTCAATTACTTCTATCTTGCAATTCCTGCTTAAACTGGAGAGAGGTAGGAGGTTAATTTGCTTTTTAATAAATTATTTACGAATGAATAGTATTAAGTGACCCTACAGCTGTATTAAACATTAGTATTTTTTTATTAAAAAAAAAGTTAGGCTATACAGGCGGTTTTATTTGGGTCCTTTTGTGGTCATGAAAATATTATAAAAAAATCCTTGCCTTCATATTCTACTCTATTTTGATTTCTGTATAAATAAGTTAAGTCAATATTCTTACTTAGGTTTCAAGCCACGGAAAACTGTCTTTGGCCAGGTACATTGCCATTTAGCATTCTCATTTTTTTTACCCTACTGAGCGACGCCAAGAATGGTATTGTGTTTATCGGCCTATGTGTGAATGCATGTATTATATAAACCGAACGCGTGGACCGATTTCAATGATTCTTACATCAATCGATTTTTCTTAATCCTGGCTTGGCAGTGTCACTAAAGATATGACAGTAGTCAAAACTCCATATGGCGGCCAACAGACACCATTTTGTAAATACGTTAAAAGAAAAAGTGGGCGAACTATATCACAATGGGTATCATTCGACAGGTATTTTAAAATCATCTTTAGGTTTCTCTTATGATTTTTCATTTCGAAGGACCGTTTAGGATATTGAACGGTTCAAAGTTGGTCGCAATCGGGTTTTTTTATTTTTTTTTAATTAGTACTTGTTATCTCATAAGTTTTACAGATATCATTAAAGGGTATATTCAGTCTTGGATAGTGTACTACTATTAATAGCGGCACTATTATGTAAAGTATATCCCTTAGGTTCCCTTCCAACTGAAATAAGATATCCTCTTGTTTGACCATTTAGTCTGCACATCTTCAAAAAGTTCCCACAGTTTTACAGCTTCGTAGCATTTCTGGCTAAATGGTACGCATCCCAGATAGATGAAATGTTTTTCTCAGGCATAATATGCAGAAGAGTTCAAGGATAATAAAATGTTTCGCTCATAAAGACACCTCACCCAGTTAACCACACCTTTTATCGCTGTCGTTTCAGCCTATAATTCGCTCATAATGCGATTGCCAATATCTGCTACCCATAAGATCTCTAAGTTAGAATGGTTCGCCTTATTTGACCATCTTCACTGCGCGTTTTCAAAAATTTAGCTATTTTGCTATATTGCAGCATTTCAACGGGACGCTGACTAGTTTATCCGTTTCTCCAAGACTGGTGCGATCCAGCTTCCATGCCAAAATGCCCAGCAAAGTTAAAAATGTTGCGCTATGTCGTTAAGAGACATTCGGAATTTATAAAATATAAGGAAGATCATATCGCCATTCGAAAGAGATTTCGTCTCGACTTGGTTATCGGTACATGTACTATGATGTAGATTAAATCATATATTATTCCGGAAGCAGATATACAGATATCTCTTCCTTTTCCTTCTTCCTAGATCAATGAATACCTTAAGTATTTTCACCCGATGACTGAGATTTTGGAAGTTATTATTCTCGAGTCTTCTATCGCAAAGCCTACTCAGGCAACTCCTCCACTGTTTTGAGAAGGTCAGTATCGATCATTTTCCACATATTGGTCCCCTATAGCATTATCGCTCGCTAGGTTAGGTTACGAAGGGTGGTGCTATACCGCACCTCCACTCGTAGACCCAATTGGGTCCATTGTGGTTCCCTTCTGTTGCCCAAAAAAAGTAATATTTACTCCCCATTTGTAGCCAGAAGTGACCATATTACCCGCCCTTGAGCCACCGAATTCCTATGATGATGCCCCTGATATCCTCTAGTTTATACTTCCCGATATCAGTAATGCTTTCATTGAAACGTTTGCTCAGCCATCTAAGCCTATGAAGTTGCAGCTTCGGGCAGTGACAGATAATATGTTCAATGTTTTCTGGTTCATCTTCATCCCCGCACATTGTACAAAAATCTGGAGTGCCAGTTTCCAAAATGCTGGTTCTTGCTCTGACGGAGCAGTGACCTGTCAACGCGCCTATCACAATTCGCATCGCCTTCCTATTCATGTCCAGTAGCAGTTTGGATCTTCCTTCACTCGCTAAGTTTATAACCAATTAATCTATAGTGAGATTAACTGGCAGCCAAAGCATGCGGTATTTTTATTTTGGAGTATAGTCCGCCATACATATGCACCGTACATTGGAAAAGGCTTTACCATAACGTTGAACAGCCCCTTTGCCCTAATTCCAGAATTAATAACAAACTAAGGGCGGGTAGATACGTCCATGAATTTTTGAATTTCCCGCCCCTTAACTAAAAAGGCAGCCCTGCTGTTTTCAGCAAACTGAGGGTGGCGTTGACTGATGTATATCACGTTGACTACAAAACCGAAGGTCCTGAGTTCGAGCCCATTTACCGACAAAGTTATTACATAACAAGAGCACGCGTTTTTCTGATATACATTAGTGTCTCTTTGTGTCACTTGCTGTATGAAAGTTCAAGTGATGAAAGCATAGATACTGGTCACTATACTACACTGGCTTCAGCGTATACTAAATCCTAATGTAACATCCGAGCGCCCTCCTATGTTGGTATTGTGTAGTAGAACCATCGGCAAAGTAAAATAACTAATCAAATGGCTACTAGACAGCTTCGAAAATGTTGTACGCCTTATTGACACCAGAGGCGCTGCAACACTGCCTTCTTAATAAAAACGTGCAAAAAGCAGAGTTGTAAAATAATGAAGCTTTCCTTTATCTCTTCCTTCACCACCTGTCTTCTTTAACACTATCCCTTTCTTAAAGAAGGTAACACCTAGTAATATTAATAGGCATTCATTGTCTGAGTGTTAGTTCTCTTAAAAAAAAAAAAATTAACAAACTGCGTCATTTATTTGCGTTTGACAGCCATTGATAGTAAACTGCCGCGTAATTTGAGAAGAAAATGGAAATAAGTGAAGTTCGTTTGACGCATTAAGCATTATCTTTAGGGGAAAACCATCACCAAGACTAAGCTTAATAAATACTATGGAAATTTTCGCCATCAATTTCAATGGTACAAATGTGGCTTACTGAATTTCGTTGCTAACGTACAAGCACGGAAGATGCCGAGTATTCTAGACGTCCAATTGAAAATATTCACGATACGGTGTTGGACGATCGGAGATTGAAGAAGGGAAAGAGAGAGATTGTGGAAGCCATATAAATCTCACATGTCTCAGTGGTTTCAGTTTTGAATGATGATTAGGTATGAGAAGGCTTTCCGCAAGATGGGCACCACGTTTGCTTAGAATCGACCACAAAGGCAATAGTGTGACAACTTCGCAGGAATGCTAGGAGTTGCGCAACCAGTTTTTGTGCTGTTTGGTAACCATGAGCAAAACGTGGATCCACCACAAAACACCAGAAACCAAAAAGCAGTCAAAACAGTGGGTTTCTCGGAAGGCCAAACTGGGTTAATCAGCCAATAAAGTCATGGCGAGCGGTTTTTGGGATGCACAGGTAGAATCCACGTTGACTACCTTCAAGAGGGCAAAACAATCAATTATTGGCCAAGAAAAGAGTTATTTTCCACCAGGACAATGCAAGGATGCACATATGTGCGGAATCCATGGCAAATACTCGTGAATAGGGATACGAACTGCTCCTTCATTCGCTTTTTTCTCCCGATTTAGCCCCAAGTGACTATTCATTGTTCCCAAAACTGAAGAAATGGATCGGCGGAAGGAGATTTAGCTCCAAAGATGAAGGTATCTCACAGACAAATACCTATTTTGATGACCTAGCCAAATCTGCCTTTTTGGAAGGGATACAAAATTGATGTACTATTGGACAAAGAGTATAGAGACTTCGTTGAAAAGTGAAATGATTTAGTACCCAAAAAACAGTATTTCTTCGTATCGTTCTTGCTTACAACGAAGTCTCTCCGTCAGAAGCATACAAAGTCTTTGGAAAAAATTTAACCCATAACCTTCAGAAAGGTTATTGTTGTACGGTTGTGTACCGTACAGATTAATTTCTGTTCACTAAGACTTGTTTGTATATTTTTATTTTCCTAAGTATAAATAGAAGCATCCGTATGTAGATGAATTCATGTCGAAGAGGAAACTTTATACATATGAACGTTATTATTGTATAAATTTATTCCATTATTTTTTGATTGTTTAATGCTTTTATGTTTAATGTTTACATTCCCACTCCTTCACTCTCTCTCTATGTCCAAGAAAAAACAAAAATTTATAACTTTTCGATAAACATTATTCATTATTAATGTTGACCTAATTTTTATATTGTTTGAATATTCATGATCTGTAATAATGGCTTGCAAATGTCAAAATTATAGACGTAAATGCCAGCAACTAAATGTGTACGAACAAACACTGTGATAAAAGTTTAATTAAAAAAAAAATATATATATATACTCGTATACGAGTATATTACATATAAATCTAAGGCAATAAGGAAAAAGTGCTTAAGTCTAATTTAACAGATTTCAAGGAGAGTTAAAGACTTAATAGATTTTTAACTTCCCGCTATAAGAAGTTACTGATTTCATGCCAATTTTTGAATACCCAGGTTTCATCATATTTCGAAGTTTTAAGGTCCTATTCTGACTACTCTAACACAATGAGGTTCGTATGTTCATTTGTATGTGTACACGTAAGTGTGCATGTGAGTGTGTATTTATATTAAAATCCCATAGCTTAAGAACGGGCCAACGAGTCCCGGTTGGTCAACTTGTCATCAACGACTACTTAAGGAAATTTAGACCTTTGAAATGTATACAGTTTATTTCCCGTGAACAAAAAATTGTGACCAAATAAGATAATAGTATACTGATACAACAACAAGGGAACACATTTCAGGTGAACTTTTATTCCCGATAAGGGTGATTATAGAAATTGTCAGGTCTACAGGTACAAGCAGAAGATGAGCGAAAGTGTCGTTGTTGTCATGTTTCAACTTAGCGGCCATTATTTGTTTCTGATCTGTCGCCAACAGGTCCTCCACGGCCTTAACATTGTCGTGCATCCGTCTTGCAAGATATCTGAGAGATATGGCCAACTGGGATTGAAAGCAAATTTGCTGCATTTGAAAAGTGTTGAGCTGACTTAGATGTCGAAAAACAGTGAATCGATTCGGTTAGTGAGATTTCGAAAATGATCGAAAATAACATTTGCACGAAAACTTCCTTTTTATTAATTGACGGAGTTGAAAATAAAATATTAAAAACAATGATGGACATAAACATTTTTCATTAAATAAGAACCATTTGAATATGAAAGAAAATGCGTAAAGAACAAACGATAATGACAAGACTATTGTAAATTAGAGATGGTAAAATTAAGCTTTCATTAAAAAAAAAAAAAAAAAAAAAAAAAAAAAAAAAACTTTCAGCAAATTGTAATACGATGAATCAAAATAATTCATATATTTCATTTGCACTGAAAATGAAAACTGATTATATAAAGCAGATATCTACATCAACTGACACCACACACAGTGGATCAAACACAAAGAACGCTGATGATGAAGATGTGGCGATCTTCGAAAACAGCTAGTTGTTCCGTTCTGCTAGTATTTGTATAGTATTTACAATTAACTTCTTGCTCCTTAAAAATTAACACATGTAAAGTGCCTTACAGAGCGATACGAACGAACTCTAGCCTAATCAAATCATAAATATCGTCGGCTTAGAGTGTAAACCTGCTAACTCACTTCCAGAAAATTTTACAGGAGAGACAAAATACTGTTAACGGTTTCTATACAAAAAAAATAGCCTAATACATTCAGTTTCTTCGACATATAGATGTTCAAATTAAAATAAATATTTAAGCACATCGATGAGGCGTCTTTTTCTCGTTTGAACGGCCGGTTTACACTCTAAGCCGACGATATAGAGAATGCAGCCATCGTGAATTGTTTGCAGAAGGAGTCCATGATAAATAAATTTTCTTAGCCATGATCCTCGAAATCAAACTTAAGCCATATGTCTTTAAAAGCTAATTTGAAACTGAAGAATATTTTTGGGGAAAAATTTTTTTATCCTTTAGCTCTTCTCCGTAAGGATATTTTCTGGGCTCTGCATTAAAAGGAGGAAGGAAGGGAACTACAACAGCTTTTTTAAGATTTATTTAATATTTCGAAGCAAAAATGCATATGACTTAGACCACTTTCATAATTAAGGGCACATATGTAGTGTCCTTACGGAGCCCTTCGTGTCCGAGTCAAAGTCGCACTTTACTCAATTTATTTAAGTTTTATATAATTTTTTTTCAGTGTATGTAATTCAAATCAAGCCCAAAGTAGTTAATATTTTTAACTAATAAATTTAGATTTTGCTCCAAGCTGAATTAAGTTTTATAAAGTTTTTCAGGATATTCATTACATGATTATTTTTTTTTCATTATTTGTAAATAGGAGGCATGTAAAAGTAAATAACATCCAAACAGTTGCAAAAAATTACCCCCAGTGATTCATGCTACGCCACATTTTCTATGTCAGTAGCGGAAATCACTCTTCGTTACAAAATTTTGGTGGAAATATTGCAAAATTATATACGATTATATGCAACATAAAAGACTGAGAAGTACAAATGTTGGCAACGCTAAACCAGCTGTGGTTTTTTGTTTTGTTTATAAAATCAAAACAATTAAACTCCCGTGCCGCCATGAAAACTGCCGTCAGACATTAAGAATCGAAGAATGTTTAATGAGAATTGCTAAAATTTATAAAAAAAAATAATATTGAAATTACAATTTTATTATAAATAATAAATTTTAATAAAAGGAGTAAAAAGTTGAATGCTTCTATCACGTAGATATTTTAGCGACGCCGTTGACGTTCAATTTTGGGCTGCGGCTTAGCGTACGTCGCCCTTTTATTTACAATAACTTTGTTAAAGCTGCAGAAAGTTATTACAGATATGCAACAAAGAGCGATTGCCACTATACTATTTTTCTCTAGCGCTGCTGCTGTTAGAAAATATAAAATGTTTCGTGCCACAAATTTCATGTGCAATTTCATAATGTAAATTGGCAATTAGTTTATTATATATATGCCTTTAATATTTTTCATGTAACTATTTTTATTTATTATTATTTAAAGGCAAATATTAAAAAAAATATTTACGTATTCGGTTCAATCAGAATCCATTATGGTTAAGGTTTTGCCAACCGACCAACTTCCGATTTGTCTAATGACGTGTGCCTGCAAACATTCAATTCAATTCAATTCAACGTCCATCATTTACGAGCGCAAATGTGTATATTTTGAATAGATAGTGAGTTTTTTTTAACGAAAATAAACAACAATCTGCCGGAAAAAGACCTTATTAAAAATTGTACATAAATTCACTGCAATTGTTGCAGATTTTAAAGGGACACACACACGCACACATACACACAAGTAAATACACAATGTAAATGTTTATGTGGGAACCATTCACATTCATACTCAGGGAAATTATGTATGCACTTCAATAAATTTATCTACAAAAGGACATGGACGTGATTTAGTGGGTGTGTCCGTATGTGCTTAATATTGCTTGTTTTCTTTGAACTACTGGGGTAGAACAGGTACGTATGTAAGTAATCTTTAAGCCCTTTAGAATATAAACATTCCGACAGGTTAAATATTTTTCATGTTGTTTGTGATTTACAAAAAAGAAAAAAATGCAACAACTTCAACTTTTGACCAGCGTCCGTTCGTCCTGCAAATGCTAAACTTTAATATTTCCCTTTCACATTTATCCACAAACTAAAATCGTTTGCAGTTGAGTGTTTGCTTTTCTCTGTACGAATAGATAGAAAGACATGTTTGTGGAGAAGGAGGAATTATAGAAATGAAATTGGGAAAATAATTCCCTTATATTGGATGGAAAACGGAAATAAAAACTAGTTTATCACAGCAAGACACGTAACTATTTGACAGTATGTTTGCAGAGACGCACTTACTAATCACGACACAAATACGAGTACATACGACATACACACACATTCACAAATACGATTTATGTACATATGTGATTGTCGGTAATGTGGGTAAGCATGTGTCAATAATTGTGCATGTCCAGATATTCTACAAAGAGATAAATATCAGGGATGGGAAGATTGCAACAATTGTACAAACGCGAAAAATTGCACCAATAACATTTTTAGTACCCGCATAGGAAATCCTTCTACTGAACCCTTCCTCCTCGTGTGTGCTGGCTGGTAACGTGTACTAATAAGACACACGGCTAAGGTCACAGTTTTGAACATAGTGTCTCAATGTAATGCCTATTATGTACATTATTGGGATGAGCTTTGATCATAAGTAGAAGGTAATTGCGATTCCAAATCCGGTCTTTGTGTCTTTCTCCCATAGGGTCAGGGGTTCTTTTTACAAGGCGGAATGTATAAAACGCAAAAATTTCTTTTTCTTATAATGAGTAACGACAATAAACATGAGCGGGTGGTAATATACGCCCACACGTCGGTAGCGCAATTGACTGCGACCACCGGCGGGCACGGGGGAAATCATAATCCTCTGCGTGTCGCCAACGGCCAAACCTCTACAGTGATGGAAACACGTCACAGTAGTTGCAGTGCTACTGAAAATATTAAAACAACAACGCCATTATCATAACTGATAAATACATCGACACAATTACAGTTGGGCCTCGATTACTGGATAATCGATTTTCCCGGTTAATGGGGTAACAGATTTTGTTGGTTTTTTTCATATTTTTTTATTTATTTACATATCTTTGTATATACCGCATACAATAAAAGAAAAATTCATGGATTTTATGCTTGTGTTTAATCAAAAAATGCATAAATATGTACTATAAGAGAACAAATATTTTGGTTGAAAACAGTTGCGTGCTTGCAATCCCTGATAATAGAGGTAATCACGGTTGATCGATGCAAAAAAATAAAAAATTAAACGGGTGGACAAAAAGAAAACAATTACGATATTTCCTTCCCGGATATAATCGACGTTGCCGGTTAATCGAATCACTGATAATCGCGGCCTTACTGTAGTTCCATCATGGAGTCATAGATGGAAGTTAAACCCTGAAAAAAAAACTGACCCTCCCTGTGCTTTTTACAATGCAATGGAAAACACCAATATTAGATGGTTAGGTTAGGTTAGGTTAGCAGACTGCTGGTAAGGAAGGGTGAAATTTAGAGTCCAGCTCAGTTGGGTCCAATACAATGATCCCTTTGTGCTGCCTGTTAGTTGAAGAGATGATAGTCAGAGAAGGTGATAGGGAAGAGATAGTGATATATTAGACAGGTGATGAAGGAAGAGATGGAGGAGGAAAGCTTCATTCTTTTACAACTCTGCTTTTTTTTGCACGCTTTTTTTTTTTTTTTTTGATAATGCAGTGTTGCAGCGCCTTCTGGTGTTAAATGAGGCGTATTAAATTTTGAAGCTGTGTTTAGTAGCCATTTTTATTTTATTGGTTATTTTACTTCGCCAATGATTCTGCTACACAACGAAGGAGGGCGCTCTGATGTTACATTAGGATTAGCATCTGATGAAGTCGGTGTATTATTAGATGGTATATCGCTCTCGCCCAAAGCACATACAAAGTAAATGGGTTTTTTTGGATATTAAGCTGAGGTGGAAACCCAATATATTAGATAGACTTACAAAGCCTACCACTGCTCTATACGAATGTAAAAAGATGCTGGGCCTTTCGCCTAATCTTACATATTGAACCTAAACAGCAGTAGTTAGACGAATTCTAGTCTACGGTAGTGGTAGCGATACTATCCAGAGGTCGTGGGTTCGATACCCGACATAGACCCTGGGCGTTTTCTTTCTGCATACACACTAATCGCTTAGCGGGTTGTGTTTATTTATAAAAAAAATTTATGGTAGAAGGCGACTGAGACAAAAGCATACCTCAACAAGTTGGAAAATATCCAGAGACTAACAAAACTCTGCCACACTGGAGTTCTAAAAAGCACACCTAATACAGCTTTAGACGTTATATTGGACCTTAAAACAATAAAACTTATTGCACTGAAGGCGGCATGCAAATCCGTTATCCGACTCAATACAACAGGACAGATGTCGTACAGTTCATTTGATCACGAGAAATTGTTGGAAGACATGGAGTGCAGCTCGGACTACATCATTCCTGTAATGAACTTGCTGTCAAACCACAGATCGCTATAAAAGAAGAAGGCTATTCGAAGGTCTTAACTATAGTGGTTCTAGTTTCAACTGTTTCACTGATGGTTTAAAAGATGGATGGAGGGGTGGGAGCTGCGGTTTTCTGTCGGTATAGAGGAATCTTATAAACTTCCTGATTAATGTAGCATCTTCCAGGCGGAAATCTGTGCAGCTAAAATGGCAGCAGCGTTAGCCTTCACCTTTCAAATCATGAATGCGCGTGTAAATATGTTTATAGACAGTTAAGCAGCAATTAAGACAATTAGGGGAAATCATAGCCGGTGGAAGACACTGTATATGTCCGGAAACCAATTCAACACCTGAAAGGGATCATAGACTCTAAGATGAAGGAATAAGCGGAGAAAGTTTGGCGTGCGACGAAAACTTGCAAAACTTTTAAAATCATGTGGAGCTCCTATATGATCCCAAACCGACTAAATTCCTTTTATCACTGATTAGACACATCTGTAGACTTTCAGCGGGGGTATTAACTGGACACTGCTGGACGGCTTCGTATGCGGTCAAAATGGGACAAATACTTGACGGTACCTGCAGGAAATGTAAGGAGACTGCCTTGGTGATCACACTTTTCGGAGTTTTAAACTTGTATCGGGAGTGGAACTGTGTAGACTGCTAAGGTTTGTTAAATCTGCGTGGGAGTTATTCGACAAAGGCACCACAAACTAGGCTGCCATACTTACAGGTTGCTTGTCATCTGCTGATATCGCTGAGGATCAATGCCGGTCTATGCGAAGAGGTTTTAAGGACCTTATCGCGGTTGGCGTATTTCGAGTTCGACTAAGATATTTTGGTCCCAGACTAAAGAAAAAATTATGCGCAAACGTTTACTGATTGATTTCCTCATTATAATAGGGATTGCATCAGCCAGAATATTTCTGAGTGAAATTAAAATACTTTGAAAGGTTGCATCACCGACTGATATATTAAGCCTTTCGAAATGTTCTGAATGTTTACCAGAAACCAGAATTTCTGGGCTGAATTGAATTTATATTTTGCTGGTTGCCCAAATAACCTTACGTAATAACTGTTGAGGTTTCCGATAATCGGTTTTGTTTTTCCCCAACTTTATTACTTAATATTCCAATTCGCTATTAAGGCAATTAGCAGTAACAAATACTCCAGCAAATAAATAAGTATATACATAAATAAGCTGGCAATTAAATATCTAATTTAACACAAAAGCATAATGAATTGTAACTAGTTATTGAATAATGCATACACAACTATTTCATTCAACAATTGCAATGCTCTTAAATGTGAATTTGTAATCCTATTACCAAGACGATTTATTAGAGTAAATTCATTTTTGATTTTCTACCTGAGAATGTGAATGAATTGTAATTACCTCAACTTGAAGATACAAGAATGATGCTTACAGGAAAAGTTAAAAGTTAAAGCTTAATTTTTAATACTCGCAAGATACTATTACTTTTGCAAGAGCTTTTGTAAATACAAACATAGAAACATATTGAATGACTGATATGATTTATTAAAGAAAAAGAAGAAGTAAGTTTTGAAAAACTTTATTAAAAACCGCGTAACTAACAAAAAAAAATCAAAATCGCATTTCTAATTAATAATTGGGGGTATTATATCGAAAGATATCTCTCTACAAATTTCCAAATCTTTATCATAACAATCAACCAAATTAAAAATGAAAATAAATAAACTTTACTCCAGTCACTAGAAGATTTTTTTTTGTCTATTCTCTATCCTATAAAATTGTGAAAAGGTATAGTTACGTGATTTTGCATTTTAGCTAACGATTTATAGATTTAGAGTTTATTTCACCAATTCTATTTTAATATAAATTCATATTTAAAAGTCATTGTTCATTGAAAAGAAAGCATATATGTAAAAAAGTATGAAAAACGACTTTTAAATGTGAATTGATATTTAAATAGAATTGGTGAAATGGGTTCTAAATCTATATATCGTTAGCTGAAATGCAAAATCACGCAACTCTAAACTTTTTTCAATTTCATAGAATAGATAATAAACGAAAAAAAAAAATACATTAAAGTGACTAAGACATTGTACATTTACTTATGCAAAATTAAATAGCAATAAATAATTTAAAAATCACTTTTATTTTCTTTGATTAAAAGAAAGGTGTCGAGAAGATTTGCCCAAGCAACTGCCAAGACGGCCTTATCTTACGGAAGGGTCTTTATATCGCGATGCATCGATTAAACAAAATGAATTCACCACAGCCGCTGCAATACAAGCAGCCATCGTATTTCATACAGATGCCTGCGTGGACCATGCTCTAGCATTTTTGTTAAGAAGCTAGAGAGATCTAACACAACGAGCAGCATGCTTTTAATCAACAAATTAAAATCTGTTACCGCGATTTAGTTTAAACCATTAAATAAAGTTATGCCCGAACGAACCCCACCAACAGAAACTTTTCATACTCGCGATAACAAAATTTGGTGCATGCATAAATAACCTGATCCCGCTTTTCACAGGTCAATCCCGCCTCGAGGCTCTATCTCGCTTTTTAGAGTTTTGAAAAATTCAATCTCTATTCGATTTTAATTAAAAATTCATTCCAAATATTTTTTCAACTGTAGTTATTTCTTAACTAGCTACAACCCTATTTGCTGTGATACACCTCACATTAGTTTTGAGATTAAAACAAAAATTTTTAATATTAGAAGTGCCACGCTTACGGTTGAACCTTTACTATTTTGTGGCATACAATTCTTATTATTAAAATAAAAAGTAATGAAGAGTTTTCAAATAATGACGGTATCAGTTTAAGATATTTTTTAAGTAAATATTTTCTCTATTTGAGTAGAGCCATGTTCACTTGTCCAATCCCGATTATTTGCTGTCATCCACAGAATCAGCGGAATTTGAAGTTTGTGTTTGTAGCAGATACCAAGATATTAAAAAAAATTAATATTTAGTTTACTTAGGAGCTGACACACTTTTTGCTCCATTATTGACTCCTTTTTATAATACTATTCTCGTTAACAGCGTTAGACCTCAGAAACAAAATTCAAAATTTTTACTTTTTTGGCTTCCTGCAAAATGAAAAAAAAAGAAGTAAACGTTCTGCCTACAAAATAAATAGTTTCTCTTTATGGGAGGTGCTACACCCACTTGTCAAATTCATACTTTTTTATAAGACAACACACAATTTCAATCTAACCTATTCCAAAATAAATAATGTATATGGGAGTTGCCACGTCCACTTGTTTGCTTCCGACTTTTTCTTTTTTAACAACCTATCAAGTCAATGGAGTAACTTCTTCAAAATCTCAGTTAATTCCCAAGATATTTCAAAATAAATATTTGCTGTATATGGGAGGTTCTACGGCTACTTGTATAATCCTCAATACTACTTCCTTAAATTACTACAAATATTAAATTGAAAAATAGGGTAATTGGTGCAGCTGTTCTTAATTGATGCGATTACCAACGCACGACACATAATTTTTATTTAAAGGATAAATATTTTGGTTTATAAATATTTTGCCTTTGTTTAAAAGCGTTTCTTTTGAGAAGAAAACTGTGTTTCCTAAGAACATACAAAGCTGTGTACGTGCTTATTACACATCCCGCTTTCAACAAGATATTTATTTGTAAATCCCGCTTTTTGGCGGAATTTTCTTCTAAATCCCGCTTTTTGATCGATCATGTCCCGTTTTTTGCAAAAACCATCTGACCACGTTACACATGCACTTTTATCCACTAATCTGTTTTTTTACTTCCTCACGTTCCTCAACACTAAAGTTAGTGTGAATAAAGTTTAGATAACTACAACCATGAAAACTCACGCTCGCAAAGTACTTCTTATATTACATTCCTAAATTTTTGCAAAGACCTGCAGAAATGGAAAATGAAATCAAATGAGAAACACCATTTTTCAGCAAGAGCGGGGCAGTGACAGAGTAAATGTTCAACCGTTTACTTCTCCTTCACAACACACAAAAAAGTAATATGAATGAGTTTGTAATATTAATTAAAATATTTGTAATATTAATTAAAAAATTTATTAAATTTTCACCTATAAACAATTTGATAATATCAATTAAGTTTTTCCACTCAAATTAATTAATACAATTAAAAATTTAATTGAATCAATTAAATTATTAATTAAAAATTTAATTGAATCAATTAAATTATTAATTGAAAACATTAATTGGTGAATATTTTTTTCTGTGAACGTGACAACTTCTAGAGAAATCATTATATAGACCCGTAACCACCAAAAAAAAAACAAAAGCTTAACGGACACATTTTTTTACCACGTGTTTTGACGTAAACCACTTTTTTACCATTGAAATCGATGGTGCATAGTCCTCATAGTATTTACCGAGCTTTTCCGTGGCTTGATTGACGAGGTTGTATGTTTTGCACAGCTGTTAAACGCAAAGTAAATGACGATACTTGCTCTATTAACAGGTGGTACTTGATGGGAACAGTGTTGCATTTCATATAACTATGAGTGAAGTTCGAAAAGTCACGGACTTATTGATCCGCCCTCGTATATATTTTTCTATTTAGCAAACAATTTATGAATAATATTACTAAATATTTTCGAATCAATTAAGGCTTATAAAAAGGGGTCACTTGTGCACTTTTCAATACAAAAATAACAGAGTTTGAGGAATGAAATTTTTTGACAGGATTAAAGACACTCGTTCGATCTATTTAAGTTCGAGCAGAAATTAATATCACCATAATTTTTCTTTTTTTTTTGTAAATTTAATTAAAGTTAATAATAGAAAAATTGTTTCTTACCTTTTTGTTTTAAAGTTTAAATTTGTCTCTTCATTAATATCGTCGTCTTGCAGTAGGGCATATTAAAAGTACATCATGATTGTCTGTAAAATCCGTTTACGAGTGCCTGTAAAAAAAAGAACATTTAAATCAAACTAATACTTGAAATCATGACTTAAACCTCAAAATTGAAATGTTAATATTAAATTATTTGTGTACATGCAAATACATTCACTAAGAATACTTTTACAATTGCATATTATTCATTATTTGTGGGATTATTGGATGTTTCTTTTACGTTTTGTTCGAAGGTTAGCAAATAAGTTTTAAGATTTAAAAAATAATCAAAATAGTTTATTTACTTAAGAATTATGTATGTGCATACATACTCGTATGTATTTATATATTGCTTTAAACACATAATCAAAACAACAGAGCTGTAAATGAATCATTAATTTTTGAATTAATTCGCCAATCATTCATAAACTGAATTAGCAAATTTTTAATTAATTCTTTTCAAAACAAAAAAAAAATAAATTAATTGAGTGAAAGTTGAATCAATTCAAATGTATTCGGTAAAATTGAATTGCAATTCATTTCTAATTTAAACGAAGTTGTCAACGTGAATTGCAATTCATTTTCATTTTATTTGAATTGAATTGATTTTGAATTAATACAAATGAATCAGAAAAAATAATTAGCATTTCATTACCAGCTCATTTGAATTGAATTGTTTCAATATTCTAATTCATTTGAATGAATTCAAAATCAATTCAATTCAAACGAATTGGAAATGAATTGCAATTCACTTTAACAAATTCATTTGAATTGAAAAGGAATTGCATCTCATTCAAATTTCATTCAACTCTTTTTTGTTGTAAAAAGAATTAATTCAAAATTAGGCTAATTCGTAACGAATTAAAATCAAAAAAGAATGATTCATTTACAGCTCTGCAAAACAATAGAAATAGGATGGGAGCTAGAGAAATCTGTTTTTAAATATTACACTTCTATACAAATAATATTACATATCTATGGAATATATGTACACAATACTTATGTACATATATATGCACAAAACGAACAAAACGATTTACAAATTTTCTTCAAACCCATTCATTATGAATTCATTTATAGTATTTTAATTTTTTAATGTTAGGTTAGGTTAGGTTAGGTTGAAAAGGGGAGCCATTACGCTCATGTCCGGCTACATACACCTGTTGTGCGCTCTCAATTTTTTGGTGTTTTCTTTTAAATAAAATTTTTACGAAAAACATAAATATGTATGTATATAAATAAGGCCAAGTTCGTATAAACAATTTAATTACACTATGTTACAAATGAAGACTTTTGGAAAAACACACGGACTGGACAGTAGAGCATCGATAGTACTACCAAAAAGTAATAAAATCCTTTATTCAATTTGTTGGTCTGAAATAAAAGGATTTGACGAGTAGATTTAAGGAATCAGCAAGTTGACCACCATATAAAAATGGCGGATAGCATTTTAGATTTTTTTAACATTTTAACCCTATCTTTATGGATTTAAAATGTCTTGGATATCATTTTTAATATCCGTTAAAATAAAGTGGCCGGCAATATGCTAGTAAAAATAATAAAATAATAATTAGACGTAGAAAATATGAATGTGAATACTTTTTGGTAGCTATTAATTTTTTTTGACAGTTTTTCATAAAGAGCGTATTAAACTCAAGATTGTTTGATTAATATTTAAGAGCAGGCTACAAATATTGGAATAAATGAATGAATTAGGCAGAAGTTGAGTTAAAAAATATAATTATAAATTAGGTACATGTGTGATATCTGGCCACCAAAAAACATTTTATTTGTGCCACATACCACGCACATTCTGCAACTAAAATAAATGTTTTCTAGTACTCAAGTAAAGTAAGTAAATCAAATTTAAATAAAAAGCCAGTTGAGAAGAAAAAGATATCAGAACAAATCACATTTGAGTCTTCGATAAGTGGAATGATAAAGGAAAATGTTTTCTCGCAAATGCATTTCTATTTGATTTGGTGTTGGTGGCGATGTTTATACGACTACTGTTGCAATATTTTCTCCTTTTATCTCTCTCTCTCTCTTTCACAATTTACGAGTACTTACATGTATGTATGTATGTGAGTATTTAGTTTACACACATTGTATGCACACACCAGCTAGCTTTTGTTTATTTTTGTACTTGTATGTGTTTGTGTGTATGTTTCAGAGTTTGAAAATAAAATGTAGCGAAAGACAAGCGCTCGACACAAGTACCGGAACATCCGTCACTTACTTCCTTGAGTTGTAGTCAAAAGTGTCATGTACTCTTTAGATATAACGACTACACGTTTGCAAACACACACAAACATAAAAAAGTTTGTGTGTGCTTGAGTTCGAACATGCTCGTAGAGACAATTTATTGTAAAAAAAATATAAATTCAGTTAACAATATTGCTTTAAAATAGATATATATTGAATTCGGTTAACGCAACCAATAGAAATTTTGGGCTGTTGCAAAAACTGAGTTTGTTGCGAAAACCGAGTACAAAATTTCTATGCCTGGTTTCCACTACAAAACTTATTTTAAACCAAATAAAATGTTTATTAAAGAATCAAAGGTTAACTTTTAAAATAAAACATTTGCTTTCCTTTGCTTTAACTTCGTTAGTTGCTCGTTTTTTAATTCTACAGTATGTTGATTTATGAATATTTTATTCATTGCAAATCGTTTTCACAGGTATGCCACTTTCACTTTTAGTTTAACAAATTTTGTGACTACAGGCCATTTGTTTATTTTACTAGAACAACCGCTCACAATAAAAGATTTTTTTAAACAGAAGCACCACGCAAAAATTCTTAGTCATTCCTAGAATAGCGGGAAATCAAAATTATTTTTGTACGGCAGCATAAGATTTCATGCACAAAAATTCATAGTTTTGAATTTATTAAAAAAAGGTAAAGTAAAAACATAACGAAAGAGAGAATTTTAACTTTCTTTGCAAAGTTGCATTAATTGAGTTCTTGTTTTTTGAAAAGTTGCGTTCACAGAGTCACCAATGTTAAGAATTTCGAGGTGTTACACTGTATAATCAGCTGTTAAGCATGTAATGTACCTTTGACACAAAATTTGCCATACATGTACCTAAATGGGCTCGAACTTTAATGACAATGAAGAGACATTTTCTGGATAAAACTATGAACTCGCTATATTTTTATGTACACAGTGATTTGTATACAAACATTTTTCTGATGCCTGTGCCAACGTACACACTTAAGTTAAATAATTAATAAAATACAATGTCTGCATTAAATTAAAATTATGTGATTTCAAATTTGAAATAACTTTGCTTCAACATTATTCTTCACCTTGAGGGAAGAATGTTATATCAACATGATAAATAGTTATTTTTGAAAAGGAAAAGTTTTCTTTGAAAATCATGTTGGATTAACATAAAGCAAAATCGTTGTCGAAAAACATTAAATTAACCTTGTTTACGTAGATTTTTTTCTGTGTGTAGGTACCGGGTAAAGCCGACAAATTTCCCTAGACATTGAGTTTTTATGAAAGTAAATTGGTCAGCATCCTATTCATTCTAGAGTTGTGCTTATCAGCTCTTTTGAATGACTGCTCTTTTCAGCGCAGCTCACTTTACTGAAGTATTTCATTCAGTTAGCTCTGTAGCTCAGTTCATTTGTAGTGAAACATTTTGTCAAGCAGAAGCATAAAAAGTGATCGATTTATACAGTGTGTGTGTGTGTGTGGTATAAAAATAAATTAAACTGAAATAGTTTAATGAGCGGAATTTGTTAATAAATATATGTATCTACATACATACATATACATATGTACATATACTATGTATGTAGTATGTATAATAAAATTTTAAAATTAAAATAATTTAGTATTTCAGACATTTTAATATCACAATATAGGATCAATTATTTTTCTTGAGGTACTTGTACGACATATAAAAAATTTGCTAAAAAGCACAACACTTGTATCGAACTCTTTCATTAGCTCGTTTTAGACACAAACCTATAATCAAACAAACTTAAATTACATGGGTTTGATTAAAGGTTTGTGTCTACAACGAGCTGCTGAAAGAGTTTGATACAAATCTATATGTAATTTAAATGGGTTTGATTATAGGTTTGTGTTTAAAGCGTTCAATACTAGTCTAGAAAACACTCAGTACTGAGCTGACAGCGTTCAGTAGATTGAACGACTCACAGGGCTCAGTGAAGTGAATCGTTCAATTGAACTAGTTCCTTCATGAGCGGCACAACTCTAATTCATTTAGATATTTATTTATTTATATTCTATATTCATATAATATATTATATTTCAGGAAAATTTTGGTCCCTCTCACAGTGAGGCGTCATATATGTAAGTACCCTTAAAGGGGGTTACAACGAGTTAGTTGTTAGGCAAAATTCTCGTCTTTTATAAACAAACGTAACTTGCATAAAATTCGAAACCGGCTTATACATCTGCTTACAATATTTTATCTGTATATGTCCCAAAATACAATTATTATTACTGAAAGTCAAAAGACTGCTATGAATTAAATAGTCCTGTAATCTATAACATAAGCAACGGTAGCATACTACTCCTGTCTTAGGGTGTTTGGATCTAAATGGGGTCTAAGTCCTGAAACGCTTAAATGGATGTATACAGCAATTGTGCGTCCAATACAGAGATCCGCTTGAGTAGGAATAACAGGATGTTTACCTGCTATTGCTTGGGAGGCTCTGAATGCTATACTAAACCTTATTCTGATCGATCTTCATATATTGGCGATATCCTCAAGTAGTGCGGCAAGATTAGCGGCATTTGGACGGTGGAAATCAAGGTCCTATGACCATGTCAGAACCCGCGATCAACTTACCCCTACGATGAGGAAATCTACTGATTATAGACATGGTGCCTCATCTGGACTTTGACAAGGCGTATAAAGTTCTGATTCCCTCCAGACGGAAGTGGAAGGGAGGCACAATGGTAAGGGAATATGACGTCGGCTCTGCGGCTTCAGCTCTGGAGTCTTTTCAGGAGGTTTTGGTATAGAATGCTCCTTTCGTCTCCCTAACGAAGCCACTGTATTTCAGGCTGAAATTTTTATCGGTAAGGGAAGCGGCTAGAGTGCTGATTGATAGGAAGGTGCAGGGTAAAGTTGGCAACTTTATCCACAGCCAAGCAGCGCTTCTATTCCTAAGATCACTTCGTTTATTCTAGTCGGGCAGTGCAAGAGTTTACTATCTAGACTGGGTGGTCAGGCTAACCTCACCCTCATCTGGGTTCCAGCACATATAAGTTTTTTAGGTAACGAACGGGCGGACGAGCTGGCGCTGCTATGAATACCTCCAACGCCGAATCGGTAGCCATGCCATTTGGTGCTATTAGAAGCGGTATATTCAAGCACTATCTCTATAAGGCTGAATGTAGATGGCGCAATATAGTCACGTGCAAGGTTGTTAAGAAAATGTGGCTTTGCTACAATTATAGGCGCTCAATACAATTAAAAAATGGGAACCGTAGGGACATCTCGAGGCTCGTTGCAATCATGACGGGGCACTGGACGGTCGCCAGACATGCTAGTAGGATATGTCTGTCCTTTAATGAGTTCTGCGGAAGTTGTCGAGAAGAAAGCAAAGAAAAGACAATCGTCCAATTTCTTTGCGAATTTCCAGCTTTACATCTCTCGAGACACAAATTTTTAGGCAGTCATGTACTAGACGATCTTTATCTGAGATTGGGTTGAGTGACCTTATCAGATATCGCAACGCGATGGGTTGGATCTAGTAACGATCACCGTATCAGAATACTTAGATACGGTTCTACATAGGTAGAGACCGATGAGTGTAGTGGTCCTTTAAAAAAGGAATCATCTAGATTCCACTTGAATGCCTGCGTGTAGTAGGCAGCCACGTAAACCAACCAACCAACCAACCAATATATAGCACCTCGCTCTCTTATAAAAAATTTAAAAAGTATACTTCAAGCTTTTTGGATTTTAAGTGACGATGTTTACTTTTTATATAAGTTACTGTATTTAATACGAGTACAGATTGCTTCATGTATAATTAAAAAGTTTATTTCATTGAATCTATTTAACAAACTACATATGAAAATTTTGTTTTTGGAACCAACCACAAAAAGAAACTTATTTCGACTAGTTTCATTAGTTAATATAAAATTTTAGCATTACATTTTTCTAAAATGTAACTTATTTTCCAGCTCATTGGGCAGTAGCATTTGTTTATTCGTGTTAATTTTGAGGGAAAAATTAACAAAATTAGGTCACACTAATAATAAACTAAAAAATTTGCCATAAACAAAATTTAACTGGAAATTTTGTTCGACTTGCTGCCTGCAATAAAAAATATTTCTAATATTATAAAACAAAGCCGTTTTAGCTAAATAAAATGTGCTGATTGCAAATATCGACGTTCAATAATTTTTTAATTTCTATAGATTAACATTTTAGCTTAAAAAGAGGATTTTTAATATTTTATTGCATTTTTTATTTGCTACTTGTTATTAACAATGCATTCATTATTCCTTGGTGTTAAAGAAATAAAAATAATAATAATAGTAATAACTAACGAATAATTTAATACAATTCAAAGTGCTTTCATTTGGTCAGTTTATGGCTTTTTGTGAATGTATGTATAAATACAAAAGAGAACAATTGGAATTAAATTAAATTACTAGTAAATAGATTAATAAAAACATACACACACTGTTTGTAAATAAACGAAACAGTGATACAGGATTAAAAGTACATAAAAAGGATTATAAATAATTCAATTAAAAACAGTACAAAATTAATTTAGATCAAAGCAATTTTTAAAATAAAAACATTAAATAAAAATGCAAATTATAAATACTATGCAGGTATAAAGTTTTAAATTACATATTTTCTTTGTTGTTATTGAATAAATGTAATTTATTATTTTCATTCAACTTACGGCCCTTTTCGCAATATACAATTAAAAGCTAGCAGGGACTTTAACGGCAAGTTTTGTATGGAAAACTTGCAGTTAAAGTTCACATGAACTCTTAATCAAACATTATGAAAAGGGGCGTTAATGTTGTACAACTGGGAAAATTTACAGTCGTATGTATGTCAGGTTGTGCACTTCAATTCCACAGCGAATAAGTGAAATAGTTATTGAGGATCTCATATACACTCAATATTATTGCGCAATCAAATAAATCAGTTACTAATATAGATACAGTGTAAAAAATAGTATTGATACGAAGCTGAGATTTTCAAGGTAACAATGGGAGCTACTTTATCGGATAGAGCTATGTGCTACTGCTTGAGCAGTAAAAGCGTAAAGCGGGCATTTCAACAACAGTGATGCCAACATATTTTAAGTAAAAAGCCCAAAACCCAAAACAAAAAATTTGTTTGTAAAAAGGAAAATGATCAAACATGAACAGATATACGAGTATACATGATTAATAAAGATGCCAAACTAGAACTTTCATTACATAAAATCTTTCAACAAATTATGACACCATGAATCAAAACAATTCACGTATTCTATTTGCACTGAGTGAACATTTTGTATATCTTTAGTTTAAACGTAAGCCCGTGTAAGTACATTTTTTTATTTTACAGGAGAAAAAAACATTACGAGACAGAATTTTTTAATATTTTTCTTCAGGGGAAGTAAAATAAATAATTTCGTGAAATTCTACAGAGTTTTCCCTCTTCCCTCTTGAATGATTCGAAAAGATTTCATCGAGGATAAACTCATAATAGTTTTATATTAGACTAAATAATCTATGGTCCACCCAAGCAGGCAATCAAAGCCCTGACTACCAGCTTATGATCTGTATTTAGTGGGACCACAGAGAAGTTTCATATATTATGAGCTGCAGAAATGGGGATATAGTCGAAATATGCGAGCAGTCATGAAGCCGTAATAGTACATCATGACAAAGCACGGACACCTGCTGCAAAACCAGTTAAAAACTAGTTAGAAAATAATGGTTGGGAAGTTTCGCCCCAATTCCATATGGTCCAGACATTGTCCTGTCTGACTACCATTTGTTTGAATCTATCCAAAATGCTCTTATGGGAATATGCTTAATTTCAAAATAGGGTATCCTAAATCGATTTGATTCGTTCTTTGTTGTCCATATGTTGCCGGGAAGATGGAGAAGGTCACAGTTAACAATGGCCAATACTTTTAATAAATTTATGTCGTATTGTTATTCTCTGAACGCACCAATGCAAAAAAGGAGACATTGGCTGGCCACCCTGATCTATAGATCTGACCCCTATAGAATACTTTTTACAGGATTATTTGAAAAGGACGGCTAACGCCAAATAAGATTTAGATAATTCATGGGCTTGCTTGTCGAAATCATCCCCCACATTTCGCTCGGCCATTTCATTGGATTACAAAATCAATAAAAAAAGCTTATTTTTAAATTGATATTGAAAAGTTCCAAATTATATGAAAATATCACACACTGAAAATGGGTTAATTTATCTTTAAGTCATTCCATATTTACATACCAACATAAAAGACTTTCTACTCGTATTACTACAAGGCCTAGCAGATATATTGAACTGCAACCTTAGAACACTGAAACAATTGGGACCTAAATTGAGTAACGAAGTGGCTCCTTTCAGATAATAAGATCTTCTATTAACGGACTACAACATACTCGTACATAAATTTAAAATAAAAAATTATCAAGCGCTAAAAAAATAAAAGTTCCAAGTGGCCCAAATGAGCTGCTTCTCAGCAGTCTAAAAGTAATTTTAAAAATTAGAATATTTGATCAATTAGCAAAATGTGTTTATTCTACAGCACTGCTGCGCATAAGTTTTATTGAAATACCTGAGGAACAACGTCAACATCCTCTATATACTCGTACAACTGTTGTGTCTCTGGAGTATGAATCAATTAAAATGAAATGTATCCAAAAATACATTCATACATTTTACTTATATCAATTATGAAATTGATCTGGATGAAAAATACATCGAATATACAAACATATATGTACGACTATACATACATACATACATATGTACATGTACACATAAATAAAAAATCCCTATCGGAAATTCCGTTAACTTTAAACTAACTTTAAGGTAACTATTTCGCAACTAGTACTGACTGGCACTTGGATTACTTTTCAATGTAATCAACTGAATATTTTAACATTGCGATGTCCTAGGCAGTAGTCAATTGTCTCACTCTGCATTACTTTCAGCTAACTTAAAGTTGGCTTTTTTAAATCACCTGGTAGTCAGTAAATTTAAAAAAAATTTTCTGGGGTTCGATGTATCATCACACGTTGTGTACTCAACGCGCTAACTACACAGCCAAGGTACCATCTAAAATAATAACAGCAAAATGTTACTATAAAACTGAAATGAGTTTCAAAGTAGCTGAGAATAAATTTGTTGGCTCTCACCAAATTCGATTACGTACTCAACTTAAGAATTAATTTTGGATTTGTTCTGGATGACATTGCAGTTAGCTTTTAGTCAGTCTAAGAAAAGTTAACTATAAGTTAAGTATTTTTGTAGTCAACCACACATTCTCCGACAGGGAATATATCCTTTTATTTTGAAAAAAAAAGTTCTCAAATATGGGCGATAATTAAAAATGTCCTGAACAATACAAACATTATGAATCAAACACTTAAATACAGTAGAAAGAAAAATAATAAAAACAGAGAGAGAAAAAAAACATGTTGAAATGTTGAAATGCCCAACACCTGCACATGACACATATTGCCAATAAACGAACGAGTTTAAAGGTAAGTGCTTCAGTAAATTCGTTTGCTTTTGCATGCACCGAAATACAAATTCATATGTAAATTTGCATATATACTAGCCAATTCAGTGACTATGTATGTGTATGTAGACAAGCGTATATGTATATACGAGGGTAGTTCAATAAATCCGCGACTTGAATTTTTTCCGCAAAAAATCGTTTTATTTTTCAACACAGTCTGCTTTAAGCCTCAGTTAGCCGACTGTAAGAATCTGTAGAATACTTTTCATATAACAACATCAATCAGCTGTTTCCTACCGTTGCAGTTACATTCCATTACATTCGGCTAACTGAAGCTTTAAGCTAGATATTATTTCAAGATTGAATTTGAATACATGAAACAGTTGTAATGGGATATATCGAGATAGTATGTTCAGTTCGTAGCTTAATTCATGGATTTTTGCATGCACCCGTGCATTGTCATGATGGAACGACAGTTGTCTTCACAATATGAGGTCGTATTTGCTTTAAACAAATATTGTATCTGTGTCTGTGTAATATTTGCCGGTAATACACTTACACTTTTCAAGGTAATAGATTTCAATGATATCGTGTGTATCCCAATAGACTGGCTGTAACGATGCTGGCCGAAAGATCCACCTTAGCCTTCTTTTGAGCACTTTCATCCGAATATATCCACTGTTTTGATTGACCTTCAGCCTCTGGTATATCAGCCTCTGGTATATTGCGATGGATCCATGTTTTGTCCACAGTTACAAATTAGCGCAAGTACTTGTTCGGGTCCCGGCAAGACTTCCAATGTGAGTAATCGTGGCATTTATATCCAAATATTCATGAAAATTTTGATATAATCGCTGGGTTGTGATGCCCACAGCTTCAGCTTAGGGCTTTTAGGAATGCCTAGTGACAGGGTAAACTGTGAACTGAGGTTCGACAGGGGATTCAATCTTACAATTCCACCAAGGTCAGTGTGGATTCCAGAAGTTTATGTTGGTATACGTTGGATTTAAAACCGAAGATGGAGTTGTTGGGCCTAACTTAAAAATATCTTTGCTCGTGGGCGAATAGCCTACGGTATTTCAGGCAGAAATACAGGTAATCACCAAATGTGTTGATATTAATTTAAATACGGGCATTCGAGGCGCGCATATATCGATATCTTTTCCGATAGTCAGGCAGCTCTTAAGTCCCTCCTTTCATGGGAATTCTGTTCCAGGCTGGTTTTAGAGTGCTTTGACTCATTACAAAAGCTATCCATACGGAACAAAGTTTCCATTTACTGGATACCTAGCCATAGCGGTCATACGGTTAAAGAGGAAGCGGATGAGCCGTTTTATGGCTTAAGTTGGTAGACTGTAATCTCTGATCAAAGGAAATGACACTTCGACCGCAAAGGAAATGTGGCTGAATTTTTCTGTATAGTGGCAGGAATGATTTACGGCTTGTTAGTGGCTTTCTTTCTGATCACTTTGAACTGAACTTTCCTTTTTGAGTAACAGTAGACGACTTTCATACAGAATCGGTACACGAAATTAAATTTTTTTCACTGTTGTTAAAATAAACGTGGTTGCTCATTTTCAATAAATGTCAAAAATAATAAACGCAGCTTTCTAAAAATTCCACAGTAGTAATGCTGTCGGAAACTCAGTAAAATTTAAACTAACTTTAAGCTAACTATTTCGCTACTTGTGCTGACAGATACTTGGATTACTTTCCAATGGAAACAACTAACTATTTTAACATTGCGATGTCCTAGGCCGTAGTCAATTGTACCACTCTGCACTACTTTTCAACTAACTTAAAGTTGACTTCATTTAAGTCAGCTGGCAGTTAGAAAAATTTGCAAAAAAAAAAATTGTTGCTGGGGTTCGAACTATCACACTTTGTATAGTCAAATGCGCCATCGCCCTGCTAAGGTACCATTTAAAATAATAACAGCAAAATGTTGATGTAAAATTGAAATGACTTTCGAAGTAGCTGAGAGTAAATTTTTTGGCACTCACCACATCCGATTACGTACTCAGCCTAAGTATTGGTTTTCGGGTCAGTTCTTATTGTTAGTCAAAGAAAAGTTAACCATAAGTTAATTATTTTTGTAGTCGACTAGTGATTTTCCGACAATGACAATAGACAACAGTTAACAACACCAGTGTTTGATTTAAAGCTTCTAATCGGGATATACAAAGTCACAGAGTTATAAAACTGCCCCCGGTTTATATAAACAATACACACACATACATACGTGCATGTGTGTATGCATATGTGTAGGTTTACAAACATGAGAGTCCTTTAAGTGTTGGCTATTATTGAGTTTTTGTTTTCCAATTCAATAGAAATTCAGAAGGATTTTAACTCAAAAGCATTGTATGAATCCTGAAAGTGTTGAATGATGCGACGAATGGTGTTTGAAAATCGATGTATTTCAATTTATTCAGGTTCTGTTAATGAAATTGAAATGTGCAAGTGACTTTTTAAAATATAGGAAAATTTTATTATTTTTTTTTTCAAAAAAATTAAAATATTATTTCTACTTCCCCCCCTTCGCGTCTATTTCCGTTCAAATTGTCATTGTTTTTGTAATTGATGTAATATTTATTTTTTATGAATTTTTTTCCCCTAATTCAGGCACACGATTTTTCCTTAAGCGTAGTGTCCAAGGCAGAACAATATACGGGGCAGCGAGAAGATGGATGAGAGAGGTTTTCAAAAACCTTCAAAGTGTACTTAGAATTAATTTATCTGCTGATGGAAGTAGAACCTGCTGCCCGAGTCAGAATTTAACTCATGCTAATTCTATGCCTTCGCCAAAGCATCATAGACTGAATTTGCACTATGAATTTTTTTGGAAATTAATTGAATGGAATTTTTTTTTGGATTAGAAATCATAAACGCTGCCAAAATTGCTTCTGAGATCAATAGAAACCATTTTTTCTATTTAACTTTCTTCTCATGCAAAAAATTTCATGAAAAATTTCACATGAATTCTTGCAGCAAATTGCGAGACAGGCTAGGGGGAAGGGTTGAAGGACTTTTTTCACATGAAAGTGAACAACATCTAGTAAAATTTCCCAAGCTTGTAGCATTTGCTTCACCTCACCGTGACTCAATGAAAACATTTATTAAAAAAAAAAAAAAACATACCGTACATGTGCGCTTAAATGAAAGGATTAAAATAAATTCATAGCCAAAGTGAAATGCAGTAAAAGAACTCGGACGAGGATTTTTAACACCACGTGGGTGTAGTTAGTCTTGCTGATGTATTATAGGATAAATGATTTTTTGAAACTGTTCTTTTTTCTTGTGTTAAAAAAATTCTCAAGCTCACACGCATGTTGAAATGGAATTATGTACTACAATTTTGCGAGTGTGTGAAGTGGTGGTACAATGTTTCCTTGCTCGAGCTAAAAATATGTAATGGTCCTTCTATAATTAATGCTTTATATGTATATTAAAATATATGTACAAGAAAATTGTATTAAACTTCACTTTAACACAAAGAAACCAATTTAAGGACATACGAGTATATAAGCAAAATGGATAGATAAATAATTGAAATAAAATGAGTTAATAATTGAATGTTCATTAATGTTTTTATATTACAAAAATTGGTCTCCTACAATACAATATATGAAAAAAAAAATTATAAATAACTAAACGCAGCAAACTAAATTAATGATTGATTGAACATGAAAGTTTGTATATATATCATAACAATTTGGTCTTCTATATTACAACATACAAATGAAAAAATTTTTAAATTTCTGATTTCGAGCAAAATTTTGATGCGGCTTTTCTATACCAAGCCATGAATATCTATAGTTCTAGAGTCCTTTGAATTATAAAGTTTTAAAGTTAAAGCACAGGAAAAAACAATTAAAGAATTAAGTAAAAAAATTTAATGACTGAAGAAAAAGAAAAAAATGTCTTACTACTAACACCTTTAATTGAAAAAATACAAATAGTCAACTAAAATATAATTGAGTTAACTAAACTTTTGTTTAAAAATTTAATTGATTAAAAGTTTAATTATAAATCTGATTCAGTCAATTAAACTTTTAGTTAATTTTAATTATTAAATGAAGTTCGAACATTTGTTTCTATATTTATGATTTGATCAGGCTAAAGTTCGTATCGCTTTGTAAACTTTTCTTTGAAAATTTTATTAACTAAAAAGTATCATTGAGACAATTAATTTTTTAATTGATTATTTGTATTATTTTTTATTTTTTTTATTAAAAATGTTAATAGCAGAAAACTTTTTTCTGTAATTATTATATTATATTTGTTTTTCATTAGGTTTTTTTGTGGTATTTTAAAGGAGTTGCTCCTTTTAAATAACTTCTCATTAATAATGTCAAATTAAAACATCTCATTCAAGAATGTTTTGTTATCGTCGTTATTTTGTATGTATTTGTTGTTTTACTTGTTTTGTTGTCATCATTGTTACTACTTTTAATTTACCCACACAGTTGGTGACCTCCATTATAAAATAAATTAACATTGAACCATTATCCATTCATCCATCCATCCATTTACTCATCCAACCAGCCAACCATTCAGCCAAACAAACACTCATTCATTTGCCTATTCATTGGAATATATGGGTATCTTTCTATATATTCTTGTAAATAAATGTACATGTGACGAAGTATCCCAGTTGGCCAATTGCATGAAATATGTCGCGCATCCAGGCATAACAACAGCGAGATGAGCATTAAATAAATGCTCTTTAAAAACAAAATAGTCTACAGTTCAGTGCAAATTAACGTATGTAATACTTTACCGACGACAAAATGAACGACACTGTAAGAACCTGTTGCTTTAGCGCAAGTTTTTTAAAAATTCATAGAAAAATAACTGCTACAATGGAAACAATGTTAGAGAAAGTGGCAGGTAGCCAAGAGACACCGAATATTTTTTCGTGTTATGCCAGCCATACACTACACAAGTTCAGTGCTCAAGTCTGGCACTGCGTAAGCTTGTGACACACACTATACAAGTAAACTGTGCAGTTTTTATTTTAAAACTATAATATATATAATTCTAGGAACTCTGTCCAGAATATTTTTTCTGGGCTCATTTCTTGTTTTGAACTCTTAAAAAAATCACAACACAACTGAGCGTACAGTTTTACAAACTTGAGCAAATATCAAAATCGTTTTGATATTTACTCAGTTCACTGCGTAAATAGCACCACCACCCCCATACACTAGACAAACGCACTGTACAGTGCCAGACTTGTGCAGTGAACTTCTGTAATGTATGGGCGGCATTAGTTCGGCAACTGTTTTTTTTTCAAAACTCATTGAACTTAAAATTCATTTCAATACTTTATTTTTATGAATATTTGTTTATGACAACTTCAAAAACCATGGCACTTATATTGCCCGGTGTGGCATGAGTGCTTTTTGTTCGAAAATGTTGAACTGCTATAAGTTTGCTGCATCATCTCTCATTAATGTATCTTCAATTATGTATAGAATATATGGCCTACTGGGATATTGATTAGTGTGCCATACGTATGATTGAGTGGGTAAACCATATATAAATTAACAATGAAATCCCCAATAAATAAAAGGTCAAATGTTTAATATGCTGGGTTATCATTTATATCTTTAACTTCTTTCAGGGGCGAGTATAATATTTTATAATGCAATTACAAAAATAAAAAAACTATTTTTTATTTGTCAATGCAACCAAAAATATGCAGAAGCATATTTATTCTAATATGTTGCTTAAAAATGAGAGTAACACACCTGCACTTGTTGATTACTTTGAAGCAATGAAAATATCATTACCTATAATATATATACACTGAAAGAAAAGCATTCATTGGATTAATTAATTTTGTCATTAATAACGAGCTCACGTACGAATTCATGGTATTAATGAAGAACAATTTGTTGAGTTTCAATTATATTATGAAATTGCATGCATATAATAAAAACTTTCAATAAACTAATGAGAAATTTCATTCATACACTGAAGATATATTAACGATGCTACTTCATTCAGTAGTTGAATGAATTTTTTTTAGTGTATAACACCTTATTTGAATGTTTTTTATGAAGTGCATTTCAGCTTCTTCTACGACGATTTTGTACTAGATTAAAGAAAAAAGTATTGAAATGTTCTTTAATTTTTACGACAATCGTAATTGGGGCCAATGTATATCAGGGTCAATATTCAAATGAACAAACTATTTATGTGATTGATATAAGCAATTTTGAGTTATTATATTGTCAATACAAGCTGGTATTCTGCCCTGTTCTGTAAACCGAATCCGAGTAAATTTCTCGTTTTCCAAAAATTAACTATTGTTATTAACTATTGTCGGAGTTAGTTTTCTAAAATCGTGGGATTTCAAATGTACCGGTTTACAGAACAGGGACGATTATGACTAGAATTAATAAACAATTTTTGTTGGTTAATCTAGTTAAGTTTGACTGTTAACATAACCAATTGAAATTGTTAATATACCATAGTATAAATTCTGGTGACGTTTTTAACTTGTTTTGTTAGTATAGGGTGTTTTTCTAGTGTCACAACTTTGAGTTGGCATCACTGCTTTATTTGTGCACCCATTTAACAGCTGATAGTTGCTTTTTGTTTAGTTTGCTTTGAAATTTCATTATGAATCGACTTACACCAGAGCAACGCTTGTAAATTGATTTTGAATTTCCATTCAAAATGTTATTTTCCGATGAAGCCCATTTCTGGTTGAATGGGTACGTAAATAAGCAGAATTGTCGCATTTGGAGTGAGGAGAATCCACAAGCTTTTGTCGAAACACCATTACATCCACAGAAAACTGCTGTTTAGTGCGCTTTATGGGGTGGCGGAGTCATTGGCCTATATGTCTTCTAAAACGTTGATGGTCAGAATGTTACTGTCAATGGTGAACGGTATAGGAACATGATTCCAAATTTTTTCGTACACTAGTTTTTTTTTTTGAGTTATGACGTTCTTTGAGTAAATGATCAATATATGTTTCACAAACACTTGGAAACATCAGGCTTGCTATATCAAATGCTTTGCAACTTTTTCACTGTATGGCCAGTTGGGTTTTCACTGTGATTGAAATAAGTTTACCATACTAATGATAGCAAATCCTTTAAATCACTTTGCTTTAAAAAAAAATTAAGAGCAGCATGCTCATGTTCCCGCTTCATTGGCTGATTGGTTTGTGTGAATTTATTTTACAAACTAACGTTTGCTTATGGAGCCTGTCTTCCTTTTCTTTAGCTTCCTTTACGAGTACATACACTCCTATCATGTATAGCAGCTTTTTTTTTCTTATTTTAAATCGTTGCCATTTCAGTTATTCTTCGTAAAATTTAAACCCCAACATTATTGTGCAAGTGTGTCGCCAGAGTGATTAGAAAGTATTAATTAAATGTGGTGCAAAAATAATAATGATGCATCCTTATGTTACGTTTTACATTGTGCAAGAGTTTTCTAGAAAAAAGCTACATAACTTGTTTAAATACAAAACTTTGTTTTACTAAATAATAAGATATTGTCAAAGAAGGTACTTTCTTGCGCACAGCATAATATTTGAAATTTTTGTAGCTTTGCTATTTATTGGGCGATACCCGAGTTAGGAAGTGATTTTCGTAACAAAAATAATCAATTTGATTTTGTTTTGTTTAGTTCTTTGAAGTGAGAGAAACAAACAAAAAATGAGAACGATTGCTCAATTTGTTTTTGTTTTGTTTTTGCACATGAGCACAAGCCAGAGAACACAGCCGATTGGCTTTTCTCAAACAATACATTAATTTAATCGTACGTCGCTAGAAAAGAAAATAATGGGAAATAAATGGAAACGTTTTGAAATATTTGCAGAGAATTCGACATCATCACATAATATAGTTACTCGTATATTGCATTCTCATTTAAGACATTAAGTTTGTTTTATATAACCAAGCAGCAAAGCTACAACCGGGTGTCCTAAGACACCTCTCTTCTTTTTTTAATTTGTATGAAGAATTTTTGTTGTTGTTGACTAAGCACATCGAGATTAGATATGCTAAACGGGAAATTCCGGGATTTTCGGGACTATGCAAATCCCGGAGCCCGGGATTTTTTAATTTTATAGACCGGGATTTTTGGATCCCGTTTTTGCATAAAAATTATTAGAAAGTCCCTGTTATAAAAAGTTAAAATAAAAAATTTGCTTTGAATAAATACTTTAGTAGATACTATTATATTGTATATCTATATATGTGACAGCGCATAGAGAAAGGGACCTAAGGGTAAAAAAAAAATCAATTTTCACTTTTTTTTTTTTGATGTGGACAACATCTGAGCATCGAATGAGACCGATCCCATGCCCCAAAAGTGTTCCCTCCCAGAGATATGCGCGTTTTATTCAGTAATGGTACACCAAAGATACACGTATTTAAATCTTTAAAATGGATCTCCTGAACAAAACCGGTTATTACCCTTAGGTCCCTTTCTATTTTGCGCGTCACACACACACACACATATATATATATATATATATATATATATATATATATATATATATATATATATATATATATAAATGTATGTATGTTATCGCATAACGTGAGAACGGCTGGAGCGATTTGGCTGATGTTGTTCTATTCGATTCAAAATTTTCAGATGGTTTGTTAAGGAAAAAATATTAAAAAATTCCTGTTAAAACTCGTACAATTGAAGTTTTTAATATATTGCCTACTATTCACTTCTCATTTTTTTTAAGTACAGACTAACAAAGGGAAACGCAATATTTTTAATATACTGCCTACTTTCTACTTTTCATTTTTCTTAATAAGAGAAAATTTTAGCAGAAACTCGAAAAAAAAAATTTAAGCACAATGCCTCCTGTTTACTTCTCACTTTTCTAAGTTGGAGTTTTTTAGGGAACATTAGTAATTGCTTTTATTATAATTATTCCTATTCAATTTTCAATGTTCTATGTAACATCCCTTTCTCTTCTCAATTTTTTAACTTAACCATCGCTTAAACTTTAGATAGATCCTAATTAGTATTTGTGCTTGCTCTGTGATTTAATTTTGTCGTTTTGGATAATATCAAAAGTGAAAATTTAACCCTGCTTTCAAATTATTGTGTGTAATTTCACATAATTTTTGGTAAGTATAATTTTAAGTTAACAGTTTTTACAAGAAATAAGCACTAGGTCGTGTCTACTCAGTGCATCCGTGCAATGACGAATGTTTTTACCTGCGTTTGTTATTAGTAAATGTTCATAGACTAACGTCTTTGCAATCATTACGGACCGTCAATGGAGTATTGTGCACAACATATAGAGAAGCCTATCTGTCAGCTTACAAGCTTGCTAGAGGATGACAGCCATTGGGATCTCACTATGGCAGATGATGTTGTTTCATATACACCCCAACAATTTGGAACACTGTTTGCCATCATTATATCAACATGTTTCCCATTTTATTCACCCCATTTGTGGAACAAGTATAAAGAAAATATGGCTGATGATATTTTGCATCGTATTCGTATAACCGCCATAAATCTCCAAATTTATTCCAATGATGAAATATTCAATGAGGCGCTGATTTCAATTAAAGACTTATGCTTAAGAATGTCTGAAGAACTGTTGCAAAAATTAGGAATGCCAGCTCCACAAGAAGCATTTACCGAAGAATTTCTACGTGAAGGGCAATATGATCGGAATTCATTAGTCAGTAAGAATAAATGTCCAACTTTTAAGCAACCAGCAGAAAGATGCGTACGAAACTCTTTTTATGGCAGCTGTTTATGCAGGTTATGGAGAAATCTTCTTTCACGATGCACCTGGTGGAACAGGCAAAACGTTTTTACTTTTTTTCCTTTTGTCTTTAATAAGCTCACAATACCAAATTGCACTGCAGTAGCCTCCTTTGGGATTGCTGTTATCCTATTGAAAGGAGGAAGAACTGCTCATTCTGCCCCAAAACTATCCTTAAACTTGCAAACGGTAAATGAGCCAACATGCAACATTTCGAAGCAATCAGCAATGACAAAAATACTTCAAAAGTGCAAAGTAATTATTTGGGATGAATGTACAATGGCTCGCGAACGAGCATTACAGGCACTTGGCAGAACATTAAGAGACTTGCGAAATAATCAAGAAATATTCTAAGGAGACTTTATTATGGAAAAAGGTGAAAACTCTCAAATTAACATAAAATATGCGAGTTGCTCTTCAAAATTATTAATCAATCAATTGTTGGACATTGGCCATGGGACAAATTACGGCATTCGATATCGATCGAAATTTAAAAAGATTTCAGTAGAGTTTAAATGGAAACACTTTAAAACTTCGTTCGATATCGAGTGCCGTATTTTGCCCGCGATTTAAATTCCAATGGGCTTTTGTCAATTTGCAACATCTAAAGAACTAATAGTAAACTTGTTTTCAAATATATTTAAAATTCAAAGCTTAATTAATGGAGAATAGTATTAATATAAGTCTATTGATTCTACTACAGCTCCTGATCATGTTGTTAACTATCCGATAGAGTTCCTGAATTCATTGGACTTACCGAGAATGTTATGTTACTTAACCTGAATGAGCCAACACTATGCAATGCTACTATAGGGTGTTTTTTTAGAGGTATAGAACTTCGAATTGAAATAAAACACAAGAAAATCGTTTTAATGTCCATCAATTTGGCTTTATTGGAAGGATAATTTTATGCCATTAACGTTTAAATATGATTTCGGGAATGTGGCCGCCGCGGCTGGCTCGAATAAAGCCAATTCTACAGGTCCAATTTTCAACCACTTTTTCGAGCATATGGGGCCGTATGTTGGCAATAACGCCACGAATGTTGGCTTCCAAGTCCCCTAACGTTTCTGGTTTGTTGGCGTAGACGAGCGACTTCACATATCCCCAAAGAAAATAATCCAATGGTGTCAAATCACACGATCTTGGTGGCCAATCCATGGTTAACCGAATTAATTGCTCTGATGGACGATTATGTCGACCATAAAATGGACGGAGCTTGCGGTAAACTTCGCGAACTGAACCATTATTTTCGAAATAAATTTGCACGATTTGCAAGCGTTGTTCTTTTGTCAACCTGTTCATGATGAAATGGCAAACCAAACTAAATATTAATCACTTGACAGCTGACAAAATGGCCGCCAGTTAAAAAAGTGATGCCAACTTAAAGTTCTATACCTCAATAAAAATCACCCTATACATAGATTGGTTGTTAAAATGCTGATGCCAAACGCTATTAAAGCAAAGATAATCATAGGAAAGTTTAAAGGTGAAGAAGTGCTTATTCCAAGGATACCTATGATAGATATCAAGTGAGCTACCATTCCAGTTCGCTTTGCATTCGCAATGAAGATTAATAAATCTCAAGCAAAGTCGTTACAAGTGTGCGGGTTAAACTTAGAATCTATATGTTTTTGTCACGGTCAATTGTATGATGCGTGCTACCGTCAGCACTATTAATTTTCTTCCCCAATAGAAAAAAAAATATTGTTTATCATCAAGCTTTAAAATGAATTATATATTTAGAATATTTTTTTAATGAATAATTGTTTCAATTGTTGTTATTATACAAATATTAATAACCGAATTTAGAAGCAACTTTTAAGCAATAAATTAAGCAAAATTGGTGTTATCTTTTCTTTGTACTGAAAATTTTGTCTTTTAATTTTAAATTCCATGTGAAATACGAATTATTAGTAAGCTTTCCAATAACAAATTACATACTTTTTATAATCTCAAAATAATACAAATTCCCACATGAAAAAAAATCGTTTTACAATAATCGATATAAATTTTTTTTTTGAACTACATGTTCACTTCATTCACATAAGAGGAGAACTCCTAAGTATATTCTAAGACTTCTCCTCTTATGTTATGTTAACCTCGGGAGCAAGGGCATATCGTCCTATATCTAATTTTATTAACATTTTATTATACTTATCTCATTGTTAAAGCTTGGTGCTGTTAAAATTTTATTGTTTTTAAGATAATACTTTATAGTCTTAATTTATCTTTGTATCATTAACTTTAAAAACATTCATTGTTAAAAAAAGGGCTCAATAAATTTTTACTTTACTTTACTTTACTTCATTATACGGCTAAAATGATGCCTGCAAAGAAGTGTTTAAAAATACTTATGTATCGTATTTTATTTATGGACCTACAATTAAGAATATTTTCCAATCGTTGATTTTTCTTTGAATTTCTATTTATGCGGTTTATTGCCCAGATAATCAGTTTTATACTCGCTTGCAAATAAAAATTATATATTCTCAACAGGTTTAGCGAAGTGAACGTGCTATTGTATTGTGGCAAGCGTTTGTGTTAATAGTTTTGTACGGCAAAATACTCTACATGCGACGTAGCAATGTGTTGGCATAGCGAAAGGATATTATTAGATGTTAAAACACTTCTGTGTGTGTATGTGTGTTAATCAATGAGTTCATATTCACATATAGACTTTTGTATTATAGGTTAATTTTCCTTTGAAAATACGTTTTGTGACCATTCAACCATTCAATAGATTCATCCAACTGGTAGCAAGTAGTTCGCTTCGCTTCAATGATTCGATTTGTAGTCCATCCATCTCGTAATAAGTAACTCATATTTGGAAACGTATCTTTGCATAGTCTTGTACCCAATATACACATATACTCGTATATATAACCATACATAAATGCTCAAACATAATACTAGCACTGATATCAGCACCTACACACATCCCAACCAAGTGAAAGGGGTTTTCACCCAGCAAACAAAATGCTTTCGTTATTTAATATTGTACGTTTTTCATATGTTAATTTTCTAATCTAAGACTGAATTTACTGCTTTGGAGAATAGAGAGAGTTTGGAAAAATTACTTAGGATGAATCTTAGAAGTATTTTGAGACTTTCTTAAATTTTATTTGCTTGCTTTTGGCAAATAATAAAATTTCGAGCAACAAGTTTTTTTTTTTGAAAAGTTACATGTACCGAATTAATGTTATGAAATTGTTTATGAACTTTCATGAAAGTTGTTGTGCGAAGTTTGTTTTTGCAATAGCAGCGCTGGAAAAAAGTGTGACATAAAAAACCGGCGTAGCACCAATCTCAGAGGCATTTTGGCAACTTTTTCGATCTGTTTTTTTTTTACTTAGGCAATTAATATGCCTGCTAACATACATACATATGTATGTATGTATGTGTGTTAAAATTTTTAGGAAAGGAATAGGAAGGAAGAGATGACAGATGGTAAAGTATTACATTCTTAAGCTTAATTTGTTTCACAGATCTCCTGTTAGGCGTTTTGCTAATTTTTAAAGTATCTTTAAAATATAGCACTTGCCTACACATTGCTCTTTGCAGCCTATTACTATTCTCAAAATAGTCCGAAGCTGTCCATTTCTATGCATAACAAGTAGACGACAAGTGCTTCTGTAACTAGTGGGGAATGTAAATTCAGCATTTAATATTAAAATCTACGAAAACAAGGTTGGTTTAAAAATTCTCATTTGTGATTATGCTTCATATGGGTTTCTTATTAATTCAACATGATTGACAGTAACCTTCAAAGAAAATTTTTCCTTTTAAAATTACTTTATTTCCTATTGATTTAATATTCCAGTGGTGCTAAATGAGGAATCATGTTGATTGAATCAAAATTGTTTCAAATTGAAACTTAAAGTGAATTTGCTACTGAAATAACACGAAAATCCATGCTGAGTCAAAGTTATTTTAAGTTTAAATAACATCATAGTTGCCTCTCTAGACCATACACGCAGAAGTTGCTCGACAAAAATTTGTGTGTGCGAATCCACTTTTTAAATTTATAAGTGAGAGAGGAAAATATAATGACTCTTCTTTTGATTATCTTCTTCTTTCTCTAACTCTACATAGGATTCTTTCATTCTTTTCAGAAAAGAAAACGTCAATAGTTTAAATTCAGTTTGAGTTAATAGTGGGCATTTAGAAGCAAATCATCTCAAACATTTTCCAACTTTACACATTTCAGGTGGAATTCCAATATCAAATCATTGTGTTTACTGGGTATTGACTTCATTTTCTATTTGCATACACATGTATGCATGTGTTTGTGCACGACTTTGCATGAGTTTTCCATACTTATGTATGTGCCTTAATTGCTTGCCCAAGTATGGTGTTTTTCTTTTTTTTTTTTGCCTAGTTGGCTACTGCTTCTGTTTCTACTACCGCAACTGCTACCTCTTCTGTTGCAACAGTGATTGCTATTGTTGCTCTTATTATTGTTTTATGTTTTGCCATTGATGTTGTGGGAATTTATCTTTTAATAAATTTTATTATTATGCATTATTATTATTATTATTTTTTTTTGCAATCCATGAATTTTTAATCGGATACACATTCGTTTAGAGTAACACGTATTGTAGTCATGCTAAATATTTAGTAGGAACAAAAATATTTATATGTATAACAGCTTGTCGGTATATTATTATTCTATGAAATCCAATGAAGTATGCAACTTGTTATACTAAGAGAGTATATTAGTACTATTGTATAAAAGAAAACTTTCTCTTATGAATAGAATGCTTTGTGTATGTATTTTTTATACCCTGCATAACGGGTGGAAAGTTAGTCGTTTCTGTGGCAGCTTTTACAATGTTCTTTCTTATACGATATACATATACATATGTACATCAGTGGTGTCAAAAATAAAATTATAGTAGTATGTGTGAAAAATGTTGTCTCATTCGTCTCTGAAGTACATAGAGAAAACTAAATATTTCGAACAAATGCAGTTTAGTAAAGCAGCTAAAAATAAATAAAAAGGAGCCTATGTGATAGAAAATTAAAAAATAACACCATATTTTCCGAGTTATGGGGCTCAGAACTTTTCATAGGAAACTTTGAAAAATCTTCAAAAAGAAATTTCTAAAAAGTTTATCTGATAGTAATGTTAAAAATAAGAAGAAAAAATTAAATTAAAAAAATTGGCTGCGACACTTATTTTCCCGAGTTATTGGTCTTTAAAATTTTGATAGAAAATATACATAGTTTAGTGAAACTGCTCAAAAATTATCAAAATGTTTTTTAAATACATATTCATTTCTCTCATAAAACACATTGAATGTCGCGAAAAGCATTGGTGATTATAGAATATTTTCCGCATACCACTATATTTCTTTCACTGTATCTATAAAGAATTTAATACACCCGCTATGCATGTGTTATCGTCGCTGTCTCATTGAAGACTAAATGAAAGAGAATAAGAATGTGTATGATTTTAGCTAGCACAATTGTGGTATGAAACTGATATCAATGATATACATACACATCGCTGTTAACAAGTAGAAAGGCCCTAACTCATATTTTTACGAAATTGAGTTTTTCAGTAATTCCAATACATTTCACACAAATACACCTCGTCACAAAAATTTATTACAATCGTTTAAAAAATAACGCTTTTACAAGCAGTTTTACAAAGCAGTTGTGCAAGCACTTGTACTATTATTACTATTATTATGTTTTTACTTTCTCCTGTAAAGTTACATTTATTTGAGTTAGGGCCTTTCTACTTGTTAACAGCGATGTGTATTTCACAAAATCCCAGGCGGAATATTGTAGCACTTATTATAAAACTGATATTTTGACAACTTGAGCTAAATCGAATATCTCTAAGTCGTGCACCATTGAGGTCAAAGTTCAAATTTTATCCAATTTCTAGCGGTTGATTAGAGAATTCATCAATTTCAAACTGATTCCTCTGGAAATCGACAATGATGTTGTGCTAAACTTTTTTGTTAGAAAACTAAGAAAATTCTTTAACACATGTTTTAAATTTATTTTTTCTAGAAATTTGGAAAATCCTTACAAAAAGAAAATTAAAAAAAAACATAAACCTTTCTACACGTTGGGACCAAAAATAACACAATAAAAATATTTTTTAAAATTTTAAACTGTAAAGTTCTTGATTGGGTCATATTTATGGTCCAAAGAGAGAGAGAGAGAGAGGAGGACTTAATATTTTCGTTCATTCTTTCGGATGGTAAATTAATAATTGTACGAGTATATAAAATAAAAGCATTTCTCATATTCCATTTCATTTACATTCATATTAAATAGTTGATGTTAACAGCCACTCTTTGGCCAAGTGGATAGGGTGCTGATGAAGTGAGTGCGACATTTCCCCATCTCGTCTAATTTAAATTTTCTTGTCTTCTTTGGCAATTCAAATGCTTACTAATATTATAAATGTGAAAGTGAGTTTGTTTGCTACGCTTTCACGCACAAACCGATAAATTGAAAATTCTTTCACCAATGGAGAGCTAGATTACCAGCGTCAAATAAAGGAGATTTTTTTATCCGATACGGAACCGATTTTTTTATATTTTTTCCGAAAAAGTCATTTTTGGGATGGTTAGGGTAATTTTCGTTTCGGGTTTGATGGCTTAACCAGTTTTGAAACCGGTTGTAATGTATTGTTTAAACAGATCAACAAGAGCGGAGCCGCGCATAAAAGCTAGTTAATTAATAAGAAAAAAGAATTCAAAAACACTGACCTTGACCCTGATTAAGAAATCACTCTTTGATTATATAAACTAATTACAGTTCACATAAAATAAAACTAAATAAAAATTTCTTTGAAGAGCTTAAAGGAATAATAATAAAATTACTAACCGGAGCAACTGGCGAGGTATCACATGTATTCAATCATCATGTATTGATCATGTCAATACGCTAAAAATAATAGAGGAACAGTCAGTCGAACGGCGGTCTCCTCTTTATATGATATTCATTGACTTCGAAAAAGCATTTGATACTCTTAATCATAATGTCATTTGGAAATCCCTGCAATGTAAAGGTGTTCCACAAAAAATAATTCAACTCATTAAAAGCATGTATGTTAGTGCAAGCTGTCGTATTCAGCACGAAGGCAAACTGAGCAAAAAAATTAATGTTGGCACAGGAGTTCGGCAAGGTTGCGTGATGTCACCACTTCTATTTAACATTGTGTTGGATATTGTCATGGGGCAGGCAATGTCGGCTAGTAGAGGTATTGGTTGGGGACTTCAAAATTGTTTAAATGATCTCGAATATGCGGATGCCACTTGTCTTCTCTCTCACCGATACTCCGATATGAATACGCAATTGCATCGTCTTACGAAGCTGGCTAAGAACGCTGGTCTTAAGATTAATATTGGCAAAACTAAAGTGATGCGAATAAACACAGAAAACTTAAACAACTTTGTAATTGATAATGTGCCTCTATATATATATATATAATATTTTCAACTCCAATGTCCGATCTACATTATTATACGGATGCGAAACATGGAATGCGGCCCCTCGTGATATGCATGCACTGCAAGTTTTTATAAACAAATGTCTTAGAAGAATCCTACGAATCTTCTAGCCACAATACATATCAAACGATAGACTATGGCATCAAACGAACCAGTCTACAGAAATACAAAGGCGAAAATGGAAATGGATTGGTCACACCATACGAAAGCCGGTCACAGATATTGCTAGAACAGCGATTGAGTGGAATCCTCAAGGCAGCCGTAGAAGAGGTCGACCAGCTCATACACGGCGAAGACAAATTGAAAGATTTTGTTGAGGCCCTATGCTCCTTATAGGAACGACGGGAATACATATATATAAAATTTTAAATTTTCTAAAAATCGAAAACTCCGAAAATCACTAAAAATCTTGCAAAGTTTATGAAATGTAATAGTTATTTGAAAGTTCAGAAAATATTTCCAAAATTCATGCAAAAAATCAGAAATTTCATTTCGAAAAAAATTCTGAAGTAAAAAAATTGATAATCCCCTAAATTTGAAAAACTTAAGAAAAAATTTAATAGTCAACAAGTTTCGTGAAATTATCACAAGCACAGCACATGCTGCTTAATTTCCTTAAGGCATCAACATTCACGAAAATTTGATGTTTAGCAAAATTAGGCGTAGTTTACAAATACTGAACTGCCTACAAAATTTATATACAAAAATCCCTAAAAACTTTTATACTTTTCATATAAAAAAAAGTTTCTAGACAAGTTCTCTGTTTGTATCGTGAAAACTACACGTAAATATCATAGAAACTTTCAAGCTAAAAAATTAAACCGCTGTGTCTACATACATGCCTTCTCCTCCATTCGCTACTGTCTTTGGAGTCTTGGGAAAAAATTGCTTCACTTCAAAAAAAGAAAGAAAGACATACAAACAACAAATACATATCTAGTGCGAGTATTTTGTAACAAAAGAAATGAACATGTCTTTAAAAAAGGAATTCCTGTTTTCCCAGTTTGTTTTTGTTTTATTTTTCTGTTCTTCTCGAGTTGCTTCCTTTTCTAAGGTTTCTTTGGGTTTCATTTCCTTTACAGGGATTTTTTTTTTGCTAAATTTATAATTTGAATATTTTTTACATACTCTTTTCTCTCTTTAAAAATTTATTCATGTATTATTTCTATTATTCGGTGGCTGTCTGGTGTTGACTTGTGATTTTTTTTTAGCCCAAAGGGCTGTGACATGCCAATAATTATGTTTTTTTTTCTGGGAATTTAAATGAATATTGTTATCGTACATAATTTTGTGGACAGCAAAGTGAAAATATGAAAATTTATGGTGTTAAAATTTGGTAATTTCTAAAGGTGATATGTCAGTAAGTTTAAGATTGATTATGCAACAATGAACAAGGATTAGGAACGCAATAGCAGAATTATTAAAAAAAAAATTAAGTAATTACCAGAAATAAGTCCGACTAAACACAAAAAAATTTTTACAGTTCCTGTACTACACACATGCACCTTGTCTAAAAAATATCAAGCGAAAAACACTGGTGTTTTAAAATCTCTTTAATTTTTATTTATCTTGTTGAAGTTTTATGATTTTTATATTCAAATATTTTTGTATGCATTGTCTTGACGATATGCTCACTTATTTGTGTTAATACTTATATGTACTCATACTTGCTGGTGCGTATATGCTTCAATACTCATACTCGTTTGAGTATCGATAAGTTAATAAGTATTAGACATTTTTATTTTTATCCTTCTCTGAATTAAGCCCATCATCGAGTGATAGAATGTACACACATATATTTATATTTTGTGCAAATACATACATACATGCATAAGTATTTGTTTGAAGTCTTGAGTTAATAAAAATTTCAACCGGTATACTCTTCGGGGACAAAAGAGCACTGAATACTTTTTTATTCATTATTATAATTTCTTTGGTACCGAAAAAATTTATTTTGCATCCCAAGTCTTTTCGTTAATTAAAAAGATATCTAAGTATATCTGTTGACTAGTTTTAGATAAACACTATAAACAACAAACACTACCTAATTACTATTAAGAACACATCTAAAATGATGAAACTATTGCATTTTTTTACTCACAAATTCTATTTATTTTTTCCTGAGACACGAACACATGTATGTATGCAGATTTTATTAACAAAATTTCTTATGTACACGAACGTATTGCCAAATATTCTATATCACTTTAAAGTTTAATTAACAAGCGCTCTTATTTTCTTAAGATGTATTTCAGAGTTTTGGTTTTTTATTATGTTTTCCTTTTCATACCTCTGATGTTTTTGGGGGTGTCTCCAAAACGTTTTTTTTTTTCAAATATTTATTTACTGCACACTGTCTTTAGCGTTTAAAATTTAATTTCAGGCATTTATAAATTCAATATAACAACAAAATATAAGATGAAGGGTGGGGCACAGAGTAGTGGAGGGGGAGAAATGTAATTGAATTTTGATTTCAAGTTCTCTGAAATCAAAAACAAAAACTCTGAACATTATTATTGAATTTACAACATTTTACGTACACCAACATAAACATCCGTACACGCATACACGTGTATTTTAAATACATACATACAGATGAACTCACAGACGAGTAAAAATGTAAATGTAAAAAAAATTTATGCAAGAAAGAAGCAAAAACAAATGAGACTACTTTAGAACACCATAAGGAATCTTAGGCACCCTTCAACAACAAGACGAAGTTTTATTTATGTCCCAACTCATCTCAGGTAATGGGCTAAAAATTTCTGATTTTGCCAAGAAGTCATTATTAATATATATATAGTGCAAATTTTTATCCTAGTGAAAAAAAAAATTTGAAGTAATTATTGAGGAACTACTTTTTCTCTAATTCCTAAGTATCGATAACTGTGTATTTTGGAAGTTTCAAGAAGTGATTATCAACAACAGCCAGATAATTAATTAAGAGGTTATTTCTTAATTTTTAAGGCAAATAAAATCGATGTGAAGTTTTCAAAAAGAACATCGACTGCGTTTTAAAGTGCTATAATACTCATACAATGATTTTCCGTCTATATTTGGTCTTTTATTGGGTGGTGGTGAGCCTTTTTTATCAGTATTATTTGCCTTGAACTTATATTAAAAAAAAGAGAACTTCTTCCAATGACAATCATATGTATCATTAGAAATTAGCCAGATTGGCACTACTTCCGAATCACAAGTTCGGGACTTTATTGCCTTCCTTAAACTCTCTTTTTTTGCGGGGTTTTTATTAAATCCGAAACTATTAAAAAATTATTACTTACATTATGCCCAATCAGCGTCAACATAAGTGTTAGTCAGGGCTGTCCTCTCACCCCTTTATTATTTAATGTAGTTCTTGACAACATACTGACAAGGGCTTCAATAGCACCTAGGGGCAACACTTGGGGCTTCAGCAGAAGGTTGGAAGACTTGGACTATACCGATGATATTTATATACTAACTCACCGATTCTAGGATATGGAGGCCAAACTTAAAGCTCTAGAAACTGAAACATTGAAATTTGGCCTGAAGATCAATACTGCAAAAACAAAAATAATGCGAATTAAAACCGCCAGCACTCAGCAAATCCTCCTAAATAACCATCAGTTCAAAAGAAGATGTGTCAAATCGCATTAATATGACCAGGCAATCCTTCGGTAAGCTCAATTCAGTCTAGAACTCATACCATTTATCCAGACAAACGAAAATCAACATATTTAATAGCTGTGTTAAATCGTTGGCATTATATGCCAGTGAAAGCTGGAACGCAGACCGGCGCGACCTCAATGCTCTGCAAACCTTTAGTAACCGATGCTTGCGCAAAAGTTTAAGAACTTTCTGGCCAAACATTATCAGCCACCACCGACTATGGGCTGAGACTCGCAAATGGAGGTGGATCGGACACGCTTTGAGCAGACCCCAGGACGACGTTACGAAAAGCGCCATAGAATGGAATCTTCAAGGCAGCCGAAGAAGGAGACGACCTAGTCAACACCTGGAGGAGACAGCTAAAAATTGAAGCGAGTAGAGCAAACAAATCGTGTAACGAAGTCAAGATTATAGCAGCGAACAGGCAGAACAGGAACGAAATCGTCGAGGTGCTATGCCCCTTATCGGAACAACAGGAACCAATATATATTAGCGTGCTCACTGTTTTGGATATCTATTTGGAGTTGATGGAGGTTATTCCCAAGTTTTTCTTTATTTCCTATGTATACTCGTATATAACAATGATAGCCTTACTCTTCATGACCTGAACTTTTCGTTTCAATGGGAGCTTGGAGTCTAGCTGGATAAGTAGCCAAATATTTCGAGTTGTTGTACTGCTTTGGAAGGGTGGTGCTATAATACACCTCCACTCGGAGACGCAGTCGGGTCCATTGTGATTTGTACAGCTTAAGTTTTGCTCCATTTAGTTTTGGAAGTGAAGCGGGTGGTAAATTACAACTTTTCGTGAAAAACACGATATCCATTTTTAACACTCCGACAACTTTCAGTGTTCCTCTTATGGGCAATTTTTAGTGATGCTTGTAGCCTTTTTTTAATTTAATTAATTTTATTTTTTTTAGATATTTTCGGAGAGGCAGTAATTCTCCCTATGTCCCCCTCTTATTTCTTGGTGGCAAAATGAAGAGAGACCAGCGTATTGATGTTAAAATGATTTTGTTGTTCTTTTGAGTAAGGCAACTATTGCTCTTCTAAAACGATAGTTATTTTCTGACCTTATCCTAAGCACTTCAGTGGAACCTTATATAGCCTATGTCCGTTAGGAGATTTCATTTATCATTTTGGTGAAACAAAATTTAAAATCAGACCGTCAGTTACGGAGATTACAAACATATAAATATACAAAGATTGAAACATACAAACTTTTCAGCTTTACAACACGGCTGTCCAATCGTCTTATAAATACGCGAATACATTTATCTCGGGGTTCTCTCTGTGGCCAGCATTGCTTTATAACATTGTATAATAAATGTACTTTGGGCAATGATGATTTTTTTTATTTAGACAAATTTTAAGGCCCATTAAAATTTATCATTGCTTTCGAAGTAATTATTAATTAGGCAGATAATCTAACGTCTCTCTAGGTGCGACTGAAGTCGGGGCTAAATGCCAGTATAGTATAAATATAAATACACTTGGAAATAAGTAAGCGGTAGTAACAAACAAAGGACATATTCTGATAAAATTAGTTGTGATATCATCACATCACATCTCTAGGCATGTCTATGTCTATGTCTATGTGTAACGTATGAAGTAAAAAATTCATAATATCTATCCCTTATTCGTCACATACTGCCACTTTTACGTACTATTTATTTATGAGAAAGCTGTGATGTCTGACAAACAAGGTTGGCAAAAGTTCACAATTTTTGGTAGAGAGTGAAAGGGGGATGCATAAAGTAAATGGGAAGATACACTTTTTAAATGAATATTTTAATTATGATGAAAACGATTTCTTTTTGGTTAAATTATACTTAATGAACAAAGAGCAATTATGTTGGGATCGGATTTATAGAATTTTAAATGCATTCTTAAAATTTAGATTGGTAAAATATTTTAAAATATTAATGAGCTCTCATACAAATGTAAATACTTATAAAATATTTAAAAAAAATTATTTTCTTTATCCAATTTTTACAAGTAAACGAAATGCAAATTTAGTGCTTAACCAGGAAGTTTATTCCTTTTTCTTTGAGTAAATTTTTAAAAGTTACAGGAAATGTATAAGAGTTTTATTAAAATGCTTAGAAAAACCATATCGAAAAATTTCAATAAATTGTAAAACTGGTGGACATATTTTAGCTGTAGAGACAAGTTAGTGATGTGAAGAATCGAACTCATGCACATCGCTGTAGAAAAACTGGGGATAGCCCATGGTGTTGAGGAAAGCCCAGGTTTGTCAATTTCTCATCGAACTTTGGAATTTGGCAGCCCACAAACGGTATTACACCGCATTTTACATAGACTTTTTTTAAAGTTCAGTTAACACTAGAGCTGAGCACAAGATGTTTGCTTGCTTAATCTTCATGGTGTACATTATTGAATTGTTCTCTCTTTTTAGTGCTCTTGATTTTATGAGAACACTAAAACTGGTGCTCAATTTTATCAAAAGCATGCAACAGCATTTTTTTATATGCCAAGCGAGGGCATTAGTTATTGTAGTGTCTCAGCATATTTCACTAGTGCACACCGAATGATAATTGTAAAATGAGCACACAAGTGTAAAAATATGTGTATGTGCAAAAGAAAAAAAAAACAACGTAGATTGTTTGAGCGTGTTAGTTCGCATGCGATACTGATCTAAGTTTTATAATTTATTGATTTAAGACTAAAAAATAAAATATCTATAAAAATAATATCTTTCACAATGGATATAAAAGTAAAAAGTTTTATTATCACTTAATATTTTATGAAATTTTGAGTTTGTGAAACGAAGTATGGTGCACTATGAAGTGTACAATAAAAATATTGCACACTTGATACAACTGTCTATTCAACTGTTGTACAATGGTTTTGTGTGTTTTTTGTTTCCTTGTTCTCTATTTTTGCTTAACACTCAATTACGATCACCAGTACAAACAATATTCGCTCTTGAAAAAAATACAATACTGTGCACTTTTTCATAGCTTGCGCACACCTCTAGTTAACACAAGAACTCATGCCTATCGACCATCAACAACGTCGTGTCTTTGCTGATTGTTTTCTTGAAATACATCAAACTAATCCAGAATTTCATCGGACAATCATTTTGAATGATGAGGCCAATTTTCACCTCATAGGTACGTTAACAAGCAGAATAATTGTTGAAAAGCCTCTCATCGTCAACATGTGACTGTTTGGTGACGTTTTGTATGTGGTGTACTGGCGGAGTCATTGGACCTTACTTTTTCGTAAATGAGGCTGAAACAACAGTTACGGTGAACGGATTGCGCTATATTTTGTATGGCCGCAGTTGGAAGATATTGATGTGGACTTGTGTTGAGCGAAACTGTGATTTTTTAATAACGTTACTCCTTGTGAACGTGATTTCTAAATCGCTGTTCTTTTAAACTGTTATTGTGATCACAGTTTAGAAGTATTTTGTTTGTAGCAGTTCTGTTATTTTGACAAAATCTAATAAGAAGAGCAGTTGTGAAATTAAACAGTGACTGTGATCACGGTTTAACACATTTCAGCTTTTCTTCTTTAAAAGTATGTATTAGTATTGGTATTTTGATAAATGCTAATAAGAAGATCGACAAGAACAAACAATTAGCATCAACCCCAACCAAATATTGATAATTGTTGTATGAGAGTCAGAGAGACAGTAAAATTGCAAATACAAAAATGTGAGAGCTATACATAGTTGCCAGAAAAGACGATTTGACACGATTAGACGAGTTTTTCTCGACAAACGGTGAACGTATACAAATAAATTCATGTGGTAGCTTTATTTACTGTAAAGTAAGCATGCAAGAGCATTCACAGTTTGTATGAAAGAACTACATTTGCAAAACCTGTTACTTGATAAATTTAGTCACAGTTGTGATTAGAGATTTTTCAATCGCTGTGAAAAAGTAACAGGTTTCGAAAAATAGCTCATCACTAATATGGACGACGTTTATTTTCAACGAGAAGAAGCTACGTGCTACACAAGCAACGAGCGCATTGGTACGCTTTGACGTGAGAAGGTTCAAGACCATGTGATTTCCCGAGGCGATCTCAATTGGCAACCGAGACCTTTATCTTTGGAACCAAGTGAAACACAAGATCTACTATTCCAATGGCTTACAATCGTTTCAAGACCCCAAAGATGGAATGTGTGAAGTTATCGAGGACCTACAGCCTCAATATATTCAGATATTTGTACTAGTTACTTGAAATAATTCATTTTATAAAAAATAAAAAATAAAAAAAAGTTTAAAAACAAAAAAGCGCGGATTTTTACACTAAAAATTTTGGTTTTATGATTACAAAGTCCTGATTTTTTTTTACTAATACTGGAAGTAGGGTGTGTGCTGCAGTCAGTTTCAATTAGACTTGAAGTGCAAGAGGTCAAAGAAAAATAATAAAGAATACCTGCGATTCCCAAGAGGTTTAATAGGGTTAGCTAATCTATTAGAACCAATTGCAAATTTTATTAAATGTTCAATAAATTTTTAAATAATTCTGCCAAAAAAACCGACTTCAAGGCAAAGATTTGGTAGAAAACTGCAAGTAAACTCTTTCAAACAAAGAAAAAGAATTTAAAATCTGTTGTTAAGAAGTATATAGAATATAAAATTAAATTTTAATGGGCGTACCACCGCCCATTTTTTAAATGCAAGATTTTGTGTTTTTCAGAGCTCAGGGTGTGTGTTAAGTTTTGTAAAAATCTGTAAAGTAGAAGCACTTAAAATAAAATACTAAATTTTATTGGGCGTGACTCCGCCCATTTTTTAAATGGAAGATTGTGGCTATTTTAGAGCTCAAGGTGTGTGTTAAGTTTCGTAAAAATGGGTTACGTAGCACCACGTGAAATATAATAATACATTTTAAAGGGCGTAACCCCTCCCATTTTTTTAACTTTAAAATTGTGTAATTACAATAACCAAAATCGTTTGCTAGGTTTCGCAGCAATCAAATAGATAGAATATCATAAAATCAAATACAAAAATTGGGGGGTGGGCATGTTCCGCCCACTTTTTTCACAATTGGAAGATATACCCTCTCAGACAAAAAAAAGAATGTTTAGAATCGATCTAAAATGCAATCGAGTTATGAAGTAACAATGTAAAAAAAAAAAAAAAAATACAGACAAATTGATAACCTCCTCCTTTTTTTTAAAGTCGATTAAAAATTATAAAAATTAAGCAAATTTTTATTTTAAAAAATTAGTTAATATTTAAAATTTTTGTTTTCTCATATTCTTTTGTGTGAGTTTGGCTAAGGTAATCTCAAATGCCAAGATGACTAGTTTCACCGCTTGTAATTTGAATATCCCTCAGATTTCAACACAGATTTTTCAGTAAATTTTTTTAACATCCCAAGTATGAATTTTTCATATCTAATTGAGGTGAGTGTACTTTATATAAATATGCTTTGGAGTAGATTTTTTAAAACAATAAATAAAGTCATCGCAAAAGAATAAAAAAATTAAATAAAAATTTAAGTGCAGATATTAACTTCAAACTATCTTTGTATTTAACGTTAGTTACTCTATTTAAAAAAATATCCTTAAACTTCAAGCTACCTTGACTTGCCGTCCAAATACAAGACATACGATTTAAGGTTCCTCCTCTTCTTAATACTCGTTGACGTGTTATGTTTCAAATGCTTCTTAAATTTTCAGATTGCGCGTTTGATAAAAAGTTTTCTTAATGCTGCAGCATAAACTTAAAAGCTCCGAGTTCTTTACAATATTCACAAAAATAGATATATTTAATTTTTTTTTAAATTCCCTGTTTAAAATTTAAATTACACTATAAAGCAATGCAATGGCGCGTTTAAAACCAAGTCAAAATCATGCTGGTGTGTTCTGCAGTGGAGCAAAAAATTTTACGTTTATATTTTTTATATGCACACTTATACAAAAGAAGAGACTAAAGTTAAGTTTATTCAATTTGTTTTTCACAAAAAAAAAATAAAAAAGATGAAAAATAGAACTCATTCAACAACCACGAAAAGCCAAAGGATATTTGGGTGTAAGTTTTGTTTTTTTTTCAGTCAGAGAGAACACATTTTGAACATAAATAAAATAGACACAAAACAATTTACAACACAAAAAAATTCTTATTGTCGTGGGTCATGTAGTTCTACTATAAACATAACGCAACAACGTACGAGTTTATTGCATGACACCGTGCGCTATTTCGTATAATATGTACAGTATACAAAGTTCATATTCGTACACTATCAAAAAAAAAAAAAAAAAAAAACTATTTTAATTAAATTAATAACTATTTTTTTTAATTAACTAACATGTGCATAATTAGTAAAGAAACAAGCGACAATGGCAAGATTATTGTAAATTTAGAGATGGTAAAATTGAGTTTTCATTACAAACAAGCTTTCAGCAAATTGTAATACGATGAATTAAAGCAATTCACATATTCCATTTGCAATAAAAGTTGCTTATATAAAAACAGAAATCTACACCCACTGACCACACACAGTGGCCTTCGAAAACAGCTAATTGTTCCGTTCTACTATGTGTTTGTCAGAATATTTACAACTAACTTTGGTGTTATTTGTTCCATACGAACTTTAGCCTGATCAAATCATAATATTTTTATTTTTCTTGTAAAAGCTTAAGGCTCTATTTAACAAATCAAATAATAAAAATGACACTTCGATCAATAACTTTTTAAAAAATAGCGAAATTCACTACATATCCTTAAGCAACAAAGTTTGCATTCGTACACTAACATAAACCAACAAAAATTTATTTTAAAAACTAGTTTTACTGTAAAAAAGAGCTTAATTTTTATTTCCGAACGTTCGAAAATTTATTTTTCTATCAGTACATATTTTTCCCCCATAAAAAAAAACAAGAGTAGTATTTCACAAACCTAATTACTTTGCAAAGAAACAATAACGAATTGTAAGCGCTTTCAAAGCTGTTTACCTCAAATGCAAATATCAAAGTATGTATGTTTGGACGTAGATGATTTAAAGGAATGTCAAACACTTTTTTATATATAAATTTAACCAGTTTGTTAAACATGTTTGCATTGCAATTTGACTGTAATTTGGCAGTTATTTTCTACATGTGTGAGATTTGACATCACTTAATTTTTTCCGTTCTTTAAAATATAATCATAATTGAAACGCAAGCAATTCATACGCTTTCATACTTTCAACCATGACAATTGCCGATTCCAAGATAAACGATAAACTAAACATTAAAAGGAGCATGCGTAATACGCGCATTGACTCTCTCTAATACTTATAGCCTGTGTATACTTATACTCAGGATATGGATATGTAATCGGATATAAAAAATATACGCATGATACTCGGCATATTTATTCATCATTCGCTACCGCATACATACACTTGTGTATATAAAAAGGAATGGAAAATTTGTGGCTGTGTAGGTGGCTGTTTGCAAACATTCTTAATGTGTGTGTAAATAAACTAGCCCTGTATATACTAGAAGTGTGCACAAGCTATGAAAAAGTGCACAGTATTGTATTTTTTTCAAGAGCGAATATTGTTTGTAGTGGTGATCTTAATTGAGTGTGAAGCAAAAATAGAGAACAAGGAAAGGAAAAACACACAAAACCATTGCACAATAGTTGAATAGTCAGTTGTGTCAAGTGTGCAATATTTTTATTTCTCAAACTCAAAATTTCATAAAATATTAAGTGATAATAAAACTTTTTACTTTTATATCCATTGTGAAATATATTATTTTTATAGATATTTTATTTTTTAGTCTTAAATCAATAAATTATAAAACTTAGAACAGTATCGCATGCGAACTAACACGCTCAAACAATCTACGTTGTTTGTTTTTTCTTTTACACATACACATATTTTTACACTTGTGTGCTCATTTTACAATTGCCATTCGGTGTGCACTAGTGAAATATGCTGAGACACTACAATAACTAATGCCCTCGCTTGGCATATAAACAGATGATGTTGCATGCTTTTGATAAAATTGAGCACCAGTTTCAGTGGTCTCATAAAATCAAGAGCACTAAAAAGACAACAATTCAATAATGTACACCATGAAGATTAAGCAAGCAAACATCTTGTGCTCAGCTCTAGTATATACGCATGTGCAGCCAATTAATAGTCAGGTATTTTTATACTCATGCGTATGATTGTAGCTCATACAGTCTATAAATTTTAGTTATAATTGTTTCTGCTGCGTAATTTAAAAAATGTGTATAGACCATATTTACACTATGCAAGTCTTATTGCTAAGCTGATTAGTTTGATGGAGAGAGAGACGAGGGAACAATAACGTTTCTTTTCCCCTCGTCCCTATTTCCTAACAAACTAATCAGCTTAGCAATAAGACTTGAATAGTGTAAACTAGGACATAAACATAGTTGTTGGATCTTTATTATAGTTATACGCATTCAATATTCAAACAGTACTTAAAACGATACTGTGTTTATTGTATGAACGAATTAGGCAATCCCATCTTACTTTCGAAACGGAAATTGCTTTCGAGAGGTTTTGTTTTTTAAATCGAATAACATAATAACCTTCCAGAAATGGATTCAATTCTGCATTCGCACGGAGAATATGTACTCTTATACAGAATAATTTGGTATTCTGCTCATTTCTCGCGCAAAGTATTTTCTAATCAAAATAAAAGTTTTAAAAGAAACAATATATCATACATTTTTTTTTATACATACCATTTTAAATTTTTTAATGGTGTAGTGGTACATTTACAACTCATTCGTATATCGAAGCATTAACAAAAAAGCCACCTACAACAACTTCAAACAAAATACATTCACGTTCAGGATATTAAAATGTAATGTACAATGTCGAGGAAAAAAAGAATTGAGAGATAAAATTAAAAACACAGACAAAATAAAAATTCATTAATATGAAAAATACTCTGTTGTACACATTACAGACAAAACTTAAGAAAACAAAATATATAAAACGATTATGTTGACAAGAACAGGAAAGTTGGCCACATAATGGTCTCTCAAATATGCAGAAAACTTTTTAAAGCTGCATGCAGACTTGCAGACAAAGTTAAATCTAAGGTTTCCCAACTTTAACAACAATGCTTTCCGCAGCAACATGCTAAATGTTATTTTATTGAATAGCAAAATGCTTATTATAAAGGCGTCGTATTCTTTTTTATAAAAATAATTAATTAGTTAAATTTCAAGTTTTTGATACATATATTATCAGAATACTTGCGTCAAAATTTATGTTGGAACATATCCATAGATTAGTGGTATAAATACAGCAGTTTGGGATCACTGTCAGTATAAATAGTGGAGCATGTCTGGATGTAGGGTTTGAAATTTGTAAATTAATGTATATTATAAGAAATGTATTGAAATGACCATTCCTTTTGTTGAAGCATCAGATCAGGTATTAGATGAACTATTAGTGATCCGAACAGATATGTAAATGATAACTGACCTGATACATAATCTAATGCTTGAATGTTCAGAGATAAACATTTTATTGACACACATTTCAAAACCTACACTCCCATTCAAGCATGTGTCAACATTTGTACTGAAAAAATGACCCCGAACCGGTGTACTTATACTACTTATACATACTCCGAATGCTAAATTTTTATACAATACCGTCTCTTAAAAACTGAATTTAGATTTGTTTTTCAAGGCTGTTACTTAATTCACCCCGTATTTTACGTTCCCATAAGTATTGTGTGTTAAGAACGGTCGGAAATTCACACTGATAAAATTCTAAAGTAACTTAAAATGTAAGGCACACGCATTTGCGACATTTGTTGTCTATTGCGGAGTTGTTATAACAACAAACGGACGGACTATTTCCGTCAACTCAAACAAAAATTAATGTACAGAAATAGTTTCGAAATTTTATAGACTTATTATATGTATGTATGTACGTAGATAAGAAATACAAATTAATTTGTGGGCAATTCAAACATACTTATTTCTCTATTGAATTCTTATAGGAAAGTGTGAAATTCCCTACGTGGAATTCAAGCAGAGACCCGTACCAGAGAACGACAAAAGCCTTTTTGTAACTGTTCCTTGAGTATTGGCCATCAAAAAACTATAAATGCGTATGCGTTAAAAATAAAAACTACAATCATACGCAAACATACGCATCAAGTTTAAACTAATACGTATAACTACAAACAACCAACGCCTATGTTCATACACATTTCTTAAATTGCGCAGCACAAACGACTATAACTAGAATACCACGAACTAATCGGTTGGTCCAACAAAAATGTTCCCCAATATGCTCAATGCGTAAGGGCCTCGCTTTATTGTGGTTTATTAAGTGAAGTGCGGGTTCCAAAAATTTGCTAAATATGCCTAAGCTTTGGATTCGGTATCTGCCTAAAAAAGTGACTTTTGTCGGACACAAAAATTTTTTCAATAGCAGATCACTTGAGCTGCTCAACTTTAATTATTTTTTGATACATAAGTTGCATGTTAAGTTTTTGTGTCATTCGGAGGGGCATCATCCAACTTTTTGCAAATATTTCCCATTTTCAACCAAAACTTCATGCAACAAATTCTCATTTTAGGTCTAAATAAAAGTGCTACTCACGATAGTTTGTGATTACAACCAAATACGATTATTTAAGCATTAGAAAGTTCTTTCATGAATGTATTTTTGCTACTGCTTACAAAATTTTTAATCTATTGTAAAGCTACAATCGCTAAGGAAGTCCAAATAAAACTAAATATAATCAGGTGACAATAACTTTAATACTTCTTTTTTCAAAAAAAATTTCTTATAAAACATGAATTGACTAGAAGGATTTAAACTTTTATGTATTTGATTTAATATTTATAAATCACCATTTATTGTTTGAGTTGTGCATAAAATATTTATCGACTTTTTATTCGTCTTGTATTTATTGGAATTTTGGTTTTAATTTCCCAAGTGGAAAATAAAATTTTAGGCATATGACTTAATACTACGCATCTGCTTCAAACTAAACATCTTTACTGTGCAAAAATGTCATGGAAAGTTGCCAACAACATTGGCTTGTCTTTCTGAGGTTTCCTTTGGCTTTTTTTTTCCATTATTTTCTTTTTAAAATAAAGAAACCCATATTCATCATCATGCATGCATGCCACCAACATCCATCCATCCCCGTGTTGGTAAGTAGTTTGCATAAAATTTTCAAACTGCGAGAGGAAGGAATGAAAATCCATTATGTAGGTTGATAGTTAAAAAAAAAAAATGAGTGGTTTGTTGTACTAAGCTTCCATCATTCATAAAGTCACATACATGGTAAGTACAAGTCCCAGTGAATATTTTCACAGTTTGGTCTAAATAATTTATATAAATAAAGTCTCGAATTTATTACAAAATTATGCTTAATATGCCGACGCGTTTTGAGAAAAAACTAAATTTTGTTAAGTTCTAATACTTTTGTATGTATATAAAGGGTCCACCATCTAAAGTTTTTTTTTTTCAAGTTGTGCTTATTTCGTGAATGGTAACACTTAGCTCATGTCTGATTTGACAGATAATTAGTTTTATCCTTCCGCTGAACGAATATGTTGTGTTTTCGCTTCGCTAAGTGGGCCTGCGTTCGACTTACAGAAGATGCCGATTTTGCCAAAAAAAACTCATCTTTTCAGATGAAGCTCATTTTGATCTTGGCGGGTATGTAAACAAGCAAATTGTCGCATTTGGGGCACAGAAAACGAGTCACTGTTTGGTGCGGATTTTGGTCCAGAGCCATTGGGCCATTTTTTTTCGAAAATGAGCAAGGAGTGGCGTTACAGTCAATGGCGATCGTTATCGGGCAACGAATTTTTGTTCACAAAAATTGAAGAGGAGGATATTGGCAACATTTGGTTTCAACAGGACGGCGCTACGTGTCACACAGCCGAATCTACACTCGATGTTTTGCGCCCTGTTTAAAAAAAAAAGTTATCTGGCGGACCCTTTAGTATTAAGCATAAAGGTCTGATTGTTTTTGACAGCCCAAGTGTTTGTTGGTATACTGAGATTCTGTTCCGCAGAATGGGGGATGCATATTCTTCGCACTTTAACTCTTCTCTAATATTTATACATGAGTACGTGTAGTTTATGCAATGCTTACGAATACTTACACTGCATAAGTTTTAAGGTAGTTTAATGCTATCAAGAAACCCCAACTATTATTATAGACTTGCTTATTGGTGTAAGGGGTATACGACTATGAATGTATAGGGTGTTTTTTATTGAGGTATAGAACTTTAAGTTGGCATCACTTTTTTAACTGGCGGCCATTTTGTCAGCTGTCAAGTGATTAATATTTAGTTTGGTTTGCCATTTCATCATGAACAGGTTGACAAAAGAACAACGCTTGCAAATCGTGCAAATTTATTTCGAAAATAATGGTTCAGTTCGCGAAGTTTACCGCAAGCTCCGTCCATTTTATGGTCGACATAATCGTCCATCAGAGCAATTAATTCGGTTAACCATCAATTGGCCACCAAGATCGTGTGATTTGACACCATTGGATTATTTTCTTTGGGGATATGAGAAGTCGCTCGTCTACGCCAACAAACCAGAAACGTTAGGGGACTTGGAAGCCAACATTCGTGGCGTTATTGCCAACATACGCCCCCATATGCTCGAAAAAGTGGTTGAAAATTGGAGCTGTAGAATTGGCTTTATTCGAGCCAGCCGCGGCGGCCACATGCCCGAAATCATATTTAAACGTTAATGGCATAAAATTATCCTTCCAATAAAGCCAAATTGATGGACATTAAAACGATTTTCTTGTGTTTTATTTCAATTCGAAGTTCTATACCTCTAAAAAAAACACCCTGTATATGAAATTGCCATTTTGTTTGTCATGTTTTTGGTAGGTAGCGAAGTTATTTTAAAGTTGTGCATCAGAGAACAGAATGACACCATTCACAATTGCTAACAACTCATAAATTCGTTGCTTTTGCCAAAAAGTAAAATTTGGAAGAAGTAAAATAGATCTGAAATGTATTTCAAATAACTATTTCATCTAAAATTTGACATAAAATACATTTCAAATCTGTATCGTGTTTTATTAATACTAATGTAATGTAAGAGTATACTTTTTATATAATACTACGTTGTGTTCAATCACAGTAAAAAGTATTCGCAACATTCACTGAATATTCGTTGCTGATGACAAGACCAGTGAACATTTATATAAAACAAGCAATGTACGCAGTAAAATTCGCCGCACTCATCTCTTTCAATTGTGCCATGTGGATTGACAACAATATGCAGGTTTTTTGTGATTGCATTCAAAGCAACAAAATAATACATTCAATCTGTTCTCTGTTGTACATCTAACCCTTGTTAAAAGGCCTTAACTAGCTTAGAACAGGAAGTTCAAAAAAAATTTAAGTGTCAATTAAAATTTAAAACAATTATTTTGAATGTGTAGAATACCAAACTTGATTAAACCACTGATTAATAAATTCATCTTCCTGATTTTTGTAACATTCATATTTTTCAATATTCTATATAATATTTGAATTTTCATAGAGCAATTCATGTTAAAAACAACTATTGTTTTTCTTACTTTCTTTGAATATGAATGATCGAATGCAAAGTGTATATCGTCTTATAAAAACAGGCAGTTACAATTTTAACAACTCTTAAAAGAAATTTTGAAAAACGAAGTTCAAAATACCACCGAAAAAAGTATAAAATTCGATCCGAATATGAGAAAATTCGAGATTAAGTAAAAACTTAAATTTTGTTTAACAAATAACATTTGTTTGCCAAATTCACTAATTAGCAAACAAAAATTAAATTTTGATTTCGAAAAAAAATTAAATTTAGCTTACAACTCGACAAAGTTTTAAAAATTTTTTCAACAAATAAAATTTGTTTAACAAATTCACATAATAGCAAAAAAAAAAAATTTTGATTTCAACACAAAAAAATTTTTGAAGTTATAAAAAACTCAAATTGCCCACGTCATGTGATTTTGTAAATATTGAAAAATTTCTTAAGACTGAAAACTTGTCAAATTCTGACAATGAAAAAACCGACTTCAATGCAAAGATCTGATAGAACATTTTGGAAAAAAATTCATGGGACCAAACTGGACGTAAACGCTTTCAACAAAAAAAAAAAAAAACAATTTAAAATCCGTTGGTTAAGAAGTACGTGATATATAAAATTAAATTTTAATGGGCGTGCCTCCGCCCATTTTTTAAATGCAGGATTGTGTGTTTTTCAGAGCTCAGGGTGCGTGTTAAGTTTAGCAAAAATCGTTTGAGTAGAAATACGTGAAATATAATAATAAATTTTAATGGGCATAGCTCCGCCCATTTTTCAACTTTAAAATTGTGTAATTACAAGAACCAAAGGTGGTTGCTAAGTTTCGCAGCAATCAAATAAATAGAATATCATAAAATCACATAAAGAAATTGTGAGCTAAAAAGAATGGAACAAAGTCGAAGCTATACCCTCTCAGACAAAAAAAAAATTTACAATCGGTCTAAAATGTACCGAGTTGTGAAATTGACAGACTCCTTTTTCTTTTTTTTTGAAGTCGGTTTAAAAGGTTATTGAAAATAAGTTTCAACATTAAAAACAAAAAAAGAAAAACATCATATATATACTATTGAACAATAAAAATTACTTTCAAAATAATTGATTACTCACTTTGCAGTTAAAGTAAGAAATCGTTCAATATATGACAGTAATAAGGAACTATCTCTGTTTGTAATTTATTTTTTATTTTATACTTTTTAATAATTGTAAAGAAACAAGTAATGCATGATACTTTGATGTCTAACCAGAATGTGGAGGAACCAACAAGAAAAAAAAACCAAATGTAAAACCATTAAAAAGTAAAAAATTTACAGAATTTTTTTATCACAAAATAAAATATCGAAAAGTAATTTTTATCAAAACATCGACATTTACTTTTACTTTAGATGACTTTTCCAGTAGAGTTTTAATATGTTTTCTTTTCAATTTACAATTTACAAATTACACATATTTTCATTTGTATATACATACGAGTATCGTTATCCGAAATGCTATCAGCACACTTAAAAAAATTATTGTTGAATCAATATTTTCAATTAAAAATTTAATTAGTTGAATTTTTAATTGCTTCAATTAATTCAAGTGTATCAAATTAATTGATACCACTGAAGGACATGCTAATGGGGGACTTTCGAGCTTTGACAGCTGATAGCGGCCATATTGCTAAAGCTACTGTCATTTCTTAAGTCTGTTTTGCCAAGCGCTTAATGAAAAACTCTCCATAATTTGTTTACAGGTGAAAATTCAATTAGATTGTGAATTAAAATTACAACATTTTAATTGATATTCAAAATTTGTTTATCAAATTTAAAATTTTTTGAGCTTTGAGTCCATTTTTTTAAAAAATGCAATCAATATTTCTTTTGACAATAAATAAGCAAAAGAAAATGCTTGTCAATACTTGTCAAATCTTTGTTTGTTTTAACTTCTGCAAACATTTACCATATTTTATGGGCGTTTCCATTTATTGTAACGATATGTGTGTACATGCATGCATAAGTAAGTAGGAACTAACATGTTGATGTTAAGGAAGGGTCCAACTTAATGCTCCGTACTACATAAATTTGAGTACAAGAGTAAAAGTGCCTTATGCATGCATACACGAGTATTAGCCAAAGAATGAAAAGCTGTGAAGGTGTTTGTGTACGAGTATGTTTATGAAATACTGCACAAAAAGAAAAATAATATGCATATATGTACATATGTAAGTATACGTACTTACTCATGCATATTCCTCTCTACAGTGACGTTCATAATAAGTATACCGGTTTTCTATTCAACTGGTATTTCAAAATACATATTTTAATTTGGATGGCGCGATATGCGTTTATAAAAAAAACTTTTGAAAATTAAATTTAGAAATTTTAGACATTCCCCCTTATCGTGGTTGACGTATTTCGAGTCAGACTACGACGTTTTTGTAATAGATTAAAGAACACTTCAACAGTTTTTCTTTAATCTATGACTAAATTGTCGTAGTCGAAGTCAAAATACGCCAAACACGCTAGGGGGGAATATGAAAATTTTAATGAAAGAAATTTAATGTTTTATTTATGAAAATTTATTAGAATTCGAGCGACTTGCTTTTCTTTCGACATAGTGGAAGGGGCAGTAACATTTTGACAACTGGCAATGAAATTAAAGTTCGGTTGCCATTTAAAAAATTAAAGAAATAAAAAAATGTATTTATTTCTTTATCTTTTTTTTTTTTGTGATGTTCTTTCTGCTAAATAATATGAATGCATTACATCTGCTTATTTTCGCCTAAAATAGATATTATGTTTGTACTTTATTTTTGACAAATTGTGGTCGGTAGTCTGCTGTAGTCTATGTGTTTTAGTTTAAGTTTATGTTTAGACTATACAAGTCTTATTAATCAGCTTATCACTTTTTATTCTTTGAACTATCTTTGACGTTCACACAATACAAGTCATATTATTGACGAAATGCTTTTTTTATGACATTACGAATGAGAAAACAAAACGTATTAACAGTACATGAAGCTGCGTACTCGTTTCTTTTCTCCTCGTCTCTCTCGCCTATAAACTAGCAACCTTAAAAATTATACTTTCATCGTCTAAACATAGACTAAGCGCTAGAAGTACTAGTCATTTTCATACTCAGTGATGTGAAGTTGTATGTTATTTCTCTGGTATAGATGCAGTAGAAGAAACGTGGCAAGTAATTTGACATATATAAACGCGAAAAGTGAATTTTCAGTTAACTATGTTAGGTTAGGAAGAGTGGCGCTATACCGCACATCCACTCGGAGACCCAATTGGGTACGTTGTGATTCCCTTCTGTTGCCCAAAAAAGTAATATTTACCCCCCCCCCCCCCCCCCTGTGGCTAGAAGTGATCCTATTAACCATCCTTGAGCCAACTAAGCCTATGACGTTGCAGCTTCGGGCAGTGACAGATAATATGTTCAATGGTTTCTGGTTCATCTTCATCCCAGCACATCCTACAAAAATCTGGAGTGCCAGTTTCGAAAATGCAGGTTCTTGCTCTAACCGAGCAGTGACCTGTCGACGCACTTGTCAGAATTCGCATCGCCTTCCTATTTATGTTTAGTAGCAGTCTGGATCTTCCTGAGTCAAGTTTTGGCCACAAATCCCTTGAGACTATAATCTTCCCTACTTCGCCATGAACTGTTTGTGCTGCTTTCTATCCAATTACTGAGTTCCCTATAGTAATGACCTATCGGTAATTTCACCGACCTGACAGACATTCCCTCATCTAATACCGACCCTATTCTTGCAGGCTCATCGGCAATTTCATTTCCTTCAACACTGCTGTGGCACGGAACTCAAAATAGTCTGACACTATATTTATCCATAAGCAAGTTGAGGGCTCTTCTACAGTCACTAACAAGTTTCGATTTGACATTGCGTCCCTTCAAAGCTTTTAGCTCTGCCACCAGCTGCGTAGCCCTGAGTTCCTTTATAATTTAAAAATAAAACCATATTATTTCTACTATATGCCATAGTTTTTAAATAATAAAACCTTAAGTCTAGTTTCTATCACTACACTAACGAAGTAAAACAGATTTTGTTTTTGTTGCAATGATGTTAAATTTCTGGCTTGTATGCTGCGGCAGCCGTTACATGGTGCAACTACAGTTATTCACACTCTAACAAAATCCATTTGTTAGAGTTGTGGTAATAGAAAACTACCAGTTGGACGATGAACAGTTTATAGAGGAACTACCCATTTTTATTGTTAACTTACTTTGGGACTTGTCTGTTTTGTGGAAGTTTTTTTACTCGTTAGTGTAAACTTGCACAAATATGTTGTACATTAACTTTGTCCTGTATAAGAATTGTGTTTAGTATTTTAAATCTGTTTTTTTTTCTTTGTAAACATTGTTACGAATTTGTACATTTTCTTACAATTTGAGATGTTTGCAAACAAGAGGAAAACTATTTGCAATTATTAAAAATATACGAACATAAATACATATACAAATTTTTTTACAAATACCGTTTGTTGCACAAGCCGTCCAAGTTTGTTTATCGTTACTGTAAATCACGTTGAATTAACATGAAACACATATAAAGCACAATTATTACCGAAATTTATGAAATTAACCTTCTTTTCTTCGACGATTTTAATATGAAAGCTTTTGTGTGTAGTGTTATTTAACACTTTAGGGTACATTTTGTAAATACAAACGATTTTTTCATTTGGAAATTTATATGGAATAAATATTTTTTTAAACGAATTTTCGTTATTTTCCATACAAATTTGAAACGTTTAGAAACGAAATTTTTTACAAAATCTGCCTATAATTATATATAATGTATTTTTTGGAACGAAAATATTTCATAACTGTTTGACTGAATATGGACCAGAATCAAAGAAATAGGTGAATATTTGCGAATACGCATATGAATACGAACATTTACGACATCTCTAATTTAAACATACAATATGGAGGCTTTGTAAAAAGTCCGTAGGTTTTGCTTAATGTATTTACAGTGAATGAATAATATTTGTTGCAAAAACAAATTTTCTTATTTTATTGTTGTTTTCAATACAAATTCTCGATCGAACGTTTTTTGTCGACATCTTGGCCCAGACCGAAACACTCGAAATAGTAGCATCTCAATTTGTTTTAAAGTGGACATAGAACACTATCAAAATAAGCGGCTTAGATATAAATATGCTTATAAAACATGCACATGTAAATTTATGAAGCACTTCCTTTTAAGTTTTTAAGCCAAAGTATTTACAAAAATTACCTTTTTTTAACTTTATAAATAGTTTGAATTTTGATATGAAGACCAATTTTTATGATTAAATTTATTCGGTTCAAAAAATAAGAAATCCTATTTAGTATGTATTAGATAACTTAATTGTTTAAGATTAACTTGTTGCTTAATTTTATTTAAAATAAGCAATATTTTAGCTTATTGTATTACCAAAATTGTATGACTGCAAAAGTAAAAGCAAGGCTTTTAGCTGAAGATACTATCAGCCCAATAATAATATTACGAGTATATGCAGAATCTTTAAGCAATCAAACAAATCATAAAATTACATGAATGGTGAATGAAATCAACCAAAAAATTAGTTTACATACAAAAATAGTTTTGTCAATAGAAAATGTTTACATTTTGCTTTTTGGCGATGATTACACAATTACACAGTTCAATACAAAAAAAAAAATTACGGAGTTCTGATAATGCATTCGGGTAGAGGTAAAAAAAAAATACGCTTGTCGGCGTTTTGAAAGATAGCATGTGAATTTAACTTTAAGGGTGTTAAAGTCCCCCCCCCCTCCTTTGCCCTGTTCGTGCAGCATGATGATGTTCATCTGAGATGTGTTCAGCAACTTTGAAAAAAAAAAAAATATTAAGGCAAGTATTTTTGTGGAACAAATTAACCTTTTAACTCCCCCACAGAAAATTAATTTAAAAAATAAATTCTATAGTCAATTAAATTTTGTATGAGCGTTTTTGACTCACGGCGCGCACGCTCAAGCATACAATTATATTTTACTCAAGCAAAATTTTAGAATGGAAGATGCAAATTTAACTACTACGCAAGAACAGCATCTACTGCTATTTTATCTTCCACCAGACATAACCGATAAAGATATGAATGAATCTGATTACCAATTTTAGCATACAGATAATCAGTGAAGGATTGTGAGTCTTTAGTTTGCTTAGTTTCCATTATGCCACAAAATGTAGCTAAGCGAATGAGATAGATACTGCAGGTCCTTATCGCATTGAAGCTGGACATTATGTTTGCAAGGAAAAAAAACTGAAAGATTTTTTTTTAGCTTTCACCAGTTACAAAAAATGCAAACAAAAGGTAGACTTACAGTATTTTATTTTAAAGTGTAGCCTGACTTTTTTATCTATCGTCGACTTACCGAATTTCGATTAAAACACACTCAAATGCATTAAAATCGGGTATGTTCTGTTTTCCACGTGAAATTAAATCGTTCGCAATTGCCATAGCATTGTTGTTATCAATTCCCATTTCCAACAATAATTCTATGGCAATTCCGCAACATACCCGAATAATTTGCTTTTTTCATCCACTTTCGTAGTCAAAAAATTATTTGTTTCTTGAACATACTTGTACGCATCGTATATGATTAAAGTTCACTAATCTTCCTTAAATATGTGTTTTATTCTGTGTCTTCTTGAATGAAGTTAAAATCTCTTTAATATGCACAATCCAAAACGTATGAGATGCTTGTCAGAGTTGAAACACTTGTAAACACAAGTTTGCTACGTGTTCTTGTACTTGATATACGATTTGTATATTTAGCCTTAGCAGCGAAAAAGACACAAATGCCAAAAACAAAATCGTCCAAGAGGAAATGTTTATTGCAGTCCCTCCTGCTGTAAACTCTATAAAAAATACCCTATATAAGTAGTTCTTGGAAAATACGGTGAGTTGATACGATATCACGAGATTAGGCCGACCTGTTCTGTAGTCAAGGCAATCTGCTAACAAACAGTTGTCTGGGAAATATTTTGACGCGCCAATCTAAAACCAAAAATATTGCAAATTGTAAAATCTAACTTTACGATTTTTCAAATAAACTATTCTTTTTTTAAACCCCGACCAAAAAAAAAGGGATGTTATAAGTTTGTAGTGTGTGTCTGTGTATCTGTGTGAATGTACGAGGAGTTCACGTACAGACCAAATGGCTGGGCCGATTTTGATTTAGCTTCTTTTTTTTTTTTTTTTTTTGAAAGGTGACTTGATCGAGAGTGTTCTTAACTATGTTTGAAGAGAAACGGTTTAGCCATTTATAAGATATAACATTTTTTCTTGATGTGTTCGGGGGGTTTTTTAAATTTTTAATTTTTTTGTGTAAGTATGTGTATTTCCCAATACAATCACATAAAGGTAGACACCTTACAGTTTTAAAAGTAGAAATTGACTCAAAATCGTTAGGCATTCCCCTAACGAAAAATGGACTACACACAACAGTTGCCACACTCATGGGTATGTTAATCTCTTTAACTTCAAAAAATTTTTTTTGCGAGTAGAAAAAAACTGCTGTTATTCCAATGAAAATCAACAAGAAAAGAATTATTTTAAGTAATTATTTTGATTTTGTGTTGGCGTCAGTTACAATTGGAAGTTTTTCGTGGTCAGTGAACGTGTAATTTTTAGTGAAAACAGTGCTTTTTTTAGAAAGGTAAAATGAGCAGCAGAAGCCAATTAAAACGTCGCATTAAAAAAAGAACAATTAATTAAAAAATGTATTAATAATTAATTGTTTTAACAATAGAAAAATTAATTGTATTGACTAGTGAAATCACTGAAGAAGGGTTATGCAGATGGTGGCAAATGACTACTGCCAATGTCATCAACGTCAGTCGTTTGCATTACTAGTAGTTAGGCTGGTAATTAATGGTAATGATTGGTAGTTAAGGACATATCATTCGCTAGCCACGCCGACTGCAGGGCATATATTTTTCCAGAGCTGTTGTTATGGCTCTTTTCTGCAACTGATGGGTGGATAGTCCAACAAATAATGTTTACATTTAGTGTTAATTGATTTGCTCTCAAGATGCATTTTGTTAGGTTTCAAATATGTGTGTGTGTGTGTGTGTGTTGTAGAGTGTGTTTATCTACAAATGGCACGTAGTACCTATAAAACTTAACTAAACAGACATACTTATACCAACTCATATTGAAGTTAATTTATTTCAATGACAGCCACATTCACACATACATAAATCACTATTTAATGCTTTAATCCAATAGTCGTTTAATTGAAATCCAAAAATTTGCAAAAAAAAAACACACACACAAGTGTTAATTTTATAAATCAATTTATTATGCTCAACTTTATAATTGCTACGAAGAGTTCTAGCAAACGGAGCACTACACTCGCCGAAATTGCACTACAAACTGAAGTTAAATGAAAAAATGCTGACTGCATGCATGTCTTAAATCCAAATTCTTTTTTTTTTTTTGGCAATGAGCATGTTGTAATATTTTCGGATTTTTCTTTGAACAAACATTGCACCGCCATCGCCATAAAACATCAACATCATCGTAATAATCGTTATTTTTGAAAGCCTTGGCTGGTGCCTGTGTGTGTTCAGATGTCTATAGAAATAGCCAAAATAAGTATATTTTCATATCCCCGTTTGCTTGTCGGTTTTTTTTGTGGCGCTTTTTATTCTAATACAGTTTAGTGGGGCTTGGTTTGGGGTTTGTTGGTTTTCCTGTTTAACAAAAATGCGCAATTTTCATTTCCATGGAAGGCTTAGTGGACGAGAGAGTAGATTTTATTTTTTATTTATGTATTTTACTTTTTGGCTTCATTTGTTTACACATAAATACATACATACTCGTACATATGTATGTATGTCGAAGGTACCGCTGCACTCGAGTGCATTTTAATTGATTTTTTGTTTGTTTTTATTTTTAACAGATGTGTGTTTGAGTGTGAGAGTTTTTGTGTTAAAGCCATGCATGTGTGTTAAGCATTATTATCAGCATGAGTATCATGCCCCCGCAGGCTTGCCATATTTGCCGTTTTATCTGCATTTTGCCCACTTTTTGCCTCAAAATAATAAAAGTGCATTTTTCTGTGCCACCACGCACTTTATCAGCACTCCTGTCTATCTACTGGGTCAGATGTCGGCATTTACCCCGTCAAACAACTATGAATACCTACAGCTAAAAATAAAAACACCCTCATATGCAAATACAAGCTTTAATTTTAAAACGAATTCGTATAACTATAAACAACCAACAACTATACACATTTCCCAAGTTACGCAGCACAAACGACAACAAATAAAATTTATAGACTGTATTAGCTACAATTATACGCATAAGTACAAAAATACTCCGAGTATTAATCGGCTGCGCATAAGTACATACAGGGCTATTTTATTTACACACACACTAAGCATGTTTTCAAACAACCAAAACACATTTTCCATTCCATTTTATATACACAAATATATGCACGGTGACGAATGATGAATAAATATCCTGAGTATTAAGCGTATATTTATTTCTCCTACTTAATATCCATAGTCTGATTATAAGCATACACCGACTATAAGTATGGCAGAGAGTCAATGCGGTTGATACACATGTGCAAATATCACTGAATGCTGAATTGTTTTGTTTTATTATTTTTGGAAATACGAGGTGTGTTTAAAAAGTATCGCGAATTTTGAATTTTCGCGAGTTACGTATATTCGAATTTTGATTTTTTTGTGGCGTTATGGTGGTACTCATGTCTCTCACTTATGCCGACAATTTCGGCCATTTTGAATGTTCAGTTAATTGTTGACTGCTGCTTTGTACGTGTTTTGGCTCGTCTTTGATTTTTATCTGTTAAAAAAAATGTAACAAAGAACCTGTATCAAATTTTGTGTGAAAAACGAAGTTAAGTGCGCAGATGCATTCCGAATGTTGACTATGGCATACGGAGAAGCTACCTTGGACCGAAGCAACGTTTATCGGTGGTACAAAATGTTATCAGAAGGCCGAGAAGATGTGAATGAGCACTTCAACAACAGACGAAAAAATTGATGAAGTGAAGAAAATGGTATTGGCCAATCGTCGAATTACCATTAGAGAAGTTGCTGAAGACCTAGACATATCGATTGGTTCGTGCCATTCGATTTTTTTTCAATGATTTAGACATGAGACGGGTCGCAGCGAAATTCGTACCAAAATTGCTCAATTTCGACCAAAAAGCATCGCATGAACATTGCTAATGAGGTGTTGGACTCTGTCCATGACGACCCAAATTTGCACCAGAGGGTCATAACTGGTGACGAATCGTGGGTTTATGGTTATGACGTGGAAACCAAAGCTCAATCATCTCAAAGGAAGCTGCCGCACGAACCAAGGTAAGAATTGAAGACGAGCCAAAACACGTGCAAGCAAAGCACCTGTCAACAATCAACTGAACATTAAAAATTAATGAAATTGTCGGCATAAGTGAGAGACATAAGTACCAACATAACGCCACAAAAAAAATCAAAATTCGAATATACGTAACCTGCGAAAATTCCAAATTCGCGATACATACACTTCGTACAAATATACTTTATTGCATTTAAAATGTGTGTTATTAATTTGCCGATTTTTTTTCAACTGAAGTTCCGATAATGCCCAGTTTTATTTGAAAATATGCCTATTTTTTTTATTAAAATCATCTGGCACCTCTTTAGCTTAGCCAGGCATTATTACTGTAAGAGTAGGAGTAGTCAGTCACTCATTCATGTTTATGTGCATGTGTACATAGTAAACATAACGAAAATGCCAGTCATAACAAGAGAATTATTTGGAAGAGCAGCTACAAATGTGTGAATATGTGAAAGCCCATGTGAATGCATCGTATGTTCAGTACGTTACCGTGTTGCCGTTTATGAATAAGAATTTCTCACTAATTTTTAATCGTAATGAAAACATCCAGATTGGAAAAAACTAAAAGTTCGCTTCAACCCAATCATAAAAAAAAATTCCATTAAAATTTTTTCACTTTTCTTTTTTCGTATTATAAATATGTGTTTTCCTTTTTTTGCCAGATGCGAGAAACAAATACGCCGGGGAAAAAATAGATGTTACGAAGGCAGTAGAACTTGCTTTTTTACTGTTTTAAAAATATCTTTTTTTGCCTGCATTTGAATCTTTTTAAAAATTATACATGTATGGCAACGCTGGTTGCACAAGGGCGTATGAATAACCAAATGAAACCATTGTAACAAGTATACGCTGTGTTTCACTCTCAACGGTGAGAGCAAGAGAAATCAACTCATTTCATTGATGTAAATAATTTTTTTTTTTTTTTAATGTTATTACACATTTTTCATATTGTTTCGTTTTGTTTTTTCAGGTCATACATATGTATATGTATGTATGTTATATACAGTATGTATGCACAGTATGTATGTATGTACACATGCACTGTTTTATGAAATTATTTGTAGGGATTAAATTAAACTATTTTATTTTGGAAAATACATAAGACTGTCTATGTATTTTAATGGAATGGTCTTACAGTCATTACTTTCCGATGTTTGCTATTTATATTTACATATGTATGTAGGTGTCAACGACTTTAATTCCACCGAAATAAGTAAAAGAAATTTGCCGGCTCTTACTTTACTAAATTTGTCTTGTGCAAAAGAAAAGAGAGACGAACATGTAAACAGAAATGTAAAAGAGTCTTTACAAACATTATTTTTTTTACAAAAATCAGAAATCATCCACATATATGATAATAATAATCTAATGGATTTTAGTGAAACTATTAATACGTTAGGTTAGGTTAGGAAGGGTGGTGCTATACCGCACCTCCACTCGGAGACCCAATTGGTTCCATTGTGATTACCTTCTGTTGCCCAAAAAAGTAATATTTATCCCCTTTCCCCATTTTAGCCAGAAGTGACCCTATTACCCGTCCTTGAGCCACCGAATTCCCATGATGAAGCCTCTGATGTCCTCTAGTTTAAACTTCCCGATATCAGTAATGCTTTCATGGAAACGTCTGCTTACCCATCTAAGCCTATGACGCTGCAGCTTCGGGCAGTGACAGATAATATTTTCATTGGTTTCTGGTTCTTCTTCATTCCCGCACATCCTACAAAAATCTGGAGTGCTCGTTTCCCAAATGCTGGTTCTTGCTCTGACTGAGCAGTGACCTGTCAACGCGCCTATCACAATTCGCCTCGCCTTCCTATTTATGTTTAGTAGCAGTCTGGATCTTCCTGAGTAAATTTTTGGCCACAAACACCTTGAGACTCTATAATCCTCCCTACTTCGCCATGAACTGTTGGTGCTGCTTTCTATCCAATTACTGAGTTTCCTATAGTAATGACCTATCGGTAATTTCACCGACCTGACTGACATTCCCTCATCTAATGCCGACCCTATTCTTGCAGGCTCATCGGCAATTTCATTTCCCTCAACACTGCTGTGGCCTGGAACCCAACATAGTCTGACACTATATTTATCCATAAGCAAGTTGAGGGCTCTCCTACAGTCACTAACAAGTTTCGATTTGACATTATTGTGTCCCTTCAAAGCTTTTAGCGCTGCCTAGCTGTCGACGTAGAAGGTTACCTTCTCACCTTCAGCAACATTCCTGGATGACCAAGATCGCAGCCTGGAAAACGCTGCATTCATTCAGCAGTCTGAAAGAACTACGAATGTTCGTTCCCAAGATATACATAGACACCAGCCCCTGTGCCTTCCCCCATTTTTGATCCGTCTGTAAAGACTGCACTACCCTCATATAGCTTATCGGATTGGATCCAATAGTCCCTATCCAGAATTACCAGTGAAAGTGTTCTACTAAAATCGATTTCAGCGACCTTATAGTCCGTAAACCCAGGGGTAACGGATCCCTGATCACTAAAACTGATCTCATTTAAGATTCATATGTGACCTGTTAGTCCTGTCCTCACCAAATCTGTTTCTACCAGTCTAAGGAGACTTCTTGTCGCCGTTCCCACCACAAAGTCCTCTATAGGAAGTAGATGAAGAATGACGTCCCAGACAGCCTGAAGTGTGCTCCTCTGAGCACCTGTAGCTAGTAATCTCCTATGACTTTTCTTCCTCAATGCCTCCCACCACACCACCACTCTTCTCCCCTTACAAATTCTCTAGGAATAATTTGTGGCAAAACAACGTCAGCTAGTACATATGTATGTACATATATTTTTTTAATATTGTGCAATTTATTGAATAGTGTAGAGCAAAACGACAACAATAATGGCAATAAAAGACTGAATAATATTGCATAGTCTATGGGTGCATTAACACAAAATTCACTAAAAAATAATAAAAAATCTTGCTTGCTGCCTGTTTAAAGTACATTGCGCTGCTACTTATTTTTAATATTATTTTAGTTTCTGTAACAAGTAACGAGTTTAAAAAGTCTTTTATTTTATATTTCAGAAATCATATGTACATACTAACAAAATCCTTGGAGAGCAAGCCATATACATACATATGTATATGTATCTAATGTGTTCAGAAATATTCTCAAGTATCCAAACCAATTTTGATTTTTTTTTTCATAAAATTTTTAAATTTATATTCAGTAAATTCTTTTAATAGTTTACGAAAGGTTTTATTGTGTTGTTGGATATATGTACCTATTTATTTATTTAAAAATAAAATAAAATTAGATTGGTCTACCTATTTACGTGGCTTAATATACAAACAAAAAAATCGTTTCGGACCATTTGATATTTCCGCTTGGTGAATGAGTTAACAAACCAATGACATTAAACTCAAACAGTAATCGACTGTAAAAGGGCAAGTGTGTGTTAACATCTTTGATTTTCCATGAACTTGTCTGTGTGTAATGGTATTTTAAAAAGTTTATTTTCAAAAATTAATGAATGAAATGAAAATGGACAGAAAGGCACAGCGGTGGAAAACTTGATGCAATTGTATTCCATTCTTTATAATTTATTTATATTTTTTTTTAATAAAAATAAAAAGTGCAGAAAATAATTAAGTGTTAAAGTGAAAGTAAGCTCTAGATAAAAGTAAATCAATTTATATGGATGATTACACTGTGCAACGAAACTAAACTTTCCAAAATATAACTACTTTCTAACGACTTATTTAAACAAAAAAAAATAACTCCTGTATCGATCAGAAATTTTAAAGTTTACGTCTGAAAGTTCTATAAAATGAAAAATTGGAGTTTATCCATTTTTTTGCACATTGCACTATGTGTCCAAAAGTCGAAATTTCGGCAAAAATTATCTCTAAATGAGCAAGCATTATAAAACTTGGTATGAGGACCTGTTGCTAAAATAAGCATTAAAAAAAATAGGGTGGGGCTCCGTTTGGTAAACCCCAGCCGCATGCTTAGCTTATTTTTTATTTATTAAAAAACGAAGGCACGGTTCATGTTACGGTCAATGGAGATCGTTACTGCACCATGATCAATGATTTTTTGTTTAAAAATATTGATAACATTGATACGAGCGAGATGTGATTTAAACAGGATGCCATCGACTTATTGAATTAAAAATTTAGCGGCAAGTTGATTTTGAAAAATGGACCTGTAAATTGGTCTCCAAGATTATGTGATTTGATACCTCTCGATTATTTCCTGATGCTGATAGGACCAGCAAATGGAAGACTTGGAGGTCACAATTGTTCGTATTAGTCATGACACACGCCCAGCAATGCTGGAAAAGTGGCACAAAATTAGACATCTAGCCGCGGTGGCTACATACATGCCCGAAATCATTTTTAAATGTTAACAGCATGTTTTGATCTCTCAAACAAAAATTTTTTTGGAATTCAAATTAATTTTTTTTTTTTTTTTAAAATTCTAATGAAAAATTATTTTGTGTTCGCTCCCACTGTGCACACTGGCAATTATTTAAACATTTACACTATCCATGACATTCATGATCGCTTTTGTTTTAGTAAAATTGGCTCTTGATAGTCAAATATTAATCAGTGATTAAAACAATGTCATCACAAAATGTTAATGGAATTTCTGCTTTTTTTTAAGTATATAAATAAATAAAATTAAAATTGGTGTTTCAGAAGTAGAACACATTTGATAGAGAGTTTTTATATGACAGAAAACAACAAAATGAACTCTATAAAACTGTTTGGCATATTAATCTTCGCCTTGCTACTGATTAGCCATCCGATCTTGGCACAATTCGGAGGAATAGGATATCCATATAATTATCCTGGCTTAAGCGGCATCTTCGGAAGATATCTTGGCCATCCCTCGTATGGTTACTATCCACAATATCCACTTTATGGTTATCCTTGTTTCACGAGCATTTACTGCGGTGTTGGTTACGGTTACGGTTACGGCGGATACCCGTATTTCGGAAAGGGTATACGTAAGTTGATCAAATTTTTGTTTCAAATTATTTTAAAAGAAATTTATATTTTGGATTTGTTTATATTTTCTTAGAAGCCGGGTTTTCGAGCACCAGCAACATTGCCACATCTTTTGGAGTAGCATTAAATGGTGGTTTCTTTGGCTAATCAGCGAATCGAATTAATTTATCTTAGAGGATTTCATGAATTGTTTTGGTTGTTTTTAGTTCTAAATGTTATTATCTTTAATAAATTTATTTTTTTTTTTACTAATCTCAAGCATCAGCTGTGAATTCGAATCAATATTAAAAGACGTGTGATAATGTAGTCAACGAAAATGCATCGATTTCAGTAATTTATTTACGAAAAATGCACACTCATTTGCAAAACATATATTTGCATATAAATTTTACTAGAAATCGGTGTCCAATCTCTTTAGACTTAGAAATTATACTTTGACTAATTTTAAATTCTATTTTTCACTTGCTGTGGTAAAACTACAAAATGATTGTAGCAAAGATAATATTGCTGGGCCCAATTAAGATAAAAATAAAATACAAGTTGGGTCATAATTCAATTACAATGTAAGCAAATTTTGGGTATTTGGTACTTTTTCAACATTGGTATTGTGCTATTCGGGGATAAAAACAGTACAAACTGAATTTTGTTCGACTTTTAGACTCCATTTATCTTCTAAGGCACTGAACACAGAAAAACAATTCAATTTGTTTTCTATTCTTTTTTAAATAATTTTCAATACGTTTTGGAAGATTTTGCGATACAACATTTATGTATTATTAATTACTATCACTACGTTTATGTCCGATACTGGTTGGGCCTAATCTAGATTTAAGATTTGAATACTTATTGTAAGTTAATTTTTGAAGAGAACAGAATGAAACCATTCCCAATTGCTAACAACTCATAAGTTCGTTGCTTTTGCCATGCATTTATTCCAAAACAATAATAAAAATGTAATTTCATGAAAGAATGGATTTCATTCATACTATTCACTCAGTATTCGCTGCTCTTTTGTGCATCACGTTTAAATAATAAGTTTATTTTAAGCAATTTTAGTGGTTATAAATAATAAAAAAATAAATCAGTGTGAGGGAGGAAATTTTAGAAAAAATAAATGCCGATATTTACGGTGTTTAAAAAAAAGAAAATACAGAAAGTAAAATTTGGAAGAAGTAAAATAGATCTGAAATGTATTTCAAATAACTGTTTCATCTAAAATTTGACATAAAATACATTTCAAATCTATATCGTGTTTTATTAATACTAATGTAATGTAAGAGTATACGTTTTATACAATACTACGTTGTATTCAATCACATTAAAAAGTATTCGCAACATTCACTGAATATTCGTTGCTGATGACAAGACCAGTGAACATTTATATAAAACAAGCAATGCACGCAAATAAAATTCGCCGCACTCATCTCTTTCAATTGTGCCATGCGTTGTGGATTGACAACAATATGCAGGTTTTTTGTGATTGCATTCAAAACAACAAAATAAGGCATTCAATCTGTTCTCTGATCAGTTAGTTGTTAGTACTTTTCTTTAAAGTAGCAAATGAATTACATACATTCACCCTTATTCCAGTTGTCGACATCGACGTCACTTTAACTCAATACCAAAAAATTGGGGCTTATTTACTCGCTCTCGAGAACACTTTTGACTTACTGACAATCTATTTCCGTTCCCTAAGGTCTAGAAAATAGCATAAACTTGCCCACAGAGTTATATGTATAACCATTATCCATTGTTACTATACTTTGTTACTGTTATCTTCTATGTATGTATGTGTATTAATATAATTAATTATATTTTACTTTGAAATTCGTATTATATTTTTGTCAAATATTTTTTTATTAATAATTCTGATTTTATAACGATCAACAAAAAAAAAAAATAATTATTGAATTAAATAATAAAAAATATAAAATATTTTTACATTTCATATTTTTTTAAAATAAACTTTTGAAAATTGTTTCAAGAACAATTAATTACAGGAGTCAGTTGATTTCGACATCGGCTACACAAGCCCCAATTTTTTGGTATTGTGCTAAAGTGACATCGATGGCGACTACTGGAATAAGGATGATTATCTTTCGACCCTGAATGCCAATATTAGGGCATTCCAAGAATTTGTTTGCTTTTTTTTCAATAAGAACGGGAAAAATAACTCACACAGAAAAATCATGAAATGAGTTGCAATCCCATAACAGTTACTCCAATAAAATAAATACTCAAATAAGGAAAAAGTTGTCAAAACAGAGAAAAAAAAGCCAATCTAATATAATCAACCAACGTGATAAAAAAAAACCAAACAAAAAAAGCCAGGATGAAAAGTCACCAAACCGGAAAAAATCGAAGAAATTAAAATATGTATATAGAAAAACAAAAATGTTTTGGGTTCAAGTCTACTGATGAGTTCCAAAAAGCGGGAACGAAATGCAAAATTTTCGAAAGAAAATAAATATATCCAAAACTGATTTGACGAAACAATTACTCAAAGCGGAGGAATATCACCAATACAAAGAACTCGTTATTAAAACTTTATCTTCAAAATGTGAAAAAGAAAAAATGCTGAAAAAAATTAAAATTCGCTCGAACTAAAAAAATACCCAAATGGAGGAAAACGAAAATTTTTCCAAAAAAAAAAAAAAATTAAATAAATAATGAAAACGTCACCCAACCGATTAAAAAAATCTTAAATCATAAAAAAGGCAATATGAAAAATGTCATCAATGTTAAATCACATTAAGTCGTAGTTTATACTATGAAAGTCTTATTGCTAAGCTGATTAGTTTGTTAAGATAGAGAGACGAGGGGAACAGAAACGTTTCTTTTGCTGCCTCATTTATAAAAATTATGAATGCTTAACAATGGCTTAATAAGCAAACATTTTTATGTAAATCTGTTTTAAAACCCCTTTATATAAAAAGCCTTAATAATTTTTATAAATAAGGCTGCATGAATGTGGGCTTCAGTCAAATTAACAATTGTGAAATTGGAGTGTCAGTATTGACTGTTTTACAGTATTGCCAGCATGCGATAAAAAATGAACAAGACGTGATAGCCCAATTTGGGCATAATCAAAGTAAATTTATTATAAAGTATATGCAAGTACTCAGGTGATTCATTTTTTTCTCGTGTAGTGTGAATGCCTGAATGTCAAAAGTTGTTTACAATTTTTGTACGCCATTTTGTTTTGTTTTGCTTTGTTATACACAATTGGGTATACTGACAACGTATGTGAAAAAGTTTAAATAAATTTTTACTTAAAAAATGTGTTACAAAACATTTAAAAATAATTATATTTAATTATTAAAGTACATATGTATTCTTTATTATACTTATTTCACATATTAAAGGTTTATCAATTAATAAATTTACTTTGGTTTTGTCTATCCATACATTTTCTTTTTGTTGTATGCAGATCTGGGACTATTGCATTAAATAAGCAAATGCATTGACCATTTTCCCACAATAAACCAAATCAATGCAAATGCAAATTTATTACATTAGCACTAACTTACTTATACATATTAGTGCAATTTTTCTTGCATATTACTAAAATCCCTTCAAAGTAATTCATCAACATTGCATTGTTATTTTTAGTGCACTATTTTTTGCACCACTAAATACATTATGAATAGTATTATTGCATTATCAGTGAAACATATAGTGCAAAATATAACGTAAATATGCACATACATAAAAACATACGTACATACATAAATATGTAAATTTTTTCCTATGTACATATCGTCATCGAAGAGGAAAAATCATATCACTACGTTTTTTATAATTTTTCGAGAGAAAGACAAAACTTGATGAAATTGTTTCAAGCGGTAGAATTAGAATTTTTCGTTTATAAAATCACCATTTTTTAAGATATAACTTTACAATAAACGAAAACCTAAGTTCTGATCTTTTGTCAATTGCACGGTTTTTCAAATAAGCTCGAGATGCAACGTACTTGAAGTATGAAACTTTTTAATTTTTTTTTAAATTGGTTCTGTAATCTAGTTTGTATTTATATTGACAGTTTTTTTTTCGTTAATTTGTATGTACGTACTTATAAAAGTGCCCTCAATGAACTTTAGTGTATTTTATATTTTTTATTTGTGCTATCTCCTAAAAATATTTTGCGTTTTATTCAATTTCACTGTGTACAATATGTGATAGTGCAATAATATTGCATCACTTCATGATGTGCTTAGTGGCAACACAAAATTAGTGTATTTTTTGTCATGCGATTAGCTGCTAATGCAATATTAATCCATTACTTTTAAGAGATTTTATTTAAGTGCAAAAAATAGTGCACTACAAGCATCAAATTTAAATTTGCACTAAAATTTTTGTTTTTCAATCAGTGCTTATGCAAAAGTAATGCAAGTTGCCCAGGTCTGGTTGTATCCATCTGTTTTTGACATTCATCCATTATTCTTACACAAACAAATCGCCTGTTGTTTTTGTACTTTCTTAGTTGTTGTAGACCTGCATATACTTTATATAAATATGCTTTGGCCATAATATGCCAGATTCGAATTCAGCGCACCCAGATTAGTTCAAAAACATGCTTCGTGTCAGCAGTCATTGTGTTATCATTTTAAGCTACAATAAATAACAATTTGAAATTTAAAATTTTACTCCCTTTTATGCAAAAACGATTGCTGCAAGTTAAAGCATGCGTTAAAACCGTTACAAAATTCATTTGTTAAACCAACTTTAATTTTAACAATCGTTTTTGCATAAGGGGGTAAAAAAGGTCTTGAAATAGCATTCAACATCACTGAATGAACTACCAAATTTTAAACGTTTGTGTTTTTGCTGGGATGTAAATTAGAATAAAGTTTACTTAGACGTTTTTTAGACACGCAATGTTTACTTTGCAAGCCATGCGTTTCCATTCTCTCCAGAAAACTCAAGACTTTGTAAAATAAGTTTGGCGTGTGTAAAGGACGTCTTATATCCTCAATTGCAATTGTTGCGGTCTTTGTTATACTAATTGCACTAAACTATAACCCTAAATTTTCAACAAAACAGAGTAGAGTAGACCGCCATATATATATATATATTTTTTTTTTTTTTTGAGAATCTTTAAATAAAACTCGTTTATATTTTCAAAGTTTCTAATATTTGGTGTTATTCGTATAAATTAGTACAAAGTAAATACATTTGTATGACTGTATTTAAAAATGTGTCAATGACGTGCTATAATACTTAAATTGTAATTCAAATAAATAAATTCATAGTACATACACATGCACATATCGCTCATTTACTCAAAGAACGTCATAACTTTCAGACTTAATCCTCATATCGTTCTTCATATTGTGTAAAAATTTCATACAAATATCTTGTTTACTCAACGCTTGAGAGAAAAATAAAATTTTATTTTTTTTTATTAATTTGTGGGTAAATTGTAAACTTCAAACTCGTTTTCTGGCAACCTTTTTTTTAGTTATGACATTGTTTGAGTTGATGAGCGATATGTTTATCTAGTCAAAAACAATACTTATTAATTATCTAAGGGAAATCGTGCTAAATTTCACTGGGAGCCTTCCAGCCATACTTTGGTTTCTTTGCCTTGTAGTACTTATTATCGCCTTCGTCATGGCTTTTATAATTATTATAACTTTTCTCTTCACGTTGCGGTTTCGGTGGTGGACAGTAACACGTCCGTTGCTGCGAGTCCAAGTACGATTTACAACCCAAAGTTAGTGTGCCAGTGAAAAGCATTTTAGCTGCCGCTTTGCAACCTTTTATCATAAGATCACTGGCAATAGATTTCTCATAACTATCGCAGTATTTGTAAAGACAACGTTTGAAGTCCAGATCACACAGTTCCTTATCACTATTGCAAGTATCGTAGCAGATATCGTGGGCATTACAGCAAGTTTCCATTTCCACGGCTGGTAAATAATCAGTACTGATGCGTAAGCCTAGAGAGCCACAGCCGTCGGATGTTGGAGTATAAAGTTTATTTTGAACAGGACGAATGTCTGCAAAAGAAAACTCAGAAGTTAGAAGCAGTGATTTGAAATAACTAAAGAATGATGCAATGAACTATTTTTTTTCTGGTCATGATGAAGTGCAATTTTTCGGGAATGTTAAATGTTTGTGCGTGTGTGTATGGAATGGCAGGTGCTGCTTATAAATCGGCATACTTTGCTTAAGTTACAGTTAGTAATGAGGGTGGATGTGAAATATTTGTTCTTCAATTGCTTCAATTCTTGCGATACTCGTACTATCTCCGATTTCTGCTATTACCGGGTACTATAAGTTTCAATGATAGTTTTTTTTAATACTTGCATCTCTGCATCAATTCTTGCAACATTTTTTAAAATTATTTTTACTAAAACTATTCCCAGCTTTTGCAAAATCTGAATTATAACTGCCGACTGGTAACGAGGCAGGATTTAAAATAGGTACTTCTTTTAATTTTTTTCCAATTAAAATCAAAATTACTTCAACTCTTCATATTTCATTGATTCTTATAAAACTTTTAACACACATTTGTGTCTTCGTAACAATATAAATATTGAATTTCTACTCAAAAACGAGGGTGGGTTTAAAAATTGTAGTATTTGCTGTTGTTCTTCTGCTAAGCCAATTCCTATGAAATTTTGCATATTCTGAATACAAAAATCGTACCGGTAACGAGACTGGAATTAAAATATTTTTTTCTCTTTGAATCAATTCCAGTTGCATATTGTTGAAATATTAATAAACCGATATTTCTGACACCTTGCATATGTACTTTTCGTAGAGGTTGGATTTGATATTTTTCTCTTCGGTTTTTATCTATTCCTCAGTAAATTCTTACAACTGCAAACATACACGTATGAATTTAATTTTGAAGTATAATTTGGTAGCGAGTTTGGATTTGAAATTTTGCCATATATTTATGTGACAGCTTTTTTAACTATTGCTACCCATACGCTTTTGAAGAATAAATTTATATTATTAACGATGGTGGATTTGATGAATGCATTAACTTTTGGCGTTCTTTCACTTATTATTACTATTTCTTCAACAGCTGTTATTAATTTTTTAATTTTTATAAAACTGTTCACTCACATAAAGACGCCGCGACTAGACAAAATAAAACATGCACATACATACATGTCTTTTAATGCTTTTGTAGATTCTTCTGCTAAAGGCCGTGATACGCTATCCTACACAACCGCACGATTTACTAGAAAATACAACCCTGGTATGATGAAGTCTATGAACACTTTTAAAAGACTATAACAATGCATCAGATCAGGCTTGTATTTTTTTTTAATAATCGCTATATCTGAGAGTAGTGAAACTCGGATCGAACTGTAAAAAATGGAACAACATAGTACATACATAAATTACATGAAACAACTTTACAGTTGGCTGTTGTTGATTTAAGCAGTAATCTTTTCGAGAAAAGTCAGGGGCAAATTCGGAATTCGATACGACTCGTAATTTAAAAATATTTCAATTTAAACTCTATTGAAATATTTTTAAATTACGAGTCGTATCAAATGCCGAATTTGCCCCTGACTTTTCTCGAAAACATTACTGCTTAAATCAACAACAGCCAACTGTAAAGTTGTTTCATGTAATTTATGTATGTACTATGTTGTTCCATTTTTTCATTTTTTTTCCGGCTAGTATACCTGTTTTATATAGTACATATGTTTTATATAATGACTTTTAACTTTTTATAATTAGCGAAACAAAAAGAACAAAGAAGTAATTTAAAAGACCTTAAAATTCATTAAATCTATAACAAAATAATTTATATATATTTTATGTTTTTGTAATTTCCTTTTGTTTTCCCTCATTTTGATAACCTGCTCAATAAGTGTATTTCAATAGTTCTATTAAAAAATCATCTAAAGCTTTTGAAAAAATTTCAACTTTTTGACTCTGGAACTTTGAATAGATTAGATTTTATCTGTTATCTGGTATGTACTACTCTTTACCAAATTGAAAATTCTAACTGACATCTTCCAAAAATTGTTGCCGAATATTCTGCAAACATTCGAAATATTATTTATAGCGCCATCTATTGCTCATTAAAGTCTACTTGTTCATGTAAGCTTTTAGTTTTGCTTGCCATTGGAACACGTAGTACAATAACAAATTCAACAAATAAATATTGAATGGCAATGCTGCGCGACCGCCTTGTTCTAAATTTAATATTTCCAGTTCGTATAGAAACACATGCACACAAACTAGTGGAATACAATAGCGGCCTGGAACAGCTGATTAAAAAGAACCCCAAACAATATTAAAAAAAAACAATAACAACAATGGGATAATAAATGCATAATTTTATACCTTGTCTTTGCCGACGAAAATGAAATGAACTATGACTGAAGGATTAGATTATTAATTAATAATATACAGCAGCACATTGGATTTACGTAATTTTGTAGTTGGGGAAAAGTATTGCAAGAATTTCAAACATCACTCACCTGGGCCACCTTCTAATGTCGGGCATTTAAATATACATTGTTCTTCCACGGCAGCGTCAAAAACTTCTTGCACCGTGTGGAATTTTTTTACTACAGTGATAAGATTCTTGAAGACGTCGCCAAAAATAGCCTCTGCCGCTATAATGGCGTCACGAAGATGTGCAATTGTACTGGAGCCGTAACCCGAATATGCATAAGTTAAAAATGTTAGTGCATAAATCGCTATTTTCATATAAGAAAACTGCATTTCCTTTCACTCTTAATACAATTTCTAAAATCACAATTAATTACACTTCTTCTTCACTAAACAATTAATTTTCTTATTTGACTTTGGTTAATCTGCTACTAGCACCGACAATAGTTTTTTTAGAACTGACGCCATTTATCGTTGTTTGATTTCTTACACAGCTGTTCGTATTTAGTGATCACGGCTGCCAGATGTGACAATTTATCGTCATTTAGACGATTTTTGGTGCCGAAAATAACTATATGACGATTTGATGATATTTTTTTAATCAAAATTGACGATTTTTCAATAGTCCAGCTTTTTGTGAAAAATCTACGATAAGAATTCATATATGCCTACCCAATAAAAGATTTTGGTGCAGTTTTGCACACTTTATCTTAATAATTTATTATTTAACAAAATATTATTATTTGTTAATGGTTTAGCGTTAAATATATATATATATATATAATATTGGCATTTATTATTTAAACTTACGCTTTAGAAATGCCCTAAATCGTATTTTTTACGAAATTGAGTTTTTCAGTGATTCCAATACATTTCACACAAATAAATATCGTCACAAAAATTTATTGCAATAGTGAAAAAAGGCTTTTACAAGCGGTTGTACAAAAGAAGCCTACATGTTGTTGTAATATTACACTTTCTATTACGTTTTACCTTCTCCTGTAAAGTTACAATTATTTGAGTAAGGGCCTTTCTACTTGAGAAAAAAAAGTGAAACAGGACAAGTTGCTATCAAAAAGAAGTACTGAGACCAAAGCTTGAACCTGCTAGCTTGGGAATATTTTTCATAATTTTACCACTGAGGTGAACAAAGTTATAAGGGGGTAAAGACAAGGCGAATGGCTTCATGTAAAATTCATGTATGACCATGAATTGTTGTTTTTGTTTCCTAATAAAAAAATTTATAGAATAAAACATGTGTGTACATGTTAAAAAAAAAAGTAAATTTTGATTTTCCGACGATTTTTCGAGTGACGATTATTTTATATTTTATGGGGATTTCGACGATTTTTCGATAACGAACGTAGCCCGGTTATGCACAGAATCTTTAGTGGTAGGTGCAGAGTCGGGAAATATAGAGGAGAGAATCCTTAGTAGTTATGAAAATTTTGTTTATTGAGCTTTTTGTTTAATTATTTGTTACTAATGGTGGAGACTGAAGTAAAATCTCATCATGGTCACACCATGACATTCCTTTTAATTAACTCAAATAATACTTTCCATATTACAAAAATTAAGAAAAAAATATATGTATCAAGTTTTTCTACGAAAATATGTTTTTCATATGATACCCATATTATTAAAAAAAATTATTCAAGACAATGCTTCAAAAGACACCCAAAAGTTGGGATAGTCTAAAACTCCCAAAAATTACTTTTCGAGGATTTTTTTCATAAGAGTTGTTTCTTAATTTGCAATTTCCGACGATTTTATTTTATTTTTTTTAACTGCTTCACTAAACCAGATTTGTTTCTATATATAAATACTAGCTTTTACCTGCGGCTCCGCTTGCAGTGATCTGTTTAAAACATACATAACACCAGCTTTAAAACTGGTTAAACAACCAAACTCGAAACAGAAATGAACCTAAGCAGCCCAAAAATGTGTTTTTCGGAAAAAATCCTTACCAAATATAAAAATCGGTTTCAACCGGATAATAAAAATATCGTATGTTTAACGCTGGTAATTTTCAAAATCGGTTTAGCGGTTTGGGCATGAAAGCGTAGCAAACAAACAAACTCACTTTCACATTTATAATATTAGTAAGGAGGTGCATATGTATGTCATCAGCTGAAATGCAAATCCACGTAACTAACAAAAAAAATCCAAGAACGTATTTTTAATTAATTATTGGGTGTTACATGGAAACACATTTGCACATGTCTTTAAAAATGTTCAAACCGTAATCACAAAAATCAGCCGAATTAAAAAGGAAAGTAATGAAATTTCACTTCAGTCACTTGAATAATTTAGTTTAGTTTTTTCTTTCTCCTATACAATTTAATTTGCATGGTTTTGCATTTCAGCTAACGATGTGTATACGAGTACCATACATTAATTGCTCAAACGTTCGGATAACTTCGTATATACAGATAACAGAATTCTTAGGTGTGAATTTATTTACAGGAATTTTATATTTACCACGAATTTTTTTTAATAGATTTATCGGATAAGTTCCAATAATTTTCTTTATGAATGAGCAAATTCTCATAAATCGAAATCCTAAAATCGCGATAGGGGGCCATATATCAAAAAAAAATTTAAAATTATTGTTTTGACTTTCATATTAGCTTTTAATCGAACGATTATATTTAACATCCCTTTTTTTGTAAAATGCTGAGATTGGGAGCTCTTATTTATTCTCTTTTACAAACTCCAGACTTAGAAAAGTAAACTTTGAGTGTAAGAAAGGCGTTTAAGTACGTGTACTCAAAAAAGTATAATCAAATATTAGTTGGATTATCTAATATATTAGATTTCAAATTTCTTATTTTAGCACTGTATTAAACATATAAAATATGTCAGTTCTGTATCAATTTTTGCGGTGCATAATACAGAATCTTTCAGAGGGTTGATTTGATTGTTTTCTCTTCGGTTTTTATCTATATGTGAGAATATTCGGTAGAAAATATATTATAATTTTAATTAATGAAATATAAATAACGTCATGATTTTCAGTCGAATTGTATGGGTTTAGCCAAAGACATCTAATCATTTTGTCTTTAGTTCGCGTTTTAATTTAATTTTTCAATTAAATCATACTTTTATTTTGAGAAAATTGTAAATCATGTATAATAATGTTCGTAAAGCAGAACCTATGAGTATCGAAGACAATACGACTTATGGGAAATAAATCTCTTGGAAAGTTTTATTTAATTTTATATATTTATCGAGTCTATTACTGAACGTACACACCTGATGAATTTATATCATGATGTATGACCTTCATGTAAAAAAAAAAACAATTTTTCTTATACCGGGTTTTTTATATGAAGTTGTCCATTCATCATGATATAAATTCATCAGGTGTGGGTATGCACTTATACACTTTTATACTATACACTTTTTTTAAATATAGTAATGCGATGTCCCAAGATAAGACATACTGCGCCTTTCAGCCAACCGAATGAAAAATATTTGTAATAATCGTAATTTTTTAGATATTATGACATTTTTTAAATAAAACTGGAAGAATATAATCAAATAAAATAATATAAATTTAGCAAGTGATTAATTTGGATTTTATTTTTCAGTTCGCCTTATATGTAATACTTTTGTTGTTAGCCAATAGGCCATATTTTTATGTCATATTATGAATGAAGTTAAAAATCCGCTTAGATATGCGAGTATAATGTGATTCGAAAAGGATTCGTAAATCTCTAGTAATATGACTAAAAAATGACTCAGAAAAGATTCGCGATTATAAATACTACAGCAAACTGTCTCGAAAATTAGTAGAAATCGGACAGAAACGCGAGTCATAAAAGACTCTTTTAGAAGAGTAGCGAAAAAGACTCGAATATCAGTAATTTCATAAAAATGCAGAAAATTTAACTTATGTCGAGATTGAGAGGCAGTTGAATGTGCTTAGATTTTCTGGATTTGGACTTATGTAATATTCTTCTGGAAGATTTATGTTAATATTTTAATTTTGTATTCTTTTCTTGTTTCGGTTTTTTTAGTGCATTACTTTTCAATTATTTTAATTACTTAATTTTATTCTAAACTTTCTAGTGATTTGGAACAATTGTATGAACAAAAACTGTTCCGGAAATATGTAGAAGTAATATATTGAATGCCAAACAAGACAGACAAACAAATATTACAATTTGCGTAACCAATTCAATTATTCAAGACGATCAGGTGAAATAATCGCTATATCTGAGAGTACTGACACTCGGATCGAACTGACGTAAACCTGATTTGTTTTCGAAAAGATTACTGCCTAAAGCAACAACAGCCAGCTGTAAAGTTGTTTCATGTAATTTATGTACTATGTTGTTCCATTTTTTATTTGTTTTGTTCAGATTAGTACAATATTATACATATGTATGTATATGTATGTATACCTATTTTATATATATTTTATATATAAATGACTTTTAACTATTTATTTGACATTTTTATAATTAGCGAAACACCGAAAAGAAAAAAAAGAAGAAAATTGAAAGATCTTAAGATTTATTAAATCTATAATAAAATATTTTATATATATTTTATATATATATATGTAATCCCCTTTTGATTTCCCTCATTTTGATAACCTAATCAATAGGTATGTATATTTCAATAGTTCCATTAATAAATAATCTATTGCTTTTGAAAGATTTCAACTTTTTGGCTCTGGAACTGTGAATACACTGTGGATAACAGTGCACAAGGGTTAGATTTTATCTGGTATGTACTACTCTTCAACAAATTACATTAAAAATTCTAACTGACACCTCACAAAATCTGTTGCCAAATATATTGCAAAAATTTCAAATTCTATTTATAGCGCCATCTACTGCTCATTAAAATCTAATTGTTCATGTAAGCTTTTAGTTTTGCTTGCCATTGGAACACGTAGTACAATAACAAATTCAACAAATAAATATTGAATGGCAATGCTGCACGACCGCCTTGTTCTAAATTTAATATTTCCAGTTCGTATAGAAACACATGCACAAAAACTAGTGGAATACAATACAGAGAAGCAAGCCGATCAATTTTTTTCGGCGGCGGCTGAAGGGGTGAAATTTATCGGCGGCGACGGCTTAGCCGCTCGCGCCGTGTTTTTATCGGCTCGCCAAAAGTGATACTTTTTCTTCGGCTACGCCGAAGAAAAAGTATAAATTTTGTTTTTATCACGTTTTTATTCTACGTACCCTATAAGCAAATTTTACTTAAGTAATAGGAAAATGATTCGAAATCGTATTGCTTGGAAGAAAAATATTATTGCGGCAACAGTCATATTCGTATTGCGGAAGTTTCTCCCTTCGGGAGAGATTGTGCGGCCAGGGAGATACTTCGAAGAGATAGGAATGCAATACTTCTAGAAGATAAAATTGTGTATTGTATTGTATGTATACATACATATGTATGTATGTATATTTTCTTGTACATGTGTATGTATGTAGCTTTGGAACTGCAGACATAGGTACATGTTCTGTATTCCACGTGAATCTAAATCGTTCGGAATTGCCATATCATTGTTGTTGTAAATGCATATTTCCAACAACAATTCTATGGCAATTCCGGACGTTTTAGTTTCACGTGGAATACAGAACATACCGGATAATGTATTTTGAATATACTGTGCCATAAACCAATAACCAACCGACGATATACATTCATATGTTTTAGTTTTCAAATTATTTAGATCTGAAATGGAACTTAGGACCTAATTTTGTAAAACGCAACGCCAAGCGTTGACAAATTTTATATCGCAAAAATTTAAATTACAAAAACAAAATACAAAATTTGCGTTTTACGAAATTAGGCCCTTAATATCAAAACGATGTTTCATAAGCAACTAAGGGTTTTATTTATGTAAAAAATACAGAAGTGTATTTATTTGACATAAAGTGTTTGTTTAATTTGGATTTTTTAATATAAGGTCTGTTCATTTACTTGTGATTTACTTTCCCACCAGAAACTAGTAACTAGAGAGTAAGGCAGAAATTTACAAAATTACTCTCCTAAATACGAAAAATTAATTGAACGCTTTACTTGTAAAAAGTTGCAAGGAAATTTTATTCATATCAGAACCGTGGATGAAAATCATGACACAATTGTACTTTTCCTGATGTATTTTGTTTGATCATTTTTTAAATTGCAATTTTTTTAGAAATCGATATTTAATATGAAATTCTTTACACAGTTTCATGTATTTTTAATATTTTCATGCATGTTTCATAGTTTTTTAATTGTATTCATTAACAATTACAAAAATAAAAAACTCTGCACACAATTATATACATAAGTATGTAATACATATGTCGTTAATTTACAAATACTTTTAATATGATTATGATTACTTTTATTATGATTAATGATGCTTTTTAAAAGTGCTGATTTAAATTGAGATAATCATATCTTTTTTTTTGCATATTGCAAAGTAAATTTATGTAAAGTGTATGAAAATCAACAACTAAGAAAGTAAAAAGTATCAAACGTTTTATTTGTATTATAAAGCTGGCGAAATGTCAAAAACAGGTGAATACAACGAAAAGAGAATGTGTGGAAAATCAAAACAGAAGTAATTTATTAATTGATAGACTTTTGCTTGTGAAATAAGTAAAATAAAAGATACATATCGTCGGCTGATTATTAGTTTGCGGCACAGTATATTCAAAATACATTGTGTCTGCAGCAAACAAGATAGCAACCGAAGATATGTACGGGTATACCGCTCATTTACTTCATTAATGTCACCCTCCAAAAACCTAGTTTTGCAGAAAACGTGTTTGAAGTTTTAAATTTACAAGCAGCTCAATGCACACATGAAAAAATATGATTCTCTCATGAGGTAGTAATAAAAGCTTTTTAGATTAAATTTTTTACACAAGATAAAATACAAAATGTTAAATTATTGTGCATCATTAACTCACAAAACTCATATTTTGCATTATGAACGTATTGAGCGATATACATAAGTATATAAATAATTAATTATAGTTATTTTTAAATGTTTTCTAGGACTTTTTGTTTAAAAATTTTTACATACGTTTTCACCGCTACAATTTGAAGAATTATGTTTAAGCAGCACACCCACTTGCAATATAATTGTGCAATTTTCCCTATTGTACAATAATATCGCTAATGTGTATGTCATATTCGGAGGCGGCACAATATATTGGCAAATATCAAAAGACTGATTTTTATTGTGCAATCAAGACAATTGTGTAACGTGGTGGCAACATTGTTCAATGTTGTTTACTATTTCACTGTAAGGAAAATTGGGCAATATTTTCTTTGGAAATATTGTACCATTTATTGCATAGTATAGGTCAAAACGACAATAATATATACAACGACATATGCAATAATATTGTATAATTGATGGGCCGCTTAACAGAGCAATATAAAACAAAATGATATAAAACAATTTTAAACAACCTTTGACAGCTAGGAAGGTATGTATTGCGATGTGGTTCCTCAGTATATAATTTTTGAAAGTTCACATATTCCTACAAGACGTGTTTGGTAAAATACTGGATTTTCTTGCAATTTTTTATTTTTAATTTTAATGCAAGGCTTTACTTTGCTAAGTTTTGAATTTGTAGGAGTGAAACGAATTCAACTCCCAAAAACGGTACTTCCTTTTATTCATGTGGGTTTTTACTCTTTTATATAGGTTATATTCCTAATAACAATTAACTGGATAAAGGCCATGACTCGCTATCATACAAATTTTTCTTTTTTCATTAAGCTACGTGCAAATTGAAAATATTAAACTCATTTTAATAACTCATAATACCATGGAGGTGATCATGCCACTTTGAAAAAAATCGGTAATATGCATCACTTCTTTCATAAACAAGAAAACTACCTTCGAAAGATATATACATATTAACATCACTTAAACAATATTAAAAGTATTTGGCAACCATTACAGTACATAAGAAAATTAAAAAAAAAATCGGTACAAAAGAAAATGAAAAAATATCAGCGGAGCCGTACAAATCGGCTTGCCAATAAGCCGCCGATGCGCCGATGGATTCGGCGGCGGCTTGACTGAAGTAAAATAATCGGCGGCGCGGCTTGCCGCCAGCCGCGCCGACACGACTTGCATCTCTGATACAATAGCGACTTGGAACAGCTGATTAAAAAGAACCGCATTATATTAATATTAATATAACAACAACAATGTGATAATAAATGCATAATTTTATACCTTGTCTTTGCCGACGAAAATGAAATGAACTATGACTGAAGGATTAGATTATTAATTAATAATATGCAGCATCACATAAGATTTATGTAATTTAGCAAGAACATTAAACATCACTCACCTGGGCCACCTTCTAATGTCGGGCATTTAAATATACATTGTTCTTCTACGGCAGCGTCAAAAACTTCTTGCACCGTGTGGAATTTTTTTAATACCGTAATAAGATTCTTGAAGACGTCGCCGAAAATAGCCTCTGCCGCTATAATGGCGTCACGAAGATGTGCAATTGTTCTGGAGCCATAGCCGGAATACGCATAAGTTAAAAATGTTAGTGCATAAATCGCTATTTTCATATAAGAAATCTGCATTTCATTTCACTCTTAACACAATTTCTAAAATCACTATTAATTACACTTCTTCTTCACTAAACAATTAATTTTCTTATTTGACTTTGGTTAATCTGCTACTAGCACCGACAATATTTTTTTTACAACTGACGCCATTTATCGTTTTACACAGCTGTTCGTATTTAGTGATGCTTATTGAGTGCTTTTGACACGTTAATTATAACACGACAGACATTAAATTTTTGAGTTTAGATTTTTTCAACATTTTCAGTTAGCGAGTACTTTTTTTTTAATAAAAAGCAACTCCATATATAAAAAGAAATATCTTAAATAATAAAAAATTAAATTTTAAGAAACACTGTGTTGTATTAAAATCCTTGAAAAGGCGTATTTACGGAGTTACAGTTCTTGATGGCTTTTGACATTTTCTGGTTAAATTTTTGATTTAGTATAACATTATTGAGGTCCTATGCTCATTATAAGAACTAAAGGATCTAATATATATATATATGGATATCATACGAAAGCTTATCAAAAATACTAGATGATAAACATATATTCAAAGAAAATTAAGTTGTATTTTTCTTAGGTACGTATTTACTGTCTGAGTGTTACTTTCGTTTAAAAACATATAGATACACAATATTAAATGTAAAAATACGCGCTGTATCGGGATTTATCGCAGAGTAGAAAATGTTTGAGCGTTGGTCGGTTACATTTTTTTTTTAAGTTTTTAATGCAAAAGAGTTACTACGAAATATAAAAAATTTACATATACTCCAGCTACGGTGCTGATTTTGGCCAAAAATATTCAATTGCAAAATTATTTATTAAGGACAGCTCATATTATAAATACCATAGTAATTAGTAGACAACGATAACAGCAACACGCATTAGGTGCAACTCTGTGCTTCTCATATACTTTTACAAAGTAATTGTCAAAAAATTGTATGCATCAAACAAGGCATAAAAGTAATTGTCAAATGAATTCTTCGTTATAAACGTGTAAACAAAAAATCAGCGGATGAGCAACATGCCTGATGCGTGTACCTGTTTGATATGCCATGATGAAAACAAAGCGTGTCGCCGAGTACTGAACACAAAACTGATTCTCTCTTCCCCACCCGTGAAAAGTTTCCCTTTAAAATGTTTTCGTGTCTAAAGGCAGAATTAGTTTGTACGTGCTGTTCCGTTCTGAATCAGCTGTTTTGTTTCTGTTCAATTGAAAGTCTGTATGTGTGGTTTGTTTTTTCTTTTTCGTTTTGTTCTGTTGCGGACAAATCTGTAGAAAATAGAATTCAACGTTAAGCGACAGCCAAGAGTGTGTATGTATTAGTTTGTTGTGATATTTTGTATACAACTGAAATCAGTTCTATAGGTTGCCAGCTGATCCTTGCACAGAAAAAGTAATTGCAAAATATTTTATAGAGAAAAGAACGGCACAGAACGACGATGAAAAGTAAAAACTAATGAGGCCTTAAGCGCTGACAATGATAAATTTTCTGCTAATAGCTTAAAAGATATATTGCCACTGAATTAATTATTAAAACGCTAGTTTTACGAGAAAGCAGCTGAAATGACAACAGTGGATGACATGAAACTTCACCACTAATAATTTTTGTGGTGAATTTTTATAAGAGAGCTTTTTTATTTCAACGACATTAGACGACCGTTAAGCTTTTGCAATGACTGTTAATGAAATTGTTGTTTGAAAATGCAAGTTGGGTATGTGCATGAACTATTTTTAAACATCGTTTATTTTATTTGATGAGGCATTTCATAAGGAAATGACAAAGTATAGCACCAAAATTTATTTTTAAAATAAAAGTTAGCAAAATTTTCGACCATCCCGTGACTTAATGAGAAAATTTTGTGTTTATGTATCTCGAGATTTCATAAATAAATTCGATGTTATAAATGAGTCCATTTCGCTTTTTTTAAATGATTTATAGTCGAAATTTTAATTTTTTCTTTTTTTTTGAAAATTGATTAGTTAGGTTTTAATAGCAAAAATTTGATTGCAAATGATTTTAATGATTTGTTTTAGTTACAAGCTTTTGTAGTTTTTTGATTGAGATTTTTTAAGTTTTTCAATGTAATTGTTACTCTAAATTTTTTTTCTATAGAATTTTACAAATGTGGCTGACTATTTTTGTTTTGTTGTATTGAAGTTTAAATTGTCGGCCTGGCTCACGATGTCGACAAGAAATTTTCTTTCGCTTATTTATATTGAAAACAAAAACAAATTTTCTTATTCTGTTTTTATTTTCAATATATGTAAATAAGCGAAAGAAAATTTCTTGTCGATATCGTGAGCTCGGCAGTATGATTTCTGGATTTTGACAACTAACTTCCTTATTCTTTCGAGTTTTTGAGTTCGCTTCTTCAAAAAAAAATTTCCATTAACATTTTGTACTTTTCTCACTGAATCTAAATCGAGTTCCTGCAAAATTCAAAAGTCAATATGTATTTTGTTGTAACTAAATCAAGATTTTTTGTTAATTTTTTGGCTTATACGTTTTTAATGAATTTCTTATTTATTCACGAGATGTTGAGGTTTGTGAATTAATAATTTTTTTTTAAATTTTTTATGTAATTTTTCGACCTTTTTTTTAAATATTCAATTAAACAAATTTTTTTTGCTGTAGGTCTGTTTATATTTTTATTTATTAGTTCGATATTTCGTTAACGATCGGGTATTTATAAAATAAGAAATATCTTGAAGACGAAATATCGAACTAATAAATAAAAATATAAACAGACCTACAGCTCAAAAAAATAGTTTAATTACATAAATATTTTAAATTTTTTCGAATTATCCAATAAAAGAAACCTTCATACGTTTTCCCGAAACTATGTTTTTCGACTTTACGCTGTTATCGATTGAGACCACAGATATGAATATTGTATGTATGTACCTATGCAATTATATTTTTTTTAATTCTAATTTTTTGAAATATATTTTAAAATTTTTTTTTATTTATGGGAATATTCGTTTTTGATTTTAGTGAATATACGTTTTTGATAAATTTACGTTATACATACATACGAATTGAAAGCGAAATATGGGGTTTTCGAAATTTTGACTTTATACATCCATTGACAGATTTAAAATTTTAATGAATTTACGAATTTTTTTTTGGAAATGAAAATATAAATAATTTTTCATGCAGAATTTTTGTTTGTTGCTGAAAAATCTGTTTAGGGAATCAGTAGACTTCAACCAAAGAAAAAATTCTTGAAATAAGTTAAAAAACTTCACATCTTTGACAAAAAGGAAAAAGTGCTTGAGTCGAGATAAGCTGAGTTTGAGTTAATCGCACCAATGTAATCTTGGTACTTAAAAGTATACCTGCACAGAACCTTAATTATTTTGTGCAATTTTTATGAAAGTAATCGCATTTTCTAAAAGAAATAAATGTGAAAACCGAATTTTCCAATTCAACTTTAAAGGAAAAAATTTCTGAAAATCTACTGGAAAGTTTATAAGTGCTCTTCTGCAAAACAGTAAAATATGACTTAAGCACTTTTTCTTTAATGCCACAGATATTTCCAAAATGTTATTGATTTTCCTTTTTCAGCACTTTTGGTTTTTTTAACTAAATCTTAAGTTTTTCATCTTCTCTTAAACTAAAACAGAAATTCAGATTCATTTGTTATAGCCGTATTTTGTATAACTACTATTCCGGCTTTTGTTTAGTTTTGAATTTTGAAATTTTGTTCATTTCAAATTCGAAATTTTGTGCCCAATTACAGATTTTTTTCAGACACATATTGACAGAAGTATAATAGTACTGAGCTTTCCAGCTCTGTTGCAAATTCATGAAAAACTTTTTCACAGACAATTTGAGGGAATATTGGCGGCAACAACTGTTAGCCCGACTGCTTGCTTGCCAGCCACCTCAAGACAGCAACAACAAAAGCATCACTAAAGCAAAATAAAGACAAAAACATAAAATTAATAAAAAATCAAGCGCAAACAGGCAAAGTAGCAGCAAGCAGACGGCAGACGGCAGACGGCAGGCAGCATCCATCCAACAAACAATATTATTTCTGTTATTTTTGTTTTCTATCTTTCTTTTTGGCCAGCCAGTCGTTGTGGCCGCACTTTTTCATATTTTTGCGTTTTAGTTTCATTTAGAACGTGGAATCGTGTGGTTCATTCGAACCGGTGGAAAAAATCTAAAAGTTAATTTTGAGAGAAAGAAATTAGACTAAATTGAAAATTAGTTAAGGAAAAACTTAGAAATTTTGTTATAATCGAGTTGGTGGCTAAAGTACAACGATCATTTAACAATTGTTTATTGTTGGATGCGGTTGCAAGCGAGCACAAGTCGTGACGAGCGTGAAAGTGTGCGTGCATAAATAACTAAGTGATAATTTAATTTTTGTATGAGCTTATTTATTATTAAAATTATTACTTTAAAAGAAAAATAAGTAAATTATTATAAAATAAATATACTATCAACAAATTTTAAGCAGAAGGGTTGCTTATGTACTTTTGTATAAGCGAACGAACAACTTACTACGGCTTTTTAACGCTAAATGAAAGTTGGCTAAGCCGCAAGTTGAAGCTGGAGTTGCAGTAACAATAAAAAAAGAAAGAAGAAAAACCAACGGCAACAATATCAACATCAACATCAACATCAACAGCAAAGGCAGCAAAAATAACCACCAAGTAATTGAACAATAAAATACATAATACAAGTGTTTAAAGTTTAGAGAATTTAAAATTCAAACATCAGCAACAAGTACCAGAGACTCACATACAAATTTTTTTGTTTTTGTTGTTTGTTTTGTTTGTAGCAGATTTTTAGTTTTGGTTTTAATTCTTTCAAATGGGTTTGTTTTGCAACAAACCGGAAATTCTAGATCATTTAGCAAAATAAAAAATAAAATAAAAAATAATCTGTTAAGTTTGTAAAACAAACTACAGGCGATCGATCACATCAAACATAAATGTTGTTGCTTGAACTCAAAGCTAAATTATGTTTTCTGGGAATATTAAGAGTTCTTTATTATTCGATTAGTATATAATTTCTGTGGCTTAAGTCATATTTGATTGTTTTGCAGGAGAGCACTTTTAAGCATTCAAGTCGATTTTCAGAAATTTATTTCTTTTTTTTCCGTCACATTGGGAAAATCTCTGTTAACCTTTATTTTTCTAAGCAAATATTGTTCTACAAACTGTAAATAATACATTCAAGTTGAAATATACCAAAGCAGTATTTAAAAAACTTGAGTTGAAGTAGCAAAAGTCGTAAAATTTTTACTTTTCAACTGTTTAAAATCAGCCAAAGGTTTTGCTTGTGCTTGTGAAGATCAACAAAAGTCGCAGTCGAAGCAGAAGCAGCAAACGCTTTATGAACCATTACGCAGTACTTTCAGCAGTCAAAGATTTCAAAAGTTTGAAGTTGATTTGCTGTTGCTTTTGGTTAGTTTTGGTAGTAAGTCCTGTTTTAGACTTGGCAGTTTTTCATGAAGCAAGTCTGAGTTTATGGGAGAGAGGGGAAAGAAGAAAGAAGAGGGGTACTGACTTGCTTGTACAGAAAAGTTACTTCAATTCTCTTTTGTTATTTCATTCGCTGTATTAAAATAAGAGCAAAATTGAACAAGAAACCGTCTGAGTGTAAACAAACGAGCAATTTTAAAAGAGAATTAAAGAGAACTGCTTCAAGGAAAACTGCCGAGTCTAAAACAAGACTAAAAGCATAAGCAAGCAGTCGGTATGCTTTTGTAAGTACCAAACAGTCACAAGCGAACAAGCAAAAGCTCTTGCTTTTAGAAGCTTTCTGCAGGTTCAGTCAACTATTTTGTGGTGTTTGTCATGTTTTTGTTGTTGTTTTTGCACAACAGACAAGAGGCAAAAACAAAAACCACTTTACTGCGACTTCTAAATCAAGAGATTTTGCTTCTTCTACTGTGACTGTTTGCGACTTCCAAAAGCAAAACAAACTGCTTTTGCTTTTACTTGCGAGACTAACCGCAAAAGTAAATCAAATTCAAACTTTTAAAATCGTCGATTGCTGAAACTACTGCGCAATTGGTCATAAATCGTTTTGTGATTTTGCTTTGACTGAAACTGTTGTATTTTTCAAAAGCAAAAGCAGAAGCAGAAATCAAATAAAATTAAAATCATTAGAGTACCAAATTATAATTTAATTTAAGCTAATATTCCAAATGCGCTGATTTACACGGGCATAATTGTGCTGGCATAACATGCCAGTTTGTAGGTGAGAGAGACAAAGAGAGTGGTTTTGTGGTTGGCATAACTTTCCAACAAGCTACAACCCCCATTAGCAGCATAAAACGAATACAAACACTACTTGGAAAACAGCAAATATTAAATGAATACGAAAAACACTAACGCACACAAAGCTGTATATAAATTTTGTGCCAAATGAATTAGTCTCGTGTGTTCTAAAAAGAACAAAAATTAGACTCGTGTGTGAAAGGCCAATGACATTAGAAGTCTAAAAACGATAAGTCGCAACACATTTTGCTACAACTGCTTAAAAAATCGCTTAAATTCATTGAGATTTTGCCCAGGTGTACTTTCAAATATTCAGATTACGGAGGTACCATTAGCTCAAAATCAGCTTATCTCGACTTAAGCACTTTTTCTGTTTTGCCACAAATTTTATTCTGAGATTTTAAGGAATAACCGCGTTTGAATTTAAAATCATTAATTTTCAGTAGAAGCAAATTAATAGAGTTGTGTTGAACTAGTTCGTTCGCCTTCGAATCAAAATTTCTTTCAGACCCATTTAATTTAAATTTACGTTTTTGAGCGTACTTGTAGCCAACAGCTCATTTTATTTCAAAAGATGATGTTGGACACAACTCTACGAAATAATTAGTGGGCTGGGTGTGAAATTTTCTAAAAATTTTGTAAAGTGACAATAACTTTGTTTAAAAGCGTTAACAGCATAAGTCCACATGAGACAAAATCGACTTACATATACATATATGTATGCTACAAAACTCTACAAAAGAAACTTCATATTTATGCGAAATCCCCATGTCTTTAACGATGTTTATTTTAAATATATAAATAATACAATATTGAACCAAGTCTTAGGGCCTGTCCCACGATGTCGATAGCGTTCGACTTGTCGCACAATTACATTCAAAATAAAAACAATTTTTTTTTGTTGGGTTTTCAAATGTAAAGTGCGACAAGTCGAACGTTGTCGATATCGTGTGACAGGCCCTTAATAAAAGTCCAATAAAATTTTTAAGGGCCAAATTATAGAAAACCTAAATTCTTATAAAATCTTAAGCTCATTCGCTAATACATTAATCTTTACTTTACCACAAAATTACTTTAATTTGCCAATTTTGATTTAAAAAAAACGTGCATGCGTTAAAAAGTGATTTTTCCTCAAAACTATAATTTTTGACTTACGCTATTATCGCTTGTGACGCCAGATATAATACTTATAAAAAATTGTAATTCGTGTGACAATACAATTCAAGCAAATACCATAAGAAAAATTAGTGAGTATTTTTTTTTGAATTCGAATAATATCATATACAGTTGTATCCCGGTTTAACGAATACTACTCAGTTTGATAACAAACTGCTGCGGCGACTAATTTCCAACGTTACTTAAAAAGCATTTCCATAAATTAGGTCGAATTCACTGCCGGCCCAAGCATAGCTATGTTGGACCAGTTTTAATGCTTAGTGGTTATTGCACTTAATTGATTGATTGTTGTTATTATATCCTTATTGTCATTGGACAACTTTTAAAATATTTCTGCTTTTTTGTTTTAAAGAAGACATTAATTTAATTGAATCTAACTAAAGGTGAGTTCGGTTTGTCATTAAAAACTGTTTTAATTAAAACACTGTTTTGATATTCAACGTTTTAGTTTCCACAAGGCCCCTTAGTGGCGGCCACTTCACGTGCATTTCTCCTTTTTTAGCAGAGGTCTGGGTTCTAATCGTTACTATAACAATCTGTTTATTCTTCTTATTACTATTATGATCTAATATATTGCAGTCGGTACTAAATCAAATTTGCCATATTTTTTTCTTCTTTCTTTTTAGACAATTAAATAGTTAATGTTCTATACAATAGAGTAGGGAGGGAGAATTAATTTTCAGTGTAGCGTGAAAACGCTTTTTAAGCATTTAAATGTTTATTTTAAATTTTCTATACTTTGCAATCAATTTGTTTAGTTTTTGTAAATGAATCAATGAATGGATGAACAGCGAGCAGATTTTTTGTTTGTACACATATGTACATACACATATGTGTGTATAAATATGTACATATGCCTGTATGTATGTATGTATTTTGTCTGCATTTGCTGAAATAATATTTTTTGTATGTGGAACATTTATTATATAAAACGTATTTAAAGCAAGTTTTATAACCCACTTGGTCAAGACTTTCGTTAATGATATCGATTTCGAATACAACTATCTCGAACATTTATCGTGTAAAACTATCGAGAATGACACTAAAAAATTAATCGAAAAAGTTCACGTGTCGCTAAGTTTTGTTCTAAAAAAGAAGTTTTGCTAGCAATATCAAAAGTGAGCTAATATCATCTCTAGACTAAAAGACCAGCACACATCCACTCGGCTATCGTCCCACATTCGAGAAGCTATCGAGAGAAGTTCGCTTTAGCATTCGATTCTATTTTTTTTAGATTTACGAACAAATATCGAACAATTTTGTTTCGAAATTTCTTCGCTTTATTGAGCATTCATTTATATCGAATCTCAGGTCAAGTGGGAATTGGAAAACGAAGCTATGTATGTATGTAATTGGTTCAATAACAATATGGAACAAATACAGACTTTATATACATAGATTCGATAGTACTACCAAGAGGTAATAAAACACTCTAGTCAGTTTAGCTAGTTTGGAGAGAAATTTTTTAATGGACCTCCAAATATTCTGAAAATTAGTGGGCTCCCAAAAAAAAAAAGGTGTCATCCACCGGTTTTTGGCCAACAGCTAATTCAGACTTGCTAATACCGGTTAACTATATAGCACAATAATGTAGCTGAGAGTTCACGGAACAAGTCCTATTAATATTTTAGCCAAAAAATAATTTATTTGTGCAGTTTTTTTTTGCCAAAGTAAAGGAAATTTTTTTTTCACTTATTCTAACTTACGGGGACTTCTATTTTTTTACTATTAATATTGGACAAAGTTGTAGTTATGGTAAAGCTAATCAACTTTTGTAAACATATCAATATAATCTGAACGTGTCTAGGCACCCTAATAGTTCATACAGACCTTAAAGATTGTCGTTTTTGAAAAATTTTCGACTCTAAGCAAATTTTTTTTTAAAATGTATATTATAATCAAGTGCACACTTCTCTGTTGAGTAATTTTTCCCACCACAGTTTTGTGACTTTGGCCAATTTCCCGCACAATGGCCCGAAAGGAATATCATTGCGAACTGTAAACATAGATTTAGGCTCTTGACAAACATAAGTCTATATAAATTCACTAGCTGTACCCTGCGCGCGTTGCTACGCCAACAACTAAAATAAATTTGAAGGAAAGACATTACACAAATATTTAATTAATTTTCAGTAATTTAATTGATTTTTAACGTTTCGGAGGGGGAGAAATTTCCCTCTATCGCCCTCTTGATCCTAGTTTTAAAAATGTACATAGCATATGTAACTTTTTAGACGCAGATCTATCTATGTTCTAAATTTCATTAAAATCGGTTCGAATGTTTCGGAGGGACTGCAATCCTGCCCCCTCGCCCTACTGGTCCTTGTTCGAAAAATGTACATAGACCATGCGAATTTTTAGATGGAAATCTATCTATGTTCTAAACTTCATTAAAATCGGTTTGAACTTTTTGGAGGGACAGAAATTTCCCCCTATCGCCCTCCTGGTCCTAATTTTAAAAATGTACATGGCCTATGTAACTTTTTGGACGCAGATCTATCTATGTTCTAAATTTCATTAAACTCGGTTTGGACGTTTCAGAGGGCAGAAATTTTCCCCCTATCGCGGTCCTGGTCCTAGTTTTAACATTTTCTCTCTGTAAGAACCTTCCTCGTACTTCAAGAAATATTATAAAAAAAGAATTGGCGAAATCGTTCCAGCTGTTCTCAAGATTTGCGCTTAGCAACACATTCAGCGATTAATTTTTATATTATAGATTAACTTATATTATTAAAATCACTATTTTTGAAAGGGGCGTAGCATTTACCGTGGTAGAATATATATAAAAACACGCGCCGGTCTTTTACAAATATTTTGTGGGGTGGAAGGCGAAAATCTGTTGGGGCATTGAAGAGTTCACCCCTTACAAATAAACGTGTTTTTGATTTTTATATATATTAAGATTAATTTCATTGAAAATGGGCTAAATTGAAAGCACTTGTACAGGTTGTGTGATGGCAAATTTATATTTTTAAACACGATTATTTCAAAAAGCAATAAACGGTGCGGAGGGAGGGTGGCGCCGTTGGAATTATCGATTGTGCGGATTGGTTAGTCACGATGTCGCACTGGTCGAGTGACCATCGCGCGTTCGCTGTGGAGACATTTTTTAAGAGTAATAATGATTCTTACATAATTGCTAGTCGACAATTTTGTTCAAAGTTCGCTATTCGGCGAATACGTGATGGACCGAGTGTAAATTTAATTCGTTCGTGGGTGCAGAGATTCCGCGCAACTGCTTCGGCTATGAATGTCCCACGGCCAAGGCCCAGTCGATCCTCAAGGACTCCCGAAAACATTGAACTGGTTGAAAGCAGTTTACGTGAAAATCCGCGACTTTCAATACGGGAAAGAGCAGCCTCACTGGCACTTCCAACAGCGATTATTCATGAAATTTTAAAAAAGGATCTGAAGTTCCATTATTTTTAAATTCAAATCATTCAAGAACCTAAAGAAAGTGACTGATTTACGCAAAAATGTTTGCACAACGATGTTGGAGCGTTTTCGCACTGTAAATTCCATTTTTTTTTGGAGCGACGAGGCTTATTTTCACTTAAACAGCCACGTCAACAAGCAAAACTGCCGTTACTGGTCTCCAAGAACCCGCAACCCTCTATTGAAGTGTCAAAAACCATTGCCTTGCCCCAGGATAACTGTTTGGTGTGCCTTATCCACGCATGAGATAATTGGACCATTTTTTTTTCGAAAATTCTCGAGGCCAGGCAACGAATGTCAACGGTGAAAATGATCGACGCATGATTACGGATTTCTTGTTGCGACACCTGCGAGCTCATCCATCCTACTCTTCACAAACGGGATTTCAATAGGATGGGGGCGACTGCACACACAGCCAGAGCTTTGATAAAAATTATCAGTCGCTTTGGGGACATCCCATGGCCACCTAGGTCACCCGATCTAACTAACATGGATTGTTTTTATGGGGCTACCTCAAAGAGAGGGTTTATAATGACAATCTCCAATCTCTTGTAGATTCAAAGGAAAATATTCGTCGAGAAATCAACTCAATTGAACCAAGTTTACTGCAGCGTGTGGCGCAGAACACAAGGCACCGTTTTGAACAGTGTGTTAAACTAGACGGAAGACATCTGGATGACATACTCTTTAAAAAGTAAAATCCGCATTTCCATTCTATCGTTCAATGCTCTTAATAAAACTTTGCATCAATTATTACGTTTTTTTTAAGTTTGAAAATATAAATCTGCTACCAGACACCCTCTATTATAATTGATTAATAGAGTTAGACCGATTTCAAAACAATTGTCTTGACACATGTGCAGCACACATGATGCTAATTTTTTTTTCTAAAATAAACGAATAATAATCTTTTTACGGAAATTGATTGTTTCACAATCATGTATGTATGTACATCATCGCTACACGTCCCTATATATACATATACTTATATACACATACACTTAATTATGTGTATGTATGTATGTATTTATATTGCTAAAATTTTACAAATATCTTATTTTGTGTTTTATAAATTGCGCAAAGAATTTCTTTTATAAGTTTTATTTTAGTATAGTTTATGATAGATCTTTTCATTAACTGCTGAGGTGGGAGTTGGAAAAATTATGTGACACGTTTGAATTTTCAAAGAACAAATTCTGCAAAAAATATTTATGTAAACATACATATGTAGGTGGCGTCATAGAATGCATAAATAACTAAAACCTAAACTGTGGAGTGTGGAAACCCGAAGCAACATATTTACATTTGTTTAGATTTATCGTAAACACATGCCAATGCGCCTCAATCTCGCGGTTATTCGTATCAAAGCGTAAATTTGCTGTATTCACTACAGCTCACGACAATTTTAGTACACGTAAATAAAAAATAAATAAAAATCAATAAAAATCTCTGTTTCAATTACCACTAAATCATGGATTTATTCAATAATTTTATCTATGTAATCGTACGAATGTCAGAGCATCACGACTTTATCCATGACAGACTCTGCAGTAGGTATCCCAACGATGAAGAAGAAGAGCCAGTCTAAAAACTTTTCTGCGGCTGCCTGGTGTTGCAATATTACAGGTTTCCGTATTTAGTTAATCGCTTGTCTTAGGATTTGGACTGGAGGGAATTGCCAATGGCTCTCTCAAATGTTTTTGATGATTTTCAAGAGCTTTAAACCAGTGATGTCAAAAATAAAATTATAATTGTATGTGTGAGAAAAAATGTCTCATTCGTCTCTGAAGTACATTGAAAAAAATAAATATTTGGACAAATGCAGTTTAGTAAAGCAGCTCAAAAAAAAAAAATAAATAAAAAGGGGCCTATGTGGTAGAAAGTTAAAAAATAAGAGAAAATAATTTAATAAAAAAGTTGGCGCTGACGCATATTTTCCGAGTTATGGGGCTCTGAACTTTTCATAGGAAACTGTGAAAAATCTCCAAAAAGAAAGTTTTAAATAGCTTATCTGATAGAAACGTGAAAAATAAGAAGAAAAAATTAAATAAAAAAATTGGCTGCGACCCTTATTTCCCGAGCTATTGGGGTCTTTAAAGTTTTGATAGAAAATGTAGTCTAGTGAAACTCCTCAAAAAAAATATCAAAATGTCTTTTAAATACATATGCATTTCTCTTCTTAAAAGTTTTGTAACATAAAACACATTGAATGTCGTGAAAAGCATTGGTGACCATAGAATATTTTTCGTATACCACTTCCTTTCTTTCACTGTAGCTATAAAGAATTTAACACACCCGTTACGCATGTGTTATCGTCGCTGTCTCATTGACGACTAAATGAAAGAGAATAAGAATGTGTGTGATTTTAGCTAGCACAATTGTGGTATGAAACTGACATCAATGGTTTAAACTCACCAGTGAATTACAGTGACTGTGCAGTAGAGTGGTTCGCCTTCCATACAAAAAAAAAAACATATGCCAGTCACCCCCTAGGACTAAAGATAATGTAAAAACAATCCCAAAAAATATATTTTTATTTTTTTGCCACGCCTACAAATACCGCCCTTTTAGTATTTTGTTTAATGTATCGCCATTTTTAGTCCCATCATAACATTTTGTATACCGGAGTTCATAAATTTGTAAGGGCTACATTTCTGTCTTTAATAGTTTCTTACTATCACGTCATATTCTAGTCATGATTTTCATTCAAAAATATTTAGCATTAAAGTGAGTACGAACCGAGTTTTTAAAAGTTATGACTATGACGTGGTAGTAAAAAACTATTAAATACAGAAATGTAGCCCTTACAAATTTATGAACTCCGGTATACAAAATGTTATGATGGGACTAAAAATGGCGACACATTAAACAAAATACTAAAAGGGCGGTATTTGTAAGCGTGGCAAAAAAATAATAAAATATAAAATACATTACCTTTAATACTAATGGGTGGCTGGAAGAACTTTTTTTCGAACCACTCTACTACGCAGCCTAACTTGGTTTAGACGACACACTTACTTCTTTGTAAAGCTCATGTTGACAAGTTGTTGACCAAGGCAGCAACCACAAACACTTCCACAGAAATTCCCAACAGCTAACATCAGCTGCTATTTGGCGTACTTGATTCAATTGGCGAATATATAGGATCGGTGTAGTCTAGATCTTCCAGTCGACCATTCATAACCCATGTGATGCCTCTTCTAATGCCTCCCAGCAAAAATGATCGGCGACAGGTTTGAGAGGGACAGAGAGCGTGATCTCACTTAACAACCTGCTTCCAGATTATATGATTTTAGAATGCGATGTCCCACTTGATATGTCTCGGAGGATCAAACTTTTTTGAGGCATACTAGATTCATAAGCATCATGTTTTTTTATGCGAACTCCCAAATTAGAATATGTGAGTTAAATGATTTTTTTTTAATGTATGGAACTCTTTGTAGCTTAGAATAGAATAGAATAGAATAGGGGACTGCGAGGCTTGATGGATCTTTTGTGCCCTAGATCTGTAAATTAAATTAAATCAATCTTTGTATGACTCTCCTTATGAAAGTCAGCACAGATATTTGGAAAAGCCCGCCTAATATCATCTGAATACAGAAGTTCAGAATGAAAAACGCGCCTTCTACTGTTACATAAGACGATACACTCGCAAAGGATGCCGTTCTTCTAAGCATAAACGACACAAGGGTGAACGAACTTGGTTACTTTTCCACATAGGATAGTTCAGTCTAAAGTGACCAGAAAGAAAACCAGTAACAAGCCGTAAACTATTCCTGTTGAGGTGTAGGATGCCATTATATGGAAGAAGTTGCATCAATGTTTTGGCCTGCCTTACACCAGAAGAAGTCAGCCATATTTCCTTAGCGGTCGAAGTACCCTTCTTTTGATCAGAGATGTTACAGTCGACCGATTTTTTTCTGGGGTATTGATTGCTGCGTAACAAAGGTAATAATATCCCTGTCATACATCAGTGCTCGGCAAGCGTTCATTCAGTACTCGGTTTGTTGAGTTCTGATACAAAGCTGTAATTTGGAACTATATTTCATGGAAGTGAGTGCAACATTGCCTAATGAGGGAGAGTTTCGCATGATTTCTTAAAGTCGATGAATATAAGACATAAAAAAAGAACACCATTCCATGGATGGTTCCACTATGATACATAATCGTAGACTGTTTACATAATGAGTGTCAGACCAGTGTGGTTTGAAACCAGCTTGTTTGTTTTGAAGACCTGCTGCAAGTGAAGATGACAGTCTCGCGTGAATTATAGTAGCTTACATCTTATTGATCATAGTTAGCAGTCTTATACAACACCAGTTTTTGCATTCTGTGAGATCTCGCCTCTAGGGTAGCTTAGTTATTACTTCCTCTTTTAGATCGGATGGAACGGAATAGAGTGAAATTACCAGAAGTCTTCCGTTATGGGCCTGATTACAGCTGCGCTGAAGGTTGGAATGGCTGTAAGCAACCGATGTTGAGTTTCTATCAAAAAAAAGTTTCTTCGCATTAATTCCACAAATCCTTCTGTGTTTATAGTCTACAACATAGAAATCGAGTATGTTCGGTTTTTTTTGCTGTGTGCGAGATATAATATCCACTTCCGGCGGCTTGCATGAGGATATTACGAATCACATAAAAATGGCAAATGACAAATCTGTCTTAAAACTGAGATCCGCCTGCTTGCAAAAGCTATTAAAAATATTCTGGCCAAATCTAGTTTTAAATAGTGGTCTTGGCGAAACACCAAGCCGCAATGAAATTGTAAGGGCGAAATGAACCTGGATCGGTCATATTTGGGGAATACCCCAGGAAAATAAATCCAAGATGGCAACTGGGCGCAACCCTCAATGCAGCAAAAGACTAAGTTGATCTGTCTTCACTTGGAGAATGTTATTCGTATCATAGACTGGCGAAACGAGAACAATTTTGTCCGAAATAAAACTGAAAGCGGAAGATAGATCTGGATAGAAAATTTTTGTTGTGTATATAACGTACATGAACGAGTGCACTCTTCCACAGACATTATTCCAATATAATTAAAATAAGTAAGTCACTACAAACTCTTTTTTGAATTTCTTGGACCACTGAAAACAATTGTAGTACAAAAGATGACAAAATAGTCTCGGAACCATTGCTGGCTGGATGTTGAAAGAACAATATTAAAATAATTTTGCCTTAATCGCTCTATTAATTAGCAAAATTTCTGCTTATAGACAGAATCAAACCCACATATTTATTCTGGCCAAACAAAAACGACAGTGTGAAGTACACTTCAAGGGCGTTATATATCACGAACATCAGACTATGTGGGAAGCACATTTCTAACGGACTCGACATCAGTGATATGTGACGCTAATAATATGGACTATGACAAACGTGTAACTCTTTGTATGGATACATAATATGTACATATAAGTGAGTGCATAAGTAAAGAGTAAAATGTTAAGTAAGAAATAATGTTACATTTAGGTTCACTATGATTTGAGCTCATCGGTCGGTAGACACCGAAGCAAATATTTTTTTGTAGAAAGAAAATTGGTCCGTTAAATCCTCATTTAAGGGTACCGATTTTACAGCTTTTTACGAAAGTTTTAAAAACGATTCATACGGAAAAGAATTTAAAAATTTCTTTACAGTATTTTGCACAATAGTGTCGAATACATCCTACAACTAAAAAGTCAGTCGAAAATTAGTTCAAAATTAACCCTTAAATTCATTTCAAGATTTTACTGATCTACCATTTATATCCAACTTGGAGTTTTGCTGTAAGGGTTGAGAAAATATAAGAGGAGTTAGTGATACATACTGACGAAGCACCTCAACTGGTTGAAGTATACAAATATGCATAGTTAATTCGGTCGGGTGTTCTCCCACCGGTATTGGCTGACTGTTCTCACAGCGGCTTCGGCTTCTCACAGCAGCTTCGGCTTCTCACAACGGCTTCGGCTGACTGTTTTCACAGCGACTCGTTTGACTATTGTCAAGGCGGCTTCAACTGACTATTCTCACAGTGGTTTCCACTGACTGTTATAACAACGGCTTCAGCTGACTGTTCTTACAGCGTCCTTGGCTGACTGTTCTAACAACAGTTTTGACAGACTGTTTTCACAGGGCTTCGGCTGATTGTTATAACAGCTAACTTTAGTTGATTTTTACTCCATCGGCTTCTAACAGCAACCTCGGTTGACTGCTCCAAAAGCAGTTTCAACTTACTGTTCTCACAGCGGTTTCCATTGACAGTTCTTACAGTGGCTTTGTCTCACTGTTCTTAAAGCGGCTTTATCTGGCTGTTCTCACAGCGTATTCGACTGAATATTCTCACAGCGGTTTCGACAGATTGTTCTCACAGCGGCTTCGGCTGATTGTTCGGCGACTTTAGTTGACTTTTTCATCATCAGCTTCTAACAACGCCCTCGGTTGACTATTCCCAAAGCGGTTTCAACTTACTGTTCTCGCAGTAGTTTTCATTTACTGTTCTCACAGTGGCTTTATCTGACTGTTCTTACAGCGGCTTCGGCTGACTGTTCTAACACGATCTTGGTTGACTGTTCTCACAGTAGCTTTAGCTGACTGTTCTCTTTCACTAAGGAACGGCAAAAATGACCGATTTTACTAACTAGCCATCGACGAGGCTGGTAGTATCGAAGCTGACACCTGAACCAAAAGGTACCGAACTTGCATCATCTTTCGAGCCTGCCTAGGATGAATCTACCTCAACCCACGAGCTCAACGTCCAGCTAACAAAGAATCCATACGATGCAAACATGGTTTACCCGTCAACCGCCTCTGAAACATCTAAACACCGCTTGCATTAGCCAAACTTAGTCTGATCGCCAATAGTCTACCCTTTACCTACATAAGACGAACCGAACCGAACCAAAAAACGAGCCTGTGTAAGCCGAGCCAAATCAGACAATAAACGTGCCTGTGTGAGCCAAACTTAATCTGCAACGGAGTTATTTTGAGTTACGAGTATTTTCTTTTAAGTTTTTATATTAAATAAATTAAATTTTAATATAGAACCCCATAGAGCGGTAAATGTTCGTGGATCGGTATGTACATCTTGAACGCGGCTGGGCTACCTTAGGTGATGACAAAACCTCGTTACAAAATAAAAAGACTTCGATGTCGAATATTTTTCTAAAAAATTTCAACTAAATTTATTCCTTTTTAGGAAGGATGCAAAAATACCCAAATGAACGGCAGTTAGAGGGTTGATATATGTACTACACAAAAATATGCCTGGAAGGATTTAATATAATACTGCCGAACACTTTCTACCTACCCTAAAATCCTAGTCTGAACAAGTTGGAAACTAAACCTTAAAATCATTTTAAGTTTTGTCGAATTTCTTTTCCATTATCACCATCATCCACTTATAGTAGACTTTCGTGGCGAATATTTCTTTTAGCAATACCTTTTTGTATACTCTCTGCTTGAGCACCCTGTACAAAAAAAAGTGCGCTAATAAAGCGATAATAAAATTTTCTATGCGAACGTAGCGGAATGGATTTATTCGATATTCTTTCCATTTGATTGCTATTATTATTTATTATATTTTTGGATTTTTTTGTTATATTTTTCTTTAATTTGTTTGTTGAGTCATACTGTGGAAATACATGCAATAGTTTTTAAATTTATCGACTCGATTGTTTCATAATGTTGTTGCTTTTATTTGTAGTATAGTTTCACATCTTCGCCACATCTTTAATCTATCAGCTCCTTCCTCTCATCTGTTATTGTGGGGCAAAAAAAAAATTATATACTTTTTTTTGACGCTACCACTATCTATTAATAAATCTATTACTTACTATTTATTTGTATTTTTATTAGTTTTTTTTATTTACGTTTAAATGAGTAAACTTTTCTATTCGTGATCAGTTGTTGTAAATGAGGTGAAAGATTATTTGAAACTTTTTTTTTTTTTTGATCTAATGGAAAACTTTGTAAATATACATACATACAAATATTGTAATACAATTAAAATGTAATTATAATTGCCATAAATTTATTGTCTATAATAGACAAATAATTATTAATAACTGGTCATGATTTTTTGCAACAGAAATAATTGTGGATGAATTACATGTTTTTGTAATTAAAGAAAATTACAATAATAATACGAGTAAATATACATACATACGTTCACTTTAAGTGACAGCTCTGCACCCTTATTATTTTCACAGCAATATATTTAGTAATTTGCAGGTTTTAATAGAAAAAAAATACCTCTAGAAATGTTTTATAACGCAAAAGATTTTATCAAAAAAGTTATATAAAATAAAAACAGAAACTTAATGTATAACAATACGATTACTTGCAAAATAATACTGGTACTTATTTTGCACTTTTTATAAAAGGGGCGGAAAATACCCAATATTGGAGGGTCAATCTTACATAAAACTGCAGCAATGCTAAAATTGCTAGAGCTAAATTTATAGTAAAATTGTATGCCAAATAATTTTGGGAGAATATTTGAACACGTGATATCTTTCAGGGTACTTTTTGCTTCCTTTTGTACAAGGTGGGTCAAAAGAAAACATCCGATGTTGTTTGGCTCTCATTTCTTTTCTATGTAAATGAAAAACTTCGATTCTATTTTTTGATTATGTTTATTTGAACCTTTAGAATTTTATTGGTCAAGTCGAGATGATATCGGCCAAATGGGCGCCGTCACAATTTATTGCTATACAGGCTCGTTTTATGGCATTTTTCATCACTTCGGCGAGAACTTTGGGCTACAGATTCTCGCACTCGTGTAGAATGTTGTCCCTGAGGACTTCCAGGGTATCGGGCTTGTTTACGTAAATACGGAACTTCAAAAAAGCCCACAAAAAAGTGTGGAACGGTTAAATCGGGGAGATCTTGCGGGCCAGTGTAAATCGCCAAAACGAGAGATGAGGCGACCCGGGAACGACGCCTTCAGAATATCGGTTGTGGCTCGCGCAGTGTGTGCCGTTGCTCCGTCCTGTTGGAACCACATGTCCCCCAGTCCTAATTCGTTCAATTGCGGCAGAAAAAACTAGGTTAACATGGCCCGTTCACTGTTGTCGTTTGACCAGCGGCCTCCTCGAAAAAAATGGCCCCGATGACTCCTCCAGCGTGAACAGCGCATCATGCAGTCACTTTGAGTGGGTGTAATTGCTCCTCGTACATCACTCGTGGATTTTCGATGCACCAGAAGTGATAGTTTTGCTTGTTTACGTACCCGCTGAGGTGGAAATGAGCCCCATCGCTCATTATGATTTTGGTCGAAAAATCGTCCACTTCGTCCTCGAGATTGAGGATGGCTTGTGCGTAGGTTACACGCGTTTGACAGACGACAGGTAGCAGCTGATGCACGGACTGGACTTTGTACGGGAACATGCGCAGGTCTTTGACCAAAATTCGCCTTAGGGACGACCGGCTGATGGCTAATTGCGAGGCACGGCATCTGGTCGATGTTTCTGGTGACAGCTCGACATCCTCGGCAACAGCGGCAATATTCTCGGCAGAACGGGCGCTCCAGGGCCGGCCACTCTTGGCAGCGTCTCGTGTGGTCCTATAGTCTTCAAGGTTGGTGGCCAAACGGCGGAGTTTTTGCGCAGTCGCTGCCGGAGGACCGGGGAATCGGCGACGGAATTCGCGCTGCGCCAACACCACAGACGAATTGTTACGCAAAAAAATATACACGATTATTCCACGTTCTTGGGGAGTGTATCGCTCCATGGCTTATTTACTTGTATTCTACATCTGTCTAATTCACAAATGTCAAAACAGATTTGACATTGGCCGCCAATTGCAAAAATAAGAGCATCTTCCAATAGAGTGATTTCTCTTGGCCGACCTTGTAGAAGAATTAGAAATGTTAAAAAAAATGTTCCCCGTAGAATTTTACACAAAACTACCGAACGCATTATTGTATGCCGGTGGACCTTTCTGTGGAAATGTCCAAGTGTTAGTGATTTAACTAATTTATTTGTTGTGGCTTAAGCATGTGTGCGTGCATTTCCTTGTTGCTTAAGCAGTTCGTCAAATGAAAATAAAATAATCAAGATTAATAATGAAAATTCGAATTTATATTGTAATAGAAATTTGTTCATTCCGTCAAAGGAAAACTTTGCTGATTTTTGAAGCAAAATCTCTTTAACTGATAATGTTATGATTTATTAACAAATTTAAATACTACCTTTACCCGAATGCTTTCACAGTGTTGTCTATCGCTCATTGCACTATAAAAAAACAGTAAATTTTTATCATTCCAAACACTTAAAACTGATCTAAATTTAATACAATATATGTACGAGTATAGTTGCCCTAATTGCCTGTTATCTTGTCCATATTAAACACAAATCCTTTTAGAGTCTTGCAAAATGCACAAGTAAATTTCAATTAATTTTTTTCTATTCGTTTTTTACGAAACTAATCAAATTCAAACCATTCGAAAACTACTTAACCTATAGCTGATGACCCAGTCTGTAACTAAATCATGAACTGCTGCAATTATGTGCAGAATTCAGTAGAATGAAAAAATATGAAAAGAAAACAACAATGACGAGAGCCTGAGCATATGGACTGTTCCATTATCTCATGCAAAGCATCCTCATGAATACAAAAACAAAAAAAAAAAAAAACCTATTATATATTACATATGAGGCACGTGTGTATGTTTGTATACACATACTCGTATTGTACTCTGCAACAAATAAATCTAGGATGACATAAAATGTAATAAAGCAAAAATGAAACGTTTGAGTTCACAGAGAATTCGATGAAATGGGTTTTACATATAATACAATACGATTATTTTTAAATTGAAAAGCAACCTTTTTATATTCATTCATATTTAGGATTAGATTCGTATTTTACTATTTGCTGTAATAAATGATTTTATTATTAGCAATTAAATAAACTTGCGGAGACAGCAGAGTTGCTTTGAAGTTTTAACTAAGTTCGCAATAACTTCACACTGAAAGAAATCTTGCTTCAGGAAATTAAATGGAACAATTTTAGTAGAGTTTTTTGTTAACGGAATGGAAAAACTTAAAATTAAAATTTCAATAAAAGCACTTCACTAATTGAAGGTATGAATGAGAGCAAAAGTGACCCAAACCACTAGCATACATGTGGGCTAAAATGCGTATTATTATGTGCACAATATTTTAATACAACGATTTCTTAATAAAATATGGCCACTTTTGCTCTCATACACTCTTATCTTCATTAGGAATTTTTTCTTCAACCAATTCAACTATTCGAATTAAACTTGAAATTTATTCAATTACTTGAATGATTTTTACTTTAATTTTCAAACACTTTAGAATTCGGAACGTCATTTTCACAGAAAAGTACACCTTTTGTCACGTTTTTTTTTCAAAAAAAAAAAAAAATTTCGTTTCTATTCCGAATAATCGAGCAAAATTAAAAAATTATTCGATTACTCGAATAAATATTTTTGATTTCATGCGTGCTGTGGCGCGTATCGTGTAGGGAAAAATTTCGCGTGCGTGTTTCGTACGTGTTTGACATCTTGGTATTCGTGTGCGGGTCGTGTCCACGACACGCGCCCATCTCTAGATCGAATAAAACTTAAAATGTTCTATTATTCGAATGAATTCGTTATATACAACTTCTGTTCGAATAATTTTACATCAAAATATTTTTTTATATGCGTAATAAAATATTCCAACAAATATAAAATTTTTTTCTCGACGGATGAATTTTTTTTGAATTTTCCAAAAATATCGAAACGATTTGAATATTCAAATAAGACTAAATATTTGACTGAAATTGTTTTCAGCCCTTGTTGCAATAGTCTTACGGCCTTATTCATAAAAAATATTTTCGGTTTATTACAGGTTTATTTGACAAATTTCCCATAGAAATATGTACGTCAAATAAGAGCTTAATAAATCTGAAATATTTTTTATGAATGTAGCAGTTAAAATCTAATTTGTTTTTTAATTTATTGTTTTTTTTATTCGTTATTCGTTTCAGTAAACGAATTGTGTGTACACTTTATTCGAATAGAACTTAAAATTTGTTCGAGTCAACAAATTCTGTTCGAATAATTTGGAACAAAACATTTTTTTATATATAAATATTTAAATATTCTAAGAAAAATTATTTTTTTTTTTAAATTTCCCGAGTGAATTTTCGAATTTTCCGAAAGTTTCGAGAACGATTTGAATATTCAAATAAGACTTAAAATTTATTCGAACTACTGAGTGGAACTGTTTTCAGCCCAAATCCAACATTTTTTTATTCATTATTTACTCGAGTAAATGAATTTTGTTTATACTTTATTCGAATAAAACTTCTCTTCAAATATTCCAAAAAAAATTTTTTTTAAATTTCTCGAGTGAATTTTTTTTTTCGAATTTTCCGAAAATTTTGAACACGATTTGGCTATTCAAAAAAGAGTTTTTTTTTATTCGATTATTTGACTGTTTTCAGCCTGTTTGTAATAGTCTTAAATGTAAAATTTTTTATTCGTTATTCACTCGAGTAACTGAATTGTGTATACACTTTATTCGAATAAAACTTAAAATTTGTTCGAATGGTAATTATTTAGAACTTCGGTTCGAATGATTTTGCAACAGTGCATGATTTTATTAGAGTATTTAAATATTAAAAATTAAAATTTGTTCAAATTTCTCGAATGAAATTGATTTCTGGAATTTTCGAAAATTTCAAACACGATTTGAATATGCAAATAAGACATAAAATATGTATTCGCATTAGGCAGTTTATTAGTTTAGCGGTTGGGGGCCGCAGTTAGATTCCTACCTGAGACTCCTGAGTGTTTCTGCGTACAAGCCAAAGTAATTTTGAAAATTAGTTTGCCTTTGTGAAAAAAATTTTAAACCTTTTAAACTTCAATATATTTGAATCGTTCTTCATTCGTATATTCGAATACAACTTTGCTTTTTTTCGAGTACTCGAATGAAATATTAAATTCGAAGAAACTTTATTTGCTAAACATTGAAATAATCGAATAAAAACTGATTTAAATAATCGAATAAAAAATGTTATTCGAATACATAATTGAAAAAAAAAATTATTCGAATTTTTTTTTAAATTTTAATGCATTTTTGATTCGTTTCTCATTTGGTTATTTAAACAAGCATAAAATTTTTTCGATTAATCGAACAAAAATTTTAAAGTTTACTGGGAAAATAATTCCCCTGTATATGGATTTAAAAAAGTTTAGACATAATATTTTTAATTTCATCGAAAAATCCTTCTTAAGACCAACTAAATTTTAATTAAGAATTTTATACTCGTATTTAAATATATGTACATGCTATTTAAACCAACCAGTAATACAATCAATAAATGGATGTTTACAAAAAATGTGACCAACTCTGCATTCATCAGGTGTTGCAGTGCCGGTCTTTGAATCAGATCTTCCCCCTATTCTAACTCTGCAATAATACACTTGCATCGCTTTATACGAAGAGTAAAGTTTAATGCTTTCCACCATTAAAGAGGGTGATTTTTTTGATAAGAAATTAATAACAAATAGTTTTTTTTAAATGGAAATATTTCTTATAGCAAAGAAAATAACCATAAGTTACTACTTTCGAATTAATTGAACATATTTATTGGAAACGATTTTGTTCTGTGTTATACTATTTATATTAAATAAATTAGCTAAATCGCGCAACCCATTTTCAGAGTCGTACGTCGTAAGAACATTGTTGGTAATTTCTATATAAACATTTGTTTCTAAACAATGTTTATATTGATTATTATCAACAACTCATGTAGGAACTAATTTTTTTAATATTCTGCAATTCTAGGTTTAAGTAAATTTTTCTATGAAATCGATAATTTTCTAAACCACTATTATTTCAAAAACTTAATTTGCAGTATCAGCTCCTCTGAGTGACGAGTCGTAAGAGAAATATCGATGTCAGCAGCAACCTGTTCCCGCGTATCCTCTAAAATGGCCCCTTCTACGAGCTCTAAAGTGAATACAAATGCTGATGTTTCATTGACTCTTAAGCTGGGTGGTGCACACAACCGCTCCTGTGCTTTATCTAATAGCTACGTAAATCGTAACCCAACGACTAGCAGTAGTGTGACCTCGAGTGAATCTTCAGATCCTGTCGATTCAGATTACAGCGAAGAGCCTGACGAAGAAGAGCACGCAAAATCTCATACAGAGAATACTTATGAAGATATCGATGAAGGCGATGACGATGAGGAGGATGATGATGAGGACGATGACGAAGATGAGGACGATGAAGAGGATGATGGTAATGAAACAGACGATGAAGAAGATGATACTTCGGAAGACAACAGTAGCGTAGAAACAGCCAAAGGTGTTAGAAATTATAGTTTAGATGATTATCAAATGATTAAAACAGTCGGTAAGTTGATGCCAATTAAAATTTAAAAATTTCTTTTGGATTTATTAAACTGTTAATTGCATAGTTTTAATGCCATGCCATAGTAATTATATTTATATGTTGTTGGTTGCTTTGCTTCCTGAAACCGTTTTGCTACGGTAATAGTGTATTAGAATAATATTTCTTGGAAATAATTTTCTTATGCTGATGCTGGCCAAAAGTATTTTGTTTTCGTAAATGTGGTTTTGTGAGTTCCCTGCTATATGATTCATATTTTCTTGGCTGTTTTTGCTGCAATATTATTGTATTTCTGCGAATAGCTTGATTATCTCCAGACTGTTGGTCTTGAAGTGTGAAAATATTTTGGCCAATAATGTAAATATTTACTAAAAACTGTTTTTGTATATAGAAATTTATTATTTTTAATACATAAAACATTTTCTATTTAGGACATAATCTTGAACGTTTGTTGAGATTAATGAAGTAAATAGTTTAGCAGCAGATACCAGTCATGATAACGTGAAATAGTAAAATATTTATGCGCCATAACAAAGAGATTTGTGTGTTATGACAATTTTCATTAAAAGGTTTTAGTTAAGAATAATTGATGCAGCTGGACAAAGTTTCAATCATGAAGAGGCTATACAGTGTTTTGTGCTTATGAATTTAATGCCCGTAAATGGTTAACTTTGTGTACTTTTATTAGCTGCTTTTATAATTCAGCAAAAGAGCAGAAATTAAAACTTCTGAAAACTTGCAATTTTCGACAACGAGCTGATTCGAACACGTTTCTTCAGTTTGAAATTACGGCATACGCCATCGAACAATGTAATAATATTGTTCGATATTGAATGCCATAATCTCAAACTAAAAAAACGGATCGAAACAGCTCGTTATCGAAAGCGACGATGACGCCCCCTGCATTTACACAGTTTGTATGCATAATTTGTAATCTTATTATTTTTATTTTTTGCCTTCATTTCCACTGTGCGAGAACATTTTATGCACTTGTCTCCAATAATTTTGGCCTTATCAAAATGAAATTTACCAATGCTGACGTATACAAATTTAATGAATAGAATTTATTTTTAGTTGGCCAAATTTATACTGCGCAGCCCTTTCGATGTAAAAAATTCAGAGCTGATGTAGTGTGAAGGGCTTTATGGACTAGTGTATCGGAGTTCAGAAATATTACAATCAATATGACCTCTAAATTATACTATTTGCTTTTAAAATACTGAATGTTTTTTGTGCTTCATATCAATTTAAACATGATTTTGTTTACAAAAATAGTGATTACAATAAAAACAAACAAACAATCACCTACAACAAAAGCGATGCCACAAAATTAAATAAACGTTAGTTACAATGATCTTAGCCAATCTTCTTTTTACATAGCACGTAAATAAGTTTAAACATACTAGAGTTGTTTGTTGCTCAGTTCCAAAATTATTCGAATAAAAATTTCAATCGAATAACCCAATAAATTTTAAGTGTTATTTGATTATTTTACAGAGTAGTGAAAGTATAGTCAAATTAAATCCGATTACTCTAATAACGAATAAAATGTTTTATTCGAATATTAAAAAAAAAATTTAATTTATTTGGCATGTGTTTAAATAAATTAGGGTTTTCAAATTTTAAATCGTTCCTATAAAAGTTTGAAAACAGTCGAATAATCGAATAAAATTTTAATTGCTTTTTTATTCGTGAGTTTAATAATGTAGTAAAATTCTATCCGAATAATCGGTTATTTGATTAACGAGCAAAAACATTATTTGAGTAGTCGATTATTCGATTGTCGCATAAACATTTATCGGCTCTGTTCTGAGAACTATTTCGCTTTTAAATCGCAAAATTTCAAAAACTTTTTATCGGATAACTTAGTCATTTGAAATTAAGTTTAAATAAAACATCTCAATCATATGAAACCTTAAAACCAAATAAAAAATCGGCAATAAGTGATTTTTTCCAGAAATTTGCTGATTTCAAAACGAAATGGTTTTCAGAACATGGCAGTATATTTAAATGATCAAACAATTTACACAAAAAAAATATTGGCTTAATTTCGTATACATGTATATATTTAACCATACTTCAATTGTAATATATTCTAGTTCAAAATTATTCGAATAAAGATTTATTTCGAGTAGTTAAGTGTGCTTTAAACTTGGTTCGATTATTTAAGCTCATACATATTTTAATCGAGTTAAAGATTGTTCGAATAAAATATAAAATTTCATTCGGTTCCTTTTGCATGTGTTTGAATATGCTAGTAATGGTATGTGACAATGTTCTCATCTGATTAATCGAATAAAGTTTAAGTTTTATTTTAATAACTAAATAATGAATATGTTTGAATAACGTATAAGAATATGCTTAAAATCATCGATTATTCGATGGGCGAATAAAAAATTTTATTTAAATACTATAATAAACTACAGAGAAAACACGAATATCGTTTTCATTTCTTATCAAAGTGTGTATACTAGAGTTGTCATTTATTCGATTTTAATATTGATGCAATGAGAGTTGTAAAGAAATAAATTTTAAATTTTATTTTATTATGAAAAAGGCATCTAATTTTATTTGAATTATCTGAGACTTGAATAAACAAACAAAATTAATTCGTTTAGCGAATAATCTAGTAAAAAGAATAAAATTTATATTAAAAATATATTAGCGTAGTTGTCTGCATTATTTTTGCTCCATATTTAATAAAACTTCTATGGGATGTATGGAGTAATACTCAAATATATAAATATACTTCCATAAGCGCAGTTAAATTATTCGTTTATTGTGTTATGCTTGCAAAATATGTGTAAAATATTTCTTAATTGAATAACTTTTTTTTTATAGAAATTTAAGGCATTTTTTTTCGAATGATTTATTTCGAGTACTTTTATTCGGTTAAATTTTATTTAAGTAAACTCTTTTTTTCGAAATGAATAATTCAAACAATTTTCATTCGAATAATTTTATTTCAATAATCTTTGAAATATTTTTTGTTTCGAATTCTAGTAATTCTATTCGGCTAAGTTTTATTTAAATAAAATTTATTCGAATAAAAAAATTCAAACAATTTTCATTCGAATATTTTTTATACAATTATCTGTGAAATATTTTATTTTATTTTAAGTTAAAAACTATATTCGAAAAATTTTTATTCGATTAATTTTTTTCCTAATTTTTTTTATTCGAATAATTTTATTTTAATTATATTTGATTGAAACGTTTGATAAAATATATAGAAAAATACTTTCAATCGAATAGTATCTTTTAAATTATATTATACGATCAATTTATTCGACCGTTTTTCCACTATTTTTAATTCAAATATTTTCATCCGAATAATTTTATTTTATTAAATCTTCATAACACTTAAAAAAATATATAGAAACATATATTTAATCGAATATTATCATTTAAATTAAATTATTCGACCAAATTGTTCAAACGTTTTTTTTCAGTATTTTTATTCGAAATATTTTCATTCGAATAATTTTGATTTAATAACTTTGGATTGTGATATTTTATAATATAGAGTAATCTAATAGTTTATTTTAAATACGATTATTCGAAAAATTTATTCGAGCATTTTTTTCCAGTATTTTTTATTCGAATAATTTTTATTCAAATATAAATTTGTTCGATTAGTATTATTCTAATAATTTTTATTCGAATGTCGTTACTTTTTTAACTCTTCTAATAATCTTAATTATAATATTAATTTATCGCATGTATTCTTTTAACCGAAAAAAGTGATGACGATTACAATTGGAGCCCAACTACCAGAAGGTTTTTATCAAAAATTTCGACTATACGAGTACAGTACTCATGAGGCCCAGTGAAGCCATATTTTTTTTGTAAATGAATTATCCAATGCATAAATTAAGCATAATACTTTTGTACTATTCAAACACACGCTTATTTAACGAAAATTATGAACTAACTTCCTTAGGTATTTGCGTTGTGATACTCGTATGATCTTATATTTGTTTATCAATAGAAACATCTTTTAGTTTCTATATGGAATAGATGCGAGTGTTGTTTGTGGCAGCGTTGACAGTTTTATTTTCAATTTAGCAATTCAATTTTTGTGGTCGATTTTGATCTTTATTTTCTTTTTCTCACTAATATTAAATAAACACTCGATCGTGTGTGTCTGTTTTTTTCTATTTTTTTTTTGTATTTAATTTGTTTTTCATTTGCTTGTTTTATTGAGATATTCAACACACAATGTGGCATAATGTGAACGTTTAAAAGGGAAAACTGTTTTTATATGGTTAACAGCTCACTGTGGAGCTGAAGTAAAAATATGTAGTACTTTAATTTATAAGCTTAATATTTATTAGTTTGTGTGTTTTTGAAAGAAATTAAGCTGGCTTATAATGAATATGGGTGGACTAACGAAACATATTTGAGATTTAAGAGAGAACTGAAAAAATCATGAAAATTAAAGTTTTGTTGTATTTCATAATAAAAAAAATAAACCAAATTCAAACAACAGCACTTTCTGAATCAGATTAAAAAGTTGTCAAAAATGTTTTTTTTTTTAAATTAGTAAATTCAAAAAAATTATTTACTTAATGCGAGCCTATGAAAAAAGTTTGTAAAACCAACATTTCATTTTAGTAAAAATGAACTTGTAACTAAACCTGTAACTTCCACATAAAAAACATTAACTGGCAGTTTATAGAAGACAAGCAGCGAGACAGTATCGAGAATTTGCAAAATTTTTTGGATATTCAGTACTTCAGAGAGTGAGCCAATTTCACGATGTCGACAACGTTCGACTTGTCGCACACTTACATTTGAAACAACAACAAAATATGAAAATTTGCTTTTGTTTTGAATGTAAGTGTGCGACGAGTCGACATCGTGAAACTGGCTCTTTATTCGATGTTTGCAGAGTTGCATTTTTTGAACGAAGTTGCATGGAAAAATTAAAACATAGAACACAACTTTGTATAAAAATGCAACACTATTTAAATAAAAGCATATTGCACTTGTTCCTCTAAATTCTCAAAATCTCACCACTTTCACTTTTGGCCAGAAAACGATATACGGTGGTCTTATATACCCACTGTAAAAATCTCACATAGTTTCGACGGCTTTTACACACGCAAAGCTTACTTTGCAAAGTCTCTCCTACAAACTCAAGACTTTGCAAAGTAAGCTTTGCGTGTGTAAAAACCGTCTTTATTGCTTCTTACAAAAAATAAGCAGTTGTTTGTATACCTCTTTGTGATGTAAGAGTATATCTGTGGCAATGTGAAATAGTAGCTGAATTATACTTAAGGCAATTTAACTTTATTATGTTTTCCAGTTGAAGTTTGCAGTGGTTAAGATGCTGCATACGGAAAGAACGTATCACGCATTAGAGTCTTTTAATAAATTTTGAGTTGGCCCTTTTAGAGGAAGGAACGAGTGCGATATGTACGTCAAAAAAAAAGAAAAATTTATAATAAAGGATGGGCAAATTTAAGGTTAGGCAGTAAATTGGCTTAATGATCAAACAGAATTGCGGCATAAACACATTTTCCATACAAATTTATACAAAAAACCAGCCCCAGAAAGCAGTCGAGAGATAGAACCTATTTTATTTTGACAACATTTTTTCTTATGCTCTCACATATACATAAATAAATATTCTCTCAAAAATGCTACCATACTTTGAATAAATTTCATATATTTTGTAAACAAAACTACAAAGAAAAAGAAAATAAAACAAAAATTAGAGAGCATTTGAAGTTACTGCCGTATATTTTATTATGGGCTTTGTTAATTTGACAGCGATTTTTCCTGAAGTTGCGGACTTATTCTGTTTGATCATTTAAAAACAGACTTATTTTTGACAAATTCAGTTTTATTGATACCAATGTAAAGTAGAAATATGGGAATTATTAATGGAATATGATGTCCGACAAATGTCCACCTCTAGCATGTCGGCAGACATCCGCTCTTTTCACAAAATTTTGAACCACATTTTGCAACAAAGCTTCGCTTGTCTCGTCAATGCAGCGCCAAATTTCATCTTTCAAAGCGTCAGTTGTTTCTGGTTTGTTCGCGTAACCCCGGTCTTTCAAATTAAAATTCACAAATTCCACAATTAAAATTCTTTGTTCAAGAGTTAAAATTTCACAACTTTTTACTAAATAAATGTCAAAGGATGACAGCCAATTAACTTCCTAACCTCAAATTGGCCCACCCTTTAATTAAAGCGAAAATATATATTTTTTTTTGCAGAAAATTACTTACTCTACTTAATTTGCCAACGTTTGAACATATGCCGAAAAATATTTTGCCAATGTTGGTCCGATTGTATTTTTCTGTCTGGTATAATGTTTTTTGTCTTTCAGCAAAAAAATCATGTTCAAAAATCCATTGAAAGTATCAAGATGTATAGAGCAAAAGTATTAAGTATTATTAAGAAAAGAAAGTAATAGCATTTGCCAGCGCTAGATAAAATACATCTAACTAATGTTGACACCCAGTAGAAGAGATTGCGCATCTGAGCTGACTTCAGTTTTTTGCCGATTAGAGTTAGCGGCAACATATTAATTTTACAGTTACAGTAACGGCAAAAATATAGGTACTAAGTTGACTGGGTTCGCCCCACTGTGCTGAGTTGCTGTTTGTATACGTATGTATAAATCAACATTTATTTTTCCTTTTTGCTGCGATTGATTGCAATATTTTATTTTGCAATATTTTTTTTTCAGTTTTTCATAAAATTAAAAACAAAAAGAAAACAAGTTATTTGTGTTGATTCAAAAAACAGATAACTAATAAGATTGTCATTAGCAATTAGATAAAGCTATAAAAATTGGTAAAACAATTTTAAAAGCATCAATACAATCTCGTTTTAACATTTTGTTTTATTGTGTATTTATTATTAATATTTATAGTATGCTTGGAAAAGTGGTGAGAGAAGTGTTTGTTTTTTAAATATTTGCTGTTAAAAATTAGAGAAAGTATTGACATGAAAAGATACATCACTCAAATATAGTTTATTATTGATAAATATTAAAGCTAACGAATGGTCACTCACGTACACACATCACATTCGCTAATGATACGACTTTATTAAGTACTCACAAAAATTCCCAAGAGACATGACGATACACAGGAAAAAAAATTATAATATTATTGTAATCATCACATTTCTTGAAACAATGAAAAAGTTGTTCAATTTAGCAACTATTAACGAAGTCGCGATGGCAATCAATCAGCAAAATTTGAAAAAATTTAAAATATGGAAATTTTTTCAGTACTGGATTTTTTTAATTTTTAATTACAAAGGGTTTTAAAATATGTGTAACTTCATTAAAGTATTATATGAAATGAATGCATGAAAAAATTAATTGAAAATAAATTCAAAATCACAACTATTAAAAATCACCAATTGTTACTAACTTGGCAGCACTCGTTCAAAAATATTTGTGAGGCGAGACACTCTATTCTTACGAATTTTTTTTTCTTAGCATCAATTTCTGGCAACACTGAAACTGCTTTCAGGTATTGGGAATTCACTTATTGAACACTATCTTACTTAATTCCCAGCAAAAATTACTGCTTACCAGAAGCGTTTTTGTAAGGGAGACAATCTTACAGAATCACTTGCTGTTGCGCATGAATAAGGTATTTTTTTTTGTTCGAGATGAGCCAGCTAGAAGCAATACATTTAGCTTCCAAAAAGCCATGAAATTTGTTTGTCTTACTAAATTGCTTCACAGAAGTAATAACATATAATTTTTGTGAGAGCCCGTGCTCTTCAGAAGCAGTTTTCGAAGCTTTTGTTATCAAATAAGCAATACATTGCTTCCCTCAGTTGTTAGTGCTTGCAAATCAGAATTTTTTTGCTGGGTTTATAATTCTTCCCAAAAATTAAAAAAAAAAAAAATAATTTTCAAGCCAATGAAAAAATAATTTTCTAAAATTATAGCTGGAACTCGGCGATCAAAAAAGTTCAGTTACGAAATACTTAGGTGTATATTTTAAATAAAAACAAAATTTTATTTTTATATAAACACAACTCTGTTGAATTTGGCGGATTATATCTAAATAAATATGTGTACGAGTATGTGTATAAAACATTTTAGATGTGTTTTTTATAACTTTGTTTTCACATCCTCAAAGATTTAGTAGAAGTCGTCCAAATGTCTAGTTTAATTTGATTTATTTTTATACATCTTCATACATTTATGTATGTATGTTTTGTATGTTTAACACACACGCTGTTATAAACATCTTTCGATAAACATTCGATATACAAACTGTTAGCACATTTTACTATTGCAAAATCTTCACACATACGAGTATTCTTTTGCAACTTTTAGATATAAATTTTTTATTTTTTTGATATTTATTTCATTTGATCTTTTCGTACCCTCCACTACAGGTGGCAAATATGAGTTTGTTATATCATTTAAAATTTCTTGACTACACACATACATACACATGCAGGAGTAAGTAGGTGTGCATATTTATTTTTACGATATAAAACATAATTTCTGAAAGTCAAGTCGTGAGCATACTGAATATTCAAAGTTTATTTATAAAAAATTTCTTTATTTATTTTATTATAAACATTTCTTGAAAAGCATTAGAAAAGTGGTGAAAAAAAATCTTTATCGGAAAAAGTTTAAAGCCCATTTCTATTTACATATCGTCTTGTGTATAAATAAAACAGATATTATGTTCGTTGGTAACGCCGTCAAGTTTGTGATTGGCAAGACTGATTTATGTAGATAGTTTTTATTTTAAATAAATAACGCATACAGGCGTATACTCGGCGTGTGCTACGCTAAGAAAAATAAACACGTTTTGTTTATTTGTTTGAAAAAAAGGAAATTTTGTTTATTTATTAACTTTTTTATAGAAATATGTTTGAAATGTTTGAGTTGAAACTAAAAATTTAAACTAATATGTTTGATTTCAAATTCGACATTTAAAGAAAAATCCATTTTCGAATTGGCGAGTAAAATTAGGCCAGAAACCATTGTGTTTGAAAAAGTAGCACACTTTGCATAATTGACCATTTTTGGTAAATTTTTTATCCCTTTGCAGAAAAGGAAAACATATTTCTTTATTAATTCTTTATTAATGGTGGGGTTTTATAATAAAGATTTATTTTACCATATTAATGTGCATAAAAAATATTTTTGTTAAAATAAGTACCAAAAAGAGGGATACATTTGACCCATTACAAGTTACAATTTGAAAAAAAATCCACATTACATTTGAAATTTTTATTTAATTTTAATTTGTAGGCTTATTTCTTTCAAGTATAAATGGCATACAAAAAAGTATCAAAACTCGGCATACGCCCATTTTTCCTGTTAAAATTACGAAGTCGAAAAGTTACGTAGACCCAGTGTTTTAAAAACTTAAGTCGAAGTAGCAATAGTCGTACAATTTTTACTTTTCGCTGCTTTGGCTTTTTTCAACTGTTTAAAATCAACCAATGCTTTTGCTTGTGCTTGTGAAAATCAACAACAGTCGCAGTCGAAGCAGAAGCAGCAAACGATGTATGAACAATTGCGCAGTACTTTCAGCAGTCGACTATTTCAAAAGTTTGAATTTGATTTGCTGTTGCTTTTGGTTAGTCCCGGTTCACACACTTCAACTTTTGTTGATCAACTCGCAATTCAGCTATAAGAAAGATGGAGAAGGAAATAGGTACAAATATCTCTTTTTTTCTTACAGCTGAATTGTGAGTTGATCAACAAAAGTTGAAGTGTGTGAACCGGGACTAAGTACCAAACAGTCACAGTCGAAGAAGCAAAAGCTCTTGCTTTTAGAAGCTTTCTGCAATGCAAGTTCAGTCAACTATTTTGTGGTGTTTGTCATGTTTTTGTTGTTGTTTTTGCACAACAGACAAGAGGCAAAAACAAAAATCCCTTTACTGCGATTGCTTAAAACTTCTAAAAGCAAGAGTTCTTGCTGATTCGGCAGTGACTGTTTGCGACTTCCAAAAGCATATAGACTGCTTCTGGTTTTACTTGCGATGCTAACAGAAAGCAAATCAAATCAAAACTTTTCAAATCGTGGATTGCTGAAACTACTGCGCAATTGGTCATAAATCGTTTTGTGATTTTGCTTTGACTGAAACTGTTGTATTTTTCAAAAGCAAAAGCAGAAGCAAAATCAAATGAAATTAAAATCATTACAGTTTTTTAAACACTGCATAGACTTGTCCATCTAGATTTTCCATAAATTTAGATTAAGTTTAATTTTTGCTTTTTTAGTTCCGGATATGTAGAGCTACCCATTTTACCCGTTTTTACACACCTCCCGTTTGTAGTTGCACCAAAAATTAAATTTTGGAAATTCGATTTTAAAATCATATTTATCGCCTTAAAAATCGGGGGGGGGGGGGGGCGCCTACATACAAAATTTCAAGACACATAAATTTTCAAAATTGAGGGAAATTTGTATGTGGGAAAATTCGACAATCGGCATCACGAATGGACAAAATGGACGTAATGCCGAGTACACATCTGGTATTTCTTGTCTTGTCATTTTGTGGTGGTGTCATTTTCAAAATGTGTGCAACGCTGTTCACATTATGTTTTTTATATGGAAAGCAATGCCACACAAGGAAAAATATCGGAAATGACAAACGTTGCCACTAGTACATACTATTGCTATGCTACAAAATGCCATAGTGTGTTGTATTCACAAAATTGTCTTAGGCCGAGGCCACACAATGAGCGGCAAAGCGGTGAGCGGCAGAGCGGCGAGTTTGAGCGGCTAGTTGTTAATGTTTTTACGCGAAAATCGTATTAATATGTACAAGAATTTAATGCGTTTAAGAAAAAAATCAATCTTGCCATAATAGCGGTCGGCTTTGTACAGATGAAATTATAAGCTCCGCATTAACTTTTGCCATGTTTATACTTCGCCGCTCAGAAATCAACTAAAAATTAGAACGAGTTCTATTCCTGAGCGGCGCCGCTTAATGCAAATAGTTACACAGAAGAATGGGAAATTGTTGGGCTGTGGCATATATTTAATGATGATTCTGGGTTATTTTACTGAAACGGGATATTTGAATTCGCTTTATTGTTCCCTTCTCCAGAGCCATAACACTCAATTATTTCATGCAGAGTATGCACTTTTGATTTCATTTGGCAACAAATATTATTGTTATTATTATTATGAGTTATTACTACACTCAAGGTAATTGAAACATGAGCATTTTTCACAGTATTCGAAATTCTCTATATCAACCTTTAAGAATAAAATTCCGCAAGATTTTATTTGATTTAGATTTTATTTGTGTTTTCCCTGTTACTTGCTATTGTTTGTAATGGTTCTCTGGGAAAAATTTCTCGCGGAATTTTATTTATAATTGCCCCCAAGATATTTTGAAGAAAAAAAATAAAACTCTTATAGAACAGATTTCTTTTTTAATTTTGCAGGCATAATGCCAATCCAATTGTCATAATTAATTTGTATGTGAAGAAAATTTTAAATAACTACCTGCTTGAAGACACAAGGCAGTGACAAGTGTAAAGACGGACGGACGGACGGACAAAAAGACAAGCGGAAGTCAATTAATATTTGCGTTAAGCACTTAAAAAGCACTAGGAATTTGAAATAGAGTTGTTTTCAGAAAAATGTCAAGTTGTCGAAAACCCCTCTGGATACTCGTAATTTATGTTTAGTAGAAATTTTGGCTACGTCAAGTTATGACGTTCGTATCAGCTTAAATCATTAGATCTAAATAAGACTAGTTTATAAAACTGCGGGTACAAATGATGAACTGGCAGATAGATAGGATGCTATTGGCTGAAGTAGTTAGGACTACATGACTAAAAAGCAAATGGCCGTCTTCAAGAGCACGAGTGCAATCCCTGCACAGAAAAAAATGATTTGATATTTGAATACGAAAATCGTTGATTCAATAAAAAGATTTTTTGATAAATAAAATTGTATGCACGTTTATTGAAAATAAATTCAATTAAGAAATTTAATGAATCAAAGAAACAAGTTGTTGACTGAAATTTTATTTTCAGTGATAATTGTTATTGTGTGTGTGTATGATTAAACTAAATGTGTTTGGGATGAGTCGAACCGACAACCTCTTGACTACTAGACTAACGTACTTACCACTCAGCTAAAGAGCAAATAGTTATTAAATACGCAAATAATGAATACACGCAAAACAAGCCACGACGTTTTTCGACTTCTTGTCGGAATTCACACGTATACAACACGAGCAATCAAAATAAACAACAACAATAGCACATCACCGCGTTGCGTCAATCAACAAGCAAGATAAACACCAACACAAATTAAATTAAACGATGTTTTAAAATGAAAAAAATTTGATAAAAAATGAAAACTATTGATAAAATATCGTATTGAGTTAATAACAAATATTATTGAAATTAAAATTTGTTTTCAGTAACATGGTTTTGTTGAAAATAATTCTTGTCTATTTTTTTCTGTGTGGCTAGACCCAGTAATGATATTACATCAGAGATTTTTTTGATATGCATTAGTGTCTATTCGAATGCATATCGCATATCGCCCAACTTCGCTGATATTTGTAGCAAATTCTTCGTAAATTTGTAACAGTCACTAAGCCGAACCGATAAGGTTACAACCAGTACGAAAATTTTCGACATTGCTCCCGGTATTCATAAACGATTATTAAAATTAATATTGGTTTAATGTTGGAATTTTGCATGAGAAAACCGGTTTAAAGAATGCGTAAATAACGTACACAATTTAAAATTTTTTACATTTTAAATTTGTTGAGATATTTTGAAATTTTGTTCGCAAGCGAATGCGAAGTTATTTACCATTATTGGATCAGTTAGAAGCACAACTAAGAAAACCATTAGAAGGACTTGCACTACGAGTATTAGTAACGAGAAAGCATTTGAGTGTGAGATCGCCATGAGATAAGGGCTATCTTAAAGGCAACTTTCTAGGACTTTGAGAGAGTAGACTCCTTCCTTTTAGGAAACATATACTTTGAGTAATTGATCAAACTCTTTACTCTAAATGACTTCTTGCATTTCCCAGCGACATCACCATAGATCGGTAAACCTAACCCAGTCAATAAGAAGCTAGACATATAAAATCACATAGGAGTTATTGTACAGGTAAATGCATCGTTATTAATTTGTTATTTGGAAAAGTATACGTGTGCAATGGGAAGGTTGTCTTGGCAACAGAGGCATATTTTGAGCATTTGCGAAATCTCGAGACTCGGTGTATTTAAAACACTTTTATAATGGTTAATATGGGATAGTATCAAAATCCCTAATTTTAAAATCCCGAATTTAAAATTCAGAATTCTGAAATTCGGGATTTTGAGATTCGGGCACATGATCCCAACCCTGATCATGCTAAAAGAACACTATGCTGCACAAATATTTACCTGAGTTTCTTTCTTGAATTTGTTACGATTTACTGTTATACGTCCATGAAATTCTAAAAAGACTATACGAGATCTTCTTTAGCCGAAATTATCAGTATTAAATGTTTATGAATTTATATCAACTATTTTAAGAATATTATTTAATTGTTCAAGATCTTTTGCTTTTCGCATGTTGATCGACGTTCACAAATCATAATCACAAATAATAATCATAGTGTTATTTTTTTTTTTCATTTAAAATAATATTTTAAATTGTGTGTATAAAAAACAAAATATCGAAGCGTACGTATGAATAACAATGTATTAAAATATTCATACACATGTATTAATTCTAAGAAGCCATATGCCAAATACTAGAAGGTATATGTATGTATTTAAGTGAGAAATATTCGACAAAACAAAAAATCAGCGACATAGAAAAATCACCACACAAATTATTAACTTACAAACAACGTGAAATTGGCATAATGCCACTGACGGGCGGTTTTTGTCTGTCCATATTATTTTTTGATCGTACATACGGACAGTCCAACGGATGTAAATCAACAGAATCATCGCCGAACATTAAAAAAAACATGGTTCACAAAACAAGAAAATTTGTTTGTGTTTCAATGGAAAATTATTAAATTTAAAATAAGAATGACCTGAAAACGCATTTAACAATCATCACCCTCACCGCAATCATTCACTTACTTAACATCAGCTGGCAAGAGCAAGTGAAGAAAATCAATTAAAATTGTCTAATTGGCGGGTTCTGGTGGCTAATGGGGATGTTGCTTTTTTTCTATAGTCCTATAATTACAACTTTATTATGTTTATGTGAGCATAAATGCTGGCTTTGGAAAGCTTTGGAAAATAAAATAAATGAGGAAAAAAATTTACAATAATTTTGTTTGTAAAATAATGTATTTCTTATTTTCATACTCTGCGACCAGTTAAGTTAAAAAGGGATGTTGATGCTACATCCGTATTCGTTGAAATTCTGGTTGTAGTTTATAGAAAATTTTTCAGTTAATGGGTTAATAAATCGTGATAAATGTCAACAAAAAGATTTTCCTAACGATTTTAATAGAAATCTGTTAGATTTCGTGCATTTGTAAATGCTGAATGAAATGAATTTTAGATGTTAAATAATATCCAATAATTTGAAGCTATCATTTAATTCACAATTTTTATTATATTGGCAGCACTTTATTATATTAAGCTATCATTCATTTTGCATTTTGTATTATACTGGCAGCACTATAGTTTCGCGTTGCCGGTTGTACTGGGTTTACACACGGAAATTTTAGTTGAACAACTTTTGAGCTTATGGAAGAGAGAGAGAGAGGAGAAGGCAGGATTTTTCAACTTCTTAGGAGTCTAAATTTTTGATTTGGCAATATGGCGATTTTCATGGCGATAAAAATAGTTGACGATTTTTATGGCTATTTTTTTTAAACAAAATTGAACTTCCAAATCTTTGTAATTCATGAAAATTATTTTGTTGCAGGAGGCAGTAGTTTCAAAAATAAATTATACCAAAACTCGTCTGCAAGAAATTAAACAATTTGATTTTGATGATTTTTAGTTAATGGAATTTGAATTTGGATAAGATTATAAGAAATAATTTTTGGCGATTTTATTTCTACTTTTGGAGATTTTCTGCTAAATTTTTATACGATTATTTTATAGAAATTTATATTAAAAAAAAGTGTTATACAAAAATAAATTTAATAACAAAAATATATTAAGAAAAACTACATTAAATTAATTTTAGCGACTTTTGGCGAATTTTTCAATTTTTCAATTTGGCGAATTAGATCAGAAAAAATCTGGCAACCCTGATTGAGGTAGCCATCATATTTTTCTTTATCACACATGAAGTAAAATGTTGCTCAACCAAAATTACCGTGTGTGTACCAAATGCGAAATCGAGCAATTTCAAGCTGAAACTATGAACGAAGTCGAAAGTATTCATGCTGATACTAAGTCCTAATTTACACTATGCAAGTCTTATTGCTAAGCTGATTAGTTTGCTAGGAAAGAGGGACGAGGGGAAAAGAAACGTTACTGTTCCCCTCGTCTCTCTCTCCGTCAAACTAATCAGCTTAGCAATAAGACTTGCATAGTGTAAATATGGACTAAATGACATTTCTGCCTTTATTATGAAAGTGGTCTAAGTCATATATTTCTTTGGTCGACTTATTTGGTAGATTACATTTTTTAAAAAATCAAAAAAATATTTTTATGTTATGCAACATTTTAATTTGAATATAAATTTATTTAATATTTATAAAATATTTATTGAAGTTTTTTTAAGATTTATTTTAAATTTCGAAGCAGAAATGCATATGACTTAGACCACTTTCATAATTAAGGGCACATTTGAGTTCATTTTGCAAACATCTGATTCATTGCAGCGTATATTTTAGTACTTTTTCTGTTGAATAAGATTTTAGTAACATTTATAAAGGCTGTTTTTTTATAGAGTTATAAAACTTTAAGTTGGCAACACTTTTTTTCATTGTCGGCCATTTTATCAGCTGTTAAGTGATTTAGGTTTGGTTTGGCATTTGGTATACACTGAGGCCTGAACAACGCTTCCAAATTGTGCAAATTTATTTTGAAAATTATGGTTCTGTTCGATATACGTATCGCGCACTACATTCATTTTACGGTCAACGTGATCGTCCATCAGAGCAATTAATTCGATTAACTACGTTTACTCTAAATGATAATACGCATCCACAGAGACGTCGTACAGTGCATACAGAAAGAAGTCATTGCTGTTGTAGAGCGTAGCGCAGCGTAGAGGAAGACCCGAATCAGTCTATAGTCTATAATCTGGGGGTCTACTCTGTAATTCTAAACGAAAGAATAAACTTGCGAATTTGTATCTTAATAACATGCAAATTCGAAAGCATTTCCTTTCGTTTCGAATTACAGAGTAGACCCCCAGGCTATAGAGCCATGATTACTGACTTTTTCGTGCATCAATTGAACAACCATGATGTGCAGCAGCTGTGGTTTCAACAAGACGGCACAAGTTGTGTCACACAGCTCGTGCCACAATTGATTTGTTGAAGGAAAAAATTGGTAACCGCATAGTTGCACGTTTCGTACCCGTGAATTGGCTTCCAAGATCGTGCGATTTAATGCTACTACACTATGTTCTGTGGGGATATCTGAAATCGCTAGTCTACACCGATAAGCTCTAAGCGATTGACCATTTGGAGGACAACATTTGCCATATTTAAATTATAATGTCAGAAGATTATCTTTCGAATAAAGTAAATTTCATGTCAGTTTAAAAAATTCATTTTTGTTATTCCTATATAAACTTTTCCTTTATAAACTTTTCTCACAAAAATCGTCTCCAATATAATGGCTTTCACTTATCTTTTAATTTTAAATTGAATTTAAAAATTTTTATTTCTAAACAATTTTTTGGTGGTTCTCTTGGTTGTAAATTTCTTCATGGCTAAAAAAAAACTTAGTTTTTCTTACAAACATAGCGTTGTGCATTGCAATTTTACGTTTATTTCGTAGAAATTAAATAAAATGACTTAAGGCTCAGTTAGCCGACTGTAATGGTGTGTAACTGCAACGCTAGGAAACAGCTGATCGATATTGTTATGTGCTAAGTAATGTACAGATTCTTACGTTCCGCTTACATCTCTATAACCGTTTTCATTGCTTTCACATAACAATATGGATCAGCTGTTTCTTACCGTTGCAGTTACATTGTATTACAGTCAGTTAACTGAGCCTTTAATTAGGCAGATGTCAAAATACGTACATGGGAAATTGCTTAAAGACATGACTCAGTGTCCTACACAATTGCACGTTCTGATCTAATGAATTGTTATTGTCTTTTGAAAATTTTCATAAACTTCATCATACCAGGGTTGTATTTTTTTTAAATCGCACTTCTGTGTATGATAGTGTATCACGGCCCTTAATATTAACTGGATTTTGGCCGAAACAACGAAATTACTTAATTTATCGTCAGCTTGAATGGGCTGTTACAAAATAGAAGTTAGCCTAAGTTGGCGACAGCGACAAAAGTGGTCGACTGCACGACCACGTATGTACCTGTCAAAATAATCGTCTTCATATTAATGTGTGTATTAAATTTTTGACAGACTTTAAATTTTAAAGCAGCGGAATCAAAGCTTTAACCCTTGCAAAAATAGGTAGTTTTTCTTATTCATACAAAATATATAAAAATTCGAATAAAACAAAATGACTTCGGCGGGTTCGATTCCATTGTGATTGACAACCGGAATAAATGAAAGATTTCACTGAAGGTATAAACAAATAATGTGGTAAATCATTTAATCAAATTCAATTTTAAAATAATTTATTGTAAATCAATGCAACTGCAAACGTTTTGTTATTTTGTTGCTTAAATATATTTTTTGATAAACAAATTGCATTTTCAATGTAAAGATTTTATACTACAATTGACATATTCAAGATATTTCCCAGTTAAAGAAAGTAAACATAATTTTAAAAACAAACAGGTACAAAATAACAAATATTTAAATAAAATAAATCCAGCAATATTTTAAAATAAAAAAAAGCAAAGAAAATTTTTTGTTTTCGCTTGAAGTAAAAAAAAAAAAAAATAATTGCTTGAGCCTGCAATGGTTTTTTTCATAAATAAAATTAAACCGAAAAATATCTATTTATTAAGTTAAATTGTACTTTATAGACTTTGAACGATTTTTTAGCTTTCTGTTTTTTCTTATATTGTGATCTACATAATTTAATTTTAATGCCAATTAAGAAGGCTGATGATTAAAATCATTAAAATGGTTCTTGACCGTATTGGTGCCATAAATTTATTTTATTTTATTTTTTATTTTTTAATTTCAATGCACAAATATTGTTTTCGTATCGATCTAGTTAAATACTTGTGTGCTTGAGTTTTTTTTTTTTAAAGCATGTACTTATTTAAAAACTAAACGGACATATGGTTTTTATTCTTTTTGTTTTATTGCTTACTTAAGGCATTGTAGCCTTGATCGCATTTAGGTTTTATACTTAAATGCATTGCAAATAATTGATCATGGAAATTGGCTATTTCCTTTGAATTGCTAAAAGGTTTAAATTACAATAAATAATACGTTTGAATTTTTGCTCAAGAACAATTTTAAAAATAACATCTGTGTATGTATGTATAAAAGTGATTTTAATTTTGAGTGTATGGTTTTTTTTTTAATAAATTTTTTCTCGAAATTTTTGTTTCTAGAATATTGTAATTGTGGTAGAATGGAGCAAAAATTTAAATTAAGCTAACATTTTATTGATTCTGCTGGATTTTTTAAGCTCAAATTAAATTTTGCGCATTGAACGTTAATTTACCTCCTGCTCCTGCTTAATAAAATTTGTAGTTTCTTCTATGAAATATTAGCATTCATTTCAATACTTTTTGTTTTTTTTTTTAATTTAAATTGAATAAGACAAAAAAATTTTGTTTTACCGATTACAGTTGCATTTATCGCCATTCAATTGCCATTCTCAACTCAACTTAGTTTGGCCACGACACCCAGTCGATGTAATCCGGATAGATTTTTTTTTATTAAATCAAAAGTCTTCAAATTTGTTACATACACTTTTTCGAAATAAAAAAAATAAATACTCCTCGGCATGATTGGACATCAAAATTGGACCCACCCACTCACTTACAACAAATGAAATCCAAATCGACTTTTTCGCAAAAAACCTTTCCTTTAAATTTCTTTCTTTAAATCTGGTAAGCACACTTTCTCGAACAAAAAAAAATAAATACTCATGCTGAGTTTCTTCAAAATTTGCCACACCCATCTCCCATGAAACCCACCCAAAACAGATAAAAATTTAGTTTATATATATCTTGTTTATCATTCGAAAAAAAAATTAACTTTATTTATTTCTCATTTATCATTTTTTTGACCACATCATTACATTCCAAATCCTGTTTGGATGCCTGGTAAACAGTATGATTATCAACCAAATTTGATGTGGGTTGATGGAAAATCGTTCCAACTCAGTACAAAAGACACTCTAAAGAAAGATGTTCTCTTTTTCGATGCATAATCACAGAATCGCAAGCGATTTAAAGAAAAATTTCCTTTTTGGAGTTCTATAATAATATTTTCATCTAGGAAAACTGGTAAAAAGTTACCAAATTTTACACGAATTTAAACGTGAAAAAGAAATTTTCATATAAATTTAAGTAAATAACTTTTAAATAGAGCGAAATGAGTTCATAAATTTCTTTAAAAAAATCGATTTTTTTAAAATTACATTGAGTATTTTCAAAACTATGGAGGTATTACAAGGTTTTGTATCACTAAAATGAACTTCTTTTTACTTTTCAGGTAATTATTGGTAAATTAAAAATATCGATTTTTTTGATGCAATGAAAATGTAGTTCCTTCAAAATGACTTCCAATTTTTTTTTTACTGGGAAGTTATAGCAAGCCTGGTCGGAAGAAAAATACATCACTTGATTGAGTTGAACAACTAAGCAACTGAAATTTTGATCAGGATAAACTATAAAAATTGTATTGAAATATTAAGCAGCAGTTGTTCCGTTCTGCTAGTGTTTGGTTTGTCAAAATATTTACAATTAACTTTGGTGTTATTTGTTCATTAATAATTATCACATGTAATTTGGCTTATGGAGCGATACGAACTTTGGCCTAATCAAATCATAAATATAGTTAAATAATTTTGGTCTAGTTTATCAAATGATTAAATCGGTTAAAATTTTTATTAGATGTTATTTAAAAATCACATTAATAATTTTTAATGATTTTAATGAATTAATTTTAACACTACTCGTATATTAAACAATGGCATTAATTTAGACAAAATTGGGGATAACTCTATCGCAGCAAAGAATCTTAATCGTTGGCTAAGAGAAGTACTTCAATTAGTGATGAGCTATTTTTCGAAACCTGTTACTTTTTCACAGCGATTGAAAAATCACTAATCACAACTGTGACTGAACTTATCAAGTAACAGGTTTTGCAAAAGTAGTTCTTTCATACAAACTGTGAATGCTCTTGCATGCTTACTTTACAGTAAATAAAGCTATCAGATGAATTTATTTGTATACGTTCACCGTTTGTCGAGAAAAAATCGTCTAATCGTGTCAAATCGTCTTTTCTGGCAACTATGTATAGCTCTCACATTTTTGTATTTGCAATTTTACTGTCTCTCTGACTCTCATACGACAATTATCAATATTTGGTTGGCATTGATGCTAATTGTTTGTTCTTGTCGCTCTTCTTATTAGCATTTATCAAAATACCAATACTAATACATACTTTTAAAGCAGAAGAGCTGAAATGTGTTAAACCGTGATAACAGTCACTGTTTAATTTCACAACTGCTCTGCTTATTAGATTTTGTCAAAATAACAGAACTGCTACAAACAAAATACTGCTAAACTGTGATCACAATCACAGTGAAATCACGTTCACAAGGAACAAAATTATTAAAAAATCCCAGTTTCGCTCAACACTAACTTCAATATTGATATTCAATAATTTCACCTAAAGAAGATACACAAATTCGTGTCAAAATCTTATAATATTTATAAAAAAAACCTTCAACTGCCTAAAATAGTTATAAGATAATTTTAATTTGCTTATAAAAAAGATTGGTTATAAAAAAAATCAGTAGTTCATTTTAATATAATCAAACACCTTTGAACGTTAGACAATTATTACAAATAAATTACTTATAAAAAATTTTCAACCTTTGTAGTAGTAATATTTTTTTTTTAATTTCTTTGGGAAAGCTATTGCGTAAAGTGATTGTTGCATTAAAATCGTTCATTAAAGATAAAAAACACAATCAATCATATGCCTCACTGCCCAGTCAAGCAACCAACAATCACTCACGTTAGCCAACCATCTAGTTTTCTAGACAGTTGACTCGGCAAACAGCTTTGGTTTTCTATTTAAAATTAATTGTCATGGTCATTTTCTTGTCGCTGCAAATAACATTACAACACGATAACAACAACATCAAATTACAGATAATATTATTAAATATAAAGAAGAAGACTGAAAAAAAACCAGTTAAATGGCAGCAAGATATAAAAGAAAATCACATCCAAAGCTGCTAGACAAATCAATAGATAAGTGTAAAAAGAAAAATTAATGGGCAGACAGAAATGCATAATTATTATACACACATACGCGTATAAGCCCCGCGTATACGCAGCAAAATTACTTGCACTAATCAAGTGTATGGCAGAAATGCGAAGGGAAAGCAGAAAGAGAGATATGTATATTGCATTTACTTCTGCTTGTATATCCCCAGGCGAATTGAGAAACAGGTGACCTCGTCAACCCTAATGATAGATAACACTGTTCTGCAAAAAAAAACTAAGTTTTCAATAAAAATGTGTTTGATATGGACATTCGTGCCCTAAATTCAAATCCGCTCTCAGTTTTTGTCTATGACGTAGAGTTTTTTTTAATGGGCGTGGCTATAAAACAAAAAATCCCACTGCGACCAACTTTAAATCATTCAATATCCTAAACGGTCATTCGAAATGAAAAATCATAAGAGCAACCTAAAGATTATTTTAAAATACACCAAAGGTAAATCAATAATTGTATACACAATACTTCTCATATTCCATTTCACTAAAAATTTGCGTTAAATAGCTGATGTTAATAACAATCTCTACCCCAGTAGATAGACTTGGGTGCTGATGAAGTGCGTGGCTGCACAGAAAAATATCGGTATTTCCCCCAGCTAATAAAGTCTAATTTAAATTTTCTTCTCTTCTTTAGAAACTAACATTAATTAATAAAAATATTTCATTCCACAAGAAAATTCAATTCTTCTGAACTTAAGCCTGACTAAGAAATTGTTTCTGATTAAAATTCACTATAGTTCAACTAAAAATTTAAAATTGTCTCACTTAAATAATCATGGGCACGTGACAAAATATATGTTCACTTGGCAATCATAGTTTCACATACTGGAAAGTAAAATCAACTGTAGAAAGCAAAAACAATGTAACATAATAACCACTACATTAATACTTACATGTATGTACCGACGGTACATGGAATAAGTAAAAATAATTAATGTGATGATCGTAAATCATAAACAAGAATAGTTAAACATACTTAGGTAGAGTGACCTGTCGAATGAAATCCATTTTGATATAGTTCGCCGACTTTTTATTTTTTTCGTATTTACAAAATGGCGTCTGTTGGCCGCCATATTGAATTTTCACTACTGTCATATCTTTAGTGACACTCCCAGGATTAAGACAAATCGATTGAAGCAAGAATCATTAAAAACCGTCCGCTCGTTGGGTTTATATGAGGCCGCAAAGGAACACACATACATACCCTGTCGGAGAATGTGTGGTTGACTACAAAAATAGTTAACTTATAGTTAACTTTTCTTACACTGACTAAAAGCTAACTGCAAAGTCATCCAGAACAAACCCAAAATTAATTCTTAAGTTGAGTACGTAATCGAATTTGGTGAGAGCCAACAAATTTATTCTCAGCTACTGTGAAACTCATTCCAGTTTTATATTAACATTTTGCTGTTATTATTTTAAATGGTACCTTGGCTGTGTAGTTAGCGCGTTGAGTACACAACGTGTGATGATACATGTTCGAACCCCAAATTTTTTTTTTAATTTACTGACTACCAGGTGATTTAAAAAGCCAACTTTAAGTTAGCTGAAAGTAATGCAGAGTGAGACAATTGACTACTGCCTAGGACATAGCAATGTTAAAATAGTCAGTTGATTACATTGAAAAGTAATCCAAGTGCCAGTCAGTACTAGTTGCGAAATAGTTAGCTTAAAGTTAGTTTAAAGTTAACTTAATTTCCGATAGGGTACATTCACACATAGGCTGGTAAACACAATACCCTTCTTTGCGTCGCGCAGTCGGGTAACAAGGCGGTCACGCTAAGTTATTTCAACATAACTCGATAACAGTTTGTTCGATTTTAATAAATTAAACACTTAAAGATGCAAAATAAAATTATCTTTTTTATTACAGTTTTTTTTTCGATTTTCCACTGTTTCGGAGTTATTCAGAAATGAGTGGCGAAAAAAAATATTTTTAATGCAAAATTGAATTTTCTTCTTCTTTTTTTTTCGAAAATTCATAATAAAATTAAAACTGGCAAATATTTTACCTTTTTGGTTTTTTTTTTTCGGAAAGCTAGGTATGCTGGGAATTAAAAAAGCTATAAGTAAAGAAAATCTGAGCAAAAAAGTTGATTTCATTCACATTTAAAGCAGGTACCGACACTTTGACAAACATTGTGTAATACTTTTATCCGTAACACACTTGCACCTTGTGGTTCAATTGCAAAGCCATACCAAATAAAGAAATTATTTTTTTATGGTTTCTAGAATTAAAAAAAAATAGTAATAATAGGAATATATGTATCCAATGGCCCGGAAACCAGTGTGGCTACATAATGGAAATCAATATCCGTCCGTACCATTAGCTCATGCAGTAACTATGAAAGAGGCCTACGAAAATATGAAATTACTGCTCAAAGGAGTTCAGTGCGATCCCTATTTGTGGCATATATGTGCATTTAAAAAAAGTGGCTATGCTAGGAGCATATACAAAATATTGTTGCTTTCTGATGAATTGGTCCTTCAGATCACATGCGATTCCGGGAATCAAAAACACTGCAAGGCTTGATCAACGATTCGGTATAAGCTATGAACAGAGATGTAAAGGCATTCAAACACGTGAAAAGTATATTTCCACGTATAAGTGAGACCTTGTCGAAGGAAGGCGTAGTTGTGGGTCCCCAGATATAAAATCAGACGAGATGGAACTAATCTGAGAACAGATTTCGATTCAGCACACAAAAATTCATTATCACCAAATCACATAATGAAGTTCTTGCTCCCAAGTTTTATTTTACTTTTATTTTTTGCAGTATAGTGTAATCAGCTGTTCGAAGCCAAATTGAACCCAACTTTTAAAATCTGTTTTTTTTGTTATACGCTTAAATTTCATTGTGCTTTATTTTGTGATAGATAATAAAACTAAATTTTATTTTAGTCAAGGGTTAGTTGAGACCGGATGAATTGTTTTAATTTGTTTAACAAACTTTAGGTTCTTGTAATGACACAAACTCCACTGTTAGAAAAACCTTCATAATGCTGATGTAATTTCATTTCAATAATATGAAAATGGTCGTGGTTTTTTAAAACGCATCGCCTTTCTACACTGTGATATCAACCTTCACATGCATTGGTCGTCATTGACAATTATGAGGATGGCGTCCTCAATGGCATGGCATACCGACATTAATTTTGTACCTAAAAGTTATCGATGCAATGGCCTACTTTCACTATGTGACCTCAGTTTGCCATCAATACGAGTATAATCAATATTTTATTAAATTTTGTTTATCAATACCATAAACAGATGCCATCGACGATGAGTTTGTCTATCAGTATGCCAAGAGACAGTGCAGGAATAATTGCCTTCATCACACCTGACATTGGCATGGCAAATAGTCTAATGAACTAAGAAACTATTAATACGAGTATACCCATTGAGAAAAGTCATATAATTTATATTTGATATTTGTACACATATTTACGCTTTTTATTGTTTATCTGAACCTAAATACTACACAAATTTCCAACGTAAAAGTTTCTTTAAAATTGTTTTTGTTTTTCATTTCTTCCTTATTGTTTATTTCAAAAGTTTTCTTCAAGTTTTTTAGTTGTGTTGATTTCTTTTTTGATTCCATACAAAATTATTAAAAATAATAGAAAACAATAAAATATTTCAAAGATGGACAATTGCCAACGCAATACTAGTTGAAGGTTAATGCCACTTGTATTAGTTGAAGATATTTTTTTGACCCCTTAATATTTGTTATTGATTTTATTGTTTTTTTTTTTTTGAATTTTTATTGTTTGTATTAATGCGTTCTAGTTATAACTCTAGGCCATAATTCATATTCTCGAGCAATTCATCAAAATTTGACAAGTTGTTGGGCAAGTCTTCATACAAACAAGGCCGCGATGACATTCGGTGTTGATTCATATTGAACAAGTAGGGTTGTCGACAAGACAGGGGAAAGGCCTTTTAATGCATTTGTTATTCAATTACTTAAATACACACATACAAAGGCACATACCTACATACATACATACAAAGATTGGCACAATTAAGAAGAAAATTTGCACTTTGATTTTTATCTTATGTCGTATGATGTTGATTTAATACGCAATATTAACAATTAAATTTTTTATAAAGCAGTTTTTTTAATATCTTTTTATTAAATAATAAAAAAAAGTTTTATATCGTAATTTTGAATTTTTTCACAAAAACGGCTTTGGCCGTTATGCTGTAACGTACATATTAGAGATGAGCGATTTTTCGAAACTGTTACTTTTTTACAGCGATTGAAAAATCATTTATAACAACTGTGACTGAATTTATCAAGTAACAGGTTTTGGAAATATAGTTCTTGTATGCTTACTTTACAGCAAGTAAAGTTACCACATGAATTTTTTGTTATACCTTTACTGTTTGTCGAGAAAAAATCGTCAAATCGCGTCAAATCGTCTTTTCTGGCAACTATGTATAGCTCTCACATTTTTGTATTTGCAATTTTACTGTCTCTCTGTCTTTTATACGACAATTATCAATATTTGTATGGGGTTGATTGCTAATTGTTTGTTCTTGTCTTGTTTATCAAAATACCAATACTAATAAATACTTTTTAAGCAGAAGAGCTGAAATATGCTAAACCGTGATCACAGTCACTGTTTAATTTCACTGCTGCTCTTCTTCTTAGATCTTGTCAAAATAACAGAACTGCTACAAACAAAATATTGCTAAACTGTGATCACAGTCACAGTTTAAAAGAACAGCGATTTAGAAATCACATTCACAAGGAGCAACATTATTAAAAAATCACAGTATCGCTCAACACTAGTACATATGTAAGTGTAATGAAAGCTGTTTACGTATGAAATGTCCTGCGTTTGTGTTTATTCAAGTTTTGCTTGTTTCGGTGTTTTCTCGATATTCTTGTTTTTTGGCGCCTATGCCGAAGGGCATTTTATTATTATTGTTATAATCCCGAACCCGAACAAATAAACGTAATTTCCGAAAAACTAAATAACCCTACAATACATTGTTTTTCCTTCCAAAAACTTGTTTCGAGAAAACTGCTTCAAAACAATAAAATCCTTGCTGTTTGTTCATTAATACTCGATATAAGAAGTTACAAATAAAGCTTAGCAATTATATAGTACATATATAGTAGTAAGCACTTAATTTTCTAGCCGGCCCATAGTGCAATTTTAACACTCCTGGTAAAACAATTTTATGTTAAACAATATTTTATTAATGTTAAAGGTTAATGAACACCTTTCTTTAAATATCTGTAAACTTCCTTGCGGAATTATATTTATTTCCCATAAAAGTTTGCTGAACTTTTCTCTTTACATAATTTTGATGTATAAACATTTATTTTTTTTTAATTTACATTCAATCCATCAATAAGCAATTGAATAAAAAAGTTTATTGAGCTCTTAATATAACATTTTGAAAACAAATTTTAGTTATAATTTACTTAAACTTTATCACTTAATATTACAGCGAAGTTCGGTTACAACGAATTCGTTATAAGCGAGATTAGTTATAGCCGCAAGAAATACGATATATTTGTTCAGATATAAAATTATTAAATTTAAAAGCGTATGCTTTTACACAAATAAATCGAGATAAACAAAAAAAAAACAAATCAAAATTTTCTGTATTTGACATATATACAATATTTAACAATTACTCAAATAACGTCATATCTAAAATAAACGATTTTTGAGTTAATCATGCAGATTTAATCTCCATATCGTTATTCATATCGTGTAAAAATTTCATGCAAATGTCTTGTTTACTCAATAATTACATTTTTGACTTAAAAATCCAGAATTAATTCTCGTATTGTTATTTACATTGTTTAAGAATTTCTTAAAAATATCTCGTATTCCCAACTCTGGAGAAGAAAACAAAATTTTTATTTTCCATTTATGTACGTGTGTGTAAATGGAAAACTTTAAACTCGTTTTCTGGCAAACTATTTTTTTTAGTTATGACGCTGTTGTATCAAATGCACGATACGTAGGTAACCAAATTTTATTGCCATATAATATTTTTATATGAAAAATATCATCAATAGTTTTATGATAGTCATAAAACTTTATGAAATACAACAAATATGACGCAATAGAACAATTTGTGCATGGATTAATTATAAACAAAAAACCGTTATAACCAAAGTTTGCCATAAGCCCACAAAGATGGCACCGGGGAAGTTGTCATAAAGATTGTTCGTTTTAACCGAACTCCACTATATTATGAAGCAATTTTTTTTCGTTGTGGTGTTCAACAAAAATTGTGTACTTTTCAGCCATTCGAAAAATGTTTATTACAAGTAGCGGATATGCCGATACATCTGAATTATACCATAATTTTATTAAAGAGAGAGTGTATGTGTGTGTGTGTGTGTGTGTGTGTGTGTATGCGCTGATTGAGTCTAAAATCTAATGAATCCTTTAAATGATACGAAAGATATACAAAATATCAAAACATTGTTCTCTCGCTTATTTACATTTTGAAACTTAAGAAACTCGTCGAATGAAGCATATTTGGACTTAATCGGCTAAAAGGTTGTCATTGTCAGGAAATATAGAAAACCTTATTTTTAATACATCCAAACGTTTCTGTAAAATCCATTTTACATTTTTGGATTTAAGAAAATGCATCGAAAAAACTGAAGTGATAGAAAATTTTTAAACTTTCCATCACGTTAGGCTCGAACTTAGCAGGAAGTTTTAGGAATACATAGTACGAGTAGACTAAATGGTAAATCATTTCCAATATTTTGTTTCTTTTGGAAAGTTACTTTTCTCATAAATCACTTTATTTGAAAAGTTAATTTTTGAATAGATATTACTTTTCTTTAAAGCTAGTTTCCTGAAAATATATTCTAACGAAAAGTACATTCTTTGAAAAGGTACTTTTAGAAATTTAATTTTCATAGAGTGTATTTATTTAAAAAGATTAAAAATATTTTTCTATGAAATAACTTTTTTGAAAAGGAGCGTTTTTGAAAAACTATTCCTTGCTTAGAAAAAATAATATTTTTGATTAATATTTTAATTGAATATATGCTTATATTAATTGAATTTACTGCTTTATCAAAAAAGTGTTATCAACAGAGCTTAACTCAGAATATTATAAAATGGTTAACAATTATTACATATTAATTGTATATATGTTAATAATGTAATTTTTGTTTTTGTGTGTGAAAATCCAGCTGTTTTTTATAGCATGCCACATTGTTTTGAAAAAATATTTTCAATTAAAATACTTAATTAATCTTTTAATTGTTTTAATATTTTGTATGGGAGAAAAAAAAAACTACTCAGCTTATTTTTTTTTGGATTCATATTCATTTTGACATGAGTTGAATAAAAATATTATATTAAAATAAAAAAACAGAAATTCAGTTAGTTCCATTTTGTTGAGAAGTAGCAAGCAAATAATAATGAGAAATACAAGCTTTTAGACGAAATGTGGATGGTAAAGTTAGTACGTACATTGGCGGTATTTGGGGTTCGATGCAAATGGTTTTGCGTAAGTACATTTTGAAAATATCGTAGCCTTTCTTTAACATCCAATCACAAAATCCATATATGTACAATGCAAAGAAAAGCTCGAACTTCAAAAGCCATACGATGCATCAGTTAGGCTTTTGGCACAAAAGACGAATGTTTCCATTTTTGGAAATTTTTTATATGTACATAACATCATTTTTTATATTTTTACACTATTAGATTTTTTCTATGTTTCAATTATCATTTTAATTGAATCTTTAAAAAATTTTCAATTAAGTTTTAATTGAATCTTTTAATTTTTAAATGAATCTTAAAAATATTTCAATTAAATTTTTTAATTGAATGTTTAAAAATATTTCAATTAAATTTTAATTGAATCTTTTAAAAACCATCAATTAAATTTTTAATTGCAAAAATCAAAAAGATTTTCAATTAAAATAGATGAGTTAATACTTAAATTTCCGTGATTGGTTCCAGCAATTTTTGATAACTTTTGCACATTCAGAGAGTAATTTTCTTTTTACTCTCATTAGTCTGAACTTGTACGAAATCTTGTGGAACACATCTATTATGTATGCCAATTTCTGATATTCGGGAATTCGAATTCGAATTAATCGACATCATTTGATCTCCCAAAACACCCCAACAATGTGTATGTTTAAAGCCCTCTCGCTAAGTGCACTGGTTAAAAATTTTTCTCTTTTAGAAAATAAAATATTTTTCACCTTTCACCTTTAATATATTTTTTTTAGTTTCATTCACATTTTAGATTTATTTGAAGATGCCCATGACGACTTTACTTATAGACACTTGTGAAAGCGACTGTGAGGCTAATACCAATTCTCATCTTGGTGTTTCAAATACTGCTCAGTCATCAATACGGAAAACTGTAGCAGAATATTTGGCGAAAAAACGGATAGCAAAAAAAATAAATAAATCTCTTTTTTTTTAATTATTACAAACTAATATTTGTGTGCCATTCGTTTAAATTTCGTTTTGGATTTATGAATGTCTTTATATATTTTTTTTTTAAACGAATACGAATATCTAGAAATAGGCGAATGTTTGGGAATTTGAATACGCGTCACTAATACATACATACAGTTTAGGAATAAGCTCTCCATAAAACCATAATTTTTGGAGTTTGAGACACTTGGGAAGAAATTAAGAAAAATAGTTTTGCCAATATTTGGGGTAAATGTGAATAAGTACATTCACATGTAACCTTATTTGATTTTTGTCTCCGCACTGTGCTAGTCTAGCAAATGAATAGAATACAATGAACTAAATTAAATTTTTTTAAATAAAAAATGGTGGGGGGGGGTCAAAATTCAGGGAAAACAGCGTTACGTAATATATGGATGGCCCCTAAGCACTTTTTCCTTTTTGCCACAGCTATAATTAAATATATAAGTATATGCAGATATATGTACGTATATATGTATCTCAAAAATGTAATGCAATGCACTTGAGAAAAACATTCATGTGCGTGAACTTTGTAGAGCATCTAAAATCTAAAGGTAGGATCACACGATTGACGCAATGCACCAATTATTGGTTCATTTTATACGCCAATCGTGTGATTTCACAATTTATTGCCTCATACAACAATCGAAAAGAATATTGTGCTGATTTATTGCAATCAAATGCAACTCTGGTGCGACAATCGTGTGAACGGTTGATAGGCAACCATGCCCCAATAAAAATGTTAAAAATGCACCAATATTTATTGTGTTCTCGAGCGGCAATCAAAGTAGCCAATACGCGACAATTTCTTAAATTAATTTATTTTGTTCGTGTGTTCCAAGTGTTGTCATAAGTATCGACTTAAACTTACTTTTATATGTAATTACAACTTATTTGAAACGTTAGCATGGAACTGTGAGCCAATCTTAACCCATATACATATTTAGTTTTTATTCGTTTAAAAGAACGAAAATTTGCCTCTGCTTTGTATATTTAAGGAGCACAAAATATACAAAGCAGATGCAATTTCATTTGTTTTAAAACAATAAACCATTTTCATGTACAAAATAAAACAGACAAAAAATCATTTCTTTTTAAAAGAAACCCGTTTGCAAGTAAAACAAAATAAACTAAAAACTACCAAAGCAGCTGTTTGTTTCTGTTGCCGTAGAACAATCATTCTTCGCCAATCTGCGACAATCAAATTTTTATAAAATGGGGCAATCATGTGACTGCAACGTATTTGATTGGGACAATTTTATTATTGTACACCAATTTAGCACAATAAAAATTGCGTCAGATTGGTGTATTTGCGGCAATCGTGTGATCCTACCTTAAGATTGCTGTGTGTGAAACCAGTCTAACTGACTCTTTTCTGTCATACTTGCGAAGTTTGAAATATATTTTTTGTTGTTAGTTTTATCTCATTTTTTTTTTGTATTATATACAAACATACATAATTTCTTTAGAATTTAGTTAATTTTGCTTTATAAAAAGTTCATTTGAAAATTTTGGTGATTTTTCGATTTGCTTTTGCAAAATATTTATTTTTGGACTAATTCTAATTTTTTGTTTTATTTGTTGATATTTTTTTTATTTTATTTATTTTTTGATTTGTTTCATTTCTACTTATATTTAAATAATAAATGTATTTTTGCAAACTGGCACACATGTGCGAGTACATTTGCGACTATTCGCTGTTTAGCTTCTAACTAATTATTTTAAAAATAATATTTATGCATATTTTATTTGCTAATATTTGTACATTTTTCATTTGGATATTTTTAGGAACTGGAACATTTGGACGTGTGTGCCTGTGTCGCGATCGTGTGTCAGAGAAATATTGTGCCATGAAAATTTTAGCGATGGCTGATGTAATACGCTTAAAACAAATTGAACATGTGAAGAATGAACGTAATATATTGCGTGAAATCCGACATCCCTTTGTGATTAGTTTGTAAGTATTAATATAGCTACGAGTATATGTACTTAAGTAAGACTGGGAAAATAGTTGAAAATTTGATTTCACTCAATCGAAAGAGAAAATTTAAAGACATCGAACGAACATAAAGATTTATGAAGCATATGAAATTTTCTAGATATTCGTTAGTAAATATTTAAAATTACAAACTATACCATTTTTTTTAAATAATTTACCATTATTGCCCATAAGAGGTCGTTAAGGTTTTTGCAATTAAGTTTTTTTTTTTTAATATTTGTTAATAACAACTAATTTTATGTGGGGAGCCACTGTGCCTTTAAGCCCAACCAAGCTCAAAAGGAAATAAAGCCCAATTAAAAATTCCTTAATTTTATTGGGCGTTATTTCCTAGGGTCTTCTTTCATAGCGCCCCTTTAAGCACCTCTTGATCAATGAATAACATTTCTTTTTTCGATTTGCAGAGAATGGTCAACAAAAGATGATTGCTGTTTATATATGATCTTCGAGTACGTCTGTGGTGGTGAATTGTTTACGTATTTAAGAAATGCCGGTAGATTTAGTAGGTCTACATGTAAGTTACTATCTTTTATACACGTCTATACATATAAAGAAAACTAACTTTTTATTAACAAACGAATTTGCTGCTTGTAAAAAGAACTTTTTGCCAATCACTATAATAGGTCTGTTCATTTACCTTCCTAGTAGAAACTAACAACGAGAGAGCAAGGTAGAAATTTACAAAATTTCTCTCCCAGAGGCGAAAGAGTAAATTAACGCTTTACTAGAAAAAAAAACTTGCAAGAAAATTTTGTTTATATCAGAGACAAGGATGGAAATTGTGATTCCATTGTACTTTTGATGATGTATTTTGGATATTTTAAATTACGAAATCGAGAATATTTTCCAAATTTTATTTAAATATCAATTCATATTTAAAAGTCGTTTTTCATTTATCTTTTTTTTTCAATAAAAAACGACTTTTACTAAGAATATATATTTAAATTGATTTGGTGAAATAGGGTCTTAATATGAAATACTTTCACATAGTTTTCGGTATTATTTACTATTTTTATGAATTTTTTATAAATTTGTTAATTCTTCTCTTTTATTACATTAAAAAAAAATCAATTTTCCATCTCTGATCAGGTATGAAGAACAAGTCTTGAACAATTGTACTTCCTTGATCAAAAAAATCGTATTTACGTGGCTTAGCCACATAAAAGCAATAAATTAACAAAACATGCTTTTACATATCGTTAGCTAAAATGCAAAAAGGCGTAACTACAAAAAATATAATTTGAATTTTATAATTTTTTTTTTTTTACCTGGACTACTACAGTTTTTAACAAGTCGTCCATGCAATTCTTCAAACAATTTTCAAAGAAAGCCATTCCATTATATTTTATTTAAAAAAAATGTGTTATGTTCTTTTTCGTTTTTTTATTATATTATACTTGTAGTTACGTCTCTTTGGTTTTTGTTAATAAAAGCGTCATTTTTTATCACAGTAGTTTAAAATTTTGTCAAGACATTTAGCTTAATGTCATTCATAACAATCAAACAAAAACTTGATTTTGATTTTTTGTTAGTTAAACCTTTTTGCGTTTTAGTTAACGATATGTTTGTATACATATTACTTTAGTAAAAAAAAATCACCATTTTCGAGTTTTCTTTATTTCAGACATATTTCAAAAAATTAATTTGTAAATAAAAGCACAGAACAGCTGTTTGGATAATTCTTGCAAGTAAACATTTTAGCAGCAAGAATTTGCAAGTTTTTTTTTTTGCCAAATACCTCTCTTCGCAAACCTTTTAGGTTAATAAACAGTTTCCCAGTAATAAATGCTACTTCCCAGTAAATTTGAAATAATTTTTAGTAAGCGAACACACCTTATATCAGGTTTTAGTCTAAATAATTTGACAGTTAAATGAAATGCAAAGTTGCTGTTTGCTGTAACTATTTGCTTAGATAGACCTTTCATGACCTTCGACATACATACATATGTATGTATGCATCTCTCTGAAGCATCGCACACTGGGATTTTGTTCTCAAAAAAGTGTAGTTTGCGGTCACTTAATTTCAAAAATCGAATAGTGCAAATTTGTATACAAAATGTCTAAATATATAATATTTTTTAATAATATTTGTTTATTCGAGAAACTGCATGTAAAAAATTTTAAGATATGTATTGAAGAAAAATTAAATGCAAAGAAAATGGATGTGGATCGCATGGTCGTTGAGCGGTGGACGTGGCCGATTTTTATGAAATTTAATTTTTTTTCTTAATTCAGTCAATATAATAATCGGTACCTTAATTTTAGCACAAAAATTTATGTAGCTATCCCACTGTGCGTGGCCTGAACTGATTTTTGCTTGCACTCCAACTTCACTGATTTTGAATATAATTCCCACCTATTATTAATTGAATATTTTTGCTTAATTACTTTTAGCAAATTTCTTTGCTGCCGAAATCGTTTTGGCCTTAGAATATTTACATTCTCTGCAAATTGTGTACAGAGACTTAAAACCTGAAAATTTATTAATCAATCGCGATGGCCATTTGAAAATAACAGATTTTGGATTTGCCAAAAAATTAAGAGATCGTACCTGGACGCTGTGTGGCACACCAGAATATTTAGCGCCTGAAATAATACAATCTAAAGGTCACAACAGAGCGGTGGATTGGTGGGCTTTGGGTGAGTTTAAAATGAAATGAAATGAAATTTTTAAAAAACTACATTATAACACTTCTGCAGGCATTCTAATATACGAAATGCTTGTCGGCTATCCGCCATTCTACGATGAAAATCCTTTTGGTATTTATGAAAAGATTTTGAGCGGCAAAATCGAATGGCCCCGCCACATGGATCCCATAGCGAAAGACTTAGTTAAGAAATTGTTAACAAATGATCGTACAAAACGTTTGGGCAATATGAAGGTGAGTTCACTGTTTTTTTTTTGTTTCTAACAAAAATCTTATTTTAGAAAACTCATAACAAATCAATTCGTTTACACTATTTTCTTAAATCATATTTAAAAATAAGGAAATTTCATATTTGGAAATAATTCATAATACACACATACTCGTACATACATGGGTAGAAATCAAAAGACAAATTGTTCAGAATATTTATTAAATAAATAAATTTTATTTGTAAATTGTGCACTGATGTCTTTCTTCTTCTCTCAGTGTGTCCGTGCGACCGGCCGTCTGCTTTGTGCGCCCAAAATAAAAATTGTGTTCACTATGTTTTGGATGGGAGTGTGTAGTAAACATGATTCAAAAGCGTGTGCAGCAAAATATGGACATACATACATATATATTTATATATATATATTTATATATATTTATATATATATTTATATATGTATGTACATGTATTTGTTAAAAAAAAAACTTTTTCTTATGTTTATGTAAATGGCGATTTTGCGAATCAAGCAAACAAACATGAACGTACCCGAAGACCCCTTTTAATTTCAATAAAATTATAGAAAGTTTTCCAATAAGAGGTTTAATTTTGATTTGCAAAGAAGGAGTATTTTTAAGCGAGGGTGTGCCATTAATAATTAAAAACAATATCAGCCATATAACCGCTACGGTTACGCTTGCAGGACCACATTGTTTTATGTAATTTTCCTTCACCAAGTCGCACTCTTGCGACTTTATGTCCTCGATAACTTTACGAGCTCCATCTTTGGACTCTTGAATCGATTTTAGGCGATTGACATAGACTCAAAGATTTAAATCACAAGGTGTCGGTGGCAAAATAAGGGGGGGGGGGGGGGAATTACAGCATAAGATATCGATCGAAATGTCCTTAAAAGCAGTTCAAAATGTATGAAGATTTCTTCGACATTGAATGCCATAATTTGCCCCCCGGATCGCCTCTTCGAGATATCACGTAAAGGATGGAGAGAACAGAACCTTTTTGCGGACTCGGATTGGACAAAATCCGGGAAGATATATCGACGGAGATCAAGAGTAATAGGGAACAATATCCCTGGATTAAGGCTAATGATTGGAAGGTATAACCGAAATCGTTTCATAGTTCTCATGTCCTTGAGTAAAAACAATCTAAGAATGCTCACAGGCTTCCTCATAGGTCATTGTAGACTGAGAAAACACCTCAACAGAGTTGGCATTGAGAGTAACAGCCTGTGCAGATTCTGTGAGTACGACGATGAAACCCCTGAGCATATTCTGAAGGACTGTGAAGCGTTATGCCACAGAAGATATAGCCAATTGGGCAAGCACCTATTGATGGATTGGGAATTGCCAATACTAGACTTAATGGCAATCCAGATATTCATCAGGAGAGTAGGTCTAGATGAGGTGCTCTAGCATCTGGCAAGGGATACAATAGATCTACTTTGGTCGCAGTGTCCTGTGTTTCCCGTTTGACTTAATTCATTCATTCAAGGATGGAGAGAATTTTCAGCTATAATTCTTGGGTTTTCCAAGATCCCAAACCAAACATTCTGTTTTTTAACGTAACTCCGAGATTTTAACCTCTTATCACTCAAGATGATTTTACGATAAAACTCCAGATCAGTATAATGCATTTCAAGAACCCAATAGACAAAGATACGGCGTTGTTGATGGTCGCTGGGCATGAATTATTTTATGATATAAACTTTAAAAGAATTAGGACGCAAGTCTTTATAAAAAATACAGTGTAATGTCGTTTGTGGAATGGCCAATTCTAAAGATCGACGAGAAATGGATAAACACTGATTTTTTTCAACACTCTGGCTTACAACACCAATATTCTCAAATGGTTTTGAGAGACATATTTGAGTTTGATTCTTCACATCAACCCCAAATGCTTTAGTTTTGCAAACTGTGATTGCGGAGCTTTCAACATTTTTGTACTGAATTTTAATCATTACAGTATACGAGTATATCGTTCTATTCAATGCCATAGTTTTTACTTTTCAAGTCATTACAACCTCTAATTCTATTTCAAATAAAATTTTTTGTTGGAACACCCTGTTCATACATACACACAATGTGAAAAATCATATCCCAAAACAAACGTAATAAAATTAAATTGTTTTTCAAAATTTTTGAGGGCTTTCTTAAGATATATTGGCATATCGAAAATAAGATTTCACGCATACACACCCATTTCAAGGTTTTGAGATAATCAAGCGCTTGACGAATGGCGCTTTATTATTGTAAATATGTATATGTACTCGTATATGTTTATAATAAGGAAATATTGATTTTTAATTTTGTTAAATTAAAAGCACCTGATCTTGATAATAGTATTCTAAAATATAATTTTGTTAAAAGCACACTTTTGTTACTGTTGTCTAAGAAAAGTTCATTTTAAGCCTTAAACTAGTTGAATTTATTTTCCACAACTTTTACAAGCAATTCAAATCAGCTGTTTAAGTATTCTTTCCTTAGATGCCCTTTTCCCAGCGAACTAAGGTCCAATTTCACGATTAAATAGCGAAAATATGATATAAATGTCAAATCTACTATTCTCGTCAAAAATTTTGTTAGATTTTCTATGAAAAAAAAACACATTTTATAAACGTTTCCTGCAGAGACAACAAAAAATTTTTTTGAAAAAAAATCAGAACAAACAGAAACAAAATAAAGAGTATTTTTTCTCAGCTTAACAACCTTGAGTTGGTGTCACTGCTTTATTTGACAGCCGATTTAACAGCTGATATTTGCTTTTTGTTTACAGTATATTTCCACCGGCAATGATTTCAACAAAACATTTTGATTTGAGCGAATCATGGTAATTTAGACATGATTTGCCATACATTTTTCATATGGCCAAATCACCTCAAAGTAGTTTATTTATTTTATATTATGTCGAAAATGCTATTTGTCGAATTGGATCTATCTATGCAACCCTGCGTTGCATTGGGTCATCCGTCAATAGTGATTGACAATCTAGAAAAAATTACATTAATAAATATTACCTGCCTTCCTCATAAAAAATATTTCTGGTTTATAAAAGGTTAATAAAACAAATTTTCTATGGAAATTTGTTTAATAAACCTTTAATAAAACCAAAATATTTTTTATGAATAAGGCCCTACATTAATAAATATTTAATTAATTTTAAATGTCAACTACATATCGTGCCATAATCGCCAAAAAAAGCTTAAGCGACCAAAATTGATTATTAGCGATCGTAAACAGTTAATTTTCTATTTCCTCGAAATATTTCTCGAAAATATTTTTTTTTTTTTAGAAAAAAGGGGTTTAATAATATTTTTAAATTTTTTAAAATTCACGGGGTTTTAGTTTTACGTACCGTATTCTTGGGTTTACAAAATGTTAGTATTATGGATAAAATTCAATTACAGCTGCTGCGCCCACCTTATAAATTGACTGCGAAAATTCGAACACCAAGTCACTTACAACTTGGATGGAAATATTTTGAAGTGATTTACTTAAATCTACACACAAAAAAGTAATATGAATGAGTTTGTAATATTAATTAAAATATTTGTAATATTAATTAAAAAATTAATTAAATTTTCACCTATAAACAATTTGATAATATCAATTAAGTTTTTCCACTCAAATTAATTAATACAATTAAAAATTTAATTGAATCAATTAAATTATTAATTGAAAACATTAATTGGTGAATACTTTTTTCTGCGTACTGGATTTAAAGTGGGTTGAAACATACTATTAGCTTGGCTTGCCATTTCATCATGGGCAGACTTACACCAGGGTTGGAAAAGTTGCTGCAATTGGATTTTTTTTTAGCACTATGTGAAAGACAAAGGTACCCTAACAAATTTACAAACAAAGACAAATTTACCACTATTGCAAATTTTTTCCTATTATATTACATGAACAAATGGCGCACAAAAAAATAGTGCATTTTTAAATAAACAGTTTCGAACACTGGTGTGCTAGACTATCAGTGCGGAGATCGTGGGTTCGATTCCCACCAAAGACTCTGGTCTATTTCACTACAACGAGTGAAGGTCTTTGTTACTATGTTCCTCAGAATAAGTTACTATATAATTAGTAATTTTATTTGTAACATTTCTTAAATAAATAAATAAAAATGTAATATTGGTGAAAAAAAGTTAAATATTTGTAGACAAAAGGTAGTTCAATAGTTTTTTGATATTTTTGGGCACAAAACTATAAATTAACATACAGCACTTTAAATAAAATAATATTAATATTGTCAAATTGTAAGTACTCACACTATTTTGCATCTAGCAAGCAAAGTTTTTGCTGGGAGCGCACACAATATAATTGGCTCTTCACCCATCTGCCTGCAAATAAAACAAAAACTAAAATGTAGATGTTTGAATAATCTATTCGGTTCTTATTATACATACGAGTATATACATTAATATTCAATAAATGATATTTTTATCATAAAAATTTTTTGCTAAAAATTCTACTAAAGACTTAATGACTTCCCCTCGTACATACACTTGTATGTCTTTATGAATATAATTGATTTGATATGAATTTTCTACTTAATGTAACACGTCTAGATTTTATTTAAAAAGATAATTGCTAATATAAAAATTGTTTTGTGTTTGTTTTTTTTTAGTGTAAATTTTTAACAACATTTTAATGAATTATTTTTTGTCTTTATTATTGTAGAATGGCGCTGATGACGTTAAAAGGCATCGATGGTTTAAAGACTTAAATTGGAATGACGTCTATAACAAAAAGCTTAAGGTACGTCAAAATAAAAAATATTTAAAATGTTGAAATGAAAGCAAAACAAATTTATGTGAATTGCAAAAAAAAAAAAAAACAAGTACAATGAAAAACATTGCCGGAGACGCTAAAAGGTTAGAAAGAAATTTGTTTAACTTAAAATTGCTGACAGCAATGGTGATGATATAATTTGGAATATGGAAAATACTTGACGGTTTAGCTCGTTAAGCTTGTACAAAAGTGATGAGCAAATATTTTCGAAAAGTTGGTAAAAGAAAATATGATCTAGTATATTTAATTTTTTTTTGTTTGCTTCAGTCGACTTTCGATAATTTGAAAGTCATGCATTAAACGCATTCACGACAGCAGGCTACCGACTACAAACTGTCAAAAATATAATACAAGTGTTTCATATATTATTTTGACTGAGATTAAATCCTCCGCCTCCAAATTGCGTCAATATTAATTGACCTCTTTTCAACTTAACTTTATATTTTTACTTCAAAAACAACAAAAACAATTATATTACAATTAAAAAAATATGGAACTGATCAAAAGACCAAACTTCCAATTATAGAACTATGGAGAGCAAGATGAGATTCGTATGTACAAAGCAATGCAAGTATTGTCGTAGCTAGAAATCTTTTCTAGAGGGGGAGTTATGACTGATGATTTTCCAGGGCGAGCAACAACCCTGATATGAGGGAGTCTATGAAAATTTTCAAAAGACATTAAAGGTTGTATTTTTTCGTAGGTCGTGCTTTTGCATAGGATATTGAGTCATGGCCTTAAGCAAGCGTCGGGTAGTTTTTCTTTTTGATCTTTTTTCTTCTTGATAGCTTTTTTTTAATAACGAGAAATAACACTCAGGCATTGAATGACTGCTACTATTACTACATGTTAACTTCTTCAGGAAAGGGATAGTGATAGAGAAGACAGCTGGTGAAGGAAGAGATAGAGAGGAAAGCTTCATTCTTTTATAACTCTGCTTTTTGCCCTTTTTTTATGTTAAAGGCAGTGTTGCAGAGCCTCTGGTGTCAATGAGGCTTATTAAATTTCGAAGCTGTGTTTAGTAGCCATTTTATTGGTTATTTTACTACGTCGACAATACTGATACAATATCGACGTAGGGGGGCGCTTTGATATTACATTAGGATTAGTATCCGCTGAACTCGGTATAGTTCAGCGACCAGTGTATATGCCTTCATTACTTGAACTTTCCTGCAAGAACTGACACAAAGGGACGCTAATGTACATCAGAAAAATTAATTTGTCGATGACCGGGCTCGAACCCAGGACCTACGGTTTTGTAGTCAATGTGCTAAATACTTCAGCCAACGTTGCTTTTATTGAGGGTCAGCGTTTCATTGGGAGACTATTGGGTGTAGAGTGATCCGTTGAAATTTGAGGAGGGCGCCTTCAGGTGTCGTTTGTCTTCGAAAAAGGAAGAAATGAGTAAGAACTGCATTTAAGGGTTAATTTCGTACATGTTCAGCGTTACATTTTATGTTAAGGATGTGTTAGGTAAAATTCCACGAAGAACCCCAGCAAAGAAAAGAGCTTCCGCGGAAGTCAATAGGATCAACAACTTGTGATCCGGAAGTAGCGCAATTTTGGATAATTTCCAATTGCAAGAAGTTCTTTTTATTTTTATTTTTGACACCTTTTCATTGAATCCGAAGTCATTTTCATGATCATGATTAAGTAAATCTGATGTTTTGTATGATATTATTGATGAGTGTAATTAATTTTTCATTACTTCTACAGAGTAGGGAAAAACTCGCCACCATGGAAGGACTAAATAGCAAAAATTTCATTTAAATCAATATATTTTGTATAATTAAAAATCACATATTTCGTGGTATCGTATTCGTTGGCTTAAAAAACCAAGAAATAAATATTAAATTAATTATCTGGATATTGTTAATAATCACTTCCTGAAAAGTCAAAAATATACACTTATGGATATTTTTGAACTAGAGAATAATACTTAAAATTTCTTTACGGAGAACATTTTAAACCTGCAACTCTCTCATGTATGGGACTTATTTGTCCTTTTTGAATAAAAAAACAGTTTAAGTAGAAACCCATAAAGGGACATAAAACAGGCTAAAGTGTCCCAAAAAATGTGTAAGTGTATTTACCCCTGTTGCATCCACACTCATGTTAGAGTAAAAGCTTAATGTGATAATAAAATTAATGCATTTCATTTAATTTTGATAAAATAATTGCCAGTTTTATAATTAAAAATCGATTTGTTTAAAATGTGCATTAAAATTGGTAATAAATAATTTCTAATTGTTTACAGAACAAGTTTGAATTTGAATTGGATTTCTTTTCATTTCGCTCTGAATCGCTTTTTCATTACTTTAATTATTAATGTTATTATTTAAAATGTTGTTTTCTTCTTCATTGTATTTAATTTTTGTGTTCCTACTTGAAGCAACCTACGCTATTTTTTTACATGATTTGTTTTATTTTTTGGTCTATTTTTCTTTTTGGCTCAAGAGAAAATTATAAAATAAATTTTGTGGGTATTTAAGAAAACAAACTGAAACTGTTAGTAAAATGGTAAAAATGGCTAAAATGAAATATTGCAAATATATATATAAACTTTTTCTAGGTACGTCGTATCATATACATACAAATGTACATACCTATTTATATATGCATATATATGTGTGTGTATGTATGTAAATAATATATAAAATTATTTAGCAAAATCATAATATGTACCTGCATTAATTTGTTAAAAAAAAATAAGTGCAAATGTTTGTGCAGAATTATTAACAAATTTATATTTGATTACAAATATAAATTATTTGAAAACAATTTAATTTGGTAATAATTTAGAGATTAGTGTGAGACCATATACATATGCACATAAGTATGTGCATTAGGGTGGCCCTTATTTTGCAAAATATCGAATTTTATGAACTGCGACCCCTATTTTTTACATCTAGCCTAAAATATATATAATGATGCATTTTTTGGTTCCAGCTTAGGAATTTGAGAACAAAGGCTTTAAATTTGATATTTATAACAAAACCAGGTCTATTTCCAAACGATCTGGTTCCTTCAATAACAAAACTTTTGAACAAAACATTTCTTTGCAATATTCCTTATAGCATTACCTTTTGAATAAGTAAAAATAAGGGGTTGGTATTTTTGCAAAATTTTTTTATAATAGCAAAATAATTACCCACTTTTTTGCAAAAAAAAAAACGGCGAAAATCTACTTTTTTTTAATTTAAATTTAAATTGCTTATAACGATGTCGACAATAGAGATGAGCCATATATCGCAACCTGTTACTTTTTCACAGCGACAGAAAAATCACCAATCACAACTTTGACTGAATTTATCAAGTAAGAGGTTTTGGAAATAAGCTAACTACTCGCTTCATATAAACTGTGATTGTTCAAATCGTGCCAAATCGTATATTCTGGCAACTATGTATAGCTCTCACATTTTTTGTATTTGCTATTTTATTGTCTCTCTGCCTCTTTTACGACAATTCTCAATATTTGGATGGGGTTGATTCAGCGTTACCATTTGTCAAGTTTCCCCATTTTTTTGGAAGTTTTTTTTTTGAGATGCCAAAAAGTTTTTTGAAAATATAAAGTTTTGTAAAGGTTTTTATAAACACATACATAATTTAACTTTTGCAGTATATTGAATGAAAATATTATGTGATGTTTGTATGCAATAAAACAATGTTATATTCTATCACTCCTTTATTACTGCAACAGTGTCTGTCTAATTATGTTTAGTCCTATGCCGTTTAAATGGCTTTAAATTTTAATAAAATAATGTACAAATAAGAAATATATTTATTAATGTATGTGACATTTTTTAAAGATCTCTTAATCTAAATATGCATTTTATTTCATGTTTTTTTTATTATATGTTATGTTTTTGTTTTTAATCATTTTTCCAAATACATTTTTATGGTTTCTTTTAAAATTTTGCTACTTTTGTAGAAAAAAATTTTTTTTTGGGAAAAAAGTTTTTTCAGATATAAGAAGTTTTTCAAAAAATTATATACTAGTATGGTAACGCTGGGTTGATTGCTTATCGCTTGTTCTTGTCGCTGTTCTTATTAGTATTCCAAAATACTAATACTAACACACGCTTTTAAAACAAAAGTGCTGAAATCTGTTAAAATCATGGTCACTGTTTAATTCCACTGCTACTCTTCTTATTAGAGTTTCTCAAAATGATAGAACTGCTACAAACAAAATACTATTAAACTGTGATCACAGTCGCAGTTTAAAAGAACAGCGATTTAGCAATCACGTTCACAAGGAGCAACATTATTAAAGAAATCACAGTATTGCTCATCTCTAGTCGACAACGTTCGACTTGTCGCATACTTACTGCCTGGCTCTTGATGTCGACAAGAAATTTTCTTCGCTTATTTATTTTGAAAACAAAAACAAAACAAGAAATAAATAAGCGAAAGAAAATTTCTTGTCGACTAATCGTGAGCCAGGCAGTTACATTGAAAACAAAAATTAATTTTAATATTTTGTTGTTGTTTCAAATGCAACGGCCTGTCCCACGATGTCACTCGAAATCGTTCGATCGACAACTTGTATTGCAAACAACAATAACATTAGAAAATTTTTTGTTGTTTTCAATATAAGTATTCGATCGAACGATTTCTAGTGACATCGTGGGATTGGCCGTAAGTGTGCGACAAATCGCACGTTGTCGACATCGTGGGACAGGACCTTAATTGTGCTTTTGGTACCAATTTTTTTTTTTAATGTTACAAGTTTTATTCTTAAGTCATAATAAGTTTCCTTTTATAAAACGAACAAGATTTGACTTTTCCATTAGCAGAACAGTGGACCAAGGTTGGTAAAAAAAAGCCAAAATTTTAATTTTTTTTCTCGAATATTTTCTAAACTATAAGCGAAACTCCATAAATGTAAAAGTCTTATTTTTAGCTTTTGGATAGAAAAAAAAATCCACTTGCAAAAAATCTTTTCTTGGGCATCGGTTTTAATTTTTCATTAACCCAAGGTTGACCACTTCGGGCCTTTGTGGCTCCTTCCCCTTTAAAGATATAAAATCAAAATTCCAGACTTAAGCGTTGTGACACCTCCTTAAATGATATATGAAAACAATCAGACTGCCCGTTTAGATACTGCAGAATTATTTCCATTTTAGTGAAAAAAATCCCTAATGCGTAACGGGTACTTTGAACCCCACTAGGCACCAGAAGTCACTGTCGGATCGAGCTAAAAAATTAAGAACGAATATTTTACACAGCGCATATGTTAAGAATAAAAAAAAAATCGCATACAAGCCGCGACCAGTCTAATATACATATAATGGAAATTCGCCACAGTTTTTGGCTCCAATCAGCAATGCCATCATTGACACCAGCATTTGCAAAATTAATTGAAGATAATGAGAGAGAGAGATAAAAAAATTCAATACTTGAATTATTGCTTTAACGCTTTTATTAAATTATTCGCTTATTATGGGATCTTTAACATTTCGTTTAACAAATCAAATAATTATATTTAGACTTTTCGCTTATATATTCTTATATAAATAACGCTACACAAGTCATCATCATAATCATCATCACCATAAAGCATTTCGATAATTTATTGCAACATAGTCATAACTCTAAGAACATAATTCTGCAGGAAAGAAAAATCTCAAGTTTTCAATTGATATACAAACTCAATGAAGATGTTAAAAAATATGATGTATAAAAGGCATTTAAATTAAATTTTTATTCAAATAAAATACATTATGACAAGTTCCTCTAAAGGCCGTGATACACTATCATGCAAAGTCGTGCGATCTACGAAAAAATACACCCCTGGTATGATGGAGTTTATGAAAATTTTCAAAAGACAATAACAATTCATCACACCAGGGTTGTACTTTTTAGTAGATCGCACGACTTTGTATGATAGTGTATCACGGCCCTAAGTTGTTAACTGCGAAAACGTATTTTTTTCCAGATATTTGTATGTGACAATAAAGGAAAGATGTGTGTAACAGATTCGTGTGCAGCAAATCCCCCTCAAATCTCCTTTAATTATTTACACTTTTATCGTGTTTATGTTAAATAAATATTTATTGTATTTACAGTACACATGTTTCAACTTACAAAACAAATAATATTGAAATAATTAAAGCCAAAACTGTTGAAAATGTAAGGCAGTTTGAAATTTTTATTTGGCAGAAGTATTTTTATTTTTTATTTTTTAATATTTAACGATTCTTTGGCCTTTATTGTATATCTTTTGCTAGATACTTTGTTAAATTTTATTTATTAATTTTTAAATTAAAATTTGTTAATTTTTAAATTAAAATTAAAAGTTTCCCGAAAGTTTAATATATATTGAAATAAAAATGTGTAAATGATTAAGAGCCCAAAGAGTCAGCAAAAAGGCCTTAAATATTTATTAGACATCTGCACGAATCTGCTAGTAAAGCACTGCGAATCACGACAAAAGAAATGATTCTCAAATTGAATGAAAACATTACTTGTGTCACTTATATTGAGGGAACCGCGAATCACTGTATTTGAATGAACTAAACTCCCAATTAAAAATGATTCGCTTAAAGAAAAGAATGCATTACTATTATTTGAGATTTATTTTTTGCTTCCCGACTCCCAATTTGCATTAGTTGACCTTTTCCACATGCATTTTTTTCACCTTTTTTTTGGCGGGCACATTTCGCCCCCCCCCCTCTTTAAAATTTAGTGGATCTCTTCCATATGCAAAAAGCATTTTGAAAATAAATCTACATATGACGAATTTATTTCATAATCAATTATTGGGGCGGACAAATTGCGACACCCTTCCACCTTCCCAATTTCCAAAAGAAAAAAAATTTGGTGAACCTTTTCCATATGCAAAAAGAAAGTTGAAAATTGGTTCGCAAATGATCAAGTTATGAGAAAATAATTTTTAATGAAAAAAATATATGATAACAAATTTTTGGGGCGGAGAATTTTGCACCCTCTCCCCACAATTTCCCCTCCCCCTAACCATTATTCCAAAAAAAAAGAATAACTTTAGTTATAATTTTCCATATGCACACTTTGCTCCCCCTCCCACAAACAATTATAAAAAAAATTTAGTGGACCATTTCTATATGTAAATTTAGCAATAAATTTTTAAGGTGGACGCTTTGCTTCCCCCTCCCACCAAACATTAACAAAAAAAAATAACTCTTCCATATGCAAAAAGAATTTTGAAAATTGGTCCACAAACGGCAAAGTAATTTAATAATCTATTTTTTTCGGGCACATCTCTGTATCAACATCTACAGTCGAACAATTTGTATGTTCAAAAATTTTGGGGCTTATGACGGTTTTCGAATCGACTCCAGAGTTTGTAATATATCAAAGAAAAATACCATTTATTTCATCTACTACAAACTCAAAAATAAGGCAAACTATTTTATTAGTTTTTTAATGCGCGTTCCTTCCTGTTGACTTTGTTGTGAATTTAATGTACTTACACGATTTGTTGCCCGCGCGCGTCGTCCAATATTTTCACGCATTCGTGGCATTTTGATTAATTTTTTTTGTCATAAGTGCACATGCACATGTTTATTTTTTGAATTTATCTATAAGGCAAGAGTATACCCCTGCTGACCGTTTATGGGTTTTGAATTTTCATATAATTCTTTTCACGTTAATTTTCTTGTAAGGGGCACGTTTCTTTCAGCCCGTAGTCTGCCAGGCTTGTGTTCAAAATAGCAAACACCAAATTTGAACACCATCTCTCTTAGAGTTTTCCTGATATTATATAACTTCTGGTTTTTGTGTGAGGTAACCTTCTCACAATTACTATCCCACAAATGTTCTGCCTATATCCTTCAGGGGGAGTGAAGGAAACAAGTTGGCTTTTCAAAACATCATTGCAGTTATCCAGATAAAGGATAAGTGTTTTTTTTTTGTATGGCATACATTTTTCTCGCTCCTATTTTGCCAGTTTTCTTCCTATAAAATTTGTGGGAGTGCAAGAAATAAGTTGGCTTTTCAAAACCAACGACCAATAAAATTTACTTTTTCAAAACTGGCGCCATCTGTCGGAAAACAGCGAAACTACACAGAAATAGTCTTCACGGTCCATTGAAGATACGTGTAAGATTTTGTGAGTAACGGTACAACAGTTTTCCAGTTTATTGGTTGCATACAAACACGTCTGATGTATTTACGTATGAAGAGATAGAGATTTCTAAGATTTACCAGAAGGGTGTTCGAAGTTCGTACTGTACCATACCAAATATGTGCGTCTATAAATAGTTTTCTTTTGCATATTTCCCATTAAGCTATAATATAATAAATATATATTTCAAAGCATTTTCTAATGGGCTATTAATTTTATGTTTATGTAGCATCAAATAAATGTAAATTATTTTTACAGATTTTTATTTTGATTGCTTGAAACCAACAGCCACAGCAATTTGCTACATTAGACGTGTGTATGTATGTATGTATCTGTTTTAAGCAAAGAATTAAAAAATAATAATAAAATTAAAAACTAAATGTCGTTGTTATTCGGTTAAATGAAGGTATATTTATATTTCAAATCGTTCACATAAAATCGCAATTTTTCTAAATGAAAAATATTTGTTTTTATTTATCGTCAAAAAATACAGCAGGCAAGAATTTTTTTTTTTATTTAACTACACTCATACAGCTTAATTCTAAACATTCCCTGGGAAATAATTCCCACGGAATTAGTTTTTTTCTAAAACTAAAATCTACCCGTCCCCAACAGATTGAGCTAATACTTAAAATTTTAGGGAGAACTTCGAATTTTCGAAGTCCGCTATTTTGTTTGCAGCTGTTTTATTTGAATTGAAAACTTGTAAATGACTTTTTAAAATGGAGGAACAATGAATAGGGTATAAACTCCCGGGGAGATGATAGAAATACCATCATAATGATGATATTTTTTTGACATCATTGTAGTGTCAAGTTTGCAACTTAATCATTTTAACCCTTTTCCAGAAAACTTTCCTTGTGTATTACTGATCATTATAATAATGTTTTGTTTTTTTTTTCTCCCACAGGCACCCATTGTTCCCGAAGTACAGTACGACGGTGATACCAGCAATTTTGATGATTATCCTGAAAGTGAATGGAAACCCGCCCGGGCAGTAGACCAAAGTGATTTACAATTATTTAAAGATTTCTAAATAACATAGTTTTAATATTTAAATAAAATGCATTAATTTATTTATTTATTAATTTAATTTGTATGAGTCTGCACTTCTCTGGTGTTTTGAACATAAAGTAATAAGAATAAGAATGGTAGTAAAAGCAACCTAATAAATAAAAAGCTGAATAAAACCAAATTATATACATATAACATTATACACAAAGATGCTATATCCAATAAATATTTATAAAAGTAGTGAAAAAATTTTATTTTATATGTTTTAAGTCCAACGCACACTGGGTCAGTATGAAAATAAATTGTGAAATAATATTTTTATGGCGTACAAATTTGCATTAACAAAAATAGTCAATGTTATTTGCAGATGTAAAATCTGTTAATTTTTTCCGTGTTTCCAGCTTTATCATGTAATAAAATTTTAAATTTTAAAAATTTCATTCATATACGAAAACACTCTATTACTACGTTTATACGCACGGCTTATTTGCAAATAAAACTGTAAATTGTTGCCATATTGTTGTTTTTATTGCTACTTACTAATTCTATTTGCAAATAAAATGCTTGAGGCTTGAGGTGTGGCACACTTACAAATGTTTCCTAATAAAAAACAATAAATTGTTAATATATAAAAACAAATTATTATTTCTTATTTTATACATTTACACAGTTTTTTTTTGTAAACATAAGTAACATTTCTATAAAAGTGCTACCAAGTCTTTATACATTTACAATGCTGTATAAACAGTGAGTTAATTTATTTGCAAATATTTTTATTTGCAAATAGTGCGCGTATAAACGTAGTATATAAAGCAATAATTTACTTGAGTCTACAACTTGTAAAGAAAGCACGTTTGAGCCAATTAATGCTCAATTCTTCAATGGGGCCGATGGTAAATTCCTAATTGTAGTCTTACGGAAAAGTCGCTTTGTGTTGAGAACAACTTTAAATTAAAATAATATGTTGCTGTTAAATATTTTGCTTCTATAGTAGAATATAAAGTGAATTTAAATCGACTTTAACTGGGTAATTACCCAAATATATAAAATAAAAAAGGTGAAGGTGCGTCCGTCCGTCCGTCTGTCTGTCTGTCTATCTGTCACAGCCTGTTTTCTGAAGAACCATAAGAGTTGAGGACCTGAAATTTTCACAGAATATGTACAAGTTTGACCGCTGCAACAACAAATATACGAGGTGTGCTCAAAACGTATCGCGAATATTGAATTTTCGCTGGTTACGTATATTCGAATTTTGATTTTTTTGTGGCGTTATGTTGGTACTCATGTCTCACACTTATGCCGACAATTTCGGCCATTTTAAATGTTCAATTCATTGTTGACAGCTGCTTTGCTTGCACGTATTTTGGCTCGTCTTCGACTTTTACCTTGGTTCGTGCTTCAGCTTCCATTGAGATGATTGAGCTTTGGTTTCCACGTCATAACCATAAACCCACGATTCATCACCAGTTATGACCCTCTGGAGCAAATTTGGGTCGTCGCGGACAGAGTCCAACAGCTGATTAGCAATGTTCATGCGATGCTGTTTTTGGTCGAAATTTAGCAATTTTGGTACGAATTTCAAGGCGACCCGTCTCATGCCCAAATCATTAATAAAACTCGAATGCCACGAGCCAATCGATAGGTCTAGGTCCTCAGCAACTTCTCTAATGGTAATTTGACGATTGGCCAATACCATTTTCTTCACTTCATCAATTTTTTCGTCTGTTGTTGAAGTGCTCGGGCGTCCGGCATGCTCTACGTCATTCACATCTTCTCTCGGCCTTCTTAGAACATTTTGTACCACCGATAAACGTTGCTTCGGTCCAAGGTAACTTCTCCGTATGCCACAGTCAACATTCGGAATAAATCCGCACACTTAATTTCGTTTTTCACACAAAATTTGATACAGGTTCTTTGTTCCATTTTTTTTAAATAGGTAAAAATCGAAAACGAGCCAAAACACGTGCAAGCAAAGCAGCTGTCAACAATTAACTGAACATTCAAAATAGCCGAAATTGTCGGCATAAGTGAGAGACATGAGTACCAACATAAATAACGCCACAAAAAAAAATCAAAATTCGAATGTACATAACCCGCGGAAATTCAAAATTCGCGGTACTTTTTGAACACACCTCGTACATTCAAAAGAAAATATTAATTGGAGCTGGATTATCAAGAGAAACAAGTTTAAAAAATTTCTTGAACATTTCTTTAGTCATGTTTAAGACACGAGTTTTTCTTGAAACAAATCTGAGTTTATTGGGGAAAGAGGAAAAAAAGACAGACTAGCTTTTCCCGAGAAGTTACATCTATTCCCTTTTGTTATTTCTTTCGCTGCATTAAAGCAATTGGAAAATTTACTGACACAATAATGGCAACCGTAACACATTGAGCTTCATTAGTTGTTTCCCAAACCGGAAGAGAAAATAGTTCTAACAAAACAAAACACAATCGATTGCCAGGGTGTGCAAATACAAGATTTAAATAAAGAGTATGCGGTAGAGATACATGTATGGTGCTACATTATTATTTATTTTTTTTTAATTATTGTTGTTGGTTTGCACTTATATTCCTAAAACTTAAAATGAGTTTTTGAAATGTATTTTAAATCAAATTTTTCATAAAAACATTTCTTAAAACGGATTTCAAATACTTTTTGTTTGATACGAATATGGGCCTTAATGTATTAAACTGTCAGAGTAAAAATTTTGTGATATATTTTTGTCTTAATATGTATTGATTTTTTAAGGTTTCTTCCACTTTGTTTGCATGATACTGATACAGATACTGAAACGGTAGAAAACGATAATGGGAGCAAAAAGATCTAAAATTTGAATAATCTAAGCTATCACCAGCAAATAGCAGTGAAGATATATACATATATATACCTATATATTGGTAAGTCCATATTTACACTATGCAAGTCTTATTGCTAAGCTGATTAGTTTGTTAGGAAAGAGAGACGAGGGGAAAAGAAACTTTACTGTTCACCTCGTCTCTCTCTCCATCAAACTAATCAGCTTAGCAATAAGACTTGCATAGTGTAAATATGGACTAAGCATAGTCATAACACCGACCTTCATACTGAAAATATTGGTATTAATTTCAATAATATCAAGATTATGGCTCATTCTGATGCTTAAAATGAAACTTTCTACAGCGCATGGCGTCATTAAAGACCGCAGTTGCTTGTATGTTATTGAAAATAAAACGGAAAAGCTTAAAATTTTAATTTATTTTTAACTTTACCTTCTGGATCTCGCATTATCTATTATTTCTTGATTATGCTTTACTAATTTGAAATGCAACCTGTTCGGTTTGGTGTGAAACCTTATTCGATCATTGGTAATTGTTGGCTTTAAAAATATTTTAGGATGGGTATATATAGTCCATCCTTAGACAAGAATACAATGTTAATTTTTAGTTCTCAGACACCGCTATATTAGGAAGAACATGTTTCAATTTATGGCAAATAAAGCCTACAAGATTTTCCAAAGCATCATATTGCAACTCTGTCAACAATATTAGAAAATTTAATTAATTTGCCTTCAATAAAAAAAAAATATTACAGCACGAACTGAAAAACTTCAATAAAAACTGCAAACTAAATGTTAGAGGCTTTTTCTAATTTTTTTTAAGTCTGAGATATCATAAATTTCAATATGTCTACCGCCATGATATGATATCTTCGTTTCGTCTAAGAATATACGATTTTAGTCGTTATTTAAATTCAAGTTGATCGGATTGGTCGTGCAGACCACTCTTAAGGTTGAAATTTTTGCAGATTCATGACGTCTTTAAATTCATTTTACTTTCATAACCACAAACATTTTTCCATTCTAGGATCCGATGGAAACTTAAGAAAACTTACTGTGCACTGTTTTATTTTATTGTTTTTATTAAACATTTTCACTGCATACCCCATTTTAATTTGTTTTCTTTATATTTTGTTTCTACTTTCACTGATTACAAAACTAAAGGACCTGCTCAATGTGAAATCTTGTTTATTTGATCATGAACTCATTTTTAAGTTAAAAAAAAAGAAATTTGTATGAAAAATTTAATTTTGTGTGTGTGTGTGTGGAATCTTGTTTATTTGATCATGAACTCATTTTTGCATTTATTAAAAAAAATTTATCTAAGATTTAAATTTTTGTGTTTATTTCTACGGTCTTTATGAATACGACTTAAAAAAAATTGTTATGGGCTCAGAAAATATATTACACTCTTGTTGCAGTAAAACAAACGTTCCCTCGCTTTTGAATAAATTTATATTATATGTAAATATTAAGGGTCTAATTCATAAAAAATATTTTGATTTTATAAATTTGAGCCATTTTTTTTTCGTTTTTGCGATTTTTTTGGATTCTTGGCTTTTTTCTTTTTGGCGATTTTTCCGGTTTTCGAGAATTTATTTGTGTTTTGGCGATTTTTTTTAGTTTCTGCGCTTTTTCGTTTTTGCGATTGTTTGGCTCTTGGCGTTTTTTAGTCTTGGCATTTTTTTTTGGTTTCGGCGATTTTTTCGGTTTTTGGTATTTTTTTAGTTTAAGCGATTTTTTTAGTTCTGGCGCTTGTTTCGTTTTGACGATTTTTAAATAGGGATTTCTATATTTAGTACTTTTTCTAAGATTCCACGCTTTTTTTCGTTTTTGCGATTTTTTTGGTTCTTGGATTTTTTCTTTTTGACGATTTTTTCGGTTTTTGGCAGTTTATTTTAGTTTTAGCGATAATTTTTTTTTAGTTTTGGCGCTTATTTTCGTTTTTGCGATTTTTTAATTTTGGGACTTTTAAGTGTTGGTGCTTTTTTAGCTTTACGTTTTTTTTTCGTTTTTGAGATTTTTAGATTTTTGACGTTTTTTATTCTTGACTTTTTTATTTTGGCGATTTTTTCATTTTTAACAATTATTTTTAGTTTTAACGTTTTTTTCGTTTGGCGATTTTTTTAATTAATTCTTAAATTTTTTATATACATGTACTTGGAAAAATCTAGATAAAGAAAAAAAAGAAAAATTTCAAATGGTGCGAGACCAGAAAAATAATGTCAAAATCACTAATTTGGCATCACTATTACAAATAATTGTTTAAATAGTGCACAATGAAGACAAAAACCATCTCAGCGGATATATAATATTTATTGGCTTGCTGCGATAGTTTTGTTTTATTATTCTTATTTTCCTGCTATACTTTACTATTTTCTTATTGTGTTGTGTCAGTTATTGGCACATTAGTGTCAATTGTTTGATCATAAATGCTTCGACATGCACACACACACACACACACATTTTTATTAATCAAATTTCCATAGAAAATTTGTTGCATAAACCTCTTATTAAACAGAAATATTTTTTATGAATAAGGCAGTAAATGTTTTTTTTTATTAAATTTTTCACTTAAAAAAATCACTTATGGTAGGATATTTTATCCGCACACAACTCTCAGGAAGAAATTTGCAAATGCTAAGCTGGCAACACTGTGACTATGATGACAAACATTAATACGAATATTGCTATTATTGCATACTTTGAGGAGGCATAGACAACCACATGTGCAAGAAATTCATCCCCAAATTGCAGAAACAACTTAATTTCTTTCAAGCGCAATGACGTCATTGCATTTTATAAAAATCTTAATGTGTTCATGGATATACAGAATATTTAACACAATTTTTTAATTAAAAGAAACAAGTTCTCACTTAAATGTAAAGACACCCTCTTAGAGGATTATGATATGCGGTCACTTTGAATGAATTCATGCCTTTTAAGAAAAACAACAAGCGGAATGTATGTACTGGCATATAAGATTGTAATGCGAAGCTTATAATAATTATATACATATGCAGGTCAATATTTTGTAAAAAAATTTTAAAGCAAACATATTTCTTTTATTTGGATATTTGAATTCAAAAATTACGTTCATTGAATGTTAAAAGAGCAAACCATTTAATAAAGCTTGATTTATTTTCGTTTTTAGGAGGTCTCCTTTTTATTTTTAGACGTTTGGCTATATCCTCACAAATTAAACTTATGAGATTAGCAAATTCTATATTTCCTTATTTATACAATTATTTATCATTCTTATTATCTCCGACACATGTAAACATGGCTTATTTAACTGAATCTAAATTTCTTGTAAATTTAAAAAACTTTTTATTGAAATCGGTTAGATTTTTTTAAGTTTTTGCTGCCAATTTTCTATATTCAGGAGCGCGGTCACGCCTAATTTTACAAATATATATTACCCACTTTTCTAAATTCAATATCACGTCACTTTCAGAGATCGAGCTGTGTGCCAAGTTTCGTAAAAAGCGGTTAAGTAGAAGCACGTGATACATTATATTAAGCTTGAGTGGGCATGGCCCAGCCCACTTCTTTAAGCACAAAATTATGTGATTCTAAAATTAAGAGCCGCAACTGATAACCAAGTTTCATGAGAATCGGATAATTAACCTTTCATGGGTGTGGCCCCTCTTTTTTGAATGCAAGATTAAATATTGTTTAGAGCTCATTGTTGTTTGTGCCAAGATTTGTAAAAATCGGTTAAGAAAAAGCGAGTGGAATATCATATTTAATTTTAATGGGCGTGGTTCGGCCCATTTTCAATATGGCTCAACTGCGATATGTCGTCTTTACTAAGTTTCGTAGCAATAGGATTAGTAAAATATCATAAAATCAAAGAAAAAAATTTAGTGGGAGTGTTACAACCCTTTTCTGGATAATACGACCAAATGGAACCTATAACCTCTAAGACAAATTTTGTCTTTTAAATCGGTTTAAAAGTTAGCTACGTAACTTGAAGTAACAAACCTAAAAAAGTAAAGACGAATTGATAACCTCCTCCTTTTCTGAAGTCGGTTAAAAATAGATCTTGAGTCCGCCAGTCTGCCGAAAAAATGTAATCGAAAACATTCCTTTTCCTGTATTTTAAAAAATTATTAGTAAGCTTTCAGGCAAAATAAGACAACTGCAAATAAAAAAAATGCATTCGAAAATTCGAAATTGTCTCTCACTCTTTATTCCTCATGGCATCTCCTTAAAAAAGGAGAGTTTTATTCTCGAAAAAAATTAAATAATTCCCTGGGAAATATTTGGAATTATTCTGATTGATTTTATTTCTCCAATTTTTGCAACCTTTGCGAAATTTTTTGAAACTGTAATAAAAATATAAAGTACAAAAACTTTTCAAGTCGGTTGCTATTTTCAAACCATAAAAGATTCGAGCAGTTTTGCATATGGGATTTAATTATTTTCAGCCCACTGTGGCGCCGTTAATGTTTAACAAAAATGAATTTTCCAGTAGTTATTAAGAAATTATACATACATAAAGCATAAAGCATTTTTTAGCAACTTTTTTTCTGGCAACACTGTTTTTGACAACTCAGCTGTTTTCGTGTATCATGTTATTGTTAAACCTGTTCAGTTTGGTTTATAATTTAACCATGAATGGACTTACAAATGAACAACTCTTGCAGATTATTAAATTTTATTATCAAATTTCATGCTGGGTTAAGAAAGTGCATCCATCGTGCACTTCTGCCATTTAATGTTCAGTTTGGGCGACCTTCTGAGGCGGCTATTCGGAATGTTGTCATTAAATTTCACACCAAAATTACATTATTGAACATTAAACCACCAACAAGCATACGTAGAGGGCGGACAGAGGATAACATTGTAGTTATATCCGCAAGTGCTGTTGATCACCGTGGCTTATCGATTCGGCGCCATTGGCAGCAATTGGGTCTCTGTTACTTTTTTTTTTTGCACAAAATGTAAGAGTTGGACTGGGATGCATTGTTGCCATTTTGGCATTTTCACTGCCAGATCTGGCATTTTCATTAGTTAAAAAGCATTAAACTTTCAAAAAATTCTGCTAGATGCTTTCTGGCCGAATTTGTTGAAAATAAAAAATTGTAATTTGTTAAAAAAAATTCTTCTGCATAGATGATTTTTCTCATAAATATACATGTATTGCAGGCTAAAGGTTCCCTGATGATCTGCACTAGCAAAAGTGAAATGCGCATAGGATCCAAATAACCCCTCAATAATCAATTTCAATGTATTTATAATTAAAAAAAATATTTTACTGAACAAGTAAAAAAATTTTGGAATTATAGTGCGTAAAAAAAAATTAAACGTAATTGTAACATTTCCAAAAAAATACCAATTATTAACTATTTTATATTTGTATGTGCTCTAAAAATAACTGCAAATACTAATAAGTTTGTATAAACATGAAGTTCAAAGCCATTTCAAGAATCTTTTCTACATTTAAATCTGGCATTATACTTTTCTTCTGTAGAACATTTTAGCAGAATTTTTTGACCGATTTAGCATTCTCGCATCATAATTTTCTGGCAACACTGCTTGGATGACATGTGGTTTCAGCAAAACGGTGCCACATGTCACCCAGCACGCAAAACAATGGCCGGTCGGTCAACAGTTTATTTCACGTTTGTGACCGGTCAATTGGCCGCTTAGATCGTGCGATTTAACCCCTTTAGACTATTTGTTGTAGGGCTATGTTAAGGCTCATTTCTATAGGAACAACCCCGCAACACTTGACACACTGCAAGACAATATTGAAGAATTTATTCGTGAGATACGGGCCGATATGTTGGCGAGAGTATGCCAAAATTGGACCCAGCGTATGAACAATTTCCGACGTAGCCGCGATCAAAAATTTGCATAAAATCGTTCTACCGACTCAAATAAAGATTGTATACATTTCTCTAAATTTTATATGTTTTTTTTTACAAATCAAATCCGAAAGCTCTGAAAAAATTACCTTTTATTAATTATGATTTATCTTGAGAGAAGCTTCACACTGATTTCGGCTTTGCTTGTACTGCATATGCACATATTTCACATTGAAATTTTTTCACAAAAATATTGGGAAAGCTTAGTGTTCTTCTATCTTTAACAATCGACCTTTTTAAATATTTAACAGAAAGATTTTGTGATAGTTGTTTTTTTTTTGGGTTACACTACGTTACATTTACAAAAGTGTTTCAATCTCATATTAAAACAGGGTGCAGTATAAACATTTAAAAATACCACTATTTGCGCAGAGCGCAAACTCAACCAAAAATATTTTGACAGAAATCCTGCAACAAAATTTTACATGCAAAGCTTTTGCCTCCTTAGAAAATATACATACATACAAACACACCTTTTTACTTGAATGAAGACGTGCTCTACTCGTAGTTACCCTTAACCGTGGTTTTACCAGCAAATCAGTTTTAACTCGTTTGTCTTACAAAACACTTGCCTCTCCCTAGAAACGTAGTAAGAGTTAATTACGTTAACAAATTGATATAAATTCAAAAAAAAAAAAAAGAAGAAAAAAGAAAAGATGAATGAAAGAAGAATCAAGTTAAAGAAAATTCACAAGATTGATTAATTATTGCGTGGAAATTATTGTAAAGAAATTTATGAAATTTTTTTAGCAAGTGAAATGTGAATTAGAAAAAAAAAATAGAATATAAAATTTTCACAGCGAAAATAGGAAAGAAAATCGAATATGTGCAAATGTCTGAATATCGAAAATGTATATTAAAGTGTTTAAAGAAATGTAAGTGTGCTCATGGCTCTTATGAAAGAGATTTTAAACAAGAAATTATCGTACATAAAAAACAAAAAAAAAAATTGGCTTGAAATAAAAATGAAATTAAAATAAACTGAAATTGTTAAGTAATTTATAAAAGTGTTTTACTTAAAAAGAAAAATTATTAACAAACAAATGATATTTTAAAACAAGCAAATGCTGCTGCTGCTGCTGCTGCTGGTGCACACACCAAATACTCGTACATCGTACATGCGATACTACAGACATACATACACACACACATACATATAGTTTTCAACATATCGATTTTCAACCCAACCAACAAAACAGAACAGGAAAAGCACAAATAATAAAAATGAAACAAATGTTAAATTTGAGTGTGTGTGTGAGTGTGAGTGTGTGTATTAACTCTTCTTCACGGACAATAACAAAGTTACGAACTGATTACCAGTTTCAGCCCCGCCACAGACGTATAAGCCCCAACATATAATAAAATATGGACCTTCAACGTAATCATTGGTTCCATAACCAGCAACTAACTGCATGCAGCCAGCCATTGGCAAAAACTTGTGTTTGTTTGCTAGACTTTTGTCATTGTTTGTTCCCGTACACTAAACAAACAACCAACTAACAAATATTGTATTGGTTAAAATTTAGAGAAGCAAATTTGCCACAAACAATACAAATAGTAATAAAGGAGCATATTATATAAATTATAAATTTTGTAGTGAACAAAGTTTGAATAGAGAAGGAGGAGGAGGGGGAGGAGGAGAATAAAACCAAAATATGGGTTTTTTCTAATTAAATTGAATATGGCGGATGTAAATAGTGCAGGAAATAAAATACTCGCAGTCACGGGTCGTTACATTAAGGCAGGGTTACATTCATTAATTTAATACAAAGGATACAATTAAAAAAATATAGTTTAAAACTTAGCAAGGACAACAAAAAAATTAATCACTTGTTTACAACATTTTTGAAAAGATAAAAACCACCTTAAATTTTATTTACTGCCTTTAGAAAAGCACATAGAAAACAAAATTAACCATAAATTACTTTTATTATATTACAGCAGATTAAACATACTGTTTCCAAAACAAAAATTACATTTTGTTAAATTTATATTTTATTTAACTAATTTACTTGTGAGCAGCTGTGTTTTAAACTTATTTAATTCTAAAAAAAGTTCAAAGTGCGGGGTGGTTGGGAATTGGGCAAATGTCAAAAACAACCCCTCCATATGATTGTCAATGTTTCTTTTTTTTGTGCATTCTTTTAGTTGCCTGCCCATTGGGTGTGTTTTTGTACTCTGCTTTAGGTAAGTGTTTCTGTGCAACTGAGCACAAATTGGTTTCCGCATTTTGTGCTAAACAAAGTAACTGTTATTTTTTAATGCTTTCTGTATTACATTCTCTCTTCCTCTCTCGTTATTTGAATTCTACTATTTGCCAGGTATGGGAAATAACCGTTTAATAAAAATTATAAAATTTTAGGAAAAATATTATATTCACTATAAAATTCCAAAAAGTTTAAAATACGAGGGCGAATCACTAAGTCCGTGATTTTTTGAAACAACACTGTCCCCATGAAATACCACCTGTTAATAGACTACTGTCCTTTTGAGCAAGTGTCGTCATTTACTTTGCGTTTAAATGATTAAACAGAATACCGGCATAAACACATTTTCCATACAAATTGGCACAAAAAAGCAGCCACAGAAAGCAGTCGTGAGATAGAATCTATTTTATTTTGAGAGCGTTTTTTTCTTATGCTCTCACATCTAAGTAGTCATTCTCTCAAAAATGTTACCATACTTTCAATAAATTTCATACATTTTGTAAACAAACCTAAAAAGAAAAATAAACACAAAAGAAAATAAAACAAAAATTAGAGAGCATTTGAAGTTACTGCCGACGATGTTATTATGGGCTTTATTAATTTGGGAGCGATTTTCCTGAAGTTGCAGACTTTATTCTGTTTCATCATCAACAGCAAAATGGAAAAAAGCGAATTTCGGGTGCTCTTTAAACATTATTTTCTGCACCATCGATTTCAATGGTAAAAAAGTGGTTTACTGAGTTTCGTTGTGGTCGCACAAGTACAAATAACGCTGAACGTTCTGGACGACCAATTGAGGTCAGTACACCCGAAAATGTCGAAAAAATCCACGATATGGTGTTGCCCGATCGAAGAGTAAAAGTGCGTGAGATTGTTGATGCATTTCATATGGCAGTTAAGTGATCGGAAACGTGTGACAACTTCAAAGGATTGTTTGGAGTTGTTTGACCGCAATCTGAATGAGTTTTTGCGGCGTTTTGTAATTGTGGATGAAACATGGATCCATTACTGTACTCCGGAGACCATGCATATATGCGATACTTATAGCCAAAAAAGTTAAAAAATAAAAATAAACTAAAGATTAAATAAAGAAAACCATCTTCAAAAGCAAAAGCACTAACAATTTATGTTTAGATTTAATTTAAATTTAGTTTAATAAAATATTTTTAAATTTGTTAACTATAGTGCTGTTTGAAGTAGTGGGTGACAAGAAGGTTAGCAAATTCTACATTTTCAGAGCCGGACAAAAATATTCACACCATCCATCCTTGATTTGGATCTCTTATACATATATTTTGAGTAAAAAGACACAGCCCGATAAGTTTTCAAATAAAGTTATATATTTATATGTTTCTTATATAAATATGAGAAAAACTAGAATCTGAAATGCTGCTTAAGCGAAACATAAACAATTTTCCTATTCAAGGAACAAATCCAGTTGGAGAAAAGTATTCACACAGCGTGCCGTATTACCTTATGAAATCAAAGTTAGAACAAATTAATATTTTGTGGAGTACTCGTATCTTTTTTATAACCTATTCTAAACGTCTTGAAACGGAATGAACCACTTCTTGTTAAATCAATTCCACTAACATCTCAGTAAAAAAATAAGATCCTGAATTTGTGATCCGGAAGTGGTGCAAAATTGGATAACTTGGTTTCATTGCAAGAAGTTTTAATTTTTGATCCATACTCAGTGAATCCGAAGTCATGTTCATGATGTTGAGTAAATCTGATTCTTCTTTTCGTAGGATCTTATTTTTTCTTTTCCTAATTTTTTATTTAAATCAATATATTTTTTATATATTTTAAAATCTTATACTTCATGACATTGATTTCATTTTCCTAAAAAATCAAGACACATCGTAAGTATTTGCAAAAACTACAAATGATATTTTGGAAGTAAAGAAAAATTATTTAATGAATAATTACTTCCAATTTTTTTCACTGGCATTCCATTATTTTTTCAGATTTTTTTCACGCTTTTCTACTCGTCTGTCGAATTGACCCAAAAGCTTTTGAATCGGCTTCATGTCCGGTGATTGTGGTGGAGATAGTAGAATGTATGTGAGCTGAGGCAGAGTTTTTCTGGTCCTTCTCTTGTTGAAAATCATTCCTCAGACACAGTTTCTCTATGATGCCCAAGAGAATTTGTTTTAAGATATTCAGATAAACTATTTCTTTTCATCACTTCGCCGATGAAAATTAAATACATCCCCATATCATCACGGTGCTTGATGATAATTACAATATTATTCTCCTCCAATTCGGTATTTGGCTCCTTTCAAGCTCGTGTTTTTCCATCCGTTTGAAAAATATTAAATTTGCTTTCAACGGTACAACAGTACACTATTCAAAAAGTCTACACATGAATTTTGAAACCTTTTTTCAATTGGTCTTACTAATATCTATATTTTTTTCTTGTAACTGTAAGAGGCGCTGTGCCATTGGTGGATTTCCTTATTAATCTTCTCTAGATACTCTTGGATATTTTTTATTTTTCTTGCAATCAGAATTTCTTCTTTTGAGGTAAGCTTTCGAGGTCGGCCAGTACGAGGGGAGGAGGTTGAGGGTCTTGAAAAGTAATTAAATGTTCTTACAATGCTGGCTACAGTAAATCAGCCTCTTTTTACCATTTTGTTAAATTCCACATTTTATCGTTTTTGTTCATCAAGCAGCTCTGAAATGATTTTTCTTTCACTTTTTGGGACATACGAATGAAAGTATTTAAATAAGCAGTAAGTTAACAAACAACTAATGGAATATTACATTTCGCTAGATATTTTCGTCTAAAAAATATTAAACTTCAAACATTAATGTGAAGTGCTGCGTGAATATTTTTGTCCGCTTCTGTACATGTGTGTGGTACCAAAGTTATTTGGTTTTATTTTCAACCTTTTTAGTTTCTATTTTTAAGTTGGAAATTTCGCGAGACTCCGCTTAATGGAAATACATTTGAAGTGATTTTAATGAGCGTACTCCTGCATAGTTTTTCAAACTTGAGATCATGTAATTTTGCAAGGGCATGTGCCAATTCTCATTGAAATCAGTATTCCATTTATGATCTTATGACAATTCAAATGAGTTCAATGCTGGTGAGGATAGTTGTGGCCTCATTTCACTGGAAATTAAAATCATTTCTTTATGCGAGATTGAGTTATTACATGGAAATGATGATAGGACTCACTCTTTTTAATGTATCGAAGTATATGAAGTATAATTCGAATACACCCATTTTTCCGAATTTTGTTTTGCGTCATCCTCAGGAGCTTTCGAAACGTAATGTTGCATCATTACCAGAGCCAAGTTTAGTGGTAGTCTGTTGAGTACATACAGGTACATACACAGCCGGCTCTGGATAATTTGAAACTCGTTAATTTAAAGGTCTCGATAAATTGAACTGTTTCTCAGGTTTATTGAAAAACATTAAATAAATTCAAACAAATCCATGTAATTTGGTACTCCGTTAATTTTTAATTATTTTTATCTAAAATAACAGAAATTTTTCATTATCATTATCTACGTAAACATGTACATATATAACATAAAAACGTACACAAGTTTAATCGAACTCTTGTTAATTTGAACTCTCGCTTATTTGAACTTTTTTCCTGGTAACCTGAATTTCAAATTATCGTGAGTCTACTGTATTACCTAATTGTAATACCTAATTTTTAATGCCAAATTGTGTCACTTTCAGAGCTCAAAGTGAGTGCCATGTTTTCTCAGAATAGGCAAAATAGAATCACGTGAAATATTAAATTAAGATGTGGCTCCGCCCACATCTTTAAGCACAATATTATGTCATTACAATTATCTTGTACCCAATGAAGCACTAAAGTTGAACGGGCGTTGCCCTGACCAATTTTTTAATATTGGGTCACATTTAGAGCTCAGAGTGAGTGCGAATTTTCGTAGGAATCGATTCAGTAGAAGCCTGTGAAATACCATATTAAATTTAAGTGGGCGTGCCTCAGCTCTGATAGTTATATACCATTAGAATTATTATTATTAGAATTAGTTTTTCAAATATTCAATCAAGAGTTAAATAAATAGTTTTATTCCATTGTTTGCACGAACTACTTCAGCCAACAAAAATACTATCCTTGTGGCCAAAATATTCTTTAAAAAAAATATAAAAATAAATTAAAAATTGAGCGAAATACACCAGGTATTATAGAAATGTCACTAATAGATATAAAAAAAAAACTGTCAATGTCCCCAAACATAAAATTGCCAGGGTGCTTGCTGAAGTTGCCACAGCTGGCAATAAATAGACGTGGCCATTTTTTGTAATTTTATGTGTAACTAGATGAGCCCGCCAAACGTTGTCTTACCCTCAATAAATTTTTTTTAACTACAAACTACTCCATACAGTAGTCACTTGTTGGTTAAAAAACAAAACGAAAACCTACCCGGTATTGACCAGAATCTGTGCTGAAAATTTCAGCTTCACAGGTCTTATAGTTCCACAAATCATGGGTTAATAACAAACGCACACTGCAATTTTATATATATAGAAGATATATAATCTAGCGCAAACTTTCAAACAATGTATCACGCAACGGCGCCATCTACTTAAAATGAAACAAAATGAAACGTACTTATTTTCGTGAAGTATACTCACACACCACGTACTTGCACCGTTGTAGTACATGCTATGTATCAGAGATGGCGCTGTATGTAAAAACTGATTTTCACTGTTTTCCTGCTTTTCTCTTGAAATTTTCCCTGAATTTTCTTTGCTATAAACCTCACGGAGCCCGATACCTTTCCAACGAATGCAAAACCGTGGAAATAGGTTCGAGCGTTATGGAGTTATAGCGTCAGGAAGGAAAACCCGACTTATTTTTATATATTAGATTATTTTTATTTTTTTATGCAATATAACTTGCCAAAAATAATTAATAACTTTTCGTGAAAACGTTTATAGTGCGTTTCCACTTTTGGTTTCGCGTAAACCCGTGTTTTGCAATTGGTTTTCCTATATAAATTCCACATGAGCAAAATTAGCTGAGAAACCGATTTTGATTCAAAACACTAACTAGTCAAAGCTATTTGTGCAACACTGTGTTTATTCGATGATGCAACATTAAGTGATGGAGAAATTCGAAAAAAAATTACTTCCGTTTACCAACTGAAAGTGTTTTGCCATGTTTTCTTCCCCGTAATAATAATAACAAATAAATTACTAAAAATTAAATAATATTATATTCACTAATAATAAACGAAAATATTAAAATAAACTTAAAATTAATTTCGAAAAATCGTTTACACAGAACACTTGCAATTTAATGAAAACACTTCGAAAGGTTTTGTGCGAAACAATTTGTTTTGATCAAAATAGAATCGTACTATTAGTTTACTTAAAAAAAAATCAAACATGTTTCTCGCTAATACAAACATTTTTCTACTCTTGCGAGTATTGCTCTATTTTCGAAGAACTATTACTACGTTTATACGAGCACTATTTCCAAATAAATATAAGGGCATTGTAAATTTATAGAAACTTGGTAGCACTTCTATAGAAATGTTACTTATGATTACAACAAAAAAATTGTGTAAATGTATAAAATAACAAATAATAATTTGTTTTTTTATTGTCATTATTTTCTTCTATCAATGTTTTTTTTTTGCAATATTTATCAATTTATTTATTTTTATTAGGAAACATTTGCAAATGTGGCTACATCAATCATTTTATTTGCAAATAGTGCGTTAATCGCGAATAGTTTTCTGAATTATTAAAACGCAATAAAAACAACAATATGGCAACAATTTACAGCAAATAAGCCGTGCGTATAAACGTAGTACATGTAAATCAGCTGATAAAAAGCAGGTCATTTTCAATATATGGCAATGTTAAACTACACAATTTAAAACTGTCAGCGCAGCTGTAGTTGTGTAAAACATATTTCTATTTTTATTTTAGGCATTTTGAAGAACTAAAGTTATTTTGGATAAATTTATCCAACAATAATTTCTAATTTAAAAACTTTTGTTATTTTAATACTTGAATATACTGTCTTTTATATCATTGCCAGCTCGCAAAGCAAATTTTAATAATGCACATTGTTGCCGCATTAAAATTTTAATATACTCATTGTGAATTCCCTAATTAATTAATTTATTAAAGAAATTTAATATGAAGTTCAAAATAAAGTGATTTAAGAAATAAGTATATAATTTTATACAGATTGTGGTAGGCTTCAAATCACAGAACATTAAAAAAAATTGACTTTCAGAAAAGCCCTGTAATGTTTGTTTTTGATTGCCCTTTGGTTTAATTATTTGAGTAATTGAGTTTTTTTTATATGCTAATTACACGTACGAGATAATGGTGGTATTTCGTTTATTACAAAGTGCTTGTATTTGCGTTTCTGCTCTGTCTGTTTCATAATTTTCTCCATTTTTTCTCCCCTCTTTAAGAGGTGAATTACTTAAAAGGTCTTCGATTTAACTTAATAAATTACTGCCGCCTTAAGGTTTTCCACCAAAAAAAAAGAAGGACTCCCATTGGGTCTCAACATACACATGTGAACACACCAATACTTAGGGACGTGAGTATTACTTTTATTGTTATAAAAATAGATTTGAAACATTTTATGAAAGGACAACGCAACAATTCATAAATATACACCTGAGTTATTTTTCGCCGAAGACTATCGTTTGGTAACTGGCTTTCAAAGTTGTAATTTGACATTAAATAACACTACAAGCATACATACATACATACATACATACATCTGTACATACATACATACATATATATCAAATCCAAGTGTAGAGATTGAGTGCCTTTCTTTTGAAGTTTTTATAATTTCCTTAAAGGTATTCACGTCACGTCTCGATTGACATAATTAGGCATCAAATTATTCGTTTTTTTTAATTGGATTTTGTAAACAACTTCCAGACTACAAGTCAAAAGTTGTTATATTATTTGAAGTTCTTTATTAATTTATGTCTTATAAAATTCATCTTCATCATCAAATATACACATCAAACAGTGGCAATACCATTAAAAATTGTGCACAATTCCTCAAAATTTAGTCTGATAATTTTGCATTTACAAACAATCTGATAATTTTGTATAATTTTTGTAAACTAATTTTCTATGTGGTTTTTGTTAGATTTCTTGAAAACTTTGCACTTTTACAAGAATGGAAGTTTTGACGTGAATACCCCTGATATGCATGTGCGTGTAATACCATCTTTCTCTTTACCTCAAGGTATGGTCACACTTGGGCAAACATTTGCCCCAAAAAACGTAACTAATAAATATTAGTGAAAAACATTTTTATTCAGACACGTGTTTCTTAAGTTAAACAATTTCATAAACATCTAATAGACAATGTCATAGAATTCAAAATTTTTGGAAACTATTTAACTTAACAAACACGTCTCTGAGTTGAAAGCTTCTTCATTAATATTTAGGGGTTACGTTTTTTGAACAAATATTTGCCCAAGTGTGACCATACCTTTCATCAGTCAATTAGCCTATTTATAACTCTTTTGAATTAAAGCAGGAAAGCTCAAGAATGTTTTGCAGCTGTATTGGTGCGAGAATTCTAAGTACAGTGGTACGAAAAAGTAAGCACAACGATTTTAATTAAAATTTAATCAAACAAATTATTTTGACCACTGAAGTTCGCACTGAATTTGCTATTTGTTGAACAGGTAAAATGAGAAAGCTTTCAATACATTTTGCTGTTTCAAAATTTAACTTAAAAAAAAAAACAAAATGAATTGATCATTTTTTCCGACTTTATTAAGTAAACAAAAAGCAAATTAAATCCTCATCGGTAAACCCACTTACCTAACAATATAAGTATGAGCGCATTAAGGTTAAAATTTCTTTTTTTAAACACAGAAAAAATAGACAAGAATTATTTTCAACAAAACCATGTTATTGAAAACAAATTTTAATTTCAATAATATTTGTCATTTACTCAATACGATATTTTATCAATACAGGACCGTTTAAAATACCATTCAATTTATTTATGATTTGATCAGGCTAAAGTTCGTATCGCTTTGTAAGCCAAATTAATTTGTTTGTGCTGGTGTTTATCTCTCTTGTTGATTGACCCAAAGCGCTGATCTGCTATTGTTGTTGTTTATTTTGATTGCTCGTGTTGTATACGTGTGAATGCCGACAAGAAGCCGAAACACATCGTGGCTTGTGTTTTTACTCAACAAAGTTATTTTTAAATTAAATATATAAATATATATAAATACGAGGTTTGTTTGTTTCGTATAGCGAATTTTGAATTTTCGCGGGTTACATGTATTCGAATTCTGATTTTTTGTGTGGCGTTATGTTGGTACTCATGTCACTCACTTATGCCGACAATTTCGGCCATTTTGAATGTACAGTTAATTGTTGACAGCTGCTTTGCTTGCACGTGTTTTGGCTCGTCTTCGATTTTTATCTATTTGAAAAAAATGGAACAAAGAACCTGTATAAAATTTTGCGTGAAAAACGAAATTAAATGCGCAGATGCATTCCGAATGTTGACTGTGGCATAAGGAGAAGCTACCTGGTACAAAATGTTCTCAGAAGACCGAGAAGATGTGAACGACGAAGAGCGTGCCGGACGCCCGAGCACTTCAACAACAGACGAAAAATTCATGGAAGTGAAGAAAAAGGTATTGGCCAATCGTCGAATCACCTAGACCTGGACCTAGACATATCGATTGGCTCGTGCCGTTCGATTTTTATTAATGATTTGGGAATGAGACGGGTCGCCGCTCAAAATTACTCAATTTCGACCAAAAATAGCATCGCATGAACATTGCTAATGAGCTGTTGGACTCTGTCCGCGACGACCTAAATTTGCTCCAGAGGGTCATAACTCGTTAACTGGCCCCCTTTGACTTTTTCTTGTTCCCGAAACTGAAGAGGACCATGAAAGGACGACGCTACGCTACGATTGACGAGACAAAGACGGCATCGAAGGAGGAGCTGAACAAGATAAAAAAAAATGATTTTTTGAAGTGCTTCAAAGATTGGAAAAAACGTTGGGATAAGTGCCAACGTTTGAAGGGGACAAAATAGATATTCATGAATAAATACATAATTTAAAAAAAAAACACAAAGTTCGCGATAATTTATGAACACACCTCGTATATATAAATAAATATGGTAATTACGTTAGTCTATTAGTCAAGAGGTTGCGGGTTCGACTCATCGCAAACACATTTAATTTTAATCACAGCCAAGCAAAAACAAACAAAAAGGTATTGAAAAATGTGACATTCATCCACACACACACACACAATAACAATTATCGCTGAAAATAAAATTTCAGTCAACAACTTTTTTCTTTGTTTCATTAAAAAATATAAACGTGCTTACATTTTTATTTATCAATAATACAAAAATCGTCATCACAGAAAATTCAAAAGATTTTTTTATTGAATCGCCGATTTTCGTATTCAAATATCAAAATAATTTTTTTTCTGTGAACTGAAAGTCAATTTGCTGTAATTTTTCCTCATAATAATAATGCCTGTGCACAGAAAAAAATGATCAAAAACATTGTACACCGAAAAGTAGTATCTTAATTCCATAATTTATTTTACGCACTGTATTTGAAAACTCTCAATACAGTCGCTTAGCATGTTCATTCGTTACTGTTTGATGCTACGAATACAACTGGGACGAAAGACGAATTTCGTCCAAGTCGACGAATTCGTCGATAAGAATTCGCTGCGTCGTGTGAAGCACAATAACGACGAATTTACTCAGCGAATTCTGCTCTTATAATTGATAAAGTTAGTTATTGTTTGTATTTTTTCGTCCTTCGTCGGCGTAAAAAATAGAAATAAATCAATCGGAGAGTTCGTTACGCCTGAACAATTTCGTTCGACGACGTTTTGTGTTGGGTTCATTTTCATATGCATAAATGTATTTTATTTCTGATGACGAAAGTTCGCAACGAAAACTTCGTCGTTCGTCCCAGTTGTGTTCCTAGCATCATGGACGACTAAATTAAAGAGCATAAAATAAAATGAGATGTGGCTTCTAAACCAATGATCCCCCCACTCATAAATTCACATTTATGTTTGTGTTGGCAGTTCGTTTTTGAGCGTAATATAGTTTTCTCTCATCATATCAGGGCTGCCACGACATATTTGGGTCATACTTGTAAAATTCCAATTCGAGTAAATTTCTCGTGTTCAAAAAGATAATACTGGCACATTGATGATGTATTTGAAATTCTATTATATTATAAATATATGTATAATAAAACTTGAAATTAAACCAATATGAAAAGAATCCATTGTTGTCTAGTAACATGCCACTAGACAACCGGAAAATACGAATAGTCTGAGATTAAAGTGGTAGTCCTGTTTTTAGTCACAAGAGACTACATATTAAATAAAAATACAAATTATATTTTATTACTCTCTTCATTATTGTGAGAGCACTCGCACATGTGCGCTGTTTCGGAGATCTCTGTTCTAAACAATTGTTTGGTAAAATGGGCAACATTGGATTAAAGGCTACTGACGAGTTCCATGAGCTGGAACGAAATGCATGTAGACGAAATTTCAAATATTTAAATAAACAATTATTAAAAACAAATTCGTTAAGAAGTCTCTTAAAGAAATCATTAAATCAACCATTTCATACAAAAATCGTTACAATTTCGGTAGCATTTAGGTTCCGAAATCGCAAGATTTTGTGGTCCAGTCGCTACTTAAGCTTAATTTTTCTCTGTGAAGAACACTGAGTGCCTGTTTGACACGTTAACATTATCACTCGTAGCAGACTTGCAGACTGTCACTGTTGCTCAGGGTGTTCGCTGATGCGGGGTGAGGTTGTCAAGATTGTGATTGAAGAGATTGTTATTTTTTGCTTAACATCCAATCAAAGGCAAAATTCTGTCTTGTATATTTTTGTTGTCTAAATAAAGAGTCTTCCAATAGGGGTTTCCGAACTTTGACAATATATAGCGTTCATATTGTTGCAGGCAAATCTGTCGAATTGGTTGTCATCTCACGTGCAGGAGATGTAAACTGGTCACTGAGATTGAGCGATTTGGTGCTATTAGACTTTTTCTTATAGTTGTTTCTTAAGCCGCCCTCCACGCCCATATAATCCATGCCACTATTGGACATTTCGAAAGCGCGTCACATAACAAAGCTATTTGCGGACATTTTCATTATTATTTTGATATTATTTATTATTTTAATTTAGAAACAAGAAGAGCTTAATGAAATACCCTTTATTTAATTCATATATAGCTTCTTTGATTAGTAAATATTTGTTCTAATGTGACTTTCAGCTTTCTTTTCGATTTGAAATTTGCATTTTTAAAGAAATAATTTTGTAAATGGAACAATTGGTGCTTGAAATCACAAAGAAAAATGTAAACAATTTGTGCATCAAATTCGATATCAGAGTAAACAATGGAAAATAGCGCAATACACTCTATTGAAAATTTTCATCTACTTGGCAATTTTGTTTTGCATTCAATAACAACGATAATAAGGGTTGAATTGCAATAAATCTTTGAACTTTAGATTGCATCATCAATAAGATAAAACCTGTTAAGATGAAAAACTACTGATAAAATTATAAAAAGAAATGAATACTCGTACATGATGCGTCATATTAAAAGGAGTCTTCAATGTAATTTCAGAATTAAATAAATATTGACGCACATTTAGTTTTACTTTGTAATATGGCACGAGATGAATCTTTGAATTTCATGCAAGGGCAACGTCTTCAAAAAATTAGAATAATTGTTTATTTGATGAATATTTTTACTTTATTCCAAATATGTTTTTATAATAAAGAGCTGACAAGGCTTATATTATCCATTATTCTGCCAAAAAAAAATCCGAATTCAATCCATTCAATAGAACATTTTCGAAAAAATTTGTGATTTATAAAATTAAATTTTAATGGGCGTGCCTCCGCCTATTTTTTAAATGCAAGGTTTTGCAGAGCTCAGGGTGTTTGTTAAGTTTTGTAAAAATCAGTACACTAAAACCACTTAAAATAAAATATTCAATTTTAATGGGCGTGAATCCGCCCATTTGTTCAAATTTAAGATTGTGTGTATTTTTGAGCTGAAAATGTGTGGTAAGTTTCACAAGAATCGGTTAAGTAGAACCACGTGAAATATAATAACAAATTTTAATGGGCGTAGCCCCGCCCATTTTTTCAACTTAAAAATTGTGTAATTACAAGCACCAAAGTTGTTTGTTTGTTAAGTTTCGCAGCAATCAAATAAGTAGAATATCATAAAATCGAATAAAAAAATTTGTGGGCGTGTACCCGCTCATTTTTTTAATGGAACCAATGAGAAGCTATACACTCTCAGACAATAAAAAATGTTTACAATCGGTCTAACAGTGCCAAGAAAAAAAATTGAGACGAATTAAAGTCGTTTAAATAGAACATTGTGATGCATTGTAGTTTGATAAATGAGTAGCACTCTAGAGCTTGTAGTAAAGGCTAAAATATTATGCGCATGATTTTGGATCTATATGTAGAAATCGTAAGAAAACGATACTAAATCTTTCGTTGTCTCGTTAAGCCGTTGCTATACTATTATTCTTTCTTTCTTTGCCTGAATACGGACGAAGCTGCAATATTGGATTTACTTTGCATTTATATTTTACTGGTTTTAAAAGTGAAACAATTAATCGTTCACAGGCCTAGAAACTTGAGTACTCAGAGCCTTATTTTCTAAAACGAAACGCTGAGTGTTAACAAATTTTATATGGAAAAATTTTAAATTACAAAAACAAAACACAGATAAAATTTTGTCAACGCTTATCGTTTCGTATTAAAAAATTAGGCGCTTAATATATTGCAGAGATTTTTAAAATATATAGAAAGATATTATTTGTCAAATAATATTTTCAATTAAAAGTTTAGTTAATTACATTAAGCTTTTAATTGCTGCATTTAATTCAAATGCAAAGCTTTCATTGAGGCTATTGATTTGTTTGCAGTTGAAAGTTTAATTAACTTTTTGAACAAAAATGCAAACGCCGCTTAACCATTAAACAAATATATATTTCGAATAAAATTTTTATTCGAAATAAAATTTTTATTCGAAATAATTTTTTTTTTTCATTAAAAATGTTTTTAGCTTTTGTTCGAATAAAATTTTTTCATTCAATATTATTATTATTTTAATATTGTTTTTTCGTTATTCGAATAATTTTTTTGTTAATTGTCATTCGAACAAAATTTTTCTTCGTTATTCGATTAAATTCTTGTTATTTATTACTTCATAAAAAAAATTATTTGCCATTCGATTGAAAGTTTTATACGAAATAAAATTGTTTGTTACATAAAAAAAATTTTAGCTGTTATTCGAATATAATTTGTAAATTAAATCAAATATATTACTTTTTTTTTCGTTATTAGATTTTTTTTTTATTTATTTGTACATTAAAAAGAAAATTTGTTTGTTATTCGAATAAATTTTTTTTCGTAATTTAAATAGAGATTTTATTGTCGTTCAAATAAAATTTTTTTATTTATTACTTTATCAAAAATATTTTATTTATTATTCGAATAAAATTTTACCAGTTATTTAAATAAAGATTTTATTGTCATTCGAATAAAATATTTTTATTTATTACTTTATAAAAAAAAAGTTATTTCTTATTCGAACAAAATTTTATTCGTAGTTTAAATGAAGCTTTTATTGTCATTCGAATAAAAAATTTTGGTTTATTAGTTCATTAAAAAAATTTATTTCTTATTCGAATAAAATTTCATTCGTAGTTTAAATGAAGCTTTTATTGTCATTTAAATAAAAAAATTTTATTTAATACTTTATTAAAAATCATTTTATTTCTTATTCGAATAAAATTTTACTGTAATTTAAATAAAGATTTGATTCGTTACACGATATCATTTTATTTTTTTACGAGTTAAAGTTTTATTCGTCATTCTAATAAATTCTTTTATTTACAAGTCGAATTAAATTTTCCACTTGTTTTTAATTTTTTCTTCGTTATACAAAATTTTTTTATTTATTACTACTACTACTATCATTTTCTTTTCTAGCGACGTACGATTAAATTACTGCTTGTGGTCGGCGGCGGCTGTTTGCTGTTTGTTTACAGCCGATCGGCTGTGTTCTCTCGTTTTAAGTACAAAGAAATCGAAACAAAAATAAATTTATAACTGTAATAGTCTCGATTATTTTTGTTATGAAAATCACGTCCTAGCTCTGTGTCGTGACATAAATAGCAAAGCTATAAAAACTGTTATTTGTAAAAAAAAATTATTCGTTAAAAAGAAATTAATATTTTTATTAGCAAGTCGAGTAAGATTTTTCATATGACATTTTAAAATAAATGTTATTTGTTGTTTGAATCGCTTTTTTTATTAATTATTCGAAAGAAGTTTTCTAGTTGTCAATCGAATAAATATGCTATTCGAATACGTTAATTATAATTAATTATTTTTGTTGTATGCAAACTTTTATTATTTATTTGCTATTGGAATAAGCATTTTTCCATAATAAATTCTGGCATTAAAAGTCAGATCTCATTACTACTCGATACTTAATTTTTAAAATAAATTTCAATTATTGTATTTTTAAATATATTCAGTAAAGTGCGATTTTACTCGCTTACGCACATTTAGAATTTAATTTTCTTCTACAAACTTATTAATTGCTAAATAGCTTTACAGTTGAAAGACTAAGTCAATTAAAATTCTACTGCATACTTGTATTGTGGGCTGCTCTGATTGAATATTTAATATTTTAAATAATTACATAATAATTGTAAAAAAACTTTAAAAGTTGTTTATAGAAAAAAAATATCTCTGATTAAATGACGCTGAAGAACACTTCTAAAACAAAAGTTTTGTTTATGGTTGTAGGTACATACATATGTAAATTTATTTCAACACGACATTACATGACACACAAACTTGCGTTTACATTTAAAGGCAAGATATTGATGACAGTAATTGACTTTTATTGTGCCGTCAGTTATTTTGCCTGCAAGTATCCGACAGGTGTTCTGTTTTGTAAAACGTAAATGAAAAACAATTTTTTTCTTTTATATTTTTTTTACTTTTTGTCATACATATTTCACTTCTAGCCAAGTCCGCTAAATGGCCAAGTGTCAATTTATCAATGTGTATGTACACACATACATACACATGTACTTGTATGTCTTTGTTTTTGTTCTAGCAAAATGTATAATTTCTACATTTATTAATCTTTTTGCATATTCAAGGTATATGGTTAGTGGTCTACGGCCTCAAGCTTTAATAGGAGGCAGGCCACCCCTGGATATAAGCTTGTATGCTTAGATGTGACACTGTCTATATGAATGACAATCTTTGCGTGCCGAGCCAGCGTTACTTAACAAATAAAATGAAAAAGTTACAAGTAATAGAATTTAATGTCGAATTGTTGCCAAGTCTACATATTTAACATAATCGTACAAATGAAATTTAATTGATTTATTTCTGGCCACAAACAATTTTCTTAACAACTGATTTAATTTTTCCTCTTTTAATATTATTAAAATGTAAATTTTTACACCAGTTAATGCAAATTTTTAAAGCTCTTGTTATATCCTAAATGACTTGCACAAACGAATATCAATTAATGTAAAAGAATTTCGCACTTTATCATAACATTTGCAATTCATATTCTTTATATATTTGAATTAAGTTGAAATATTTATTGTTAAACAGTGTAAAGATAAGACTTTTGATTTCGATTGGGTGAATCTTTATATAAAATAAAAAAAAAGAAATACATTTTCCATATGTGATATAAGCAGCCTCAAACGATGTTTATAGCTATGCTATTTATTGTGCGATAAAAAAAATAAAAGACACTGTTACAGTTATAAATTTACTTTATTTTTGATTTCTTTGTACTTAAAACCCGAGAACGAAAATAAACGAAGCAAATTCATTGATTTTGTTTTGTTTCGTACTTTGAAGTGAGAGAAACAAAAACAATGAGAACTATTGCTCAATTTGTTTTTGCACATGATCTTAAACCATAAAACACAGCCGATCGGCTGTAAGCCGGCTAACAACCGCCACCGGCCACAAACAATACATTAATTTAATCGTACGCCCCTTTTTTTAATTTTTAGGATTAAATTTATTACAAGAGTCCATGCAAAAGCTCTTTGTTAAATTAAAAAATTTTTTTTTTATATTTTACTTAGTTTAAAATTTACCTTTTTGTAAGCCAATAAATAAAATTCAAAAGTAACTGTTATTATCTAGGTAAAAAATCAAGCGCAAAAATAAAATTCAAAAATAATTTTTATTTCCTGAGGAATAAATAAAACTTCAAGTATAACTTTTATTTTCTAAGCAAAAAAATAAAAATTTCATACAAAACTTTTATTTTTTAAGGAAGAAATAAAAGTCAAGAAATATTTTTTGTTTTCTGATGAATAAATAAAACCCAGAAAGGAATTGTTAAAGTTGAATTTTTTTAATAAATCTTAAAAAAAGACAAAAATTAACACACAAAGAAGTAATATGAATAATTTTGTAATATCAATTAAAATATTTGTAATATCAATTAAAAAATTAATTAAATTTTCACCTATAAACAATCTGATAATATTAATTAGGGTTTTCCACCCAAATTAATTAATACAATTAAAAATTTAATTAAATCAATTAAATTTTTAATTGAAAACATTAATTGGTGAATACTTTTTTCAGTGAATGCAGCTAAAGATAGCCCATGTAGCAAGGAATTTCTTGGTGTATTCCATACCAAGAGTAGTGCACGTCGCACTTCTCTTTTAGTTTGATTTTTTTAGTTTAAAATTGAAAAATAATCGTTATTTGCGGTACCTGGTTTTTAATGATTTTTTTTTGGATTCGATTGATTTACTATGGTTACTAACAAATATTTGGCTCAATCCTTTGTGAATATTACAAAATATTATAATTGCATTGTTACAAATAATATGTTTTTAAATGTAAATTTTTTACAGACTTGACTGTTGGTGAATGCTTATGATGCAGACATGATTTTTTCACAAAACATTTCGATAAAATTATAATTCAGCTTAACAAGTTCAATATAGCAAAACATTTTAAACAATAGAAAAGCAATTGTAAAATACATGAGTGAGTATTTGCTGCTGCATGCACATGCATGTTTCTGTCAAGGACCAAACAAAACAAAAACCAACAAGCTGAACAAAATTAGGGCATTTAAACTATTCGTATGAGAGAATAAAAAAATATGCATGTGTTTTTGATTTTTATGGCCCTTATCAAGAATGTGCATGGAAATAAAATAAACTTTAGAACTACATACACACACATACACACGCAAATACCTATACATACATATGTAGAAATTGACTTAATCCTGCTTAGGACGACTGCAATAAAATTCTTAACGGAAATTCAAAACCTAATCAACGTCATATAACTTTGCTTACAATTAAATAAAATAACATGCATCTTAAACAATTTTCCTCCTTTTCTCATTTTGATTTTAGGTGCTAATTCATGTTTTCCGTTCATTCTCCTTTAACTAACTACACACACACACACATTCAGAAATCTTATGAAGAAATTTTAAATGCATTCGTCTATGCAGAAGAATATCTATGATAATTCATGAATAAAACAGCAACAGCAGCAGACATTTGAAATTTAAGCAAAACGAAAGCAACAACAATAGTTGCAATAACAGGCCGTGAGCGGGCAGGAACAGATTCATACACATGTATACAGTTAGATGAAAAGACAGACGGACATACTAATAGACAGATGGTGTTTTAAACAGCAACAACTCAATTTTGCTACAGCCAATACACCAGAGCTAGCAGCAAACCTACAAAAAGCAATAAAACTTTCATAAACACGCCAAAGTAATTAAAAGGAAACTTTAACCCAATTTGCTTGCAACTGCAACAGCAGCAACAACTACAACAACTCAACAACTTCTCTCACATGTATTCCCATTAACATGCACTTTTTCCAACTCCTAGATACAAAACACTAACCAACCATTGAAACATTCGCAAACAAAATCATCCAGAACAGCAGACACACACAAGAAGGAAGTACAACTGCAAGAACAACAACAAACATAAAGTTGCATACTTGTAATAAAGTATTTCAACGACAAGAACACGAACAGCAAGAACAAAGAGCTGCAGGAAACACTGCGAGAAGAGTTAAAAAATTTTTGGGATAAATAACCCCTGCTGGCCCAAGTGCATGGAATTAATTTCATGTGATTTCGGAAGTGCGAAAGTGGGCCGCAGCCAGAGATAACAAAATGCAGAAGGAAAATAATACAACAATAGAGAATTGCCAATATGTGGGGCCATATCGTCTGGAAAAAACACTCGGCAAAGGACAAACGGGTAAGTTTATGCTTAATTCTATGGAAATGTTATATTTTTTTATCTTTCGATTTTCAAATCTCTTGAATTTATGTTTGCAGTTAAAATTTACAGTTAAGCCAGAGGCATACACATTTATGTGGCATGTGGCATTAGGCCAGAGATTTTTTCATTATCTTCAGGAAAATAGTATGCAACAGTCAACACATTTCAATTGCAGTATTTTAAGTTTAGCTCTTTAAAGCACTGTTTGTCGATTTGAAAATGTTTGAAGTTTAAATGTGGAATGGTTAAGGATAAATAATAAATAATAAATAAAATCAGGCTCTGTATGACTGACTCTCTTTATGAAAGTCAGCACAGATGTTGGAAAGCCACGCTTAATATCATCTGAACACAGAAAAGGGGGCAGCAAAAAAATTAACGCAATCCGTTTGCATTTATACTTTTATAGCATGTTGTGCGCCCTTAAATAAAAATCATGAAAACCTATTAAACTTTAATTTTTTTTTGAGGGTGGAGTTGACTGAAGTTGTTAGCACGTTGACTACAAGAAAGAAGATCCTCAGTTAGAGCCCAGTCTCCGACAGTCATTCAAATAACAACACCACGCATTTTTCTCACGTGCATTAGTGGTCCATTTGTATCAGTTGTTGTAGGAGAGTTCAATTGATGAAGGCATAGACACTGGTCATCCAGCTTACACCGGCTTCAGCGGATACTAATCCTACGGGTATATTCTGTATTCCACGTGAAACTAAAACATGCGGAATTGCCATAGAATTGTTGTTGTAATTGGGAATTTACAACAACAATGCTATGTCAATTCCGAACGATTTAATGTCACGTGGAATACAGAACATACCCGCTAATGTAACATCAGAGCGCCCTCCTTCGTTGGCATTGTGTAGCAGAATAATCTGCGAAGTAAAATAACCAATAAAATGGCCTAAACACAGTTTTGAAAAGTTAGTACGTCTCATTGACACCAGAGGCGCTGCAACACAGCGTTATTAAAAAAAACGTGCAAAAGCAGAGTTGTAAAAGAATTAAGCTTTTCTTTATCTCTTCTTTCACAACCTGTCTTCTATTTCACTATCCCTTTCCTAAAGAAGGTAACGCCTAGTAATAGTAGTAGGCATTCATTGTCTGAGTGTTACTTGTCTTTATAAGAAAAAAATAAAAACATAAACTTAGTCAGATTAGGAACCTAGTCTCCTCAATATACTTTCTTAGATTTTTCCAGTCTGAAGCTTTAAGATATTCGATGTCTGGTATATTTTCCATATGGAAGATTTGTCTTCTAATTTGACTGAATGCGGGACAGTGACACTAGTAGTTCTGAAGAAATTCATCATCGTCCTCTTGGCAAACTCTACATGTCGCATCGAACCAGGTAACTTCTTAACTCATATAGAATTAGCCCCGTTACTATGCTAACCAAAGTCCGAAGTGTTGACCTTTTCAAACTTAGAATCACCATCGTCTTTTCACTATTTGGGTTTCTTCCAACAGCAGAGTTCTGCCAATCTTTGGTGTGTTGTTCTAAGGCCCATTGTTTCAATACATTTTTAAATTCTTGAAAAGGTTTGGCGTTTTCTAGTGTAATGCTATTCAGTAATGATCCCTTACTTGCAAGCCTATCCGTCTCTTCGTTTGCCGAGACACCCTAGTGTCCTGGAATCTATATTATCTCGATTTCTCTACAACATCTGTATGAGTTTATCTCATTTTTGCATTGAAGAACGCTTCGAGATTGAACTTTATGAATTCTTAAGGCTACGATAACTTTTCTACTATCAGTAAAAATACGGACTTTTAATGCCTTCCATTATAGCCGTGATCTCAGTCTGAAAGACCGTATTATGATTCGGCAAGCGAAAGAGTTTACGTATAAGACGACTCATGTCGTAAATTCCATACCTGATCGGTATCCAATTTTTGACCCGTCCGTGTAAGGACAGTTTCGGGGTTATTCCCTATTGTTGTTGCTCGCTCCCATTCCATACTTTCAGGCGGTATGGTGATGCAATTACTTTGTACATATCTATTTGGGATTTTATCAAACATGACGGTGGGAGCATTTCCCCTGGTATGTATTATATTTTAGTACGTGGTTGTATGTTCTCCTGCTGGCCATTTAACCTTTACCATCAGTCTTGTGGAGGCCTCATATGTAATCAATTGGCACGATTTAAAGAATGTTGTCCATCGTCTTAATTGATGTGGTTCTTATTGCGCGCCACATATGCTAGTAAATCACTGTCTCTGTATTTTTTGAAGGGGATGTATATTAAACATCTTTTCTAAATATGTCACAATCGTGTAGAGCCAGTGTGTCATATTGGGATTTAATCCCTATTTCGATCCAATAGCTCTTCTGCAAAAGGTCCAAACTCGTTGAGCCTTAACCGTTCTATTTTCTATATGGTCTTTCCAGGATAGTCTCCAATCAAGTATTACTCCTAGATATTTGACTTTTTTTTTTGTAATTTGTATTGTTTTGTTTTGCAAAATGGGAAATTCAAATGTTCGATTTTTCCGCTTTCACGTGAACAAACAAATTTCGAAGATCTCACTCTCTGACCCAGTTGTAAGGAAACTTCTGTAGCCCTTCCAATTAATATTCTAGGTTGACGTTTCCTTATTAAAATCACCACGTCGTCTTCAGAACAGACGGGCTTGAATCCTCCTTATGATAGAAGTTTTAGTAGACTGTGTATGGAGGTAACACACAATAAAGGAGACGGTGTCGTCGAGTTTCGCGCCATACATGACCTATTTTTTTTGTATCGTTTACCTCGCAACTTATACACCTGCTGTTAAGCATATGACTTATCCAAGAGGTTATTCCTTGATCTAAGTCGAGATCGAAACATTGTTGGAATGAATATAGATAAATACATATAGGATATAAATGCCTAGAGGATGCTACTAAAAATGACTGCATCAGCGCTGTGGTCTGTTTTTAACCAGTAGAAGTCAGCCCCATTTCCTTTAAGGTAGAAATGCAATTTTCTTGGATCAGAAAGATGACATGTCACAAGTTTAAGCCATGAAAGTAGCAGCAGAGGTTCTCCTTCCCAATTCATCCGCTTTCTCGATACCCGAATGATCTTTATGGACAGACATACATTAACTGGAATCCTTAATCTATATCGATAGCTTCTGTGGTGAGTTAAAGAGCTCTAGAACAAGTTTGGAGCAGAATTCCTACGAAAAGAGGGAGTTAAGAGTTGTCTGATTATAGAAAAAATATAGCTACATGCGCTACTTTAATGTCCCCACTTAAATTAGTGTGAACACAATTGGTAATTAGCTGTCTTTCTGTTGGAAATACTTTAGATCGTTTGCCTACTGGCACAGAGGACATTGGACCTATAGACTCCAGCGGCAACTTCATCTACATTTTTGGATCCATACGTATACCAATATAAACTTCTAGAATCCGCGACCGTTTTCCTCCCATGATGCTCTAAATGGAATTATGAAAATTATGCAGGGCATTTAACAAACAGAGATACAATTGTATTTTATTTTATGTTTTAGCTGAAGAGTGGAGACTAATGATGTGGACAGGTATGAGTTGACTCCCTTTAAAGGGACAAGTTCGATATGTCCGCTTAAAAAGGCACAAGCCAAAACCATGGGTCCGTCTTTTTAAAAAATTCCCAATGGAAGGTCATAGCTAAACATATGTACAAGTGCCTATCCTTTTTCTTATTCTGCTATACACTTTACGAAATTAGACGCCTTAAGTAGACTTGTAGTGAACTCTTTCAAAAGCTCGTTTTAGGCACAAACTTATAATCAAACCCATTTAAAATGCACAGGTTTGATCATTGGCTTGCGTCCAAAACGAGCTAGTGAAAGAGTTCGATACAAGTCTAGACTTAAGCTATACCACAACAGCTGCAATTGGGTTTAATGCAGATTAGACTTGCATCGAACTCTTTCTTTTTAAACCAAAATTCAAGGTTTTTTATTCATGACAAAATTTCCACTCACAACATTTTAATTGATAATTTTGTTTCTATTTTTCTCTCTGCTTAACAGGTCTGGTCAAGCTGGGGGTGCATTGTGTGACCGGGAAAAAAGTTGCCATTAAGATAATAAATCGTGAGAAATTAAGTGAATCTGTGTTAATGAAGGTAAGTATAATTTTAGCATATAAATCAGAAATATAATAAACACCATCAGTTTAAATTACTAACTAGTAAACAGCAATTGTAAATCGCTTTTGAAGCCATTGTTTCATTAAGCGCACAGTGGGTATAATTGCAAAATAAGTCAGAAAAATCTATTTGCCTACAAGCAATTGTTTAATTGTTTTCAAATTATAAAATAAATGGATTAGAAATAAGTTGAAATTAAGCGCAGTAGGGGAATACAAATTAACTATTTCATATGTTAATGACAAATATAGTCATTTGATGTTTTTTACTTTTAATCAAATAAAATTATACTCAAGCCGAACTTGCTAAGACTTTGTTAAAAATACCATCCCTGGATAGAGCATAAAGGGTATTTTTTTTAGACCAAAACAGCTTTAAATTGTAAAATATATTAAAAAACTTTAATATTAAGCCAAAAATATTTATTAATTGAAAATGATTTTGGGCATATGGGATATTTTTTATGAAGCGCAGCACTCTGGACTTACAAATTTGTGCCACGTTTTCAAGCATTCGGTCACGAATAGCTTCAATTCTTATCACCATAAGGCATTGACTTTACAAATTGAAATACCTTGGAGATAGAGAAGCCCAGTATTAGAAATAAACTCAAATCTGAATCTGATGAATCTCATCCATATTTACAAGCAACGAAGCATTGATTACGAGTATATTGAGGAGAAATAAGGTGCAATGACGCCATTAGAGTGTAAACTGCACCAAACCATGCATTTTTCTGGATGTAGGTTCTACTGTGGGTTGTTTTCCCCACCATATCCATCGCTTATTCAAAAACCCGTTAGGCCAAAAATTAGCCTCACCGCTGAACACACGAAGTCGTCTTTAAGTTGCACGAATTTATGACTGATTTTAAAAGTAAATCTGGATCAATTTATTTAGCATGATTTGCCACAGTGTATTACTCCTAAATGTAAAAAAGTGACAGCAGTATGACAGTTCATTTGACGCTCTATCGGCCTTAAAAAAACACCCGATAGTATGATGTGAGCACAGAAAAGCCGTGAAATATTTACATATTTCGGCATTTTTTGCTTCTATAAGAGCATATTTAAGCGCATATTTTTAATTACACAAATTTCACGCTGTGTTCGCTAATTATTTTGCATTCAATCCGGTACCAGTGTGACCGATATGTGTCAACCAATCGTGCTCTTTGAATGTATTCTTGTTTATTTGATGTTTTCATATTTATTTAGCTGTTAATTTTGCGTGAGTGTGTTAAATTTAGGTTTAAGTGTTTCTTCTTCTTGCCATATTTTATTTTCAGCACGCAATCCAATTATAAGTTGTAGAGTTTTACCTTGTCCTCTATTTGCCTGGAAACGCCTGCAATAGAACTCTCCCTGGCTCGCTTAATCGATAGTTTTCTCTTGCTGTTTGTTTGTTTCTTTGTTTTAATGTTTATTTAGTTTCTTGTCCCTTATACGAGATTGAGTGAACTTAATTTTCTTTAGCTTATTTTATTTTACTTTCGATAACTTTTAATGCATGCTATATTATATTAGATATTACATAGCATGTATCACACACACACACATACTTATATATGTATATATATAAGAGTACATACATATAAAGTAGTTATATATGTATATAACTACGCACTAGGTAGGTTTATTTTTATACGGAAACTTTAATTGGTTTTGTAATTAGTTTTGGTCAAGTTAAAATTTAGTGTTTGCTTGTGACAGAAGATAAAAATATATTTTTATCTGCACTTTACCACCGAGATTTGTAATGAGATTTTAGGAAATAGTGCAAATTACACATACTGAGATTTGAAGAAAAATATAGAATGGAGCCATCCAACGTATATATCGTATTTATTATTCAAACTGTTGAGAATAACCATTGTCGTTTTTGCAAGAATCTATTAAAGCAATAGCTTTAGGATTCCGTTCTCAAAAGAGCAGAAAACAAAACTCTTATTAGTTCGAGTACACTGTCCGCCTTTCAGTTTGTCTGATCAACCAGCCTGAACGGCTAAGCTTCTGAAATAATTTTTGTAAAATTTAAAACATTAAATCGATGCGCCTACTATCATGCTCTTGAGAAATTTACGCCCTCCTGAACTGCAATGGCACATGGCTATTAATTCAGAGCCTAAAGGATAGTTTAGTTGTGACCACAATCATCACCGAACCTGCAGCCGATCAGCTTGCAAATATTCCTACAATTCCAATAATTCTGACAGGTTTAGATACCAATAGCCTTTTAACAAGCAAAATTTCCAATAAAAATGTCATTTACAGTGACTTTTAATAAGTCTGAGGGAATAACTTTTTCTTTAGAGATATCGATATAAGAAAATTGAGTTTTCTTTTCATGGAAAACTACATACATACGAGTATATGTATATTAGAGTTTTTCTTTTCCCGGACTTTTTAATTTCCCGGGAAAGCGGGAACGACTTTTCAGTTTCCCGGGAATTCCCGCCCAGTGCAAAACTATACAAAATATTTTTTAATTTAATTTAATTCGACAAAAAACAAATAACAATAACGTTTTATAAACACATTAGTCGAAAAACTGATATAATTTCAGTAATGCATAAACACCAATATTATATGTAAATGGAAAGTCAAGTGCATTGATATAACGCAAACAAAAAAAAAACAAAACAATTACATTATTAAAAAAATATTACAGAATCTTGCTTTGAAAATAGGACTTTAGTACAGAATAAGCATTAATAGAATCGTTCGACAGTCTATTTCTAATTTTATTTAAAAAAAAACTAATTTTAATGAAAAAATACGTTCACTTTCTACGGATGTTGGCCTTATAGCCAGAAGAGCATTATCTAATTTCTGGACACTTTCGGTTTTTTCACCATGATTTTCTTTGCAACAAAACAGCGTTTTCTTTACTACAAAATCAACGCAATATAAGTTGTTGTTGTAAAATTTTAGCTATTGTCCTAGTACCATCACCTTATTATTGCACCATCACCTTCATAAGTGAATAACGACACTCATCAAGGAATGTGTACATATGAACTAAAGTTGCCATAATAAAATCAAAACAAAGAAATCCCGGGAATTTCCGCAAATATATCCCGGGATTTCTTTCCCGAAAATTGTGCGGGATCCCGGGAAATTTTTCCCGTATGACAAACACTAATGTACATATATATGTATGTACCACGAATACATATGTATGTATCACGAGTTTATTTTATTACCACAAAATAAGGAGACGTCAAATATTGTGCACCAGAAAGCTAAATAAAGCTCAATAAATTCTAAAATAATATTTAAAAAATTTTTTTTAACACAGCGTCATAAAAAAACGTTTCGAAGATAAACCAAAAATGAAAAATATGAAATTTTGTACAGTAAATTTTAATAGGGTTCCTTTTCAATACAAAAAATATATGGAAACAATAATTAGTACTAGTAAATAATATGGATCTGTGTATGTATGTATGTATTTATGTACATATGTATGTATATGTACATATCGTCACCTAAAATCCAAGAGGCCAAGAGGTAAGTACACTTTTTACTTTTTCACCGGAGAACCAAAAAAACCTTATAAATTTAAAACTATTTATTTGTTAGGTGCCAAATTGAATAATGAATAAAATCGGTATTTTTGAACATACGAGTATATGAGTAAAATTTTAAGGAAAGATGTATTTTGTGATTAACCAAAATCGTAATCAAACAAAAAGTTTTCTTTGCATTTTTGGTTATTATGGCCTTTTGGATTTAAGGTGACGATATGCTCATATCTCTAAGCATGTCATACGTACACAAATAAAAATGTTGTGAGTATATGTATTTACCAATGTTAATTGCTTCATATCCATAAAAAAGACGATTTGGAATTATTTATAAGTTACGCCCTTTTTGGGCTTATATGACGATATGTAAATTAGCTTGGGTCAACTTTTTTGCGAACCAGGAATAGAGAAGAAAAGTAATCTGCACAGTTCTAAATAAAAATGGAGCCTTCAAACTTTTTTTTTATAACAAACTAACAATGTTTATTTAATAAATTAAAAGCATCAACAAAATTAAATGAAAGTAGACATAATATTTCCATAAAGCAAAATAAATTGAGCTCAGGACCTAAATCCTTTTATATAAAAATCAGAATAAAGTTTTTAAATCATCAATACACTTTTAATTTGTTATTGGTCTCTCTGCCTGCGCAGACCGAATCCGAGTTTTAACCGACTTAAAAAAAGAGGAAGTTATCAATTATTCTGTATTTTTTTTCTTATGTTACTTCATAACTCGGTACATTTTAGACCGATTATAAGAATTCTTTTTTGTCGGAGAGGTTATAGCTTCCATTCGGTCGCATTGTAAAAAAAGTGGACGGGAGCACGATCACTAATATTTTTTATTTGATTTTATGATACTTTATTTATTCGTTTGCTACGAAACTTACTCAACACATTGGTCTGTCGTAACGACACAAAGTGGAAGTTGAAAAATGGGCGTAGCCACGCCCATTAAAACTTAATATTATATTTCACGTGCATCTATTTGACAGTTTTTTACGAAATTTCGTACACATCCTGAACTCAAAAAAAGCACACAATCATGCATTGAAAAGAGTGCGCGGGGCAACGCCCATTAAATTTTTATACTGTATTTCACGTGCTCCTACTTAGTCAAATTTTACAAAACTTGGCACACTCGTTGATCTCTTAAAAAGACACAACTTTACATTCAGAAAACTGGGCGGGGTAACGCCCACTAAAATAAAATATTTCACGTGCTTCTACTTTGTCAAATTTTACAAAAATTGGCACATTGCTTGATCTCTTAAAAAGACACAATTTTGCATTAAGAAAAGTGGGAGGCCCGCGCCCATTAAAATTAAATATTATATTTGACGTGCTTATTTTTTATTGATTCTTACGAAACTTTGCAAACACCTTGAGCTGTGAAAAAAAAATTATTTTGTGTTTAAAAAAGTGGGCGGAGCTACGCCTTTTAAATTTTAATGCTACATTTCACGCGCTTCTACTTTGTAAAATTTAACGAAACTTGGCACACTACTTGATTTTTTAAACAGACACGAATTTACATTCAGAAAAGAGGGCGGGGCAACACCCACTAATATAAAATATAATATTTCAGGTGCTTCTATTTTATTGATTTTTACGAAACTTTGCACACACCTTGAGCCCTGAAAAAAATCTTATGTTCAGAAAAGTGGGCGGGGCTACGATTATTAAATTTTATTATTATATATCACGTGCTTCTACTTTGTAAAATTTTACGAAACTTAGCACACTCTTTGACCTTTTAAAAAGACACAACCTTGCATTAAAAAAAGTGGGCGGGCTGCACCCATTAAAATTTAATATTATATTTTTCGTGCTTCTACTTTACCGATTTTTACGAAACTTGGCACACACTTTGAACTTGAAATATACTTAATCTTGTGTTCAAAAAAAGTGGGCGGGGCTACGTCCATGAAATTTTTATATTAAATTATATGTACTTCTACCTATTCGATTCCCACGAAACTTGGCAAGGAGTTTCAGCTCTTAGAACGACATAGCTTTGTATTGAAAGAAGTGGGCGGGGCCGTGACTATTAAAGTTTAATATTATATTTTACGTGCTCCTACTTGACCAATTTTTAAATATAAAATTTTCACTAACGATTTGAAAATAACTCTTTTAAAAAACAAATTAAACCCTCTACAAAAATAAGCACTAAAAAGTTAAAAATTATTAATAAAAATTAATAATTATGTACATCATACACAGAAAAAAGTATTCAACAATTAATGTTTTCAATTAATAATTTAATTGATTCAATTAAATTTTTAATTGTATTAATTAATTTGAGTGGAAAAACTTAATTGATATTATCAAATTGTTTATAGGTGAAAATTTAATTAATTTTTTCATTAATATTACAAATATTTTAATTAAGATTACAAACTCATTCATGTTACTTGTTTGTGTGTAAACTTTTTTTAAAAGCTCGTATTTTTTTAACTTTTTAACTTGTTTTTTTATAATTTTCTCTTTCCCAGGTTGAACGTGAAATAGCTATTATGAAATTAATTGATCATCCACATGTGCTCGGCCTGAGTGATGTGTATGAGAATAAAAAATATTTGTATTTAATACTTGAACATGTCTCAGGTGGCGAACTGTTTGATTATCTGGTGAAAAAGGGACGTTTAACGCCCAAAGAAGCCAGAAAATTTTTCCGTCAAATAATTTCAGCTTTAGATTTTTGCCATTCGCACTCAATATGGTGAGTTTATGTGCTGCCCAGTGAAAACAATTAATATTCTCTATTTTATTTATTATTATATTTTCTTTAACAGTCATCGAGACTTAAAACCCGAGAATTTATTACTAGACGAAAAAAATAATATTAAAATAGCCGACTTTGGTATGGCCTCCCTGCAACCGGCCGGCTCTATGTTGGAAACATCATGCGGTTCACCCCACTATGCCTGTCCAGAAGTTATAAGGGTATGCATTTGCCACTTAAAACAATTTTTAAAATTTGCAAATTGTTTTTATCAATGAATTGTAATGAATTGATGGATAAGAGAAATATTTCAATATATCATATTCATGCCACCATGCCACAAAGTAACACTTCATATTTAATAGAAAAAATATGACCTCAATTCAATACAAACAACAAAATAGTTACAACAGTATTATTATTATATTTTCTCTAGTGGTTACTTGTAAAGTGTTGTCTGTGCAGTGTGGCATGCCACTAGTAGCCAGTCGAATGTGTTTTATAATATATATGTATATTGCATTTTTTAGGGTGAAAAATACGATGGACGTAAGGCGGATGTTTGGTCTTGCGGTGTTATTCTTTACGCACTTTTAGTCGGTGCTCTGCCATTCGATGATGACAATTTACGACAACTGTTGGAAAAAGTTAAGAGGGGTGTGTTCCATATACCACATTTTGTGCCACCCGATTGTCAAAGTTTACTACGTGGCATGATTGAAGTGAATCCAGAACGGAGACTGACGGTGAGTCATTCAAATAAAAAGTTTTTCTTTTTGCAATATTTTTATTAAACAGTAGTTGGGATTAGGTTAATGACTTTTTACGAGTATGTGCTGTTAATCCTTTAATTACATAAATGAAGTGAAATTAAATATGAAAAATTTTTGTTTGTTATTGGTTAAGGAATGAAACTCATTTGTATACTTGAACCAAAAAATTCTTGAAAAAGCTAAAAAAACCAATAGCCCAATTCACAATCTTGTGCAAATAGTCTTGCATCGTAGCATGTGCAAAATGGTATAGTATATTGATACTCACCTCTTAACAATCATTAGTGGTGAGTATATATATACTAAAACACTTTGCACATGCTACGATGCAAGACCATTTGCAAAAGACTGTGAATTGGGCTAATATATTTATGTTTATAGAAAAACTCTCAAAATGTTATTGAGAATTGCGTACAGAATCATAATAACTTAAAAAGCTTCAAACAAAAGCTTTAGAATTCGCAACAAAATTTTTTTTTTGAATTTTTAGTCTGTTTTTAGGGTTCCGTACACGAAAGGTGAAAAGGAACCCTATTGTTGTCGCTAAGATGTCCATCAGTCCGACTGTCTGTCTATCCGGCTGTCTGTTCCTAGAACCATAAGAGTTACCAACCCGAAATTTTCACAGAATATGTAAAACTTTGACAGTTAAAAATTACAGCGCGCAACAAAAAAATTTAAAATCCTAATGTAATATACAGACACTTGAAATTTCCATAGTTAGTGTATTTTTACGCAGAAAAATTGACACTGAAATTTAAAAAAACAAATTTAAAGAGTATTCTATCAATTAATGTAAATTTGATTATGTACTTTTAACAATTTGCTGTATCTTGAAAACCGTAAGAGGCAAACTCTTGAATTAAAAAAGAAAGCTGAAACTAAAAAATTTCAAAATTAAAAAGATGCCAAAATGAAAGATTGCCAAAATGATAAAACCACTCAAATGAAAAATATTATCAAAAATAAAATAAATCGCTTAAATGCAAAATGAACATAATTAAAAGTCCCAAAAAAAAAACTAAAAAAATCGCCAAAAACCAAAAAAAAAAACGCCGAAACGAAAAAAGCGCCAAAACTAAAAAAATCTCTAAAAATAAAAATATATATTGCAAAAAAAAAAAAAAAAATAAAATCGCAAACACCGAAAAAATCGCCAAAATGAAAAAACGCCAAAATTAAAAAATCGCCAAAAAGAAAAAATTGCCAAAAGGAAAAAATAAGCATTATTTAAGCACTTATTTTTTATCTCTATAGGATAACAAAGTTGCACACGCATGATAGAGTCTGTTTTTTTAATTTGAGGTGTGATTTTTAAGAAAATTTCTAAAATGCATAATTATTTAGAAATACTGACCTGTTATGGTGACATTTTCTCAACTAAAGCCGGGTATAAAAAATTTTCCAAGACTTACCTGCAAAGAAAAAACAAAATTTTATGTTATTAAAAAATTATGGATGAGAAAAAACAAATAAAATTGTAAATAAAAATTAATAAAAAAAATTTTTTTAAAAAACAAAATTAAATATATCAAGCAATTGTGTTACAAAAATCAAGTTCGTATGAAAATGAAAACAAATACGAGAAGTTCAAAAAAATGTCTTTTTGCACTTTGAAATAGTAGAATTACAAGCGATGTATCAATAAAAGAGCCCAAACCAAATTAGATATGCCTCCGTTTCTGTAATTTCATGCCCTAACAACTATTATATTTTAATTCTTTTGATATATTTTTTGCTGGAGAGCTTTTTATAAAAATATTCGGAAGCTGACGAAAGCTTTAAAAAATACTTAATTATTCCGGCTGTTTTGAAACAAATATCAATTTTTTTATTTTGATTGAACTCAATTTTTCGTTACGCTGCCTATAACTCTGTTTGGCAGGTAGTCACAATGAGTATTTGGAGACGCTCTTTTAAGAAAATATGCTCAACTGGTTTTGATGAAACTTTGCTTTTAAATACTTAATCCATTGCGCTGTGGCCGCGAGCGAAGTGCTCGTATTCATAAACAAATCAAATTTGGGTCAAAAAGACTTCTGAATATTAAGCTGTAACTAACACTAATTCCTCCCAGCTTATCATTACTGATGGTGTAACTTTTTTTGTTTCCTCCTTGACAGCTGGCTGAAATAAATCGTCATCCCTGGGTTACCGCTGGCGGTAAGGGTGAATTGGAATTGGAGTTACCCATGATGGAAGTTGTACAGACTCATGTTATACCTTCTGCCTCGGCTGTGGATCCTGATGTGCTAAATGCCATTTGTTCCTTGGGCTGTTTTAAGGAAAAAGATAAACTTATACAAGAGCTTTTAAGTTCAACGTAAGTTGCCATTTGCAAGTACTTAAAGCTTCAATCAGACATGCCATATCATATTGTGATAGACACAACCATTGCCTTAAGGCTCAGTTAGCCGACTATAATGGAATGTAACTGCAACGGTAGGAAACAGCTGATCGATATTGTAATGTGAAAAGTAATGAAAATGGGTATAGAGATGTAATGTAACGCAACCTACTTTTCATATAAAAATATCGATCAGCTGTTTCCTACATTACAGTTACATTGCATTACAGTCAGCTAACTGAACCTTTAACCGTTGTATATATTTGCTTCATCTATTAGTGCTACCATAACCATAAACAGCTGTTTATGTTTCATTTGTTTATTAATTTCAAAAGTGCAACAACGAATATGTCTAACCACTAAACAGCTGGGGGCAAATTACCACATACGATAAGACTCGTAATTTAAAAATATTTCAATAGAGTTTATATGGAAATATGTTTAAATTACGAGTCGTATCGAATGCAGCAATTTGTCCCCTGTTTATGATTATGGCAAAAAACCAAAACTCAATTGGTTTCTATGGTTATGGTGAGTCCACTATAATCAAACACAGTGTTGCTAATTAGTTTGGTTCGAACTGCTGTTTTGTATGGTTATGCTTATGTTATGTTTGATTGAACCTTAAAAACCAAACAAATAAGTAATAATTTCTTCTTTTGTTTTTTTTTTTACCAAACAGACACAATACCGAAAAAGTTATATATTTTTTGCTATTGGATCGTAAACGCAGACGTCCAGCTTTAGAAGATGATGAAGAAATCGCTCAAAAGTCTCGCAGTGAATTGGAGGCGGCCGATCCTCCTCGAAAGCGTTTAGATACATGTCGCATTAATGGTACCAACTCTACTAGTTATGGCCAAATATCTGAAGGTTCTCCGCTAACGCCAAGAAGACAAGCTTTCAAGTAAGTTTAAAATGAAAGCTCTGATATACATATGTCGATATGTTTGAGTATGTGTATTTTTACTGCCTTATTCACAAAAAATAATTCAGGTTTATTAAGCGCTTATTTGACATATTTCTATGAGAAATTTGTCAAATAAACCTGTAATAAACCTAAAATATTTTTTATGAATTAGACCGTTAATATTTTGTATGTAAATACATTTCAATATGTTAGCATTAGTTTAAAATTTGTTAAAGCACTAGTAATCCCAAATTATTATTTTACTTATTAAGTAAAATATTTTTTTATTAAAAATACATTGAAATTGATTATTGAGGGGCTTAGCTGAATCCTATGCGCATTTCACTGTTGCTAATGCAGATCATCAGGGAACCTTTACCCATTAGTGTTGAGCTTTATTTGTAATTGTCTTGACAATTTCATGAATTTATTTAAAAACTTTACTAAGTAGTCAAGGCAGTACACTTAATCGAAAAGTTGAAATTCTCAGATTCTTTTTTTTTAGTATTTAATTGCACAAAAATATATATAGCAAATCTAAATTTTTCTGTAAAATTTGCTTTCATATGTAACAATTTATCCAGACGACTGTCAGATCTTACAATATTGTCAGATCTGGTAATGTAATGACAATAAAAAACTGCCAGCACAAGCAATATTCTCAGTTTACACCGTTGTATCTATCAAATTCGTCCGAAAATCTTACTATAAATTTTTATGACATTGCCAGTCAAAAAATTGTCACATCCCACGTATAGTTAATAAGGTTGGCTACTATTTGTGCAAAGACAGAGAAAATTGTTTGCTCGTCGGCGTAAGAAATATAAATTAATCTATCGCACTACGAATTTCGTGCGACCACGGTGTTGTATTAATTAATTTTCATATGCATACCGTACATGTATTTTATTTCTGATGGCGAAAGTTCGCAGCGAAAAATTCATCGTTAATTCCAGTTGTGTCCCTAGCATAAATTCTCGAATATCGGTATTGCCAGAAACGGTCAGTTTTCAATAGTCTGTGTTTGAGTTAAGCTCAAAATGTCGAAATATAAATTATTGATTGTGGAAGCAACTGCAACGATTTTGATTGCATATTTTATATCGAACCTTTTTTTCGTAAGCGACATGTTATCGAAAATAGACTTTTTTATTGAAATTAACGGCCTGTCCCACGATGTCACCAGAAATCGTTCGATCGCCAACTTGTATTGCAAACAACAATAACATTAGAAAATTTGTTGTTGTTTTCAATATAAGTATTCGATCGAACGATTTCTGGTGACATCGTGGGACAGGCCGTAAAATTTGATGGGCTTACCCATAGTTAAGAATTATCAAAATGCCAAAATTTTTGATAACTGTAAAATTTTATCGTAACCGACAATTTAATTACAAAAACATATTTGAATATTTTAAAAAGCCTTCTACTGAAAAATTTAATTTTTGTTGCTTGCGATTAAATTGCAAATAAGGCTCGATATTATTATTATTTGTTAGATTTTCTAATAAAAACTGTTATGTGCAGTATTGCCAATATGAAAAATCTTCTGATAATGATGCCAATGTCAGTTGCATAAACTTCGTACATCTTGCAACAAAAAAAAAAAAAAAGTCAGACATTGAGCTGACAATGGCTACAAAATGCGTTCATTTGGTTGTCAGATGTCTGAAAATTTTCTGGCAGCTGTTAATTTTACAATGGACTAAAAATACTCTTTCTGACCACGTTGCCAGACAAAAATTGTCAGTCCATACGGTTGTAAATTTTTTTTAACCACATTTTACTGACAATGTTGTGAGAACTGAATGAAGTCCATGAAGTCAGTCAAGGTTCGCACTATGAAATATTTGTTTCTGAAATTTTCTTTAATTTTATTTTAAACCTTCAAAATTGTTTGACAAAGTAAAATAAAAAACGATAAAAAGAGAATTTCCAATTATGAAAGCGTATACACCTCCCATTATTCTCAACTCTCTCACCATTAAACTCACACTTTATGAAAGAAAAATTTCACAGTGTGAACCGTGACTAAGCAAATGTAGTGAAAGCTACTGAGAATTGGTTTTTATAAGAGACAAAACAACAAACTTCAAAAAAATTTTTTTTATCTAAACCTCATCTTTTATACGAATATATCTTTATAAATATTACATACAAATTCATTTAACTACACATTGTATGATATACACATGTATGTATGTATATATTTTATTATTGATTGTATATAAATTTAGTAGTCCATCATCTTTGCAACATTAACTAATGCTGCTATTTGCCAATCATAAAAATTTAAGCATCTCTAAAACATAAATGTTTCTTTTCTTTATTTTCATGTTACAACATTTTAATCAATCATTGCTACCCTCAAATGTTGTTGTTATTTTTGTTTTTTGATGTATGTTATATGGTACACAAAAACATAAACACGACATCATCTCTTTGAACATGCTAAATGCAAAACATTAAATGTTGCCATGTGCTTGTGCCTCAATAAATCATCTGCTTTAAAATCAATGCAACACCATCCCAATTGCAATCAAATGTACACTAACAGCTTCCGATCCTACAGCAGTACACGCAATCACCAAAGACGTTCTCCCACATCGGTTTCTTCGATGCGCTCTTCTTCATATCACAGTCCAACACGATGTAACTCTCCGATAAGTTCGGCTCAACAGCAGGCCAGTGTCTTGTCCAGACCTTCATCGCCAGCCTCATCATCGGGCCACTCATCGCGTCACTCGACGTACAGTGATAGAGAGCGTTCGTCATCGATACACCATCCTCCTGGCAATCGGACTCCTACTACGCACTCGTCTCAGACAGGTGGCGTTGAGGGTCACAGTAGTGGTGGCATTAATAATGAGGTTGTGTCTCGTGAGCTACGAGAGAGAAGAGAATCACGCAACGAACGTTCATCTACAGTACAAACTAGTTGTGTTCCCGGTAGTCCCGCTGCCAATTCAGCAACAGTTCACCAGAGGGCCAATTCAGGGCCAACAATTGCCATAAGTATGTTTCACGATCCAGAAGCCAATAATGGTGGGTTGACTGCGAGACCACAATGAAAGTGTGGCCTTTTAATTATTATTTTATATTATTTTTTCCAGTTATGAATCCTACCACATCGCCATTGATGAATAACAGCACTGCTGTCATTTCCGGTTCGCCATGCAATGCACCGGGTGGCCAGCTGTGGAAAACTAGACTTACTAACATTAAGAACAGCTTCTTAGGTAGTCCACGCTTTCATCGAAGAAAACTGCAGGGTGAGTTTGATGAATTAAAAACTGAAACTTTCTAATAAGTATTATTATTATTATATTTTTCTTTTATACAGTTTCCGCTGATGAGGTTCATTTAACACCTGAGTCATCACCAGAATTGACCAAACGTTCTTGGTTTGGCAATCTTATTACAACCGAAAAAGATGAAACATTTACGATTTTAGTTAAAGGGAAACCAATTGCCACAGTTAAAGCCCATTTGATTCATGCCTTTTTGTCGGTAAGATTCCGTATGCCTTTTTTTAATCATTAACTTACGACCACTGTCTTGTTTTAAAAAACTTCAATCTTGTACTGCAGATGGCGGAATTATCGCACAGTGTGGTTTCTCCAACAACATTTCGTGTTGAATATAAACGTAATGGCAATGGGCCAGTCATGTTCCAGCGACATGTTAAATTTCAGGTAATTTTCTAAATGAATTTGTTAGTAGAGATTTGGAAAGAAAAGGGGGAAAAATAAGCGGATGTCTCGGCTTATTTAGAAATCACCAAATGAAGTAACAAAGCGGGCATTTTTTTTAAAGGGTTTAAAGCAATTCGTAATTACTTTTTTTCGGTCTCAATCTTACAATAATTACTCTCCCTTTAAAAATATATTTGATATACATCTTCGGATACATCTATTGCGAGGACAGGTTAATTACCAATTGGGTGGTTTTCAGTCTCAAAACGCACTACCAGAAAAAAAACATAATTTTTATTCGGATGCCCCACTTGGGAGCTTCTTTCAAAGCATCAAAGATAACCAGTAGTATGTGCCACATCACAATTGACTATTGTGCTCGCCTTAGGTGGTCGCGAAAATAAAAAACTGATAAAATTAATTGAAAAATTAAATTTTCCTTCTCATACATTCTTAATTTTGATGTTCGTTTTATATCAAAGTAAACATCCCAACAACTTCCGAGTTTTCGGAAGCGCTTTGGAATGACATATTTAAGAAGCACGATTTTTCTTAATGCCTCCAACAACTGCTGACTGCAGTCATTGGGTTAATGCAGTTGAAATATTAAGAGACGGATACGAATCGAGGGAAATTGGAGAAGAGAGATCTCTATTGCTAATTTGCAGCAGATGATAAGTCTCAAAATTCCAGATTAATGAGGCGTGTGACAACTTTGATGCATAAATAAAGAAAGTCGAATTTTACGCCTGGTAAAATCTCTCCCGGGTCTCTACTTTCAATCTGTGAATGCCGAGTGAGATTTTGAAACATTCTAGTTAGTAGAGCTTTTGATATTCAAAAATGTGTAAAACATATTTCAAAAATGTTTTGTCTTCCGCTTAGTTCAGTACTTAGCAGTACGAGAAGGCATAAAGGGATTTTTCCAACTTCTTTCGCCCCCTCCGGCAACACAGTGTAGTGCAACAGGACTCAACTAAGTCACTTCTTTAAGAAACTTGCAACCTTTGCCACGCAACCCATGAAAACAGATGAGGGTAAAATGTGATCATCAATCATTTTTGGAATGTTTTGTAAATTTCAAAAAATACTTTTTTGCTTTTCTATTACACTAATGCCGACTTCACACTATGAGATTTTGTGTCATCGCTATAATGTGTACTGGTGGCAACGTTTGTCAGTTGCAATATTTTTCGTTGTGTGGCATTGCTTTACATATAAAAAAAACATAATGGGAACGGCATTGCACACACACACATTTTGAGAATGACAACTCAAGAAATGCCAGATGTGTACTCAGCATAAGAATTATGTCGAGAGAGGTATTGACTACTACATTTCACTCTTCATGCTGAGCAAAAAAAAAGATAAGAGTGGAAAGTGTAATTTAAGTATTCTATAAAGCGGGCAGCGGGCACGATCAAAATGCTTGACGTCAAATTCGTGTATATGTACTAAATGTTCTCATGATGCTGGCTGACCCACCAAGCATTCATTTTGAGTTTAATTTTGAATTAATAGTGGAGGATATATTTTGAGTAAAGTTCTGTGCTGTCAGAATAGTGAAAAATTTAACAAACGATGAAAATTTTATAATAATAACGGCAGTGGGCTTGAAGAAAAAAAGAAAATAAAAATAATCAAAGGGAAAGATGGGATGAAAAAGTGCTTTAAAGAAGAAACAAATTACATCTAATTATTTTTGTTCATCCGTCACTTTAAATAACCGCGGACATTGAAATTTCATATGAAATCACTTCGTGCTTGACATCAAGCATAAATTTTATTTTTTATTTTTCATCAATAATCGCCGGTGTAACACACAAAAACTGATTTTCACAAATATTACAATGATGATTGATGAGTATTTTGAGCGTGCAAAGACTGCTACACATGTGTTATTGCATTCGTTTACAAATAGTTTCACTGATACAACGCTGTGACGTTTGTCACGCAACTTTTAATAACTTAAATGAAAGTTTTGTTAAATATTGATGATATTAAACATATTTCTTTCTATATGTATACTTACTTACAGGTGGATATAAGTGCAATTTGTAAACAGGGTGATGTAGCTGATATGTTATTTGCACTAACATTCACACTGTTATCGGGTAAGATTGAAATAAGTTTAGTAATCTTGCCCAAAAATACTAAAAGTCTGGCCCTTTTTTTTTAAAGGTAATATAAGACGATTCCGTCGCATTTGTGAACACATACAGTCTCAGGTATGTACAAGACGTTTTCCGGGACCCAGCAGTCCGCCTATGGTACCAACTGTAACACAAGCCGTGTCAGAGAGTTCGTCATGTGGTTCGGTGTCCAGTGAACGATTGTCCTATAAGCGCCAGGTAATATTTATTTACAGCTCTTGCAAAAATAATTCGAATTCTAATTCATATGATTACTTGTAGCAAATTGAAAATGAGACAGAAAATGATACAATATTTACGTACAAATCTGGCAACAGTCGCCGTTCATCGGCTACAAATAATAATAATGCCAATCCTATCGAAATTCCTGGCAGCCCAATAGCGGTTAGATCCAAGTAAGTTTCATCTCTCTCTCTCTCTGAACACACACTCACATACACACAAATGTAGCGATTACAATACAAGCCAACGGCCGCAAAAACACTTAAAAACCAAAAACAAATTATGTGTTTATTTTGTTAGTTCCGAATCGGCCGACCAGGAGCGATCATGTGACGTGCAAAGTGAGCGTCAGGCGACAACAATGTCCGGGAGTGCAATAGCATGAGAATTATTTCTCTGATTTGGTTCAAGTTTTATACAAATCGTTTATTTTCAACAGCTCTACCAATTTTTACTCCAGGCTTAAGTATTTCAAGACAAAGTCCCCCTTGAAAAAAAAAACACACACACACACAAGCACATACAACCAAATTTATAAGTAGAAAAATATGAAACTTAATTAACTCAAACTAATAAATTCTTAACCATTAAAACTATTCAAATTGAAAAATAAAATAAAAATAAACAAAATGAAATAAATTAATTAAAAAAATAATAACCAAAATCATTAAAAATATTAAGAAGCAATAAAAACAATTTAATAAAATTTTCTTAAGCCTCTAAAATAAATTACAGAAAATAACAGATAAAATTGTGAAAAACTAAATGCATTTAGAACAATTTGGGTGTTTCGAACAAAAGTAAAACATCAGCTACAAAAACGCTTGATGGAAAAAAAAGATTGTGAGAAAATTTAGTAGAAATACAACAAATTGTAAGGAAATATTTTTATATTTAAAATGGCTAAAATATTAGACTAGAGTATAAATTACCAACAAAAGCTTGATAAAGTAAGATATAGTCAGTCAGTTGAGCGATCAGCACTAAAACAATTTATTGCTTCAATTTAATATTATCACACAAGAATTTGTGATTATTTTCAAATCATTTGGTTTACTCAGCAAATTCTTTTTCTTTACTTAATTAACAAAATATTGTTGCCGCCGAGCCGAAAACCATAAAACTATGATGAAGATAAAAATTGAAAACTGAAATAAAAATTTAACACAGGTCCAAAGGTCTTTATATGGACTTTGCAAGGGGAAGGAAACAAATCTTTTGATTAAATATATTGTTGTATGTATACGCACGTAAAGTGTTAAAGAATATAATTTTTACAAAAAACATAGCAAAAATGTATAAAATATGTATAATATAAAAGTGAAGATTTAAATTTAAAAAAACAAAAGCCATAAGCCGGAAGTTGCTACGAGTGCAGGCAAAAAGATCGGGGAAAAGACTTGAACAAAAAATAAATATGATTTTGTGTAACATTTTAAAAAGAAATCTAATTTAGTTAATCATAGAATACATAAATGAATAAAGTGAAATGCACACACGTTATTTTAGGGTATTCGAGAGAAAAAGCAAACAATACTTTAGTTTACGTTTGTTATTTTTATAAAAATAATTTGTATAAATTGCATGAATAAAATTTGTATTTTTTATTCATAAACAAAGAATAAAAAAAAACAAGTCAAAGTTTATATAGTATTTATCAACTTACCTTTAGCCATTAAAAATTCTACTTAAGTTTCCCAAGCAATGGGCTTGATTATGGTTGGCAATCGTACTTTAGTTGCGTTGCCAGTTGCCGAAATGTTATTGCAACTACAGCTGATTCATTTTAGTTTCTAAATAGTAATAATAGTGGCAACCACAAATAGTTTTTAAAGCAAAAAGGTTGTACGATTAAAATAAAACAAATTAAAAAATTTAATTAAATAGATTACTCCTCATTTGGGAAGGTGAAAATATAGTTTAGACTATAAAGTTTACACCATAGACGCGCCAAGTGGCACCAGTGCGCCGAAGTTTAATAATCGGCTTCTTATACAAATGAATACACACACACAAATACATTTCGCTAGGTGGCGCGGCGCTATTTCATTTACTATTCTATTACTCCAGGGTACATTAATCAGGTACCATCACAAGCCCATCTGAACAGAAATTCAGTAACTTTTATTACAATAAGCGTATCGCTATAAAGAAATATAACGAAACTTTATTGACACTATTATTAAATTAAGTAAAACAAGAAGCTCAAATTCAATCAGTTTTTTTTTAATTCTTCTTAGTGCTCTCCGCTTATTTTGACATTTTATGTGCCTAGATACAACATGGCATACAATTAAAAGCGAGTAAAACATAGATGTACATTATCGTAAAGAAATAAATTACAGAATCACATTATCGTTACCGCAAACGAATAAATGTATCGATAAATATTACGATTTTCGATTCGCAAAAAGTTACTGAATCCAGGTACAGGTTAATCTGTACAAAACAGAAATGTTTCAAACTGTCTTTACAAGCTACAAATATGTTAGTGTATGTGTTGTAAATATAAGGATTACAGTGTTTATGCTTATTTATCTGTGTTGGTTAAAAAAGAATTCGGAAATTATACATGGCTGAATACAGCACTGTAATTGTAATTTTTTTTTAAACAAGCGACACCTGTTTCTACCAACATTATGCGTGTGCTTTTCCTTGTTGTAATTTTATTGTAGAAATAGTGGCAGCTGATTAATTGTGTCATGCCAAACGCATTGTACAAAAATAATCATCATTAATCAGTCTAGCTTAAGCACACAGAGGATACCCAGAGTTGAAGAAACTGACTTATGAAAAAAGCCAGAATTAGTTCTGACACTGCTGCTGGTTTTGTTAACAAAATAATCACAACAAACAAGAAAAAAAAATTTGTATTTTTTGAAATGAACAAGTGAATATATTTACAAAATTAAATAAAAAAATTTGATTCCTGCTTTAATTTTAAGCCTTTGCATTCAAAAATATTAATTTTTACCTTTTATTTACAAAAATTTCACAGCGAATGAGGTTACAAAGTATAAAATTCAAATAAAAAAAAGTATTAAATTAAAATTAAAATAAAAAACCTGTTAAGTACACGCAGTGACTGAGTGAGTGAGACCATCCAAATACACAAATTATCTTCCGTTTCGTATCATCTCTGGTATCCTCTGTGTATGAGCATTCAAACAGACAGGCTGCGTGTGTCGCATACTGTTAAGATTTAGTGTTGCCAGAGAAAACAAATTTCTCCCAAGCTCTTTCGTAAAAATACACTTAGAAAATATGTGTGTTGAGAATGAATTAAAGTTTTTGTTTTCAGAAAACTGTTTTGGAAAACCATGATGCTAGATTTGTCAACGTTGTCCTTATGCAAAAAATATTGAAGATTTTAATAAATTTTAGTAAATTACATTGGTTTTTCTTTAAGTTCGGCATGTACGAGGTGTAGTTTTCTAAGCAAAATTTTCATTATAGTCATTACATTCAAACTTGGAGAACACTATAAATATTTCATTAATTTTAAACAAATATCATGCAAAACCATCTCTTTTACAAAACATTATATGGACTAGCAAGAAAAAAAAATGCCTTTCTTAAAAAAAAAAATCAAGTGTTTCTTAGGACCATATTAAAATTAAGTTTGCCTTTGGAGGTTTAAAGTTTTAAGCTGGGTATATAAGAGGAAGTTTTACTGGCAACACCGTTTTATGGTGAGAGTGGGGAGTGTGCCCACAACTCATACAGACGTAAAATATAATAGTACAAGTTACTTATCGCTGCGCTAAATGATCATTGCTGTGTAAAGGGAGTAAGTTTAGTTAAGTCGAGTATTTTTGTGAATTAATTTAACATTGTCAAGTTTTAGACAAATCAGTTTTACTTGCTCAACTTTTGATTTTGTATGAGAGAGTTGAGAAAGTAATATATATCTTTTATATATCTATCTTTTTTTTCTCATTATAAAATCAAAAGTTGAGCAAGAAAAACAGCCATGTCTAAAACATGACAATATGTGTTGTAAATCTCCTAATATCTGTGTTGAGTAAATAAAAAGTCTCTTTCAACTAGATATTGTACTTAAAGCAATACATCTAAAAAACAACGTGTTTAAAGGTAAAAACTTCAACTCCAGCACTGTCGAATCCATTTTGGTAAAATTTTAGTTAAAAATTATTTCAAATAAAAATTAATTTTTCCTGATTGCAATTTTTACCACTCAACAGCTTAAAGACTTATGTGTAGTTTTCGCAATGCAAGCACTATATGCATCCTCCAGTTTTAAAAATAGAAATTGACTCCAAGTCGTTGGGTATTTCCCTAACGAAAAATATACTAGCTACTACACTAGCCACAAGTAATGCAAGAGTTCGCCTTTTGACTCTCTCACTCATGGATATTTTAACGCCTTTAACCCCAAAAATTTTATTTTTTTTGCGACTGAAAAAAACTGTGTTGTCATTCTAAAGAAAATCAACAAGAAAAAATTATTTTAAGTACATAATTATTTTGATTTTGTCATGGCGTCAGTTACAGTTGGAAGTTCGTGGTCAGTGAACGTGTAACTTTTAGTGAAAAAAGTGATTTTCTTTTAGAAAGTTCAAATGAGCAGCAGAAGTCAATTGAAAAGTTGCATAAAAAAGAAAAAGAACAATTAATTGAAAAATATATTAATCGGGGATAAAAGTTCACCTGAAATGTTTTCACTTTCCCTAAAATTATTATCGCCAATGTTGGCCTTGTGGCTGTGCTAGTATACTATTCTTTAATTTTGTTCATCAGTTTTTGTTCCTGGAAAATATTTCACGTGAACACAATGTTCGCCTTTTATTACCGATAAGGGTGAATTATTAATTATTTTATCAATAGAAAAATTAATTGTATTCATTAGCGTAATCACTGACGAAGGGTTATGCATATGGTGGCAATTGACTACCGTCAATCTCATCCCCATATTAAAATCGTCAGTCTTTTGCTTTGCTAGGTAACGATATAGCTAGACATTCGCTAGTTACACCGACTGCAGGGGCTGAGTTGAGTCAGCTGAATCAATGTAAGTAGTATAAGTATTTTTCTAAAATTAGAAATTAAACTGAGGTGATTTATGAGTGTGAGTATGATCTCGACGTCGCATTCATATTTATTGCCACCTTTACTTATAAATTAATCTTATCGGGAGTGTGCGTAAATCAGAGTAGTTGAGTTTAAACGATGTCTACTCATTTAGATTTAAAATTTCACAAGTCTGTATGAATAGCGAAAAAACGATGCATTAACGATCACTGATTCCTAAACAAATTTTCTGCACAAGTAGCTTGCTTGCATTATGGAAAGTACACATTAATTTAAAAACATAGTAAGAAATCACAGCTGTTCACGGAGTTGCCAACTGACATGCATTTATGGCATGTGAAGTGAAAATTGGAAATGGAAAAAAATTCTAAAAATTCTTTAAGACAGCAGTATTGAGATTTATTTAGATAAAATCCATGTTTGTAGGAATCTTACTTCGAGATTTGTCTGGTTTATATTTTTTTACCCATTTCAGCTCCATTACTCTTTTATACTTTCACAACCATTCTATAGGTATAGGGGAAAATTAGCTAAGGGCATTTACTATATAAGACGTGGGTAGTTTTGGAGTATTTCACATTTAAGATTTTTAAAATTCATGTCACTGAATTGAGTCTGGGAATTCAAAAGCACTGAACATAACGAGAGAGTAATTAATTAGGTTAATTTGTAAGTAACTTCTTTTTGTCTATTTATACCCAAAGGAGGAACAAGAAGTGGTACATATTTTTTATGAATCTTTTGGTGTTGTAATGTCGATAGCAGGACCAGATATCTTTGTATAGACATAAAAATATAAGAGCATGTGTAGCTTTACGTCTGTATTAACTGGAAAATGAATTTTTTTTATCAAACAGTATTATTATTTTTAAGTAATCCAGTAAGTAGCCCAGCCAAGCTAACCGATTTAGATTTCATTAAGCCCACTGGTTTCTATAATTTTATAATTCTGCGAGAAAAAAAACTTTGCAGTACTTTACATGTACGATGTACTATTAATAATTTGTAAATGATAGACTTATAAAGACATTATATAAAATTATTGACAAAAACTGAAATAAGAACAGACACACACTCTAACAAAAAAAAAAAAAAATAAGAAATAAAAAATTATCCAATCAACATACCGTCCATTTTGATATCAGTTTTTCATAAAAGAACCCTTTCGACCATACAAACACACAAAAACACACTTACATAAACACTTTCATTTTACATAATAATAATAAAAATAAAAATAATAATAAAAGACAATGATAATAACTATTAACTTTTAAAGTAAAATGAAAACTAAAATAAAATAAAAATTCTTTAAGACAATTTATACAAATTATTTTGTAAAATATTTAAAATTGCCATAACATTTTTGTTATTTTCAATTCAAACTTTCAATTTCATTTAAACAACAGCTAAAAGTAAAATATATTATTAAAAAAAAAATAACACAAAAAAATTACACTTAATAGCAACTAGAGTTTTAGATTCAAAAACCAAAAAAAAAGAAGAAAACTAACACACGCTAAAAAATCAATTACTTTTCAAAATATTAGACACTTTATAAAAAAAAAAAAAAAAATTAAACTCAGAAATGCGTAAAGCCAAACTATTTGCAATGATAATGATTTATGAAAAATTTTATTTATGTTCATTGAGTGATTTTGAGAATTTATTGCATTGATTTGAATTTTATTTGAATAAATAGAGACACTTGTATATTTTTTTAATTACTTGACATACTTTAATGCATAACGAATATTAATAATATAATAAGTTTAACTAAATAAATCTGCATAGAATAAATTGTAAAAAAAACATATTTAATATTATAAAATTACTCTGTATGTACAGTCGTAGCCACAAGTATTTGTACCTGGCAAACTTTTTTTCAAAAGTTTAGTTTGTTTCTTCACAGAAAAAAATCTGTAATACTCGGTGATATTTGATTTATTTTACCACATAGTGTCTTAATTACAGCAGAAAGAAGTCAGTTTAAGCATTTTTTGTGACCAGTGATGCTTTGGTGAGAAGAAAGAGCGAAGTTGAAAACATGTCATTTATAGTAGATAATCACAATGAAATGTTCTGCAAAATATTAATTTTGCTAATAATTTAATACATTTTTAAATAATCTGGTCGCTGTCTAAATGTAAGAGTATAAACATATCGCGCTTGTTTCTCTAAAGCAGCCATGTCCAAGCACACATACTCTGATATTTGCATTAGAGGCAAACAGCTTTGAAAGCTGTTAAAATTTGTTCTTGTTTCTTTTTTGCATTGTTTTCGCCGAGATTTGATTGGCTGCTGTGCTCTCGTCGGTGTGAAAGCACAAAGTTCTTGTGTAAAAGCTTGCACATAGCCGTAGCTGCTCTAAAGGGTGAGTTAGAGGCAAATAACTGTGTTCATATACAGTAGGATCTCACAAATTGAATCTCACAAGTTAGAATTGTGCACCGGGCAGTTCGAATTTCTGAAAAGTTCGAATTTATGGAATTTTTTTTTTTAAGAAAATTATAAAATTATAATACAAAAATAATAAATAAATAATAATATTGAAAAGCGTTCTTTTTGAATTTTAAATTCTTGGAAAATTTTTTCCAAAGCAGCGACAATTGTTTTATCTGGAAGGCAATTGAAAAATAATCAGTCTTAATCGGCATTTAAATTTGTGTTTCCAATAACCCCATTTCCGTGACTTGCACAAAATCTGTGTAGAAATGGAGTGACCTCACCAACATCACTCGCAAGTATTTTTAAATTTGGCAAACCGTCCATCACTTGCAATAAATATGTTTTCATGTTTATCACTAAGTCTTTTTAATATTTTAACCTTAGTATTCAAATATAAGTTATTTTCTTAAGTTTGCTTGGCATGTTTTTGTAACTTTCACACGTATGCACACTTCACTTTGACCTTCAGTCATCAACTTACCCAAATTTGTATAAGCATATGACCCAATTGCACACACCACGAATAACTCGGTTATTCCCCGTTTTATTTTTACTTTACTGAGCGAAAAAAAATAGTTTGTAGTGAAAATAAAAAAAAATTCAAAAAAAAACTTACAGAAATTAGAAATTGTTCAAATTTTAGAGCGTTTAATTAGGGTTTTCGCCTATTTAGTTCAAAGTCATATAAAAAAAATAATTTGGAGTGGAAATAAAAACAAAAAGAAAAAAATTACACAGCTTCTAATTTCAGGGCGTCCAATACATTGAAATTGCCGGTTCTAATTTTTGGACGGTTCGAATTTTTAAGATTGTACTGTACTATTATATCACAAAGAGATATAGAACTGTATTTTTCTTTGCGAAATAGTAGAGATTTTTACAGTGGGCAGCCAACTGTATATTATTTTCCAGCAAAAAGTAAAAACTGCTAAATTTTGGGTGGAGCCTCGTTAGGGGAACATCGCACTTGTTGTGTGAGTCCACATTAGTTCAATTAAGCTAAGAAATGGCGATCAGCTATTTACTTTCTGACTGCAATCTTGTTTCATTAGTTTTTATAAGTAATTTTTTTTGGCCGTATGCTCCCTCGAGGAGTGAAGGGAACATATATGGATAAATATATATATATAAGTAATTTTTCTCTACAACAAAATTTAAACAGGATTTTATAAGCTTTTTTCTCTTATTTTTTTATATATAAAATACATTTTCGATCATCCCAATAAAATATATGGCAACCCCGAGAATACAAAAACAGCTGAGTCCCAGAGATGTATTTTTGTTTGGGTTTGCCTCTTTAAACAGAACTAAAAATGAAATAAAAAAACCATTATTTGCTCATTTTTTACTTTGTGAAAACACACTTAAAACAAGAAAAGGATAGAAATTGTAGTATGCGGCGTGTGGGTACTTCTGACTACGACTGTATTAAATCAATCAAAGCAAAGCTCACCGAACGAAATATTTTTTGCATCACTTATATACATACTCGCACACATTGTTATTAAACAAACATACATTTGTGCATAAAATCGGCTATTAATCGATATCAGAGATACTCTTCTCATAAATCTAAAACGCAACATTCATGCATACATACATACATACATAAAATCATACATAAATATTTACAAGCATAACGATCTAATCAATTATCATACAAACAAATTTAAATGATATTTATGGGAATACATTTTTTATTCATTCATGTTTACATTAAATGCAAAAATTATATTCATACTCAACCATAAATTTATTCAATCGATTATTCATACCTATAACACTATATAAATAATCATGAGGTCATATTTACTTATAACATTCCATACATATTTAGACCTTCTATGCATACATAAATACATAGATTTCATGTACATTAACTAAAAATTGCATCTTACATATACGACTTTTGTAATATTTTTCTTTCTCGTTTTTTCGTTTGCTTTGAAATTGTACATTATTTATGTATGCTTAAGTCAAAGAAAATTTAAATGGATATACAAAATTTTGCCATGAAAGAGGATAAAGAAAAAATTAAACACAAAATTTATATAAATTTGTATTAAAACGAAAGAATAAAATTTACATACACTATATTTACATACATAAATAGCAAAAATCTATAACCATAAAATAACAAAATTAAAAAAGGAATAAATTATGTATATTGTTATTATCTACAAACACAAAATATATATTTAAAGAAAAAAAATATATAAGAAATAAATCCAGGAAAATCAATATTTTTTATTTATAGAAATATAAAATAAATACGCTTTATATTAAAATATTTGCTATTTATTTAACAATTGATTAATCCCATCTTTGGTATGCCTACTTATACTTATACACATGAATCGTTTCCACATTGCGAGTTTTAAATCATAATTTTATTCAAAATATTGTTTATAAACTAAAATTTCATACAAAAAGCAATTGTTACAAAATATAATTTGTACAAAAGGTCCATTCTAAAAAAAGATAATTTTAATAAGAGCAATTTTTATAAAGCGGCTTCTTTTTATTAAGTATATTTTTACAAAAGGTACTTCTACAAATGAACAAAATGAACTTCTTACTAAAGGTAGTTTTTACAGTGAATATTTTTTACAAACTGTACTTTACAGAAAATGTACTTTACAGAAAAAGTACTTTTAACATGAAACACATTTTTACAAAGGTATTTTTTACAAACGGCATTTTATGAAAGGTTCTTTTTATAAAAGGAACTTTTAATGAAAGTTACTTTTTATAAAAAGCCACTTTTTACAAAAGGTACTTTTTATAAAATATGCTTTTTTTTAAAGGTACTTTTTTTGAAAAGTTATTTTTTTTAAAAGGTACTTTTTACTTTTTATAAAAAAAATACTTTCTATAAAAGAAGCTTTTTTTAAAACGTACTTTTTTTAAAGGAATTTTTTTTAAAAGGTACTTTTAATAAAAGATGCTTTTTTTAAAAGGTACTTTTTATAAAAGGTACTTTTTATAAAAGGTACTTTTAATGAAAAAAATACTTTTTATAAAAAAAAATACTTTTTATAAATAAAAGGTACTTTTTATAAAAGGTACTTTTTATAAAAAATAATTTTTTCACATTATATAATTTTTGTAAAAGGTACTTTTTCACAAGGACTTTTTCCAAAAAGTATATTTTATAAAAAGTACTTTTTACAAAAGGTAGTTTTGCCAAAAAAATTAGTTTAAAAAAGTACTTTTACATTAAGTCTTTTTAACGAAAAGTACTTTGCGCAAAAGGGAAATTGAAAAAAAATACTTTTTAAAGAAAGTTATTTCGTACAAATGTATATTCTTAAAATTTTTTTCGAAAAGAACTTTTTGCACAGATACTTTTTACAGAAGGTACGTTTTACTAAACGCACTTTCTAGAAAAAATTCTTGTTATAAAAAGTACTTTTTGCATAAAGTACTTTAAAAAAAGTACTTTTTGCAAAAGTTCTTTTAACAAAATGTACTTCTTACTAAAGGTACTTTTTACAATTGGTACTTTCTAGAAAAAAGACTCAACAATAAGTACTTTCTACAAAAAGTATTTTTTACAAAATACATTTTTACAAAAAGTAATTTTTACAAAATTGATTTTTACAAAAAGTACTTTTTACAAAATGGAATTTTACAAAAAGTAATTTATATAAAATGTATTTTTACAGTGGGTACTTTTTACAGTTGGTACTTTTTAAAAAGGGTACAGCAGGTACTTTTTTAATGTGGTACTTTCTAGAAAAAGTACTTTTAACATTAAGTACTTTTTACAAAAATATTTTTTACAAAATAAATTTTTACAGAATGTACTTTTTACAAAATTAATTTTTCCAAAAAGTACTTTTTACAAAATAAATTTTTACAGAAAGTAATAAAAAGTACTCCAAAAAGTACTTTTTACAAAATAAATTTTTCCCAAAAGTAATTTATACGAAATCTATTTTTTACAGTGGGTACTTTTAACAGTGGGTTCTTGTTGCAGTGGGAAGTTTTTACAGTGGATACTATTTACTATTTACTATTTATTTTTCCAAAAATAACTTTACAAACAATTTCTTTACAAAAAGTACTTTTATACGAAATGTTCTTTTTACAGTCGGTACTTTTTGTAGTGGATAGTTTTTACAGTGGGTACCATTTACAAAGAAGAAATTTTTACAATAATAACTTTACAAACAATTTCTTTACAGTGGGTACTTTTTAGAAAATATACATTTTAGACAGGGTACTTTCAAGAAAAAGTACTTTTAACAATAAGCACTTTTGTTAAAAAGTACTCTTTACAAAAAAGTATTTTTCACAGAAAGCACTTTGTAAAGAAAGTATGTATACTCAACAAAACGTATTTGTAACAAACGTACTTTTTACAATAGACGTTTTTACAAAAGGTACTTTATGCAAAAGGCAATTTCGGCAAGAGTTACTCTTTTCAGAAGGCACTTTTTACAAAAAAAAAAAATCTTTTTACAACAAATTTTTTTTATAAAATATAACATATAGTGGTAATTATTACAAAAGATACTTTTTACAAAAGGTACTTTTTATAAAAGAGAACGTTTTACAAAAAAGTACTTTTTACAAAAAGGTACTTTTTACAAAAAGGTACTTTTTACAAAAGAGAACGTTTTACAAAAAAGTACTTTTTTGCACTTTAATCTTTTATGTAATAAACTTTTCACAAAAAAGTACTTTTTACATTTTATTTTGATGTGGCATATTAATTTCCAGTTTCGTTTTAAATGACTTCAAAAACGGAGAAGGTTATCAATACGTCTGCATTTATTTTTTTTTATTGCAAATTTATTTTAATGATGAACGAACTCGTTAAGGTAGCAAGCGATTCATATAACTAAACTTAACTGAATTTCTACTTATGGTACAAGCTTTTTGTCAATCATACATGCATACATTCATTAATCAACTCATTCATAATATTCATTCAACAAGAACAATTGCATTTTAGTCCTATAAATTAATATTCATAACTCAGCTTCGAATCCTTAAAGCAGCCCAAAAAGAAACTACATATTTATATAAATAAATAAAATACTTATTCATGCAAGAAATAAGATATTGGAGACTAACAGAAAGCTGTAATACATTAAAACACTAATCACACCGACAGCTGGAACTGAATTTCATTAACGAAATACTCTTACAAAAAAAAAAATTAAATTATTTTAATCATTGTTCTCCATCATTAAGCACAAAATATAAAAAACATATTTTCTTCCAACTTATTCACATGATCATGCCTAAACTTAGAAAGCATCAAATCATCCTGAGGATGTATAATAATAATATTATTAAATATTTTTAAATAATTTAATTTTTGAATAATTTATTTTTAATTTATTTTACCTTCGTCACGCAACTTCTTAAATTCGTGCATCAGAAAACAATTAGCAATTTAAGCATACTTTTAGGCTGCTGCAAATCAAAACTTTTTGCTTGAGATTTTAATTTTAATGAAAAGCTTAAAATTGAGCTTTGCACGCCAACAAATAGTCTTAAGAAGATCGCAGAATATGTGACAAACTACTGAGTAAATAAATTTTTTTTAAACGAATTATAGATATACATACATGCATGTGTACTTTATTATTTCTCCCTACTAAATGTTTTTAAGTTGTGCCATTCTTGCATTCATTATTCATGTTTATTAACAACTATTAGAAAAGTTCTATGAACAATAATGTCTCAATAAATAATTCATAACTGACTTAATTAAGAATTTGCTTTATTAGATAATTATTGTATTATTATTATTATTATTATTAAAAACTATATGTAACTAAGATCCCTTATTTTTGTCTAGTTCATCAGTATTTTGGTTTCAGATTCATAAATTAAATCAACTGGTTTTAACTTGTAATGTATAATTTTTGATTTGTATATTCTAATAATTTTGTTTATATACAATTATTTGTTAAAACTATGTAATATTAAGTATGTAGTTAAAAAATTAATAATTTATATTGTTTGCAATAAATTAAGAAAAAAAAACATTGCAGTGGATATAATTTAAGAATTATGAATAATAAACTAAAAATATTTGCAAATAAATGAAAAAAAAAATTAAATGATAATTTAACAATTAAGCAAATTAATCTTAATAAAATATGAAATGAGTGTTTTTTTACTTCGGTAAAAGGAGGTCCATGGTAAGAGGGAGTAAATGATTAAATTTATCAAGCAAAAGAGAATTTATTTTGTAGTCACCAGTGTTTAAAAAACTGTAATGATTTTCATTTCACTTAATTTTGCTGCTGCTGTTGCTTTTGAAAAATACAACAGTTTCAGTCAAAGCAAAATCACAAAACGATTTATGACCAATTGCGCAGTATTTCCAGCAGTTGACGATTTGGAAAGTTTTAACTTGATTTGATTTTGCCTTTGGTTATTAGTATAGCAAGTAAAAGCAGAAGCAGTCTATATAATTTTGGAAGTCGCAAACAGTCACAGTCGAAGAAGCAAAAACTCTTGCTTTAAGAAGTTTTAAGCAATCGCAGTAAAGTGTTTGTTTTTGCCTCTTGTCTGATGTGCAAAAACAACAACAACACAAAATAGTTGGGCAAGAGCTTTTGCTTGTTCGACTGTGACTGTTTGGTACTTACAAAAGCATACAGACTGCTTATGCTTTTACTACAGAAACTAACCAACAGCAACAGCAAATCAAATTCAAACTTTTGAAATCGTCGACTGTTGAAAGTACTGCGCAATTGTTCACATATCGATTGCTGCTTCTGCTTCGACTGCGACTGTTGTTGATTTTCACAAGCACAAGCAAAAGCATTGGTTGATTTTAAACAGTTGGAAAAAGCAAAAGCAGCGAAAAGTAAAAATTTTACGACTTTTGCTACTTCGACTTAAGTTTTTCTAAACACTGGTAGTCACACTAAACCCATCTATTTAACAATTTTTGTTAGATCAAACAGCCACCAGATACTGTCATGTGCAAATATAGGAAAATATATCGGCCATAACCAGCAAAAAAGCTTAACCGACCGGGTTTTGTTTTTTGACGAAAATCGATTATGGTTATGGCACGACATTTTCTAATATTAAATAGAAGTTTGTTTTTTTGCAAGTTAAGCTATTTCTCGCTTACAACTTTATCAAATATTTGACTCAAAAAGGTCACAAGTGGACGCATTTTTGTTTGCTGGCAAATAATTTTGTTTTCTCGAAACCAGCTCTTTATTGGTTTACAAACCTAAAATACGAGGGTGGATTCTTAACTCAGTGACTTTTTGAAGAAGCACAGCTTTTTATATAAAAAGTTATATTATTTTTCAACCTAGTCTTCTTTGAGTTCCAGATACTTAGTCCTTAGTCTCCAGTTTTTGTATCCTTTCCAAAAAATAGAATTTTTCCAGGTCCTTAAAATAGGCATTTGTTTGGTCAATAATTTCATCGTTGGAGGTAAATCTCTTTCCATTGCTTTAGCTTTAGAAATACTACGTAGTCACTAGGGGCTAAATCTGGATAATATGGCAGATGAGGTACCAATTCGTAACCCCATTCACAGAGTTTCGCCATTGAGACTGCACAAGTTTGCATCCGTGCATTATCTTGACGAATAAGAACTTTTTTCTTGGCCATATGGGGTCGTTTTCCGTTTAAATCCTCATAAAACGATATAATAAGTTGGCATAATATTCGCCGTTTATTGGTTTTCCCTTTTGAAGGTAATCGATGTGGATTATCCAGCGTGCATCTCAAAAACTGTTGCCATCACCTTATTGGCCGACAGGAGCAAGTTCACCCGAAGAATTCCATTGTTTAGACTGCTGCTTGGTCTCCGGAGTACAGTAATGGATCCATGTTTCATCCACAGTTACAAAACGCCCCACAAACACTCATTTAGATTGCGGTTAAACAACTCCAAACAATCCTTTGAAGTCACACGTTTGCGTTTATGGTCAATTGAAAGCAAACGCGGCACCCGTCTTGCAGACAACTTTCTTAAACCCAGCTGATCACTTAAATGCCTATGGCATCAACAATCTCACGCACTTCTACTCTTCGATCGGCCAACACCATATCGTGGATTTTTTGCGACATTTTCGGGTGTACTGACTGACCTCAATTGGCCGTCCAGAACGTTCAGCGGCATTTGTACTTGTGCAACCACAACGAAATTCAGTAAACCACTTTTTGCAGATTACCCATAGTATTTATCGAGCTTTTCCTTGGTTTGATTGACGGTTTTTTTTTTGCAAAAAATAATGTTTAATGAGCACTCGAAATTCACTTTTTTCCATTTTTAGAAAAATACACGAGGTTGTATGATTTGAACAGCTGTTAAACGCAAAGTAAATGACGACACTTGCTCAAAATTTAACAGTAGTCTATTAACAGGTGATACTTGATGGTAACAGTGTTGCATTTCATATAACTACGAGAGAAGTTCGAAAAGTCACTGAGTTAATGATCCGCCCTCTTACTTTGTTGTCACACTGTTCTGGGCAAATATTTCCCAAATATCGTTAAATATATCACCAATGTCAACGTACTTTTTAATTGTAGTACAACAATTCTTCTGCCATCTCTATATCTGTGGCAATAAGAAAAAACGTCAGCCCGTTATTGGTTTTACCCACCGAGCTTTTATAAAAAAAAATTAATTAGGTATGGGATATACATATTTCGAATATCTCCTTACTGAATCCAAAACATGTTTCGCGAAATTAATTATGGTTTCTCAGATATTTAGCATTCATTTTGCTCCATTTTAGCTATTTCAAGGTTTAATAAATATTGTTTTGCTGTACATGCCACAGTTTGGCGTTTGCGTCAAATTCTTCATACAAAAACATGCGAAGTAAAGTCAACTCTTGTTTTGCTGCATTTCTATAAGAAATTAATAATAAAACAAGAAGATGCCTTAAGAAAAATTCAACGGCGACTTTTAAGCAAAAACATCATCACCTAGACTTATGTTAAATGTTTTGACATAAACTTATTAAACACTAAAATGAAATAAAAGAAACTTTAATTATGCATGTTTGAGTATAACAAAAATCATTTAATTTCATTCTTTATATTAAATACACTTCAATTACTTGTTTTTCTTGTGTAAGTGTGTAAGCGATAGTTAAAAATATTATGGCGGCGTTTTCGTGGTCAGTGTCGTACGATCGACTTATTTCTCTAGACAGCAAGCAAAGTAAATAAAACAACAAAATTCAATTTTCAGCAGTGAAGTGAAAATAAATTAAGAAAAGTGGTGTATGCGGCACAAAATGTATTTTTACTTTTACTATAAAGTAATATTAACTTCTAACTTATTCATCAAAGTTCATTAAAATTTAACCATTTCTTCCATTCGGAAGCAATGGTGAAAATACACACAAAAAAGTAATATGAATGAGTTTGTAATATTAATTAAAATATTTGTAATATTAATTAAAAAATTAATTAAATTTTCACCTATAAACAATTTGATAATATCAATTAAGTTTTTCCACTCAAATTAATTAATACAATTAAAAATTTAATTGAATCAATTAAATTATTAATTTAAAACATTAATTGGTGAATACTTTTTTCTGTGTACAAAAAAAATCTATTGCGTATACTTTGAGAAAACTTCATGTAAACCTTCTTTGTCCATTCCGACTTTTTGGCATATGCTCCAAACCAATTATGGGCTGACGAAAATTGCTTAAGTTATATTTTACTTTTATTTTGCAGGAGAGCACTTTTAAGCTTTCACGTCGATTTTCAGAAATTTATTTCTTTTACAGTTAAATTTGGATTTGAATTCTCTGTTAACCTTTATTTTTTCGAAGCAAACATCGTTCTACACACTGTAAATAATACATTTCAGTTGAAATATACCAAAGTATAACATAAATTAAGCTATTATTCCAAGTGAGATTAGAAGTCATAGTGCTATAACTAGCTGAAAAATTACACAAATTAATTGAGATTTTGACCAGGGGTACTTTCGAATATGCAGATTACAGAGGTACTATTAACACGAAATCAGCTTATCTCGTATTAAGCACTTTTTCTCTTTTTGACACAGATATTAGAAGATATCTTATTATTAGACTGTCGTTAGCTTACACGAGAAATTATTTAACATACAAAGCACCCAAAAGTTTTACTTATTGTTGTGAATTACATACATATACTCGTATCTACGAGTATGTATGTCCCAAGAAAAGTTTCTGTTTGTTCAAAAAGCTTTTACTAAAAATAACACTTACGAGTAGCAACACCCAATTTGTGCGGAAGTTAATTTAACCAGCAGAGACACAAACCAAAATTTTCAGCAGAGGCTTTTTGTAGTTAACAAAATTTAAAAATATTCTTCTGCATATATTTTGGATTTCGAATTGTTTTTCTTGTTTAAGTTGAAATTTATAAAACACAAATTAATAGCATGTGTTGTAACATCCAAATTTACATGAAAAATAATTTGAAAAAGGGCGGTAAATTTGTTTAATTTTCTGGTTTTTTGTAAATTATATTTTCGTTATTACGTGTACGAGATGTTTTACAATCGGACCTAAATACTGGACTGTTACGTATGATTAATGTATTTGAGATGTACATAAATATTAATCATACTCTTCAGTTACGCGATATCAAAATCAGTGATCACAAATGAGTAGTGAAAAAGTGAGTAGAGTTGAATCATGACTTATAATATCCTGTACTTATGCGCACTTATACAACTTCATAGTCACTCGCAAGTGTGAAGTTCTCATCGCACTCATACTTAACAAGATTAATGACGTTGTTTCGATTTCGACTCTCCTTAACTCAATGTTTATGAACAATGCAAAATAAGTATGGTATGGCAAAGCGAACAGCGAACTTCGCATACAAACATTAAAATACTCATTATGAGGTTATGTGTTTGCTCATTATGAGGCTACATATGTGTTTCTTTATACACTTTATAAAGGGTGGTTAAATTTTAAGGGCCGATCTTGAATGTGAACCACACCTAAATGTCTAATTTTTGTCTGCATTTCATTTGAAATTTCTCAATTTCAGACTAACGCAATTTGAATCATGGAAAGATACACAATCGAGCAACGCGTTAAAGTTATTCAGGCTTATTATGAAAATGGGCGTTCAAATCAAAATGCATATCGAGCACTTCGTGATGTTGTCGGTCAATTTAATCGTCCAAATGTGTGTGTCTGTAAGAGATGTGAAAACACCAGTAAATGCTCGTACAGCTCGTACTGCAGAAATTATTGCTGCTGTTCGCAATAGTGTGGCTGAAGAGCCGTCAACCTCGTCGTGCCCAACAATTCCACCTCTCACGCTCGTCGTTGATGCACATTATGCATAAAGACTTGCATTTACACGCTTACAAGGTGCAATTGACTCAAGCACTAAAGCCATTCCAAATGTCGTCAATGCTCAGAATGGTGGCAAGAAATGGCAACAGTGAATGATCAATTTTCGTAGAAAATCATCTTTAGTGATGATTCACATTTTGACCTCAGTGGATTCGTCAATAAGCAGAATTGCCGCATTTGGGCGAATGATAATCCAAGAGGGATTGTCGAAAAACCAATGCACCCACAAAAAAAGACTGTTTGGTGCTGTTTATGAGCTGGCGGCATCATCGGGCCGTATTTTTTCTAAAATAAGGAGATGATAACGAACTTTTTATGGCCCGAGTTGGAAGATATGGATGTGGACGATATGTGGTTTCAACAGGACGGTGCCACTTGTCACGCAGCTAACGAAACAATGTCTCTTTTGAGCGACAAGTGCAATGGCCGTGTTATCTCACGTGGTGGCGATATCAATTGGCCGTCAAGATCATGTGATTTGACACCGTTGGACTTCTTTCTTTGGGGTTATTTGAAAGAAAAGGTGTACGTCGATAAGTCAGCAACAATTCAAGAGGTAAAGGATGAGATAATTTGGTACATTAACTGCATAGAACCTCAATTATGCCTCAGCGTCATCGAAAATTTAGACCATCGGATGGAGGTGTGCCGCCGAGGTCGCGGTGGCCATTTGGCCAATATTTTGTTCCATACATAATTGAACCATAGCATATTATCATAATAAAAAGAAATGACAATAATTTCCTAAATAATTTGTGTTTTATTCAAAATCAACACATCGGCCCTTAAAATTTAACCACCCTTTACTAGTTGTAGTTGTAGTTGTACTATATGAATGAGTTGAGTGAGCTGAATCAATGTAAGTAAAATAATTACTTTTCTGAAATTAGAAATCAAACTGAGATGATTTATGAGCGGGAGTGTGATATGAGTATGATGTCGAAGTCGCATTCATATTTATTGCCGCCTATACTTATAAATCAATCTTATCGTGAGTGTGCGTAAATCAGAGTAGTTGAATTTAAGCAATGTCTACTCATTTGTACTTAAGATTTCATGAGTCCGTATGAATAGCGAAAAAACGATGCATTTACGATCACTGATTCGGACCTAAATACTGGACTGTTATGTATGATTCATGTACTTAAGATGTACATAAGTATTAATCATACTCTTCAATTACAGGATATCAGAATTAAGACTGGGACTGTATTTTGGATAAATAACACAAGTTTTTATTTATAATTGTTATTGCAAATGATTTAAACAAATACAGAGCAAAAGTGGAAAAATTCCCGACAATTTTTCAATTTCATTTGTTTGGAAATTTTTCACTTTGCGGCTACCTAAGCGGTAACCAAACGGTGTTAAGAATCATTCCCAGCAGGTTCATATGTTCTACAAAGTTGTTTATTGAGATCTCAGGTACATTTTTGTAGTTAATTGTTTCCTTGAAGTTTGAACGGTTTGCTACCTATGGACCTGAACAGGAGAAAAAAGTTAAAAAAAATCGATTTTATTTTAAATTTTTTTTTTGCGATTTTTAATTTGAAGATGAAGCTTTTTGATTTTATATAATCGTAATTTTTGTTCTTTACGACAAGAAGTATAACTTTGGCTCAGAGAGTAAATCAGACTTCCGAACGGTTTGCATGATATGAGCCTGAGAAAATGCAAAAAAGACACAACGGCCCATAAAAAGAAAATGTATGACTTGGGGCAAAACTGGGAGACACGGGTCTTTTTTTCTTTTGGTCTTACATCACGTAGTGGTGTCGGTATATGGTTATATTTGTTCGTATTGCACTGTGTAATGCATAACTAGATGCATTTCTGTGTTATAATTACAGGGTATTGCTGTCGGAAGTAGTTAATATGTTGACTAGAAAGTCAATGCCCAAGAGTACAAGTTCGTTACCTGGAGATACGCCTTCTCTAGTGTGCTTGCTAATGCTAATGGTAATAATTGTACATTTCGTTCCTTGGGGGGCATTTTTGGGGACACCCATTGTTTCGGAGTTTTTTGCAAGACGCTTCATCCATTTCGAACATTTTGTCTGGAAAATCAAAGCTACCATATGAAATACGTGTGTAAGCGATGCGTATTAATTTTACAAGTGGCAGCACAGCGGCAAGTGATTACAATTTGCTGTGTTACACACGTCTTTTTAATTGTTTAATGCAATTGTTTCGTTCAACTCTATTTGTATATATATTTTTATTTAATTTTCCTTTATTTCTATCCTAATAAATACATGTGTACTCTGTGCTTTTATTATTCATATACCATGATGTGGCAGCTCAGTTCAACTTTGGCTGAAAAATTGAAATAGTTGGCAGCTCAGTTCGACAAAGATTTAAATTAAACCAACTCAAGCAGAAAATGTTTCGAACAAAATTTGTTCTCTTCTTCTCTCTCTCTCCTAAAAAGAGAAGCGTCAAACTCCATATAAACAAAAATTCTCCGGACCAAAATTTTGTTACGAAACAATGGGTGAATCCACCTTTAGAGCTTTGGCAGTAAACTATGATGGAAAAGAAAAACTAATGGCGCTCGGGCATATACTGGATTTACCAAGGGCCACTACATGTTTATGTCGATTAAAAAAATTATGCATCCTTATTGTTCGAAATCGAAAGCTCCATAAAAATTAATTTTAATATAGTATATGCACAAGAGGCAAAAGATCCATTTTCAATTGATAGATTATAAGTTGATTATTGTGGAAAGCAGCTTAAAAATATAACAAACGTGCATCTTATATAAAGTTTTATTTTCTTGTCGCTTTTCATAACTAATAGAATTTCTACATTTTGAAGGAAATAAGCCTGAGTAATTTAATTTTGTTTTGCACAATAATGGCGGGATATTTAACATTTTATATTTAAAGTAACATTTTCATAAATTTCAACTGTTCGAAAAGTGAATGCAGATGTTATATTTCACAATCTTGAAAGCAATTCTTATATAAGGGCCTTCCATCGGAAAATAGAGTTTCAAGGGAAAAAAACTTCAAGCTAAAAATTTTAAAACAAAAAATTATTTCTCACTTTTAAGCGCAAAAATGTTCCTTGCTAATTTACTAAGTTAAAAATAAACTTATATATAATTTTAACATTCAACTCCCTTGAGAACAAACACACTTGCGATAAAAATAAAAACTGTGATGAATTATTTCGTGTTACTCATACGCAATGATGCCCACAAATTTTCCTTTCGCTGTGATACTCACTTTAAATTGAAGAGAAACAAACATGTTTAGCAAATGTCAAGAATGACATCATTAAGCTTTCGGAAAGTTACATGTAACAAACAAAACTGGCACCCACACACATATGCATATCGCTCCTTCATTGCAACACAGTCATATCTCAAAAATTTAATTTTTCAAGTTAATAATGCAGAAAAATTCGTTCTATCATATTTATTCTTGTGTAAAAATTGCATACAAAATTGCTTTTACACACTCACGTCTTGAGAAAAGAAAATATTTTTATAGTTTAATTGCGCAGTGTATGTAAATTGAAAATTTTAAACTTCTTTTCAGCTAAACTAGCTTTTTTCGGTTATGACTATGTTGCAATAAAGGAGCGATATGTACATACATGCTTTGGAAAGCTTTTTAAAAACGTTGCAGACTTCAAAAGCTTAAAAGCAAATTTAATATTTTGCTATTGCTTTGAATTATTATTAGATTATTTTTCGACACTGAAAAAAAACTCGATTCGTTTGGTATTTAGTGACATCATCAGAAAATGTCCAGCTATCGAAATTAATTTCTATTCGAATGCAATTTCGATCACGAGTGCAGGAATCAGCCCCCTGATAGAATATTTACGAACAAAATTTATGGGGCCAAACTAGAAGAATTACGTGATATAAAAATTTAATTTTAACGGGCGTGCCTCCGCCCATTTTGTAAATGCAAGATTTAATGTTTTTTCGGGCTCACTGAAAATAATATATAAAATTTTAATGGGCGTCACTCCACCCATTTTTTTTAATCGGAAAATTGTGTCTATTTTAGAGCTCAAGGTATGTGGCAAGTTTCATAAAAATCGGTTAAATAGTACCACGTGAAATATAATAATAAATTTTAATGGGCATAGCCACGCCCATTTTTTCAACTTTAAAATTATATAATTACAAGAACCAAAGGTGTTTGTTGGGTTTCGCAGCAATTAAATGAGTAGAATATCATAAAATCAGATTAAAAAAATTTGTGTCCGTGTCCCGCTTAATATTTTTTTTAAAATGGGACCAATTGGAAGCTATACCCTCTTAGCCAAAAAAAAAAGAATTTTTACAATCGTTCTAAAATAAAGATTTATGAAGTAACAATGTCAAAAAAAAAAAAAGTACGAACGAATTGATAACCTCCTCTTTTTTTTGAAGTCGGTTAAAAATTAGAACAAAGGTGTTACCCGTGCTACTTTCAAATGATTATTGTTTCTATTTGCAATGTGTTGTTGTTTCACTCCACAATATTTTCTTGTTGTTGTTTTTCATCAATAGAATAATATTATTTATTTATTTATTTATTAAATGTTGTTACAAATATAATTACAAATCATATCATAACTTTAATTTTAAATGAGAATAGTAACAAAGACCTTCGCTCGTTGTAGTGAAACAGACCAGAGTCTATGGGTGGGAATTGAACCCTCAACCTCTACACTGATCGGCTAGCACACTACTTACTCATTAACCTACCGAGGCACCCAGAATAATATTAATGATAGAATAATATTAATATTTCTCTAATACATATTTTTAAAACGTTGCAATGAATTTTGTATATTTTATATTTAAAACAAACGGAGTGCAAAGTAAGAAACACAAGAAAATCAGTGCACTTAAGTGTTTTTAGTTTCATAAAAAGCGATTCCAAAAAGCGGTAAATTAATTGTTTTTTAACTTTAACACTGTCTTAAATGCCGTTCCCATTAAGTTTTTCGATAACATACAATTTTGTTGTGTCATTATGACAGGAAAGTGTGCCATCCCCAAATAATGGCAATACGACATACATAATTGTCTACATCAAGAACCTAATTGTGATATAATGATATGTAGTGTCATTTGTTTTAGCAATTATGAGACTTGATTTTTCGCATTGTTTGTTAATTAATATTTATACAAAAGGAAAATCGCAAAATTATTGAATTGTTTAGTGCCACCGTGTATGTTTAGCAATAATAAGAAAAAAGTTAAGACAATCAGGAAAAAGGCAAATAAAGTGGTGGAAAAGAACAGGGCATAACAGGGCGCGCCACCAAAAGATTCTATTCTATTGCACTCTGCATTCTAGTTTAAAAATTAAATTAAAATTTCGTGCTCATGAAGCCGTAATTCCACTGAAATTTCTGCCCATGCAGTTTCCTTTGCATTTGTGAGGTAATGCCACACAACGAAAAATATCGGAAATGACAAACGTTGCCACTAGTACACACTTTTATTTTTGCTTGCGATGTCACAAAATCCCATAGTGTGGCTTTAAATTTTTTAAGTTTTTCGCATTTGCTGCAAAAAATAAATAAAAGTTCTCTTTCGACGGTCTTTTGAATTTTAGGATGATAGCTTTTATCTTGCACAAAACTATCATAACAGAATACTTGCCTTGGTTCTGCGCTATTTTTTCTTTTTATTTTCTTTGAAAATTCAATAATTACTGATTATTCTTTCAAGTTTCGGTTTATGGATAAAAGTTTAAAAAGAAACACAGTTCGTCAAATAAATGCTGTTGACAAAATGGAAATTATTTTAATTTTTAATTAATAAGAAATAAATTGAAATTAAAAATTAAAAGTCGCCCAAAATTTCAAAATGAAAAATCACAAAAAAAATCGGCCAAAATTTCAAAATGAAAAATCAAAAAAAAAAAAAATAAAAAAATCGCCCAAAATTCAAGAAATTTATTATTCGACATATTGGCATAATTATATTGTAAGTGAAATTTATTTGCTGGTGGTTAAGCGATGTCTATATGCATTTCAACAACAAGCAACAAGCTTGAACAAATCGTCAGTAGACTTCAACCACACATTTTAAACAGCCACAAACCTCTTATCTTATGCACAAACTTCCAAAAACTATTTGAGAATTCACAAATAATAATATTTTTGAAAATCACAAAAGCAAAATAAGCGTAGTAGGCTTAGAAACTCATACAAAACCCAGCAAATAATTTTCATTCGATATGAATCTAATTGTATAAAGGTGCAGAAAAATAAAAATGTGAATTCTCAAATAGTTTTTGGAAGTTTGTGCATAAGATAAGAGGTTTGTGACTATTCAAAATGTGTGGTTGAAGTCTACTGACGATTTGTTAAAGCAACAATGAAATGCATATAGACATCGCTTAATCACCAGCAAATAAATTTCACTTATCGCCCAAAATGTCAAAATGAAAAATCACCCAAAAAATATATTCGTGCATGTTCTGTATTCCAAGTGAAATTAAATCAGTCTGAATTGCCATAACATTGTTGTTATGTTGTTATAAAAAAATGTTTCCAACAACAATTCTATGGCAATTTCACACGTTTTAATACCACGTGGAATACAGAACATATCCGATCAAAAAATGCCCAAAATTTGTATGGAAACATTTTGGGCGATTTTTCGTTTTTATTTTTTTAACGATTTGGTTTTGGCTGATTTTGAAGGCGCCGGAAATAAATTAATATTATTTTCGTAGCTTCAAAGTTTGCAATTTTTATTGTAATATATAAAAATTATAAAAATTCTCAAGGTTTTATAAAGGGTTTTTAAAACAGATTTTCATACAAAGTTTTGCTTATTAAGCCTTTATAAAGCCTTCATAATTTTTATAAACAAAGCTGTATATACATAAATATTTATTATTATCAGGCTGTTTATTTTCATTTGTTTACTTTTCATCTCTCTCTCTTTTTTTTTTTTTTCTTGTTTACATTTCGAAACACACATGTTTCTAGACGAGCGAGCGAGCGAGCGAACTCAATAAGGCGGTATGATGAGCACATGCCAAATCATAAGCAAAAATCCCAAAACAAAACAAACCGTATTGTTGATTGAGCAAACCCAAAAGCTTTAAGCTTTCAAAACACGCATGCAAAAAGCTTGGCGTAGGGAAATTTTTTGTCTAAACATTCCGAAAAAAGCTTTTACGATTTGCAGCAAAATTAAGTACCAAAAAATGCGTGCTGCACTGTATGACAAGAAAACTTGTCAAGTTTTCGTTTCAGTTCGGAACGGGTTTGCAATTCAACAGCACTTCAAAACGGAAAGCCAGCAATATTGCGAGAAAAAAAGAAGAAGAACCAAGAAAAAAAATATTGAAAAAAAAGAATTCAGAAAAAATAATAGAAATATTATTATTGCAAGTGTGTGTTCTCTGGTGGCCGTAGCCATATATAATATTTGAAATGAAAGAGAAAAAATTCAACTGAAAATTTCTAAATAAGCGTTTGAAATAAATTAAACATAATTAAATGAAATGTAATATAAGTTAAACGAGTTATTAAAAAAATTCTAAAGCAGAAAACGAAAATGAAATTAAAATAAAAAGTTATAGAAAAATTTAATAATACTTCAGAAGAAAATAACAAAAAATTTAAGCGAAGTACAAAAGCTTCGGGCTGTTATGTAAAGTGTGAAAAGAACGAACTCCTTTTCTACCCAAAAAAAAGTAAAAAAAAATATAAGAAGATTTTACGAAAAGAAAAACAAATGTAAAGAAATACTATACGTTGGCTAATTATTGACAAAGGAAAATTCAATTCAAGAAAAAAAAACAAAATAAAAATAAAATAAAATAGAGAAATTAAATGTAAACTTATTTGAAAACAAATGTAATTTTGTTGAGGTGTTTTCTTATCTGCGGTTGGTACATTGTTTTATTCAATGAAACATTTACAGTTTCAAAAATGCTAAAAATAATTTTTTTTCTTATTTTTCTTTTTGATATGAAAAATATAATTTGTGCCAAGGCTTAAATTAAAAATAACAATAATAACGAATTCTAGCAACAAACAAATTTAGTCTATAATATAGTAATTTCACTTTTGAGGAGTAGTTCCCTGAAATATCTACCTTTAAGTGTGTGAATATGTGTGTGTGTGTGTGTGAGTATATGTGGTTGTAAGTGAAAATAGTTTACTAAAGAAAAAGAAAAAAATAATATTAAAAAAAAACACACACACACCAACAACATTTGATTTTCTTGTTTTTTTTCAATAGATATAAATTATGATTCACTAACAAAATGCTCTATAGCACGAGTAATTTACCACTTTCCACAACACAATCATCATTTAAGTTTATTGGGCTTTAGTTGTTGCTGTTGCTGAAGTTGTTCTTGTAACTGATTGTTGTCGTCACCAGCCAAACTTGTGGCCACTCCAAGCCATTTAAAATGAACTATGACACGTTTTTTTCTGGTATTTTTTTTAACGAAATTTTATAAATTTTTCGCTTTTTTAACGTTTTGTTTCTTTTTCTCGGCCATTTATTCGTTTAAACCACGAGTCCTTTAATTTGCACGAACATTCGAACTTTTACAAGTGTATAAGTATTTTCTACTCCATTTAGTTATTCCAGTATGTTAAAGTTCCATTTTATACATATGTATGTATGTATGTGTATGTATGTATATATATGCGTATGTGTATGCATGTGTATTATTTGGAATAAGCGGTATCAAGGTTTCCTAGTAGTGATGAGCTATTTTGCGAAATCTGTTACTTTTTCACAGCGATTGAAAAATCACTAATCACAACTGTGACTGAATTTATCAAGTAACAGGTTTTGCAACTGTAGTTCTTTCATACAAACTGTGAATGCTCTTGCATGCTTACTTTACAGTAAATAAAGCTATCATATGAATTTATTTGTATACGTTCACCGTTTGTCGAGAAAAAATAGTCTTTTCTGGCAACTAAGTATAGCTCACATTTTTGTATTTGCAATTTTACTGTCTCTCTGACTCTCACACGACAATTATCGATATTTGGTTGAGGTTGATGCTAATTATTTGTTCTTGTCGCTTTTCTTATTAGCATTTATCAAAATACCAATACTTATACATACTTTTAAGGCAGAAGAGCTAAAATGTGCTAAACCGTGATCACAGTCACTGTTTAATTTCACAACTGCTCTTCTTATTAGATTTTGTCAAAATAACAGAACTGCTACAAACAAAATACTGCTAAACTGTGATCACAATTACAGTTTAAAAGAACAGCGATTTAGAAATCACGATCACAAAGAGCAACATTATTAAAAAATCACAGTTTCGCTCAACACTATTTCCTAGTCACGACCGATATATTTACTTCAAATTACGAATTACACGCAATACTCGTACTAATATTGTAGTTTATGTATTTAAAAGTGTGTGTGTGTGTGTGTTTTTATATACATACATACATAAACACATATGTGTAACACACTCACACACACACACACACACACATGCATTTTGTGTAAAGAATTCTAACAAATAAAAATAACCCTAGACATGCCAATGCAAAGTTCTGCATAGTTGAACTATACAACATGATTTTTTCTTTCTTTTTCAAAATTTACATGCCACAACATAACAACAACAACAACGTTTCGGACACTAACAGAGAAAGCTTGTTAGTGTGCGCTCTTGTACGAGCGTGTGCCACTATTGTTTTAGTTGTACTTGCTCTTTATTTTACTTTTTGGTCGTATGTACGAGTACTTTGTTTCTTTATGTTTTTCAGCTATGAAAGAAAAAAACTTGGCACAATTGCACTTCGATGCGGTACTTTTGCAAACGATTTGATCAGCGAATGCCAGCGCTTATGTTTTAATAATAACAAATTTATTAGAAAGTTAAATCCTCTTAAGCTGTACAATACAGTTAAGAAGAATCCATTATGAGAATATGTATGCAAAAGCCGATTTGAAAAATTCCATTGCTACAATCAAAAAGTTAGCAAAATATTTTTGATTGTTTGTTTTTAAGTTACTTACATTATATACTCGTACATACATACATACTCGTATATACAACAAAATAATTGGGGTATTCAAACGATAGTGTTAAAGTCATAATGTCCTTAACTTTTAAACTAGTTTAAAATATGACTGCTGTGAGCAGTCATATTTTACACTTCTATATTGGTCACAAGCTTGAGATTTCTATCAAAAAAATAGATCTTTTTTAATATAGACTTTATCTCCAAATAATAAACCCGCTAATTTTTTAGTCAGATCTGGAACTGGTTTCCTATCGTCAACATTACCTTTTGTCAAAGTAACCCCTTACCTTTTTCATTGACTACCAACCCCTCATATTTCAGTATGTTAGTTGAAACATACGGCCATGTCACAGAGTTCAATTCCGTTCCGAAACGGAATTCAATCCACCCCATTTTTAGAGCAGATGGTGTAGAAAAAAGAAAACTAAAATACGGAAATTTGTCAGGTGTGTCCAGACTGTTGGGGGCGCTGATGTTCTGGGTTATGCTCCGGCTAGGGCTTGACCTTTTGAGCTGGATTGAATTCCGTTTCCGAACGGAACGGAACGGAACTCTGTGACATGGCCGATAAGCCAGATGATACAAAACAAATGAGAAGAAATATTACAAAAATAAAATAATATTTGGTACGAAAATGCAAAATTATGTGAAAATTATTCAACAGCTTCTAACTGTATCCGAAAATTATTTGCGAATTTTTGTAATTTTTGCAATATGTAAAACAAAAGTTTTTTGTCAATATTTATCCTTTTTTTAATTTCAAGGCTTTGGAATTTATTTGCAAATTTTAGTAAGTTTTGCGATTCAGGCAATTTTTATAAAAATTATTGCTCTTGCGCGTAATTTTAACAAATTAGGGGTGGGTCACTTAAGCCTTTTCATTGTCTGATATAAGTATATGTTTTTTTTTGAATTTTTACCCTTTTTACTAATCTGGCGAATTTTAATTAATATCACACTTTGCTATTTTTTTTGATATTAGCAAGTTTTTGCAAATTTTCGTCATTTTCGCGAATTTTTCCGCATTTTTGGCATTCAATATAATTTTACATGTTTTTAAACAATTTTAGGGCTTGTTTGCAATTTTGCAATTTGTTGCCAATTTTAGCCATTTTTGCGATAAAAATTATTTTTAGCCAAATCTCGCCTTTTTACCATTTTATCGATTTTTAATCGATTTTTAATTTAATGATGTTAGTAAATTTGTGCGAATTTTCATAATTTTGCCAATTTTCCGCGATTTTTTTAAATTTCTTATATATTTAGGTATTTTTAAGTAATTTTAGGTGTTGTTTGCAATTTTGCAATTTATCGCGAATTTTTGCAATAAAAGTGGTTCTTTGCTTTTTGACAGTTGTAATTTTTTTTAACAAGTACCAGACTTCGATATCTTTTTGATGTTACCAAGTTTTTGCGAATTTTCGTAATTTTTTCGAATTTTTCCAAGTTTTTTGCAATCCTTACAATTTTAGCGTTTTTTAAAATAAATTTTAAGGTTTTCATACATGAAATACCAAAGTATATTTATTTAACATAAAGTCTTTATTTATTTAATTTGAAAATTTTGCTTGTTTTTATGGTTAAGCTCGTCAGTAGACTTCAACCCAAAAAGCGGGAACGAAATGCATATAGACAATCGCTTAACCATAAAAACAAGCAAAATTTTCAAATTTTAAAGTTTTTTTAAATTAAAAAATTATTCGCGAATTTTTGCAATTTTTTGCACATTAGATTATTTTTGATTCTTAAAATCTACTTAGTGTGTTCGTTTACAGTTCTTGCGGTTTTGGAAATTTTTTAGAGATATATTCGCATTTTTGCAAGTTTTGGCGATTTGTATGCTGCAAGCCTATTCTCGAGTTTTGCTTTAGGAGATTTTTTCCATTATTTTAATTCCTCGCGAATTTAATTTTTTATTTTTTTTTTTGTGCAATACGAGTATATAATGATTTTAGTGGAAATTTGCTAAAGAAAAACGCCATGTATTTAAACGTAAATGCTAATTTGGTCGAAAAACAAAAGGAAAAGCAAAATAATTAGTTATGGCAGTAACAAATATATACACGCAAAGAAAAGATATGGTTGTAGCATGATTGAGAAAACAATATTATGTTCTCCGAAACAAATGTGTGGTCGTTGAAAACAAGTTATTGTTATTCTAAACATTATTTGCGTTACGATAAGCAAAGTGATGTTTGAATCTAATAATTACATTATTATATTCATAAAAAGTGTGATATGGCTAGAATTTAATTTAGAAATTTATGACTACAACATAATTTGTATTATTATGTAAAAATAATATGATGTAAATAACAATATGATGTTATCCAAAACCATACTATATTTAGTTAAAAAAAATCTTTTTCACAAATATCTTCTGTCAGTTCACTATTTCGTTTGTAAGCTATCGGTATTGCACGCGAGTGTTAAATAAATTAATAAATAAATGAATTATAAACATAAAAGAGGATAGATCAATAAAAATATATATACATTTCGTGTATACGAACATATTTGTGTAAGTACACGTCCACATACAATATATATTTTATTTCAACAATGTTATTTTATATTTATTTCGGCTTTGATACACAGCTGTTTTAAGCAAAAGATCTACCAATATATGGTCCAAAAATAAAATATTATTATTATATAGAAAAATACTGTGGTTGTATTTAACAATATTATAATATTAGAATATGGTATGGTTATTCTTAATTATATTTTAGTCACATCAAATAATAGTATTGTCATATTTAACCAAAATGTGATAACTTTGAACAATACTAAGATTAGGTTTAACAAAGTTAATTGTTATTGTAGATAATATTATTATTAACTCAGATAATAATAGGTATTACTAAAACTGTGCTTTTATATTGACAATAATATGATTTGACTGCAACCATATAAATCAATCATAGTATGTTGCTGTTTGATTATGGTTACCTCAACCATATTTTTTCTTTGCGTGTAGGGTGAAGAATTGTACACCTTTTATATGAAAGAAAATAAAAATAAAAATAATTTTAAACTGATTTAAAATGTTAGGACTTTATGACACTTAAGACACCAGTGTGAATACCCCAAATATTTAAAAAAAAATTAATAAATTCAGTAAAGTACGAGTTTGACTAGCACATGAAGGCTTCCGTGCGGTGCTATTTCTCGTTAGCGATTTTTTGGTTTTTGGAAATTTTTTTCGGTTTTTACCGATTTCTTCGTTTTTTTTAGTCTTGACGCGTTTTTATTTTTAGCGTTTTTTTCGTTTTGGCGATTTTTTCGGTTTTTTTTGTTTTGGCGATTTTTTGCTTTTTTGACGTTATTTTTAGTTTTTTCAGGATTTTTTTTTAGTTTTGGTACTCAGTTTTGTTTTTTTGCAGTACATATTTAAATTAAAGCAATTTTTTAAGTTTTGGCAGAAATAGACTGTCTGTCAATAGCACACACATTTTCTCGAGAGCGAGTGGATAAGCCCCAATGTTTTGGTCTTGTATTAACGTGACGTCGATGTCAACAACTGGAGTAAGGGTGATTATATTTCATATGCTTCTACTTAAAAAATTTACTCGTAACTATTAGCATGAGCTCTGAAAACGACATAAACTTGCATTTATAAAAGTGGGAGGGGAAAATGCCCATTAAAGTTTATTATTTAATTATATTTACTTGTACTTATACAATAGATCCCCACGATAATTGGTAAACTGTTTTGCTTCCTGGAGTGGCATAATCCTGTGCTTCAAAAAATGGGCGCGACCATGCCCTTTAAAACTTAATATTATATTTAACGTGCTTGTGTTTGACCGGTTCTCACGAAACTTGATACACAGCTTGATCTTCGAAAGTGGTGATATCTTGCATTTAGAAAAGTGGTTAGGGCCAGTAATAATGGCGAAAGTTTTTTCAAATATTAACCAACTTCAAAAGTAAGCACTAAAAAGTTAAATATAATATAGATTCAATTAAATTAAATATTTTTATATATGTTACCCATAGTGCTACTCGAAGTCTAAGTAGCTTCACAAAAAAATAAAACTTAAGGCCTGCGCCAGCCTGTAACAGCTGGACTAGCGTTGCCACAATTACAGGATACAGAATAATATGCCTTGGTTGCCAGTCTGTTGTGGCACTTGGATCAGCGTTGCCACTAGCATAACAAAATTTCGGTGATCGATTTTTCAAGAAATTACACGGTTAGGAAAATTTTAACGCAAAATAGCGATGGTATAGTTGAAAGTAAACAACGTCCACATCAATATCTTCCAAATGCAACCATAAAAAATTAATAATTATCATTCGATCGATTAAAGATGGACAAACCTGGGTTTTCCTCAGCACTATGGGCTAAAACAGTACAACAATATTCTCAGTTTTTTTTTAGTGAATATCATCGCTTTCGTTTGAAATGTTTGTAATTCATTTATTTTAACGAAATCATGATGCAATTAATTCTAAAATGGGCAGTTTTTTTTTTTTGCCTTTCATACACTTGAAGACTTTTATTATATTGTTCAAACTCGTTTGCATGTGAAATGGATTTCAGTGTGTATAAACAATATATGCGCGTTTGTGTGGCTACATTTGTGGATTGTTTAATATGCAGTTGCATGCTACAATTGGATTTGTACTTTGGACTGAGAGAGCTTTGCCTGCATTTTTATAGGTAAATGCAAATTTACAAAATGAACAAAATAATACTCATACATTTTGCCAAGAGAACTGAAACACATGGTTGCAACGAGGAGAGCTTGCACTGATAGACGGTCATGAATGTTGATTTCTCTACTTAACGACCACTTAATGGCAGGCAAGGTACAATAATTTTGCATGTTCGTTGTTTGTGTGAGTTTGTGTATGAATTTTTTTTCTTCTTTTTGGCAACAGTCTAATGAATTAGTAGCATATGAGTACGTTTTATTATTCATTTGAGATTGTGAACGAATAGAAAAAAAAATATGAATAATTAAACATGAAGAATAACACACTTGCACACTGTCAATGTGAGAGTTATTTATAAAAAGTATTTACACACACATTTGTTTTTAGCAAACTATTTAAGTGAATTTTTTTAATTTGTCTAGCAAATTACTTTAAAAATTTGTTTCTTTTCTTCTTCAATCTTATTCAATTGCGGTTTTTGTTATATTGTAATTTAACATTTACCTTGAATTTTGTTAAAATTCTTACTTTTTAGCAGGTGCCAAAATTTTTAGGAAATAATTTAAAATGCAAACGTTGTGTATGTTTTTATTCTACAAACTAAATTTTGTCACTAGTTTACTGCTAAATTTGATTTCAGATTCAAATTCAGTAAAGTGTGACTTTGACAGGCACACAAAGGGTTCCGTACGTATTATACAGTGCTCAAACCAAAGACTAAGCATTGCTCCAAAAAAATTCCGACTGACGTCTCCTTGTTTCTGTTTCTGGCGATTTTTGCGGTTTTGGGGTTTTTTCGCCGTTCGACGTTTTTCGTAGTTATGGCGTTTCTTTTAGTAAAGACGCTTTTCTTAGTTATGGTGTTTTTTTCGTTTCGCGATTTTTTCCGTTTTTTCATTATTTTTTTGTTTTTGTTACAAATAAAAATTTTTAGTTTTAGCGATTGTTTTAGTTTTGGTGCTTTTCTCGTTTTGGCGATTTTTTAGAATTTTTACGATTTATGTTTTATTTTTTTTTGCAACCTTTTCACTTTTGGTGTTTTTTTTTTGCAGTTTAGCTTTAGGGATATTTCTCATTTGAGCGTTTTTTCATTTTGGCGATATTTTCGTTTTTTTTTATATTTTCTTTGGCAACTTTTTCACTTTTGATGTTTTTTTTTGCATTTTAGCGATTTATTTTATTTTTAAGGATATTTCTCATTTAAGCGTTTTCCATTTTGGCGATTTTTTCGATTTTTTTTTCTTTGGCAACTTTTCACTTTTGGTGTTTTTTTTCTTGCATTTTAGCGATTTATTTTATTTTTAAGGATATTTCTCATTTAAGCGTTTTTTCATTTAGGCGATTTTTCGTTTCGGCATTTTTTCTGTAGTTTTGGGATTTTTACTTTTAGCGTTTTTGAAAATTTTAAGAGTTTGCCTCTAACGCTTTCCACGATACAGCAAGTTGTCAAAATTAAATAAATTTATGTAATACCCTTTAATTTAGATTTTTTTAAATGTCAGTGTCAATTGGTGTAACTCTGAAAATTTCAAGTGTCTATATATCTGTGGCAAAAAAAGAAAAAGTGCTTAAGTCGAGATAAGCTGATTTTGAGTTAATAGTACCTCCGTAATCTGCATATTTGAACGTACCCCTTGTCAAAATCTCAATTATTTTGAGTGATTTTTCAGGAAGTTATAGCACTATGAGTTGCGACTTTTATTTCTTAGACTTCTAATCTCATGTGGAATAATAGCTTAATTTAGATTATACTTTCGTATATTTCAACTCAAATGTATTATTTAAAGAGTGTACAGCGATCTTTTGCTTAAAAATATAAAGGTTAACAGAGAATTTCCCAATTTAACTGCAAAAGAAGTAAATTTCTGAAAATAGACTTGAAAGCTTAAAAGTGCTCTCCTGCAAAACAGTAAAATATGACGTAAGCACTTTTTCCTTATTGCCACAGATATAGTTGTCTGTATGTTACATTATAATTTCCAAGTTTTTTAAATGTCACATATTTTTGTTGTTGTAGCGGTCAAGTTTTTTAATATTCTGTGAAAATTTTAGTTCCAGAGCTCTTACGGTTCGAGAGAAAACAACTAAGAGACAGACAGAAAGACAGATATAGAGACAAAGAAAACGGATGGACATTGTAGCGAAAACACTAGGGTCCTTTTTACCTTTGGTATACGAAACCCTAAAACGCATAACCTGGGGCCAAATTACGGCATTTGATATCGATTGAAATCTTAAAACATTTCCATATAAACTTGATTGAAACATTTTGAAAATTCGTACGATATCGAGTGCAGTAACGTATCGTATGAAGCTATTAGTCCATATGAGATTATAAGTCGAAAAAAGTACTTGAAAAATTTAAAAAAAAAATTGAGATATTCTTCCGGTGGATACGAGGATTACAGGGGTGTGATTTAGTCAAAATCAGCTTATCTCGAGTTAAGCACTTTTTCCGCAAAACTGTTGCAAAATTCTCTCGCACGAATTACAGAAATGCTTGCACAAACACTTTAAAACTCTCACAAGATTTCTCGTGCATTCGCAGATTAATATCAGAGAAGAATTCTAATTGGCCAATAGGCTATATGTATTGCAAATGAACGAATAAATGAATAAGAATACAAACAAAATATGTTCACTGGGTATATTGACGCAGTCAAACGCAATATTTGGCAACAATCACTTACCATTGAACTTTTTTTTTTTGATTTGTGTAAAATTTGTCCTATTTTTATGACAATGCTGTAAGTCTTCAATGTTAAGGGTAAACTTTTCTTTACAAAATAAAATTGAACAAACACAAAAATAAAACACTCGCACACACACACACACACACACGCGCGTACACAAGTGATAAAAATCATGAAGCCAGCGAGTGAAACAACGTATGTACTCGTTCGTACACACTAAAAATCCACTAAAATAAACTTAAAAAAAACATCAAAATATAAAAACTAAATAAATAATAAACAACAAGAAAGCACAAAATAAAAATAAAAATCTCAACAAGAATATAATAAGTGGTAGACTAGCAAGTAAAACAGAAAGCAAAACATTGAAAAAAAATAATGAATGAAAAACTTTAGAATTAGACACCGCCGCACATAAATTTGGCAGAAACAATTTTCAGCATTGAAAAGAACACTTCTTTGCATAAAATACAGGCAAAAATACAAGAGCAGAGACATGATATGATATCATGTTAAAAAAGGCTTCTAGATTTCTTTCCACAAAATAACTAACTTCTTGTAGTAGTGAAGTTTATGTTTAAGGATATAAACGGCGCGTTATATGGTCTAAAAAAAGAGAATGTATGTAAGTGTATATAACATTAATGGCCAAAATTATTTTATTTGACATTGCATATACTTTTATATATGTATGTATGTATGTAAATACGAAATACCTTAAAGGTATGGTCACACTTGGGCAAACATTTGCCCCAAAAAACGTAACCAATAAATATTAGTGAAAATCATTTTGATTCAGACACGTCTTTCTTAAGTTAAACAGTTTCATAAACAACTAATAGAGAACATCATAGAATCGAACATTATTGGAAACTATTTGACTTGGCAAACACGTCTCTGAATTGAAAGCTTCTTCATTAATATTTAGGGGTTACGTTTTTTGGGCAAATATTTGCCCAAGTGTGACCATACCATAAGTTTTTTTTTATTTTATTTGTAAAAGTATATAATTTTTGTTTCGTTTCGTTGGCATATATTTTGTAATTAATTATCCACACCCTGCCTAAATAGGAAGCCACAATTTTCGAATTGTTGTTCCGTGTACTTGGCCTGTACGATTGAGTTTGCAGGTAATTCTTAGAATTTTATGGCAAAAGCAGCCAATTGCCGTTGTTTATAAGTGCGATAGTGTCTGTAATTTGCCAGACAATTATTGTATTTTTCTAGTTGTAAGTTCTTACAAAAAAAATCAAATATACAATATAAACATATCGCACTTGTTCCTCAAAAGCGTAATAACTCAAAATTTTCAAATTTTCACTTTTTGCAAAAAACCAAACAACAGAGGTCATATCAACCCACTGTAAAAATCTCCCTTTGATTTTTCTTCTTTTCCGTGAAAAATATACCGTTATGACTGACTTTCTTTGTGTTTTTAGAATACCTACAACTAACAAAAACAGTTTTTGGCCTCTACTGAAAACTCATGAATTTTGAGTTGTTACGCTTTTGAGGAACAATTGCGATATCCTAATGTGTTTTTGTAGAGACCGTTGACCCTTTTTTAAATCATTTCACAAACCCATAATTTAAATATTTTTTCATTTTAAAGTCTACAATTTATTGTCACAAATACAATACCCTAAACAACAAAAGTAGTAATTAAATATGTATATTGTATTAGGGCTAGGCCCTTTATTTTGCAGTTGGTACCGTGAATAATGTTTGGTAAATAAATTTTATAAAAAACATATTATATAGTATCCGTACGGAGCCCTTCGTGTGCTAGTAACAGTCGCGCTTTGCTGAATTTATTACACTGTGTGAGAAATTTTAATGAAAACGAAATACCTGGAACGTGTTACTATTTTTCTGGTGGATATTGTCGAGCATAACAACAATCTGTATTTGAAATTTTCCAAACAACGCCAAAATCTTGAGTTACGGGTAAAAAAAAACACCGGTCTTTCGTACCCACAGGCACTTATAAGCCTCTAACTAACTTAAATAGCAACCGATTTTAAATTTATAAACAAAATTAAAAAGAAGAGACCAAGACCTTTTGAACTAAATCTATTTTGTTTCAGTAAATTTCAGACATATGTCTGTATTTTTTCACCAAGTATAATTTTTTCAGTTTTTTCGGTTTTTTTTTGTCACTTTTCGGCTTTGGATTCGTTCTTAGGCAGTATTTTTGTAGTGGAATTATACTTTTTATGACTTTTTTTTATAAAATATAATTGAGTAAGAGTAATTCGCAGGTTTGTACTAAAAAATTCCTTAAAAATTGACTGAGTTATTAAATATTTAATTAGAAGACTTTTTGTTAAAGAGAACCACCTGAATGATATTTTGTGTATTTAAGCTTCCAGGATGATGAAAGTACAATTTAATACACTTATATCAACACAGAGTACAAAATGGGTACAACAGTGGTCGCCAAACTGTTTTCCTTCAGCGCCACATTTTTCACATACACCAAACATACATTCCTCTAAATTACACCAAATTAAAATTTATTTCGGTGTGGGCATTGTTGTTTGATATACTGCAATGGAAAATAGCTGGTATTTTATTTGCATTGTATCTAAATATCTAGTTAGTACCCTACACATATAATAATTAATACCATTTGTACAGCTTGAGGGACGCAAGTTGCAAATCACTGTTATACTAAATTCAATTATAACGAATATTGCGGAATATTAAGGTTGGGGCATTTTGAAAAATTTAGTTCTCAAGAAGAAAAAAGTTTGGCTACCACTGTTGTACCAATTTTAGACTCGTACTTTGTGTTGATATACGTCTATTAAATTGTACTTTCACCACCCTGGAAGCTTAAATACACAGCAAGCGCATAAATAGAACGCGAAATACAACATGCAGGTAGTTTTTTTAATAAAAAGTCTTTTAATAAAATATTTAATAACCCAGTCAATGTATAAGCAATTTATTAACGCAATCCTGCGAAATACACTCAATCAATTATGTTTTATAAAGAAAGTCATAAACAGTATGGCTTCAGTACAAAAATACTGCCTAAGAACAAATCCAAAGTAGAAAAGTGACGAAAAAAATTGAAAAAATTATGTTTGGTGAAAAAATACACAGAAAAAAGTATTCACCAATTAATGTTTTCAATTGATTCAATTAATTTTTAATTGTATTAATTAATTTGAGTGGAAAAATTTAATTGATATTATCAAATTGTTTATAGGTGAAAATTTAATTAATTTTTTAATTAATATTACAAATATTTTAATTAATATTACAAACTCATTCATATTACTTTTTTGTATGTACAAACATACATCGTCAGCCCATTATTGATTTGACCCACAGACCATTAAAAAAATTAGTTAGGTATGGGGTATATATACTTCGAATATATCCTTTCGGAATCCAAAACATGTTACGCGAAATTATTTAAGGTTTCTCAAATTTTTCATTCATTTTGCCCCCATTTCAACTATTTTAAGGTTTGATAAGTATTGTTTTGCTGTACATGCCACAGTTTGGCGTTTGCGTCAAATTCTTCATACAAAAACATGCGAAGTAAGGTTAACTCTTGTTTTGCTTCATTTCTATAAGAAATTAATAATAAAAAAGAAGATGCCTTAAGAAAAATTCAACGGCGACTGTTAAGCAAAACCATCATCACCCAGATTACATGTTTTAATATAAACTTATTAAACACTAAAATGAAATAAAAGAAACCTTAATTATGCATGTTTGAGTATAACAGAAATCATTTAATTTCATTCTTTATATTAAATACACTTCAATTACTTGTTTTTCTTGTGTAAGTGTGCAAGCGGATCGATAGTTAAAAATATTATGGCGGCGTTTTCGTGGTCAGCGTTGAACGAACGATAAAACAACAAAATTCAATTCTCAGCAGTGAAGTATACGTATGGAGCACAAAAAGCTACTTTTTGAAACTAAATTAAGAAAAGTGGTGTATGCGGCACAAAATGTATTTTTACTTTTACTATAAAGTAATATTAACTTTTAACTTTATTTATGAAAGTTCACTTAAATTTACACATTTCTTCCAAACATGTGTCGCAAGCAATGGTGAAAATAGAAAAAAATTCTATTGCGTATACTTTGAGAAAACTTCATTTAAACGTTCTTCGTCGTTTTTCTCCATTCCGACTTTGTGGCATATGCTTCAAACCAATAATGGGCTGACGACATATATCTGAAATTTATTGAAACAAAATAAATATGGTTCGAAAGTTATTGGTCTTTGCTTTCTAAATCAGTTCTAAAATTTAAAATCGGTTGATATTTAATTTAGTTAGAGATAGAGAAGTGCATAGGGGTACGAAAAACCGGGTTTTTACCAGTAACTCAACATTTTGGGGGTGTTTGGAAGATTTCATATGCAGATTGTTGTTATACTCGACAATGCATACAAGCAAAAAAATAGTGACACGTCACAGGTATTTTTTTTTGTCACACAGTGTTATAAGTTACAGTCAAAAATGGAAATATTTAGTGAATACATTTTCCTATAAGGTACATTATTTAATATTTTACGACAAGATTTTTAAATTAAACTAAAAATATACTAGTATGTACATATGTACCTGTTAGACCATGAGTATTGACACACACATATGTCTGCTACATAAAGTAAGCACTGAAATGTACAAAAGTAGTCAATTGCCCATCCCTGCTCAGCAGCATAAGAGAAAGGGAAAGAAAATTAGAGACCAACACATTATTACGTACATACATATGTATGTTCAACATGTTTTATTGTGAATATGCAATTACTTAAAATTATTTAGCAATCATGAATACGAAAAGTGCAAATTAAATTTTTTTTGTAATTTTTTTTTTTTTATTAATATTGACCATTCAATGACAAACACACTCATATATGTAAGCATTCTTTGGCAAATCTTTTTATAAATATCAGAAGCATATTTTGATAGAAATTCACATATAAACAAACACCTACATACATGCATGTTCACGTTCCGTGTGTGGCAGACACATCAAGCAATCAATGAAAACAAAATAAGGCAAGATGAGAAATATCGTACGAAAAATGTTGCCAAGCAAGCAAAATGTTACAAATATAGGACATGGAAATGCAAAATGGAATATATAATTGGAAATTACTAAATTTGTTGCAAACTATGGGCGCAAATATTTCACATTTTACATTCTGCAATACCACATCAACAACTCATATGAATTTAAATTTCTTGCATTAATTCTTATTTGCAATACAGAAACCATTGCAGCCCATCCATTATACAATATTATTGCATATGTTGTTGTACATATTATTGTCATTTTGACCTATACTATGCAATAAATGCCACAATATTTTTAAAGAAAATATTGCCGAATTTTCCTGGCAGTGAAAAAGTAAACAACATTTAACAATGTTGCCACTACATTACACAATTGTCTTGACTGTACAATAAAAATCAAAAGTCTTTTGATATTTGCCAGTATATTGTGCCAGCTTCGAATATGATATACACATTGGCGATATTATTGTACAATACGAAAAATTGTGCAATTGTATTGCAAGTGAGTGGGCCGCTTAAGAAGTTAAAATATTTGCAATTGGAAAACAGCTCTGGTTTTTTATCCGACTATGCGACGCAAAGAAGGGTCTTGTGTTTATCAGTCTATTTATGTATGTATGTGTGTATGTATGTATGTATGCATGTATGTGTGTTCCTTTGCAGCACTGTATAAGTCGACCGATTTTGATGATTCTTATGTGAATCGATTTGTCTTCATGCTGGGAGTGTCACTGCAGATATGACAGTAGTAGCCATATTGAGTCTCGACTGCTGTCATATCTTCAGTGACACTGTCAGACGCCATTTTGTAAATAAAAAAAAAATAATAATAAAAAGTCGGCGAACTAAATCAAAATGGGTATCATTCGTCAGGTATTTTAAAATCATCTTTAGGTTTTTCTTATGTTTTTTCATTTCAAATTACCGTTTAGGATATTTAACGATTCAAAGTTGGTCGCAGTCGGGTTTTTTGATTTGCTTTTAACTACTATTCGTTATTTATAAAATCAAAACAACTAAAACTCCCACGTTGGCAAATTTTCTAGGCGGAGGCGCACCGCCTCCACAAAAAATAATTTTATAAGCATTTCAATATAAATATACTTTTGTACTTCAATAGTTAAAGCGATTATCTTAATCCATAATACAATAATTTCTTCTGCAAAATAAGAAAAATAAATTTATCTTGAGCTAAGCTTGCATAAACTGATTTAGATTCGAAAATTAAATTCTCTGCCATGGAAGAAATATCAATATCAATGTGTGTATGTATGTATGTATGAATAAACGATTCGATAAATGCGAAATTATTTTCCATTTAATATGTAAATTGTTTTTTTTACATATAAAATTTATTTATTATGGATGCAAGAAGAAATGTATTGGTGTGTACTTTCTATATCTGTCTATCAACATTTACATATAAAGATATTTACTCGTATACTCGTATATGTACACTACATGTGTATGAGCAGAAGTACTTGCGTGTATATGTCTAAACACATGTTCAGGCAAATCGAAATATATTTTAATACGTTTAGGAATTTTATAACTTGATGGCAGCATTTGACATCATTAAAGCACAACATATCATTTTGCTTTTAAATATTTTTTGCTTGTAAATTTAAAATGAAGAATTTATTTGAATTAAATATTAATGCTATACTACTGCACTCGATATCCCAGTGAACGTTTGTCTTTTCTTGTTAAAAATCAAAATGAGCATCAACCGATTTCCATACTACAAAATGATATTAATAATAATCTTGAGACACAAACATTATTTATCTTTAATCTTAACTATCTTGTTGTTCGATGAAATTATTATTAATGTTTTAAGTCTGTTGTAACTCATGTTTTCATTTAGTGTGTTCATTTTGAGTCGGAACGAAACAAAAATTTCTACCGATTTCAAGCATCAGCCATTAGTGTTAAAAAAAATACATTTCCAAGAGTACTTCCTATTAATTTGCAACGATTTTCGGTAATTCTTCTTCAAATTCAAGCAAACCCTTGTCGGAAGAAAAACACAGCACTCATTTGATTTTACTTTTATTGACAAAAAAAATATAGTTGAATTTAACATTAATAATCTTCCGATAATATATTTCCGATGTATATTTCAAATATATACATAAGTAGATAATAGCGGCTACTGTATTCGAAATTTATCTTAATTTTCTTACTGCTGAATATTTCCTTTTTTCAAGAATAATTTCTCAAACGGGCTTAAATTCAGTATTTTTCCATTCTTATTAAATGAAATACTTTTATAAGTTAATGTGATTTTCTAAAGAAGAAAAGAAGAATTAATCTAGACATTTTAGATGGTGGAAATACCGGCATATTTCTGTACGGCCACGCACTTCATCAGCACCCATGTCTATCTATGTATTTAGGTATATATTGTTATTTTATTATTATTTACTTATTTATTTACTTTTGTCTTGTTTTCTTCTTCTGTTGCTTCATTGTAAGTAACCATGTAAAGTGGTTTTTAAGCAGACTCAATGGCTGTCTGGTTCTTTGCTTAAATGTTTCGGTGGCTGGTAGACTGTTGTTGCACTTAAATAGTTTCGTTGATTTTCGGCTGACACAGGTCAGCTGATTATCTGGTTCATGCAGGCTCGTGGTTCGGTTTTACTCGATAAAATATCTAAACTCTACTATACATAGGAGAATAGTCAGCAGAAGCCGCTGTGAGAACAGGCATCCGAACCCACTATGATAACAATTAACCACAGTTGCTCTGAAGATAATCAACCGAAGCCGCTGTGAGAAGATTCAGCCGAAGCTGATGTGACAATAGACAGTCGAATCCACTGTTAGAACATCTAACCAAAATTGCTGTGAGAACAGAAAGCCGAACACTCTGTGAGAACAATCAGTCGAAGCAGCTGTGAGAACAGTCCACTGAAGGCAACCGAAGACAGTCGAAACCGCTGTGCAAAGCTTACTGATTTCGACCAAAACCAAAGTATTCAGAATTTATCACTAACTTCTCCAGCAGTTTAGTCGGCTCAATAAAATAAATTGTCTGAACTCTTAGAGCGGTAAAGCTGTATTTGCTGAAACACGCCACAATTGACAAAACTCAGAAACTTATCCACATCACACAACGAACTATACGAGAATTATATCGGACCCTATTTTCGATTTAAAGTTTTCAGGAGAAATTTTTTTTTTTATAATATTCAAATATATTTTACGTACATAAAATTTCAGTAAAGATAAAATTTCACAGCCCGTATTTTAAAAGATATCAAGAGTTTTGGCATAAAATAAAATTTGAATTCTAATAAAAAAAAATTAATTTTTTTTTCTACATGTCGCATACGATTAAATAGAAAACTGGGCTCGATAGATGAGAAGACAAGAGCACGAATGAAATGTATAAAGCATATTTTAATATAAAAACCATAAAATACGTACTGCTATCCTAGCGAATGTTTTCACATTCGGTGCAAATTCAATTTTATTATGTGTCTGCATTCATTGTTTGCAAAACATGCATGCACATGATCATGTATTGTTTGCTTGGCTATGGCTCTTGTTATGTTTGGAGCGTGTGTGTGTTTGTGTGTGTGTATATATGGATGTGTATTATCTGCTTAACTGTGGCTGTTGGTTTTTATGAAGCCATTCATATGGAGTGTGTATGTGTGTGATGTGTGTATATTATATCTTCTTGTATTGTGTTATAAACTTGAAAATTATGTAGGGGGTAATCATTAGCTTGATACAAATTATTTATCAGGTGATCAACGCTACAATTCTTCTGCGAAATGCAATCTAGTGACCCATAACGCATACTTTACGTAATTCCCTTGGAATTACAAGTTACGAATACGCATGCGATTTAAATGATTATCAGGTATGGGGTGCTTTGCACACATTACTTCCAAAAATCAAATAAATTTGATATAGCACACACATGTGTATTAACAAAAAATATTATATATATATTCAAAACTTTAATATTTTTTCAAGTAACTATACGAAACAATTTGGCACATTTTTATACAGTTTATTCAAGCTCTTCAGTTTCCTAATTTTAAAATAAAATTATCTCCCCACATAAAAAGTTATTGTTTATAACAGCTAACAAAGTTTGTTTGAAAGCAAATCGTAATAAATGTCTTTTAAAACAATGTTTATAGTCGGTGCTTAAAATAAGTTTCATTTTTGTCATATTAAAGTTTTTTGTTTCCTACTATTCTGTGCCATCAAAACAAAAATAACGCACCTTAAATCCAAAAATATTTACGATTTAAACTACATATCGTTACCTTAATACAGAAAGACCCTAACTAATTTTTTTTGGAAATCGAGATTTTTGCATTTTTCGATACATTAGATGTTCTTCTATCGAAATATACAAAAAAAAATCGATTTCAAAAAAATTATAAGTTAGGGCTTTTCTATATTAAGCTAATGATATGTACATACTTAAAAATCGATTTTTTTCATAAGGTACTGGAGCTTGTAATACAATTTTAAAGTAAACCTGTTCAAATTTGTACAATTTAATATCACAATTTTGTGGTTATTGTAGCAAATCTGAATGATTTTAATCACTAATGGCCTTATGTATAATAAGAAATTGGCATGAAGTTAGCATAAGTGGCAATATTGAACATGGTCTTAAAGTGTTTTGCTATACAATTTTACATTAAAAATCATGCTAGGATGTAATCGTGTGTTAAAACTACATTAAGCGGCGATTTTTAAAGTCAAATTGTATAGAGGAACTCGTTAACACGTAGTTAAATTTTGTCACTTATGCTAACTTCATGCCAGTTTTTGATTATACATAAGGCCGTAAGAATTTCACTTTGTATTTTGTTCAGACTCGATTTTCTGGTCTTTTTTCAGCCCAGTTTATTATCTGTTCATGATTTTGTTGCAAACACTTATTTTAATGTTTCATTAACAACAAAAAATAACTCTCATATTCATAAGCTCAATCAAATTATTTAACAGAAAAAACTAGTTCTTTTATTAGCATGTTAGCAAATTTTTACTCTTTTACTGCCAATATTAAATTTTATGGGTTTTTATCACGCCCACTTTTGTATATACAAGATTTCATATAATTTTGGAGCTCATGTTGTGCATCAAGCTCCATATGAATCCGCTAAATAGAAGTACTAGCAATATAATACTAAATTTTGATGGGCGTGACACTGCCTAATTTTCTAAGGTACAAGATTATGTTATTTTAAAATTCCCCAAAAATTTTTTGTCTTTTTTGGAACTCATGTCGTGTACGAAGTTTTACAGGAATCGATTAAATAGAGGCACGTATAGTATAGTGAACAACTTTAGTGGGCGTGGCCACGCCCTAGTCTTTAGCTCCATGACTATGTTGCTATAAGAAACCCAGGTTTGTGTCCAGTTTCGCCGAAATTGCATGAGCTAGAGTACACAAAATATAGAATAAAATTTGAATAGGCGTGGCTGCGCCTACTTTTTCAATAGCAAGATAATGCTATTTCAAAAAACCAATGTGTCTGCAGAGATTCGTGGGAGTCGGATGAATTGAAACATATAAATAATGTAACATTTAAATAAATTTTAATTGGAGTAGCCACGCCCATTTTTCTAATTAAACTTTTAGATTAGGAAAGTCATAAACTCAATTTTCTATTTTTGTTGTATATTTTGCTCTTTTATTACGTAATACTGGATACGACGGGATACGGGTTTCAGTTCCGATGTCTGTACTGATATACAACATTAATACAGGGTGTCTGGTAGCAGATTTTCAAACTGAAAAAAAAACGTAATAATTGACACAAAGTTTCATTAAAAGCATTAAACGATAGAATGCAAATGCGGATTTTATTTTTTAAAGAGTATGTCATCCCGATGTCTTCCGTAGAGTTCAAAGCGGAGCCTTGTGTTCTGCGCCACACACTGCAGTAAACTTGGTTCAATTGAGCTAATTTCTCGACGAATATTTTCCTTTAAAGCCACAACAGATTGGGGATTATCATTATAAACCCTCTCTTTGAGGTATCCCCATAAAAACAATCCATGGTGGTTAGACCGGGTGACCTAGGTGGCCATGGGATGTACCCAAAGTGACTGATCAGTTTTTGGGGGAAATTTCCCCGAAACAAATTCATCGAAGCTCTGGCTGTGTGTGCAGTCGCCCCATCCTGTTGAAACCACGTGTGTGAAAAGTACGATGAATGAGCTCGCAGGTTTGGCAAAAAGAATTATGTAATCATGCGTCGATCATTCGTAGATTGGCCTCGAGAATTTTCGAAAAAAAAAATGGTCCAATTATCTCATGCGTGAATAACCCACACCAAACAAACAGTTACCTTGGGTTAATGCAATGATTTTTGATACTTAAATAGAGGGCTACGGGTTCTTGGAGACCAGTAACGGCTGTTTTGCTTGTTAACGTGGCCGTTTAAGTGAAAATGAGCCTCGTCGCTTCCAAAAAGATGGGATTTACAGTACGAAAACGCTCCAACATCGATTCACAGAAATTTTTGCGTAACTCAAATTCACTTTCTTTCAGTTCTTGAACGATTTGAATTTTGAAAGGATGGAACTTCAGATCCTTTTTTAAAATTTCATGAATAATCGCTCTTGGAAGTCCCAGTGAGGCTGCTCTTTTTTGTATTGAAAGTCACGGATTTTCACGTAAACTGCTTTCAACCAGTTCAATGTTTTCGGGAGTCCGTGAAGATCGACTGGGCTCTGGCCGTGGGACATTCATAGCCGAAGCAGTTGCGCGGAATCTCTGCACCCACGAGCGAATTAAATTTACACTCGGTCCATCAAGTATTCGCCGAATAGCGAACTTTGAACAAAATTGTCGACTAGCAATTACGTAAGAATTATTATTACTCTTAAAAAATGTCTCCACAGCGAACGCGCGATGCTCACTCGACCACTGCGACATCGTGACAAACAAATCCGCACAATCGATAATTCCAACGGCGCCAGCCTTCTCCGCACCGTTTATTGCTTTTTGAAATAATTGTAAATAAAAATATAAATTTGCCACCAGACACCCTGTATCTACGAGTAAATATGCATGTTCCCTGCACATCTGTGTAAATTTATAGCGACATTGTATTAAAGCTCAACAATTTATTATTATAAATATTTAAATATTATTATAATACTTGTAGTTTTCATGAATTAATTATGATTGATGACAAATTTACAAACTACTGAATTAAAAAAAATATATACTTGAACCATCTGTTTTATAATCCCATTAATAAGGAAAATTTTCTCTTGTATCTATATTAAATAATATTATGCTGATGTTTTTAACTAGTTAACTATTTAGTTTAAATTTTTTCATTCAGCCAACCAGAAAGCATAATAAATTCTATTAAAGTTTAATCAACTAATTGAAATTTTATTGAGTTCTCACAGTATTAAGCTTAAGTCTGAAGTAAAATAGAACTCCATCTATTTTTTTCTTCTGCATGCTGGCGCCAGTTGGAGACATCAAGTGCTATTAGGTTTTGTTGTATGTGGTCGTTCGAAAGGAGATTGGGTCGCCCTTTTTTACGTTGCCCGCCGATGGGTTCTTCGTTGTATGCCTTACAGACCGGAGCATAATTTTCCATTCGCCAATTGTGTCCAAGCCAGCGGACTTTATCTACATCGGCATAAAGCTCGTTCAACTCGTTATTCATTCCAATTCGGAATCCTTATTAATGCGTAGAGTGCCATAAATCTTGCGGAGGATATTTCTCTCTAATACGGAGAGCAAAGTCTCATCGGATCTTTTTATTGTTCATGTTTCTGAACCAGTATTATTTTTTTGCTCACCGAGAGAGGGCTTTATTTTTTAACTGCTTACCAAGCTCAAAGCAGCATATGTTGGCCAGACTTATTCTCCGCTTAATTTCTAAGCTGACTGGCACGAAGTCTTTTACATTTACAAAGCTGTAATTTTCGATCGCTATACTTTGTTCGAGACGCTGAGATGTTCTATTACTGGATTTAAAATACTTCGACTTGTCTTCGTTCATGATCTTTGACTACTTTTTAGATTGTTCAAAAGCTCCACTTACTGCTAGTGTGTTAAGATTAAAGATCTTGATTTTTCTCTCTTGGGAAATTTTGTCCATTAGTAGGTTGGAGAAGTCTCATGATCCACTTGATTAAAACCCCGACTGGTACAAAAAGGATCGGAGAGATTTCTTGCGTTTTGCCTTTTGCAAAGTCATTGTATAAGCGAACGATCTGTGCTAGAATACCACGCAACTTCCCAGAGGTCAGTGAAAATATTTTCGTTGTTTTCCATCCAAAGGATACTTTTTCTTCACATTTTTTTTTTTATAATTATTGCCGCTGCATCTATTTTTAAGTTGAAAATGTATCAAATTGGTATCTATTCTTTTTCACTGGCATAAGGATTATCATCTGATTCCAGTCATTTTGTGTTGGCAGCACTGAATTTAGCATAGCGAAAACAAGGTTGCATTTCATAAAACCAACTTAAAACCAATTTCAAAATGGTTTTAAGTTGGTTTTAACAAAAACAATTTGTATGGTAAAACCAAGTTTTAACAGTTGGTTTTTTTAACAAACACAACCTGCGAAGCGATTAGCTTGTCTGGAGAAAACACCCAGGGTTTATGGCGGGAATCGAATAAGCAGAGGACACTGATATTCTAATTATCAGGTATGCTTTCTTTTTTGACCATATTTTGCACAGGAGTTGGTGCATGTATTTTACCAATTTTCCGCCACGCGTTTTAAATACTTATCACAGGCTGCTGGTAAGGAAAGGTGAAATTTAGAGTCCATCTCACTTGGGTCCAATACAATGATCCCTTTGTGCTGCCTGTTAGTTGAAGAGAAGATAGTCAGAGAGGGTGATAGGGAAGGGATAGTGATAGAGAAGACAAGTGGTGAAGAAAGATGGAGGAAAGCTTCATTCTTTTACAACTCTGCTTTTTTGCACGATTTTTTGATAATGCAGTGTTGCAGCGCCTTCTGGTGTTAAATGAGGCGTATTAAATTTTGAAGCTGTGTTTAGTAGCCATTTTTATTTTATTGGTTATTTTACTTCGCCAATGATTCTGCTACACAACGAAGGAGGGCGCTCTGATGTTACATTAGGATTAGTATCTGATGATGCGGGTGTAGTTTTTAGTAACCAGTCCTTATGCCTGCATCACTACAACTTTTCCCACTACAACTGATACAAAGGACACTAATGCACATCAGAAAAATAGGTGGTGTTATTATTTTTAATGACTGTCGGAGACCGGGCTCGAATCCAGGACCTTAGGTTTTGTAGTCAACGTGCTAACTACTTCAGCCAACGCCACCCTATATGGGCTATAGTTAGGAGGTAAAAATCTGCTTATATGTAGTCGGGCAGCGGGATAGCGATGCCGATGTCCTTGATTAGCATTTTAGGCGCATGATCTCCAATCGTAGAATTATTATTGTCCATAATCTCAATGTGCCTTGCGCATCGGTGTCCAGATTGTCATCGCTACATTACCTACAAGATGTACAATATTTAAATTCTTCCGCTTGACGCTTGATTTTTTTAAAGAGTTTTCAGGTTTCTTTTCTATCTTAGTGCATTTGAATTTCATCATTTTAAATTTTTTTTAGTCTAAGCAGGCTTTGCTCATCCTTTCCCTTCTTCCGATATAAAAAGTACGCAGTATTTTTTTTTCGCCTTGTGTAAAAAAAATGGCTGAATGGTTGCTCGGTATGCAGCAGTTTTTACTGCTGTATCGTTACGACACTCCTGCTCATACCACTGGTTCACAGAAAAAATTATGGCCAAAAATTTTTCAAACAAATGTTCGTTTGAAATAAAATTTAGTTTCAGTAAATATTTTTTACTGTTCCAGTAAATTTTTTGTTCCAATTTTATTTGTCGTTTGTCGGCTACTTGTCGGCATTTACATGTATACAACACGATCAATAAAAATAAACAACAACAACAACAGCACAACAACGCGTTGTATCTATCAACAAACAAGATAAACACCAACACACTTAAATAACAAATTCTTTCAGCCGAACTCTGTTAAATTTTTTTTTTTTTTTTTTTGTTATCAGCATCTATAAATTTATTTGTAAAACCGCATTCACGCAAAATTTTTACTGGTTCAATGAATTTGGCTATTAGAAATTAAATTTTTTTTCTGTGTTCTTTTGAGGTCAATCGTAACTGATCTCACTCTAGGAAGTGCAGCAGTTCGGACTCCTCGGGCCATGTGTGTCCATTGTTCGCCTATAGTAGGGAGTTGAGTATTTTATTCTAGTATTTCGGAGATAAGAAATGTGACTACTGCAAGTATTAAGCTGAAGGCGCGATCTTTCAGCATTTGGATGTATGGTAGTGTTAACGTCAGTGTCATAATGACCACATACTTTGTTGTTGTTCCTTTCATTTCTTGACTGTCAGTTAATACAACAATAAAAGACGGCTGCTCTGCTGTAGACTCAAAAGAAATTATTTCTAAAACGGAAACTGCATTTTAAGCGCCATCTAAATGCTCTTGAATACTAGAAAAATAATGTAAGATGAAAAAGCCATGGGGCGACAAAAGTGATATTAAAGGAAATGTAAACGACGCACTCAACGTAATTCATCAACATCACGTGAATGCGGATTTAAAACAAGGAAAATGCAACAGAGGCAACTACAGCAAGAACGTCAGCATCACGGCAACAGCAACAACATTATCGCCATCGCCATCGCCATCCACGTCATCATCAGCATCTATTATTTTACACTTATACTTTCACACACACACACACACACACACGCACATTTTCCAACATTTAGAGGAACATGTTTTTGTCACAGCAGTGTTTTTTATTTTTTATTTTTTTTTTTGATGGTTGGTGTTGTATGCAACAGCCGCTCTTGCAAGCATTTATCTACTTTCAATTGTAGATATATATTTACTTTGCTTGTAAATTGCCACAATAAAAAATATAAGACTCACACATACTACATACATAGTTAAGAACATACCAAGGCACTTATATACCCTGCAGGAAATGCTAATAGCGAAATTTTAGTGATTTACTAGTGAAATTGTCAGTAGTACTGTGTACCCCAGCCAATTTAATTATCTATTGACATTTAACATTAGCTTGTCATTGAAAGTTCACCACTAGACTGTAGCACTACTGACTAAGTAGTTCTTTTGGGACCACATGGAGACAGTGGCACCAAAGATTTACTAGTAAATTTCAGAGGCTCAGTCTACAATATCGATATTTCCTCGCTAGATGTCAATAGTAAAATCGTAGTAATTTACTACTGTTTACCCCTGCCAATGTAACCGCCTATTGACTTATAACATAGGGCTGTCATTCAAAATCTACCAGTAGACTTTGCACTATTCTTTTACGACCCTATGGAGATATTTGAACCAAAGATTCACTAGTACATTTTAGCGACCCTCGTCAACTTATTTTATAAATGTTGGGGCAACTAACTTAAACACAGACATACATATGTATTTTTTTAACATTATTGCAAAGCATAATAAAACAAGAAAAACCAACTATTGACGCGTTCGTTGACAATGCCACCAGAAATACACTACAACTGTTGTCTCTAACGTATCTCTACTCGAGCATAAAAGGAAAGTTGTCGACATTTCAACTAGTGCAATTGGCGCTATAAAAACGAGTGTTGACATAGGGACATATGGTTCTAGGCTGACTAGTGGGTATGTATGTATGTGTACATGCCAGTTTGTATGTTTGTAGTTTATGAGAAAGAGAGAGAGAGAGAGAGAGCCTGCTTCTGTGCCCGTATGTGCTTGTTGTGATGAACATTTAAGAAACCTCAGGCAATTTGGACAAACAATTGCTTAAAGGGTCTTTTGTAACAACTCAATTGCAGCAATTGTAAAAATAGTATTGCAACAACAACAACAACATATTTATATGTTTCTATGTGTTAAACTGGAAAACTTTCGTTAATTAGGTAAGTGTAATTTTATATTTTTATAAATACAAACAAACCCATACAAAGTGTGTTTTCTTTAGAACAAGTGAAATACAGAAATGAAGGGGAAAATACACGTAAATTGAAAAAAAATAAAAAATAAAAATAATTATTTAATACAACTTTTTTTCAAGGTTCTTTTTTAATAGCCTCTAGCACGGCAAGTAACAAGCCTTCAGTGGACGAGTAGCACAAGGTTCGCTCAGTTTTAAAGACAATTTCAATTTGCAAGCGCTGGTTTTCTTGATGATCTTGTGATCTTTGTGATAATACATAGTTGCGATTTAAGCATTTCATTTATTTAAATTGAATTGTTAAGCTGCAGATAAGCAGCGAAAGAGATCCCTCGTACACTTGATCCAATTGCTTCGAAAAGAGGTTAAAGTAAGCTAAGTTAAACTAAGTTTTGTCAAGATCTCCCATATGAAAAAATTGCTTTATTATAAGCAACAGCAAGTTATACACATTTTCTTAAATAACTTTCCAGCGATGTGTTAATTATTCCATTATCAATGTACACCTGCACGCAAAACTGTGCCACTGAGTTCATAAAGGATGTCTGTATGACCGTCAATAATATAACTGCCACAAAATTTAACAAACAAGGTACTTAAGTATTGTGGTGCATGTGTTTTCCAAGGTGCAAATCAGCGCAAGTATGTGTGTGTGTGTGTGTGTGTGTACGTAAAACTTTTACCGGATATTTTTAAATTTAAGTTCTCTTTATTTCTCTTTCGTTTGGCGCATAATTAAAACAAAATTAACCATAACAATTAAAATTAAGAAAAGAAAAAGCTGGGGAAAGTTTAAGGTCGCCACATCAGGTATTATTCATTCGTTCAATTGTTGTATAACTTGTGTGAAGTTTTATTGTTGAAACAATTCTTAACGGCAGCTTTATTCAAGTGAAGTCTTGTTAGGAAATTTTTTCAAAAGTTACTTAAAATTAAACTTAAGAAACTGGCAAAAGCATCATAAAGCAGTGCGTAATTTTCTCTTTCAGGTATTTGTTTTTTATGCCTTAATTGTACATTTGAAAATTGTTCAACAACTTGAGTGTTCGTGTGCGTGTGCGTGTGTGCGTGTGCGTGTGTGTGTGCGTGTGCGTGTGTACTTACACATTTTCTTTTCTCTTGTCTTATTAAGAAAACTTAGAAGAAAGTTTGTTGATTTTACATTTTAAGTTTAATAGATTTTTTTTACGATCTCATGAATAAAGTTTTATAATGAATATTTTTACTGCACGATTAGGTTCAGGCACAGAAGACAAATAAGACAAATGCAAAAGAAAGGAAAAAACTCAAGTGCGTATGAACACACATTTTTATTATAATTATGACTGAAATGATTTTCTTTTGTCATTTTACTATTCAAATAATAAATTAACATGAAAAATTATTAAATGAATTAAATGAAATAAGGACAAATAATTTAAATAACTATACAGAAATGAAAAGTGACAATAATACCTTTTGGAACAAGGGTCAAATCACATTATCACTTTGAGTCGTCATTGAAATTAATTTATTTAAATTAGTTTGTGACATCTAACACGATTTATTTGAAATATTATTTTCTCATAAGAAGACAAAACCAAAGTTAATATCTGCTGAAGTTTAAAAAATGTGCTTAAGAGTTTTTTTTCTTTGGTTAAGGAGACACAAGTTCTATATAAATCCCTCAATAGTCAGTCTATAGGGGATATATAATATTGTTACCTTATTGTTTTTATACAAAAGAGTATTGCCATATCAAAAGATCGCTGTCAAAATCAGCTGATTTAATTGAAACTGATTTTACAATATTTAACACTTCGATTACTGCAATTTATACAGTGCAGATTCAATTAAAGCAGCCAATAGATATTTTGGGCTGTTGCGAAAACTGAGTTTGTTGCAAGAACCGAGTAAAAAATTTCTATGCCTGTTTTTCACTAAAAAGCTTATTTTAAACCAAATAACAGGTTTATTAAGGAGTCAAAGGTTATCTTTTAAAAAAAATTTGCCAGTAACTTCTTTAGGGGTCACTAATTTTTTTTAATTTTAATTCATTGCAAATCGTTTTCACAGGTATGCCACTTTTAAGTTTCTTCAGAATTTCGCTCTTTTGCTTAATTGTTAGTTAAACTAATTTTGTTACTACAGGCATTTTGTTTATCTTACTAGAACAACCACACACAATCAAAGATTTTTTTTAAACTACGGCGGTTTCAACAACAAAAGCGCCACGCAAAAATTCTTTATCATTCCTAGAATAGCGGTAAGTCAAAATGATTTTTGTACGTTAGCATAAGATTTTATTTTATACGAATTTGTTCATAAAAAACAAAACTAAAGAAAGGAATGTTAGTTAACTTTGTTTGCAAAGTTGCATTAATTGAGCTTTTGTATTTTTGAAAAGTTGCGTTAACAGAGTCAACTATGTTAAGAATTTGGGTGTTGCGAATATTGACGGGTGCGTTAACCGAATCTGTACTGTATATATATGTATTTAAATTACATAATTTGCTTATAATATCTTATCTACATTGAGCTCTTTAAATAATGAAATATATAAATTTTTTATTAAACTTTTATGTATATTAAAGAAAAATAAGTAATACTCAGCCAACATCATAACTGGCCAAAGTGGCACCAAGGTGCCGAACTTCAATCGGCTTCTTATACAAATGAATATGGTTGGGTGGGACAGTTAAAAGTTTTTAAATTTTAAAATGCAATAAAAAAACGGTTTTAAATTATTTATTTATCTTTTTTGTGAAGTATAATTGTTTCGGTTAGAGATGGAATATTATTTCATTTATGTGGCTGCCGCGTCTGAACTCACAGTACCCCATTCGATTGGATAAATTTTCGAGCACTTTTTCGAGTGTATGAGGTCGTATCTCGGCAATGGCGTCACGAATGTTGGCCTTCAAATGCTCAATTGTCTTTGGTCTGTCGGCATAACACTTGTCTTGAACGGCACCCCACACAAAATAGTCCAACGGTGCCAAATTGTATCTTCTTGGCGATCAATTGCCATCACCATTTCGGCTCATTAAACGGCCATCAAGCGTTTGACGCAATAAATCGATTGTGTCATGGGATGTGTGGCAAGTTGCACCATCCTGTTGAAACTAAATATCGTTCACATCAATACCATGAAGAGCGGCCACAAAAAAAATCGGTTATCATGGTGCGATAGTTGTCTCCATTGACCGTAATAGATGCGCTGTTCTTATTTTCAAAGAAATATGGGCCAATGATGCCTCCACTCCACAAGCCGCACCAAACAGTCACTCCTAATGGTTGCATGGCCTTGGCGCATCAACAATGAAACCAGTTTCATGAATTTTAGCAATAAACTTGCGTATACGGAGCACCACTGGTCCTTCTCTGCGACCAAATCTTTTACCACATTTTCATTTAATTTCCCACCAATTGTCTTTGTTTTGGAAATAAATGTCCAATTAATGCCAACGTTGCTCAAGCGTAAATCGATTCATTTCGTTCAGCAAAGATAATATACTGAATCAGGGACGGCATAGAGAATTTTAAAATTGTGCCATCAACTTTCAAAAATTTTACTTTTTGGCCTTAATTGTACTAAAAGATTTTTTTTAGTTCAAATTATATTCTTTTATTTGATTTTATTCAAATAATCGATTTTGTTCTCGCTACCGAATCGTTTTCACAAATTTGCTTGTAAGTTGGGATGTTAAAGCATATTGTTGCACCTGTTTAAGTTGCAATTTAAAATATATAAATTAATAGCATGTGCTCTAGCAACCGAATTAAGATGAAAACTTATATAGAAATGGACTAGTTCACATTTTTTGCTTTGCTTGCTGCATTTTACTTTCACAAGACTGTTTTCAAGAGAGAATAATATGAGATTAATTGTTCGAAAGCGATAATTGAGATATGCAATCGTTTGAAAAGAAATACGGAGTGAAACGGAGTTTTCTTAAATGTACTAAAGTAGTCATTGGCGTACTATTGTACCAACTTTGCCATCCCTGTACTGAATTTTGTGACAGAATAGAATGACATAAGTGTTGCCAGATTCAAAATAACCTGCAGTTCAAATTTAATTTGATATATTTCCCACTCGTTGCATGCACGAATACATTTCTCTCGTTGGCCAGGACAGACATACATACATACTTATGTACATATGTGTGTTACGTTCTTGAGGTGAAGTATTAAGTTATTAAGCTTATTTTGTTTTACAACCCTGCTATTGCAGAATTTGTTTCAATAACGTGAATATTAAACACAGCTTCAAAAATCTAAAACACCTCCTGGATATCAGATGCGCTAAAACACCGCCCTAAAAATAAAAACATTTGTAAAAACCAGAAGGTTTCCTATATAGCTTCCTTCACCAACTGTCTCCTCTTTCCTAAAGAAGCTAAAAACTAAGAGTAGTAGTAAACATTAATTGCCTGTTTGTTAGTTACTACTCTTACAACATTTTGTACTTTTGCCACCCTTTAGCACTTAAATGCTTCTACATTTTGCAAATGATATTGATATTATGTCAAGTGACAACAAAAACAAGAGAAACTTTTATGATATGAATTGTTTAATTAAAAATGTGCAACAACTATTTTCCACAAAATTGTATGCACTGAATATGGGTGCTGATTAAATGTGAAATGTGATGGGAAACTTAAGCTGACTGACAATCATGTTTAACATTCATGACGACAATGTTTCATCAAAATATTAGAATAAAATATTTGTACAATAAGGATATGTCGATGCAAAGTAATATGGCATAAAATAGAACTGCTTTTGCAGAAATAAATTTTATAAATTACAACAGATTTTTGTTTCTTCACTTTGATTAAATTAGTTATCAGTATAATCCAAGTGGTTTAGTTTATAATAAAGATGATATAATAAATTTGCGTGTTGAAAACCCGTCTTAAGAAATCTGTAATATGCCCTCTGCAATGAAATACAAGTAGTAATTAAAAAAATCATTCGAAATGAAAAATCATAAGAGAAACCTAAAGATGATTTTAAAATACTCGTCGAATGATACCCATTTTGATATAATTCTTCGACTTTTAGTTTTTGGCGTCTGTTGGCCGCCATATTGAATTTTTACTAGTGTCATATATTTAGTGACAGTACCGCGATTAAGACAAATCGATTGACGTAAGAATCATTAAAATCGCGTTCGGTTTATATAAGGCCGCAAAGGAACACACATGCATACACACATACATACATGCATAAATAAGCTGATGAACACAATACCCTTCTTCGCGTCGCGCAGTCGGTTAAAAACAAGCTTTCCATTTGCAAACGAAAATCCAGCTAATAAAAAAACTTCTTTTAAATTCTCTTTGACATAAAAGCAAAGCAAAAAAAAAAAAAACAATCAAAAATAACCTTTAAGCGTTGCACTGCACTGCACTGCACTGAACACACTATTAATATTCAAGGAAGTGTGTGTGTGTGTGTGTGTGTACTGTGGCCTGTGTGTGCGTACGTGTGTAAGCCGACGTGTGTGTATATAATGTTTGTGCATTTCCACGCAAAACGTATGTATCTAGTAGTGTGTTTAATTTAGAAGAAAGCCGAGTTAAAAAATTTTTTAGTTTTTATCAAAACTCAAATGCATTCAGAAATGAACATAATGGAGGGCGAAAAGGAGAGGAAAATGTATTGTATGCAAAAGAAATTTACATTTTATTTGCAGAAAATAATTCTCTGCCATCATCACTACCACCAGAATTCATGTTTTATTTTTCTTTCCGTTTTTTTTTTTTGGAAGGGAAAGTTCACAAAACAAGCAAAAATTTCTATCAAAACCAACACTGCAACAGCAATATAATTTTATAAAGCGTCAAAAGCAAAAAAAAGCAATGGCCTGTTGCGGTTGTATTGTTGTTGTTTTATGCAGATGCCTGTCTTCACTATTGTGTATGGCATGAATGTGCTGGAAGCCTTTGTTCAGGCAGGCAAACATCTTCATGGGGAAAACATCTTATTTTGAACAGTGCCATTAAAATTGTAATGAGTAAAGTATTGATGGAAAGCTAAGGTAAATATTTAGAAGGTTGGTACTGATACAAATGTAGCTTAGGTTTCAAATGAATTAAAGTAGAGAGGATATGATAAGATCTAACTAATAGTATAGTGGCACAGAACGTATGTGCTCCTTTCTACATGGTGCAAATTTGCTACGATATCACCAGTAAGGAATACCGATTCCACCTAGGGATAAAGAGAGAGAAATAGAGAGAGAGAGAGAGTTCTGTGTACAGGTGTTAATCATGCTATAATTATAACTTCAAATTGCCAGTGTTCTTTACGCCATAACACAATCTGTTAACTTTAATCTGCTTCCAATTTTTAATAATGCCAAGAGGCTTTCATTTAATGATTTCGCTTAAAAACGATGGCTTTTTTTCATATCAAAGTCAAACGGTAATTTTTTTTTATAAAATGGCAAAGAAGAATGTTCCTTCTTCCAAATTTATTTAAGCTGTCTTTTTTAACAAAAAATAACTGTGAGACCTTTTCAGGTTCTCAAGTAACTTTAGTAGGAGCAAACTCTGGTAAGAAGGTAACTCCTAGTAATAGTGGTAGGCATTCATTGCCTGAGTGTTACTTCTCTTTAAAAAAAAGAAGTTTTAAAAATTATTCAAAAATATATAAAATTATGCAAGTTTCTGAAAAAAATTCTAAAACTAAAAGATTTGAATTATTTTTTCACACAAACAAAATATAGAAGAAAAAAATTATGGGAATCGCTAAGCCTTCCCTAAAGCTCCCCACTAAGCTACAGATTTCCAAAAAATTGATTTGACCAAAACTTTTGAAGTCATTAGAAAAAAAAAAACGATATGATATCTCTCGAACGAATCCCCAGATTTTAGTGATATTAGCAGCAATCGCGTGTTTGTTTTTTTCGGAGATTATTAGCTGATTAGTTTAAAATTTGTTTAAAAAATAACAGTTTTGTGAAAATTTCATTTTGGAAAATTGTCGAAATCAATTGAACCGGATCGTTTCGCTATCTTCGACAAGTAAGTGAGCTCAACATCTTTCGAATGGGGCAAATTTACTTCCGATCCATTCTTAAGTTATGAGAATTATATATAAATACACACACACACACACACACATACATACTTACATCCATACATACATCATCGCGAAAATAGTCAGAATCGACTCCCATGACCTCAAAACGTCAAAATATGATGAAAACTCGATTTTCGAAAATTGGGCTAAATTCACTAACTTCTTTTAGTGGTTAGTTAAACATTTCATTACAAATATTTTACTAAAATTTTTATAACATTAGCAGGTATATATTTCTTAGATATTGTTTTACTCGCCCAGCAACAAAAATAACACACTTTAACATTGGAATTCGAAGGCATGTTTATGTCATTCTCCAGGAATGTTCTCTAAATGAATTACATACTCAATACTAAAATCTTTACATCGCTTTGATTTTGAACGCTACTGTTGGCAGGCAGGCAGTCAGGCAGTCAGGCACATGATGTGCATGTTAATATACATTCTTGCATTCATTTGCATTTACAGCAATTCATGTATTATTTAATACGTGACCATGCATCAAACTATTTGCATTATTACGGTGGCTCTTGTTTTCTAAAAGAGAACTGAAATGTGAAATCACATTGCAAAATTTCTAGAAAAGATTTAAAATCTATTATTTAAGTACAATACATGGAGTTTACACCCATACATACATACTTACATATTTAAGCTTAATTTTATGTAATTATTAAATAACTTATCACGAAGAGTTATTGGGGAAAATGCAGCCACATACTCGTACAATATTTCAGAGCTCATATAAGAATTGCATGATAAACGGTCATGTAAAATACATATAATTTGGCTTGTCGTGTTATATTTCAACTGAAATCAATGCTTTGTTTCCATGTATGTAGCTTAACCAAATGCATGAGTACTTGAATGAGCGGACATCTGCACGAAGGACTCAGAGCCAATACTGCTCAAACATCTTGCCAAGGATCAAGTATTTTATAAGCAGCCATTGTGCAGCACAGCAAAATTTACTGCTTCCCAGAAGCATATTTGCAAGGGAGACAATGTTAGAGAATCACTTGTCGTTGCGCAAGAATAAGAAATTTTTTTTTGTTCGAAATGAGCCAGCTGGAAGCAATACATTCAGCTTCCAAAAACCCATGAAGTTTTTTTCCTTACTAAAGTGCTTCACAGAAGTAATACGAGGGCGGCTCAATAAGTCCTTGACTTTTTGAATGAAATACAGTTTATTTTGCAAAACAAAAATTTATTTTTCAACATCTGCTTTTAACTCAATACACTTAGTCCAATGTTTCTTTAGTTTTTGTATCCCTTCCAAAAAAATAGGATTTTTCGAGGTCCTTAAAATATGCATTTGTTTGGCCAATAATTTCATCGTTGGAGCTAAATCTCTTTCAACCGAGCCATTTCTTTATGGGGTCGTTTTCTTTTTAAATCCTCATTAAATCGATCTAATAACTTGTCATAATATTCGCCCTTTATTGTTTTTCCCTTTTGAATCGATGTGGATTATCCCGCGTGCATCCCAACAAACTTTTGCCATCACCTTATTGGCCGACAAAATTACCTTGGCCTTCTTCGGAGCAGGTTCACAAGGAGAAACCCATTGTTTAGACTGCTGCTTGGTCTGCGGAGTACAGTAATGGATCCAAAAACTCATTCGGATTGCAGTTAAACAATTCCCAACAATCCTTCGAAGTTGTCACACGTTTACGTTTATGGTTAATTGAGAGCAAACGCGGCACCCATCTTGCAGACAACTTTCTTTAACCCAGCTGATCACTTAAATGCCTATGGCATCAACAATCTCACGCACTTCTACTCTTCGATCGGCCAACACCATATCGTGGATTTTTTTGCTACATTTTCGGGTGTACTGACTGACCTCAATTGGCCGTCCAGAACGTTCAGCGTCATTCAACGAAAGTTAGTAAACCACTTTTTTACCATTGAAATCGATGGTGCAGAGTCCCCATAGTATTTATCGAGCTTTTCCTTGGTTTGATTGACGGTTTTTTTTTCGCAAAAAATAATGTTTAATGAGCACACAAATTCACTTTTTTCCATTTTTAGAAAAATACACGAGGTTGTGTGTTTTGAACAGCTGTTAAACGCAAATTAAATGACCACACTTTCTCAAAATTTGCCTGTAGTCTATTATCAGGTGGTACTTGATCGGAACAGTGTTGCATTTCATATAACTACGGACTTATTGATCCACCCTCGTAATATATAAATTTTGTGTACTCAGATGCAAAAGTAACTGATTTGAAACATTGTCTGTAATAATTTTTAACTTTATTAGAGAGAGCCCGCCTCACGTTAGTGCTTTTAAGATGCAGTTTTCGAAGCTTTCGTTATCAGGTAAGAATTATATTGCTTCCCTCAGTTGTTAGTGCTTGCAAATCAGAAATTTTTTTGCTGGCATATTGCATAGCAACCATATCTGGGGGCATCATGTGTCAAGCCCAAACTAAATAAAAAAGCCAGATTAGGGCTTAAAGTCAAAAATAATCAGAAATCAGAAAATTCTGGCAGTGTCTATATTAATTTAAGAATTTTTTATATTTTACTGTTATCTAGAAAAAAAAAAATAAATTTTTTCTGCAATATAAGAAACAAATTTAAAATTTTATATTGTATTTTTTTCTATGCAGCGGAGGGCTGTGCATTAAAGTGGTTCGCCTTCCATACAAAAAAAAAAGTTGTGCCAGTCACCCCCTAGGATCACAGATAATGTAAAAACAATTAAAAAAAAATTTTTTTTAAATCGGGTGATTACGAATCACCCTAATGCTAAATATTTTTGAACGAAAATGACGAGGTTGTAAAGAACTATTAAAGACAGAAACGTAGCCCTTACGGAGCCATGAACACCGGCATACAAAATGTTATGATCGGACTAAAAATGGCGCTACAGTGATTAAAATTCAATTAGGCGGTATTTGTAGGCGTGGCAAAAATAAAATAAAAAAATATTTTTGGAATTGTTTTTACATTATTTTTAATCCTAGGGGGTGACTGACTCAACTATTTTTTTCGAGCCCGCATTGAGGGCATCTTTTTGTCTTCTTGTTCGAAAGCAATAAAAGTATCCAAACGAAGAACAGTTAAAGGGTTAAAATGTGTCACAAAACGGTTCCTCATAAGATACGAGGGCGAGTCAATAAGTACGTAACTTTTTGAATGAAGCACAGGTCTTTCAATGAAAAATTATTTTATTTTTCCACGTAGTCTTCTTTGATCTCTTTGTCCAACTTATCTTCAATGTTTAATACTTTCCATAAAAACATTTAAACATTTGTTGAGGTCTTCGAAATGGGTGTTTGTTTGTGAAATGACTTCATGAGGTTTTAGGACCAGAAATAGCCACTCGGCCTTTAATTGAGGCAACAATTCGTAGCTTGTTCTTGGATTTTTGCCATGTCTGCACTATCTGGTGGAAAGGAATTTTTTCTTGGCAACATCCGGTCGTTTTTGTTTTCAAATCCTACGCAAATTGATCCAATAAGATGACAAATTATTCGCCATTGATTGTTTTATCATTTTGAAGGTAATCAATGTGGATTATACTACGTGCAATCCAAAGAACGGCCTCCATTTCTAACACACCCACCTTGGACTTCTTTGGTCTCCGGTGTCCTCTGGTTGATCTACTTTTGTCCGCGGTTAGTTTTGGTTGCAAAGAGGGGCAATCAATATTGACCCATTCCGTTTCGGTTTATATTTATGCTTTTGTAGCATATTGCGCTCTCATAAGAGCGACATTAGGAGGAAAGTACCCAGCTAAAGGACGATAAAAACCTATGACACTTATTTAGTTTATGAATCTTGTTCTTTTTTCTTAGGATTTTCCAGTCTAGCCGATGGTTACGATCAGGCGCAATAACCCGTATATATTGTGGTTGCCCAAAGCCAAACACTCCTGCGAAGTTTTCACACGATTGCATTTTTGCTCGATTGTAAAAGCAAATGCGTCACCCATCTTGCGCAAAGCTTTCTCACACTCTACTGATCATTCAAAATTTAAATTACTAGGTCATGTGTGATGTCTATGGTTTCCACAATCTCGTAAATTTTTTCAATTGTTTCGGGTATAGAGACCTCAACTGGGCATCCAGAGCGTTCGGCATCTCCCTTGCTTTTGTAGGCCCACAATGATACGCAATAAACCACTTTTTTACCACTGAAGTTGATGATGAAGGGTGGAAATTGTTTCTATGAAGTTTAGACTTGGTTTGAGTTAGTATTGAGCGAAACTGTGATTTTTTAATAATGTTTCTCCTTGTGAACGTGATTTCTAAATCGCTGTTCTTTTAAACTGTGATTGCAGTATTTTGTTCGTAGCAGTTCTGTTATTTTGACACAATCTAATAAGAAGAGCAGTTGTGAAATTAAACAGTGACTGTGATCACGGTTTAACACATTTCAGCTCTTCTGCTTTAAAAGTATGTATTAGTATTGGTATTTTGATTAACACTTACTTAAGAAGAGCGACAAGAACAAACAATTAGCAATCAACCCCAACCAAATATTGATAATTGTCGTATGAGAGTCAGAGAGACAGTAAAATTGCAAATACAAAAATGTGAGAGCTATACTTAGTTGCCAGATTTAGACGATTTTTTCTCGACAAACGGTGAACGTATACAAATAAATTCATGTGGTAGCTTTATTTACTGTAAAGTAAGCATGCAAGAGCATTCACAGTTTGTATGAAAGAACTGCATTTGCAAAACCTGTTACTTGATAAATTCAGTCACAGTTGTGATTAGTGATTTTTCAATCGCTGTGAAAAAGTAACAAGTTTCGAAAAATCGCTCATCACTAATGATAATCTCAATCTCACTTTTTGCAATTTCAGAATGTGTGCTGCTATCAATGGCTGTCAAGCACAAACTAAATGTTGACAAGCGGCATGTAGCACTTGCTGTTTGACAAGAGCAGTGTTTAACTGTTAGCAACTGGCGGTCTCCACTAGCCATGAACTTGGTATGGGCATCATGTCGGACATCGCAAATGGCTAATGGAGACCGCTTATGTCCATCTTTCGTCCATGCTTTGACATGGATGCCTGAACATATGTCTGAGCAACGATGTCCGCCATGAAATTCGCCGTCCGCAACCATTTGCAATAAAAAGAAAAGAGACAGAACAAAATTGGTAAATATTCTATCTCTATTGCGCTACCGCAAAATACTTTAATATGCTCGAACATGGACATCGCAAGTGTTCACCACAACAAAGAAGAATGAACTTTTCACAGTTGCTCTGCCGGTGTCATGTTCATGTCATGTCCAAGTTGATGGCTCGTGGAGACGTAGGGTTAAGAGGCGGTAATTTCAAAAAGTTAAGAATGTATGAATGTATTTCACTTGTCAACATAGACGTCACGTCAATACAATACCAAAAATTGGGATTTGTCTGACTTGTAACTAAAGCACTCAAAGTCAATGAAATTAATAAAACAAACTAATTTAAAACTAACTCTCATATTAGTTTGGGGCTTGTGACAGCTCTATGCGTATACAAGTATGTACGAGTAAGTATATGTTTTTCACTTACCTTTTTCTCATGTGATGTTGTTCGTTTTGACATTCTCGGAAAATTATTAATACACAAACTTTCCTTCTTGTCTTATTAAATTTCAAAAATCTAGAAAAAAATAGAAATTTAAAGAAACTTAACAATGATATGAAATATTTATAAAAATAAAAAGATAAATATTTTTTATCAATAAAAGCGAAACTGGCCTCGCGAATAGAAAACTAACTTTACTGAGAGAATAAATTATTCAGCCAGCGTAGCAACTCTTGGTTAAACGTACCATCCAACATATTTATAAGTTCACTGAATGTAAAAGTTTTCCACACACCCAGTGAGATGAAACTCTTGGCAATAGCATAAAACTTAAAAGAAAACAAATAAAACCATATTGAAAAACGCATCCCCTGGTGTTATGCAAATAGAAATGTAAAAGTTAACAATGCTGCAATTACTGCAAGTAAAAGTTGCGCAATTTATTATTATTTATTTTTGCTTCAGCAAGAACTATCGAAGATGAAAATATTTGTTAATTGCTTCCCTTTTGCCAGATATGGCGGATTATATACTCGTACATGCATGTGTATAAGTAACGAAAAATAATAATGAAAGCAAGAGAAATTTTTTACACATTTGGGGCATAATTAACAGCGGGCGAGTATTTGAGCTTTATTTAATATAAATGGCCTTGCATAAAAATATTGAAAGTAATCATTAAAGTGTCATTGTTTAATACCGAATTAAATTTCATTGATTTTTTTGTTTTTCTTTGAAAGCTTATGCTGGTTTAAATTAATTGTTTATGCCGAAATTTAAATCCTTATATTGCATTAGCAGCATTCGCGTACATTTAATTGACCTTATTGCAGTTGTCAATCTCAATACAGGCAGGCAGGCTCATGCTATTTTCTAGAACTGAGGGAACAGAAATAGACTGTCAATAGCGCAAAATTAATCTCTAGAGCGAGTAGTCAAACCCCTTTTTTTGGTATAGTATTGAAGTGACGTCGATGTTGACAACTGTAATAAGGGTGAATTATCTTGGGGCACAAATAGAAGCTACATACTTCCATTATCTCTCTGTTTGAGAGGATACAATATACAATACAATAGTTATAAATACAGAGTGTCCGCCGGGAAGGTATACTACTTTGTTTGTTTATAATTTTTGATTAAATGAAAGAGAATGGATATTATATTGATAAATGTTTTATTTAATGTCGGAAATTATGTATGGAATACAATATCAGATAAATGCCCTTTTGAGAATATTTTTCATTAAATACTCACACATTTCACACATTGCATACCAGACTGTCACTTTTAATGGATGCAAAGGTGACTGATGAATAATTTGAGGGTTTTCCATTGCCCAGAACCGACTATTCTGTTTATTCTTCTATCCATTCAAATCAAAATGTGCCTCGTCACTCATTATGATTTTTTCATGAAAATCGGGGTTGTCATGGGCGAGCTGTAACATCCTATTGGCATATGTACGGCGGCGTAAATGGTCTTGTGGAATAAGCTCTTGTGTCAACTGAATCTTATATGGAAACAAATGCAAATCCTTCTGCAAAATTGTGGCCAAAGTTGTTCTTTAAAGACCAAGCTCCTGAGCACGGCGTCGAATTGAGGTTGATGGATTTGTTTTGAACACTTTCTTGAGCAGCAGTAATGTTTTCAGCCGATCTTGCTGTACGTTGTGGTCCATGCTTGGACCCTCTTTTTTCGAAATCGTTTTTTTAATGTTTATTTAACAAAATTTTATTTTATTTTTTTTTATAAATAAACTACAAATAAACAAATAGTATCTTATATATTATATATAATCTGTCCCGTATTCAAGCACTCCAGTACATTTACATTTAGAAGGTATGTATTCTTTTTGAGAATATTTATAAATAGATTAGTGAGTACTATATTCGTATGTACATTGACAATTTTAAATTCTTTAATGTAGGAAAAATATTTGAAAGAAAAAACTACTTCAGTATTTTATAATGATAAAAAGGAACGTAGTTAAGAGGTAAAAGAACAAAAATGTTAGCTCCCTACCACCAATATTTCTCATTATTTACATTTGGCAACATATTTTTATCCCTCAAGTACAAACTTGTATCGAATCTTTTGTTCTCTACTGTAATATGCTTGCTATCTATTGCTTTTATATTGGCTCGCCGATGTATGTGGTATAAAACCGGAATGCCTCTATCATCTTGGATATATCCTTGGCTATCTAAGTATAAAAATGCCTCAGGTGGAACATACCCATTTTGGCGAATTTTCTCTATATAATCTCCACTAACATAGTACGGAGCCATAAGGTTATTTGCTTTGCATTCCATAGTCTTTAAAATATGGTTTCTAATTAAATGTATTATAAAATTATCAATTCTGCTTATTTTTGTAGCACTGTATAGCCTCCTGTTAGAGATATATTTCTTAAAGTCAGTAGTAGGTGATCTATAGAGAGATGAGCATGCTCTAAGGCATTTCCGCTCGAATACCCTAATTTTTTCCATATATGATGGTGCAATATTGTACCAAATTTGGCAGCCATATGTTAGAATCGGTCTAACTAAGGATTGATATAGAATTATTTTAACAGTAGGATTTATAAATCTGGAAAAAAACAACTTTCTGTACATAAAAAAAGACTTTCTTGCCAATATTATTTGTAAGTCGATATGCTTGTTGTAATATAAAAATTTATCAAGGTGAATACCTAAGTATTTTACCATCTGCTTGTTTTCAATATTAAAATTAGAACCAGACTTCACTCCGAATTCTTTCCAATGCTTTCTGATATTATAATTGCACTTTCCCACGGGTGGGCGGAATAGAATGGACTCACATTTGTCAATATTTATTTTCATCTTCCAGTCTTTAGCATATTTTTCTACTATGCAAAACAGATATTGTAAGTTTTAATTAATTTTCAGTATTTTATCATCTGGATGATATATTATAATATCATCTGCAAATGCTACAATGTTATTAATTTCTTTTAAGAGATCTAACATATATAAATTAAAAAGAATTGGGGAGTTTACTGTTCCTTGTTGCAGCCCGTTCACTATACTGAATTTTTTATTACTTATTTGATCCTTATTAGAAATAAGAAAATTTTTATTATTAAGCATATTATGTATTAAAATAACCTGATGAAGAGGCATTCCATATTTCATAAGCTTATATATTAAACCTGGGATCCAAATATTATCAAACGCTTTTTCAAAATCAATGAGGCAGGCGCCTGTACACAGCGATTTATTCCAATTCCAGCTTATATTTGAGATTAGATGGTGGGCCGCATGTACCGTGGAATGTTGAAATTTGAAGCCAAATTGTCTATCATCAACTAAATTATTATTTTCGCAAAATTTAGCCAAATTGTTGTTTACACACATGCCAAAGACTTTACTTATGTTCGGTAGCAAGCTTATTGCACGAAGATTTCTGGGATTAGTTATATCTTTGTTTTTCTTGGGAAAAATTGCAACTATGGCTGTTTTCCATATGAATTGTTTAACATATTGTTAAAGAGTGTGCAGTATTCGAATATAATATCTTGTGGGATGTTTTTTAGTATAAAATTTGGAATGTTATCTATGCCGGAAGAAAGTTTTTTGCGTAAGTTATTAAATATGTATACTATTGATTCCTTTGTTATAAAGTAGTGTTCTTCTAATTCATTGGCTTTTCTGGTTGAACTAAATGTAGTAACCGTTGAGTTATTTCCTTCATATTAATTTTTTATTTCCAAAAATGTGCCGAAACTGTTATCAACGTCAATGTGTATAGTGTTATCAGGCTCACTTTCTTTATAAGAGTGAACTGATTCAAAGTAGGTTCCAATTGTATTTAGAATTTGATTCTGATTTTTAATTATGAATTTGTTACTACCTAGATCTTTTTCCAAGGAATCTATATCAATTTCTCGAAATCGTTCACTACACGATAAATAGTGCGTTTTGTTGGCACGTTGTTTCTGCCGAAAATTTCATGTAACTTTCTCATCGTCACAGTAATCGATGGTTTTTCGAATATTTTTCCATAATAAATTTGCCACGGCTGCCAAATATGAACTGTCCAGACTAATGTTTACCAAAATGGCGGCAAAACAAAGTAGTATACTTTCCCGGCTGACACCCTGTACAATTTGACGAAATTTGGCCTACTAGTTCAGCTTTACTGGCGCCTGAAGTATTGGCTTCTTTACTGGCGCCTGAAGTACTGGCCATGTCTTCCAAGATATTTTTTAACTGCATACATACGTGCAGAGAATTCTTAAAACTTTATTAATTTTTTGAATGTAAGAAATTAATATGAATATTTAAACAAAAAATTAACATGAATATTTAAAAGGAAAACTTTACGTACATTCCTTCTTCTTTAACATTAATAACGTCATATAAAACAGTAAGTAATTGCCATAAAATTCAAAATTTATTGAAATGAAAAAGACCCTACAAAAATGCTGTGACATGTCAAAATACGAGGGCGGTTCAACAATAAGTACATGACGTTTTAAACTTCTCGCCTCTTAACTGGAAAAGCAACATGTAAATTGACTTCTATGGAAATTTAAGCATTTGCCACCAATACTAGTTTACGTTTTCAGCCAAAAATATTGATAAAATGGATCACGAGCTGTAGGTGTTTTTTATTGAGGTATAGAACTTTAAGTTGGCATCACTTTTTTAACTGGCGGCCATTTTGTCAGCTGTCAAGTGATTAATATTTAGTTTGGTTTGCCATTTCATCATGAACAGGTTGACAAAAGAACAACGCTTGCAAATCGTGCAAATTTATTTCGAAAATAATGGTTCAGTTCGCGAAGTTTACCGCAAGCTCCGTCCATTTTATGGTCGACAGAGCAATTAATTCGGTTAACCATGGATCGTTTTCGCACTACGTTTACTCTATGTGATAATACGCATCCGCTGAAGTCGCTCGTCTACGCCAACAAACCAGAAACGTTAGGGGACTTGGAAGCCAACATTCGTGGCGTTAATGCCAACATACGGCCCGATATGCTCGAAAAAGTGGTTGAAAATTGGACCTGTAGAATTGGGTTTAATCGAGCCAGCCGCGGCGGCCACATGCCCGAAATCATATTTAAACGTTAATGGCATAAAATTATCCTTCCAATAAAGCCAAATTGATGGACATTAAAACGATTTTCTTGTGTTTTATTTCAATTCGAAGTTCTATACCTCTAAAAAAACACCCTATAATTCTCAAATACTCGTACATAACAAAACTTATAATAAACTGGTATTTCATGTTTTGATCCTCATATTCGCATTTAGCAACATTTTCGGCTGAAAATGCTTGTTTATGTGATAAATTATGCAATTAATGCACAAAAAGTAAAAACAAATAGAATTTAATTTTGAGTTCCCAACAAAGCCCACAAAAAAATTAAGCAACATCCCTAAAATCGGATTTTCAGCGTTTTTGCTGAATTTTTCTTATCTTTCGCCGGGCGTAGATAATATTTTTGGAAATCCTTAAAAGCATATTAAATTTTTTGGTTACAAAAAAAAAGGCTTAAATTTAATATTTATAGCAAAAATAGGTCTACTTCGAAACGAACTGGTTCCTTCAATAACGAAAATTTTTAATAAAAGATTTCTCTGTAAGGAGGGGGTAAGAGTACTCACCAGACAAAGTAATTATTATTTTCCTTATATCTTTAGAACTACAGCAGTTAGGTACTCTAAATTGTATGTGGATAACTCTTAAAACAAAGTGCATGTTCCACCAAAATCTTGATGATACGCGAGGAGGGAAATGGATGCCACCCATGCAAAGTAATTATTAATTAATTAATAAACATGACTTTTTTACATTCGAAAACCCGAAGCAGGGACAAAAAAAATATAAATGCTGCTTAACCAACAATATAAGCAAAAATTCGTAATTTTTTTATTTGCTCAGCTCTTGGTAAATTAATGGCTGCCTGCCTGCGATTATGCGAAAATAAATTATTTAACAAGACTAAGAAACTTAGCTATAATCAAAAACGTTATTTTTTTAAAATCATTATTATATATAAATACAATCACGAGCACGCGTGACTCGTGCGTGATTTACACCTGACTTATAAAGTGACTCGCATGTAAAAAATCATGACATTACAACATTTTAAATAAAAACACATAAAACAATGACAAAAACAAATAAAAGCAGCAGTAAAAGTTATAGCAGAAGTTATTATTATTGTTGAACTGAACGCGTGAGACTTTTACTAATTCGTACATATGTAACTGAAAATTTTTTCTAAAACAAATAGTAATTAAAAAAATCAAAAAACCCGACTGCGACCAACTTTTTACCGCTAAATATCCTAAATGGTCAATCGAAATAAAACATCATATAAGAAGCCTAAAATGATTTTAAAATACCTTTCGAATAATACTTATTTTGATATAGTTCGCCGACTTTTTCTTTTTTTTTCGTATTTACAAAATGGCGTCCTTTAAACACCATATTGAATTTTTACTACTGTCATATCTTTAGTGACACTCCCAGTATTAAGACAAATTGAATTTTTTTTTAAATAACTTAAAGTAAATAAGATTTAATTATGGAAAGGTTTCAGCTTTTTTCTTTTTATTTTTTTAGTTTTCTCGCACAAGATTGATTTTTAACGCCTCATCAGAGAAGCATCGTTACCTATTTGACATTTACTTTTTGCCTGGTGATGAAGAATTTTATGCACTTTAAGAAAACATTTTTAGTTTTCAAGGTACTTATTTTTTTATTTTTTAATTAATGCGTAAAATTACCGCCTTTGGCCCCAATGTGCAGGGTCAGTTGAGAGTTGGATATGAGTACTTTTTTATATTATTGGCTCCTATAAAATATGAAATTCTTTTTTGTTATTCTTAAGACAAACTACATACATACTTATGTTAATATATTCAAAGTCTCAATATTTTATGATTATTTCTTTTTAACAAAGATTAATGTTAATACAAACTACAAGAAAAACTTCACGAAAAAAATTTACTTGAAAGCCAGCAAATCTTTACAGGAAAGAAAGAGAAAACAAGCAAACAAAAATATGACAGTCTTATCATATTTTATTTATTTAGAATATTTTATTCTAGATTTGCAAATAAGGCATAAGTTAAAAAAAAAAAAAAAATTGCCAAGTATTCTTCAGAGTAAAAGCAACAAAAATTCAATAAATCTTTAAGCAAAAAATGCTCGATTGGCCACATGCGATATGATACTTAAACTAAAAATAGAATCAACAGGAATAAAACATTAACCATTAACATGCAATTTCCGTTCATTGTTGACTAGCATTTGGTAGTAAATAATAAAAGAGATGGAAAAAAAAATTATATAATTTCGTTAGTAACTAAACTTCATTGTAACAAAACCATTAGCAGACGAAGCACAATAATTCATACATTCTTTTTAAGTTAATTGGTTGGTAAACAACCAAATTAAAAAAAATAAAATAAAAGGCATGATGACACGCTTCACACATTCAGGCCGATAAAATATATAACAGTTTATAGTATATATCCTTACCTTAATATAGAAAGGCCCCAGCTCATTATTGTTTTGAATTCCAGATGTTCTTTTGTCGAGGTATACAAAAAAACTCTATTTCAGAAAAATAATGAGTTAGGGCCTTTCTATATTACGGTAGCGATGAAATGATGTATGTATACATCACCACTAATGAAAAAAAAAATTTGACTTTTTGCAAATTTTTTTTAGAAGACCGGCCCTCCAAAGTCGATCTCCTCACAAGACAGTAACGAAGCAGTGTGCGATAGTGTTGTTGAAAGTCTTAACAAGAAGGGGTCAGAGTTAAGGGGGGTAGAAAGATCATTTTAGGGTAATATTGCACCCCCCTCCCCCGCAATTGCATCTGCCCTCCTCCCTCACAACCCCTCAAGATTTATTAAAAATTGCCTGTAAATTATTTATTTTAAGATTATTCATGAAAATCATCAGGAATATAAGTACTCGTAAATAAGAAATGAATTTTAGTTTCATTCAATATTTGCTTGATATAAATATTCTACCAAAATCGAAAGCTCTCAATATGAGGTATGACTTGCATGTAAAGTAGAGAACTTTTGCGATAGTGTTCTAATTTCAATGACTTTGTGCATTCAGAGCAATTTTCGCAAAAATGCAATGGTCGCAAAATTTTTTTTTAATTAATATATTTAATCTAAAATATGAGGTTTGCTGTCATAAATGTGGTCTTAATTTTTTAGCTCGATCTGACGGTGCCTTCTGGGGCCTAAAGTACCTGATACTCATTGAGGGATTTTGTTCAAAAAAATTAAAATAATTCTGCAGTTTCTAAACGGGCCGTCCGATTGTTACTAAACTTTATACAGCATTTGAGGAGGTGTCAAAGAGCTTAACTCTGAAATTTGGACTAAATATCTTTAAAGCGGAGCGGAGCCACAAAGCTCTAAAGTGTTAAACCTTGGGTTAGTGAAAAATTAAAATCGATGCCCAAGTTGATGTTTCTGATCTGATAAAAAAGATTTTTTAGTTAATTTAATTATTATTATTCGAACTGCATTTGTTTCTATATTTAATGAATTGAACAGGCTAATGTTCGTATCGCCTTTTAAGCCAAATTACATGTGATAATTATTAATGAACAAATAACATCAAAGTTAGTTGTAAATATTCTCACAACACATAGTTGAACGGAACAGCCAGCCGTTTTCGAAGGCAACTAAACCTTCATCATCAGCGTTCTTCTGTGTTTGGTCCACTGTGTGTGGTGTCAGTTGATGTAGATTTCTGCCTTACATATATACGAAACTTTTTTGCAAATGGAATATGTGAATTGGTTTGATTCTGCTACATTTATGAGTTTTCGCTTACAGTTTCGATTCGATTTTGAAAAGGAAACTTATTATGAATTAAGAACAAAATTTGTAACATTAAAAAAATTGGTGTCAAAGGCACAGTTGAGTCAAAAGTTATACGCAATTTAAATTAAAATTTTGAAAAAAAGCCGATTTTGCATCGTTTTTTACAGAAAAAAGTGTATTAATTATTTCGCTTTTATACAAAAATTTGTTTTTTTTTTCAAAAATACCAACCCCATATTTTTACTTATACAAAAGGTAATACTATAAGGAATATTGCAAAGAAATTTTTTTTACAAAATTTTCGTTATTGAATTAACCAGAGCTGGAACCAAAAAATTGATCATGCCACCTCAGGACATAACTAGGGAATTCACAATGAGTATATTAAAATTTTTAATGTGGCAACATTGTGCCATCTTAATTTTTTATTGTGAGCAGGCAACGATATAAATACACATACTGTGTATATCAAAGTCAGGCAAACACACATACATCTTTATATTATTTACATATTATTTTATAATATGAGAGAGGGAGAATAAAATGCATGTTTGTACGAATGCTTATGAGAGACTGAATTATTTTCTTCCCTACGTACTAAAATAACAAAATGTGTTAAACTAGAAATTATTGTTGGATAAATTTTTCAAAATAACTTTTGTTCTGCGAAAAATACAAATATTTTTTCACCAACTACAGCTGCGATGACAGTTTTAAATTGTTTGGTTTAACATTACCATATTGCCATATAGAAAATGACATGCTTTTTATACTTTTAAATTTGCCACCTGGTAATAAATTTGATTTACACACAAACAAAAACAACAAACTTGCGAGACCATATTAAAGTATTAAAGTTGAAACGTTGCAATATTAAGACACATTTTAATATGCTATTGTGAACTCCTTAAATATGTTTTTAAATATTTCCAAAAAAAAAATATTTGCTTCCGGCGAAAAAAAGAAGAATACAGCAAGAATACTAAAAAAAAATCCCATTTTTGGGATTTTCAGAATTTTTTTTGGGAATTGACGGGAACTCAAAAGCAAAAATTCTATTTGTTGTTACTTTCTGTGTATTACTTTTAGTCATGTTTTAGACACGTCATTATTTCTGGAAGCAAGTCTGAAGAAAGAAGAGGGGTACAGATTTGCTTGTACCGACAAGTTACTTCAATTCTAAAGGAGCAGTCACGAAACTTAGCTACATTTATATTAAGTTGTCAGGGAGGATATAGGAAACTCAAGTCTCCCATGTTCATGTCAGGGAAGTCATTCCACAGATGGTTTATTTCATACACAATTTTGTTTAATGTGCTTCATATGGATATTTCAGAAAAATTCAAAATAAAATAAGTAAATTTTTCATTTAAATTAATTTAATTTAAATATTGCGTAAATTCATTCAATTCATTTCACTAATAATAGGTATGTATACACATGGAAAAGTGCTTGCAGTTTTCTGTTGCATGTCCGCTCCCATTATTTATTAAGCATCATTTGTTTGAAGTAAAGGACACTTGAAATATGTATGTATGTATGTAGAGTCTAAGCCTGCAAGTGATGTACTTCTACTTAGTGGCAATTATTTTAATCAATTGTCCACTGAAGAATAATTATTGTATTTTACACCGAAAAAATTTATCTTTATATTCAATTACTAAATTCAAAAAAATCAAAAAATATTTTTACTGAAATTGGACCTTCTACAGAATTCGTAAAACTTGATATTACAATTCTTAATATTTTAACACAATGAAAAACGCTTTTTTTTTTAATAATATACTTTAAAGATATCAAACCATATAAAGGCAATAAAAAAATTTTAAATCATTTTCAAAAACCTGCTCGTTAAAAAAAACCTGTCATGATTTTTTCTGTCTAAGCTCGGAAATTATTTTATTACTTATTTTTATTAGAAAAATTATTTTTTCCTCACGCTGAATTTCAGTGTCTTTCAGTTCTTTTTGTTAGAATTGCAAATGAGTTTTACTCAATTTCTATTATTTTATAAAAGAAGACAGACAAAATTAAATTATATGTGTAAGAGAAATGCTGAATTTTTAGCGATAGCGTTGATTTTATTAGCGAAAATTAGTTATGACCATCTCATATTTAACACGAACTAGTCATGAAAGGGAATACGAGAAATATTTATTTTTTTTTACTTTAAACAAAATTATTGATGTACCGTGGGCAGATAAGTTTTTAGCTTATTTCTGGTTTCTTCTTTATTCGTACGATCCCGTAACCACAAAATTATACCACTCTATCCAAGTGTGTTTAACTGTACTTGTTTATCTTTTTTCTCTTTTCTTTAATCAGTATATCGTCGGCACATAATTATGTATAAATACTCGTACCTTGTTGTGATTAATGTTACTTTATTGTTGATTTTATCAGCTTGTTGACTTAACAGCCCATAACACTAAACGATCAAAATTATATACATATATTTGTTTGCATGTCCACGATTTTCTTTATTTGGAAAAGTTACAAAATCAAATCAAAACACAAATTATATGTGATAATTATTAATTAACAAATAACACCAAAGTTAATTGTAAATATTCTGACACGTAGTAGAACAGAAGGAACAACATGATGTTTTTGCAAGCCGCCACACCTTCATCATTAGCGTTCTTTGTGTTTGGTCCACTGTGTGTGGTGTCAGTTGATGTAGATTTCTGCTTTATATACGCAACTTTTATTGCAAATGGAATATGTGAATTGTTTTGATTCATCGTATTACAATTTGCTGGAAGCTTTTTGTAATGAAAGCTCAATCTTGCCATCTCTAAGTTTACAACAGTCTTGCCATTGTCGTTTCTTCTTTACTAATTATGCACATGTTACTTAATTTGCTTATTTTTGTTCTACGTAAGATAAACTTTTTTGTTTTGTTACTATTATTACAAAGCGATACGAACTTTATCCTGGTCAAATCATAAAAAATTAAACAAATGAAGTTCGAACAATAAAAATTAAAATTAACTTTCGTGATCAGTGCAGCCAAGATAATCTTTTTCATGCTAAGCAATTTAGGAAAATATTTCTGAAAAAAAGGTCCTTGTTATATCCAAAATGTTATATAACAGCAAAAATATTCGTCTACCTGGAAGCAGGTTGGTAAGGGAGAGAGAGAGAGAGCATAACTCTCGCTTACCAACCTGCTTCGGTATCATATGATTTTTGTTCGTGATGTGCCCCTCGGCAGCTTTCCAGGTATGAGCTACTGAATGCATAAAGCATATGCAGAAAGAAGCCCATATTTCATGCCTTTTCCATATGTAAATAATTTAAAAATTTGCTCTTTAGATCAGAATTGTATATCTACTCTTAGATTAACCTTTTTGTTTTTATATTTATTATATGTTAAAAACAATATAAAATCAAATACTTTTTGTTCGCGCGTTGAATCAGGAGTCGATCCCAGGATCTCCGTATGTTACTCTAAAACACTGCCCAGTGAACTACCGAAGCACGTATTTATTGCCGTACACAATTCAATTAAAAAACAAAAAAATAAAACTCGAAGTAAAAATTTCATTCGCATCCAAGTTTGTACTCGGGCAAGCGAGAGAGGATGCACTATAAACAACTTTGGGGATTTTGAGTATAAACAGCCGACCCACTTCATAGTGTTTTTGTAAAATTTCGTCATTCACTTACGTTAATGCATCCTCGTAAGGGAAATGGGATACGCTATAAGCTTTTCCGCGCTTCCGAAGCGCTTCTATTTTTGCTGGGATGTAAGTATTTCCCAAATATTTTAAAAGATTAAATACTACTGCTGGTTTAAATATTGTAGTGCATAAAACCAAGACAATATCAACAAAATTATATATAAATTATAGCAAATATTAATATAAAAAAGTCTCGATAGTACTCGGTACGACAAAGTTCCAAAACGTAAAAAGTGCATTGTACCATCATTTCCATGCCTGTACCAGGATACACAACAAGTATTTTTTTCCGATTTTTTTTTCATAAGAATACATCATAAAGTTTTATACCTAATTTACGTTATGCATTTTTTCCTGAAATTACTTGCATGAAAATTTTTTCATTTGTCAATAGGAGTCATAGTGAAAATGCGCAATATATAAGTCATGTGTCACTCAACAGGTTATTTACCTGCACATACCATGGAATCGTATTATTAGCTGACTTACTTAAAGTACAGGTTATTTACCTGCAAATACCTAGGAGTCATATTATTGGCAAGTAATTGGGTATTCTCTCTACACATCCATATTTGCTTAGGTTTAAGTTTTATTGTTCAAGTATTAACTATAAGTATTTTAATTTTTAGATTATAAGAGACAGTTGTAAACAGACAAGTAAATAAATGAGTTGAAACAACTTAACATGGCGACCGTGACATATTAATGAAAAAACATTTAAATTAAAATAAGTGTTTTAAACATAAAAGCATTAAACTTTAATATAAAAAAGCGAACACAAGCTAAAGTGATGACGATTAATTTTTGTTAAAGTGCAAAAAAAAATTAACTGGAAATTGGAAACAAACAACAAGTACATATGATATTACAGCTATTAACTTAAACCTATTGAAAAAATAAATCAAGAAAAGAGTCCAAATAACAAAGTTCTCTGGACATAAAATATAATAAAAAGTGTTTTTTTTTGCGGAAGACTTGATGAAAATCATTAAAAATAAAAAATCTCCTGGATTTTAAAAACAACGTCAAGTTAAAATGGTGTGGTGGAAAAAAATTTTATCAACCATTCCACTCCTGGTGGCAGGTTACGAAGTCGGAAAATCAACTGAAGAAAACAATAACAAAGATCTGGTGGAAATACTCCGTAACAGTGAACAATTAAAAACTGAACAACATGTAGTAAAAAGTGCTGAGACAAGTTACATAGAAACTCTATCAATAGTAGTGGTGATATTACTAGCAGTTATTTATTTGACCAAGCTGATATGTAAGGTGATGAAAGCCAGAAGTGTTAATGCTGCCCAACAACAACATATATAACAACTATAATTCATCTGTAAACACCATCAGTATATTGTAAGTTAATTTTTAAAATGTCTAAAATTATAAATAAAATAAATAATTGTAAATTTTAAATATATGTACGTATTATGAAATGGGAAAATATAATAGACAGTCTAAGCCCTTTTCAAATTAAATCGGACAATAAAACAAGATACCTTAGACAAACACGCACAAAATTTAATTGAAAACTATAATTCAATTAGGGCAACATTACATAGAGACTACGACAGATACACTACCCCACACAAAGAAAAAGCGAACGAGATCTTTCTGACGTTAAGAGATAAATTGATAAAAGTCTTTCATCGACATAATATTAATACTAAGGTACCGCTCGCATTAGGATTTGAGGTAGTTAGGGAAATCACTGAAACAGAAGAAAACGAAGATTTTAAAACGGAAACAAACATGACACGAACAGAGGACGACATTATAGACAAGACAACTAAAATTGTCCCTGTATTTGACGGTAACGTTAATGAGCTGCAAAGTTTTCTTGACTCGTTGACTCTGATTGACAGAATTAAAGAAACACACGAGGTAGTCGCTATAGAGGTAATTAAAACGAAACTGAAAGGCCAAGCAAGAAACTTAATTACAGATGAAAACTCTATTCAGGCTATTAAAAGCAGACTACAGACTTCCATAAAGGGTGAATCGTCGGAATTATTATGTTCGAAGTTAATGAACATAAAACAAAATTCAAAATCAGCTACCGCATATGCGGATGAGATCCAAGAGATTACGAAGAAACTAGGTGGAGCCTATATAAGAGAAGGCTACCCTCAAGATATTGCTGATAAATTAATAAGACAAAATACGGCTAAATCCATTTCGCGAAACGCCTCAAATGATGAGGTAAAACTTATCATTAATATGATTTTGTTATAGAACACATTAGAGGAAAAGACAATTCAGGAGCGGACGCGCTATCTCGAATTGACTTTAGTGATATTAAATCAATTCCTTCTACCAACAATGTTCTAATGGTAACAACACGAGCTCAGTCAGGAATCGGGAATAAAGATAAAATTCAGAAAACGAATAATCAAATGATTCACGAAAAGCCCCAAAGTTTTTGAAACTATCGGGTTTGATTGCGTAAAGAAATGGGTAAGGCTTAGAATGGATACTAACGGAAAAATACCTATTATTTCTTTTAAAAGAGGCAAACAAGTGCTAGCACCTAAAGTTAATATAGGAAATATTATTGCTAATGGAAACATTGATTTAGATCAATTTTTTCCAATTCTTGAAAGAGAAGCAATAATTAGAAATTTAAACAAAATTCAAATTAATCTAAATGATCATTTATTTAGCCTCGTAACTATAGAACAATTCAAACAAAAAGCAAATCAGCATATAAATAAATTACAAATAGCGCTCACACCCAGAATAAGCATCGTATCAGATAGGGAAGAACAAAAATTTTTATTGAAAAAATTTCATGATGATCCTATATTTGGCGGACATCCTGGAACAAACAGACTACTTAAGAAACTACGTCAATTTTATTATTGGAAGAACATCACCAAAGATGTTAACCAATATGTAAAGAAATGTCTTCAATGTCAAACTAATAAAACTACAAAACACATAAAACCAAATATGATTATAACACCAACACCCCAGAAACCCTTTCAAACGGTAATAATAGACACTGTAGGACCCCTACCTATTTCTGAAATGGGAAATCAATATATTGTTACAATAATATGTGACCTAACCAAATACCTTGTAGCGGTGCCCGTAACTGATAAGTCTGCTAAGACGATTGCAAAGGCATTAGTAGAACATTTTATATTAATTTATGGACCTATGAATACAATAGTTAGTGACATGGGTACGGAATACAACAATCAAGTACTTTCAGAACTTCTTACACTACTAAACATAAAAAGATCAATGTCAGCCCCTTACCATCACCAAACACTAGGAACAGTTGAAAGATCCCACCGTACATTTAATGAATACATACGTTCATACATTCACACATCTAAAAACGATTGGGATAAATGGATAAGGTATTTCACATATGCTTTTAACACAACACCCTCAACTGTACATGGATATTGTCCATTTGAATTGATTTTTCCGAACGTTCCAAACCATAATCCACTAATACCATCTGAGAAAGTAGATACTGTATATAATTTTGATAACTATTCAAACGAGGTAAAATTCAGACTGCAAACTGCATTGAAAAGAGCAGAACATCTAATAAACAAAGCAAAACTAAATCAAAAAAATTCACATGACCAAAACCTCAATAACATTAACATTACCGTAGGTCAAGAAGTATTCATAAAAAATAACACAGCACACAAACTAGAATCAATTTACAAGGGACCATATAGAGTCATTGACGTTGACGACAAAAATAATATTACTGTAAAAATAAAGGGGAAGAATCAGAAAATTAACAAACAGAATGTGAAAACCTTTTAATAATTTATTTGTATACTTTTCTTTGATACATTGTATTTGTCATATATTTTTATATATTAATTATTTTTTTTATATTCATAATAATCATATTACAACATGCATTTTAGTATAAGTTGAATTAATAGTTATTATAATATATTGAATAATATTAAAAATTTATATATACCTAAAACTATTATCAATAACATTTGTAAAGAAAGTTCTTATCGACATCACTTGATCAATGATCTCTATAAGAACTTTCTCTTTAAAAGGGGAGGTGTAGTGAAAATGCGCAATATATAAGTCATGTGTCACTCAACAGGTTATTTACCTGCACATACCATGGAATCGTATTATTAGCTGACTTACTTAAAGTACAGGTTATTTACCTGCAAATACCTAGGAGTCATATTATTGGCAAGTAATTGGGTATTCTCTCTACACATCCATATTTGCTTAGGTTTAAGTTTTATTGTTCAAGTATTAACTATAAGTATTTTAATTTTTAGATTATAAGAGACAGTTGTAAACAGACAAGTAAATAAATGAGTTGAAACAACTTAACAGGAGATGCAAATCAGATCAAAAAGTTATCAAAAATCTTTTAGAGATGTATCACTCTCTTTTCTAGCGCTGCAGTTAGCAAATAGAGAAGGTTTCGTTCCAAAAAATTCATGAAAAATGCATAATGTAAATTGGGTATTAGTTAAAATATAAAAAAATTGCATATTTGTTTTTAAATTCCCTAGAAAAAACCCCATGTCCCAAATTAAAATTTTCATAAGTTTTTTGCGAAGCAAGTTTCCCAAATTTGCGGTCGGAACTCTAAATCTGGCAGCCCTGTTTGAGATGTACAATAATTTAAGAGAATACGTAACATAATGTATAATCTTGATTGTGATTTTTTTATACCTCTCTCTCACTCCCCTCTCTATCACTCTCTCTCTCTCTACATCTCTCTCTATACCTCCCTTTCTCTCCCTCTCTCTCTCTTCCTCCCGCTCTCCTTCTCTTTATATATCACTCTATTCAAGCCTTTAGACTCAGTTAGCCGACTATAATGCAAAGTAACTGAAATGTAGGAAACAGCTGATCGATATTTTTATATGAAAAGTAGATTACGTTACATTACATCTCTATAACCATTTTCATTACTTTTCATATAACAATATCGATCAGCTGTTTCCTACTGTTGCAGTTACATTACATTACAGTCGGCTAACTGAGCCTTTTGTCTTCATACTACGCTACAATAAGATACCTCAAATTTCATAAAAACAAGTGTTTTTACGGACAGGTAAATACATCTTTATATACCCTTCATGGCATGAAAATCTTATATGAGATTTAGACAAGACAAGCAATAAAAACACTCCAAGCAATCTGGCTAATCTACTTGTAGCAGTTCGTACTTTCTACAGCTTAACACTGGTATCCATAAGCAATTATTAAAATTAATGTTGATTCAACGTTCGATTTTTCTTATGAGAAAATCGGTTTAAAGAATGCTTTAGCTTTAACAATCGCTTATGACTATCGGTGCTAACTTTTTCGGCCTGGCCCACAATGTCGATCGACAACTTGTATTTAAAAAACAACAATAAAATAAGAAACTTTGTTTTTATTTTCAATATAAATAATCGATAAAAAGGTTCTTGTCAACATCGTGGGTCAGCCTGTTTATGTAATAACTCGGTTTTTTTGTTCGGTCCTTTTGTAAATAAGCAGCATCGGTTTTCACCTTCAAAAATACAATAGCGTTTTACACTTAATATCTTCATTAACGTGAAGTCTTAAAATATCCTTTTTTCCAAAAGGCAAACAGCTAGACAGACTTATCAGCACAAGCAAATAAAGATTTCGACTTATTTATGTATTATTTATGTATTATTTTAGGAAATGTCTTAACTTTAATTTCCTCTATAGATCTTTGTGGGTTATAAACATTTGTTATCGTGTTGTATGGATGTAAATTAATAGCATATACATACGTACAAGAACAAGATAATTTTACATGTATTTTGTTACCCAACAAACTCTGCGTTTAGTGTTTGATATCAACAAAATACAATTCATACCCGTAATATAATTGGGGGATTCAAATGGTAGAGTCGTAAGTGTCATAATGTTTTAAAATTTCTGTTTTTTTTTATTAATATAATTTAAAACAGTATGATTTTATGACACACCAAATATATTAAAAAAAATTTTAAGCTTTAGGTCTTTTATAAATACTTATTTGCTACACAAGTTGTATATTCACGAAACTTTTGGAAAATTTTAAGTTAAAATAATTTGTTTTTTAATATAAACCTTCATACGTTTTACGGGGCTAAAATAATAAAAAAAATATTTAATATAAAGAAAACAAGAATATCGTTACCTTAATATAGAAAGGCCCTAAGTCATTTTTTTAATCCATATTTTTGAATTTTGCGATACATTAGATGTTCTTCTGTGGAAATATGCAAAAAATCGATTTCAAAAAAAAAAAAAAAATAACGAGATAGGACCTTTCAGTATTAAGGTAATTTTAAAAAAAAATTTTTGGTTGAGACTTTGAGCGCCTTTTTATTAAAAAAAGGAAATTTTTCTTTTTTAAATTCTGAACATTTTTAAGCTTTAAAAAACACTAGAGAAGAGGGTTACAGAATGCTTTCGAGAAAAAATAAATTTCTCGATTTAAAAATAAAGTCGTCACTCTCGCATGCCGAACTCAAGTTAACTTAACTAACACATTAAAAAAATATACGGGAGCAATAATAATAGGAAACAGCTGATCGATATTTTTATATGAAAAGTAGATTACGTTACATTGCATCTCTATAACCATTTCCATTACTTTTCACATTACAATATCGATCAGCTGTTTCCTACTGTTGCAGTTACATTACATTACGGAAATGTTTTTGAGAAAAAAATGCTCGCATTTTTTTATAAAATGTTTCACTCTTTTATAATTTTCATGTTAAACTAAAATTAAGAAATATCGCTGGCATTTTAAATCCTACCCAATTTCGAACGAAATCTTTATGTTTGTTGGGTGCTTCTGTGCAAATAACTCTAATTATGTTTGTGCCCGTATATACATACACACATACATACATACGAGTACATACATGCATTTGCCATTTGCCAAAAAAACAGACATCTACTACGACCAGATTTGCGTTAAACCAACAAAACGAAAAATTACATGAAAACAAAATTTATGTTTTCCCACAAAGCGAAGAAAAAAAAACAAACAAAGTAGGTAGAGATACAAAAACAAACCCAGCGACAAGAAGCTTGTATTAGATGATATTTTTTGCGTTTTGCTGCACAGGAAGTGTACTTGCATCTAATCTCCGAGAAGCGATACATACTCCTCCTGTGAGGCGTGTGACTGTGTTTGTGTGTTCGTTTGTTTTCTTATGTTAACATGATTTCATTTCGGCTCTTAATTTTTGTCTTTCTTTTTTGTGCTGCCTCTTGTTCTATTTACATATGTATGTATGTTTTTATTTGTGTAAGCATGTATAAGTACGAGCATGTGTATTTTTATAATAAAATCTGGGTCAAGTTAGAATAATATAAAAGCACACATGCACACATTGATACTTGTGCATTGTACAATGTGTACAACGTCGTTCTCTTGGATGCGATGAGAAATAAAACATTCAAAAATTGTAGCAACTAAATGAAAAACATAAATTGTTATTAAAAATGGGGAAAAAATTAAATTGTTTTTTTTTTTTTTTCTTTTAGTTTGGTTGTTAAGCTATCAAAATCCCTGACTTTAGGGACGTGTTATTGAGTAGATCTCAAAATTACTAAATTATTTTTGTACTTCGTTACTATATGCCACATGAGTCATGCAACGAAAAGTCGTAAGACCAAGAAGTTTCGAGCTTACAAAGTACGAGTGTTGTAATTTTCAATTGAATGGAGCAAATTAACTTTGGTATTGTTTCTCTATTAACGAATGTGTTACATGCATATATGCAACGGGTTTTCCAATATGGACTTACGAAAAAATGGATCATGAATTTTTTGCTCTAGTGCAATTTATAGCGAGTGACCTACGCTATTTTTCGACAAAAGAATTTGGTTCATAGATTGTATTTCCTAAAATAATTCTAGTATTGTACCTACCTAAGCTAACTTATTTCTTTTTTGCCGGTATTTAATAAAACTTAGTATGAGTATTTCATTTGAATTCAATTCCTCCTGTCAATATTGGATGTGTGAACTATTTATTCCCAAAGAATTGTTCTGTTTTGAACAGTTTCAGGGAATTAATTAATTTTGTAGTTATGACTGCTTTTAAGTGATATATATTATGTTATCTCAATTCGCTAAAAATTAATAGGATATCGTTGCAAGCTGTCACCCATATGACCATCGGTTTGAGACCTAATTATGCTCAGAGCACAAATTTTACCAAAAAAATTATTTAAATTTTTCAACCCTGGAATCTATTTTTTATTTTTCTGATTTTAATACTAAATTAATTCGTTTTAAAATAAAAATAAAGTGTTTAATTAACAAAAAAAAATTAATTTTATGTAGTTACAAAAAAAGGTTAAAATTTTCCAGCTCTGAAGCTTTTTATATTTTTGAAATTTTTTATACCAAACTCTTTAATTTATAAAGGAAAAGGCAAAAAATTCATTTGACCTGGTTGCTTTTATAAAAAAATTTAAATTTTCCAACCCTGGATTCAACCCTTTAGATTTTTGTGTGTTTGTTATACCAATATTTTTATTTTAAAACTATAAAATATGTTTAATTTATAGAGAAAATGAAAAAATTATTTCAGTAGGTTACTTTTATATACAAAAAAAAATACAAACCTGAAATTGTTTTTTTTTTATTTTTATTTTGATTTTAAATACCCATTTATTTCTTACCAAAATATAAAATGTGTTAAGTTAACATAAAAACAAAAATTAGTTTTAGCTAGTTATTTTTATATTACAAAAAAAAATTAAATTTTCCAGCTCTGAAACAGTCTTTTCGATTTTGCTGATTTTCAATACGAGTCTATTTCGGACAATTTATGATACAACAGTTCGAGACTAAAGCCTCTAGCTTTCCTGAGAGCTTCGGAAAACCGATTTCACGTACAGACAGACCGACGGACGGGTAGACGGACATGCTTATTAGTCTTCCCTCCTCATAGGGTCCAAGAATATATGTATGTACTTTATGGATAGCATATGAATATTGTGGAAATTATACACGGAATGACAAACCTGCATATATATACCATTTTAGTGAAGGGTATAAAAAAACATACATACATCAATACGGAAATCATTGCGAAAATCGGCTCTCAAGATATGATGAAAGCTCGATTTCAAAAAAATTAGGGTACAATCAGTAACTTCCTATATAGCTCGAAGTTAAAAATTATTATTATTTAAATTATTAAATTATTATTTTATCCAAGAAACGTGATCGCATCTCGGTGGTCTTCAGGTTAAACTCTGCTCCTAAATACCGAACTAACTCGAATTTGCTATTCTTGCACTTTTTCAATGCATAAATTTCAAAATCATTTATGAACACGTATCCACAATAACACTTATTCTAACATATCGCTCAGTCACTAAAAGAACGTCAAAACTCAAAAAAGAAACAACTAATGTTCCAAAAAGTGAGTTTAAAATTTTCTATTTAAACACAACTTCAAGGAAAAGGAAAATTTTATATTGTTCTCAAGAGTTGATTAAAGAAAATATTTTTATGAAATTTTAACACAACATGAATAACGACATGATGATTAATTCTGCACCATTAACCCAAAATCTTTTTTTTTTTTGGAGTTATGACATTGTTTTAGTAAATGAGCGATATATATGTATGTGTATGTGTCTATATAAATAATTGTTTCTATGTTAACTCCCAAGATAACGAAATCAGTTCTTTTTTTATAGTATTTGCAAAATTGTTTACGTTTCAAAGGGTGAACCGCAAATCATACAAAATTTTGCAATAATTTTATTCCACACAAAAATCGGTATATTCAAGCACTGTCTCTATAAGTCTGAATGCAGATGGCGCAATATTGTCACGTGCAAGGTTGCTAAGAAAATGTGGCCTTGCTACAACGATAGACGCTTAATACAATTAACAAATAGGAACCGTAGGGATAGGTATATCCTATGATGAGTTCTGCCTAAGTATTCGAGAAGAAAGCAAAGAAGAGACAATCTTCCACTTTCTTTGCGAAGGTCCAGCTTTGCATATCTCGAGACACACATTTTTAGGCACTCACGTACTAGACGATCTTTCAGATTTATCTGAGATTGGGTTGAGTGACCTTATCAGATATCTCAATGCAAGGGCTACAGTACTTAGAATTATTTATATAAATTTAAGTGTCGTAGGAAAGCAAGCAAAAATATTTCGTTTTTTGAACCTGGCACTTCCCTATTTAAAAACCCTTAATGATGTTTTAAGAAATCTTACGATTATTTAAAGCCCAAGATTTATATGCAGAGGATCTCAAATGTGTTCATTGTCAGTGAATGTAATGTAAGCTGAACAAAGCTTTATCTCACCTAACCTAAACTTTGATTTAGCAAACATTTCTGAATGGGGTCATGCGAACAGGGTCGACTTTAACGCCCGTAAGACCCAATGTTGTATGGTTACTCATAGACGCATGACCGAAAATGCTGCTGCCTCTGCAACTATGGTGGGGTATAAATATTAAGGAATCAGATGCCCTTGATGTTCTTGGCATGAAAATACAGTGTGATGCTCGATGGACTCGATGGATTTTTCAAGTTGCAAAAGAAGCATTCAAATGCCTCGGGTTTTTGAAGCGGTGCAAACGATATTCCACCCCATCTGATTTCCTTACTATTTATACCACTTATATCCGACCGAAAATGGGATATAACTCTCATGTATGGGCCGGTGTTTCAAAGTATATTTTGGGGCTGCTCGACCGCGTGCAGGAGAGGGCGAAGAAGCTCATCGGTGACAGTAGGGTATCCAGCTCTATTGATTCATTGGAGCATCGACGCAATGTGGAGTGCATTTTCTTGTTCTATGGTTACTATAACGGAATGTGTTCTAATGAAATTAGGGAACTGGTTTCTGAAACCCGCACATTTATACGCACAACACGTGCCTCATTCAGAACACATCCCTTTGTGGTCGATTGGGCAACGAATCGCACTACGCATTACAGAAAGAATTCCTTTTTTTAGCCGCACAGTTGGTATGTGGAACCAACTACCTGCGGAGGTATTTCCTGTCACTGCCAGCGTGGGAAAGTTTAAATCAAATGTCCACAGACACTACTCCCTCTATCTTCCTTCCCTATAACCTATTTTCCTGGTTCTATCACAATGCATTGCATGGGTAGGGGTTATCCCCTTGAGTGCTGGTCCTATTAAAAAAAAACCTAATCTAATCGAACCTGAGGTAACCTAATTTAACATAACCTAACCCAACTGAACCCCATCTAGGCGAAGGTAAAACAACTTAACATTGTATAGGTAACGTATAGGTAACGACGTTATCTAACTTAAGCTTACCTAGTCGAACATAAGGCAAACTAAAGCTATAAAACTCAGCCCTAACTTAAACTTACATAACCTAACTTAGCTTAAACTAATTTAACATTATCTAGCCTAACCTTGCCTTATCTAACCTAACAGAACCTGCGGCAATCCAACATGATATAACTTAGCCTGACAGCCTGACCTAGCCTAAACGTGTGTGTATGCAGCAAAGAAATGGTGAGTGCCATTTTCCAAATGAGTTTTTTTTTCACTCATACAATCCCACATTCTTTAAGTTTCATAAAAATATAATTTTTGGACACTCTTTGCAAACATTTTTATTTTTTAACTTGCTCAACATTCTTGCTTTTTCTATATTATTTTCCATTTATTTCTAGACCAGCATACATACGTGTGTGTGTGTATGTGTTGCTTCTAAAAACAAGAAAACCTATCTCAATTGCTCTCTGGTATACCATTTATTGTTGCTTATTTTCCTCCATGACACGCATATCATTTAATACTTCCGACTACACATAACCAGTGGATATGAAATCTTCTCATAAATTCCATTTTTTTTCAAGCATTTAAGCAGACACATTTCAGCGCCATTTCTGCCATAAAAAAGCGGTCATTTATTATTTATGAGCCTTTGCCGCACCGTAGATAATCTTCAATAGCGTCAGGATAATTATATTCCTTTTGATGTGTATAAATAAAAGCAGAATATTTTAGAAGCTAGGATTAGGAAAGTGCCGCGGGGCTTCGACATTTATGTATGTATGTTCCCTTTTATGAAAACCCAATCATTTTCTAACGCAATAAATTGTTATTTTCAAAATTAATAGGTTTCGAAAAATAAACACGAAGAAAATTTTCAGATAACTAATAAGATTAGTGTTTGTAATAAAAATGGAAAAATTATAAATCATATATTATTTGATAGAGCCCTTATTCATTAAAAATATTTACATTTTATAAGAAGTTTATAATACAGTTTTTTTTTTCAATAAAAATTTCTTTTATAAATCCTTTATTAAATGTAAGTAAGTCTGTTCATTTACTAAAAATGTTAACGAATTTGTAACAATTGTCACTGGGAAAGAAAGTGTTCATTAAACCAAAAAGTTTGCAAGGAAAGAGAATAAAAAACTGCGACACCAAATTCTTACCGGTAAAATGCAAATTCTTACTGCTAAAATATTTACTTGCAAAAATTATTCAAACAGCTGTTCTGTGCTTTTGTTTAAACATTATTTTTTTGAAAAAACTTCTGAAAAAGAAACGCAAAAAGTGTGCATTTCTTTATTAAAGAAATACTCGTATGTATTTATATATTTTTTTAAATAAAGCCTATTTTGTTTATTTATTGTTTCTCTTTGTTTAACCTAAAAATGGCGCTTTGCGATGCACTTATCCTGCGCCATTTGCACTTCCTGTGTGAAGTCAACGATTCAAGAACATTTGCATCTTTCGCATATCTCGAGTGCCAGAATTCCAAGTTTGGATTTTATATTCGTATTGAATATTGCAATTTTGATACCCAAAGAGAGGAAGAATTTCAAATGGATCTTAGACTGCCAAATGTCTGACGGGCTTTCTGTAAACTATAATTAACATCCTTAGAAGATTCTCCGTTTATGGATATAATGCTCCCAAACTAACAGTATTGGCCAACATCCTTATTTCATTTGCACCAATTACAAATAACTTCCGGGACACGACCATCTCATCGAACTGCCAGCATTAAGCTTCTTAACTTTGCTGCGTGATTTGAGCAACTGTGAATTAAGAGTCATATATCGTTTGCATAATCAACATCTTTCAGGCGGGCTTGCAATCCCCCACACTATACAAATGCCATTGCCGAGTGATTTCCCAGGAATGAAGTGAAAGGATACAGCCCTAACAGATACCTATTCCAAGTTTCACCGTTCTACTCAACAATTCGCCATATGTGATTCAGCAAGTTTCGTTGCGGTATAGATTTACAATAAGGCGTATGTGTAATGCGCTTCTAACAATATCGTGATTCCGTTTTTCGAAAGTGTTGTGAATGAATATAAATACAGTGGTGAACGCCATTTCACAGATTGTTTCACGACAGTCTCTGTGTTTTCAGGCTTTCATTGAGATCGATAGTGGACATATGTGATCTAAGTCCAGCATCTTCCTGGACCAAAGCTGGTGTCAAACAAGCGGAACTTCTTCTAGCAGCAATTAGATTTATTAGCTTATTAATTAAGTAGAGCTGAGAAGTTTATAATAACGACCTCAACCAGTTCATTGAACAAATTTTCGTTCTTCTAAACTGGTTGGCATGATGGGGAGTGTTTTCTGAACTCTCAAATTTAGGTTGGACTTTAATAGCTCTGCTGCAATTTCCATCCACACCTGCACGCCGAAAACTTTCTTATTGAAATCTACGAACACAAGCCTAATTTCAATTTTCGATAACGATTTTGCTTAATATGTGTTTTATAATAATTTAACATAATTTACAGTAGTCTTCAAGATAATTATCCTTTTGCAATAACTTTATTTCATGTTGATTATATATATATCAGTACTGTTAAATCAAAATGAAAAATCATATTGAATCAAAGTTTTTTCAAGTTGAAAGTACATGAATTTGATACCGAAATAATACAAAGAATCATGTTCAATCAAAATTATTTCAAGTTGAAACAACATGAATTTAATTTCATCATCATCATCATCAGGTAAATGTGTGTGTGTTGTTTGAATTTTTTTGAACTCGAACTCATGGCGTGTTAGTCAATGCGCTTACCGCTGCAACTACAACAACCTTAAATATTCAGCGTTGGCTGAAGTAGTTAGCACATTGACTACAAAACCGAAGGTCCTGGATTGGAGCTCGGTCTCCGACAATCATTAAATAACAACATCACATATTTTTCTGAGGTGCATTAATGTCCCTTTTGTAGCAGTTGTTGTAGGAAAGTTCAAGTGATGAAGGCATCGACACTGGTCACTGAACTACACCGGCTTCTGCGCATGCTAATCTTAATGCAACATCTGGGGGGTTATTATGTAATCCGATGCGAACGGAAATGCTTTCGAATTGTAATGTTAATAACATACACATTCGAACAGTTTTCTTTTCGAATCGAATTACATAATAACCCCCCCAGAGCGTCCTCTTTCGTCGGTGTTGAGTAGCAGAATCATCGGCGAATTAAATGACTACTAAAACATAGCTTTGAAAAAAATTAATACGTCTCATTGACACCAGAGGCGCTGCAACTCTGCATTATTAAAAACGTGCAAAAAGCAGAGTTGTAAAAGAATGAAGCTTCCCTCTATTGCTTTCTTTACCACCTGTCTTCTCTATCACTACCCCTTTCCCAAAGAAGGTAACGCTTATTAGTAGTAGCAGGCATTCATTGCCTGTCTCTTTAAAAAAACAATGAATAAATAAATATATCATATATCATAATTATATATAAATCATAATTAATTATTATATCTGGATTTAAGATTTGAATGCTTATTGCTAGTTAATTTTTGAAGACACAATAAATAAAAATTAGCGTGTAAAAAAGTAAATAAATTAAATTTCAATTCAACATGATTTAATTTATGATTTAACAAAAAGTTAGAATTGAAAAAAGCGCACGCGCTTGTCTGCAGAAACACTGAAATTTTCCGGCAGGAATCGAACCTGTGGCCCTCAGACTACTATACTATTTTATATGATGTTACATTGTGACTTTTTTGCTTGTTTTTGGGTACTTATTGACCATAAGATTGATTTCGAAATCGCTTCTATGGTGGAACATGCAGCAACAATGTATGTGGGTCCTCCTCTCATGCCTCACATAAACAATCTGTTCGTAGAAGTTTTGGCATCTTCAATCGAAGTTTCCCAAAAGAAAGAATACTAATTTCCATGCTTTGCACAATTTAAAGTAATTGCGGGATTTTAGGTATTGAAGTTAATGAAACCATTATGAAAATTCGACGACCCTAATGGTAACTTCAAGGCACGAATACGAGTACATTAATACATGTGTTTAGCTTCTCTAGGGGATCCTACAAATCCTTGCATAATACTCGTATGTGAGTCTTCTATGGTGTTGTTAATTTAAACAAAATTAGTCAACTTCTAGACTTTTAAGAATTGCTAAATGATTGCAAAAAATTGTGATATTAATCAAATGGCCATAAAATTATATGCGACTACAAACATTATCTGCAGTATGTGACCACGAGCATGCCTTTTTTATATGTATAAAAAATATAAATGATGACGAAATAACTTTCAAAAAAAAATTAAAATAAGAACCTCTTGGTACTTGGGAAGATTCAAAACTAAGATTAACTTAAAATGACTTCTATTTCTTCTGTCTTGGATATGTATGTATGTATATAACGCCCCTTTATGGCATCAGAGGCATAATTCAAAAAGCTAGTTTTGCAGAAAATAATTATAATTAAGTCTTCAATTTACATACAGCTCAATGAAGATATAAAAATATTTTCTTTTCTCAAGAGATGCGTGTACAAGGTTTTTGTATGAAATTTTGTTTATGCTTATAAGAGATAAAAATAGTTGTTGAATATGGTGCAGTTTTGCTCATTATTCATTTATAAGAAGTTGTAAAAGATACAATTACTTGCAAGTAATTTTCTGCCAAATATAAGTAAACTATTAAAAGGCAGGTTGTTGGAACAAAGCAAAGACATTTGGTAACTATAGCAACTAAGGCCACATACTGAAGTCTCCGACGTAAGTAAAGTGCAGTAGCGAGACACATACATTAAACCTTTATTTTATAATATATTTGTTCACACAGAAAAAAATACCAATGTAAAATCAACATGCAAAAACTTTGATTGGAAATCCTGGTGTTTATTTGCCAGCAGCAGGAAGTTTTCGCTGGTAATCGGAAATTTGTCGGCTATTTACGAACATCAAAGCCAACAACAACAAAGCAAAAGCAAATCAGCAAAACACTCACCCTTATTCCAGTTGTCGACATCGACGTCACTTCAACCCAATACCAAACAATTGGAGCTCGTGTACCCGTTGTCGAAAACAACTGACTCCTAATGGCAGCTTGATGTGATTTTTTAGACCTTAGGGATGGGAAAAAGATTGTCAGTAGCACAAAACTGTTCTCGAGAGCGAATTAATAAGCCCCAATTTTCTGGTATTGTGTTAAAGTGACGTCGCTGTAGACAACTGAAATGAGGGTGAATATTTTGCTGACTTGCTTTTGCTTTTGTGTTGTAGCCGAGCTGCTGCTGGCTAGCAGGCAGTGTACAAGTCTTGTAGCCGAAGAGTCACAGGTTGCAATCCTGCCAATCAAGCCAAAACAGCTTCGCAGCTTATATTTTTTTAAACCTTAGCTTTAATTTCAAACAAATTGCATGTAAAATTTTCAATTAAATTATATAGAATTAAAATTTACTTCATACATGATGGTATTTAGTTAGTATGTATCTAAAGAATATTTCAAATTGTTGTAGCTACAGCGGTAAGCTCGCTGACAATTACACGATGAGTTTTCAGTTCACATCTTGGCCCGGGAAGCAAAACTACACATGCAACCCACAATCACTTAAGCTAAATAATTAATCAAATTCATGTTGTTTCAACTTGGAATAAGTTTGATTCGACATAACTTTTCGTGTTATTTCATTATCAAATTCACGTCACTTCAACTTGAAATAACTTTGATTCAATATGATTTTTCATTTTGATTTAAAAGTACGGGAATGTTAAAACAACATGAAATAAAGTTGTTTCAAAATTTTAAAATTTGTGTTTGAAGATTACTGTAAATCATGTTGAATTAACATGAAATACATATGAAGCAAAATCATTGCCAAAGAATGTTAAATTGACTTAATTTTCATTGAATTTTATATGAAATTTTTCTGCGTGTTATTACTACAACATACAAATAAACAAAAGTACATATCTACATAAAAAATTTAGTTATTCATAAGCACGAGTTTTTAGTGTGTATTTGGGTATGCGTTTCCTTTTTTTGTGGTTTAGTGCAAGGTAATGTATATCCTTATGTGTCCTTGTGATAATATAATACTAAAATAATAACCAAACGCTCGCTCATGTTATTCTTACAATGTTACAACTCTGTTTAAAAAAAAGCTTTTATATGTATTTTTTTTCTATGATTTAGTGTAAAAAGTTTTTCCAATACAGCGTTAAAACACATTATTTCAATGTAAAAAAACACATGGTGGTCTTAAGAGCACTTCAAGTTTGATTTCCATTATGTTACTTTTCGTAAAGTATATAGTTTTTTTCTTCTTTTCCGAGTAGTCTAAAAAAAATTAAACCAAAAACTAAACGAGAAAAATCACAAAAATTTACATAAGTTTGCTTTGAGTGTTACAAATATTTACAACTACTTTTCAGTTCCCCCTTTTTCACTAGTAAATTTTAATACTTGGTATTCTGTCCAACACTCAATCAATAATTCTTTTTTATCGCTTAGGCTTAATCAATTTTTTTTTTTGCAATTACGGGTATTTTGCTGTAAGTTTTGTTTATAAAGAAAAATAACACCCAGGCAATTAATATGCCTACCAGCATGCACACAAAGCCTTCTTTAGGAAAGCGATATGAAGACAGGAGAGATGGTGAAGTATTAAGATATTAAGCTTAAATCGTTTTATAACTCTACTATTGTGTCGTTGCAGAGCCTCTATTGTTAAGTAGGCGAATTTTGTTAGTTAATTTACTTCACCGACGATTCCTTTTTTCAGACAGAAGTTACCTTCTGCAGGAAAGGAATAATGATAGAGAAGACAGGTGGTGAAGGAAGAGATCGAGAGGAAAGCCTTATTATTTTATAACTCTGCTTTTTGCACGTTTTTTAACAAAGCGGTGTGGCAGCGCCTCTGGTGTCAATGAGGCGTATTAAATTTCGAAACTGTGTTTATTGGTACATAATACAGACGAAGGAGGGCGCTCTGATGTTTTATTAGGATTAGTATACAATGAAGCCGGTGTAGTTCAGTGACCAGTGACTAAGCCTTCATCACTTGAACTTTCCTACAACAACTGAAATAAAAGGACACTAATGCACATCAGAAAAATGCGTGGTGTTATTATTTAATGACTGTCGGATACCGGGCTCGAACCCAGGACCTTCGGTTTCGTAATCCACGTGCTAACTACTTCAGCCAACGCTTGGCGTTTGCTACACGAATAGTATTTTGAAAAAACAGATACGCGGATAATACCATTTTAAAACTTGATTTTCCATAATAAATTCAGTAAAGTGCGACTTTGGCTTGCACACGAAGGGTAATACTATACGAACTTTATCCCATATAATCGACTATATTACCTGAAGTAGAGATTCTTTAACAAATTTAACTACCCGGTAAACTGTTTTTCGGTCTTTGGTGAAATTTTCAGTTTTCTTAACTTTAAAGCTTTTTTTATTTTTGGGATTTTTGTTTTTGGTTTCTGGCGTTTTTTTTAGTTTTTAACGTTTTTTCCGTTTTTGGCTATTTATTTTAGTTTTGGCGATTTTTTAATTTTTTTTAATCTTGGGATTTATAAGTTTTAGCGTTTTTCGAACATTTCCAGAGTTTGCCTCTTATGGTTTCCAAGATACAGCAAGTTGTCAAAATTACATTAACTGATAGAAACCCCTTTAGTTTAGCTTTTCTTAAATTTTCAGTGTTAACTGGTGTAGTTTGCATAAAAATACACTCACTTTGAAAATTTCAAGTGTCTACATATATAAAATTGTTTGTATATTGCATGAGGACTGCAACATTTTTAATTGCTCGCTTTAATTTTTATTTGTCATACATGTATTGATTGTTGTAGCGGCCAAAATTGTACACATTCTTTGAAATTTTCAAGTCTGTAATTCTTACGTTTCTCAACAAAACAATATCACAATATACATCTATGTATATATCACAGACAGACAGACGGATGGACGCACATCGTAGCGAAAACAATAGGGTTCCTTTCCTTTACGGATAAGGCAATTTCAAACCATAATATTTCAATAAAGAAATAGTTAACTAATTCTGCAAAAAAAACCTACTTCCATGCAAAGATCTAATACAACATTTTCGAAACTAATTTATGGGATATAAAATAAAATATTTTAATTTATATATTTATGATTTAATCAGGCTAAAGTTCGTATCGCTTTGTAAGCCAAATTACATGTGATAATTATTAATGAACAAATAACATCAAAGTTAGTTGTAAATATTCTGACAACACATAGTTGAACGGAACAGCCAGCCGTTTTCGAAGGCCACTAAATCTTCATCATCAGCGTTCTTCTGTGTTTGGTCCACTGTGTGTGGTGTCAGTTGATGTAGATTTCTGCCTTATATACGAAACTTTTCTGCAAATGGAATACGTGAATTGGTTTGATTCATCGTATTTCAATTTGCTGAAATGTGTTTTTGTAATGAAGGCCCCAAATTTACCATCACTATATTTACAACAGTCTTACCATTGTCGTTTTTTCATTTCATTTTAGTGATGGTAAATTTGGGGCCTTCATTACAAAAACACATTTCAGCAAATTGAAATACGATGAATCAAACCAATTCACGTATTCCATTTGCAGAAAAGTTTCGTATATAAGGCAGAAATCTACATCAACTGACACCACACACAATGGACCAAACACAGAAGAACGCTGATGATGAAGGTTTAGTGGCCTTCGAAAACGGCTGGCTGTTCCGTTCAACTATGTGTTGTCAGAATATTTACAACTAACTTTGATGTTATTTGTTCATTAATAATTATCACATGTAATTTGGCTTACAAAGCGATACGAACTTTAGCCTGATTAAATCATAAATATATAAATAAAATGAAAGTTCGAACAATAATAATTAAAATTAATAAAATATTTTAAATTCACCACAAATATTTCAAAACACTTCCATTTGTTTCCCATTATTTTCATTTCTATCGGCGTACGATTAAATTAATATATTGTTTGTGCCAGTGGCGGCTGTTAGCCGGCTTACAGCCGATCGGCTGTATTCTCTGGTTTGTGCTCATGTGCAAAAACAATACAAAAACAAATTGAGCAATACTTTTCACTGTTTTTGTTTCACTCACTTCAAAGAGCGAATCAAAACAAAATCAAACAATTTGTTTCGTTTATTTTCGTACTCTGGTTTTAAGTACAAAAAATCAAAAAACAGAAATAAATTTATAACTGTAATAGTTTCGATTATTTTTGTTACGAAAATCACGTCCTAGCTGCTGTGTCGTGACATAAATAGCATAGCTATAAAAAAATTTAATGCTTTTCAGAAGAAAAAACTATGAAATAAATTTCAAAAATAGTAAATTTAATTTTTTTTACTGTTCAGAACAGTGACGAACGAACATACGAGTGAACCGTACTCGTATATGCAAAAATAATGTTCAGTGTATTTGTATGTAGGTAATTATGTGATACTTACACATTGACTTTTTCCCTGCCTTTTCTGAATTCCCTTTTAAACTTGCTATTCTCTGAACGCCTTTTTATTCTAAATAAAACATGCTAAAACGTCATTACTTATTTAAATCCCATACATAATAATTTAATTAATTATTACTATTATTAAACGCAACTTATTACATACTTATCGCTTTTGAATTAAACTTCTTATGTTAATTGAAAACAAAGCAATCAGAATTTTTCTCGAATTTACATACATACATAATTTAATCTTCATCAGTCACGTTCTCTAACTATTCTACTTGTATAAAATCTAGTGTAATTCTCTGCTGCTCTCAGTTGCTGCTGCCATGATAAAAATAAACCGTTAACACACATTTTAATTAATAAACACACGCAGCACTACCGAACGCGTCAAAACATTGTCGTTTCAATTAGGTAGACGCATTAAAAATAAATAAAATATACAACACTTTAATATCCCTACGGGATTGAACGCAAGATAAAACTGGTTTATTGAGCTTCGAAATATTGTAAACAAAAGACAGCTGATGAGCATTTTAGCTATGCGACTACCAGTTTTAATTAAAGTGGCAACAATTTATTACGATCTATTAAATCACATTTTTCACATTAAAAAGTAATATTGAATATGATGAATTTCTAAAATATTTTATTTCATACAAATCAAACAATTGTTGCACTTTGTTTTCGTGTAAAAATTATAGTCAATAAAATGCTTTTGACTATTTAAAATATAACATTAATGCAGTAAGTTTGAAGAAAGAGCTGCACTGTTTGAAATAATGTAAGAAACTGCTACACAAAGAAGAAGCAACAATGCGGTAATTTTTTAAGTGCTGCCAAGTATAAGATTTTTAGTCAGATTTTTGAGGTTTAAATAATATTGGAGAAAATGTATGTAAAAATTTAATGTATTTTTTTAACTTTCCGCTATGGGAAGTTACTGATTTTACTTACTATATTTCGACGTTTTGAGATTTGTATGGAGGTGTTTAATGTATATTTGTTTGCATGTTTGTAAACACCTCCTAACTTAAAAACGAATTGACTCGTTTCTGATCAAATTTGCCGCATTCGAAAGATGTTGAGATCTTACTTATGTTGATGTCGTAAGCAAGCTAGTGAATCCATTCGGTTCGGTAATTTTCGAAAACTGTTTTTCTTTTCAACCCGATCGAGTTGAAAATATATTTAGTTTTTAACCTCAAAAAGACTCGAATGCTGCGAATTGGACTTAAAACAAGTGATTCGTACGGGAGATACGTGTGTAATACGTGTGTAGATACTACGTGTGTAATATTGGCAAATATTTGATTATAGATTTTAAATTTTTCTTTCATTTCAATGAATGACTTTTCTGCAAATAAAGACCTAAAAATTGTTTCTTTAGAAGACATTCACCACTCTGCAAGCATTATTGTGAAAAAGGTAAACACAAACAGCATTGCCAACATTTTGAAAATTACACCAAAAAATGACAATAACAAAAAATGGCAAATGTGAATAAGTAGTAAGAGGGCAATTACATTTAGAGTTTTGCACCTGCTTCTTAAGTGAAGCGACAGTGTGAAAGCACTAGAGAATCTTTGTAGAGTAGAGTAGGTAAGCGGAAAAAACTTATTGTAGCTGATACATTAGCGAAATAAAATAATTAATACAACGGCTTCACAAAAAATAGATTGGTATTGAAAATCAGCAAAATCGCAAAGACGGTTTCAGAGCTGGAAAATTTAAACTTTATTTTGCCATATAAAAGTAACTATCTAAAACATTATTTTATATTTTAGTAAGAATTAAATGGGCACTAAAAATAAAACAAGGAAATCAAAAAACGATTCCAGGTTTGGAATTTTAAATATTTTTTTTTTTGGTGCCTACTCAAATAAATATTTTTTTCTCTATAAATTAATAAATTTTATATTTTTAAAAGAAGTAGATTCCAGGGTTGGAAAATTTAAACTGCTTTTGGTGAATAAAAGTAATTAGGTCAAATTAGAAAGAAAGAGTTTGATATAAAAAACTTCAAAAATATAAAACAGCTCCAGAGCTGGAAAAATTAATTTTTTTTTGTATAAACATGTAAGTAACTACATGGAACCAATTTTTTTCCTTTGTGAATTTAACATATTTTATAACGAAATAAATTCGTATTAAAATCGGAAAAATAAAAATAAAAATAATTTTTCATGCTCTTTAAGCAAGCATATTTTATATTTTAGGGAGATCTTTACTCATGAGTTAAAAGATTTTTGCTTAAATAGTTGATGTAATTTATGTAGTTAATAGTTGTTGGTATTGCTTTATTAATTTTTGGCAAAAAAAAATAATCATTTGTAAAATTTTACATTGAATATCCCCAACTAAAATTTGCTAAAATATCGTTCAAGTTGATTTAATTTCCTTAATCTTTTTTCATTTTTACTTACTAAATCTAAAAGCATCTGGTGTAATTTTATGGCGCTTTGTTTCTATGCTTACTTAACTTCAATTAACTTTGATTTCTAAAAACCATTTGATACTGCTTCATAAAATCGATAACGTATTATGCTTTTCAACATTTAACAAATCCTGGACTTCGTTTTTCTTTTTGCTGAACATTTTTCTACTTTTTCTTTTTAACATTTAACTATTTAAAATTTTTTGAATATGAATTTAAATAATGATGATGTTTGTTGCAATTTGACTTTTGGTGTTGCAGCGAAAATTGTGTGATGCACACATATGAACATATATACTTAAATACATATGTATATATATGTAAATATGCATGCACTAAATGCATATAGAACTCCTTGTGTATACATTAAAACAGTTGAGAAGAAATATTTGCTTAAAACTAGACTGATGGGTCAAGATGGCTTATTCTCTTGCTGTTGCTGCGCTGCTTTAGTACTTTTTTTCAAACTTCATGCTGAACACTAAATTAAAATAACCCAGCTTTTGCTTTTTTACTTTTTGCCACTGCATTACAAGAAATCAAGAAAAATCTGAAAATCCTTAAAAATTGTTTTTTATAAATTCTTTTCTGGGTCAATGTAGTTTGTTTTGCCAGCAAGCAAAAAGGAAATTTAACGAGGAACTAACTCATAATATAACGAATTTAGTTTCATATAAATAATTTCCAGCTGCAAGAAGCTAAAAAGAATAACGATATTAGTTTATATTCTGCTTTGTTTCATTTGGAATGGAAAGCAAATCACTCTTTACTATTGACTTAAGCTCTGCTGCATTACAACTTTGTGACATTGCAATATTGTGTCCTAGTGGCAACGTTTCTTATTCCCATATTTTTGCTGTGTGGCATTGCATTCCATATAAAAAACGTAATGTGAACGGCGTTGCACACATTTTAAAAAGGACAACACAAGAAATGCCAGGTATGTACTCGGCATAAGATGACAAAATTTTAGTAATTTGAAAACTCGATGCGCCTCAGTTGAAGTTATTAGAAGAAGAAGATCATCGAATGCAGTTACAAGTAATAACTAATTCAACACTGTGTATTTAAAAAAATATTTAATGCAGGGGTCTAATCGTCGCTTTCGATAACGAGCTGATACGATCTCGTTTTTCAGTTTGAGATTATGGCATTCGCTATCTAAGAATGTAATAATATGGTTCGATATCGAATTCCATAATCTCAAACTGAAAACCCATGATCGAATCAGCTCGTTATCGAAAGGTACGATTAGACCCCAGATATCTATTAGATAATCGGAAACAAAATATTCCTTTACATCATGTTGTCGTACATACATATCAACAACATATTTAAATATTGAGTACAAAGAGGAAGTGTTTAATATCGTGCGCGGAAGTTCAATTAAAGCTTTCAAATATATTGGTCTGAAATTTCGTCCAAGAGAAGTTTTCAGAAGTATATATCTGAAACATTTCTTCGATATGGAGGTCGATTGTGATTTCGATTTTAAACAAACAAGTCCAGGATATGTTAACACATAAAAATCTTATAAACTATACTGCTGATAATATGGAATTGTCAAGAGCAGTATATATTCATTATTCAGGAATATACAGCCACACAAACACCTAAGCCGATGCAGATGAAAGGCACAAGCAACAATAACTATTATGCTTCTACAATGACACATATACTCACAAGCCAATGGAATATAGACTATACTATGACTTTCTAGATGTTAGTTAGCAACAGAAAATATTTTATATGTTTTTCTTTTGTTGCAATTTAGAAAGCCTGAGTAAAATTTAAATATGCTTTCAGGCAAAATTTTTCTATTACTTGTGTAGAAAGAATTCTGCCAAGTACAGCGTAGTTAACATCGTGGTATGTCAGCAGTGAATAACTTAACATTGTATGTCTAAAACTTATTTATATATGTGTTGAGCAAATGAAGTGTTCCGATTTGATAAGAATTTTGAATTTTTATTTAACTGCAAATATTCTTACCCATAAAAATTAATTTTTTGCAAGGTAAAAATGTAAAAAATACAAAAACTAGTAATTTATGACAACTGTTAGGCTTGCAGAAGGATTAGTTGAGGAAAATTTGGCGTTTTATGCAGAAGACAGGATATCCTACACGGGTTAATCGTATTTTTTTTTTGGTTTTTTAATTAAGAGAAGCAATACTCAGGCAATAAATGCTTACTACTATTACTAGATGTTACCTTCTTTAGGTCCTAGCTTACACTATGCAAGTCTTATTGCTAAGCTGATTAGTTTGTTAGGAAAGAGAGACGAGGGGAAAAGAAACGTTACTGTTCCCCTCGTCTTTCTCTCCTTCAAACTAATCAGCTTAGCAATAAGACTTGCATAGTGTAAATATGGACTAGGCAAGGGACAGTGATAGAAAAGACAACTCTGCTTTTTTACACGTTTTTACTAATGCAGTGTTGAAGCGCCTCTGGTGTTAAATGAGGCGTATTAATTTTTTTTAAGCTGTGTTTAGTAACAATTTTATTGGTTATTTTACTTTGCCGCTGATTCTGCTACACAACGAAGGAGCGCGCTCTGATGTTACATTAGGATTAGTATCCACTGAAGCTGTAGTTAAGTGACCAGTTATTATGACTTCATCACTTGAACTTTCCTACAACAACTGATACAAAGGGAGACTGATGCACATCAGAAAAATGCGTGGTAATGTTATTTAATGACTGTTGGATACCGTGCTCGAACCCAGGACCTTCGGTTTTGTAATCCACGTGCTTACTACTTCAGCCAACGCCACCCATTAGACGAGGGAGTGGTGTTGCACTATCCTTAAAGCATTTATCACAAATAAGTTCAATTTCTATTCAAAAGACACATCGATCATTAATTATAGCGATGATATCAAGCTAGCATGTGGATGAGAAATTTTTAACATGTACGAGAACTTCTTGGAGTCAATGAAATCGATGTCCGTTATCACGAAGAATCCGTCTAAACCGAAACGTCAGCGATTTGTAAAATTTGTTTTTGGAAATTAAATAATCAGTTTAGTGTGAAATATATAATCAATTTCTGCTGAACATTCAAGCAAGTCGGGAAATTTATTAGATTCATAGTTTAATCAAATATTTGAAGATTTTTACTAGATTATGGTTAAGGCAAATGAATAGATATTTTGCAAAATTAGCGAAATCCACACCACAATAAAAAGTAATGGCTCATTGAGAAAATACTACATCGTCAGCTTAAATGCAAAATAACAGAACATCATTTTTGATAAGTTTACAGGAGAAGCAAAAAAAAAAAAAATTAATAAAATTGTAACTTTTAGATACATTAAGCCAAAATTTTTAAATGATTTTTCAAATAAACCAAGAAATTCATTTTGGATAAAAATTATCCTTTTACCAAAGTAAGCTTAGTATTATGTGTCTTACGTTATTTTGAATTGTGGTTTTCTGAAGCAAAATAACGTATCATGAGCTTTCTAAACTGTATGAAAAAAACGAAAGCTAAAATAAAATAGTTTTTTTTTAATAATTGTAAAATATTTGGGTGTTTTTTACCTTTGAATATTATGTTGAGACTACTAATCGAAAACAAAAATTCTTTAACTCTTATAAGGACAATAAGATAAAAAGTACTTTAATCAGCTATTGATTTACTATAGGGTCCGCCATCTAACTTTTTTTTCAACTAGTGCTTATTTCGTGAATGGTAACACTTAGCTCATGTCTGATTTGACAGACAATTAGTTTTATCCTTCCGCTGAACGAATATGGTTGTGTATACGCTTGAACAACGCTGGGAAATATTGCCTGCAATCGACTTACAGAAGATGCCGATTTTGCCAAAAAAAATCATCTTTTCAGATGAAGCTCATTTTGATCTTGGCGGGTATGTAAACAAGCAAAATTGTCGCATTTGGGACACAGAAAACTTGCACGCATACAATGAAAAGCCGACGCACCCAAAACGAGGTACGGATTTTGGTCCAGAGGCATAATTGGGCCGTGGCCGTTACAGTCAATGGTGATCGTTATCGGTTCATGTTGAACGAATTTTTGTTCACAAAAATTGAAGAGGAGGATATTGGCAACATTTGGTTTCAACAGGAAGCCGCTACGTGCCACACAGCCGAAGCTACACTCGATGTTTTGCGCCCTGTTTTAAAAAAAAAAGTTATCAAAAGGTATACCATCATAGAAGAAATAACAGTCTGCTAGAAGCAAAGGTTTTAGATCTTGCATATGTTGGCATTTCCTTTTCGAAATGATGAGCCTTTGCGAATGGAATCCAGAATTGCTGGTAGTCCTTTGTGGAAGAAGCTGTTAGTCATCCTTAATATTGGTTTTGTAATATATGACTCCTGCTGGATCGTACGTCAAAGCGTACACATTATATTGATACCACAAAATTTTTCCTAAAACTAAGGTTGGGTTTACATCTGTATGCCATGTGCCACACATGCGTAAAAAAACCGTAACCACTAATTACTAACGAAAAACTGTTTGATTCAGACACGTATTTATTAAGTTAAACAGTTTCATACATAACCAAAATGATTGGAAACAGTTTAAATCTATAAATACAGCTCTGAATCAAATAGTTTTTCATTACTAATTGGTTACAGTTTTTTGGGCACATGGCACACAAGAAATGCCAGATGTAAACTCAGTACAAGATGATATTGAATTGAATATACATGCATAACTAAGAAGTCAACGCTTACTTCAATTAATGACAAGAAAATAAATGTTCTGTAGCTTTTGTAGCTACGCTATTTATTGCGCGATACAGCAGTTAGGACGTGATTTTCGTAACAAAACCAATCGTTACTATTACAGTTATAAATTTATTTTTGTTTTGATTTCTTTGTATTTAAAACTAGAGCACGAAAATAAGCGAAACAAATTGTTTGAGTGAAACAAAGAGAAAACAAACACAATGACAAGGATTGCTCAATTTGTTCTTGTATTGCCAGAGAACATAGCCGATCGATTGCAAGCCGTCTAACAGCTGCCACCGGCCACACACAATACATTAATTTAATCGTACGCCGCTAGAAAAGAAAATGTGAAATAAATGGAAACGTTTTGAAATATTTGCAGAGAATTCCACATCATCATATAATATAATTTTATTTGCATTGTTATTTCACACATGAAATTTGTTTTGTATAACTAAGCAGCGTAGCAACAACCGCGTGTCCTTAGACACCTCTCTTCTTTTTTTAAATTCGTATGAGTGATGGATGATACGTAACATTGTCTAAGAAAATCATGCACTTGATGATACGTTATTTTGAATGTTGCTTATAAGTTTAGTATTTTTTATGTAAGACCTGCAAAATTTTGAACACATACATATGTATGTAATATGATGTAGTGCATCGTAATCAATCCGACTGTATTTTTTTTTTTTTTTTTTTAATTTTGAAACTCTGCCGAGTTTACCAGAAGGTGTTTTATTTCATAATATTTAAAAACAAGTTTGTACTAAAGAGTTCCATAGCAAAATTTAAATTACTCTCTAACAATAACTTCTCATTTTTAATTAAAATAAAGCAAAAATTTTAGGTATAGGATGTGTTCACAAGGTTTATGCAAAATATTGAAAGGACTATTTTACGCATGTAAATTTTCCCCCTATGTGTCGCTTTTGTCCCTTTCAAATTAGAAACCAAAGAACGACAAAAAATATTTCAAAAGTTAATATTTTATATAACTTATTTAAACAGTTACGAATTTAACACCACCATTATAAAAGTTATTAAGTAACACGCAAGAAACTTTCATTTCATTCATACATGTATATATATGTATATATGTATATATATGTAGACATGTGTACACCTATACACACATATTCGTTTGTATTAAGCATTTAACTTTCACACGAACGCCACTGGACCAAGAAACTATGTAAGTGGGAATTACCCAGCAAACATTTTCGGAGGGCTCAGAATTATGAGTCCGAAATGAGTATAAAATATGATGGGAATATGAGGCTCAGAATTTTGAGTTTGAAATGAGTCCGAAATGAGTGGAAATAATATGGGAAATATGAGGCTCAGAATTATGAGTCCGAAATGAGTATAAAATATGACAGAAATATAATTATTTTCTGTTGTTTTACTATAAAAGAAATAGATATATTATAGGAGCTCTTATTTTCTCTAAAATATGAGTCATATATGACTCATAAAAGAGGCTCATATGGTATATGAATTCGGACTCATATATGAGGACAATCGCAAGAAGGGAAACACACTCTAATTGGACTCCTAAAAGAACTCATAATGAGCGCTCACACTCCGAATTATGAGTCCAAACGGACTCATATCGGACTCATATATGAATCATAAAAGAGGCTCATATGGTATATGAATTCGGACTCATATATGACGACCATCGCAAGAAGGGAAACACACTCTAATTGGACTCCTAAAAGAACTCATAATGAGCGCTCTCACTCCGAATTATGAGTCCAATCGGACTCATTTCGGACTCCAAATGTTTGCTGGGTATGCATGAATATAATTTAGCAAGTTTGTATGTAGCAAGGCTTATATTTCCCCAGCGATAGGCTTAGGCCAAATTAAATGCACAATTTGATAAATACTAAAGTGAGGGTAATAACTAAAATCATCATTTTATGCATTCTCAGAGATGTTAATTTTATATTTAGACTCCAGTGCTTGTTCGCTACACTGCCCCATCGTCATCTTCATGCATCACTTTAGGGGAAAAGGCACAAGAAATAAAGCAGATGAGAAAGTTATTTATATTCGGTTATGGAGAATTTTATATACTTTACATGAGAATACATTTATGTATGTTCATATACTCGTGTGAGTATAAAAGTTAAATTTTGCAAGAAAAACTTTCTATAAGAAAATTAAATGTTGAAGGAACTATTTTATGTTTGACAACAAAAAAAAAATTAATACCGGAACATTAAATTTTGGCTCCAAATAAATGTTTACAGGGATGCCAATATTTCTCAAATAAAAACGCTAAAAAGCTGCTAGCTGGCGCAGTTGACGCGTTTACTACTGTAGAAATTCATGGCCAGTTTCTGGAAGTATACTTTAACTTCTTTAAGCACAAAATGATGTCGTTCTAAGAGCCGAAACTGTTTGCCAAGTTTCGTAGAAATCATCGGTTAACTGGATGTGGCATCGCCCACTTTTTTAAATGCTGAACTGAGTATTTTTCAGAGCTCAAGGTATGTGCCAAGTTTCGCAAGAATTGAATAAGTCGAATGTCCACAATTTTGGCGAAAGTAATCTCCAAGGCGTTTGATAGAGTGTGGCATGGTGCACTTTTGTCAAAATGTATTGCGCTTGGTGTCGCGTCTGTGATAACTTCTCTCGATTCTTAACGAGTTTCCTCAGGGATCGCACTATAAGAGTTGTTATAGATGGGATCTCATCAAATGAGTTGAAGTTAAATTCAAGGGTACCGCAAGGTTCCGTTCTTTACCCACTCTATTCCTTATCTTTATAAATGACCTTCTAGGTAAAACTTTCAACCCTATCTATTCTTTCGCGGACGACAGCAGCATTTGCTATTATTTCTCATTCAGCAATAGACCTAGCCTGCCGCAGGTTGAGGCTATGCGACAAACAATGAATGAGACTTTAAATTATGATTTAGCAAAAATTTCTGAATGGGGCGAACAGGGTCGACTTTAACGCCCGTAAGACCCAATGTTGTATGGTTACTCATAGACGCATGACCGAAAATGCTGCTGCCTCTGCCTATGGGGGGTACAAATATTAAGAAATCAGATGCCCTTGATGTTCTTGGCATGAAAATACAGTGTGATGTTCGATGGACTGAACACATTTTTCAAGTTGCAAAAGAAGCATTCAAGTGCCTCGGGTTTTTGAAACGGTGCAAACGATATTTCACCCCATCTGATCTCTTTACTATTTATGCCACTTATATCCGAGCGAAAATGGAATATAACTCTCATGTATGGGCCAGCGCTTCAAAGTCTATTTTAGGGATGATTGATCGCGTACAGGAGGGCAAAGAAGAAGCTCATCGGTGACAGTAGGGTATCCAGCTCTATTGATTCATTGGAGCATCGACGCAATGTGGGGTGCATTTCCTTGTTCTATCGTTACTACAACGGAATGTGTTCTAACGAAATTAGGGAACTGGTTTCTGAAACCCGCACATTTATACGCACAACACGTGCCTCATTCAGAGCACATCCCTTTGTGGTCGATTGGCCAACGAATCGCACTACGCATTACAGAGAGAATTCCTTTTTTAGCAGCATTGTTGGTATGTGGAACCAACTACCTGCGGAGGTCTTTCCTGTCACTAGCAGCGTTAGAAAGTTTAAATCAAATGTCCACAGACACTACTCCCCCTATATTCCTTCCCTATAACCTATTTTTCTAGTTCTAGCACAATGCATTGCAAGAGTAGGTGTTATCCCCTGAGTGCTAGTCTTATTAAAAAAATAAAAATAAAAAAAAAATTTACTGAAATATAATATTAAATTTTATAAGGCGTGGCAACGCCTATATTTTAACTTTTAGTTTGTGTCGTTACCACAGCCCACATTAGGTGCTAACGATTAAGTAAAGATCACAGAATTAAGAAAAAAAAATTTGTGGGCGGGAATATGCCAAAAAAAAACTTTAAATCGATCTAAAATTTACGGAGTTAAGAGGTTACAAGCATAAAAAGTAAAAAAAAAATTATCACGTTTTTATTATCCAAAAGTCATTAAATAACAACACAACGTTTGTATCAGTTGTTGTAGGAAAGTTCAAGTGATGAAGGCATAGTCACTGGTCACTGAACTACACCGGCTTCCGCAGATACTAATCCTAATGTAACATCAGAGCGCCCTCATTCGTTGTGTAGCAGAATCATCGGGTAAGTAAAATAACCAATAAAATTTCTACTAAACACAGCTTCAAAAAAAAAAAATAAAAAGTTAATACTTCTCATTTAACACCAGAGGCGCTGCAACACAGCATTATGAAAAACGTGCAAAAAAAGGAGAGTAGTGAAATAATGAAGCTTTCCTCTATCTCTTCCTTCACCTAAAGAAAGTAACACCTAGTAATAGTAGTAGGAATTCATTGCCTGAGTGTTACTGCTCTTAAAAAAATTATTTCAATTGAACCTTTTAATTTATTGTAAATTTTTAAGCCAAATTTAAATTCACTCAATTAAATTTTAATCAAATTACATTTTTAAACAAAAGTTTTTTGGCCCAATTAAATCTTTATTGGATTACACAAACTTACATCAATATACGACTTACACCTCTCAAGAATGATTTAAAAAGCTTGCGAGTGGAAAAACTTTGACTAAAGACATGAATGCTTAAAGCACATTTGTCACATTTGTCACATTAGTTGGCACAGTTAATTTATCATGTGCTGCTGCTTATGCCTCACAATTCGTAGCACATAAGGAAGAACAGGCAATAAATATAAAAAAAAAACCGAGAACAAAGATTCGTTTGCACAATCATTACGAGTGGTAGAAAACCATAAGGACAGACAGACACATTTTTGTTCTGTTGTTCCTTGTGTTCCCAGTTGAACTGTAAGTTTTATTAGCCTAGTTTGGATCCATTTAACTGTTACAACTATTTATAACTTCGGTGTCTGTAACCTTTTTTTATGTTTCATTTGCTTGTTGGTATTTATGTGAGTTTTTATTTTTCTGGGCCTACAAGGCTTAATTAAATCGTTTTAAAGCAACTAAATCAACTAAGGAAGAGGCTAAAACAACAATAGCTTACAGCAGACATATTCAGGGATTTGTATCTATGTATGTATGTATATAAATTTATGTTGTTTGAAACAGAACAATAGTTAGGATTTGAAACTCAAACTACTTACTCTTTCCCCCATATTTTTATTTCTGTTGGTTCAAGAGCTATTAAAAGTTTGAAGTGTTTAATTTCCCAGCGGCTGAGTTGAATTTTAGATTACAAATTGTTTAAAAGTATTTCATACAAGAGGTAAAAACTATTTCTTGATATCGTTGTCATTCCAAATAGATGAAATGCATTAATTTTATTTTTAAATTGAATAGTTTTGGTCTCGGTAAAATAAATAAGCCCGAAGCCGACAACATATTGCTTTCATTGGATGTCATTATAAACTTTTAGTTGTCAGCACAGGCGTGTCTACTGCCGAAATATGTGAATATTTCATCATATGGACCCGTATTCAATCCTTAGTTTAAAAAAGTTTTAGAAATTTGCAATTTAGCTGAGACCCAACTGTCTAAATCAACTGCTCGTACTCGTATTTAAGAATTTTAAGATCTTCTCCATCTCACTATGCTCCTGCAAAACCACTTTTCTTCCCTTTGAAACCAATTTTTATCTCTTTCATTCACCTGACTAACTCTACTATCAGGTTATTAGATCTGAGTGTCCATTCCTCTTAGATGTTTAAATCAATAATACCAAACTTTAGCTCTAACGTAACCAGAGATGTGCTAACTGCTCGGGTCCACCAGTCCCATTGGTTGGTTAGTGAAGACTAACAATAAGATTATCTGATAAGCTTTACCAAAGATATGACGACATATCCCACCTTCTTAATTAAGACCTTATATAGATATTTTCCCAAAATATTCTGCAGCAATAGCTGCTTAAAGGGAGCGTCTTGGGAATCCTGCTTAATATGATTTTGACTTCACTGTACTATAGAGAATTATGGGTCATGTCGACTGACAGGTCTCAAATGTAGAATTTTAAAATGGCAATACAAATATACGAGCATAGTATATACGAGTACATCCATTTTTATATAAATTTTTTTAGGTTTCCATACACCAAAGCTGAAAAGGAAGCCAATTGTTTTCACTACAATGTTCGTCTGTCTGTCTGTCAGTCATTTTGTCAGTATGTCTGCCTGTCACAGGCTGTTTTTTCGAGAAACGTACGAGCTACGCATTTTCACACAATATGTGAAACTTTGTCCCCTACAACAACAAATATATGACAGCTACACTTAAATTAAAAATATCAACAAAAATAAAATAAATCGCTAAAATGCAAAAAGAAAAAAATCACCAAAATTGAAAAGGACGCCTAAAAACTAAAAAACGTCAAAGTCCGAAAAAATTGCCAAACGAAAAAAGCGCCAAAACTAAGAACATCGCTAAAATTAAAAATATGTACTGTAAAAAAATGTACCGCAAAAAAACCGCTAAGACTAAGAAAATGTCAATACTAAAAAAAAATTCGCCAAAAATTTAAAACCAAATTTGCCAAAGCTGCAAAAATCGCCAAAAAAAATATCAATCGCTGTATCTTGGAAATCGTAAGAGGCACTCATGAAATTTTCAGAAACGCTAAAACTTAAAAATCCAAAAAATTAAAAAAATCTCCAAAACGAATAAATCACCGAAAACCGAAAAATATCGCCAAAACGGAAAAAGCGCCAAAAATAAAAAATCGCTATGACTAAAAAATAGCTAAAACAAAATAAATCGCCAAAAACTAAAAAAGCGCCAATGCCAAAAAAGCAAAAACTAAAAAATCGCCAAAAACTAAAAAATCGCCAGAAACCTAAAAGGTCATAAAAAAATAACCCAAGAGTTAAAAGATATTGCCAAAACGCCAAAAAATTAAGAACATGCGTGCAAAAACCGAAAATTAAAAAAATCGCCGAAACTAAATAAAATTGCTAAAACTAAAAATATGTATTGCAAAACAAACAAAATAAAATAATCGCCAAAAACCGAAAAAATACAAAAAATAAATATATACTAAACAATTGCCAAAAACCGCAAACAAATCGACAAAAGCTGAAAAAATCGGCAAATTCGAAAAAAACGCCAAAACTCAAAAATCGCCAAAACAAAAAAATCACCAAAAAGTAAATTATATCGGCAAAAACCTAAAAAAAATTAACGGAAAAACGCCATAAGTAAAAAAATCGCCAAAACTAAAGAAAACGCTAAAACTAATAATTTGCATTCTAAAAACAACAACAAAAATCGCCAAAAACGGAAAAAATCGGCAAAACGAAAAACGCCAAAATTAAACAAAAAATCGCCATAACTAAAAAACGCTAAAACTTAAAATATGAATTGTAAAAACACAAAACCAAAATCGCCAAAAATGGACAAAGTCTCCAAAACCAAACAAACGCCAAAACTAAAAAACGCCAATACTAAAAAATCACCAAAAACCGAAAAAATGGCCAAAAAGAAACAAGCACCGTACGGGACCCTTCGTGTGCGAGTCAAAGTCGCACTTTACTGAATTTATTGCTTCTATCAAATAAATAAAATGTTGGGCAAAAAAAGAAAAGTGAAAGTGAAATTATTTGATCGTTAATATTGCGCTTAACGCTTGGTACACATTACGGCATTTTGTGACATTTTAAGCAAACATGGTGGTGTGTACTAGTAGCAACGTTTGTCAGTTCCGATATTTTTCGTTCTGTGGAATTGCGTTACAAACAAAAAATCATAGTTGTGAACGGCATTGCACATATTTTGAATATGACACCACAAAATGCCAACAACATAAGATGCAAAATGTGTACTCGATATGAAAGTGCACATATTTCTGCTTTAATAAATTGAAAATATTTTTTTTCTCGGAATAAATTTTTCGTTATGGAGTAGTTTCGTAGATTCGTTGAAATTCAAGAAATTATGGCAGCTGCATTTTTTCCAAGATATGAAGATTCTTTCTATGTACATACTTCTGTCTTCTTTTGCTCTCTATTCATGTATAAAATAACAATTCTTTTACTTGGCTTACAAAACGAATTTACTATAGTTGAATTTACTTGTTGAAGGTACGTACACACTTGGCAAACACTTGCCCGAAAAAAACTAAATACTAATGAAAACCGTTTTGATTCAGAAATGAGTTTTTTAAACAGTTTCTATGACAATGTCATAGAATCCAACATTATTGGAAACGGGTTTTCATGAGAATTTAGTGCTTACGGTTTTTTAACCAAATGTGTTTATATTGAAAATGTATATGGTCACTCTGTAACTATGAAGCGATAAAAAAATGCAATTTTAAGTTACGATATTTAAGTACATTTTAATATTCAATAAATTTGTAAGCCACTTTGAATTTAATCTACAAAAGACTTTTTGAATGGTCTTTCATTTCATCAGGGAGAGAAAAACTCATTTCCTTATTTCGAGTTATATACACAATTTTCATCCTCATCCAGTTGTGCAGACCTTATTCTACGAGGTGCATTTCTGGAACACGTTGTACAAGTCTAAATTGCCCAGGTGAAGAGTCATAGCTCCTTCAATGCCAAGTGTGTTCGTAACTTTAGTGGCAAGATTGTAAATAAAGAGTTATATAAAAAAATTATGATAAATAAATTTAAGTTAAACTTAATTTTTTGCGTAAGTTTTGACAAAGTTGCTACTTTTCAGTAAAAGCGGCAATCCCAATTGAGCTCGCACTGTATCATGGAAATTAAATTGCATGCCGAAAATTCTTTTATTTCACATTTTACGCAAATTATTTTTATATGCTTGTCGGTACCCATTTGTAATTTTTTATAACTTTTTTCAGTAGCAGTAAAAGTAAAGTTACTACTTTTCAAGTAGTTTGTCAATAATGCAATTCGTTTACTTAACGTATGCTCAAATACAACGATCTATATCTTATTTCAAATAACGAAATACAAACAGGAAACAGAAAATAAACTTTTGCAAAGACAGCCTCTATGAAAATTATTGAAAGACAATGAAATGTAGCAAAAAGTTAGCTACAGTTTTGGTAGACGGAAAAGAAAAGGAGGTGGGAAATTAAGCCACTTAAGACACTTACAAAAACAAACAAAAAAAAACAAAAAAAAAAATGTTTAAAATTTGCAATGCTACAGACTACTTTAAATTTTAGTTCATGCAATGCAAAAATTGTGCTAAACATTTTTGTAAAGGAACCACGCCTAAACGTCAAGTTTTTTTCTGCATTTCATTTGACATTTCTCAATTTCAGACTAACGCAATTTGAACCATGGAAAGATACACAATCGGGCAACGCGTTAAAGTTATTCAGGCTTATTATGAAAATGGGCGTTCAAATCAAAATGCATATCGTGCACTTCGTGATTTTTTCGGTCAATTTAATCGTCCAAATGTGCGTACAATCGAAAAAACTGTGCAAAAATTTGAGCAAACCGGGTCTGTAAGAGATGTGAAAACACCAGTGCATGCTCGTACAGCTCGTACTGCAGAAATTATTATAGTGTGGCTGAAGAGCCATCCCCCTCAACTCTCAACCTCTCACGCTCGTCGTTGATGAACATTATGCATAAAGACTTGCATTTACACGCTTACAAAGTGCAATTGACTCAGGAACTAAAGCCTCTTGACCATTCCAAACGTCGACAATGGTCAGAATGGTGGCAAGAAATGGCAACAGTGGATGATCAATTTTCGTAGAAAATCATCTTTAGTGATGATTCACATTTTCACCTCAGTGGATTCGTCAATAAGCAGAATTGCCGCATTTGGGTGAATGATAATCCAAGATTGATTGTTGAGAAACCAATGCACCCAAAAAAAAGACTGTTTGGTGCGGTTTATGGGCTGGCGGCATCATCGGGCCGTATTTTTTGCACATTAACGGCATAGAACCCCAATTATGCCTCAGCGTCATCGAAAATTTGGACCATCAGATGGAGGTGTGACGCCGAGATCGTGGCGACCATTTGGCCGATATTTTCTTCCATACATAATTGAACCATAGCATATTATCATATTAAAAAGAAATTACAATAATTTATGTTTTATTTAACCACCCTTTATTTCTCTAAAAAAATATTTAAACCAGCAAAAAGCACAGTGACCACAACAGAACTTGTGCCTTCTCTCCTGCAAAATGTACCATGGGACACTATTATCTGTATGAGTTTTCCCAAAAAAAAAGAAGAAAAAAAAACAAATTGGTGAAATTTACAAATGAAACCAAAACTTTATTTAATAAAATCTAATAAATTTTTATCGCTTAAACTTTAGTATTTGCTCAAAACATTTATACATGCCAGCATGTCATTTACTACACATACGAGTACAAGCGCCACAATTCAGGAGAGACTAAAAACTGATTTTTATGAAAAATACTAAAATTATGACTTCATTGTGAACAAAAAAAGTAAAATTATTGCTAACGTTTCTGTATTTTTATATATTTATCTTACACATAAAATTTTATGGTGAAACGAACAACCAAAATTAATTCACTTAAAGTAGTTGTGGCAAAAACTAATTGAATGAACATAAAACAAATAAAAAAGATGGCTTTCAATCATCTAAAAAATTAGCTGACTTTAACAATAGAGACTTATAAGTTAAAAAACAAATTAAATCATGTTAATTAAGACATTAAAACAAAAAAGCCAGCTATGTTAACTAACTGGTGGGCGCCGATTTCGAAAGGCACTGTAAGTAACCGTGCCTCCAGCTTCGAAGGCATCGGTTGGGCGAAAGGCACATAAAAATGTTACTGAGTGTTGGCTTGCTCACTTTAACATTAAACTTTAATGGTGTGTGAAAAGATATTTTAAGTGGGCAGTGGCCCTGCCCACTATTACCTATCAGACAAAAAAATAATATGTTTCGAGTGACCATCGCGCGTTCGCTGTGGAGACATTTTTTTAGAGTAATAATAATTCTTAAGTAATTGCCAGTCGACAATTTTGTTCAAAGTTCGCTATTCGGCGAATACTTGATGGACCGAGTGTAAATTTAATTTGCTCATGGGTGCAGAGATTCCGCGCAACTGCTTCGGCTATGAATGGCCCAGGGCCAGGGCCCAGTCGATCTTCAAGGACTCCCGAAAACATTGAACTGATTGAAAGCAGTTTACGTGAAAATCCGCGACTTTCAATACGGAAAAGAGCAGCCTCACGGGGACTTCCAAGAGCGATCATTCATGAAATTTTAAAAAAGGATCTGAAGTTCCATCCTTTTTTTGATTTACGCAAAAATTTTTGTGAAACGATGTTGGAGCGTAAATCCAATTTTTATAAATCCAATTTTTTTTTTTTTTTAAGCGACGAAGCTCATTTTGACTTAAACGGCCACGTCAACAAGCAAAACTGCCGTTACTGGTGCCCAAGAACCCACAACAATCGATTGAAACATCAAAAACCATTGCATTGCCCCAGGGTAACTGTTTGGTGTGCCTTATCCACGCATGAGATATTTGGACCATGTTTTTTTTTTTGAACATTTTCGAGGCCAGGCGACGAATTTCAACGATAAAAATAATCGATGCATGATTACGGAATTCTTTTTGCCAAACCTGCGAGCTCATCCATCCTACTCTTCACACACGGGGTTTCAACAGGATGGGAGCGACTGCACACACAACCAGAGAGCTACGATGAATTTCCTTCGGGAAAATTTCCCCCAGAAACTTATCAGTCGCTTTGGGGACATCCCATGGCCAAGTTTAAGGGGCTACTTCAAAGAGAGGGATTATAATGACAATCTCCAACATGTTGTGGCTTTAAAGCAAAATATTCTTCGAGAAATCAGCTCAATTGAACCAAGTTTACTGCAGCGTGTGGCGCAGAACACAAGGCTCCGTTTTGAATAGTGTGTTCAACTCGACGGAAGATATCTGGATGACATACTCTTTAAAAAGTAAAATCCGCATTTCCATTCTATCGTTCAATGCTTTTAATGAAACTTTGTGTCAATTATTACGTTTTTTATTTAAGTTTGAAAATATAAATCTGCCACCAGACACCCTGTATTAATGTCTGTATGTAATCATGCTTGCCTATACGTACATACATATATGCTTTAATACTTATACTCGCTTGAGTATGGATAAGTTATGAGTATTAAAAATTTGTATATTTATCTTTCTCTTTTGTACTTTCTCTTTAGATGTTTTAAATTTAGTGTACGATTTATCGATAAAAACTCGAAACCTCGTGTGCATGATATGTAACTGGTTTCCAAAATTATGGGCCTGTCCCACGATGTCGACAGCGTTCGACTTGTCGCACACTTACATTGAAAACAAAAACAAATTTTAAAACGTTGTTGTTTCCAATGTAACTGTGCGACAAGTCGAATGTTGTCGAGATCGTGGGACAGGTCCTATGTAGCTTACAGTTATAAGCACACACACACACTCACATACCCAAAAACACACATAAATTATTTTTATTACAATAAACCTAAAGGCAAATTCTGCAGTATCTGCCCTCCCTAAATGGACAATTTGTGTAGCGGTTTTGCAAATGGTTTGTGAAATATTTAATCATCAAATATAAATTCAAAACGAAGGGTTGCAACCATCACTAAATTGAGCCACAGATTGACAATTTTGAGGTTGTTGAAAATGTCCATTTTATTTAAATGACTGGCGACTGTAGATGTCATTTACGAGTACATATAGTTTATACATCTGTGTAGGAGTATGTCTGTAAGTTAAAGGCTTGAGGGTTTGGCAAATATGTACATATCTAGTATGTACTTACATATGAACAGATAAAAATTATTTATGTATGGAAATATTTTGCAATTGATATGTTTAGATTTTTCAAATAAATCTATGTTTGTATTTTTGAAATAAAAACTTAATTTTTTTTAAAGGAACTTGATTTTGATGCAAATGATTTTAATTCTTTTTAATATATATAAAACTAAGGCAAATGCAAGCTTTAGTGTGTTTTTACAAAATCAACAAGCGTAGCCAGGGAGTTGTATATATTAAACGCATGTAAGGAAGTGTGTATGATAGAATTCTCGTTTAATTTATATTAAACATATAATATTAATAAGTGGAAGGTGATATATTAACCTGGAATTTATTGTTATTGAGATCAGAGAAAAATGCCTTAGAATATTATGTTAAAGAGCTATGGAAGCTTTCAGCATTTCTTAGAATTGGAGCTGGAGAACGAGAATTCGGTGTTAATCTGAATAAAACAGAAATTTGTCGGTTCATGAGGGAGGGGAAAATAAGCAAAAAGGTCGCATATCTAGGAGTGTCACTTGATTGGAGATTATCCTGAAAACACTATATAAATAGTAAAGTAAATAAACCTGAAAGAGTGTGGACCTTTAGCAGGGCAATTGATTCCGAATGGGGTACAAGTTCCAAGGTGACACCCTGGCTATATACGAGCGAAGTACAACCAATCATTGCGTGGGCATAGTTATAAGACCCCGTGAGAAAATACAGTAAGAATGTTATATCAGCGCATATGTGATGTAATGAGAACCACATCATCAACTGAGTTTGTGGAAAACGTGGTATCAATCGTGCCAATTGATATACAGGTTAAATATGAAGCAACTTAGGCCACCGCAAGATTAATAGTAATGGGAGGGTGGCCAACAATAGAACAAACAACCAGATACCAAAATGCAATACATATACTACCTAAAGGCAACGTCACCACTGTTGTATGTTGTAAAGGCCCAAGTAGATATCACTCCTCTAAGGCAATACACATATATCTTAATAAATACGTTTCTGGAGTTAATAATGCAGAAAAAAATTGTTATATCATATTTAATGTTGTGTAAAAATTTTATATAAAAGACTTATATGAGCAAGGAAAATCTTTTTATATCTTCATTCAAATGTATGTAAATTGATAACTTAAAACTAGCATTTTTAAGTTACGCCGCTGTTGCAATAAAGGAGCGATGTATACAAACCAACTTCATCACCATAACACAAGAAAGTATGGAGCGAGAGCGCACAACAATAGTGGGAATCAACCCTACAACTGTCCCATACACAGACGGGTCAAAAATAGATAACTGATAGAGGATTCTAAGACACGAGTCGTAACGTATGTAAATTTTTTCGCTTGCCGGATCTTAATACAGTGTTTCAGACTGGGATCACGACTACTGTGGACGACATTAAATGGCTACAGGAAATTGGCCACAGAGTACCAAGTCGTATCCTTACGCGTAGTAATATCTACGGCCACGGCTAAAAGTCAGCTGGCGCTGAAAAAACTCAGCTGCGACTGCCGACAAATAAATCTATCAGCGGCTATTCTATGTCGCGCTATGTCTTTTAGCTAATATTAAAGTCAGAAGAGATCTCTTATTTATGATCGGAAAGGATCGATTTTGGTAAAAAAAAAATTAAGTTCGAAAATTATATCGCTTAAGCTTTTTTGGTGGTTATGGCACGTTGTGAAAAAACTGAGGTTTGTTAAAAAAATGCGGCTTAGCCGAAGTGAAAAATAGCCGTAGAAGTTGGCGGCAGCTCAGACTATTAAAGAATTGCCGGCTGCTGCTCTTATCCGACTCCCAATCGATCAGCTTCGCTCACCGATCAGGACACCGCTGGAAACGAAGACCTTGATAAGCTGGCGGTGATGGCTTCTTCGCTGAGACCGCCAAGCCTTTTCACAAAATTCAAAAACCAACTAAAACAATGGGCTTTAGAGCAAAACATCAGATATTGGCAGAACTTTACGGCATTTGAATGATGACCATACGTCATTTGTGAAACCCAAATAGGGAAAGAACAGAAGAGATTCCAAAAGTGAAAAGGGCGAAATTTCGGAGATTGGCAAACATAATTACCGGACATTTAGAGTTTAAGAATAACTTAGCTGGCATAGGTGTTGTTGATGATATAACATGCAGAGCAGAGAAACAAACCGATCGGCTAATAGCTGGCTCCAGAGCCGCAGCCAACTTTCAATGTAACTTCAAGCAGCCGCCGGCTAATTATTTTTTGTAGTTGCAAATTTGTCCTACATGTTGCAAATTATGTGGAAAGCAGCAGGTTTTTCATTTTTTTTTTTTTTTTATAGAAATGTGTAAAAAAAATTTATAAAAGCGGCTGTCAATGTCAGCCGGCTCAAGCCAGCTTATGGGCTGCCGCCTACAATTTTTCCTTAAGCCGCCGCCGCCTACTTTTGTAAGACGGTTTGTTTCTCTGATGCAGAGATTGCTGGAAAGATGATTTACACTCATGCATAAATTATTTGTGGCACTGTTCAGTATTGTGTCCAATTAGACGATAAATCTAATCTAAATCTAATATGCCAGATATACAATATCTTAAGGATTCTGATTGGAAAATTTTAAGAAAATATATATGAGGAAAGTAGTTTTTTAACCTCACCAAATTTTAACCAAAACGACCACTAATATTCTCAGGAAATTTCACTAAAAATCATGTTGTTCAAAATCGCTTATTTCAATTTCCAAAATTATTGCAGAAAAGTGAGCAAAAGTGGGTCACATTTAGGACTCTTCATATCACCACACCTTTGTAGTGTAGTACGTGAGCGCTGCCATATTTGACCAAAATGGCCATTAATCTTCTCAAGAAAGTTCTATTTTCTTGAATCTAATTTATTGGCAAATATTGCCAACATCCTACTTTTATAATTTCATTAAATTCGTCTTAGAAAAATTTTGCAAACAAAAAATTTATTTATTTTTGCTCTCGTTCCTGTGCCAAGGATTTAGAAGCCCAACTCATTTTGCAACTACTGTTAAATAACTAACATTGCTCTGTTGTGTGCTAAACATGGTAAGTTAAACATTTTAGTTTCTGTCTCTGCTAGTTAAATTCGAATTTATCTTTTTGTGCTTTAGATAATCATAATGTGCCAATAGTAATGCGTTGGCCCTTAATGTTTTGATGCAGAAAAACCTTATATTTGGGCCTCTAAGAAAATCTCTTGCTTTCAAACCGCCCGACATGCAATAATACTTTTGCACTTTAAAGCAGAGCAAAAGCTTTTAATTTACTGCAAACCGTTTTTTGATTTAATCAAAAATTTACATACATATGTATACATTCTTTAAATACAGGCAGGTGCTGTTGTTTCAATCGTTTCCAGGAAATGTGTTTTTAGGACAAGTAATTTCCTTCCCACACCCACATTCATTATAAGACATGTGGTAAAAATTCCTTATAAATAAATAATCACTATTGACTATTTTGTTTAATGTATGCGTGCGCACATACAATGATACATGCATGTATGTATGTATATACTTTCTTTTGCATTAGTTATATATTACTTCCGTTTAAGTTATTAAAGTGTCTTTTACTGTATTTGAAATTATTTGTAACCAAAAAGATTGCTATTGATTTTTTTGATACAATAATTTTCTTTGCTATTAAGTTTCTCAATAGGATACCAAGTAAATCTATTTTAGCATTTATTTTATTACGAGTCATGCAAATACATAACAGTACTACATACAGAAAGGTAAGTACCCTGCTGTTTTAAAAAGTAGAAACTGTCTCAAAATCGTTAGGTATATCTCTAACGAAAAATCGACTACCTACTACAGTTGCCACAAGTAATGCAAGAGTTCGCCTTTTGGCTCTCTCTCACTCATGGATACGAGTATGTTAAAGCATTTAACCTCAAACATTTTTTTTTGCGAGTGGAAAGAAACGGTGCTGTTATTCCAAAGCAAATCAAGAAGAAAAATATTATTTCAAGTAAATATTTTGATGTGGCTTCAGTTACAATTGGAAGCTCGTGGTCAGTGAAGGTGTAATTGTTAGTGAAAAAAGTGCTTTTCTTTTAAAAAGGTAAAATGAGCAGCAGATGTCGCATAAAAAAAACAATTAATTAAAAAATTTATTAATAATTAGTTGTTTTATCAATAAAAAAAATTAACTGTATTCAATAGCGAAATCACTGACGAAGTGTTATGCAGATAGTGGCAATTGACTACTGTCAATATCAACCCTATGTTGAAATCGTCAGTCGTGTACATTGCTAGTGGTTAGGCTGGTAGTTAATTGTAACGATTAGTAGTTATCGAAATAGCTAGTCATTCGCTAGTTACGCCGACTGCAGAGTATATCCATATGCATGTATGTATGTTTATTGTGACATTAATTTGGGAGTTGGTAGGCTGATTGTTTTGTTTTTAATAAAAGCTTTGTCAAAAGCTACGTCGTAAAAACATTTTCTATAAAAAATCTATCTAGTTTGACAAGTTTTTTTCTTACACAAGGTCGGCCAAAAGAAGTCATCCGATTTTGTTTTGCTCTAATTTTTTTCTAAATGAAAAACTTTGATTCTGTTTTTTGATTATGTTTATTTAAACCTTTAGAATTTTATTGGTCAAGTCGAGAAGATGATATCGGCCAAATGGGCGTCGTCAAAATTTATGGCATTTTTCATCACTTCGGCGAGAATTTCGGGCTTCCAGGGTCTCGGGCTTGTTGACCTAAACACGGGACTTAAAAAAAACCCACAAAAAGAGTCTGGAACGGTTAAATCGGGCGATCTTGCCAGTGTAAAACGCCAAAACGAGAGATGAGGCTACCCTGGAACGACGCCTTCAGAATATCAGTTGTGGCCCGCGTAGTGTGTGCCGTTGTTCCGTTCTATTGGAACCACATGTCCTCCAGTCCTAATTAGTTCAATTGCGGTAGAAAAAATTCGGATAACATGGCCCTATAGCTTGCATTGTCCACTGTTGTCGTTTGGCCAGCGGCATCCTCGAAAAAAAAAACTGGCCCGATGATCCCTCCAGCGTGAACAGCGCACCATGCAGTCACTTTGAGCGTGTGTAATGGCTCCTCGTGCATCACTCGTGGATTTTCGGTGCCCCAGAAGCGATAGTCTTGCTTGTTCATGTACCCGCTGAGGTGGAAATAAGCCTCAAAGCTCATTATGATTTTGGTCGAAAAATCGTCAATTTCGTCCTCGAGATTGAGGATGGCTTGGGCGTAGATTACACACGTTTGGCGGTCGGCAGGCAGCAGCTGATGTACGGACTGGACTTTGTACGGGTCTTTGACCAAAATTCGCCTTAGGGACGACCGGCTGATGGCTAATTGCGAGGCACAGCCCCATGATTAAAGTTTGACAGCTCATAACTAATTTTTAGAACTTCTGAAGTACTGAAGATACAATAAATAAACTCTACATGTAGAGAACTTCATTCCCACCAGGTGTCTCACGACACCATGCATTTTTGCTTCAGATATTTAATTTTAATTGTACCTAAAAGCTTTAAACTCGTTAACACTCGGTTTGTAATTGAATACTTTTTCTTTGCTCTCACAGTTATGTCTTAATGTGTAACGTCTATTAGTTACAATACACTTTGTTTTTAGCAACTATCATGTTGCGGAAAAACATTGTCAGTATTTTTATAGTAAGTGCATGTTCGTATGTACTTACACAAATGTCTACATGTGTATGTACATATTAGCATTTCCACAGAAATGTCAACTTTTTGGAGCGCGCGACACCAAACAAATATGTTTGTTTTTTTTTAATGAAAACGAAATTTTTTACTTCTTTATATATTTGTATAGGACGTCAGCAAGTCTACATTAGGTAAAATTTTTTTAAGCAAAATCGAATAACATTGTTCTGCAATATAAGCTTAATTGCTTGCTGTCGCACGCGACAAAAAAGTGGACTTTCTCGTGGAAATGCCCATATGTTTTCAAACTCGTTAGAAATAGCACTGCAGTATAAGTAGGGAAGCAGATGCGCGTTGACAAAGTATCGGTTAATTAAAAAGTGTGCATGATGCCAGCAGACAATATTTTATTTTAAGCATACACTCACGTTTGCAACATGATGTGGTAGTATTGCCAGCAATGCATGGGAAGGTTTTTATGCACTAATGCCCGTATACTCATTTTATTTAAATTTTAATAAATGCAGTCGATTCGTTGTATGGCGACTTAGGAAGTTCTATAGTTTTTATATATGAGAATGTGAGTGGCTTTTTCCACACACTAGTGTTGAGCAAAACTGTGATTTTTTAATAATGTTGCTGTTCTTTTAAACTGTGATTGTGATGACAGTTTAGCAGTATTATGTTTGTAGCAGTTCTGTTGACAAAATCTAATAAGAAGAGCAGTTGTGAAATTAAACAGTGACTGTGATCACGGTTTAACACATTTCAGCTCTTCTGCTGTAAAAGTATTTATTAGTATTGGTATTTTGATAAATGCTAATAAGAAGAGCGACAAGAACAAACAATTAGCATCAACCCCAACCATTGTTGCCATTTTAGCATTTTCACTGCTAGATCTGGCATTTGCATTAGTTAAAAAGCATTAAACTTTCAAAAAATTCTGCTAAATGCTTTCTGGCAGAATTTGTTGCAAATAAAAAATTTTAATTTATTATTCTTCTGTATAGAGGATTTTTCATAAATTTACATGTATTGCAGGGTAAAAGTTCCCTGATGATAGTGAAACGCGCATAGGATCCAGCCAACCCCTCAATAATCAATTTCAATGTATTTTTAATAAAAAATATTTTACTGAATAAATAAAATAATAATTTGGGACTATTAGTGCATTTAAAAATTTTTAAACGTAATTGTAACATTTAAAAAATTACGAATTATTAACTATTTTATGTTTGTATGTGTTTGTGTAAACATGAAATTCAAAGCTATTTCAATAATTTTTTCTACATTTAAATCTAGCATTATACTTTTATTCTGTAGAACATTTTAGCAGAATTTTTTGACCGATTTAGCATTCTCTCATCATCATTTTCTGGCAACACTGACCCCAACCAAATATTGATAATTGTCGTATGAGAGTCAGAGGGACAGTAAAATTGCAAATACAAAAATGTGAGAGCTATACATAGTTGCCAGAAAAAACGATTTGACACGATTAGACGATTTTTTCTCGACAACGTGAACGTATACAAATAAATTCATGTGGTAGCTTTATTTACTGTAAAGTAAGCATGCAAGAGCATTCACAGAACTACATTTGCAAAACCTATTACTTGATAAATTCAGTCACAGTTGCGATTAGTGATTTTTCAACGGCTGTGAAAAAGTAACAGGTTTCGAAAAATAGCTCATCACTACCACACACACACACAAAAAAATTATAATTACAAATAACAGAAGAATTTTTATTTCTTTATTGAATTATAATTGAAAAAAAACACTCAATTGTTATTCAAAGATACACTTTTGTATAAAAATCTACAAAAAGTACCTTTTTTCAATTAATTAAAATATTTGATACAATAAAAAAAGCGAGCCAAATTACTTACCGGAACAGGAATAGTAGACGTTTCCAGTAATGATTTTAATGAGACATCTTTATATCGAAAATAAATAGTTGTAGTGGCTAGAGATGGCATGTTGAACTCACATTTTTTTTATAAAAAAACGAAAGACACCAAAATAAATTGAAGGGATCATTTAATTATTTCTGCGAAACTTTCCAGTCCCGAATATCTTTTATTATTATTATTAAACACGCACAGCTAACTTGTGAAAATAAATTAATTAATAAACAAAGAAACTAATGATCACGAAATACTTCAGGGAGTATTAAAAAAATTTATCTTTTTCACAAACAACACAATCACTCGCGATGAATTATTTTATGATAATTTTCAAACAAAGCAATTAACAGAATAATTTCCGTATTTCACTAACTAAGTTTGGAACTTTCCAACAACTAAACACAATACGTTATCTCGCGGTGAAACATTCTAAATTCGGTCTTAAATCACGCTCATGTGACTGATAAACCGAAACTCACGTTTCTCACGAAATATTCGAAAAATTAATAAATTAAGTCAATGACATCCATTCTTTTATACAGCATTGATAAACATAATTCACGTTCACTAACAACAGCGTTTTTATGCCTAAGTTAGGATCATGGTTCGTTGAAGTCAATGACAAAATCGGTGGCCATCTCTAGTATTAACATTTCAAGCTGCACGTTTCACCTGCAAAGAAAACGAAAGAAACGATATTTTTGGGATATTAAAAAAAAAGAAACTTAAGATTTACTGTCTGGCCCACGATATCGACAAGAAAGTTTCCTTCGCTTACTTACATTGAAAACAAAAACAAATTCTCTTATTTTGTTTTTGTTTTCAATATAAGTAAGCGAAAGAAATTTTCTTGTCGACATCGTGGGCCAGGCCGTTAAATATAACCAAGAAAATAAAATACAACACTGGGAAATTTAAGAATGACCCTGCCTTACGGAGTTGCCAGTATAAAATAACTTCTGTGAAGTTCAAAATAACTGAAATGAAACATTCGGAAACACTCTTTAAGTTTGTTCGAGAAACAGCGGCATCGTTTGATAAGGCTTAAGGCGGTGATTCACTATCCTACACAACCGTGCGACTTTTGAGAAAATACAACTCTGGTATAATGGAGTTTATGAAAATGTTCAAAAGACAATAACAATTATAACAATTCATCAGATCAGGGTTGTATTTTTTCGTATGTCCTGCGATTGTTTAGGACATGCTGAAGGCACAACTGTCGAATCGGCAGCCATTTATTTAGTTTGTTTTGCCAAATCACCAAGAACGGATATAACATTCCAAAACACGAGCAAAATAATAAAAAAAAAAAAAATTAAAAATTGGTGTTCTTTCGAGAAACGTTCTGCGCATTTTGCCAATTGTATGGTCGCCATAATCGTCGTTCCGAGAAGATTTTTCGCAGTGTGTGAGACAAGTTTTTGTCCACTGATTAAAGTAAACAAGTAATCAATTAAAGATCTGCGGAAATTGTTGCCGCTATCCGTGTAAGTGTGCAAGGGAAGACGGGGCAGAAGATCTCTGCCTTTAGCAGACAACAATTTTTTTTTTTTTTTTTTAACAAACACAACCCGCAAAGCGATTAGCTTGTCTGTAGAAAACACCCAGTGTGTATGGCGGGAATCTAACCCACGACCTCTGGCCTGAGAGGTTAGCATCGCTACCACTTAGCCACAGGGGCACCCGAAACTTTACGTCGTGATCTGGACCTGTACTCGTGGTTAATTAACTTCGCCAAAATGTGAAATTACGCGTTTTGGAAACTTTCTATGCACAAAGCCAAAATCGATCGTCTTGTGTGTATGCTGGCACAGTCTTGTTGAAACCACGCAAGGCAAGCAATTTGATAATCATACGGCCATAGCGCTCCGATCAACTGACACACTTTTACTAACATAAGTTATGTATATTTTCGGCAATGCGCACATTAGGATGATTTATAAGCCTGCCCAGCCTTTTAAAATTTCTTTATAATCTTGCCGATTCCTTGCACAATAGGTCGATTATGGCGACCAAAATCACCCCGTAATGCTCGAAAAGTGGCCACCACTCTTGAACCACCACTTTTGTTTTAAGTTTTAACTATTTTTAAGCGTTCTTCGGCTGTTAAACGAGCCAAGTGAGTTATTCGGAAACGTTTTATTAAATAAATGATACTTCAAGTGACAGTCTTGCCAGACCGGCGGTTTCAGAATCACTAAATGGATAACTCGGTATCATAATGAGGGTGTAGCAACAGTATGCAAGCGTTGCTCTAATTTGCGTCTATTTCCGATGAAATGATAAACCAAATCAAACAAAAACCAACTGTCAGCGGTTAAGTAAAAGTTATGAACCTGGAAAAGTCGCTCGCGCTTCTGTTTTGGGGCAAGGTCTTCCTTACCAAAAGTCATGTAGAGTTTCGTATACAAGAAAGGTTGCAGTTAAAGACAACAAAGAGATATTTATTCTCTTTCTTCTCTTTCGGTTTTGTCACAATAATATCTTTCAATCAAGTTGGCCTTAATTTCGAAATTTTTCACCTTTTGACAAAATTGCTAATGCTCGTTTTACGTTCACAAAGTTACTAATAATTTTTCTCAATGAGCATCATAAAATGTACAGGTTTTCATTAAAATTCTTATTAATATGTATCATAAATAAACATACATATCTTTACCATAACATAGAAAGGCCTTAACTCATTATTTTTTTTTTGAAAGACGAGCTTTTTGTATATTTTGATAGAAGAAGATCTAATGTATCCAAAAATTCAAAAACATCGTTGTCAAAAAATAAGAAGTTAGGGCCTTTCTATATTAAGGTAACGATATGTGTGTCTGTATGCACATACATATGTATACATATCATGACTTGCACAATTTTGATTTAACGGATACATTCGTGTGAATGTATTAGAGATGCGCAATTTATTTAAGTTCCTCAAAATATTTATAAATAATTTTATCTTTTGTATTCGTAAACTACATATTATTCTCTTGCAAGAAGGCAGAAGAGCTCAGATGCAACCTTCGCTTGTAAGAATTTATTTAATCTCTGTATTTGTACTTACATACAAATGTAAGTATGTACATATGTACATATTAATTTGTGGCTACGAAAATGTAGATGTGTGGGCACGTTCAAGTTAAAACACACTTTTGCATTATTTATTACATCTATTTACATAAAGATTATCTCTTAACTAACATCAAATATTTAGGTTAAACATCATTTATACTTGTATGTATTTATGTATGTTTAGCTGGTTGTAGACAGCAGACGTTGCTTTTTTTCAAATACAAATTAAATACCATAAATTGTTTATTTTGCTGTTGAAGTTGCGAAATGTATTGACGACAATGCTTTGATAACTGTATTGAGCGGTTAAACTTGCAAGTTGAAATTGGAAGTAAAAGTATAATAAATAACAATAACCATTTGGTTTTTCATAATTGTGCAGTCCTAAGAGCCACTTTCACCAACTCCATTTAAATATCAATTCATATTTAAATGTAGATTTTCATTAATTTTTTTATGGAAAAATTACTTTAAATATGTTTTGCTATTTAAATAGAGTTGGTGAAATTGGCCCTAAGAGCTTTAAGTTGAATAAAATTTGAAAATGGAAGAATATCTAAATTAGTATATGATGCGTTTGGTTTAAGCTTTTTTTTTGTAACCAAACTTTAAGCTCATCCTTGCAAAAGGGAATTTAATTAGTTCAGATCGATTTCTTTTTCTTTGCTTCTTTAAATTTTAATAACATTGGGCCTGTTCGTCAAAGCATAATGTGAGCAAACTTTAATTTCAAATACCATACAAGATCCGTGATAATCTTTTTTTAGTAGTAGTCATATTTGTACCCCATTAATTTGTGCTTTATCTACTTCAGTGAAGCAATTAGGATATTTCAATTTTCATTTGCTGTGCAGTGATTTATTTACGAGCAGTCCAATTATTTTTGATTGTTTTTATGTATGAGATAAAAGGTTTTAGTGTCTCTCTCATGCCCAAATAAGTTCGATGTTTCTCAAGATTTGTATCGAAAACAAAACCCATTAACTGAAAAATTTCCAAAACTTATCATACAGTGCTCCAACCGAAGTCAAAGCACTGTTCCAAAAAATGCCAACGTTGTCTCTTTGCGGCTTCATCAGTCAGACATTTCTCAAGATTTGTATCCGAAACCAAACCCATTAACTGAAAATGTCCTAAGACTACAACCAAACAACTGCAGTGTAGCCAATTCACACACCTTTCTAAGTACAGAGGCTAACCTTTTAGTACAAATTAAGAAACTATAGTTGCATCAGTTGCGAAGTTAATTAACCACGAGTACAGGTCCAGATCACGACGTAAAGTTCTACTAGATTTTATGTAAATGCCGACAAAATCTAGTGACGAAGTAGATTTTATTTTGTATAAGAAATCTGCTAGATTTCGCTCGCAATATCGTAAATACTAGATTTCGGTCAAATGTAAACGCTTTTTTGATAAAGAATTTAATAAAAAAGAATTTAAGTATAATAAAAACTTAAAACTTCTTCTCTCTCGCCAACAAACACTTATACTTTCTGAAAGAAAAATTTTATAGTGTGAACCGTGACTTATATAAGTAACTATTGAAACATGTCTTCATTTGAATACATATGTTAAGCTTTTACATTTTCTTAATATTTTATACTTGCACTAAAAGAACATTTCAAAGTTTTTTTGTCAACTCAAAACAACAGACTTAGGAAAGCGATACTCTCTTTTTACGTTCTTTATGAACTAATATCCCATTTCAAAACTCATTTTATAAAATTTTTATATGTCAATCCTTTCTCTTTAAATAAAAATTCACATACTTATCTTTGCTATTCCTGTAATTGCAGATCACAACAATAACATGGGCTGTTCCTATGAAACAGCTAAACAAATAACTCGCATAAATGAAATATCAACACCAGCAATCTACTTGAACGCCAGAACAAGAAATTGCAGCAAAAAATCTGAAAAACAATTTCCATACCACAGTAATAAATTAAGTCAATACCTTACAAGGAAGCACAACAACGACGACTGCCAACTAGTGCGAGTACAGCAACAACAAGAACAAGAACTACAAAATCCAGCCCTTATTAATACCACAACCACTCTAGTAACAACAACAACAACAAGAACAACAGTTAGCAGCGAAAGTAACAACAACAACGCTTATGGCAACTTAACTATTAGTTTAGAAGCCCAAAAATACATAAACTGTATTAATTATACTGTTCCACAAGCAACATTTACTTTCGAGAAAGTGCAAGGAGAAAACGACGTCCCAGCTCTGCAAGAATCCTGCACAAATTGTTATCCAGTTGCTTGCCACAAAAGGTTTTGTTGCCGACAGCAAACTGAACAACAACCGCATACGGTTGCCGACAAAATTACAAATCATATTAGACAAACTCTACAGCCTTCAACTTGTATTAAAACCAACAGCAACAGAAACAGCAACACTAAAGGCTACAACAACTGTAGCAAAAATAACTACTGCCGTTGTCATTTATCTTTTTCCTATCGAAAACACACACAAAACACGTTACGTCATGAACAAACAGGCGAACCGCAGCCGTTTCATTGCAACTGCGATGCCAGTCAAACCACCAGCTTTGCCACGTTTGCTAAGGGCCACAGTGCAAATGGCCAATGTTTGCAAAAGACAATCTCACCTAACAGAATCTCCTTAACAGTAAATGCCCTTGATTTGAAAAACCATCTAAAGAGGCTAATGGCCAACTGTGCAACTGTGGCAGAGTCCTTGACGGGCCTTAATGCGCTATTTATAAAAGCTGGCCTAAGCAATGGCATCGTCACTAATGGCAACAGTGAAGACAAATTTAATACTAACAACAACAACAACAACAACAACAAAATTAACAACCATGATAAGTCTGAACCACCATATAGAGGCTATTGTCAGCGAATAAATCATTTACCTAACACAACAAATTACACAACATCCCACGCTAGTTCCACACTATTTAACACTTCAAATTCTACAACTAATTCTATTTCAAATTCCTGCTCTCTCCACAATGCCACAAGCTCAAACAACAGTCGATGTAACATTAATAATCATGATAGCAATACGATTAGTTGCAGTAGTAACACTAACAGCAATAGCAGCAAACACAACAACAACAACAACAACAACCATAACGGTAAACGTTTTAATAAAAACAACCACAATTGCCAGGCCTCATCTGCTCATGCGGCGGCCTTCAATTATTTTGATCAAAATTATTATAGCTTTCTACGCAACACGATCAATTTCTATACCGCTTCTAGTGTCATTCTGGTTCTATGTTATTTGACAACTACGACATCAGCAGCTACAACCAAATCGGATACCACATCCATAGATAAGCATCCCATGTAAGTTGTTTATTTAAACTCACTCCATACATCTCTTATAGGATAAGGTTCCATCAGACGTGCCATAACCACAACCATAGAAAACAGCTGTTCGAACCAAACTTATGGGCAACACTGTATTTGATTATAGGTGACTCGCCATAATGCCATTACCACAGAAAACAATTGAATTCTGGTTTGGTTATGGCTATGGCTCGTCTAATTTAAGCTTTATGCATTAAACACATTCACCACAGCAAGCTACCGACTACAAAATGTCAAGGATAGAATGAATGCACATGTTTATATGAGAGTGATTCTTTTGAAGACAGCAAGGCAACAGGGCGGCAGGTTGTTGTCTATTCTGATTTTGTCGTTGTAGTCCAATTAAATTAATTTCTATTTCTTTGGCTACAATGAGAAAATTCAGTGTTGCCAGTATAATACAAAATGTTGAATGAATGATATCGTACAATTATTTCATATTGTTCAACAGAAACAATATCCAAAAATGTATGTAAAGCATAAATTGATTAATTTTTATACTTTTTAGTAATTTAATTTTTATAAATGCGAAATATTTGAAGCTGGCAATACTGAACTATGTGCTTATACTTAAATATGTGGTGCAGATGGTGCTGCTGCCGTCTCCCAAATAATTAAATAGCTGGCTACGAGGCGACAAATGCTGCTAGCGGCATTTGAAGTCGTGTGTTCGTGTAGCCTGCTGTGGTGAATATGTTTAATGCATTACTTATACTCAAATATCATACGAGCACATAAACATATACATAAATATCTTCCGTCATTATAAAGCAAGATTATAGGAAAATATTTCATGAATTTAGAGCAGGGCATCCTCCAAACATCGCACTCGGGAATTTATTTTAACAATTTTTCGTATGAATTAATGTGAAGAATTTTTGTTTGTTGTTGGCTAAGCACGTCTTTATGCATTTCGTTTCTGCTTAAGAAGATTTCAACAAAAAAAAAATAATGGTTCGAATAAGGAGAAACATAGCTGGGGACAAATTACGGCATTGGATATCGTTGGAAATTTCCTTACAAACACAATTAAAATTTTATGAAAATTCGATCGATTTCGAATGCCGTAATTTCAACCCTGATTTTTACATTAACATATCATTGGAGATCATGTGTTTGTGTGGGAATTTAAATAAAAAATAAAGATTTTTTATAAGTAATTTTCATCACTTCAATACTGATGAATTTATTTAGATTTGGGAAAGCGTTAAACATGAATTCACCTCAAGTAATTATTAAGAAGGTGTGAAAATAAACAGCTCTTTGAACCACGATTTTATTTATTTATTTTTATTTTTTGCTGGGATGCTTATGTACTCAAGAGCCATTCTCTTTCTTGCTAATCCAGGGCAATGAGGCAGAAAATGTTATACAATTTCTTCTTCGTCAATATCTTTGCAGCAGCGGTACGAGTCATTGTATTCAAACCTTAACCTTTGTGCATGCCTGCTTATGAGACAGTGGCCGGTTAACGCAGACACTAAAACCAAGATTTCGGTACTACTTGGCTTAATCAAAGAAACCATAACTGTCTGGTGAGCATGGAGTCATTTCTTGGGATCCAACTTCTATTTGTTTCTTATTCATTCTTATGCCTAGATTAGAGTTTGCAAGACAGGCATTCCATATCCAGTGAAACCTTTAAGGTTGTCCCAATTCTAGCCAGTCTTGAAAGCCTCTATGTCCCGGGGGCAAGATGATCCATCTCATTCAAAGCTGACCGGCAGTCGAGGGCTGTTGTTGATCGTGGAGATTCCAGGACCACGATAGCGGCTCGTCTATCAATGTATATATTATATACGGTTGGCTATATAACGTTAACTCTCAAGCAATCCGCAACTTCCTTAATAGCAAGGATATTTGCCTGGTAAACACTGCAGAGTTGCGGAAGTCACTCTGCAATACGAAGCCTTAATGTCCCTGATTAAACTCCGTATTCCTCATCTCGTACTTAAGTTCTGGAGCTAACCGTATCAAATTAAACACTACTTCATCTACCTGAAAAACCATTCCTCCGCGCTTTTTGGGATGACATTCAGGTCCTGTAGAGACGTTCATCAAGTAGAGCGGGGTAGTTTTGACCAATCCTCCATCCACTATTCTGCAGCGGCCAGTACCGTTTCAGCTCTACAGAGAAATATAATGAAGACAAATTTCAGAGATTGTTACCTTACCTACTCAATCCAATGGTAATAGGTGTAGAAACATGCTTCTTCTTCTCATTTTATTTTCAATCCAATGTAACAAGAAAAAGATACTGAACTGCTTAAATTAGTTGGAAATATTGTATACGAGTATTATTGGAATATAAAAAAAAAAGGAATGGAAGAGCTCAGTATGTGGCATAACTATTTTGACATTTTTTTGAATAGAATAATTCAAAGACGTGAGAACATCAAACTAAAGAAAAATAGATACTAATTGTTTGAATTAATAATAAAATATATTACTACTTTAGAATTTTAAATTTTTGAGTGCAGGTTGGTACAGAATTCACCCAGGTCTGGTGGAACTTCCTTGGAATATCGTTCCACCCATTTTTACGCCTGTAGTCGTTTCATCTCTCGACCTTGCCAAGTCCTTGTATTTATTCAGTGCAATTGCTGTTTTTCTTCACTCTCTCTAAAATATTTATTTTAAGATTCAACTTAGAAACCAGTATGACACTGAGTTATTTTGCAGTATTGCACACTTTTATTCCCGTATTTTTTGAGGATAAGGGTCTTAAAAAATGTATTGGTATAATGGTATGAGAATTGAAGAAATTTTGAGATTCTGTGTGAAGTTTGGTAGATAATAAAACAGAAAACTTCTTCGAAAAGAAAGCTTATTCCGTTTTGTTGGGATTAACGGTAAGCCCTCGCTTTTCCACCCATCTTTATAGATAAAATAGATAAAATAGACCATCCTGTAGGATGTGCCTTAGAAAAGAGAGAATTTTTTTCCTCTTACACCAATTGTCACAGCATCAGCATAAGAAGCAAGTTTGCACACCCGCAATCCTAGAGCCAGATTCCACAAAAAAAGCGAAAGAAGTTCACAGGGTCCTATTTATTAAGTGGCTCATCCTAAAAGATCCCGCTAAATTTAGAGTTTTGCTATCAGCAAATGAAGTTTTTTGATTTTCCAAGAGCTTTTTAATTACGAGTTTCTTAAGCAGAAATGACATGCTTAATCAACAACAAATAATACATTAAAACATCAAGAATTTATGGGCCTGTCCCACGATGTCACTAGAAATCGTTCGATCGAATACTTATTTTGAAAACAACAACAAATTTTTTAATGTTCGAATGACATCGTAGGGCAGGCCGTATAAATCGATATATTTACTTTCTCGTCTGTATTGTAATTGTTATGTAAACCTGCGAACCAATAAGAGAGTAAGTGTGTGCGGTATTTTTGGAGATGCCCGATTTAAACCATGACTTAAGACAGTCTCTTTTTCACTTCTATCTTTTAAATTTAAGTAATTTTATTTTTTAGTAGATTTTCCATTAATAAATAAAATTAATTTTATCATTTGTGTTAATTTTTTCATTTAATTTTATCATTTTATATATTTGATTTTATATATTTTTTGATTTTTTTTTTTCAAATTAATTTCAGTCGAGGCATAGATTGGTCGAAGTAAGTGCACATCTCAATTAGATTCTAAAGCAGATAAAATTCTTTAATATGCATGACATTTTGAGTTAATGTACGTATATATGTGTGTACGAGTATGTAAAAATTTTTTCATATAATCATTTAACAATTTACGAGAAAAGAGAACTTTTATAAAGTGGACAACCGAACTTAGACAGTTACAGAGCCACAGTGGAAATTTATTTGCACGTTATTATATTCCATACATAATCGCATCGAGAGATCTTTCAAACGAATAAAAAATTTAGTTAATATCACACACACTTTTTTTTTTTAACAAGATGGGGAGCGCTTAATTATAAAAATTAGATCATCATAAATACTCTCAGTGTAAAAAGGAACGGTCACTTATTAGTCGTCCCTTATGTCATGGAAATTAAAAAACGAATACTTTTAATCGTGTTTTAGCGTACCCTTCATTTACTTGATGTAAGATAAGTAGAGAGAGAGAGAGAGAGAGAGAGATAGACAGGGTTGAAATAACTTGAAAGAAATTAAAAAAATTCTAGTACAGATGTGCAGTCATGTAGAATGTAGCAGAGCTTTGGTACTTCCACGGTCTTCTGAAATATAAAATGATTTACGGAAAGATCCAAAACGGCAAAAAAAAATTGGCGCCAGTATTATAACCTATACCAACACCTAACAAGATTTATCAATACCGGAGTGCTGCCAATCTTGAACATTGGAACAATGAGAAGAAATTAAATGTTCAACGGCAGGAGTGTTTTTCTTGCTTCGCCAGGCATGAACTTGTCTTAAGAATTAATGGGACCATTTTCATATAGTCTCATAATATCATGACTAGACTATTCATTGCAATGAAATAATCTGGTTCTTTTAGTGCCAGACATCAAATTGCGACTGTATTCAGTCTGAGAGTTCATGCTCAGCTGACAATAGGCGGGCTTCTTTTTGCACTTTTTTCGATTTTACTTAAGAGCTTAGACTGCAGTTAGTGATCCAAGGTATAATATTTTAACTATTTTGTCGTTGAACAACTTGAAACCAGATAAAATTTGGTGCACTTAGTCTGTGCAACTCCGCCATTTTTAAAACTAAGACCATGAGGGCGATAGATTGAAAATTTCAGCCTCTCCGTAACGTTCAAACCGATTTTAATGAAATTTATAACACAGTTAAATCTCCTGCTAAAAAGGAGACAGTAAGGGGGACAGTAAGGGGGAGTGTCAACTCGATTTTGGTAAAATTTAATATATAGATACCCCTTTCTTAGAAGGAGACATACTCTAGGTACCTTCTCAAAAGTAAGACAAGTTTTGCTCCCCCGATACTTTGAAATCGATTTTAATGAAATTTAAAGCATAGGAATCTCCCTTCATTTAGAAGAAGACATAGGCTTTTTACGGAATTTCTGCTCCTCCGACACTTTCAAATCGATATAAATTTTAAACATGATGGAGGTAGCGAAGCACACCGCGTGTAGATAGTCTGTAATAAGAACAAATATTTTGTTTTCCAACTTCATGTCCCGAAAAAGTGTACCATTCGCTCCGCCATTCGACTCCTTTAAGAGCTGTCATAAAGAAAAACAACAAGATTTTCTCTCAAAGCGTTCTTATTGAAACACGATTAATTTGGTTTCTTCTAGCTTGGAGCTTCTGCAAGCTCGAGATGCTGATGATTGTAGTATGTGGGTTTCTTTACAACCTTTAACCTCCCGGAAGAACACTGTTGCGGGGACTTCTTTGCAATAGTATATTAAAAAGGTACAATAAACAAAAGAAGAAGGTAGATAGACAGTACTGCAGAATAAATGTTAGAGTCAATATCACAATCAACAGCGTCTTCTTTAGAAGCAGGATATATGCTCTTAGTTTTTTTGGCCAAGAAGTAACAGAGTCAACAGCAAAACCATATGCTTGGGATTTTAACATGAATAGAAAATGTTTTCTCTTCCTATTGATCTCGACAACTGGAACAGTAGTCACTTTAAGTACAACCAGTCTTTTAGCACCTCCTGACTTATGAACATCCGTGTATGCGCCATTGATTCAAAATTCAGAAGTTTCATATACCAATCAATTTTGAGGGGACTTCTTTGCAGTGAAATTATCTGTATTTACTTTTATCTTTTATTTATTCTTCCTTTTAAATAAATTTAAAAAAAAGCAGGAAGATTGAGAAACCTATATAACCTATTTTCTATGTAGTCAATGTCAAAACTAGCTTCTTCTTTTTATGCAGAAAGACGTATGCTCTTAATTATTGTGATCAAAAAAAACTCAGAAAGTCGGCAGCAAAATCCTCTGCCTGATATTTGAAAATACAAGATGGGCCAAAAGAAATCACCTTACGGCGGCCAATGTCAAATCTGTGAACAAGCCATGGAGCGATACACTCCCCAAGAACGCGGAATAATCGTGTTTATTTTTTCCGGGCAGCCCCGCAAGGTGGTACGATTTAACTGTTCCAGACTTTTTTGTGAGGTTTTTTGAAGTCCCATGTTTACGTGAACAAGCACGAGACCCTGGAAGCCCTCAAGGACACGAATGCGAGAATCTGTCACGCGAAGTTCTCGCCGAAGTGATGAAAATTGCCATAAAATGAGTTCGTATAGCAATCCATTGTGACGGCGCTCATTTGGCCGATATCATCTTCTCGACTTGACCAATAAAATTCTAAAGGTTCAAATAAACATAATCAAAAAACAGAATCGAAATTTGTCATTTAGAAAAAAATGAGAGCCAAACAATCGTAGTCGCTTTAAGTAGGAAAAGTCTTTCAGCACCTTTGGACCCTAGGCATGAGCTTCCGTGTCTAAGCCATTACAAAATTTAGTAGTTTCACAGTTCTATCAACACAAGACCACGAGGTGCTTGCTACAGAGCACTTTGATCCAATGTTTCATTTGATCATATTCAAGGAGTATCTACTTTGCTTGATCGTACTTTGATTACGAAACAACTAAAAGTAATTTTTGGTTGCTATATCAGCCGTATTACAGACAAGGAAGGCAGTAATAATTTAAAAGTCAAACGTAAGAAATGACTACAGAATTATAACTAAGAAATTAAAACACAACTTCTTCTATACAACCACATATCTTTTGTGACAAACATAATATAATTATTTTAACTATCCCATAACACTTGCTGTCTTAAGTGCAATAAGTAGGAATATATCTCGATTTCAAATTTCCAGTCTTGTCTTGTAAAAGTCTTTCCAAAAGATCATTAACAGCTTTTTAAATAGCGCCAATCAAAGAAGGAAGCATTTGACAACAGTGTTCTAACTTCTTATTATTTACTACGTTTATACGCACGGCTCATTTTCAGATAAAACGGTAAATTGTTGCCATATTGTTGCTTTTATTGCGACTTACTAATTCAGAAAACTATTCACAATTGACGCACTAACGCAAATAAAATGCATGAGGTTGCCACACTTACAAATTTTTCCTAATAAAAAATAATAAATTGATAAATATCGCACACAAAAAATTGATAGAAGAAAATAATGACAATAAAAACAAATTTACACAATTTGGTTATTTTATAAATTTACACAATTTTTTTGTAAACATGAGTAACATTTCTATAGAAGTGCTAGCAAGTGTTTATACATTTGCAATGCCGTATAAACAGTGAGTTAATTTATTTGCAAATAGTGCGCGTATAAACGTAGTAATTAGTATTATTTTGAGTTCTGATCTTTTATCTATAATATTTTGTTGAACTTATTTAAATTTCATAGAAAATTGAACAGAAAACAAAAAGGTGGCCAGATGTTGCTGCATAAAGCCAGCTGGTAGCACTGAGAGAAGAGAGATCTGTTAGCTCTCATAGTAAAGTAAAGGTTAATTATTTAAAAGAAATATTAAATTTTACACACATTTTGAGATTTTTTGGTTTTAAATTCAGCAACTGGCCACCTCGAAAAATACTTTTATTGTATTCATATCTCTGTTGTCATATCGGTTGCTGTTGTAAGCCAACTAACACTTTAATTGTTCAATTGTTAAGCTTTCAAAATGATTTCTTCTCCTTCCTTTTGTTCTCTCACTAACAATGGAATGAATTTCTGTTTCGCAATTGCCTTTCAATGATTCTCTTACAGATTTGACGAGTCAAGTTCTGACAAAGAAATTTTGGATTTATTGTTGGAGAAAAAGCGTTACGACAAACGATTGCTGCCTCCAGTAAATGGTAAGTGAATTTTTTTATTTATTTATGTCGTTATAGATATGTACGAGTATGTATGTTGTTATTTTTACAGAGTGCATCTTAGTAACATGTTTTTTTTAGGTCTATTTAAAAAAAATTAATTAAATTGCATTGCAGTGAGAAACTACTACTAATGCTAAAAATTCGTTTAAAGCGAAATTTATCGATAAAATACGATTTTGTTGGTGCATAATATTTTTCACTATACAGAAAAAATATTCCTGCAATCAAACACTTCAATTGAAAATAAAACCAAAAATCAATTAAAATCAAAATCAATTAAACTTTTGTTTAAAAATTTAATTCATTACAAAGTTCAATTGACTCAATTATATTTTTAATTGATTTTTGATTTAGTTTCAATTAAAGTTACTCATTGCAGGAATATTTTTGTGTGTTTAGGTCATTTGTGCAATGACTTAGAAGCTTCCAGGAGTTTTAAATAAAAGCACTTAAGAAATCTTAAGTTTAGCAAACTTTTGAAAAAGTATTATTGGAAAATAATTAGAAAAATATTTTATGTAGAATTTTTAATTTTAAGAATTTCACCTTTAAACAATTTTCTACCAATTTGAGTGATTGAATTCACATTTTGATGGCAATGTAGCACGTTTTCAAATAAATTGAAAAAAAAATTTAAAATTTAAAATTCTTTTGGGACATATTTTTTTGAAAGGTTAATCTTCGATTCGAAATTGTTTAAAGATTTTTGGGACTTATAACTGATCTTCTCTTTAAAAATACTGGCAACCCTAAAATCATTGATAAAATTACTTTTTGGGAAAATAAAGAAAAGTTTGTCTATATTTTCATTTTGAGTCAGTTGAATAAAGTTTGAAAACTCAGCTAAGCTCAAAATTTGTCTAAATTTGTTACCATAAGATGCGATCTCAATTTTCCTAAAGAGCGGAGAGCAATTATTTCTGAAATTCTTACACAGATTCGAAAGAACTTAGCGACTTTGCTCGCTGTCGATTGAAGTCAGTTGTTATTACTATATTTTTTATTATTCTTTGTGCTTTTCGCTTGTTTTGACAATTTACAGAGATGCCACATGATATAGAATTTATTGGTGAGTGAAACACAGATGTACAATAACCTCAAAAAGAAATTACACACTGAGATTATCGTTATTGCAAACGAAGAAATTTGTAAATGGATAAATATTGACTTGCGGTTTGCAAAAAGTTAATGAATCACTCTAAAGCTGTTAGCAGTGGAAGTGTCCTATAAAATTCAATCTTTGCGACCGTGAACCTAGGGTTCATGAAAGCAAGTTTCCAAAGATCAACTTGATTTAGGGTGATCAGTGGCTTGTTAGTCCCGACCTGGCTGAAAGTAAAAGACTAAGAGCCGGTTTAGATGAAGGTTGGCCTATCTGAGACACGTCGCCTGCGAGTCGTGTTTGTAGGCGAGAAGTGAAGAGAAGGGCCGACTTTCTAAACGCAAGTTGCAATGCATAATTTAAAAAAATGCGTATGCAATGCTAAACATGTCTTAAGTGCAACCTTGAGTTGCACACATTTTTTGCATTTTATCGGCATTTAGGAACGAAAATACTTACTCAGCCATTGCAGCTCAAATGTTTGCATACAAAATGAAAATGATGCGCGATTTTGACAGCTGATACTCTTTAAAATGAGTTGCCAAACGATTAGGAACATTGGACGTTGCCAGAAAGTTTACATATGTGTCTACGAAGTGTATGCATTGTAAATATGCATTGCAACTTGCGTTTAGGAAGTCGGCCAAGCTTAAGGGACTGTAAAAGTCGCACATTATGAGAAATGAAGCGACAATTTTAACTCTTCTCTTTAACATATTTCTTACTTTCGTATTTTTGTTATGCTATGTACAAGCAGTGTTGCCAGTGAGACCTATTTTTTATGGTATTGGGAAATTAATGATTGGTTCATTTATAAGATGCATGAAATAAACATTTAACGTACAAAATTAAAAAAACAAATAAAGTAAGAAGAGAAAAGGGATTATTGTATTTTGGTGGCAAATTAAAACAAGGTACAACTATACATATTAACTCTACATTTCCCAGACTAACAATTAAAACCTTTACGGCAACACTGCTACGATCAAATTTATATCAAAAAGTCCCCTGACTATTGCGAAAAAGTCTTCATGTTAACGCGCGTGAATTTCAAAATGGACTCCGAAAGATAACGTAAGCTTTGTCGCAGCTACGTCACCCTTCATCTAAAAGGGCTCTAAGCAAACTCCTTAGCCGCCGTGCACATTTTGCAAAAGAGAACTGAAATATCGAGATTATTTTCTATTTCAGTTTTTTTTTAATACATACATTTTTTATATTCAAAATAAGCTCAAATATTGGGTCATTTTTTTATTCATGTTATAGGGTGGCTTTTTACGGAATCAATTATTATAATTTATAACTATTGTTTTTTTTTCAACATGGATATTATTTGTATTTTTGTAATCACAGTAATTAATCTTCATGGCTGTGCGAATATTTCAACTGGCATTAATTTTTCGATGGCAAAGTTGTAAGAGCGGAAATTAAGCACATCCGACCAATTCACTTGAACTTGACCATTATGTTTGCCATTGCAAAACATTGTATAATTATTCCACATTTAATGGCAATCATAATCGATAATGGCCGTTTGTATATACATAAATAAATATACACGCATTTATGCATTTATTCCTTTTCATAAAATTCACCGAGAATTTTTAGAATATTATATTACACTATTATACAAGAACGAAGAATTCCAACATAGAGCAAAAACATAGATTTATTTTTAAGGCACATACAAGTATATGTATGTTTATACAAACATTACAGGAAAACTTCAATGAAATATTCACTTTAATTCAGTAACACAAAATTTATGCCTTGGCAATAAGTTTTCTTGTTGTTACAATATTTGTAGAACAACATTTGTGAAACACATTTATGTTGCAATATAAACTAATGGCTTCGAAAAATGCCTCGCCATAGGACATAAAACGATAAAAGTGTTGTCATTGTAGAGGTAAGACCCTCCATCACTATTTCAGTCCCGCAGCTATGAAATGTAATTTTATTTATGAAATATTTAAAAATTTTGACGTAAGAATGCCTAAGTGCCTTAAAAACCTTGAAAATTATTTGCGAAACTCATTGTACAAGCCTTAAAGAACTGCAATTTATAAAAAAAACACAGTTTTCTACTCAAATAATTGAAGTATTATGTATATTCTGGAGAACCCATTATATTTTATTTTAAATTAGGTACAACAAGCAGAACTAATTATGCTAACATAAATGTTAACCAAATAAGAATTATAGTATTTAATAACGCTTTCACTTTTTTTTATTATTAATATTACCCAGTTGACCAAGGCTTTCATTAACGATATCGATTTGGAATACATCTCGAACATTTATCGTTTAAAACTTTCCAGAATGACACTCAAAAATTAATCGAAAAAAGTTTATAATGACGCTCGTTTTTGTTCAAAAAAAAAAAAAAAAAGAATATCGTAAAAAGGCAGCAGAAAAAGTAAAAGAAGTCATTTTACTTTTTAATTTAAATTTTTTTTGTATTTCCTTAACTTACGCTGCAGGATTTGAACACGGTGCCCCCATTCTAACAGACTAGCACTCATTCACTAGGCCATCGCCACACATTCGAGGAACTATCGAGACAATTTGCTTTAGCGAACATTCGAATTTTATAATATATTCGCGAACACGTGTCGAACAATTTTGTTTCGAAATTTCTTCGCTTTATATCGAATCTATCGAATCTCAGGTCAAGTGGGTAATGGTATTTTTTTTAATGTGTGTGTATGTATGGTAAGCATGTCTATGTTGTAAAGGGTGATTTTTTAAGAACTTCCGGATTTGATTTATCAGAAAAAACACATAAACTTTAGAGAAATGTAAGAAATCTTTATTTGATGATGGTTTCATTTAAATATTGACCGCGGCTACGCCTGCAATGGTTCATACGCTGGACCCAATTTTGGCATACTCTCGCTAACATATCGGCCGGAATCGCAAGAATAAATTCTTCAATATTGTCTTACAGTGCGTTAACCGTTGCGGGATTGTCCCTACAGACATGAACCTTGACATAGCCTCACAATTAATATTTTAAAGGCGCTAAATCGCACAATCTAGGCGGCCAATTAACCAACAGCTCTTTTTGAACTAGTTTGAGAGAGTTCAAGGCACATTTACTACAGGTACATGCATTAGAGAAAACAGTGTGGCAACTCTGTGCTTCTCACATAGTTTTACAAAGTATTTGTCAAAAAATTGTATGCATCAAACAAGGCACAAAAGTAATTGTCAAATGAATTCTTCGTTATAAATGTGTAAACAAAAAATCAGCGGATGAGCAATTTGCCCGATGCATGTACCTGTTTGATATGCCTTGAGAGAGTTCGAAAGAAAAGTTGTTTCAAACCCATTTAATTTACATTGATGTTTTTGAATGAACTAGTTCAAAAAGAGCTGTTGGGCACAAGTCTAAAAATTAACGAATGAACGAGTTGGACTCAGCTCCACCATATTAAGGTTGTTTCAAATATGTCACTGTAGTTTTAAATTTATAAAAAAAATCAGTAAGTATGTGTCAGAACCATATTGCGTTAATTACAACCATATTGTGATTGTCGCCACTATTACACATTTTTAAAACTCTAAAATAACATCGGCTATGGCCATACATTGTTAAACACAATCATAATATGATTATCGCAACGAATGTTATACTGGTATAACGAGACGTGGTTTTCTACAACCAAACATTGTGCTGCACAACAATATTATGCTTACCAAGGCCATAACATGATAGACTCAACTAACACAATGATATTTATATTTGAGTTTTAATGATCAAACAGAATTGCGTTGTGAGCACATTTTCCATACAAATTGACACAAAAAAGCAGCCGCAGAAAGCAGTAGAGAGATAGAATATATCAAGGTGTATCTAACCAGGTGGCAGCGCTACTTCAGCTGATAATTTTTTGCTTTATGTGCCTTGTAGCTAAAGAATGTCAAAAACTTGGATTTTGTTTTCTTTTTGGTACAATAATTTTTGTGCTTTTGACATTCTTCGGTTCTTTACACAGCTTTGGTTCCCGTATTTTTTGTATAGCAAAACCTTACGTAGTCACCTTTATAATTGCACAACGGAATATACTCTATTTTGAGAGCGTTTTTTCTTATACTCTCTACAATGCTACCATACTTTCAATAGATTGCATATATTTTGTAAAAAAAACTACAAAGAAAAATAACCACAAAAGAAAATAAAACAAAAACTAGAAAGAATTTGAAGTTACTGCCGCAGATTTTATTTGACAGCAATTTTTCCTGAAATTGTAGACTTATTCTGTTTGATCATTTAAAATCAAGTTTTCAGCAAAAATGTTTAATGATATATGCAAGTTTTATATTCAATATATTCAAAGATATATTTATAGCGTAGCTTTCTTTTGTCTTGTTAAATAAAAGAGTCTAACTATTTAAACAACTTGAATTTTACAGATGAAGACTTTTGTTGTGGATTATCATCACCTGATATGGCCTCAGAAATAAATTCAAGGAGACCACATAAACGCGGTTTGTTAATCTTTGTAGACAATTTTAATTTAAAACAAAAACTCCAAAATATGTGTTTTAGTTTTCAATTCTGTTAAGCGTGTATGATTTCTTTATATTTCTCTTAATGCACAAGTATTAACAATTAAATTGTGTTCTTAATTTCTTTAAGTTTTTTATGTCAATTACATCACACACAAGCCATAACAGAATAATTCCAACAACAATATAATATCAATATTGATTATTTTTTTAAATTAATTTTCTTTAATACACTTCGAAATTTTAAACGAATTGTTTTAAAAATAAAGTATTTTAAGCACTTACACTTTTTGCAATACCCTCTGTTAGACATTTTAAGCATGAGCGATGCCAGGCGTGACACAGTGACGTGTAAGGCAACATCACATTATAATAAATCTATAACTTTTAAACTGTTGATTTGACTACGAAATGATGCATTAAAAAAAATAGAAGAGAACCTAAGGGCCTGGTTCACGATATCGACAAGTGGAACGTTGTCGCACACTTACATTGGATATAACAACAAAATTTTAGAATTTGTTTTTGTTTTGAATGTAAGTGTGCGACAAGTCGAACGCAGTCGATATCGTGAATCAGGCCCTAAGTTTTCATTAAAAGGCATTTCTGAGGCAATGAAAATAAGTTCAAATTCGTAGCTGCTACAAACAAAAACCGATTTAAATATATTTGATTTTTTTGAAATGTAAATAATTGTATTTTAAATTATTTGTTTCTTAAAACTTTGAAAATATTTGAAAAAGTCTGTTAAAAATTAAAAGATGGTAATTTTTTTATATTTCTGATTATATTTTATATGAAGAATTTGTTGGAGCATCGGCACTCGATTAGAAATTAAAGCCAGATGTTCGAACGTATGTAACTTTAAAAGGTTCGATCATCAGTTTGTGTCAAAAATGAGCGAGTTCGACCCCATTCTACAATAGACGACGTATAGTGGTGTGTGTCTTTAATAACTTATGTGACATTTTGGAGGGTAAACATCTGTTATTTATACAACTTTGTCAGTGAACGAAACAGAATAAACAAGTTAATTTTTATAGCTATGCTATTTATTTCACGACATAGGAGCTAGGACGTGATTTTCGTAACAAAAATAATCGACACTATTGCAGTTATAAATTTATTTTTGTTTTGATTTCTTTGTACTTAAAACCAGAGTACGGAAGTAAATTAAACAAAATGTTTGATTTTGTTTTGTGTCGTTCTCTGAAGTGAGTGAAACAATAACAAAACAAAAACAATGAGAACGACTGCTCAATTTGTTTTTGTTTTGTTTTTGCACATGAGTACAAGCCAGAGAACGCAGCCGGTCGGCTGTAAGCCGGCAAACAAACGGGTGACCTAAGACACCTCCTTTTTTTTTTTTTTTTTTTTTTTTTTTTTTTTTTTTGCTTCGAAAACGTCGAATTCTGTACCAACAAAAAGCATCATTTGCTGAAAATTTTACTTTTATTTTGCTTCTTTTTTTTACCGATTGCTTACCCAAGCTTCAATTATCTTGATAAGATTTGTGTGTTTAAGAAGTGTTGATTTTGATATAGAAGACATAGACCATCCATGTCAGCAAAAAAAATGTGCGCAAATGATGAATTGGAAATATGGATCCAGTAAGATTAATGTCGAACTCAAGAAGAACTTGCAAAATAATTAAGATTGCCACCACCAGTATTTTCAAACATTTGGGAACAGCCGAGTTCATACAAAAAAAAGCAAGGAAATTAGGTACCATAAGAAGGGTTCCATCTTGTATGACCTACAAGACACAATTGATTTCATTGAAGCAAACATTAGCCAAAAGACGCCTGGAATATATCTCCAGACTGGAAGCCGTAATATTCCATCATGAGAACGCTCGCTCAGCGATATGTTGCAATACCAGTTAAAAACTGTTTTCAAAATAGTGATTGGAAACATTTACCTCAGCCGCCTTAAAGTCCAGACCTTATTTATTTATTTGTTTATTAATACATATTCTACAAAGTAAATTTGCAGAATATGTTTGCACAAATATGGGCGGAGTAAATAGACCATATGCCCAAGATGTTATTAACACTATTTTTAAAAAAGTTTTTGTGACTGACTATACACGACCTATGCCTTCACATGGGAAGTAGCAACGTGGTAGTCAACGAAATTCCTCAAAAGAACCGCAAGTTTATATGGTTATCCGTGACAGATTAGTCAAGCAGTGCGAGCGAGACGAAAAACTCTCGAAGGCCAAATAAGAAACACAAGAAGTAATTACGATGACGCGAGAGCTGTTTTTCAGCTCAGAGCTGCTTAACGACCGTAGTCCAGATCTTTTTTGCCTAAATCCTTTTGTAGTCGGGACAGTGTCCAAGAAGATGAAAGTTTTGGCATTCAAAGCCCAATAGTTTGTTGTACTATTAAGGGGATCTAGTTTCGCTTTAAAAAAATTCAATATAAAAGTGTTTTATTGTATATTCATGGCTCGCTTATGAATGGTAACCGAACTCAGTTGCTGCGGCTACTGGCAACACAACTGAAATTAAAATTATTATTATGTATGGCAACTTTCTAAAGTTGCCGAAAAGTTATGGGAAGTATGATTATGAAAGATTGGCAAATTATAAGGAATAAATACTAGAACTGAATATAAATACTAGAAAGTTCGATTGCCATCTATAATCGAGCCACTAGTAAATTTTTATTGCTTGGTTTCGATTTTTTTTTATTAATAGTTTATATAGAAAATAAAGATCTTTAGTAAAATTTGATAATGGAAAGGCATAGAAGGATAGAAAGTTATTGAAATACCTGTTCTTCTTGCGAGAAACACGTTTTCTTTTTATCTGCGAGTGCTGATTTCTCCTAAGAAAAACATAATAAAAGCAAGGCGCAAAATGCAGCAATATTTTAAATTCAAACATGAACAGTTTTGAATGCATTAAAAATAATATTAAAAGTGAAAATTACTTTTTTCTTTATGTCTTAACAATATATTAAGGGCCAATTTAACCAACTTATTTAAATATCAATTCATATTTAAAAGTAATTTTTCCATACAAAAATTAATGAAAATCGGAGTCTAAATATGAATTGAATTTAAATAGAGTTGGTGAAATTGGCCTTAAGAGTTGTCAGAATCGCTCCGTATGAAAATTTTTAGTAACCATATTTTTCACAGTAATCAAGGTTTAGTTTCTATATCGCATCTTTTTTGTTTAAAACTTCAGTTTAGAAGATAAGGGGATCTTAATTCGAAAGAAAAGGCTTTGGAATTTACATGTTTTCTTTGGTTTCGAATTACAGAGCAGAACCCAAGCATTTACATATTAATATTTTTTATTATTATTATCTTGCCCACTGTGCGGTGTTTTGGGAACTGCGCATTTTCTTTTATAAAAAAGGCAAACGCTGCTAGCGAAATTCCACTTTACCTTCCTTTTGTTTTTGTAATTTGAAACAATACATCCTTTCGTTTTTATTAAATATTTATTTCTTGTTTAATTTCGTTTTAAAATGTGTTTCTTCCGCTTGCCTTTATTTATGTCATCATAGTGTGTGAATATGTGAGTGTGTATTAGGGCTGCCAATCGCAGCTGATTTTATTAATAACGGAATTTGGGGATTATTTGAAAAAGTTAAAATATTTAATTTAGTTGCGAAATTTTTTGTGAAATGAAAATTTGTATTAGCGGCAGAGTAAAATATTTATAAGACAAATTTAGTAACAAGCCAAAAATTAAAGGGTGTTCTAAACAGGAGTTAAGACGTGGTTTTCGTAACCAAAATAATCGACACTATTACAGTTATAAATTTATTTTTGTTTTGATTTCTTTGTACTCAAAAGCAGAGTAGGAAAATAAAAGAAACAAATTGTTTGATTTTGTTTTGTGTCGTTCTTTGAAGTGAATGAAGCAAAGAGAAAACAAAAACAATGCTCAATTTGTTTTTGTTTTGTGTTTGCACATGAGCACAAGCCAGAGAACACAGTCGATCGGCTGTAAGCCGGCTAATAGCCGCCACCGGCCACAAACACTACATTAATTTAATCGTACGCCTCAAGAAAAGAAAATAATGGGAAATTAATGGAAACGTGCGGCGAATTTTATTTACATCATCATATAATATAATTTTATTACATTGTTATTTAACACATGTATAATGTTTTATATAACTAAGCAGCGTAGCTACAACCGGTTTTCCTAAGGCACCTCTCTTCTTTTTTTTTTTGAAATCGAGATTTTTGATTTTTTTTGATACATTAGATGTTCTTATATTGAAATATAAAAACAACTCGATTAAAAAAAATGAGTTAATACCTTTTTATATTAAGGTAACGATGTATAGACACTTGAAATTTTCAAAGTTTGAGTATTTTTATGCAGACATCAATTAACATTGAAATTTACAAAATCAAAATTAAAGGGGTTCCTATCAGTTAATCACCTTTATCAGGCATAAAAGTTCATATGAAATGTGTTCCCTTCCCTAAAATTGTGATCGTAAATTTTTTCGTTGTTGTTATGCCAGTATACTATTTTCTATTTTTGTTCACCATTTTTTGTTCACGGGAAATATTTCAGATTAACAAAATGTTCGCCTTTAATTCCCGATAAGGATGAATGCAATTTTTATATAATTTTCAAAAACCCTAAAACTAAAAAAAACCCAAATTTAAAAAATGCCAAAATGAAAAATCGCCTAATTGAAATGAAAAGTATCACTCAAACTAAAACAAATCGATAAAATACAAAAACTTCAACACAAGTAAAAAAGGTCGCCAAAAAACTAAAAAAAACGCCAAACCCCGAAAAAATCACAACTAAATAAGCGTCAGTACTAAAAAAATTGCCAAAAACCGAAAAAAAGTCCAAAAAAAAACAAGCGCCATACGGAAATCTTCGTATGCAAGTCAGTCACCTTTACTGAATTTATTTTGACATTTGTTTTCCTTTGAACAATGACAGTGGGAAGCAATTTTGTAGGGACGCGCTTACGTTTTCGATCGCTTTGTTTTTGCTCGATTTATCGTACTAATGAATCTTAATAAGCATGCGAATGAAAACGTTCGACATGGTGGAACAGACTTTAAATGTAAAAAAGGCAAATATTAACGAAAGTATGTGTAAGAAAGTAACAGCCATTATCATGTAGCAAAATAAACAAATATAAAAACTTAGAGTATGAAATCAGAAAAGTTTGTCTTAACTAAAACAAAAATGAGCAGACTAACAGGCATTTGCATAATTAGTAAAGGACAAACGACAATCGCAAGACTGTTGTTAATTAGAGATGGTAAATGAACCTAAAAAACTAAAGTATTCGATTTTAACTGAAAAGTATGTATGTAAGGCTGAAATTAGCATTGACTGACACCATACACAGTGCACCAAACTCAAGAACGCTGATGATGAAGGTGTAGCAAAAACAGCATATTGTTCCGTTCTGCTAGTGTTTGTCAGAATATTTTTATGTAAATTATCAGAATGCAAACTTTATAATTAATAAAAAAAAGCAAACAAAAAAAATAAATAAATTTGAATAGAAATTATTTTAAAACTATTTCAAACTAAAATTTGTTGCAAATACAAAACTTCAGGCATTTTAATCCCAAAAATCTTGGGATTTTAAGAATCGGGATCCTGCGATTGGCATCCCTAGTATGTGTGCATGTGCGTTTGTTGTGTTTCAATCCACAACAACAAATTCAATTATATCTATACTATATTTTACTTATAATCAAATTTATAATTTAATTTCTCTGCCACCACGTAGATGACAAAATTATATTCATAATTTTAGTTTAATTTTTGTACTGGCATATTTTGTATTTGTGCATAAATTCATTACAATACCAATATTTATATTTTAAAGGAATTTCTTAGAAATGAACTGTATTAATGTATTAACTTTTTCTTTCTCTCTCTCTTTTTAAATATGTATGCAAATTATAACAACAACAACAAACAGGTACTCTTACGGTTAATGTAAATGTGCTACTATTAAGTTTGGCATCACCCGATGAAAGTAGTCTGGTAACTATAATTTATTCATACCAGCTGTTATGTTTTGTTTTTGCTTTTGTTTTTGTTTTACATTAAAATATAGCCTGCTGAATTTTAAGCAAACTTATTTAAATTTTTTTAACATTTACTTTCATTTCCTTCGAAAAATAAAATTTAATGCGTTTAGAAATACGAAGTGGAATTTCTGTTGAATCAACAGTGGAATGATCCTCGTTTACAATATGGCAACAAGTCGCATTATGATTTTCTGAATGCATTGCATCATCACGATAGCATTTGGACGCCGGATACTTATTTCATCATGCACGGCGACTTTAAGGATCCCATTATACCCATGCATTTTGCTTTAAGAATTTATCGGAACGGGACCATTACGTACGCAATGAGGTGTGTAAAGCTTAAGCGTTTTTGTTTTTTTTTTTTTTGTAATTTCTTTTATTTCATATCCTGTATTGTATTGTGTACTTTTAATTATGAATCTGTATGTATGTTTACACTTATTTATTATACAACTGCGTATATTTTTTATTTTAATTAAAACTTTCAAGCCACTACACGAGTGTAACCATTTTGTGCTGCAGCCAACTTAACGGTATAACAACAGGCGAACATATGGCAACACAGTTCCATTAAAATGTTAAATTACCCAGCAGAAAAAGGGGTCGTTAATTACAAAAGTAATGGGAGAAATAATATATTGTTTTACAAAGCAAGACAATGCATTCCCTTAGAAACGAGAGAGTAATTTTATCAAACATACAAATACAAGAGAATGGCAGGTTTGTGTCTATACAAAGAAAGTTATAAAAATCTATGGAAACCACTTTAGGGTAGTATACTCTTGGGAGCACTTGCCAATTGCCTATTCTATTGTCTATTCCGATGCAAACAAACCCTGTACGAGCTAGTAGAATTATGATTGTTCACCACCAACTGGAGGGATGGTTTATTTTTTGCTTTCCGAGCTTTAAATAAATTTGTTACTAATATTGATATATTGGTACAATGCCAAGTTATTCAAAATATTGGCCATTAGCTATGACTTGTTTCTGCTCTGCTAATTTTTGAAGCTTATAAAATTTCAGGGCAATTTAAGGTACCCAGGGGGCAAATTACGGCATTCGATACGATACGAAATTTAAAAATATTCCCATATAAACTCTATTGAAATATTTCGTAATTTCGTTCGAAAACGAGTGCCGTAGTTTGCCCCCTGTTCTGAAGTGAAGCATCTCTAGTGGGAACGTTCTGCATCGATTTAAAGAAATGATACTCGGCCGGGACAAGGTCTAGACTATAAAGCTTGTGAGATAAAACTTCCCAACCACAACTAATAAAAGATCTTTCAATAAGGTCCAAATGCTCAGTTTATAATTAACTAACGGCGCTTGTTAAACTAACGATTTTTCTTATAAATTTCATTGGTTATACCACCTTTATTATTTAACTACAGACTGTGATTTTGACCCTAATAGTTTTAGTTTTTATACATAAAATTTTAGTATTTCTTCAGCAAAACTATCGCATGTTTATTTAATTGCAAAGAGGAGAGTATGCCATTAATTATGGGGAAAAAATATCAGCCAAATGGTCGAGTTCCAATTTTCATATCACCAACTTGTAGCTATCTGAGAAGGCACTTTACGATGGCCCAAAAATGCGTTAGTTTTGCAAACTCTGACTGCGATGTGTTCACGATTTTTAACCGACTTCTAAAAAAGGAGGAGGTTATCAATTTTTAGCATTGTTACTTCTTAACTCAAATCATTTGGACATTCTTTTTTGATCTGAGAGGGTATATCTTCCATTTGGTCCAAATGTCAAAAAAAAGTGGGCGTCCCAATTTTTCATTTTTTTTTTAATTTTATGATATTTTACTGATATGATTGCTGCGAAACTAAGCAAACTCTTTATGTTCTTGTAATGACACAATTTTGAAATTTAAAAAATGGGCGGTGCTTATATTTGATCGATTTTAACAAAACCTGACACACACCTTGAGCCCTAAAAAAGACACAATATTGCATTGAAAAAAGTGCGCGGGGTTACACGCATCGAATTTTAATATTATATTTCACGTGCTTGTACTTAACCGATTTTTAAGATACTTGACGCACATCTTTGGCTCTTCAAATGACACAATCTTGCATTCAAAAAAGTGGGCGGGGCTACGCTTATTAAATCTTAATATTATATTTCACATTCTTTTACTTTACCGATTTTTACGAAACGAACGAAATACATCTTGAGTTCTGAAAAATACTTAATTTTTTTTTTTTTCAAAAAAGTAGCCGATGACACGCCCATGAAAGGTTAGTATTGAAGTAAATGTATTTCTATTTATCCGATTCCCACAAAACTTGGCAATGTGGCAGCTAATTGTAAAAAGCTGATTTAAAATAAAATAGACGCAAAATCGAATAAAGAGGCTTTTTTTGTAAAGATTTTTGTTTAAGGCTTTTAAACTCACTATGTTTGTATATTGTGATTCTCAATAACGTATTACGAGTCTTACCATAAACATAGGAAGTTGTTATGTAAATTGAAAATTCTTGGAAGTCTACTGATGAGTTCCATAAGCGGCAACGAAGTGCATATAGACATTGCTTAAAAAAAAAAACAAGCAGAATCTTAAACAAATTATTTGTTGCTATTCAATGTGATTTTGAGCGAGTTCTGTTGTTTCGTGTTGGGAAAATTTTTCACTTGCGTGTTTCGTAACGTGTTGCACATATCTTGTAATGTATTCGTGTTCAGGTCGTGTCATGTTGCAAAAGTTCGTCAGGCGCTCATCTCTAGTTCAAACCTACAAAAAAGCACATATTTTAACTGAAATGCAGTAATAAAATCCCTTCATATCTTCACGGCTGCAAGTTTATAGCTTGTGCTAACTGGGACATCAAGTAATGTTTGTGGCACAAGCACATAAATGTTTAAGCACTTGTTAAAGTTTTTTTCAGCGTTCCTTCGTATGATGTTTTATTTCCACTTTCCTTGCTTTTTTTTACTAAATTATTTAAATATGTAAATTTTACACGCGTATTCTTGTAGACTCATTAACATACAAACAAAGTAAACTTATTTTACAACCTCTTCGTCATTTCATAAAAACAAAGTATCTTCAGAAAGCCGAACATAAGTGCTATAAAAAAATAATTAATATGGATAATGGTGTTAAGGAAAAATAAACAGATTTGTATTTGTCTTAACTATTCTCTTTTATTTTGTCTTACAAAATAAAAGACAAAGTTTTCGCAATGAATCTAAAATTCAAATTCAAATTAATAATAAAACAATCGTTGAATCACCGTTTAATTGATATTGCTCTTGTCGTTGGGCTAAACATAAAAAGGAAATTTAAGAAAAAACTTAATCTGAGTTTTTTACTTAAAAGTAAAATAAAACTAATCAAAGGATGTGAATTTTGCAAATATTGGAGTATGTTACTCGTATTACGCTAATTATGGATTTTAATACAGGGTGTCTGGTAGCAGATTTATATTTTCAAACTTAAATAAAAAACGTAATAATTGAAACAAAGTTTTATTAAGAGCATTGAACGATAGAATGGAGTATTTTAAAGAGTATGTCATCCAGGTGTCTTCCGTAGAGTTGGACACACTGTTCAAAACGGAGCCTTGTGTTCTGTGCCACACGCTGCAGTAAACTTGGTTCAATTGAGCTGATTTCTCGACGAATATTTTCCTTTGAATCTAAAAGAAATTGGGGATTGTCATTATAAACCCTCTCTTTGAGGTAGCCCCATAAAAACAATCCATGGGAGTTAGATCGGGCGACTGGGGGAAATTTTCCCAAAGCAAATTCATCAAAGCTCTGGCTGTGCGTGCAGTCGCCCCGTCTTGAGAAGTGAAAATGAGCCTCGTCGCTCCAAAAAACGGGATTTACAGTGCGAAAACGCTCCAACATCGTTTCACAAAAATTTTTGCGTAAATCAAAGTCATTTTCTTTCAGTTCGTGAACGATTTGAATTTTACAAGGTTGGAACTTCAAATCCTTTTTTAAAATTTCATGAATAGTAGCTATTGGAAGTCCCAGTGAGGCCGCTCTTTTTCTTATTGAAAGTCGCAGATTTTCACGTTAACTGCTTTCAATCAGTTCAATGTTTTCGGGAGTCCTTGAAGATCGACTGGGCCCCGGCCGTGGGCCATTCATAGCCGAAACAGTTGCGTGGAATCTCTGCACCCACGAGCGAATTAAATTTACACTCGGTCCATCAATTATTCGCCGAATAGCGAACTTTGAACAAAATTGTCGACGAGCAATTACGTAAGAATCATTATTACTCTTAAAAAATGCCTCCACAGCGAACGCGCGGTGCTCACTCGACCACTGCGACGTGTGACTTACAAATCCGCACAATCGATAACTCCAACGGCGCCACCCTTCCTCCGCACCGTTTATGGCTTTTTAAAATAATCGTATTTAAAAATATAAATTTGCCACCAGACACCCTGTATATATATGTATATATATATATAATTTAATTTTTTTTAAATTTATCTTACATTTGTTTTCTTTCTTTTTAGACGACATTTAATATTATCCTGTCAGGGAAGCTTGCACATATTTCCATTCGATGATCCGAAATGTTCATTTTCAATGGAAAGCAGTAAGTAAATTTTAAACCGCATTTTATTTTAATTTGAATTCTAAAAACACAACCAAACATGAGTTTGGAAAACAAGTAAATTCTTGGTAAGACAATAAATCGTGCCAAGGCATACACAAGGATGCCAAGGTATTCATTCCTTGACGCCCGTTTAAAAAGAAAGTACGTTTGCCGTAGACAAATTTAGATAAATTAACAAAGGAATCAGAGTTATTAGAGATAAATAATAATATTTTTATTCGGAGAATCGTATTTTAATAATTCTACAATTTGTATGTTATTTCAAAAAAAAAAAATTATTCGAATAATTTGTACTATAAAAATTGTATTTCGAATAATTTTATTCGAATAACTCTTATTTGGAAACTTTTATAAGAAAATTTTTTAAATTGTATACAAAAGAACAAATTTTTATCTCCATACAGGCGCACAGTGGTTCCTAAACCAAAAAAGGTAAAAGATGACGTAAACTTTTTGAAAATGTATTATTGGGCCACCTTGTTTTAATATAATCTTAAGTATAGGGTATCAAAGTTACCCCACCTCAAGTGAGGTGAAGCTCATAACTCTTACATCATTATATATAATTTTGCATATGGACCACTAAATTTTACAGGAGAGACAAAACACTGTTAACATTTTCTATACATCGCTTAAGAAACTAGCCTAAGGCCAAGTTTATATTGGACACTGTTTAAATCCATAAATACATGTCTAAATCAAACAGTTTTTCATTAGTAATTATTCATTAGTAATTAGTGATTACGCTTTTTTTGGCTACATAATACACAGATGTAAACTCGGCCTAAATTAAAATAAATATTTTTATCAGTCGATGCGGCGTCTCATTCTCTACCGAACGGTCATATATTATAAAAAATTAATTTAGAAGGTTTACACTCTAAGCCGACGGTATATATGTATATTTATTACCACTTTTTTGGCTTACGAACCACTGTGAGACGGTTGGCAGTTCCAAAAAAAAATTTTCAGATCTTGCAACGTTCTTACAATAAAAAATTCCCAGCATAAGTTAGACTGTCAGTTCATATGGTTGTATCAAATTCGACTGAAAATCTTACAAATTAATCGCCAGACGATTATCTGACAATAAAATTATCTGACCACAGTCAAACAATTGGCGATAAATTGTCAGATCTGTCATAAGGCAGTGCCAGACTCAAATCATTTCACACAAATGTTCAATTATCAATCGCCTGTGTTTGTAATAAAAATTTTTATATACTGTAAAGAATCAATTGTAATGATTTTAACCGCATACATACATACATATATTGTATTATATTTTTTCACTTGATGATTTTTTCATTCTCAGATGAAATAACCTTGCACATCTGACAATAAAAAAATGCTTCACAATAATTTGACAATGGCAGCAAAATGTGTGCGCATGATTGTCATATTTCGGACAAGTTGTTGGCTTTGAACAATAATCTGACAATAATAGCACACACACGATTGTCATATGTCTCAAAATCTGTTGTCAGCTGGTAGTCTTACAATGGACGCATAATACTTTTTCTGGCAACGTTGTCACTTCGCACGTACATTTTATACAAATAAAAAATTATTCGAATAAAAATTATTCGAATAAACTATTATTTTAATAATAACATAGCACTAAAAATTGTTGAAAAAAATTACTATTAACATTAAAATACTTGAATAAAATAATTATACTAAAAGCGTGCGTTTGAAAAAATTAGAACGAAAATAATTACTCGGAAAATAAAAAAAAAATATTCGAATAAATAAAAAATTTTAAAAATATAATTTTTCAAAGTTCCTAGATTAAGTTTTGAGCGAATAATTTCAACATGAATCATTTTAATTGGGTCTCCTATTTTACATTCAAGAAAATAAAAATGACACGAAAATTTAAATCTAGACGAATTTTAAAATTACGCTCAACATCATTTATGGCATTTATAAAATTTTTAAAAATTTATCATTGAATAGAATATGTATAAAGAAATTAGAAATGCTAATAAAACTACTTGTACAAACGTTTTCTACAAAAAAAAAATAAAAAATTATTGGAATATTAGAAAAAAAGGAATGTAGTTGACTTCGAAAGAATTTTATCTTTATTTACTGAAACCATGCCACATTTATATATGAGAACGTTGAAAGTCGCACATAAAATTCTGAAATCATTATTTCCTACCAAACTCAAAAAACAAAAACTTGAAACATTAAGGCTCAAAATCACAGTCTTTAGTTAACTAATGAATGCGGTTTAAAAAATGAAATTGATAAGGAAAATCGTTAGTTAAACCACGGGCGTTAGTTAACTATAGGCTGTGAATTTGGAACTTAAAATCAAATAGAAACTTAAACTCTTTGGAGCAGCCGTTAATCAGCTGATTGGACGCTCCGCTTCTCAAAAAATATTAAAGAGCAATTCTTATTTTATATTTATTAAATCTTAAACTCAATTTATATATATATATATATATATTTTCTTTTTCTATAAAAAAAAAACTAAACAGTTTCATATGAAGAAGCACAAATAAAATATATTTGGAAAAACGATGAGGACACTCTACGTAAGAGCCCCTCACTGACAACATTGAACGCGTATTTGATTAAAAATCAAACAACTGCCTGTGATCAAAACAGCTGGAGAGGTAAGTCTTTCATGATTATAAAGTAGCTTTATTAATTTTATTTTTTAAATATGAAATTAAACTTTTATATTTTGTATCATTTTATATTTTACATTTCTATACCCTTCGCCTCAGGTAGAAATATTTTCCATAAGTGACTAACTTTTGAAATAGGAAATAATTCATATATCACGCTTGCTTAGGCAGGCTACAAACGTTGCAACCATTAATACAACTTGATTAGGTTTCATAGGAGATTGTTATGTTCTATCTTGGTTTTTATTTTTTGGCGTGTTACATTAAACGGCCATAATATTAATAGATATGTTGTACACAAGTTGTAACGCTTGGCTAGCAAACGCGTTGTCTCAACGTTTCTGACCTGTGTGGGATGCTTTTTAGGATTCTATTTATTGACCGTTTCAAACACAACATTGTAGACAATGTGAAAAAATCAAAAATAAATAAAAATATCTTTGCACAAAACAATGAAAAATCGTTAAAAATTTTATCAGATCGAACAAGAGCAAATTGATGAAAATTCGTTCTTAAGCCGTGACTACAAAATCAGGCTAAATTTAAAACGACAAAGACTAAAAGAAAAATTCTGAAATTAAAAATAAGATTTACAACTCCCAAAGCACTCAGTGCAGATCAAAATATTTCCAAATTTTAGGGGGAAAAACAGGCTTAAATCGGAAATAAAATTAGAAATTAATGAAAACTTTTTCAATAACAACCAAAAAGCCCCCAACAAAAATTTAAACTCGCGCAACAAACATTTTATGCGATTTTGAATCTGTTTTTATTCTTAACCGACTTCAAAAAAAAGGATAACCTCAATTCATTTTGTTTGTTGTGTTTTGTCACTTCATAGCTCACTATCTTTTAGAAAGATTTTAAAAATAATTTTTTTTCCCTGGGACCTGTATATACAGCTTCCATTTGGTCCCATTGATGTCGATCTCAGGTGGTAATGGTTTTTGGCGTTGTTTCAGTATTGATGGTTGTGAAAAACGACCACTATGGTTTGCCAAAGACGAAGATGAAGCGGTAGGTGGTGCAAGATATGATTTTTCAACAGAAGACGCTGAAGAGGATATTTGTCGCCCATTTGGAGGGAGGAGCAAAGCTCCGCATGGTGGTCCCTTTGGTGGGGCCATTGCGCTACTTAAACGATTAGCTGGTTGACCTGGGTATCGTGCTCGTTCATTAATTTTTTGTTTAGTTTTAATTTTGATATTTTACTTATCCGATTGCTATAAAGCTCACCAAACTCGTGCAGAGAAACAAGCCGATCGGCTCAAGAGCCTTCGGCTAGCCTCGGCTCAAAATTGCAACCGGCTAATTGTTTTTTATAGTTGCTAATTTGTACTACATCTTACAAATTATATGGAAGACATCAGGTGTTTGAAATTTTTTTATAGAAATGTGTTTAAAAAACTTATAAAAAGCGACTGTCAATGTCAGGCGACTCAAGCCGGCTTATGAGCCGCCGCCGACTATTTTTTTCTAAGACGGCTTGTTTCTCTGCTCTCGTAACGACACAAACTCAAAGCTGAAAAAATGGGCGGACCCACGCGCAATAAAACTTAATATTATATTTAACAGGCTTCTATTTGACCACTTTTTGAGAAACCTGTTACACAGCCTGAGCTCTATATAAAATACACAATCTTGAATTAAAAAAAGGGGCGTGGCCATGCCTATTAAATTTTAGTACATATTACATTTCACTTGCTTCTACTAAACCGATTTTTACGAAACTTGGCACACACTTTGAGCTTTTGAAAAGACACAATCTAGCATACAAAAAGTGGGCGGGGCCATGCCTATTAAATTTTAGTACATATTATATTTCACATGCTTATGTTTTACCGGTTTTTGCGAAAGCTGGCACACAGCCTGAGCTCTATATAAAATACACAATGTTGAATTCAAAAAAGGGGCGGAGCCACGCCTACTAAAGTTACATATTATATTTCAGGTGCTTGTATAGTTAACCGATTTTTACGAAACTTGGCACACACTTTGAACTTTGAAAAAGACTTGATACTGTGTTCTACTTATACGATTCCCACGAAACTTTGCACATAGTTTCGGCTTCAAAAGAATGAATAAAAAAGGGGGCGGGCCCATGCCCATTAAAGATTAATATAATCTTTCACGTTCTTCTACCCGATCAATTTTTACGAAACTTGGCAAGCTGCTTGAGCTCTGAAAGTGACGCGATATTGAGTTGAGAAAAGTCTGCGAACACTAATGTTTGCCAAATAGGGTGTGGTCACGCCCCTAACAGTATGACTTTTTGGAATTTTAAGGCAGTTTATATCACATGCTTTACATGTGCTCATTTTCTATAGGAAAAAAACAAATGCTCTCCGGATTTGGGTAATAGTCTTGCGCTTCCGAACCCTTGAGCAATAAGAAGTTTCGTGTTTGCTATTTAAACTAAAAATAAAAATATTTTTATAACTGGGCCGGGTGTGTGCCAATTCATCTAATGATATAAAATTTTTAAAGATTGTGCGTTTATGCATATAGAAAGTTCATAAAGAAAATATTTTTAATTTGAATTATTTCGTCTTGAAAGCGTGTTTTGAGTTTCAAATGCATTTTCGGCGATTATGCTCATTTACACTTCAAGTTTTTACTTTGGCGAAGGGTATACTCGTATAAAATTTATTACTATCGAATATTTTATTTTTATTTTTGATTATGTTATAGCAAGTTTCCGTTTAAATAATATTTCCAAGCAAAATATTTATATGATTCTAAAATTGTTGTGTTCCCTGTTACTTTATGGTATTTATATATTTTATTTAATTATGTTCTCACATGTCTGAATTTATGTTTTCTAATAGTATTTTTTTCCTCTATCTATTTCGAATGTAGCAATTAAAATTTGTTTTAGTATAAAATAAAATTCTTTCTTGCTTTTTTTTCTTTCTATTATTTTAGTGCAAATTTTTGCAATATGAAGAATGAAAACAAAAAGTTTATTTTCTTAAGTAATTTAGCCAAAGTTTTATTAAGCAAAAACTATATTTAGCTGCATTGAAAACAAAGTGAATGTATGAGTAATTAGTTAATTTTTTTTTTATTAGCCTACTCTAGACAGAAAATTAAATTGTTTTTAATTTTAATTAGCTTTCAACCCATAATTGATAATGCCAAGGCAGCATAAAAAATTCGAGTATTTGAGATTTTCGAAATTAGAATGGCTTTCAAATATGTAAATAAATATAAATTTTCCTTTTGAACAACAACCATAATATTTATTCTTTGATAATGTACATATACTCGTATGCTTATTTTTTTTATAATGATATATATTTAAGACATTTATAGTATATTGCATTTTATATATAAATAAATATTAAAAAGTTATGGTTATAATTTTGAGTTTTAGCTGAGCTGTTTTATTTTTGGCCCCTTATTTTGGCTCAAAAACGAATTGAATTAGCGTAAATAGCTAGTGCGAAAGTAAAATCATTTAAATAAATATTAATTAAAGCCGAACAACGTTTAATTGATTTAATTAAACATTTGTTTGTTTTGTTTTACATATCTATTACTTTCTACTATCATTTCAATTTCAATTTCAATTACGAAGGGAACTACAGCTGTCTTAGAGTCGATTTAATATTTACCAGAGATCGAGCATTCTATTTCACCACCGTTTTTATACCTGGCATTATATTGGTGACGTCATCATTTATAACATTCTGGTTAGAATGGAATGCTGTGCCGGCTAGATCCATGATAGGTAAAACAATACGCCAAACACTATCTACTCCTAATATCATTTACCAAAATAAAATAAAAATTCAAAAAAAAAAAAAGATAACAAATATAAACAGAATAATACAACAAAAATTTTAATAAACCATCACAAATAACATATTAAAATCTGTACCTAGTACATTCAACCTAAAAACAAATGTCAATTATCTACCAAAATTTGAAAAAAAAAAAAATAAAGAAAAAAATAATCAAAACAGAGTTTTCATTTCGCAAACATCAGAGAACTCAATCAACTTCACACCATTTCCTTTTTGACACCTTGCCAAACAAATGAAATTTATCTCTTTTTTTCTATTATATAATTTAACTTTGCCACACTGCTGCTGCCTCCATACTCGTATGTGAAATTATTATTCGATTGTTTTTTTTTTCGAAAAATATTATTTTAAAAAGTTTTTAGTTTTTCTACAAAATTTTTGTAATAAATTTTTATTGCCAAAGGCCGTGATACACTAACATACGCAGTCGTGCGATTTTTTGAGAAAATGCAACCCTGGTATGATGGAGTTCATTCATCAAATCAGGGTTGTATTTTGTGGTAGATTGTGCTATTGCGTAGTGCTGCCCTCTTTAAAATTTTATATATTTATATATAATTTTTTTTTCTAATTACATAAAAAGCGTAACATAATGTTTTGCAACATTTATATTGTAAAATAAAATTAAATTTTTCATTTAAATTTTTAAATTTGGGTTTTCTTGTGTCTCAATCTTCGTCGGATAAAAATTATACTCGTATTGTTTCTTCAATAAACTCTCTATTCGTTTATTTTATTTTTTTTTTAACATAATTATCCCTTAAGTATTTTGTAGCTAATATTGAAATACATATTATTGTCTTTTTTTCAAATACAATTCAAATACATTTACTAATTATTAAAACGACATCACTATCTACTATCAAAATCAAATGCAAATTTTTCCAACTTATTTTATGTGTTATTTTCCTCTTGCATGAACCTCTCTCCCTCAATTTTTCTTTTAAATTCAAATTATTTGGTAGTCAACGCAGTAATAGGGGAAAAATATAGTTTAGGCAAAGTTAGGTTTACATTAGAATTAGTTAGTAAGTAGCCTACAGGACAGTCAGTGAGTGCTAAGAATTAGTATGGCACTTAGTTAGGATTTTTAGTTTTAGTATATCAAATTACTTGTATATATGTTAAACATTTTGTAACGTGTCTTAAATGCTGTACACAATGTCTGCATTATTAATGTGGTATGTCTTCTGCTACACCAAATAAGTTAAGCGCAATAATATTATTAAAAAGAACTTCTATATACAGTGCGAAAAATGTAATTGCTAGATCAAGCAACATGCAATTCTCAATATGTAATTTTTTTAACTAACTCTCAGCTCTCTCTCTCTCTCTCTCTCATCATCTTATTACCTTAAAACTATTATTATAGTCAATCGATTTGAGATTATTTTTTTATTTGCCTCTTCGTCGCATTGCCAATGGTAGGCGGGGTGAAGGGTAGTCACACCCACTAAAATTTAACTTGGTATTTTATATAATTCTGCCCAAGCTATTCCTGTGATATTAAGCACTCACCTTGAGCTCTTCTTATGTAAGAAAAGTGCACAGGAAATTGGTATTGAGGCCCAACATATTACTTCACATACTTCTACCGATTAGTAGGGATATACTCGTATTGTACAGTACAGAAAAAGCAACAAGCTTCTCGCATAAGAAAAAACTACACGTGCCTTGTCAGTATTATTATAAACCAGCTGTATGTGTTGTTCTGTTTTGAATCAGCTGTTTTATTTCTGTTCAATTGAAAATCTACGAGGTGTGTTCAAAAAGTGTCGCGAATTTTGTGTTTTTTCAAAAATTATTTCAAAGTAATCCCCCTCAGATTCGAAGCACTTCAAAAAAACATTTTTTTTATCTTATTCAGCACCTCCTTCAATGCCGTCTTTATCTCGTCAATCGTAGCGTAGCGTCGTCCTTTCATGGCCTCTTCAGTTTCGGGAATAAGAAAAAGTCACAAGGGGCCAAATATGGGGAATGCGGTGGCTGCGGCATCATTAGTGTGTTGTTTTTGGCCAAAAAGTCGCGTACAAGCAACGATGTGTGAGCAGGGGCGTTATCGTGGTGCAAAAGCCAATTTTTGTTCTTCCACAAATCCAGGCGTTTCTGGCGGATTGCTTCGCGCAAATTGCGCATAACTTGCAGGTAATATTCCTTATACACCGTTCTACTCTGTGGCAAAAACTCATGATGCACCACGCCCCTGCAATCGAAGAAAACTTTAAGCAAAACTTTCACATTCGACCGAACTTGGCGCCCTTATTTCGGTCTTGGTTCGTGCGGCAGCTTCCATTGAGATGATTGAGCTTTGGTTTCCACGTCATAACTATAAACCCACAATTCTTCACCAGTTATGACCCTCTGGAGCAAATTTGGGTCGTCGCGGACAGAGTCTAACAGCTCATTCATGCGATGCTGTTTTTGGTCGAAATTGAGCAATTTTGGTACGAATTTCGCGGCGACGCGTCTCATAACCAAATCATTGATAAAAATCAAATGGCACGAGCCAGTCGATATGTCTAGGTCCTCAGCAACTTCTCTAATGGTAATTCGACGATTGGCCAAAACCATTTTCTTCACTTCATCAATTTTTTCGCCTAATATTGAAGTGCTCGGGCGTCTGGCAAGCTCTTCGTCGTTTACATCTTCTCGGCCTTCTGAAAACATTTTGTACCAACGACAAACGTTGCTTCGGTCCAAGGTAGCTTCTCCGTATGCCACAATCAACATTCGGAATGCATACGCGCACTTAATTTCGTTTTTCACACAAAATTTTATACAGGTTCTTTGTTCCATTTTTTTTTTTTTCGAATAGATAAAAATCGAAGACGAGCCAAAACACGTGCAAGCAAAGCAGCTGTCAACTATTAACTGAACATTCAAAATTACCGAAATTGTCGGCTTAAGTGAGAGACATGAATACCAACATAAATAACACCACAAAAAAAATCAAAATTCGAATATACGTAACCCGCGAAAATTCAAAATTCGCGATACTTTTTGAACACAACACGTACACGGTGTCTGGTAGCAGATTTATATTTTAAAAATTGGATAGAAAACGTAATAATTGACACAAAGTTTTATTAAGAGCATTGAACTATAGAATGGAAATGCTGATTTTATTTTTTAAAGAATATGTCATCCAGATGTCTTCCATCGAGTTGAACACACTGTTCAAAACGGAGCCTTGTGTTCGGCGCCAACACGCTGCAGTAAACTTGGTTCAATTGAGCTGATTTCTCGACTAATATTTTCCTTTAAAGCCACAATAGATTGGGGATTGTCATTATAATCCCTCTCTTTGAAGTAGCCCCATAAAAACAATCCCTGGTAGTTAGATCGGGTGACCTAGGTGGCCATGGGATGATCAGTTTTTGGGGGAAATTTCCCCGCAGCAAATTCATCAAAGCTCTGGATGTGTGTGCAGTCGCCCCCATCCTGTTGAAACCCCGTGTGTGAAGAGGAGGATGGATGAGGTCGCAGGTTTGGATACTAGAATTCCGTCATCATGCGTCGATTATTTTCATTGTTGACATTCGTCGCCTAGCCTCGAGAATTTTCGAAAAAAAAAATGGTCCAATTATATCATGCGTGGTTAAGGCACACCAAACAGGTACCCTGGGGCAATGCAATGGTTTTTGATACTTCAATAGAGGATTGCGGGTTCTTGGAGACCAGTAACGGCAGTTTTGCTTGTTCACGTGGCCGCTTAAGTGAAAGTGAGCCTCCGCGCTCCAAAAAATGGGATTTACAGTAAGAAAACGCTCAAAGTCACTTTCTTGCAGTTCTTGAACGATTTGAATTTTAAAAGGATAGAACTTCAGATCCTTTTTTAAAATTTCATGAATGATCGCTCTTGGAAGTCCCAGTGAGGCTGCTCTTTTCCGTATTGAAAGTAGCGGATTTTCACGTAAACTGCTTTCAATCAGTTCAATGTTTTCGGGAGTTCTTGAAGATCGACTGGGCCCTGGCCGTGGGCCATTCATAGCCGAAGCAGTTGCGCGGAATCTGCACCCATGAGCGAATTAAATTTACACTCGGTCCATGAAGTATTCGCCGAATAGCGAACTTTGATCAAAATTGTCGACTAGCAATTACGTAAGAATTATTATTACTCTTAAAAAATTTCTCCACAGCGAACGAGCGATGCTCACTCGACCACTGTGACATTGTGACTAACAAATCCGCACAATGGATAATTCCAACGGCGCCATCGTCCCTACGCTCCGTTTATTGCTTTTTGCAATAATCGTATTTAAAAATATAAATTTGCCACCACATTCTTCACTTCTATTAAAAATAAAATCAAACAAGTTTAAAAAACGTCAATAAAACTACTTACATTGTGCTTCTTCTTTTTATTCCCAAACAAAACGTTTGTGAAAAAACACACATATTTTTTGGGGAAAAACTCACGGGAATAGAAATCGGCGATGCCATATTTTTTGCGAACAAGTGAGATTTTTCACGTGGAAATAATTCACAATTGCAACTTTTGGGGAAAAGGGAAATATTTCGCGGGTATAAATATTTACGAGAGGGGTGATTACATTATTGCATTTGTTTTCAAATTTCAAGTACATATTGTTAGAGATAAGGCAACGTTTGGATTACCTATGCTCTTCTGCGGTGAGTAATGTGTGTGAAAAAACATAAATAAATTTTTTATATTTTTTTAAAATTTTGTCTAAGGTTCCTTGTAAAAAATTTTTTTGTTGCGCACGTGCTTTGAAGTCTAGGATGTATTATGTCTTTTAGGTTGAATAAACAAATGAAAAAAGTGAAAGACAAAACTCAAAACAAGAGCTCGCAATGTATAATAAAACTTATGCTTAAAAAGTAAAAATTAAAAAAATTTCAAAAACTCGACCTCTACCAACTTTAAACCGTTAAAGATCGTAAATGGTCATTCGAAATTAAAAGTCTGTTGGCCGCCATATTGAATTTTGACTAACACACATACATACATACATACATACTCGTAGACTGCGTCGAGCAGTAGTCGCCCTCTAGTCAACCTAGAACCATATGTCTCTATGTCAACACTCTTTTCTATAGCGACAACTGCACTAGTTGAAATGTCGACAACTTTGCTTTTATGCGCGCGTTGAGATACGTTAGAAACAACAGTTCTAGTGTATTTCTGGTGACATTGTCAATGAACACGTCAATAGTTTGATTTTCTTTTTTACTATGCTGTGCAATATTCACCCTTATGCCAGTTGTCGACATCGACGTCACTTTAACACAATACCAAAAAATTTAAGCTTGGGTAACCGTTCTCGAAAATAACTGACACCTGTTGGCAGGGTTATGCTATTTTCTAGACCTTGGGAAACGGAAATAGATTGTCAGTAGCACAAAATTTTTCTCGAGAGCGACTAAACAGACCCCCATTTTTTGGTATTGTGTTAAAATGACGTCGATGTCATGTATGTATGTGTTTAAGTTTGTTGCCCTAACATTATAAAATTGTAGATGAGGGTCACTAAAATGTACTAGTAGTGAATATTTGGTTCAAATGTGTCCATATGGTCGTAAAAGAATAGTACTAAAGTCTACTGGTAGATTTTCAATGACAACCCCATGTTATATGACAATGTCACCAGTAAATCACTACAATTTCACTATTCGCATTTTCTGCAGGGCGGGTAAAAAGCACGCATAAATGGAAAAATCTATACATATAAAAGTATGAGTATATTTGATTGCTACAATCATAAATTCTGTTCAGCAGAACCCACCGCACACAATCATGAACGAGTATTTTTGCAAAGTGCTGTTAATAATTATAACTACGAAAACTGCAGAAAGAGAAATCTTCGTATTATAAATTATTAATTCGCATATTGAGAGATGCATCTGTTTTGATCCGGCATTTAGTTTCGCGCAGTGTATTGTTGTTGTTTGCATAATTTCTATGTTAAAATCTAAGCTATAACTAAACAAAACAAAACAAAAAAAAATAAAAAATCTATGTACTAACTTACAAAATTTTGATGATATGCCAACATGGTGTCTTCTTCTGTATTCTGTATGTATTTATTTAAAGGTAATTACAGTTGTCTACAAGTTGAGTTAACGTTTACCCGTGATCGTGCGTATTATTTTACAACCGTTTTCATACCTGGCATTATATTGGTGACTTCATCCTTTATTACCTTCTGGCTGGAATGGAACGCAGTGCCAGCCAGAGTTATGATCGGTACGTAAAATACAACTTTCTACCTTCCTTACAAAAAATTTCAAAAAAAAAAAAAAAAAAAAAAAAAAAAAAAAACTATACATACAACATATATTTTGTTTTCTCTCTCTGTCTCTACTTAAATATACTGTAACTGTAGCAACTAGATATTTAATAAAATTAAATGTATGAAAAAAATTAATTATGCGAAGATTTTTCGCAAATACTTAGTTTATAGTTGTTGTTGTTGTTGTTATATCGTTTCCAAACGTTACCAATCCATTTCTGCCATTTGGTGTACAAAGAGAAACAAAACGAACGAATAAAACTACTTAAATAAAATTACAAAAAACATTTATGTACATCCGGTTCCAACGATGCTGACTTGATTGGGTCTGCGGTTAAAAAGTTTTGTTTTCCACGTCTTAACACAGCAAAATAATTAAAAACAAACAAACAAGTTTAGTTCAATGTTTCAATTGTTTCATTGTCTAAATAAATAAATCCATAGTTTTTGGAGAACAGTAAATATGTCAGAGGTTTTTAAGGTTTCTTTTTACTTTTTAGTGTAAGAAAAAGTTTTGGTTTTATTTTCCGTTTTGTGCAATTTATTTAATAGCATTTCGTGTACAAGTTCTTTCCAAGCTCAATAGAAACGTTTCTGTTAATTTGTCTTTTATCTGATTATTTAATTATGTTTTCGTCCAATAAGTTGATATTTGATTTTATCTGCACATGCATGACCTGATTTCATGGCACACATACACACATTTTACATCCTTTTATCCCTAATCAGCTGCATATTTACACATCAATATATACAAAAAATAGTAACAAAAACACAATCTTAGATTAATGTATTTTAATTGATGAAAATATAAAAATATTAAAAGAAAATGGCAAAAATTTCTTTGAAATACAATCCTTAAGAGGAAATTGTTACTGCAAGAGATGAAGAAATCTTTCGATATATTTTACGCGCAAAACAGAAAGGGATCTAAGGGTAAAAACCGGTTTTGTTCAGGAGAGCCATTTTAAGGATTTAAATACGTGTATCTTTGGTGTACCATCACCATCATCAAACGCGCATATCACTTTTGGGGCATGGGATCGGTCTCATTCGATGCTCAGATGTTGTCCACACCAAAAAAAAAGTGAAAATTGATTTTTTTTTACCCTTAGGTCCCTTTCTCTATGCCTTGATACCTTCCAAATACACTTCACCCTATTGGTTGGTTGGTTAACATGGTTGTTTGCTACCTACAAGCGATCAAGTTGAATAATGAGACTCGCTTTTGATAGATACTACTCTACTCGTACGAGTCCTAGCCAATGAATAAAGTTTGAATCCAGTGCTAGATCCAGTGATCAGTCATAATGGATTCATCCCGTTGCGTTCGGGTATAGCAGAAGTTCTTGCATACCATTGTGTGCTACCGCCGATAAAGCGTTCAGTAGGCGTTTTCCCGGAAATTTATATAGTGTAGTGTATATCCCTTCCCTTGTGTGTTTTAACCGCTGCGACAGAATGTATGCCTCTTATCGTGGTTGGCGCATTTCGAGCACGACGGATCAATAAGTCCGTGACTTTTTGAACTTCCCTCGTAGTTATATGAAATGCAACACTATTCCCATCAACTACTACTACTGACTACTGTCAAATTTTGAGCAAGTGTCGTCATTTACTTTGCGTTTAACAGCTGTTCAAAACATAAAACCTCGTGTATTTTTCGAAAAATGGAAAAAAGTGAATTTCGAGTGCTCACTAAACATAACTTTTTGCGAAAAAAAACCATCAATCAAACCAAGGAAAAGCTCGATAAATACTATGGGGACTCTGCACCATCGATTTCAATGCTAAAAAAGTGGTTTATTGACTTTCTTTCGCTGTGGTCGCACAAGTACAAATGACGCTGAATGTTCTGGACGGCCAATTGAAGTCAGTACACCCGAAAATTTCGAAAAAAATCCACGATATGGTGTTGGCCAAAACAATAAATGGCGAATATTATGTCAACTTATTATACCGATTTAATGAGGATTTAAAAAGAAAACGACACCATATGGCCAATAAAAAAGTTCTTTCTCATCAAGATAAGGCACGGGTGCACACGTGTGCAGTCTCAATGGCAAAACTCTATGAATTGGGCTACGAATTGGTACCTCATCCGCCATATTCTTCGGATTTAGCCGCTAGTGACTACTTCCTATTTCCAAACCTAAAGAAATGGCTCGGTGGAAAGAGATTTAGCTCCAACTATTTTTTTGGAAGGGATACAAAAACTAGAGAAACGTTGGACTAAGTGTCTGGAACTCAAAGAAGACTAGGTTGAAAAATAAAATAACTTTTTATATAAAAACCTGTGTTTCTTCAAAAAGTCACTGAGTTAATAATCCACCCTCGTAGATTAAATAACACTGCAACATTTTTGCTTTAATCTAGGGCCAAATTGCCGTATTCGAAGTCGGAAGACGCCAACCACGATCAGAACCATTATGGGAAAGACTTAGCCTACTAAGCCTAACTGCCAACGCTCCGCAACCCACCTCGAGTTGCTTTTCCTATTTTTGCCTAATATTTATTTTGAGCAGCTACAGTGGAATAATGGCTGGAAAAATTTTAAAAATTTAATCAAAATTTTCAATATTAATTATATTTTCAACAAGAGCTGAACGAAAAAAAAGTTAGCACCACTGGATTCTGCCTACTCGAATTATATTTATCACCTTGGTGCACTTCTTGTTAAATTTTTGCACAATTTCTTGGTTTCCACAAGAAACTAAAGATTTATGGCAGTTGTTATTTGCCACTTAATGCCGATAGCACAGTTTTTGGTGGCATTGCCAGCACTAAAGTTATGTTGCCATCCATAACCAACCAATTAATAACGGAAGTACACTCTTGAAAAAAAAATTAATCTAATCGACAATTGAGCTTTTAAAAATAATGGAAGTTTTTCCAATTTCAATTCGAAAAAAGTTTAAATTAATATTTTTGTATTACATTGTCAATTCTTCTTAAAATACAATTTAAAACTTTGAGTATTTTTAACTTCAATATAAGCTAAATTTAATTGAATCCTTTTAAGTTTTTTAAATTACAATTGCAGAATAAATATAAATAAAATTTCTTGTCGTGTATGCAATTGCAATTGCTGGTTTTTTACACTCACAGTTATCAAATAGAAAATTGTCGAAATTTTTCAAATTCCAATTCCAGCAATATGCAATAGTTATTTAGTTAAAATAAAAACAAACTTAGTTAGTGATTTTTTGGGAATTGTAACTATTTAAGTTTAACATTTGATAATGCACTAATAATGAAAAAAATTATTATTTTACTTATTTAGTAAAATAGTTTTTATTAAAAATCGATTGATTATCGAATCGATTGTTTTAGCTGGATCCTATGAGCATTTCACTGCTGCTAATGCAGATAATCCGGGAATATTTACCCAAAAATTTCTTAGAACATCTACAGATATTAAGTTAATCTTCCATTTAAACAAATATCAAAGTTGAAACAAGAACTCAATAAACAACATGTTTTTTATTTTCTTACTTTACCATTGCTACCATTGGCTGACTTTTTTTCAGCTCAAATTGTAGTTGTAAAGAAAACATATGTAAAAAACAACAACAGCTGTTCATTGCTTTAGCAATAATAAAGTGTTGCCACATAAGTATTTTTGACCGAGTGCAGTCAAGTTAATAATTAATATTTTTTTGGGAATTATTACAATTTAAATTTAACATTTGTTAACGCACTAATAATCCCAAACTATTATTTTACTTATTCAGTAAAATATTGTTTATTAAAAATAAATTTAAAATAAATCAACTTATTTCAATTAATATCATAATTGGATATACAACAATTTTTCGATCTATTTCCAATTTAATTGTAATTAAAATTTTCTAATTTAATGAAATGAAAATTTTCTATTACAATTCAAATAAAATGTAATTGGAACTTTTTAATAAGAAACAGTTGTATTCCAAGCAGATATAATAGATTTTTTTTTCTGTTTGATTCCAATTCCAACTTAAAGTAAATTTTTTCCAATTTATTTTATATATATGCAAATATATATATATTTTATATATATATACATACGAGTATATGTATATATGGCTGCCTTTGTGGCTGAGTAGTAGCCAGTCGAGAGGTCGTGGGTTCAATACCCGCCATAGACCCCAGTTGTTTTCCGCAGACAAATTAAACGCTGCACAAGTTGTGTTTGTTAAAAAAAAAATACTCATAATAAATAAATAAAAATAAATGTGTAATTGAAATTTTGTAATTCAAAGTTTGTAATATCAATTCCTAATTTACGTAAACGAACATTTTCAATTCCAATTCCAAAAATATTAAATTGGAATTCTTCAATTAGCTACAGTTGTCAAATAAAAATGATGAAGGAAGTTAATACAAACTCATTTTTTTAGAGTTATAATTACAAAATAAATTGAATAATTGAAACTTTTTTACTCGAATTCCAATTGTTTCTTTAATAAATGCAAATTAGTTTTTTTATAAATTTTTCAATTACAAATTCAATTCCCATAATATGAAATATAATTTTTTTATCCCAATTGTAGGTATATAAAACCATAAAATTATCCATTACAATTTTAATTAAAGGTCATGGAAGTTTTTCAATTAGAATTATAATTATATGAAATTGAAATTTTTTCAATTTATGAAATTGAAATTTTTTCAATTTATGAAATTGAATTTTTTTCAATTTATAAAATTGAAATTTTTTCAATTTATGAAATTGAAATTTTTTCAATTTATGAAATTAAAATTTTTCAATTTCAATTTTATTTAAGAGTAGTCAAAGTTTTTCAATTACAATTTTACTTAAATGTAATTGAAATGTTTCAATTCTACTTCGAATCAAATGTAATAAAAAAAAGAAACAATCACCCTTATTCCAGTTGTCGACATCGACGTCACTTTTACACAATGCCAACAAATTGGAGCTTGTGTACGCGTTGTCGAAAACAACTGACTCCTGTTGGCATGTTTATGCTCTTAGGGAATGGAAATACATTGTCAGTAGCAGAAAATTCTTCTCGACAGCGAGTAAACAGCCCCCAATTTTTTGGTATTGTGTTAAAGTGACGTCGATGTCGATGTCGACAACTGGAATAAGGGTGAATACTTTGCTTGTCCTTAATATAATTTTAAATAGAGTTTTTATAATTAAAATTTATAATTTACATAAAATGTAATTGAAATAATTTCCATTCCTTTTCCCATTGAAGGTAATTAAAATTTTTACTTCAAATTTCAATTAGCGGTATTGGGAATTTTTTTAATTGCATTCCAATAAAAGTGATTGGAGATTTTTAATTATTTATATCTTATTTAAAAGGAAAAAAAATTGGCAACCAATTTTACATCACGACGCTGAATCAACAAATAGTATATTGTACATAAATTTGTATTACACTAGAAACAAATTTGTAAAAAAAAAAGTAAAACAATTAAATTCAAAATACATTGATGCATTGGCGTAATTTTGAAACGGAATTTTTTCTATGTTTATTTTTTTTTAGTTTTTGCTTTTGGCCAAAATCTATTGCTTTCAGAAGCTGCAATTGCATTCACACACACACCAACACACCAACACAACAACACAAACACAACAAATCAATTTCAAGCAATTCATACTCCTACAATCTGAAATAAGAGAAAAACTAAAAAAAATAATCTCAAATACCATTTTTGCAAAGTATCGGCAAAGTATTGAAATCAAATAAAAACTAAAAAAAATATATATATTCCAAATATATACATATACATACATCATCGGCTATACACAATTGTGCTGTACATTTTTATAGCCTTTTTTATTTATTTGTAACTAATTTTAATCGATTTTTAATTTCTTTCTCCCACACAACGTTTTAAATCTAAAATACAAAAAAAAAACGACAACAATTGCCAATGCCGACGTTTGCAAAAACATATCCAACCAAAAAAAAAAAAGGTGTAACAACAATGTTGAATTTCTTCACAACATCCAACGGTTTCCGCAGCACACTACCAGTGGTATCGAATCTTACAGCCATGAATGTATGGGATGGAGTTTGCATGTGTTTCATTTATGCATCCCTTCTAGAATTCGTTTGCGTCAATTATATGGGACGCAAGCGACCGCAACACAATGTTGTCTATCGACCCGGCGAGAATCCCGTTACACAGGTAAAGTATACACGCCAGCAGTAAATAAATTGATTTCAATTGCAATAAAATAGAAAAAATAAATAAAAACAATCAGCTAGTTAAACTATTTAGATCTATTGTATATGTGTGTGTACGAAATTTATAAAAAATATTTAAAAAAAAACTGCAACAATCAATCACTCTCTAAACACCAGGCATAGAGCAAAAACAAAATATTACATTACTTAATTAAAAAGTTCTCAAAGTACATACGAGTATGTATGTATGTATGTCAGCTTGTGTGTTTATGTACATACATACTCGTACATACATACATATATGTATATTTTGATACAAAATTATAATATTAAATTTTCGGCAAACAATAAACGGATCAAAATCGAACAATTCATGAAACAACAAAATCAATCAGCCAATCTTTATATCTATCCTTGTCTCTCCAACTTTAAACTTTTCGTACAATCTTTTGTCGTTATCTTTTGATAAAACAGTTCTATATATCAATCAATCAATCTCAATCAATCGATATTAATATTATTTTTCCTCAATCATTTTGATTTGATTCTCTCCACCATTCCAGTTCATTTTGTAATTTCTTTGATTTTTATTTTCCTTCTCAATAGTTTGTTTTCCTAGAGATCACTTACCAACAATTATTAGTTCACACTTTCTCTATTAAATATTATATCGTGCGCTCTCTTTACTACTTTCTATATATCTCTCTCTCTCTTTATATATTTATAGTACTCTTTATAATAACAGTATTCTCTTGATATATACATATATAACATAAATCTCTTTAACTTTTAAATTTATTTATTATATTTTGTACTACTTCTCTGTTCTGTTTTTTGATTTGTATAAAAATTAAAAATATATATATATATATATATATATATATATTAATACTTTATTTATTTTCCTAATAATTTTCTGTTCACTTTACGATACATATTTTTAAAAATCCAAAACATTTCTAACTACAAGCAGCATTTTGCATTTGTTGCAAGTAAACCAAACAACAATTATTTATGTGTTTTGATTTTTTCTAACTCTACATAAATATTGAATTATTCATATTTTATTTGACATATAGTTCTCGTTTTCGTTTTTATTTCTTTTAAATGGTTTATTTAAACAAAAAATCAAAAAGAAAACAAATAAATTTGTTTATTTTTTAATTCCTTTTATTTAGAGTTTTTATTTAGTTTAGTTTGTTTCGGTATGTGTGAAATGTTTTCCTTCTTTCTCTTCCTTCCTTTTTCTTTCTCTTACTTTTGCCCTGCAATAAATATATTAATATGTATACCTATAATAATACTTTTTAATTGTTTTTGCATCAATTAATCAAATTAATCAAATAAAACAATAATAGTTATCAATGAATAAATAACTTTCGTTTATTAATGTGTTCTCATGTGTGTGCGTGTGTGTGCGTGTCTATTTTAAATCTCATTCAACTCATTTGATTTTTGGTTTTCTGTCTATTGTGTAACTTTTGTTTTGTTTGTAATATTTTTCTAAAACATTTTTGAAAAAAAAAATCTAACATTATATATTTTTATGTGATAATGTGCAAGAGTTGACTAGAAAATTGCCCAAAGAAAATCTTAGGTCCATTTATTGGTAGTTTAGAGGACTAAGGTATGTGTATCTATTGTATATAAATTTTGACCAACTGCTCAATAAGGAACAACAACAATAATAAATAAATAAATAAATATAAATAGAAAACTTGAAATGTATGTATGTTAACACGAAAGCTGTTATTTTATAAAATTTATTTCAGCACTAAATCAATTCTTGTTCGATATTATGGCAAATTCTAACCCAGGCACCGGTGTCTTCATTAATCTTTTGTTGCTTTGAATAAAACTAGCTAAATGTTTGAGGTAATTTATAAAGCGCGCAACTTTCCATATCGAACAGAGAATGAATGGAAGAAATAGATAATTTTATTCTTCTCTCAAGACATTTGTATGAAAAGACATTTCTATGACATATGAAGCACAATATGATGATTAATTATTGTTTGTTAACGCACTAATAATCCCAAATTATTATTTTACTTATTAAGTAAAAACACTAATTATTAACTTGACTGCACCCGGTCAAAAAAATAAAAAGTACTTGTGTGGCAACACTCTATTCTTGAATAGCTGTTTTGTTGTTATGTATTTACATTTAAGGTAGAGGTCCATAGCTCGCTTTTTGCGCGTTACGCTTTCTATGCATCTGTCAAAAAAGTAGAATCAATGTAATAGTATGTGACAAGTTACATTGCAAAAAGCGCAGAACGCGTAGGCGCGTTCAAAGCACAAAGTAGGTCTACTTTCTATTTTTGTACGCGTTACAAGCACCATGAAAGAAAGTCAGCTGTTCTTGAATGGTAAAGATGTTAAGTAATACTTTATTTCTTACGTTATCGATAAATATTATTTTGCCGTGGATAATTTTTTTCTTTTTTTTCAATAAAAAAAATTTCTTAGTAAAAAAAAAACTTGTTTAATAAAATATGTCAATATTTTCATTAATGCGATGTATTTTAATTAACTTTTCACCACACTTTTCTCAGTAACAAATTTTGCATATTAGTTATCGATTACTTTTACGTACTGAGTGTCATCTCCGCTAAATCTGTATTATTTACTTTGTGTTCATTACATATTTTTAAACAATAAATGGAAGAAAATTTAATTAATGCTGTAAAAAAGCACGAGCTTTTATATAACAAAAGCTTGCTGCTATATAGAAATAAAATAAAGAGAGCAGAGCAGACATCTGCAGACATTCTTGTCGCGGTTCGAAATTGCTCAGCGTCAGACGTTTTAATTTTTTTAAATGTGGTTTCAAAAAACCCACTTAAATAAATTCCATTCTAAATACAACGGCCGTACCCAAAACCTTTTCTTTTTTTGAAATTGTTCATAGGCATTTTTTGCACATAAAATTAAATATACAAACTCATCTAACTCCACAAATTCTTTTAAAAACTCGATTTCACTCTCCATTTTTTCTTTATAAGTATTTATAAACAAACGAACACAGCTGATCAAAACAAAAATAAAATGGCGCATGAAAAGCAGTGCATGTAACTCAACGCGAACAAAGTATAGAACGAAACAAGAGGATGAAACGCGTCTAAAGCATAACGCGCAAAAAGCGAGCTATGGACCTCTACCTTTATTTTCTTTATACACTCTTACAACCAGCGTTACCGTTGGTGCTACTAAAATAGCAATTTGCCACTTTTTCGACTGCTTGTATACTATTGTGCTACCTTTACAAAATGCACCCAAATTTTATACTTTTTCTAATTTTTGCCACTTTTTGATACTTTTTACTGAATGAAGATATACTTTTTTGTATTTTCGGTTTTATTAATATAAAAGTTGTGCTGTTTTAATATATCAATAGCTTATACGAAATCTTTTTTTTTTGTCATGCGTGGTCAGCTTATGCATATACTTTCGAATAAGTAATACGCCCACGCATGCTTATATTCCTATACCTCTGTCTGTAGGGATATGTAAATATAAATACAGGGTGTTTTTTTAGAGGTATAGAACTTCGAATTGAAATAAAACACAAGAAAATCGTTTTAATGTCCATCAATTTGGCTTTATTGGAAGGATAATTTTATGCCATTAACGTTTAAATATGATTTCGGGCATGTGGCCGCCGCGGCTGGCTCGAATAAAGCCAATTCTACAGGTCCAATTTTCAACCACTTTTTCGAGCATATGGGGCCGTATGTTGGCAATAACGCCACGAATGTTGGCTTCCAAGTCCCCTAACGTTTCTGGTTTGTTGGCGTAGACGAGCGACTTCACATATCCCCAAAGAAAATAATCCAATGGTGTCAAATCACACGATCTTGGTGGCCAATTGACTCATCGAATGTTTCCTTCAATAAATCGATTGTGACGTGCGCTGTGTGGCATGTAGCGCCGTCTTGTTGGAACCACAACTCATCCACATTCATGCCATCCAATTCGGGAACAAAATAGTCGGTTATTGCTGTGCACGGTGGCGAATCGATTCATTCGGGTCCTCTTCAACACTTTGCTCTACAGCGGCAATTGTTTCTTCGGTGCGCACTGTTTGACGTCTCTGCGGATGCGTATTATCACATAGAGTAAACGTAGTGCGAAAACGATCCATGGTTAACCGAATTAATTGCTCTGATGGACGATTATGTCGACCATAAAATGGACGGAGCTTGCGGTAAACTTCGCGAACTGAACCATTATTTTCGAAATAAATTTGCACGATTTGCAAGCGTTGTTCTTTTGTCAACCTGTTCATGATGAAATGGCAAACCAAACTAAATATTAATCACTTGACAGCTGACAAAATGGCTGCCAGTTAAAAAAGTGATGCCAACTTAAAGTTCTATACCTCAATAAAAAACACCCAATATTAAAGTATTTATTTAAATCCGGTATTTGTTAAATCAATTGAGGACACTAACTAATTGCTCGATTAATTAATCAAGGTTCTAGCTTAATCGGTTAATTTCGATATTAACCGGTTAACCGATTAAAAAAGTTTTTTCATAAATCAAGTAATTTGAACAAATAAAAGTGCATAAATTATTTATTAATTTAAGTTTATTAGTAAAACAAACAAACAAAAAACACACCTAAGAATTCTTAAATTAAATCAACCAAAAAAAATTATAAATATATTAGTACTTCAATATTTTAAAGAGATCTTCTAACACAATCTTTCGAAAAAATAATTTGGTTTAAGTGCTTAGGATTTAGGTGAATTAGTTTTGATAGAACTTGAATTGTAAAAATCCTTTAACTAATCGTAGATGTTGAGGAAATTGAAAGTAATCTATAATACAGATAATTTAGTTTCTTAGTTTTTTTCCTGCATCTCTCTAAGTCCTAATTTACACTATGCAAGTCTTATTGCTAAGCAGATTAGTTTGTTAGGAAAGAGGGACGAGGGGAAAAGAAACGTTACTGTTCCCCTCGTCTCTCTCTCTCCGTCAAACTAATCAGTTTAGCAATAAGACTTGCATAGTGTAAATATGGACTAAGCATAAAGCATTATGGCATTATAGTCCTGTTTTATTTATTTATTTATTTTTATTAATTAATATTGTTAAAACATTTCTTGTATTATTATCGATAGTGCCTTCTGTTGGCGGGTCATAATGTGACCCATACTGGCAGAGGTCAACGACGAACATTCTGCAAAACATTTTATTTCTGAATTTCTTAGTTTACGTTTTTGTACTTTAAAACACTGTTGCTTGAAGAAAATATTTCAGAGTGCAGGTATAAAATAATTTAATTCGTCTTTCATTAAATCGAATCCTTAAAACTTAACAATTCCCTCTAGTTTAGCTAGAGTAGCAGAGTCTTTAATAAACTATTTATAGCCACGTCCAAAGATTTTGTAGTTTTACTTGGGTGAGAATCACTGAACATACTTCTTTGTTTGTATGAAAAATTTGTATTTGAGACGAAACAAGTACTTAATAGTACAAAATATTTAAAAATTTGTTATTTCGGTTAATCGGTGAGTAAGTAATTTTTTATTATATGAATTATTTTTACATTTTGTGGCTTTATTGTATCACAAAATTAGTATATTTTAGTCTTTAAACATGCAAAACCTAATTTTTATTCTTTTTTTTTTTTTTTTTAAAAATGAGCAAATTTGTTTTAATTTTTCTTATTTATAAGGCTGCCACTTTTTTTCTTAAAATCCCTTTTGGTGCCACTTTTTTTCAAACTCCCCTTTTTGTGCCACTTTTTGAAATTTTACAAAGGTAACGCTGCTTACAACTACAATTTGAAGCTGAAAAAATGTCAGCCAATGGTAGCAATGGTAAAGTAAGAAAATAAAAAAACATGTTGATTATTGAGTTCTTGTTTCAACTTTGTTATTTACTGAGCTTCTCATTTGCTTAAATGAAAGTTTAACATATTAACTCTAGTTGTTCTAAGAAATTTTCGGGTAAAGAATCCCTGAAGATCTGCATTAGCAACAGTGAAATGCGCATAGGATCCAGCTAAACCCCCAATAATCAATTTCAATGTATTTTTAATAAATAAAAATATTTTACTTAATAAGTAAAATAATAATTTGGGATTATTAGTGCGTTAAAAAATTTTAAACGAAAAGTTTTCACAATTTAAATTATTTGAAACTATTAAACTATTTATGAATTTGAAATAATCAATAAAGTTTTTGTTGAATAATATAAATTTGACTTATTAAAAAAATATTATTTGAATTTTAAAAACTTAAAATGAAATAAAATAAAATTTTATTCAAACTATAGAAATAGGATTTAAAAACATTTCTATCGCTGTTTTTACATAAAGCATTAATTTGTTTTGTTATTATTTGAATTTCTGAAGGTATATTTTTTTTTAATTTTCTGACAAAATAATAAATTTACATTTGAAAATTTTTATTTCAAATCAATAACAACAAATTTTAATTCATATCATGATAAATGTGTATGACTTCAATGAAATTCTATTTCTTAAACAGAAATAAAATTTAAGTTTAATTTATAGCGATTTCTTTTTTGAAAAAAATATGTTGCACTATATATGTATACATAGGTAACATTTTTAAATGTTACCTACGAGGGCGGATCAATAAGTCCGGGACTTTTCGAACTTCCCTCGTAGTTATATGAAATGCAACACTATTCCCATCAACTACTACTACTGACTACTGTCAAATTTTGAGCAAGTGTCGTCATTTACTTTGCGTTTAACAGCTGTTCAAAACATAAAACCTCGTGTATTTTTCGAAAAATGGAAAAAAGTGAATTCCGAGTGCTCACTAAACATAATTTTTTGCGAAAAAAAAAACCGTCAATCAAACCAAGGAAAAGCTCGATAAATACTATGGGGACTCTGCACCATCGATTTCAATGGTAAAAAAGGTGGTTTACTGACTCTCTTTCGCTGTGGTCGCACAAGTACAAATGACGCTGAACGTTCTGGATGAAAATTTCGAGAAAAAAATCCACGATATGGCGTTGGCCACAACAATAAACGGCGAATACTATGCTAACTTAATAGACCGATTTAATGGTGGTGGTGCACACGTGTGCAGTCTCAAAGGCAAAACTGTGAATGGGGCTACGAATTGGTACCTCATCCGTCATATTCTCCGGGCTGAGCCCCTAGTGACTACTTCCTATTTGCAAACCTAAAGAAATGGTTCAGTGGAAAGAGATTTAGCTCCAACGATGAAATTATTGACCAAAGAAATGCCTATTTTAAGGACCTCGAAAAATCCTATTTTTTGGAAGGGATACAAAAACTGGAGAAACGTTGGACTTAGTGTATTGAGTTAAAAGGAGATTATGCTGAAAAACAAATTTTTGTTTTGCAAAAAAAACTGTGTTTCATTGAAAAATTCACGTAGTTATTGATCCGCCCTCGTATCACTCAAAGTGCTATATATCATATTACTACAATCGAACAAAATTAGCTGCTTTTATTTACAAATGTTACATTTTATTAATGTACTTCATTAGCGATTTTTAAGGCTATATGACAGGTTTTTCGCACGCTATTGTAAATTTTTTACATAATTGACATCACTTATTACGTCTGAAGAAATCAAAACAGTCACAATATTTAAATAAATATTTATTTATATTCATTTATATAATAATATTTTTTTATTGTTTAAGAAACCTTCTCTCGAAGTTATAAACATGACATGCAAAATAAAACCTTCGTTATCACAGTTGGAAAAAAGGTCAGTATGTACACCTAAAATAAAGTGAGGGTGAAATATGTAACATATTTACATGTTTTTCATGCAACATATTCAGAAAAGAAATTGAACATTTTTCCCACAGTTATATTTTTTGTACAAACGAGCACAGAAATATAGAACATGTAACATACATATATGCAACCTATTTGTCAGAAAAGAAATCGCTATTAATTTTATGGAAAAATTGAAATCAAAAAATTCATATTGAACTTTAAGTTTTTTAAGTTGCTGCCCAAACTAATATACGTATACGTAATATTTTTATATTAATCATTCGCCTCGGATAACGTTACTCATTTTGCAAGTAACAATATTATTTACATCAGAGAACTGCAAGAGTGCATATTTTGCGGACTCTAATGCCGAATACACACTACGGCACTTTGCGACATCGTGGCAACGTTTGTAATTTTTCCATATTTTTCGATGTGTGGCATTGCTTGCCATAACCAAGAACTTAATGTTAACGGTGTTGCGCACATATTCAAAATGTCAGATGTGTACTCAGCATAACAGTACTTCAGCCAACACCAACACATCGAGAAGCCTAGGTAGGGGGGAAATCACCACAAACCAAATGCACTTGAAATGTGATTTATTATTCAGTGAAAAATATTCTAATAGAACAACATACATTTCGAGTTTTCAAGAAAAAAAAGAAAAAAAACAGAGCAGAGACAAATAATACTTAGATAAAAAGCTTGTAAACAATTCTTTTGGAAATCTTTTTTTTTAAATACTTAAGTAACTAACATACTTATATAACTTTTAGAATACTAATATAGTTGTTGTTTAAATGAAATTTTCGATTTAATCGTACTGGTATGAAAAACATTTAATTAAAGAAACGAAAAACTTAAAATATTTATTAACATTGTTCCCAATTGCAGTGATTTACTCTCCAAAGTTACTACTGATCACTATTTGCGAAATTAACAAAAAAAAAAAAAAAAGATAAATATGAATAAATATGAAAGCTAAACTAAAAACAATCACTACATTTTCATTAAAATTTCCACCGTGTCCCAAAACAGGATAATTTAATTTCCTTTTTTTTTTTTGTTTTATTTTCATATATTAATTTATTATTACTTTGATGTTATAACCAAAAAAAAACTGATTAAATTAATTGTGGTATAAAAAAAAATAATTATTGAAAATAAATCTCAAATGTATAAATATTTGATTAAACATCCATCTTAAAGTGTGTTTTAGTATCAACAATGTTTTATGTAAATTTTCCAGCGTCTTCCAGCGGTTCTAAGCAGGATTGGAGTTATTCTTGCAAGTCCTTTGGTAAGCTATCAAATCATGCACATCCTCTTTTCTATTCAAAAAAAAAAAAAAAAAAAAAAAAAAAAAAAAAAAAAAAAAAAAACAACCACACGAATGAATTTAGATATGAAAATATAACCCCCCCACAATACAACTGAACAACACAATAAAATATATAGTGGAGGGAAATTTTCAGCTAAATTTAAATTTCCAACTCCCAAAAAATAACTCATTATCAGCCAATTATTCATCTAAACATACAATACATGCATCTAAGACTCACTTACAAATCACAAACACATACACACACACTCACTTTAGATTTGCTAACACACACACACAAAACAGCTGCTAATAACACTTTAGTGTTCGATTTGTGCAACTTGAAAAAGAAAACCGAATTCGTTTGAAGCCACATTTCAAAAGTTAAAAAAAACAGTTTAGTACAAATTGAAACTTGAGCTTTGAAAATCTAAAGCAAAACAAACAAAAACTAAAATGGCATGTGAATTTCGCTTGAATTGCAATATATATATATTTTTTTATAAATTCTCCTTTTTTTTCTTATTGAGTTTAATTCCTTTTTGTAGACGCACGCTTTGAAAGTACATACATACGATTATTTTCTTTAATATAAATTTATCAAATGCCATTTACAGTTGTACTCTTTATTTTTAATTTTTATTGCAAAAAAAACGAATGTTCTTTGTTTCCCTTTCTTTAACATTTCGACTCAATTCAAGTTTTAAAGACTATTTTTTTAATGAATTAAAATCTGTTTATTCCTTTTGTTTATATTTTCGTTTAATGAAACATATTGACCATCAAATCCTTTCATTAAAAATAAAATAAATATAAGAAAAAATAAAAAACAAAACAAAACAAAAGTTAAGCCAAAAACTTAAATTAACAATTAAAAAAGAAAAGAAAAACACACTTTAAGGTCACTTATAATTGGGAAAAATGTTACGTGTGTATTCGTTTTAAACTATTCTGTAGCAGTTTTTTATTGTATGTAAATAGTTATTAAAAAAAATAAATTACCAAACATATACATACATACCTATTTGTATTTAGTTTAACTTTTAATTACAATTATTTAGAATTTTAGAATGCTTACAGTTACAAGTTTTACAATAATTTCATTTTGAAATCAACTAAATCAAAATTACACTTCTTGCATACATAAGAAACATATACGAGTACAAAAACAATTGCCATGTTTTTGTTCTCTACCACAATGATGTCAAACTGAGAGGCCTGGAACCATGTTCGTGTTTTAACATGTACAGTGTTCATATGTTTTTTTTTTATGATTGGGTTGTGTGCAAAAACACTCTAAACAAATAAACAGAACAAACTAAATAAAACTTTTATTTAGTTTTTATGCCAGCATTCAGCAAAGCGGGTTCATGCTTCATGCTTTCTTTTATGTATTATATCGTATTACTTAATGAATTACAATGAACCGCTTACACTGGGTTAAATAATAAGCAAATTTCATTTTGTTTCTTAATCATTATGCTTATAATTTGTGGTTTTTATCGTCATATATTTTTAAGACAACATAAGCAAACACAACTCAAAGATTTTTCACTGGAATGGAACTAGTATTAGTATCAGTAGTTTTAGTGTATACGCCAGGACCAATGAAGAATTTGAAAATTACATATGAACGTGCCCAAACTCCGCATTTGAAAAACTAAATTAATCATATTTTTTTAACAAAATATCACAGTAATTTATAGCCATAGATATTTACATAAATACTTGTAATAACCAGCCTGATTAAGGTGGGCTTGTTTCGACTATCTCTAGTGCTAGATTAAAGAAAATCAGACTTTAACTCCCACTGCAGCATAGGGCGCTCTATGGAAAAGTGATGCGAATACAATTGAGCTATCGATTTGTGTATACAGCCTATCCTTTTCAATTGACAACCTCACACACTGTCCATGAAGGACTTGGTGTCTACTGTTTTCACTAACGAAGCTCTGGCGACCGATCTTAGGCGGTAAAACCTTCAGAACTGCACAGAGGCAGAGGAAATTCTGTCGCAAGCCCCAAGTCCGTAAAGGAGGGTGGTTGGTGTGTCCGTGAACCCTTTATGGCTAAGAGCGTCTCAGAAACGCTCTTAGAAATCGAAGACTGAATTCTCTGAAACTCTTGCTCCAAAATTACAGCACATTGCGGGTGCTCAGAAAGCAGCGTTATCACCAAACTGGGAAGTTAAGATTAGCAACCCAAGATAACTGAAATAAAATTGATACCGAATCGCTAGGCAACAATAAAATACACATATATATATTTAAATGATATTTTTTTAAGTCCGAGAAATTTATAAATTTTAAAAAATAAAACAAACAATCAAATTTTAGTCCAAATTTTTTTATTCCAAAGATCAATAATGAAATCAACATTTGGAAATCATTTAGCATTGAGGTTCAGAAGAGCACCTCACTGAATATCACTGGTGCCCAGAGGAGCACATTTCAGGTTGCCTTGCACGTCATTTTTCACCTGCTTCCTATACAGGACTTTGTGGTGAGAACGGCGACTTAAAGTCTCCTCAGACTCGTTTTTATATTTTTACTTTTAAAGAGAAGTAACACAGAGGCCATGAATGCCCACTACTATTACTAGGAGTTACCTTCTTTAGGAAATGGATAGTGAAAGAGAAGCTTCATTATTTTACAACTCTGCTTTATGCACTTTTTTAATAATACAGTGCTGCAGCGCCTCTGGTGTCAATGAGGCGTATTAAGTTTTCAAAGCTGTGTTTAGCAGCCATTTTATTGGTTATTTTACTTCGCCGATAACATTGATACACAATATCGAGAAAGAAGGGCGCTCTGATGTTACATTAGGACTAGCATTTGCTGAAGTCGATATAGTTCAGTGACCAGTGACCCAAGTCTGAGCCCTGCTCCAAAAAATTCCGACGATGTCTCCTGCCTTCATCACTTGATCTTTCCCACAATAACTGATACAAAGGATCACTGATGCATATTGGAAAACTGCGTGGGGCCTTCGGTTTTGTAGCCAACGTGCTAATTACTTCAGCCAACGCCAGCAGTTTTGGTGAGGACAGTAGTTACAGGTTACACAGCAGTCTTAAACGAGATAAATTTTAGTGATCGGAGCTCCCTAACCCCTGAGTTCACGGACTATAAAGTCGTTAAAATTGATTTTAGTAGAACACCCTTCCTGGTAATTCCGGATAGGGACTACTGGGCAAATCTGATAAGCTATATGAGGGTCGTGCAGTCTTTACAGACGGTTTGAAAATGGAGGAAGGCATATTCGTAGTTCTTTCAAACTACCGAATGAATGCTGCGTTTTTCCAAGCTAAAACCTTGGGGATCCTCAGTGCCACAGAGCTTGTGGCCAGAAATGTGGCTGAAGGCGAAGAGGTAACCGTAGGAGGTACACATAACTAAATCGAAACTAGTTATTAAGGGGTGTTCTGTAAACCGCACGTTTTGAAATCGCCTAATTTCCAGGAAAGAACTTAATTAAAAAGGTGACTTGTTGCAGCTTTTTAATTGGTTTTAATATTTTAGATGTTTAAGATATTTTATACGAACTGACCTGCGAATGCGCTAAGTCGTCCGATCAGCAGATCACTGTTTTTCGTTTTTGAAATCGCACGATTTCAAATCGCGCGGTTTGCAGAACACCCCTGATTGACTGTAGGAGAATCCTCAACTTGCTTGTGGACAAAAATAATAGTGTCAGACTATCTTGGGTTCCTAGTCACAGCAGTGTTGAAGAAAATGAAATTGCCGATGAAATGGCAAGAAAAGGGTCGGCGTTAGATGAGGGATTGTGCGACAGATATTTTGAATTGCCGATAGGTCATTATTACAGAGAACTCAGTAATGGGATGGCGAGCAGCATCAACCGTTCATGGGAAAGTGGGGAGGATTGTGGCCAAAAGATAACTCCGGAAGATCCAAACTGCGGCATGGTATCAGTAAGACAGCGATGCGAGCCTGATAGGCGCGTCACTGCTCGGTCAGAGCAAGGAACAGCATTTGGGAAACTAGTACCCCAAATTTCTGTAGAACGTACAAGGATGAAGAGGAACCAGAAAACATTTAACATATTATCTGCATTGCCCGAAGCTGCAAGGCCATAGGCGCAGATGGCTGAGCAGATCTTTCTATGAGAACACTAGTGATATCGCAAAGTCTAGACTGGAGGATACCAGGGGCTTCATCATGGGAATTCAGTGGCCTAATGGCAGAGCTTATTCGAGCTAGAATTGAGTGTTGATTTTTTTTATTAACGGGTGCTAATAGAGGAGAATCACAATGAGTGCCAATGGTACCAGCGGTATGTAAGCCGTACCAAACAGTGAATTTTTCTGGATGTAATGAGTTTAGATAGGTCGAAGCACTTCATTGTCAGGTATAACTGTATTCAAAAATTTCAACCTACGTGTACATGGCATTTATTTTTTTTTCGAAGAATCGTCATTTTGTGACAAATACTTTCTTTTAAAAGAGTTAAGGAAATTGGTTTATTGGTGTAAGCTTTAAATTTAAGATAACCTCAAGGCAATTTATGGCATCTCTCCTGGAGATAAATTTTGAATGGAAGTCAAGCGTCTGACTGGCATCACTTGAAATTTTCAGGGAAAATCTTAAAAAATCATAGCAAAACGACATATTGGACGTGCGTAACCTTGCTCCGTCCTGCTGGAACCATGGTCTTTTGCTATAGCCAGGCAGGTGTTGAAGCTCAGCGACCCAGAAGTTGTTTCTTAATTGAGAGATTGGAATCCACACAAACAGGCTGATTAGCAATTTTCACGTTATCTACCGTTTTTAATTATTTTGATAGCCCCAATCTTTATTTTTCCCATGATGTGACGATCTCTTAAATTTTTTTATCAATTTCCTAATGAAGGGTACGTTTGGTGCATCATTTACTAGAGGTGACGATAATTTTACATTTGAGATGAGCGTGCGTGGAGACCAATGTATATCACCTCTTCTGAATTTTAGCTTTTCCGGGAAGTCAAGCAACCTTAGCTTAACATTAATTTAAAGCAGTTGTGTGCTTTATAATTGAAACACTTTCTACATTCTCAACCTTTCTTTATAATCTTGGACGTACTCTCTCTCTTTCTTTATAACATATGAAAAATACAGCTGATGGAAAAATGGTACCCTTCTCTCTTGGGAAAAATCTTGCTTATTTGGTGCGATATCTATTTTTCTATTTTTGAGACCTGGCAGATTATAACGAATTGATGAGTGTTGCCAGTGATATAATTAACAGCGAACCGAGACTCTGCAGCAGCTTTAATTTCACTTTCCGGACTTCTGGTGTTCCAAAAAACTAAATGGAGTTGGCACAGATATCTTTTAAGCCAAATCCAACCAACGTTCGACAACCATGCAGGAATTCATGCAGGAGTTCAGGCAATCACTACATGTAGCTCCATTAATTTTAATATGGTTTTTTGGTTTTGATAATAAGCGATAACAAAGTTTCTACACCATAGAATAATTAAGTTACGAAAATACTCTCAAATATTTTTTGTCTTCCGTGTTTGGTTATCCCTTCTTGCTTTTGATGTTATTCAATGTTCCTTATTAACAACTTGAGCTTGCAATATGTTAATGTTTCCTAGTACTTTCAAAACTTTTAACAAATTTACACAGCGACACAAAATTTTTTTTCTTGAAGTGAGTGGAAATGTTAGGAAAATAACTAAATAATTGCTGCTATTCAGTAATTAAACTAAGACTAATGTGAAGCAAATATTATGCGTCTAGTGCCTTAAAGACCTTTAGTTAACAACATCTTTGCTGTTAGACTGAGCTTGCAACCTCAAAAATCGTATTTCGAAATATAAAACAGATGAAACCGTGGCTACAAACAATTAAAAGTGTCTGCTCTAAAAGAGTTTACAAACAAGCAAAAAAAAAAAAACGCTTTCAATAACTCATCCTAACCTCATTCAGTATAAAATACTGCATATAGAGATATTTCCAATAATTCATGTTTTCATGATGATTCATAACATTTTCTAACATTCTGCCTCCCCTCAAACATACTACTTCATAGACAAGAACTCAAAAACAATACCAAAAAAATATCATCCTGTCAATATTATATTTGGTGTACCAAGTAACTGTACAAAAATATAGGAAATAATAGAACGCGAATTTCATGCCGCTTTATCGTCTGAAAAGGCTGCAGCAGGGTTATCCAGCAGTGGAACAAGTATGCGGGTAACACCAACACCAGCAACACCACCATCAGAACCTTTGCAAAGAGTTCATTTCTATCAAGAGCCGTCCGGTGGTATCATCGCCACGGCTGTACAGAACATAAGATCTAGATCACTCAAGAGACGGTCAACTATTACCAAACCCGAACAGTTCGCTGTCAACGAAATGCCAAGTCAGGTGTACGAACATGTTTACACTGAACCCGGTGGTGCAACAACATTTTCCGCAGCAGTACCTTCTATTACCACCACAACTGTAACAATTGAAAGTGAAGCGAACGATAATAATGTTGAACTACCAAAATTGCGTCGCACACAATCCATGTCGACCAATACACCACCATTAATTTGCAAAAGCGAAATTCAAACGGTTGTAAGTGGTGACAGTAAGTCTGGAGCAGAAGCCGCAGGCGAAAGGAAACCAACAGACATTGAACAAATAATGCCTGTTAAGCCACCGCGTAAGAAATCATCGCGCTCAACTTCACCCAGCACACAATATGAAGCATTGCAAAGGGAAATGGCAGAAATGATTGAAATTGCGGCAACCGGCAGCATTGTAAGTGTGAAAAAAGATTAAGCTGAACTAAAACTAAAGGGTGACCCCGAAATTCATGCAAGATTTAAGTTAAATGGGAAACATTGTTCATATTGAAACACGTGGTTCTCTCAAGTTGATGACGAGCTAAAGCAGCACGAATAGGTTTTTTTTTGTGGCAGCGATATGTTCTAAAATCACCTCTCTGAAAATGAATTCTACGACTTCGCTGTCGCATGGACATTTTCTTTTTACTTGCACTTTTTTTACAGAATCTTTTGGCAGCATTTTGCAAGTACATTAATACCAAATAATTTACACAATAATATTTTTAATAAGATTCTATAATGGAAGGGCAATATATTCAACATCATCAGTTCGTCCAGCAATTGACAAAGTTGAATTCATATTTCACTCAGATTTTCTTAGGAACTCGCCAAGCCTTATGCAAAAAAAAAAAAAAAAAAAAAAAAAAAAAAAAAATAAAAAAAGTGTGCTTGAAGTGTTCGTAAAACGCGGTTTTTCTATGGACATTTTGTTTCACGCACACGTTATTTTGCATATGGGGGATAGATCTGTTTTATTCTGTAAATAAAGAGTGGGCAAATTTGAGGTTAGAAAGTAAATTGGCTGTGAAATGATGAAATGTCAAGCACTGAGCTGTCATCCTTTGACATTTATTTAGTAAAAAGTTGAGAAATTTTAATCATGGAGCGCTACACTTTTGAACAAAGCATTTAAATTGTGAAAATTTACTATCGAAAAAAAAACTGAACGAAAACAACGCATTTTTTCAGCAAAATCATCTTTAGTGATGAGCCCCATTTTCAATTAGGCGGTTATGTACTCGTAAACAAACAAAATTGTCTCATATGGGACTCACAAAATTCACAAACAGTCTTCGAAAAACCATTACATCCAAAGAAAGTACACGTATGGTGCGGTTTGTGGTCAGGCGGCCGCAACGGCCAGTATTTTTTCGAATATTAGCAATTAAATATCATCACCGTGAATTCTCTGCGCCATGAAACCATGATAACTGATTTTTTTTTCTGGCCATTGGCTAATGTTGGCATCAGTGATCTTTAGTTTCAGCAATACGGCTCCTCAAGCCACACAATTGGCCAAACAATTCAGTTATGCTATGAGAAATTTTCCAGTCGCGTAATTTCTCGATTTGGCAACGTTAATTGGCCGCCCCATTCTTGTGATTTAACGCCGCTGCATTATGTGAAATATGAACAAACCCCAAACAACTGAACCTCTGAAAGATGAAATTCGGCGCTGCATTGACGAGGTAAAATGTGGTTAAAAGTTGTGTGAAAAGAACGGACATCTGCCAACGTGCTAGAGGTACACATTTGCCCTACATCATATTTCATTATTAACTCCCATATTTTTTTACTTTACATTGGTATCAATAAAACTGAATTTGTCACAAAAAAAGTGTGTTTTTAAGCCAATTTACTTCTTAATCTTAGACTTGTCCACTCTTTATTTAAAGACGTCACGTCAGCACAATACCAAATATCTGGAACTGTTCTACTCACTTTCGAGAACAATTGTATGCTATTGGCAGTTCATTCTTATTCTTTAGGGTTTAGAAAATAGCATGAGGCTGTCTATAGCAGTCAGTTGCTTTCGACAGCGGAGTAGACAAGCAGTAATATGCTGGATTATTCTACTTGCAGCAAACCTAAACTGTCCGTTATCAAACTGTTCTTTTTCTCTCTGGATTGCCATCAGTTGCCTTGAACTGCAGTCAGAATCTTGTGTGAATTCTGGGAAACCCTTTATCAACAGTTGTGCGTCCAACTTGCCAAACTTGTTTGCAATGAAAAATTCTTGTTTGTTGTTTGTATTGCTGCCTTCATCTGTGTCATAGCGAATGCATTGTTAATCTTGTAATCTTGTGAAAACTTAATTTGTAATGAATTTTTATTACTTTTTATTGTCCCTTTCTTATAACTACTAAACTTAAAATAATTTGCAACTAACACCCGCAGTGTTTGGCTTTTCACTTTTGGCTGTGGAACTGTTTTAATTTCCTGTTAAAAAGTTTTTCCAACTAACCAAGCTACTGTCAAAAAATTTATGACTATTGCTAATAAAGAAAATACAAAAAGAAATATTTAATTGCTTGCAGATTGTATTCAGCACTACTTTTATTACAATTATTTATCACAATTATAATGATTGTAAGTTTAACCAGACAATAAGTAAGGAGTAAGTAAGTAAGGATTATTTTTTTTTATATGTCTTCACAGCTTCAAATTAAAACTAAATACTTTTACTCTCAATACTGGCATTGTGTCAGATAATGGTAAAAAGTTCTCTATTCTAATTAGCTGCACTCCCATGTTAATTAGTAACGAACCTTCACCTTCATCACCAACTCAGTATCATTGACGTAGTCCTTCAACCTTTTACAGTCTATATCTCTAAGGTGGGTAATGTCCAGTAAGGTATCATCCTCCAAAAAGCGGGATCTCAACTGGACTAAAGCTGGAAAATCCCAAACAAAGTATTGTCTCAATGTCCCTCATGCATACCCTGGATTCATTGTTTTCTTTGGTTCCAATTCGGTTTAAGTGCCTATGATTAGTTTCAACAGCCTCCTTGTTTTATCTTCTTCAAATATGTCCCATAGAACCTTGGCAAAACTACCCACAGTATTGCTATGGCCCATACGATCTCGGTCTAATTTGCTATTTCGATCCTCGTTCCTCGAATAAAGGTTAACTGGTTTTCTTTTGCTAGGCTATTTGCTCGTTCATTGCCGAATAAGCCGTGGTAGGTAGGCAACCATACAAGATGAATTTTGTCGCGTAGTTGTAGGAAAGTTCATGTGATGAAGGCATAGTCACTGGTCACTGAATTATACCGACTTCAGCAGATACTAATCCCAATGTAACATCAGAGCGCCTTCCTTTGTTGTGTAGCAGAATCATCGGCGAAGTAAAATAACCAATAAAATGGCTACAAATCACAGCTTCAAAAATTTAATACGCCTCATTTAACACCAGAGGTGCTGCAACACTGCATTATTAAAAAACGTGCAAAAAGCAAAGTTGTAAAAGAATGAAGCTTTCCTCTATTTCTTCCTTCACCATCTATCTTCTCTATCACTATCCCTTTCCTAAAAAAGGTAACACCTAGAAATAGTAGTAGGCATTCATTGCCTGAGTGTTACTTCTCTTTTAAAAATAAAAAAAATAAATAAAATTGTTTACACGGTTCTAGAGTTTGGTCTTTCGGTCGTGCTTGCTTTAATCCCCGATTTTTTGTCAGTAAAGATGTGGACATCTGTAGCCTTAATATTCGAACTGATCCATTTTAAGCCCCTCGTGATCGCATGAATTTCCGCATATACGACTATATTATGGTCAGGCCAGCGGAAGTAAAATTTGGTCACCGGTTCTTCTTTAAAGAAATTTAGGGCCATTCTCTCCCCTGGCTTCGATCCATCCGTGTAACAGCAAACTCCCACGGGTGTTTCTTCTAGGGTTCGATGGAGTCAGGAATATATATATATGTATATATATTAGATTCTTTAGTTCCTCTCAGGAGAATAGGGCCATCTTGAGGTTTCGGTAATCAGATCGTTTAAGATGAGCTTTTGATTAAGCTACTGCATTCGAGCCTGGAACTGGGGCTACCAGCATGGCCTCCAGACGGGCTGTCTTAGAAGCTTTATATCACGTTTGTATAGCGAGCCGCTTGTTACAACATCCGACGCCCGCTTCCAGCCGCCTCTAACATGAGGAACAGTTACTGGCAATAGGTGGCTATTGTTTATTTGAAGGTGCCAATCACTGTCACTAAGAATTTGTTAGGAGTTCGGCGCCACCCGGAAACCCTCTGAGACTCTCCACTCGAACCGCTGATTGTCCGCGACTGCTTTAGCAGCTACTCCGCATATCTACGTAGCTTTCCATTATCCGCGACCTGTCGACGCGCCCGATAGCATTCAGCTTTGCTTCCTTTTAGCCATAGTCGCTCGAAAATATCCAATGTCTGGTCATATCCATCCAGTAGCGTCCATATGCTCTTATGGTATGATATGTTTTCTTGTCCGATCTTTTCACCCATCACAGTCCGATCTATTCACCTTTCTACAGGCTGGATATAAAGAATAGTCTCCACTTCTCTGGTGGATGTAGTGTTCATAGCGCAACTTCAACCATATGCGTTGAAGCCTCTTCAAAATTCTAGAGTTGCACTTGCTTTCTATTGACCTCCACACACTCATATCGAGCTAATGTGTCATATTGGTACTCAGTCGCCATCTAGAACCAATGGCCCTTCTGCAGAGAGAACATCTTAAGTTAGCCCTCTCGGCTCTTTCTTCTACGTGGTGTCTCTTTAACAGTTTCCGATCTTCTAAGTATTTAATATTGTCGGATAACGCGATAGTATTTTACTGATAAGTAGGAACATTATGCTGTATAATCCTTGTATTCCTTGTATTTCCTTTTTTCTGTCTTTTTGACCAAGTTCAGCTTAGCGCAATGCTGAGAGGTCTTTCCGCCTTCATCTTCGTTTCCTTCTGCTCTTATCATATTGCTAACGTATTGGATTCGAAAATGTCTCACACAGACCCAACATAACATTTGTTTTATAAATTTTGAGATTAGATACGACCTTTCCATGACAAAATGTATAGTTAGATGTCAGTAGTAATAAATAAGACACCCGATCTCGTGCCTAGTTTTGCTTTGGAGCTGTCGTTGATGACTGAGCTTGATGTCCATTATAGACATTTATCATTGCCTGTAAATGGACATAAAGGAAGCTACTGAATATCTGTTCTGCCCTCGCCTAGAAAAGTCCATTGTTCATGGGTATTCCAACATTAAAGAATCTTACAGTGTGTGGGAATGATTATCCAGAGCTCATATTGAGCAAATAGAATGATGTGGGATGTCTTTTCTATACCATTGTTCGCAGTAAGTAACACAACTGGATCTAATTGAATCCAAATGGACTGGTTATTATGAAGCCAGCAGCCCACAAAACTTAAGCTGACCCTACCATTGGTTTCTACTGCATAAACCTTTCTTTAATAATTTATTTTTATTGTACAACTCTTGACCCAGATATCTATGGGAAGCCAGTTTAGTGTCACCTCCAACTTAGAGTAACGACCTAAACTTCAGAACAATCGCTTTCTAGTCTCGATAGATGCTTTGTACAGCATATACCAAACTTAGTCCGTTCTATAACGTTGTTGCAATGAAGAATCCCAATTCAGGTAATACGTCCATCCAACATATGTGCTGTGATCATATTTTCCCTACCAGGGGTAAATATGAAGCCCTGTGCTTCTCAAGCAGTTAAACGAAAACAAAAATTAAATTGTAAACTTGTCTCATTATGCGAATCATAAACAAAATTTGATATGACCAACTTATCTCCAGCAATGGATTTTATGTGCAACCAATTAAGGGGTGATCTTTTAGCAACTTTCTTTTTGGCAACACTGTTTTTGGCAACTCAGCCAAATGTACAGTCATTAGTTAATTATTAGTAAAACAAAATAATAACTATTTTTTAACTAATACTTCATATTCACAGTGCATTGTTTAACTAAAGTTCTTAATATGAGCAAAGAATGGTAGCCCTATCAAATTATTAAGTTTCACTGTTGGCAGCTCTGCTATAGCATATGGTTTTTGTTTACATTTGTTATATTATTTCTTAAAGATGGATAAAACAGTGCTTGCACGTATAACTTTACATAGCGTCTACAACTGCGATTAACTCTGATATAATATGTGAGAGAACGTCGGCAGAATAACAAAAATAAAATGCCGATATTTCTCTTCATCTCATACAACAGGAACACGTAATTTTACTTTTTTATAACATTTCATTTTATGCAAACGCGCATCGAGTTAACATGTATTAATTTTATAAAGTTATTTATATTGTTTTCACTTTTTCACACAAACTTTAAGTAATAAACATATAAAATCACAGAAATGTTGTCCAAAACATTGTTTTTCATTTATTTTAATAAACACTCACACATGCATACTAATTTAATTTTATGTACGTGTGTTTTTGACATAAAAATCATCATCTCATAAGATTGTTGTTATAGGATTTCTTATAACAACGCTCTCATAAAAAATCTTATACGATCTAGATAACACTAATTTGAAGTCTACACGTAACAAAATTATCTCTGCGATTGAATTTGACGATTTCATCTTACATATTATGTTAGGTGTAGACGTTATGTTACGGTCCATGATATTGGATTGGTGCTGAAATTGGTTCGGAAAAACCAAAATATTTATAATAGAAATAAAAAAAAGAATGTGTTACAGCTAAATATAGGGTGTTTTTTATTGAGGTATAGAACTTCAAGTTGGCATCACTTTTTTAACTGGCGGCCATTTTGTCAGCTGTCAAGTGATTAATATTTAGTTTGGTTTGCCATTTCATCATGAACAGGTTGACAAAAGAACAACGCTTGCGAATCGTGCAAATTTATTTCGAAAATAATGGTTCAGTTCGCGAAGTTTACCGCAAGCTCCGTCCATTTTATGGTCGACATAATCGTCCATCAGAGCAATTAATTCGGTTAACCATGGATAACCTGTCAATTGGCCACCAAGATCGTGTGATTTGACACCATTGGATTATTTTCTTTGGGAATATGTGAAGTCGCTCGTCTACGCCAACAAACCAGAAACGTTAGGGGACTTGGAAGCCAACATTCGTGGCGTTATTGCCAACATACGGCCCCATATGCTCGAAAAAGTGGTTGAAAATTGGACCTGTAGAATTGGCTTTATTCGAGCCAGCCGCGGCGGCCACATGCCCGAAATCATATTTAAACGTTAATGGCATAAAATTATCCTTCCAATAAAGCCAAATTGATGGACATTAAAACGATTTTCTTGTGTTTTATTTCAATTCGAAGTTCTATACCTCTAAAAAAAACACCCTATACAAAGAAGGTGCTTGACAACATGTTTTTTAATGTTTTTTAAAAATTTTTCACAAAACAACAATACTAATAAAGTTTACAACGAATCAGCTGTTGTCTAACTATTCGTTAACCAATAACATTTGGTGGTTGAACTAATTTTAAACAAAGAGCTGTGAATCAAATATTAGTGGTTAAACTATTGCTACTAGTTAACTAATGACGCGTGAATTTGGACCTAAGACAATCAAAATGGAAAAAAAAAGAGTTGACCAATTAGTAATTTAACACGTTTGTTGCTTCTCCTCTGAAATCGTGAAAATGTTAGTTAGGACGTTGTGCATTGTAGGTGACCATACATATTTAAGGGGTGAAGGGAAAATTTAATTTGATTTTCACACTTTTTTATTGTTATTATGGTGAGAAAAGTTCGAGATAAGCCTTTGAGAATTTTACATTTCTCGAACTTTATCCAAATACATTACAACATTTATGATTTGTTATAACATTTGATTGCACAAATGCTTACCCATTTGAAATCATATTAAAATGTTTGCTGGGAGCGTATCACAAAAGTATGCTACATTTAAAATCATATCATAAATCACAACAAACAAATCATTAACAAAATGTCTGAAGCATAACAGAACACCATGGATTCCATAAAAATTCGTGAGTGAGTAGATAAATAACCAAAATAGATATTCAAATTAACAAGAGTTGACAGGCAAATGTTAATTTAGTAAATTTTTTCTGTTCCATAATAATAAAATATATGTATGTATTTGTTCGTTAAATGTATACATACTTATCGCCACTTTAACTGTAAAAGGATAAAAATTAAAAAAAAAAAAATTTTTTTGTTTAGGAAAGTACTAAGAAAAACATATTTAATTAAAAATTGTATTATACGCTTATTTTTTGTAATAATTTAGCACTTTTATTATGTAAGAGTACAAGTTTTTGTATTTTAGGTACCATATATGAGGACATTAAAATAAAATATTAAAATTTATCATTACACTGTGGAACAAATTCAGGTCAGCAAAAGTTAGGTCGATTCTGAGAGCGAGGGGTGAAAATAGAGGCTAAATTAGAAGACCCGTATCGCGGCGTTTGTTTATGTTAGTTCGAATTTTTTTTTTTTTAATCGATCTTCGAACTTTGGGATTAAAAAAAAATTCGAACTAACATAAGCAAACGCCGCAATACGGGTCATCTAATTTAGCCTCTATTTTCACCCCTCGCTCTCAGAATCGACCTAACTTTTGCTGACCTGAATTTGTTGCACAGTGTTATTGTAGCTATTCACATTACATGCATTGGCTTTAATGTGTTTGGATGTTGATGTTAATGTTGATGTTAATGTTTATGTTTGGGTTTATGTCTGTATTTTTGTATATGTTTCTTTATTTGCTTATACGTTATCTTTGTTATCTTTTTAGTTTAAGCTTATAAATGTATATATTTTGTTATTGTTTTTTTTTTGTGTTTGCTAATTAGGAACAATGTTAGTATAAATGTTAATGTGTTTGTTGCCGTCATATTGTGTTTTTGTTATTGTCATTATCATTTAATTATAAGCATTAATTTACACTGTGGTTTATGACGATGTTTTGTATTTTTATTGTTTAATGAATGTTTCATGTTGTTCATAGAAATATGCAAGAGGCTACACAAACATACGTATACATTAGCGGTCTAATTAATACAAAATATTTTAGGTTTATTACAGGTTTATTTGACAAATTTCAAATAATCGCTTAATAAACCTGAAATATTTTTTATGGATAAGGCAGTAGGTATATAACTTTTTTTCTACCAAAAATTTTACAGGCAATACGCTGATATCTTAGGCCAGTTTGAAACAAAAACCTTCCGCACCGAATGAATTTCTAAAACCTTCCAAATTTTTTTTAATAACTATAAAAATTCAATAAACAACCACGAGCGAAAAGTTCTAAACTTTATTAAAATGGCATACATTTCAATACCTCCCTAGATACACACAAAAAAGTAATATGAATGAGTTTGTAATATTAATTAAAATATTTGTAATATTAATTAAAAAATTAATTAAATTTTCACCTATAAACAATTTGATAATATCAATTAAGTTTTTCCACTCAAATTAATTAATACAACTAAAAATTTAATTGAATCAATTAAATTATTAATTGAAAACATATACATATGCTGAATACTTTTTTCTGTGTATTAAAGTAAAATTGCATTCACGTTATGAATTCTATTTGCCGGTGTTGAAACAATGAGTAACTAAAATATGCGCAATTATTTTAAATACTGCCATCAAAAAAAAAAAAAAATTCTACCTCCAAACTTCATCGCATTTGGTGCGGAACCTTTTTTTAACGATTTGCGTAAAAGTAAAAACGCAATTGTTCTTATTTTTCCATGGACTATTCAGACCTATCTGTCAAATTTTGATATTTGCAAAAAATGCCAAATATTATAACCCTAGTATACAGCAGAGTAGGAGGAATACCTTTTTTCGCTGCTAATCAGAAAAGAAATGTTATTAAAACTTTAACAGACACTCATATACGAAAATGTCTTATAGCTTAACACTATTCTAGGGCAGTGATATCAAGAATAAAACTATAGTTGTTGTATGTGTGAGAAAAGTTGACTCATTCGGCTCTAAAGTGCACAGAAAAAATAAATATTTGAAATAACTCCAGTTTAGTGAAGCAGCTTCAAAAGAATAAAAAGGAGCCTATGTGATAGAAAGTTAAAAAAAATAAATAAATTAATAAAAAAACGTTGTCGGCAACCCATATTTTCCGATTTATGGGACTCTGAACTTTTCATAGAAAACTGTAAAGAATCTCAAAAAAAAAAATGTTCAACAGTTTATCTGATAGAAAATTTAAAAATAAGAAGAAAAATAAATTAAAAAATTGGCTGCGACCCATATTTCCCGAGTTATTGATCTTTAAAGTTTCGCTTAGTGAAGCAGCTGCAAAAAAATCAAAATTTATTTTTTCTTTCCTTAAAAGTTTTGTAACATAAAACACATTGAATGTCGAGAAAATCATTGGTGATCATGAAAAAATTTTCGCGTACTACTTGTTTTTTTTTGCAGTGCATCGCTGTATCCTTGACGACTAAATGAAAGAGAATAAGAATGTGTGTGAATTTAGCTAGCACAATTGTGCTATGGAACTGACATCAATGTTCTAGGGCAGTGAACCGCACGCCATACCACAATTGAGGAGAAGAAAATCACACACATGCTTATGCTCTTTCATTTAGTCGTCACTGAGAAAGCGATGAATGAAGTTGTGCACGCATGTACTAATGCTTTTTTTTTTTTTTTTTTTTTTTGAACGAAATTCAAGTTCAAATTTAATAAAATTGTACAGCAAAAAAAAAATTGAAAATAATTATGGAAGCTAAGAAATATTTCATGATAAAAAATGCTTTTGGCAATATGCAACGCATTTTATGCTATGAAACATTTAAAAATAATATGGAAGATAGTTTAAAAAGACATTTTACAGAGCTGTGAATAAATTTAATTTGGAATTGATACACTAATTATAATTTTTACTTTTTTCTTAAGTTTTTATTAAATTGTGTATTTTTAAAAAAATATTCAAACAATTAATAACCGCAGCATGTACTCGTATTTTAAACTACAAAACTTTTCTTCCAGTGTAACTTTATTTTACTCTCATTTTTCTCACCAATGTAAAAATATTTTATTTTGCGGATCACTGTTTTAGGGTATGGTTTGCACAAGAGATGGGTGGGTGTTCGTGACAAAAAATCTGTTATCGCACGAAATTACGAAATATTTCAACAGAATTTATATGGAAATATTTTTCAATTTCGTATCATAACGAATGCCGTAATTTGCCTCCTGATTTCGTGCGTCGGCGTGTCGTGTCATGTTGAGCAAAATTGACGTGCAATTGTACATTTTATAAACAACAACTTTCTTTTTTTTTTTGTTTTTTTTTTAATGCATTTTTAGACACAAGTTTACACCATTATCATAAGATTTAATTATTAAAATTTTCTTCAAATAGATTTTAAATTGACATTAACTGTTTTCCAAAAGTTTAAAAGCATCTTCATGAATCAAACCTCGCAAGTTTGCCCAATTGCACAAATGGCAATTTTAAGATTTCTTATGAAACCTGTTATTGACAATATCCATTCCATTATTATTTTATCTTAAGTTTACAATTATAACTTATAACTTTCAAAAAATAAAAACGCAAGTAAAAAAGTTTGTTTATGGTTGGTTAAGCACGCACAGATGAATTTCGTTACTGCTTAAGCAACTTATCACCAGACTTCAATAACAGTTCAAAATAGCTTACAGGCCCCCAATACTTAGAGACAAACTTCCAATGAATTATTGAGAATTACAAAACGATAACCATAGTAGACTAAGAGAAAGTTAAAATAACAAAAAATAAAATATTATTTTAAATGACATAATCAAAGAGATAAAACAGATGCGTGCAGATTCTCGTTTAAAATTTTGTATACTTAAGTTTTAAACATGAAACCATATCATTTACATTTACGTATTTAATTACATATCGTCACCTAAAATCCAAAAGGCCGTAACAGCCAAAAAAAAATTCAAAATAGACTTTTTGATTGATTTTGATGTGGTTAACCAAAATACATCTTCCCTTAAAATTTCACTCACATAAATATGTTCAAAGATGTCAATTTTATTCATTATTCAATTTGGCACCTGACAAATAAATAATCTTAAATTGATAAGGTTTTTTGCTGCTCCTGTAAAAAAAGTAAAACTTGTACTTACTAACGGCCTTCTGGATTTTAGGTGACGATATGTAGACTTTATGAAATTTATTTATTAAATAATTTTTTTGTGCAAATAAACTTTATGCAAAAAAGCAAATTAGATTTTTGTGAAACAATTTTAAATGTTTAGTTGAACTATAGTGAATTTTAATCAGAAATAATTTCTTAGTCGGGCTTAAGTTCAGTAATTTCAATTCTTATTGAATGAAATATTTTTTATTAATTAATGTGAGTTTCTAAAGAGAAGAAAAATTAAATTAGACTTTATTAGCTGGGGGAAATACCGATATTTTTCTGTGCAGCCACGCACTTCATCAGCAAACAAGTCTATCTACTGGGGTAGAGATTGTTATTAACATCAGCTATTTAACGCAAATTTTTAATGAAATGGAATATGAGAAATATTGTGTATACAATTATTGATTTACCTTTGGCAAACACATTTGTAATTATCGCTATTCATTTTCTGTTTATCCGTTTTTTTTTTTCATTTTTATATTCAGGTTAGCACGAAGTTATGTCACTCTACCTGAGTATGTTTAACTATTCTTGCTTATCTTTTACGATCATCACATTAATTATTTTTACTTATTCGATGTACCGTCGGTACATATGTACCTGTAAGTATTATTGTGTAGTGGATATTATGTTTACATTGCTTTTGCTTTCTACAGTTGATTTTACTTTCCAGTATATGAAACTGTGATTGCCAAGGGAACATATACATATTTGTCAAGTGCCCATGATGATTTAAGTGAAACAATTTTAAATGTTTAGTTGAACTATTAGATTTTTTTTCCATATATGCACATAGTGGCTTTAATAGAAATCGGTTATTTTTCGAATGACTACCCGAAAACCGGTTCTTTCGAAATCCTACTACACATTCGGAAAAATCTTAAAACCGTTTCTTAAGAAAAAGTGGATTATACGATCTCGCTGGTAATAATACTTTTAGTGCTTATGGCTTTATACAAGATATGCTGCCACTATAATTATAGTGCGAAAGTAAATTTATTTCGCAACGAAACCAAATCAATATCTGCAGCAATTTTTAGATTTATAAATTTCAAGTTAAGTGAAATTTTCTGTTTCTATGTGGCATATAAACTCTCATGCAAACATATAATTTTTGCTATTTTGTTGCTATTTTTGCTATTATTTGCTATTTCTGACTATCATGCAACGAAGCCAAATTAATTATTGTTGCAATTTGTAAATTTATACTTATCAATTTGAGTGAAATTTTCTGCTTCTTTATCGAATATTGGGCCTAATTACGAGTGTCGTATTTCGATTACGGCTAAAGAACATTGCAACATTTTCTCTTTAATCTAGTACAAAATCGTCCTAGTCGAAATACAACACTGGTAATTAGGCCCATTAATAACTCTGAGGCAAATATATAAGTTTTGCTAATCTCTCTTTTTTGCTATTTGTGTTTTTTTTTTTTTTTTTTTTTTTTTTTTGCTATTTGCTATTTTTACTTCATGCTTTCAATCTTGAGCTATCCATACTGTACATGTTTCATTTATATTTATTAATTGATATCTTTTGTTTTAATAAAATTTGACATTCAATGAGAAAACACTTTTAACTTGCAAACAAAGTTGAAAATAATACAAAAATTAAACACCACAACTATTCGTAAAACACTCGTACTTTGGCCATATTTGCGGTTTATCAATTTGATTTTTACAAGCTTTACACATTTAATAAATATTATATAATGTTAGTGCAAACCTTTGAAAATGCCCGCAAAATTTTATTTATTCGCCTTTTGCAGAGTCGTGTAAGCGACTGCCTCTCATATTATTTGTAGTGGTTAAATGTTCCTACCATCATTGTTATATTAGTTTTTAAACTGTTTACAATTTCGTTTAAAATTACTTTTTCTAAATTTTCTTTGGTACTTTTCCCCTCCGTTTCATCCGCAACTATTACTCATTGTTTGCTGCAACAACAAAAACATCACTCATTGTCCATATATATACGCAATAATTACCATAAAGTATTAAAATTTGCGTTCCTTTACACAAGTCAATAACGTTTTTTTTTTAAATAGCGCCAAAAATTAAAACAGTCAATCGCAAAAAGAAAATTATATAAAAATTTTGGGTTATTATTACAAATTGGCGTTTCGAAAAAAAGTAAAGGTAGGATTTTATCGGACGTATCATTATTAATAATTTAATTCAACCTTTAACTTGTCACTATCCCTCACTTTAGGTTAAAGTAAAATTGTAATAACACTTAACTTTTTATACGTCTGATAAATCCCACTTAAATAACGTCAAGTTCTAATAATTTCGAGATATGTCTAAGTATATCAGAGGTAAATACGAAAGCGGATCAATAAGTCCGTGACTTTTCGAACTTTCCTCGTAGTTATATGAAATGCAACACTGTTCCCATCAAGTACCACCTGTTAATAGACTACTGTCAAATTTTGAGCAAGTGTCGTCATTTACTTTGCGTTTAACAGCTGTTCAAAACATACAACCTCGTGTATTTTTCTAAAAATGGAAAAAAGTGAATTTCGAGTGCTCAGTAAACATTATTTTTTGCGATAAAAAACCGTCAATCAAACCAAAGAAAAGCTCGATAAATACCAGGGGGATTTCAATGCTAAAAAAGTGGTTTATTGACTTTCGTTGTGGTCGCACAAGTACAAATGACGCTAAACGTTCTGGTCGGCCCATTGAGGTCACCGGTTTAAACCCACTTCTAAAGTATAGAGTTCTGCAACCAAACCAGGAGCAGTCATTTAAATGACATTGTTTTTCGTATGTAAAGGCAAGGTCCAAGCATTATAATGCAGCAAAATTACAATCAAAATCATAGTTTTGTATGTGTTTCATTTAACGTTGCTTTTGAAATCGAGAAAAGGATAAGCCTATACAAAAATCTGCAGTCTTCAGTCAATCTAAATGCAAATTTCTACATCTGAAATGTCGCTAAACTTTAGGTAGTTTTTCACCCAATCGGCAGTGAATAGAGCTACTGTAGTCTGATCGACAGCCTACGAGCCGCTTTTGTGGCCTTGACTAATTTCCACAGGAAGCTGATTCTGCTTAATACGACCATTAGTAAAGGAAAAATATTTTAAAATAATAATACATTAACAACTTTGAAGCGATTTATTGAATTTTTCTGTTTTTTTTTTAAAAATCAAAAAAATAAAGACATTTATTCTATGGAAACTCCACTCGATTGTAGTATTCATAAGCACGTGCGCTTGTATTTAGTTGTTTCTTAAGAGTTCAAGAGATGTTTAACTTTAAAAAGTTCTTTGACCGCTTGAGCATTTGGTCTCTCTTTATTTATCCGATATCCCCCGTCTAGACTGGAACATAAATATGTTGGCAATATAGCAATAACGCCGGCAGAATATCGAAACAATATTGCTGATTGCTTTACTTATGTTAAGGCTATGGGAAATCGTAGTCATAATATGGAAAAAGTCAACAAGGAAGGTGCAGAACAACAACATAATAATTCACTTGTAAATATCTGGTTAATCCAACAAATTTTTATTTTTAGACTTAGCAAAAAGATTTTCACTCGTTATTTGGACAACCAACCTGTAGAATAACTCAAAACAATGAGGGCAATTATGAATTTTTCCCGGGGAACAATTCTAACTAAACAAAAAATTATAATTGGAAAAGGGAAACATTTCTCATAATTACCCTGAATATCTGGGGCACGAAAACTATGAAAAAAAAATACAAACAACCATTCGAAACACTGTGCAAAATTTACCTACAAATATACAGAAATTAAATTTTTATTCCAAAAATTTTAAAATATGCCTTGAATGTAATAAATCTTTAAGAAATGCTGATTATCTTGTCCTAGACATGAATTATATAGACAACTATATATTTTACTATATTTTTTTTTTGTTTATACCACTTTAAAGCCCTTCCAAGCTTTCACCTGGCATCGACTTTATGGTAATTTTCATTTCATTCATGCATCCCACATAAATATAAACTATCATATAAGAAATCTCTATTCCAGAACGACTTTTACATTAGTTTGAATCATGTACGTGCATTCTAAAGCCTTTTAAAGCAGTATTTAGCAAAATTCTCATGCCAAACTTAAAGAAATTTTTAAAAATCATCCTAAGCATTATACATACATACATACATAAGTAACAAAATTTTTAACAAAATAAAGTAGAATATATATACATATAAGCGAATATGCCTATTAAAGACAGATATATACACTGAGAATATTTGAATTTAAATTGTTTTTAACTCTTCTGAGCAACGAAAATTTAATTATTATGTTTCCTTAATTCAAGATCGATTACTTACGTTGAATGCAAACATAAAAAAGTTTTTGTTTGTTTTTTAACGTTTTCTGGCGACATCGTGGCACAGGCCGTTAGTTTTTTTCATTCTGTAACCGAACAGAGGAATATCATTTATAGTTGGTACAGTATCCATAGTCTCTGCAATCGCTTACCCAATGTCTGTCTGTGTATATTTTTGAATTTGATATCCAAATTTTATATTAAAATTTGCTGTAATCATCCTATACTTTGACTTTAGTCTCATAAAAATATTCTATCCAAACTGAGACATCCTTTTCTAACTTTTGAAGAAATGTATGGTCTCTTCATAAGTTTTCATACAAGAGACTTTGTTTTGCATACCGATTCATGTCAACTAAACGTCTTTCGGTTTATATTTCTCTAAATTTAAGGCCTTTATAATTAGAGATGACAAAACATGAATAGTGCCGCTATCGAAACTGAAAACAAAATCACCCGTATTTGCATATGTCGAGTCGAATATTCTATGAAAATTTCGTTATAGATTAAAGGAAATACAAGGTCAGATCATTAACTCAGTGATTTTTCGAACTTCCCTCGTAGTTATATGAAACGCAACACTGTTCCCATCAAGTACCAACTGTTAATAGACTACTGTCATATTTTGAGCAATTGTCGTCATTTACTTTGCGTTTAACAGCTGTTCAAAACATACAACCTCGTGTATTTTTCTAAAAATGGAAAAAAGTGAATTTCGAGTGCTCATTAAACATTATTTTTTGCAAAAAAAAAACCGTCGATGGAGACTCTGCACCATCGATTTCAATGGTAAAAAAAGCGGTTTACTGACTTTCGTTGTGGCCGCACAAGTACAAATGACGCTGAACGTTCTGGACGGCCAATTGAGGTCAGTCAGTACACCCGAAAATGTCGAAAAAATCCACGATATGGTGTTGGCCAATCGAAGAGTAAAAGTGCGTGAGATTGTTGATGCCATAGGCATTTCATATGGCAGTGTGGTTTCGATTTGGATTTAAGAAAGTTGTCTGCAAGATGGGTGCCGCGTTTGCTCTCAATTGACCATAAACGTAAACGTGTGACAACTTCAAAGGATTGTTAGGAGTTCTTTAACCGCAATCCGAATGAGTTTTTACGGTGTTTTGAAACTGTGGATGAAACACGGATCAATTACTGTACCCCGGAGACCAAGCAGCAGTCTAAAAAATGGGTTTCTCCGGGTTAACCTGCTCCGAAGAAGGCCAAGGTAATTTTGTCGGCCAATAAGGTGATGGCAAGAGTTTTTTGGGATGCACGCGGGATAATCCACATCGACTACCTTCAAAAGGGAAAAACAATAAACGGCGAAAATTACGCCAACTTATTAAACCGATTTAATGAGGATTTAAAAAGAAAACGACCCCATATGGCCAAGAAAAAAGTTATTTTCATCAAGATATGCGCGGGTGCACACGTGTGCAGTCTCAATGGCAAAACTCTATGAATTGGGCTACGAACCTCGTACGTGTCCGCCATATTCTCCTGATTTAGCCCCTAGTGACTACTTCCTATTTCCAAACCTAAAGAAATGGCTCGATGGAAAGAGATTTAGCTCCAACGATGAAATTATTGACCAAACAAATGTCTATTTTAAGTACCTCGAAAAAGCTTATTTTTTGGAAGGGATACAAAAACTGGAGAAACGTTGGACTAAGTGTATTGAGTTAAAGGGAGATTATGTTGAAAAATAAATATTTTTTCTACAAAAAAAAAATGTGTTTCTTCAAAAAGTCTGTGAGTTAATGATCCGCCCTCGTATCTAAAAATGTTGAGTCGCCCAAAGTCAATTTTTTTTTTCTTTTTTTTTTTTAAGAGAAGTTACACTTAGGCAATGAATGCCTACTACTATTACTAGGTGTTACCTTCTTTAGAAAAGGGATAGTGGTAGAGAAGACAGATGGTGAAGGAAAAAATAGAGAAAAGCTTCATTATTTTACAACTCTGCCTTTTGCACGTTTTTTAATAATGCAGTGTTGCAGCGCCTCTGGTGTTAAATGAGGCGCATTAAATTTTTGAAGCTGTGATTAGTAGCCGATTTATTGGTTATTTTACTTCGCCGATGATTCTACTACACAACGAAGGAGGGCGCTCTGATGTTACATTGGGATTAGTATCTGCTAAAGTCGGTATAATTCAGTGACCAGTGACTATGTCTTCATCACATGAACTTTCCTACAACAACTTATGCAAAGGGACACTAATGTACATCAGAAAAATGTGTGGCGTTGTTATTTGATGACTGTCTGATACCGGGTTCGAACTCAGGATCTTCGTTTTTGTAGTCAACGTGCTAATTACTTCAGCCATCGCCACCCTCAACGCCCAAAGTCGATGAACAATTATCGAAATTTTTTTTTTGACAACAATGAATGAATAATTCTACATTTTTGTTTTTTGAGCGATTTGCACTTGGGCGATAATTCGTACATTCGTACAGCCCAAAAAAAAATCAGCTGACAGAATGGATGGTGGGCCAATAGTGCAAAAAGATATTTATTAATTTTAAATCGAAAGAACAAAAACCATCGATAAGAAAAAATTTAATTATAGACAATATCGACAGTTTGGTCGATGTTTTGGTAACTCTACCTATAATGGGTTATATGAGACAGCCGGTCTTTGCTGTTGATAGAATTTTCAATTGTATTTTTCAAAAAATAACAATATTTCAAATTGCGGTTTATGTTTAAAGGCCCAATACTCACCCAGCCTTTTGGACCTATAAACGGTTTAGGATGGAACTTCCAGTAAAATATTGGACTACTCAATGATCCGTTCAAATGTTGCCAGATATTAATTCAGTATGAACTACAGTCCAATCGCAAACAAAAATTCCTTGCGAGTTTTTTCACTTCGTATTTCAAACTAATCTTTCCCATCTTTCTACACTGAGGGAAAAAGAACGTTGCGAAATCAAAAACGCCTGTGGTCAATATAACCCTCTACGTTATCGCTTTTTTTTTAACAAAGTGAACTGTGAACTTGTAATACATGGATGTATACGAACTGACAACGGTACGTTGTTGACTTGGACAATTTTGAACGACATTTTTTAAATATGCTTGAATTATGGGTTGGCTTGATGATACCAACGATTAATTTATGTTTTAAGAAATGTAAAGAAATGATTTGATTACAAATCGTAATATGCAGACACTTCTGTTGGATGTAATGGTGCTGCAAGATATTCCTGTACTCGTATGCTTCATTTTGAAAACAAAATTTAGTAGTTGAAATTCATTGCTCAAGAGTGCACAAAATTTTCCAAGCTTTAACTAAATAAATGTTCAGGGATAACACCCAATTTGTGACATTTCATCGTTTTAAATTTTCTGCAACTGCTTTGCGCTTTTCGAAGAGAAAGAATTTATGATAAATTTGTTCGACAATTAAATTCTTTTTATTAAAACAGGAAGGAAATAAAACAAATATTTCTCAGTGTATATAAAGCTATAATCATATTGTATTGTGATTCAATAACCCTAAAGAAGAAATATTTTTTTAACAATGTTTGTGTGTTTTGTTTTCTCCTCTTCTAATATTTTAATGCTTTCAATGAAATTATATAAACTAATCCAGCCCGTAAGTATTAAAAATGTTTAAAGAATAAATTTATTATTGTAACTTTTTTTGCAAAAAAAAAAAAAAAAAAATGCTTTAAAGTTTTAATTGATGTATTAGTAAATTTATATTGTTTTTTTTTTCTTATGAAAAATATAACTCAAGACATCAAAATATTGTCTGCTTTGGACTTATTTCATTTTTTTTTTTTTATCTCTCTATTTTTATTTCTATTTTTATTGCTTTTTTGCCTAAAAAATTTTGTTGTTTACTCCGCTATTTATGTATTTAATCTTGTGTATTTTTATATAAATTTAAATCAAACTTATTTAACTGTCATATCTGTGTACTTGTGTATAAATAAATAAATGTATTTTAACCATGATTTTCCCACCAATGCCAATTACTTGTGTACTTCTATATACAATTCTTACTTAAATTTTTTTTTCTATATATAACTTATTTCTGTGTATGTCATCGTTGAACACATGGTATTTCTGTGTATGTCATGAACACCTACAAAACCCTATGAACCTGTAAATTTTGTATATATATTTTTTTTACCCAAAAAATAATAATAATGTCTATAAATACCCGCTACAAATGTTCTAATATTTTATGTTTGTACGTGATTATTTGCTCGTGTATAACAAATTATAATAAAAGTTCTTTAAATTTACTGCCGTCTATCAGGGTGAAAAGAAACGTGATGCCGGTGGACCAAATGAAATTGTTGCTTGTACCACATGCGGCGGAAGCAGTGGCAGTCCTTGTACACATTCAGCCAATAATGGCTGCGCAACAGAAGTGAGTGCCTTTAGTTTAAGCATTAAACTTTTATAAATCTTTTAGTCAATTTTTTCAGGCTCTGCTCAATAAATTTATTTTTTATATTTTTTACTTATTTCTATATTTTTCAGACTTGCTTTGTCCAGGTGCGCAAGAAAGAGCCTCCACATCCTATACGTATCGCAAAAACAATAGATGTAATCGCTAGAATAACTTTTCCAACAGCATATGCCATTTTCTTAATATTTTTCTTTGTACACTATAAAGGATTTTCATAAAATTAAAATATCAAGCGAAATATAGTAACAAAAAAAAAATAATAATAATAATATTACAACGCAAACCAACAAATTATTAAACCATAAATATAAAAAATAAAAATAAACAAACTATACAAAAGATACAAACACTAGAGCCGTTTAACTTACCATAACTCACTGCAAAGAAAATAAGAAAAAAAAAAACAAAACGAAAATTAGTATAATTATCAAACTGCAAAACAAAAGTAAGAAATAATACAAATTATAGATAAAATTATTACTTAGGTTTAACAATTAAGCGAAATTCCCTTAAAAAAAATTTAAATTGTGACAAAATACTTTTAATTTTTCCTCCTCGCAAAAAAAAAAATAAAAAAAACTTCACTCATACCGGTCTGGTCATATATACGAGTTTATATAAATTTTTTAAGTTTGTAGGAAAAGATTTGTATAAATGCTTTTGTCAATCTCACCATACAACACAAGTAGTTGTAGACGAAAATCATAATATAAATATTTAGCAAAGATTTAAAACTCAAGTTAGGGTAAACAGCTCAGGAATAATTTAACAATGTTCGAGCAAAAAACCAAAATTAAAAAGTATTAATATTAATTATTTACTGCCTTATTCATAAAATATATTTCTGTTTAGTAAGAGGTTTATTAAACAAATTTCCATAGAAAATTTGTTTAATAAACCTTTTATAAAATCAAAATATATTTTAAGAATTAGGCCCTTAATGTTTATTTTTATTTATTATTTTTCAAAAAAAAAAACTTACTGTTAGATGGGAATAATTCAAAAATCATTTCTAAATTATACGGCCTGTCCCACGATGTCCCCAGAAATCGTTCGATCGAATACTTATATTGAAAACAACAACAAATTTTCTAATGTTATTGTTGTTTGCAATACAAGTTGTCGATCGAACGATTTCTGGTGAAATCGTGGGACATGCCGATAGTCTCGCTTTGAAACGGAATCATAAAACAAAAGACAATTTTACATGAAGATGGTAATGCTGCACTAGGGTAACACAGTATCTGCACACAAACAAGAATATGCCAGAAAATTTACATTAAAAATGTACTTTACATTAAAATGTAAACTACCGTATTATCATTTCAATGTAAATTTGTCGTTTCAAAACGACACTCAAACATCAGAAAACGTTCGATCGATTACTTATATTGAAAGCAAAAACAAATTTTATTATTTATTGTTGTTTCCACTATAAGTTATTCAATTTATTTCTGTGGACATCGTGTCTTAAAATAAAAATTGAATATTTCTTTATAGCTTCCAAGAGTATCTACAAAGCTATTTTATTTAAAGATTTGCAAAATAGTTAATTCAATTCGAAAATTTTTCTCTAGAAGTCTAAGATTGAACTTGTCTAGTTTCACATAATTCACATTAAAATAAATGAGCTCCTAAATGTATGCGACAAATATGTTTAACCCCTAAAAGTATGCATCAAACATAATAATTCGTTCTCACCGTTGCGGATGAACAAATCAATAAGTGAATACTTCAAAATTCGGCCCCTGCCACTAATTAAGTACATAAGCTACAACTCTAAAAAATTACGATACACTCGAGTTTATTCTATGAAATTTGTTTACTTGTGTAAAATGTATTCCCCATTCGATTAATCACATAAAGTTTATTCGATTGCTCGATTAAAAATTGTTTCCATGGTTCGAAAAATTACTGCAACAAAATTCATTCGATTAATCAAATGGCTTACATCCGATTATCAAAATAAAATTTATTTGATTGCACAATTACTCGATTACACAAATAAAATTAATATTATTGCTCGGGCCAAATTTATTAGTTGGCTCGAACAATATTTATTCGAATAAAATTTAATCTATTATTTTTTTATTTTTTTAGTTTTAATGTAATTTAATTTAATTTATGTTTTATTTTATTTTATTTTATTTTATTTTATTTCGTTTTATTTTATTTTATTTTATTTTATGTTATTTTATTTTATTTTATTTTATTTCGTTTTATTTTATTTTATTTTATTTTATTTTATTTTATTTTATTTTATTTTATTTTATTTTATTTTATTTTATTTTATTGTATTTTATTTTATTTTATTTTATTTTATTTTATTTTATTTTATTTTATTTTATTTTATTTTATTTTATTTTATTTTATTTTATTTTATTTTATTTTATTTTATTACTCAATTTCGATTAACTGAATAAAATTAATTCGACTGCTCGAATAAAATTTGTTCGATTGCGAAAATACAATTTAATTTAATACTTGAATTAAGCTTATTTATTTGCTTGAAAAAATAATTTATTCAATTGCAACTTTTAGCTCGAATAAATTACAAAACTTGTTAGAAAATGTTTAAGTATCGCAATTACTTCCATAGTTCCCATCTGAATGTTTTTGTTTTAAATTTACAAATTTATTATGTTAGAATTTTTTATATACACACAGTTAGTTAGTTTAAATGAAAAACATTTGGTTATCAAAATTGAATTAGCATTTATACAAATTTTCTTCAAAAGCGTTAAAAAGTTAGAAAACAAATACAAAATTATTATACACAAATGAAGAATATAAACAACTCATTGAAGCTCAAATACAAAACAAAATACTATAAATATATAGATAAAAAATTACATAATTGCACCATTCGAAAGAACTTGTCATCAAATATTAAGAACAAAACTAAAACTACATAAAAAAGTACACCACTTAATTTAATTATATTCTAAGCATTATTTTTAAAAAACGTAACAAAGGGAAACACAAGCAACGTGATAAAATCATATAAATAAAACAATTATTTCGATAAAAACTATTAAAAAAAAAATAAGATTAAATCTATTATAAACATAAAAAATACTCATGTAAAAGACCCCCTGATCCTCCTCCATTTATTTAATGTATTTTATTATTATTTTATTCTTCAAACTATAATTATTAATATTTATGAAGCAAATAAAAATACGAGTAAACCGATATTTAAAGGAATGTTAACTTTATTTATTTATTTAAATATTTCATAAGTAAATTAATTATATATAATTAATTAATTTAGATAAAAGACGAATAAATATATAAAACAAGTAATTGAAGAACCTTACAAAAAAAAAATTTAAATATAATTAATATTTTTGACTGCCTTTTTTTTTAAATATAAAACACACAAAAACAACAAACAAACAAGCTGACAAAAAGAAACCCCTTAAAAATAAAAATATATAATACATAGTTACTCGATATTACTGTGAAGGCTTCATTTTATGAAACGACAAGGTAATTTGATATCAAATTACTTGTTTTACTTAACTCAGTTTAATAAATACTCTACTACACTGTTTTAACTTGTACTGTATTGAGTTTGCTTGATCTGTACTGTAGTGTACTGTATGTGACTGTACTTGAATAGACTTGATTGTATTTCACTGTACTGTACTGTATTGTACTGCACTTTACTATTCCTTATACTGCACTGCACTATAGTACACTGTACTCTACTGTAATGTAGATATTGTATCGTAAATGTGTTATATTAGGTTGGCCTCAGGTGAGTGCTAGATCTAAAAAGAGTCACATAAACAAGACCCAATTTCAAGCCAAAAGATAATACTCAAAGAAATCTATAAGATCTATGGCCTGGTATTTAGAAGTAAATCTAATTCGGATCTCTTTCAATAATAATAATAATAGAGGCCGGCCTCTATGAGTAAATACTGTTCACGATTAATAACAATAATTCCCTGCAACATCTTGTTTTCATTGAATTTGAACGTCTTTGGGTCACATGCAGTAAATTTTATGGCTGTAGTGTGCTAAAGAATTTTTTCCACGACACCTAAAATATTTAAAAACACAACTTTACACTTGAAAACATTTCATTTGAAAACCAAAATACAAAATTCTTAAGCTTAAATTTGTCAGATTTCCCAATTAATTTTTAAGCTTTACAAGTCTTCTTCGCGTTTTCTACATTCAATACACATTGATAGCGAGAACAAGCACGTTCTCCATCATGGCGAATGAAAATTTCAGGGAATAAAAATTTCACATTTTATTCACGATAGGGGTGATTGTTTTGTAGATACCCTGTAGAAAATGAAACTGACACAAAACTAGTTATGTGATCCCAAGTGATAGGGACCAGTCCGCGTTCTAACACCTCCTATGAAGCGGACCAGCCAGTAATTGATACTTTGTATGCACCTTGTCACTGAACAACCCTTTAGGGACCTAATCAGCGTAGAATAATATAAATTATTTAAAAATGCCATTCCGACAATTAACTGTAACAATGAAAACTTACGAATTTTCTTTTTATTGTTACAAATGCAATTATATTTTATTTTTTATTTATTGACCATCTTCGGCATGACAGGCCTGCAGCACACTATCCAATCGACCGCAGGGGCACTCATATTTCAAAAGTATAAACACCAGTTAAGTTACGGGACTGGTTACAGAGTGGCTTGGCGTTATCTTTGGAGGGAAGAATTAACATCATATAATTATACTATTAATAGGCCCTGGATCCAACCACATCCAACTTGTTCAGTGCCGTTTACTATAGAACTAGACCGATTCCCAATTACATTGACAAAAGATCAACACGATACATCACGACAGGTAACACCCCTATTTTCTCAAGTCACGTTTGGATCAATTGTCAGCAAATTTTCTGCAGGGTATTTTCTTAATTAGTACCGATTTGCACGCTTAAACTTATGTTGATAACCTTTGAGCTTATGGGAGAGAGAGAGAGAGAAGTGTATGAAGTAGACGTGGGTCAAACTCATTCAGTCGATCGTTTTTTAAATGAATGAGTTCGACCCAAGTCTAGTATGAGAGCTCAGTTCTTCACTATATGATACTCTCTCCCACTAACTCAAATTTTGCTGAACAAGAGTTTTAGTCTGCGGACCAGAACTTTAAATTCGCCCTCCATTCAATACATTTTGTCAATAGTAATTCCAATGAAATGAATGGTGCTACCAGATTTAATAAAATAAATAACCAACTTTAAAAAAGTGCTGCCAACTTCCCGTTAACACTTAAATTGTCAAAAATGTGTGCTTTCGCTGTTTTCTCTATTTTTACATCGAAATTTGTTTTTTTTTAGTGTAAAAGTCGAATAAACTTCGAATAAACTAAACAAGATTCCAAGAAAAAAAAATCTAAATTTTAATTAACACGGATGTCAAAATGCTCAAACTTATTGCGTGAAAAATAAACTATTATTGAGTACAAATGGACCCATATTTAAGTACATACATACATGTAGTAGAAGTATTTCACAGAAAAGAAAATTCAAATAACTAAAAAAATTTTAAATAGTAAATGTCATGCAAAATTATAAAAAAAACAAGATGCCTGTATTTAAAACGCTCTAGAGTCGTTTAGAGCAAATCCTGAAAGCTAAATGTACCAAAAATCGAAAATATCCCTACGCTTTATTAGTTTAAAAAATTTTTTTTAATTAACATTAATATCGAATTAATTATATGAAACAAAAACTGATATATAATATTTAGCAAATAACTATAAAATCATACCAACTGTATAAAAGAAAAAACTTAGATAAAGAATATTATAAAATTGTATTTAAGTTCATGCAAAATTGTGTCATATAGGGTGTTTTTTATTGAGGTATAGAACTTTAAGTTGGCATCACTTTTTTAACTGGCGGCCATTTTGTCAGCTGTCAAGTGATTAATATTTAGTTTGGTTTGCCATTTCATCATGAACAGGTTGACAAAAGAACAACGCTTGCAAATCGTGCAAATTTAATTCGAAAATAATGGTTCAGTTCGCGAAGTTTACCGCAAGCTCCGTCCATTTTATGGTCGACATAATCGTCCATCAGAGCAATTAATTCGGTTAACCATGGATAACCTGTCAATTGGCCACCAAGATCGTGTGATTTGACACCATTGGATTATTTTCTTTGGGGATATGTGAAGTCGCTCGTCTACGCCAACAAACCAGAAAAGTTAGGGGACTTGGAAGCCAACATTCGTGGCGTTATTGCCAACATACGGCCCCATATGCTCGAAAAAGTGGTTGAAAATTGGACCTGTAGAATTGGCTTTATTCGAGCCAGCCGCGGCGGCCACATGCCCGAAATCATATTTAAACGTTAATGGCATAAAATTATCCTTCCAATAAAGCCAAATTGATGGACATTAAAACGATTTTCTTGTGTTTTATTTCAATTCGAAGTTCTATACCTCTCAAAAAAACACCCTATATTACGTGTAAAAATAAACAAATTATTTAGAAAAATTTATTTAACTTATTTTACTACCACCTCCAATTATAAACATTACTTTAACATTTTCTGTGAAAAACTATTAATTTTCAATATATTATTTCTAATCGTATTGCAAACTGTTTGAATTGCAATATAATCGTATGTATATGTCAGTCGAAATTTAAATTAGATTATGAGATTGATGGTGATAAAACAAATGACACTTACAGTGTGTGATGAAAAGATTTGTAGGAAAGCTTATCTAAAGGCATTGGCAGCACGGAACGATTTGTAAATGTATGAATTATCATACTATAAAATAAAAAATAGCGCTATTTTATAAAATGTATTCAGATTTTATTTATGAGACTATAAACGTTGATTGTTACCTACTTTTCCTTTTTTTCTCTTTGACAATTGTGTAAAGTATTGAGTGGTTTCATTAAAGAATTCAACATGAATGCTTCAACATACTGAGCGAAGTGAATTGCCCTGAGTTTTCAGGCATGTCAATTAAATTTTTTTGAAATATTTAGTCAAATAAGGGAAAAGTATAAACTAAAAGGAGCCTTAAAAGATTTAATAAGAAAAAACACAACTGGGATGAACGTCAAGTTTTTGGCCGCCACGAATATAAATAATATTTGTGTCGATGAAAATACACACAATCAAGACATCGCACAGTGGGGCCAAACCTTCTTTTTTCGCAAATTAATTCAGATCTTCACAACTATAATAGTAAAGGTCACAAAATTTGATGTGGATAACTCTAAGAACAAACTATATGTTCTAACAAAACCTTGGCGGTATAGGAGGGGGAGTCGGATACACCCCATACAAAGTGATTATTAATTAAGTAATAAATATGATTTCTTTTATAAGAAATACCGAAGCAGGAACGAAATGCATATAAACGTTGCTTAACCAACAAAAACAGCAAAAATTCCTGATATCTTTATTCTCGCACGCTGCTGATGAATTGCCTGCCATTGAGTGACTTCGAATATGAATTATATACAAATAGATTATTTAATAAGCCTAAGAAAGTTAGCTAATGTCACACACTAATGTCACGCCTGACTCAAGCGTGACTAATTCGTGACTCACGCATAGCAAGTCGCGGCATTTGCACATCTCTAATAAATATACATAAAACAATGGCAACAACAACAACAACAGCAATAAAAATGTTAGCAGAAGTCGCTAAGACCTTAATGTTGGTAAACTAAGTCCTAGTTTACACTATGCAAGTCTTATTGCTAAGCTGATTAGTTTGTTTAGTGAGAGCGACGAGGGGAAAATAAACTTTTATGTTCCCCTCGCCTCCTTCTCCATCAAACTTATCAGCTTAGCAATAAGACTTGCATAGTGTAAACTAGGACTAAACGCGTGAGTCCATTACTAATTCGTGCATAACTGCTGAGGTGCACCCATGCGCAGCATAAATTTATGTTAAATAACACAAATTCGTTCAATCTTTAAAACAAAATTAAAATCTCTGCCTAATTGAGCCCAATTTATAACTTTATGTCCACCTAAAATGAACTTCGAATATAAACATTGAAAACAACAGCACTTCCATGTTTTAAAGTCCTAAAGTCTACAATTTTTAGCTGATTTTCATAATACTCGTATTTAGCTTATTTTATTCTCAACACATTTTCCTTTAAAGACAATGGTCAAAAGTTTAGTATTTTGTAGTTTTAAATTTTTCATGAGCTTGAAGAAAAAAATTTTAAATTTAAAAAAAAAATTAAATTTTCAATTTTATTTTACGAATAACTAAGAAACCATTAGTTTTTTTTAGTTTACCATATTAACATGGTTCGAAGCAAATTTTGTTAGTTACTCGATGGTGATTTATTGGTCGAAATCGGACATACTGCCTTAAAGTTATGGTGAATTATACTGGTATACCTCGTGTGAAAATATTGGCTAGGATCATAAAAATAATTAATTTATGAAATTTTATACATACAAAAAATTCTTACATTATTATATTTATTAGCTTAAACAAGACCAAAAATACGAAAAAACTACACATGTACAACAGCAAAAAAAAAAAAAAGGAAAGTAATCGATTTCAGTAAAAACTAAACAAAACGGTAACGCTGTTCAAGAGCCATTCAACCAGGTACGTCCAAAGTTTGGACTCCCAACACGCATACTTTGATATTTACATTTGAGGTAAGCAGCTTTGAAAGCTCTTAAATTTGTTCTTGTTTCTTTGCAAAATAAGTGCAAGCATTGTTGTCGCCGAGATCTGATTGGCTGTTGTGCTCTCGTCGGTGTGAAAGCACGAAAATCTCTTTATAAAAGTTTGCACATTGTGCATATTAGAGATGAGCGATTTTACGAACCTGTTACTTTTTCACAGCGATTGAAAAATCACTAATCACAACTGTGACCGAATTTATCAAGTACCAGGTTTTAGAAATATAGTTCTTTCATACAAACTGTGAATGTTCTTGTATGCTTACTTTACAGCAAATAAAGCTACCACATGAATTTTTTTTATACTTCGCCGTTTGTCGAGAAAAAAATAGTCGAATCGTGTCAAATCGTCTTTTCTGGCAACTATGTCTAGCTCTCACATTTTTGTATTTGCAATTTTACTGTCTCTCTGCCTCTTATACCACAATTCTCAATATTTGGATGGGGTTGATTGCTAATTGTTTGTTCTTGTCGCTCTTCTTACTAGTATTTATCAAAATACCAATACTAATAAATACTTTTAAAGCAGAAGAGCTGAAATGTGTTAAACCGTGATCACAGTCACTGTTTAATTTCTCTGCTGCTCTTCTTATTAGATTTTGTCAAAATAACAGAACTGCTACAAACAAAATACTGCTAAACTGTGATCACAGTCACAGTTTAAAAGAACAGCGATTTAGAAATCACGTTCACAAGGAGCAACATTATTAAAAAATCACAATATCGCTCAACACTAGTGCATATAGCTTGGATGTAGTTTAATGATTAAACCAAAAGAACAACATGAACAATTTTTTTTTAACTGATACAAGCCTAATTGCAACCATATAATTAATATTATAATTTAAATTATAATTAAAGATTATTTCAGGCCACTTAAAATAATTTAAATACCCACTCTTTATTATGTTTATTTTTATTTATATGCCTATCGACCGTTTACTTAAACAATATCATAAATAATAAAAATATTCGATTTTAGAATTAATAAAACGGAATACTAATTCGGTGTATCGCATTTTATTTTGTATCAAGTGTGGCTTTTACACTCAATTCTTTTGAGAGAAGAAAGTTTTCTTATGCCGTCGTTGAATTGAAAACTTTAAACTCGTTTCCCATAAAATTATATATTTTGATTTATGCCTTTGTTGAAACTAGATATAAAAATTAATGAGTTTAGAAATCATGCACTGGGTGGGCCTGGTGAAAAAAGAGGCTGAGTCAAAGTTAAGGAAAAGCATTGAAATGCTTTCCTTTGGGATAATATTTTCCATAAATTATTTAAACTTTTCTGCTTTAAATTGCTTGGTGCAGCAGTTACACAACTGCACTGTATGTACATATCGCTCATTTACTCAAAGAACGTCATAACTCAAAAAATGGAGTTTTTGAGTTAATGATGCAGAATTAATCATCATATCGTTCTTCATGTTGTGTAAAAATTTCATACAAATATCTTGTTTACTCAGCTCTTGCGAAAAAAAAAATTTTTCTTTCTCCATTAAGTTGTGTGTGAATTGAAAACATTAAACTCGTTTCCTGGCGAACAAGTTTTTTTTTTTTTTTTTTTTTTTTTTTTGAGTTATGACGTTGTTTGAGTAAATGAGCGATATATATTTGTAAATACTTAACGAGACAGCTGCTGGTGTTTCTTTACAAAAAAAAAGTATTATGGACTGAAATAAGAAACTGAATTCCGTGCAATTGAGCCAATTAACTGAATAAGTAATTAGATAAACTGTTGAAAGAAATGGAATATCTGCAGATTGCGCGTAACTTTTCATATCAACACATTAATGGGTCATTTCAGCAATATTTTGTAAATGTAGTTACAGAAATATTGCTATGATTAGTTAACTACGTAAAGAAAACTAAAATCACTTAATATGCATATTTAAAGCAAAAATATGTCTAAAAACGTTTGCCTTAAAAATATTTCATTCGGAAGAAATTTAGTCAAAATATATGTACATACAAAAAAGTCAAATATGTTTATATTATATAAAACAGAAAACAATCATTTATAAGCAGTAATTTCAATATTTATTTATTTATTATTTTTTAATTAACTAAAACTAATTTCAAATTGGAAATTCTGTTGCATAATTAATGCTTAATTCCCTGTCTGCTTGCCAAATATACAGATGTATATGTATAGTTAAGTTAAAACAACTCGTATAACATTGTCATATTAACCTATTTTCGCAACCTTTAATGCTCAAACTATATGAAATTGTCTCAGAGTCCAGGTTTTGATTTGCAAATACTCGTTTATGGTTTGTTTTGTGTTCATTCCCATATAATAAATTTTTTTAATAAAATTGTTTATTTTCATTTGAATTGTATTATACTGACTAAATTTTATTAATTTTATTAATTAATTTTTATATGATCAATATTAAACTCTAGAGCAAATCAGTATGTCTGACTTTTTTACAAAATTATCAATCTTAATTATTGAGAAACTTGCATAAGCATAATAATAAAACGAAATAGCTCTGTTATATTGTTTAGAATTCTGTCTCTGAATTCCCATCATTTTTGTATTAATAGCAACAAATTCATATACTTTAAGTCTACGAGTATTGAAGAAAAGTTACAACGAAATTATAATTTATTTCCCACTATTATTTATGTCAATTTGTGCCTTTTCTATAGAAATAAACTTAATAAATAATTACCAAAAATTAAAAGCAATTATTAACCACACATTGTAAAGTAATAAATTGTTTAAATAATTTGCAAGTGTTTGGTTTAAATAATTATTTTCCATATACTCCTACATACATAAATAATATGTACTCATAAGTACGTAAAAATCACTATTGAAAACATCTTTAGCTTTACTCATATTCATTTATTTCTTTACTTCAAACAGTCACATAAATTTAAATATACCCACTCATTGAAAAGAAGAAGAGTTGTGAAAGCAAATATGTACTCAATGATATAAAGTCCTTTAAAACATACACACTCTCACTCACATCTAACCAACCAATATCATATGAGTAATAACAACAACAAACATCATGCCATCTACTGCGAGCACACAGCTTATTCTGCTATTTTGCATACACCTAATTGAATAACAGAATTACATGCAAACAATAAAAACAATAAAAACAACAAAAACAGTAGGAACAGACACAAATAAACAAACACAGATTATTTACGATCTAAATTTAACATGCTTTAATTTATTCAGTAACATGCACGCACACATGCATACATACATTCATAAATATTTAGCGGAAATGTATGCATCAGACAGACAGAGCTGCCAGATTTTGCAATTTGTGGACATTTTGATGATTTTTGATGGAGAAAATAGCAAATAGCATAGATTTGACGATTTTTCCTTAAAATTTAATATTTTTAATATGGCAGCTTTTTAAGAAAAATTTGTTATTATGAATTAATTATGAAAGTGGTCTACGTCATATGCATTTTTGCTCAGAAATATTAAATAAATATTTGAAAAAAAACTTCAATAAATATTTAATAAATATTAAATAAATTTATAAATTTACGATTGCAACTATAAATTAAAATGTTGAAAATACATATATAAATTTTTTTAATTTTTTCACATGTTATCTACTAAATATCTCGACAAAAGGAATACATCGTTGGTCCCAAGTAGAAAAGCCCTAACTCAGATAATTGTAACTTTAAAGGAGAAGGTAAAAACATAACAGAAACTGTAATATTCAAAATGTAACTTTGTTTGTACAACTGCTTGTAAAAACGTTATTGGAATTGGATATTTTAGGTGCACAATAACATACATACTCATATTGATCTCTGTGCAAATTGATATTCTTAAAAAAACATAAATGTAAAAAAGGCCAAGTTCCTTCCTATCAACAATTTCGGCCACCAAAAGTATTGAGAACAAACTTGTACCAAGTTCTCGTTTGGTATGATATCGATTACTACAACATCCCAGTAAAACAAAAATTTTAAAGTGGTTATTAGAATTAACTTTTTATCTACTTCCAAAGTAGCAATAAGTGTGAATTTCGAACTTTAGGAAGTGATTATAAACAACACCAATTTTATATTATATTACAATGATTTACCGGCTATATTTGGCCTTTCTATGGGTGGTGGTGAATTTTTCCAACCCTGCAAAAGTAATGAAAAATTAGTAGTTAAAAAAAATCAAAAGACGCGACTGCGATTAACTTTGAACCGTTCAATATTTTAAGTGGTCATTCGAAATGAAAAATCATAAGAAAAACCTAAAGATGATTTAAAATACCTGTCTAATGAGACCCATTTTGATATAGTTCGACGACTTTTTATTTTTTCGGATTTACAAAATGGCGTCTGTTGGCCGCCATAGTGAATTTTTACTATATTTTGACTTACTGTCATATCTTTAGTGACACTCCCGGGATTAAGACAAACCGATTGACGTAAGAATCACATACATACGTACATAGACTGATAAGCACAATATGTAAAAATCATTACAAGTGATCCAGATTTGCATTACTTCCGAATCACAAGTTCGGGATTTTATTGACTTCCTTGGAAGCTCTATTTTTATATAAATTTGTCTTTGTTTGGATGTCATCCCATTTCTAGGCAAAAAAAAAACTACATTTTGAATTTTCTGATTTTTTTTAAATATTTTTCGACTATGAAATGACGATTTTTTATATTTTAACGACATTTTGACGATTTTTCGACATTTTTATCTGGCAGCCCTGGAGGCAGACATTTGCATATGAGAAAATAAATTTAAGAAAAGAAAAACAAAAGACTTCATTACCTTACAAATTGTAACACTCTCAATTAGTAAATGCAAATAGGGAGATCATATCATAGTTGCCAGATAAATTAGGGCCCAGATCGTAAAGTTTAAAAGAAAAATTCGTCCAAATCGTTAAAGTAAATCGTCCACTAGAAAATGCATTCTAACTTGAAAATGCCTGGACTGATTTTTTTCAAACAAGCGTAACAAAATTTAAAATCAAGTCACCTTTCAAAAAAATATAAGTGAAAATCAATCTAACCACTTGGATGCTACGACGCACAGTGGGATTTTGGTGTCAAAAGCCTTATTTTTCGACTACTCAATTTCAAAAATCTAATGATGCAGTTTTGTACAGAAATTTTTTTTAAATTTAAATGTGTATTTATGGTGTTTAGAAAAATTGTATTTAATTTTTGAAGTATTTAAATAAAGTCCGTTCAAGAAAAATGTTTCTCCTATTAATACCTCCTTTAATTGAAAAAAAAAAATACAAATGATCAGTTATAAATTTAACTTTGTATAAAACCTTAATTAACACAATTAAACTCTTCATTCATTATTTCAATTTTTTTTTTAATTAAAGTTGTTAATAGGTGATCATTTTTCTTTGAAACATTTTTTTCGAATTATTAAAATAAACGTTAAAATTTATTTGTGCAGTTTGAGTGATTTAAAATCGATTTAGCGACATCATATAGATGAAAAATTATTTGAAATACTAAAGATTTTTAGTTTCTAAAAATTTTAGAAATTTGGTCAAAAATTGTCAAATCGTCGTAGTGCTATTTCTGAAGCCCAAAGTCATCGAAATGGCATAAAATCTTCAAATCTGGTCAACTATGCATCACATAAATACATACAAAGGTTTACTTCATCAAATCATTTGTTTTAATCATGCATACATATGTACATACATATTTACATATGCTACATACCAACATACTTGACCAAAATAGTTCGACAACCGCCAACATACTGTCGATTATATATTTTTGTTATAGATTATATATTTCATAAAAAAAATGTATTATTATTTTATAAAAAAATAGAAAAATTTATATTTGTTAAAATAACTATGTACGTATTTGAAGCAAATACGAGTGATTTTTTTACAACTTGTTCGCAAAAAAAAAAACATTTTTACACATTTTACACTTAAGTAAATACAAATATTTTCACCCTTTAACGTTTACGTTTGAAAAAACTTTATTACATCGTAATTTTACTGTTAAATATTCGAATACCAAAGAGAAAAATTTAAGTCAAATGAAAATTTTTTTAATAATGTTAATTGTTTTATGTTGATGAAATTAAAAGAGTCTATAAAAACTACATTAAATTATTTTTACTTTAAGTCTCAAGCTAAAGAAAAATATGATTGAATTTAATACAAAATAAAAAAATATATATATATATATAAATTAAGTATAAATAAAAGAAGACAAAAACATGAAACAACAACCACAATATTTATATATTTATTTTATAAAATTATTTATTTATTAGTAAATTTCAAACTTCAAATTATTGTAAATACACCAGAAAAAGCTTGGCATTAATAAAAGTCTTAAATAAAATTTAAAAGTTTACTTTCAGTTTGAAATTGGTATCTCTTTAACAGCAAGGGCATTAGTGGCTATTCTGAAGAAGTGAAACTTTAAATTAAAACAACAACAAATTTTAAAAAATTTTCAAAAATTGTTTTTGTTTGCCATACATTTCTAAAATTAAATAAACGTGAGAATTTTAAGGCGTTTCTCCCTCTCTTTTAAAAACGGTTAATTTTGTATGAGAAACAAAAACAAATTTTTTGCATTTACACAGTTTTGTTTTTGCTTTCTATGTAACTTTCACCAAGTCGACGCGTATTCCAGAATAGACACCAATATAATTAGAGCATTAAAACTTTTGAAAACTATGCGCATAATGACATCTTACACAACAACCATGATAATGTCAGCCCTTTTAAAAATATAATATAAATATTGAAAGCTCGTATCACTCAGTTAATTATATGATTTACTATGAAAATATAGCAAAATGCTTTAATATCAAATTTTAGTCTACTGCATACTTCGAATTGTCGCTAAACAAGCAATTTTTCCAAACTTTGAGTCTATAAATGGAGCAGATTTTATTTTGCATCAATATCGCACAGTGTCGTGATTTCATATAACGAGTGGCCAAAAATAGAAGGAGTTATCACAAAATGATGAAATTTGGCACAAATGTTTTAAATCATAAACCATAATCAAACTAAGGCTGAGTTTACATCTGGCATTTCATGTGTTGTCATTTTTTGGTGTCATTTTCATATGTGTGCAATGCCGTTCCCATAAATTTTTCGATAACACACAATTTTGTTGTGTCATTGTGACCGGAAAGTTTCCCATCCCTAAATAATGGCAATGCGGCATTATTGTCTACATCAAGTACCTAATTTTGATATAATGGCATTTAGGGTCATTTGTTTTATCATTGTGAGACTTTGTTTTTCGTATTGTTTGTGTTTTTGTTAATTAATATTTATACAAATGCTTAAACGCAAAATTATTCAATGTGCTAGTGCCACTGTATGTTTATCAATAATAAGAAACAAATTAAAAAATCTAAAAAATGGGAAAGACCAGGGCTTCATATGCGCGACACCAAAGGCTTCTAGTGTACTCTGCATTCTAGTTTACGGAACCAAGATTCAAATTGGTTTAAAAATTTCGAGTGCATGAAGCCTAATTCCACTGAGTTTTCTGCGCAGGCAGTAAACTTTGGATTTCTATCCTTATAAATGCCACATAGATGATTCCATACAGCTTCACGAACCTCCACAAGTTGAATAAATGTCATGTTATTTTTGTGTCTGCAGTGCTGCCAACTTATTCTCACAACTGTGTACAGCAGATGCATAAACAGTTTGTGTGGCAATGCCATACAACGAAAAATATCAGAAATGGCAAACGTTGCCACTAGTTCCCAATTTTATTTTTGCTTGCGATGTCACAAAATGCCATAGTGTGTACTCGGCATAAGATTTAATAATAAGAATTGCAAGGACTCATGTCCTTGTCATATATCCTGAAAGCCGAGTGGAAAAAAAGACATTGGTTTTAATATGTTTAGTGCTTCATTAAAATTTCGTTCAATTCAGATCAAGGATGCTGCTACCTGGATAATGCCCTTTTTCAAGAAAGTAAAAAGGGGAAAAATTTAATTTTCTAATTTAATCTGTCTTAGGAATCACTTAAATGAGAGAACGGGAATGAGCTAAATGTGTACCTACACAGTTTTCTGTTTTATCTACAACTGAAATTTCAGCATTTGGCAATGACGTCACGAAAATTTTCAGCATATTGGTTGCAAAATGCAAAGTTGTTAAAGATTGAAGTTTTCCTTTTTCTCTTCCTTTACCGCCTGCCTTCTCTATCACTCACTTCTCTTTAAAGAAAAAATGGTAGTGGCTACATGGTGTAAAATATTTATAGTATTTTTGTCCCAAAATTCAAAGCAGCACATGTATAAACATGTGAATGTCAACATGTACATACTAATGCACAGCATGTAGCCAATGCAGCTTTATGATGACGTCAAAATTACGTGTCTTGCGGCATTAAGCAAACATGTTTAATAATATTTCACACGTCAGTTCTATTAAACTGTTTTCTATAAAAAAGAAATAATAAAAAAATAAATCAACTTCCCCACATCGACTTCAATCTTTTTGGTTAAGCTCGTGAAAATGTGTGTCGTTCACAAAGGCACCAGCGAACCGAAGTTTAATCGGCTCCTTAAACAAATTAACATAGTATTCACACCTGATGATTTTATATCATAACTCGTAATATGACGCCGGCAGAGCAACTGTCATTTTTTCATTAATATCAACACAAGGGGGTAGACGTTGATGATTTTATATCATGATGAATCAAACAAATATTTGAAAAATACTTGCCAAAAATATTTAATTTTTTAGTCACAAATAATTGTTGTGTCGTCTATTTTAAAAGAAAATTGTTTAATAAATAAACGTTAAATGCACAGTTACACATAAAGTGACATTTGATATCAAGATGAATTTATCAGGGCGTGAGCTCTGATGATTATATCATAAAGCTGCTATAATATCAATAAATTGAGTCTATACGTGATGAATTTTCATCATGATATCAATTTGGCAATCATCATGATATAAATTCATCAGGTGTGGACACTATGTAAGAAACGATTGACACACGTGCATGTATTGCACGATAAATTAATAGCATCTTGTTACAAGCTAAGTGCAACCCAACTGTCAAACTACATGCAAAAACTCTTTGCGTATATAATTTGACAGTTCTTTGTATGTATAACCTACTGATTTTAATAGCTTATCTTGTTATGTTTGTGTTGCGTACATGCATGTGCAAAAATCAAAAAGTTTGGATTTTCCATCAAACATCGTCGGTGTGACTCATACAGACAAAATTTCGCTAATACTATTATAATACAGGTCATGCATTCTAACCGTGAATAATGCGCTTAACGTCCTTTTTCACAATATATGATTACGAGTTAATGTGAACTTTAACTGCAAGTTCTTCATACAAAACTTACCTTTGAAGTCCCTGTTAGCTTTTAATTGTCCATTGTGAAAAGGGCTGTAATATAAATACACAAATACATTTCTCTCTCGGTGTGCACCACTGCTTTGCATAAACACATTAAGTAAAAAATTTCTTATAAGATAATTTCCCCTCAAACAGTTGTTGGGTGTAAAATAATTTTTTTTTTCATTTTAGTAGGTAACACAGTTTGTTCTCCTGCTAATGTTGTCGTTTGGTTGCCATATTTTCTGTAAAAGAATAATTATTTCTCAATAAACACATTTTACCGGTTCGAGGCTTTACTAGTTGATAAAATTACTGCCAGATGTTGTTAATGAAAATATGCTTTGTGGATTGAAAGGCACAGCGTTACAAGTCCCAAGGCAACTCAGTCAGGCACCACCAGTTCTACAAAAAAATTACAACACCAGCACACGAATTTTGTTTATTGAAAAAAAAAACAGAATATTTTTATGTGTTATCCTGTGCGTGTTTTTAGCAAAACCCAGCACACACACACTGATACACACTTTATGCAAAGTTTCAAATGCTTCTGTCTTGTAAACATTACAATAGTGTCCACACCTGATGATTTTATATCATAAATTGTAATATGACTCCGGCAGAGCAACTGTCATTTTTTCATTAATATCAACACAAAGAGGTACCCGTTGACAAATATATTTAAATTTGCCAAAAATATTTAATTTGCGTGTTGTTTAATTTTTTGGTCAGAAATAATTTTTGTGCTACCTTTTTTATACGAAAATTGTTTAATAAAAAACGTTAAATGCGCAGTAACACATAAAATGACATTTGATATCAAGATGAATTTATCGGGCCGCGAGCTCTGATGATTATATCACAACGCTGCCATAATATTAATAAATTGAGTCATCATCATCATGATATCAATTTGACATTCATCAAGTGGACGCTATGTTAACCAGCTGTACATGTGGTGTGGTACCTACCCGATTGAGCTGCCTTGGTAATGGTAGAATTACTGAAATCGTATCGTGCTGTTGCCTGTCAGCTGACAAAATCCGTGACATTTAATAAGCATGTTGATGCTTATTGAAAATGTGTTGGCAACGTAGCAAACGTCAACTTCTAGCTTACATACATACACACACACGTATAAAGCAAAGTAACAGCTGACACTTTCGCTGGCAGCCTCACGTTTTTACTAACTAACATACAGACTTAAACGATACGACAACTTCAAAAGTAAGATGATAAAATTTGACTAACGAAGCTATTATTCCTTTCACTCATACAATATATGTAAGTCAACCAGCACTGCTACTGTGCCTGTTGCTACCAATTTTGGTTAAACGGTTTCGTTTGGTAATGGGTATCGTATATGTACATATGTATGTATATATGTATGCACAATGTACATACATACATAGAAACATATATTTTTAAATACATTTTAGAAAATGTGGTCATATGAAGAATTACATTCATACATATGACGACGTTGCTTTTGAGACGATTCAAATTTCTAAATTTGTAAAATTTTCTGGACTTTAATTACGTGGAAAGAGAGTTTAAATGAGAGTGAAGCTGCTAAAGTTATATTTACATGTATTTCTCACTTTCAGAGCTCAGGATATGTGCCAAGCTTTGTAAGAATCAATACACGTGTCTAAGGCTGAGTTTACATCTGGCATTTCTTGTGTGCCATGTGCCCAAAAAAGCGTAATCACTAATTACTAATGAAAAACTGTTTGATTCTGACATGTATTTATTGATTTAAATTGTTTCCAATCATGTTGAATTCTATAAAATTGTCTATTAGTTATGTGTGAAACCGTTTAACTTAAGCCCCGTTCAGACTATTATACAAGTATTAATACTTTCATCACATTTTACGATACAGAAATCTAAATACATTCGTTGCGACTGTCAAAAAATCTAACGTAAAATCACATATTGTGTTCAGACCATCACACTTCAAATAAAATGTGTAATACAAGCAGAAAACAAAACAGCTGTTCAAAATAAAAATGTCTGTGCTATTCATTGACTAGCGGCGGCAAAGCGGTTTCATGTAGGCGGGGAGTGCCGGCACATGAAAAAATTCAGCAGTTAAAAATATTCTATGTAAATAACAGAAAAAATGTAAGAAAAGATATTACAAAAACGTTAAAAAATTACGTCAACGAAATATACTTCCATACCATTCACTTATTCAAAATTTTGAGCCAATATACATATGACAAAACATTACATCAATGACGACACGCTATCGGCGGCGAAACAGGCGACTTGGAAATTTTGTTTGTGTGAAAATGAAAATGAAATGAAAAATGATCTAATGAAAAGTATTATCGATTAGAAAATTTTCTAAAATCGAAAAAGTCTTTGGGATGTCAAAATTTTTATCGTATTATCAGACTTGCACGTATTATTTGAATTTTTGACAAGTATAAATACAAAGTATAATAGGCTGAACGCGGCTTTAGTGGTTACGCATTTTTACGCATGTGTGGCACACGGCCCACAGAGGTAAACCCAGCAAGATTATGTCATTCCAAGCAGTGTTTAAAAAACTATAATGATTTTCATTTCATTTTATTTTCCTTCTGCTTTCGCTTTTGAAAAATACAACAGTTTCAGTCAAAGCAAAATCACAAAACGATTTATGACCAATTGCGCAGTATTTTCAGCAATCGAGGATATGAAAAGTTTTAATTTGATTTGGTTTTGCTTTTGGTTAGTATCGCAATTAAAGGCAGAAGCAGTCTATATGATTTTGGAAGTCGCAAACAGTAACAGTCGAAGAAGCAAAAACTCTTGCTTTTAGTTTTAAAGTTTTAAACAATCGCAGTAAAGTTTTAAACAATCGCAGTAAAGTGGTTTTTGTTTTGCCTCTTGTCTGATGTGCAAAAACAACAACATAAACATGACAAGCACCACAAAATATTTGACTGTACCTCCAAAAAGCTTGTAAGAGCAAGAGCTGTTGCTTTTTCGACTGTGAATGTTTGGTACTTTCAAAAGCATGCAGACTGTTTATGCTTTTACTACCGAAACTAACCAAAAGCAACAGCAAATCAAGTTCAAACTTTTGAAATCGTCGACTGTTGAAAGTACTGCGCAATTGTTCATACATCGTTTGCTGCTTCTGCTTCAACTGCGACTGTTGTTCATTTTCACAAGCACAAGCAAAAGCATTGGTTGATTTTTAACAGTTGGAAAAAGCCAAAGCAGCGAGAAGTAAAAATTTTACGACTTTTGCTACTTTGACTTACATAAGTTTTTTAAACACTGACTCCAAGAGCCCAGAGTGTTTGACATATTTCGTGGGAAGTAAAAGTATATAAAATCAGAGGATAAAATTTAATGGTTTTGATCGCGCCCACATTTGTACCCGTAGTAATTGTACAAAATGGAAGCTATAGCCTCTCAGACAAAATATAATTTTTTTAAATTTACACAAAAATTACGGAGTTATGAAGTAACACATATGTATGTATGTATAAAAATCTAATTTAGAAAAGTTTTTTGTTGTTTTGCTTAAGCACGTCTTATGCATTTCGTTACTGCAGCTCATCAGTAGACGTCAACCACAATTCAAAATAATTCTGGCAAAGAAAACCGTCTTAAATGCAAAGATCTGATAGAACATTTTCGAAAAAAATGTATGGGATATAAAATTAAATTTTAATAGGCCTATTTTTTAAATGCAAGATTTTGTGTGTTTTCAGAGCTAAGGGTAGGGTGTTAAGTTTTGTAAAAATCGGTATAGTGGAACCACTTAAAATAAAATATTAAATTTTAATGGGCGTAACTACGCCCATTTTTTTTTAAGAATGCCTACATTTCTGAGCTTAAGGTGTGTGGTAAGTTTCGTAAACACCGATTAAGTAGAACCACGTGAAATATAATAATAGATTTTAATGGGCGTAGCCCCGCCCATTTTTTCAACTTTAAAATTGTGTAATTACAAGAAGCAAAGGTGTTTGCTAGGTTTCGCGGAAATCAAATGGGTAGCATATCATGAAATTAAATAAAAATTTTGTGGGCGTGTCTCCGCCCAATTAGTTTTTGCAATAGGCCCAATGGGAAGCTATACCCTCTCAGACAATAAAAAAGAAATTACAATCGGTCTAATATGAACCGAGTTATGAAGTAACACCAACAAGGAAAGAAATGGAGACGAATTGATAACCTCCCCTTTTTTTGAAGTCAGTTAAAAAAGCCATCAACTCGTATGCAAAGATATTTAGGCGACCGCAACCGCAGGAAAAAGCTGGTAATGAACTAAAAATTATTCTTTCAATAAAAAGTATTTCTCATTCCAAAGGACCCAAATGCAGCAAATTTCATTAAACTCAAAAAAAACTTCAATTTAAGTTGCAAATGTATATACACAATTTCCAGCTCTCTTGTTGTTTAGCTAACAACAGCTTAAGTATTGAAACATTTAACCTGTTTTATAGATAATGTTTTTAGTATTCTTGTTCCCATTTGTCATCTTAACAATAGTAATAATTGAAGTGATCAAAGGCATTTTACAATAACAGGTTTCCTTCCGCCTTTTTTTTAACTACTTATGTATGTCTACCTGCCTGCAAAGAAAAACAAAACAAAAACAAATATAGCGACAAGTGTTTGTTCATACAAATTTTCAATTTATCATTTCAAAAAGCATGTGTGCTGATAAAAAGTTGATATTAACTTTTAACGCAACTTCTTTCCATTCAATGATTATGCACCTGCGAAAAAAAGAGCACGAGGGTTTTAACCATCTTGTAAAACTATTTTTTTTACAAATTCTTGAATATTTTTTTCTTTTCTTTAACAGACCATAACAGGTACATTCATATTGTGGTTATTTCGTGCGCTTGTCTGTCTGATGGCGCGGTTTTTCTGAAATACGTTACTTTTTTTAACACATTATTCAAATGTTTTGTTGGCCAATACTTTCTATATGAAAACATTATTTGTTGAGTTTTAAGTTCATTTTACGGAAGGGTTTCAAAAAGTGTACATACATATGTATATTTTTATCAGAATTAGAAGATCAAAGACAACACAGAAGCATTTTTTTATTGTTGTTTTGCTTTCTAAGTGTCATTTCACCAATAAAGAAAATTTGCTTTCAAAATTTCTTTGCTCACAAAAGTATTTTTTTTTCTCTTCAAAAAAATAGAAATCATGGTTCATATCCCCTTTGAAACATGAAAATAAGGTGTGGAAAATATGGAAACAAATATAAAAAAAATTTAATTTTAATATAACTAAATATTTTTCAGCTCTAAGTAATTAATTAAAAAAATAACTAGTTAATGTCAGTGCAAATGTAAGTAATTTCGTAAGGGGTACCGCTTATTTTTGGAACTTCTGAAAAAAATTAAGCAAATGCTTTCTTACATTTTGTCATCATTCTGGAATCTAACATTTAAAAAAATCGAACAGGAAAGTACGAGTAGTTCGAAGGAAATCCAACAATGCCTCAAGTGATACAATTTGACTATTGTGCGATGCAGCCAGACAAAAATTAATTTACAGAAATCTTCAGAACTCGAAGGACTATGCACACGCCTCGAGGAAGGTAAGTTTGTCGGCCAATAAGGTGATGGTAACAGTTTTTGGGATGCACGCTTGATAATCCACATCGATTACCTTCAAAAGGGAAAAACAATAAACGGCGAATATTATGCCAACTTATTAGACCGATTTAATGAGGATTTAAAAAGAAAACGACTCCATATGGCCAAGAAAAAAGTTCTTATTCATCAAGATAATGCACGGGTGCACACGTATGCAGTCTCAATGGCAAAACTCTATGAATTGGGCTACGAATTGGTGCCTCATCTGCCATATGATCCAGATTTAGCCCCTAGTGACTACTTCCTGTTTCCAAACCTAAAGAAATGGCTCGATGGAAAGAGATTTAGCTCCAACGATGAAATTATTGACCAAACAAATGTCTATTTTAAGGACCTCGAAAAATCCTATTTTTTTGGAAGGGATACAGAAACTGGAGAAATGTTAGACTAAGTGTATTGAGTTAAAAGGAGATTATGTTGAAAAGTAAAAAGTGTTTCATTCAAAAAGTCACGGCCTTATTGATGCGCCCTGTAAAAATTTTCTTTGTCAGTTTTTTCTGCTGATCAGTTTTTTTGCTCGACGTGGGCAGTTTTTTGCAGCACTGGATGCAGCATAAAATTATCTACAACTTGTCGTCTTGCTGGAAATATTTGTATGATACAAATGAGTCTTTGTCAAATAAATGCAACTGCACAAATAAAATTTAATTTGTTAATTTTTGGCACATAACAGTGATGGGAAATGAGATTTGCATTTCGGTACCAAAAAAAATTTTTGATCTCGAGAGTACCAAAAATTATTAAAAATTTTTATTTAAATTTAATTAACAAATAATTATATAAAATTCATTTGCAAAGAAATAAAAAAAGGAACACAAAGCACATACACATATATACATATGTATGTAGGTACAAATGCTAAAGTTATAACAAGAAGAGTTTAGACTTCAATAAATCTTGGACCAGGATAAGACTTGATACTTTTGGAACATAAAGCCTGTTCCTTTGTTTTTTTTTTCATGAGATTTTGATAAGAGAAAATCCTTTCGACATTTGCAGAGATATATTTTATTTTTTATTGTTATTATTTATAAATTAAAATTATATTTTATAGAATAATATGAAACAATTTTAAATGTAAATCAAAAATTGTATACACAATATTTCTCATATTCCATTTCATTAAAAATTTGCGTTAAATAGCTGATGTTAATAACAATCTCTACCCCAGTAGATAGACTTGGGTGCTGATGAAGTGCGTTGCTGCACAGAAAAATATCGGTATTTCCCCCAGCTTATAGTCTAATTTAATTTTTCTTCTCTTCTTTATAAACTCACATTAATTAATAAAAAAAATATTTCATTCAATAAGAATTAAAATTACTGAACTTAAGCCCGACTAAGAAATTATTTTTGATAGAATAATATGTTGAAATAAGTGTCAACAGCACGCTTGTACGAATGTACGTGTAAAAAAAGATCATAACGAAGTGCCCACTGCGTCCATTTGCTTATCTTTGATGTAGGTACAAATGCTAAAGTTATAATAAGAGTTTTAGACTTCAATAAATCTTTTGTTTTTTTTCATGAGATTTTGATAAGAGAAAAGCTGCTCTCGATATATCAGGACACATGTACCTATTTAACTACTCATTGGATTTACCTGAAACTTCGAACATCTTTAGAGGACTTAGGCTTTATAACACATGTCTTCTGGCTTAAGCTGGAGAGGAGTTACAGTGGGCCAAAACTTACCACCTGGGACTCAAAAAAAAGTTCTGAGTCTTGTAACTTTTTTAAAAATTATAGAATATAAATAGAAGTTCCAGATTTATATCCAGATCAGAAACTGCATATATTTTCTATTGTTAAAATAATAAATAATAGATAAAACTTACTAAACCTCAGAAACTGACAAAATTTAATATAAAACTTTTTAAAAATTTCTTTAAACTGAACAGTTGTTTCAATGTAATTTGCGTTTATACATATGTACAGTGGAGGCTCAAAAATGTTAAGTAGTTTGTTTTGGGGGCGATGAACTTTTCCGAAATCTTAACTTTTCCGTAGTATGAAAAATTCAAGAGGTTATATGTGTATTTGTACATTGTTTATTTATTTTTTAATTGTCAATTAGAATTATATGTACATATATACATGTATACATACATATTTATTACTGTTTTGACATGAAAACTAATTAGCAGATATGCATACATTATTACACATTACGATTATTTGGTATTTGTTGCGGTGAAGTAATCAGTAACTTTATTTTGATGGAGCTTTTTATCTGAGTGCCATTTTACGATATCCGATCGTAGTTCGAGAAGCTGTGAAATATGTTTGTTAGAGGACTTCGCATTATACTCACTCCATTTGATCAGAGTATTAACCGCGCATATTGCATCATTATATTGTACGAACTCTGGAGCTTCGGACATATTGTCATCCGCTTGATCCGTGTCTATGTCCGTTTCTTTCTCATCGAGAAAATCGGCATTCCATGCAGTAATCTCTTCAGTTGAGAGAATACAATCAGGTGCAAGTGCCATCAATAACAGGTGATTCTCTTCGAGTTTACGATTATAAAAAGAATTCTGTGGAAATAGCACCGATAAAGGGATATCGTCTTCGTCATCATACTGATAACTATCCCAATTCAGCAACTTATGCCATGCTTTTTGTAAAACGCTTTGAGAGCACTCATCCCATGCTATTTTGAAGAGCAAAATTGCACTACGAAGATCGTGCTTCTTCAATAATTCGTTAACCGGCAAATCTTTTTGTGCCACAATGGACGTCAATAATTGATTTCGATAGCAAAGTTTTGTCACTTTTATTGGATTTTGGTCCATTGGTTGAATTGCTGCTGTGGCATTTGGTAATTTGGAATAAGCATACAAATAATGTTCTCGTCATCAGAGCGAAGCTCTTCAATAGGCGAGTGCGCTGTACAGTTATCCAATAGTAAAATGCCCTTTGGAGGCAAGTTATTTTCAGAGCTAAAGCGACGTACCTATAAAACCAAATCGAAATTTATTTAATTCTATCTTTTAAAATAGGACCACTGATTGGACAGTTCCTTTCGCGTTGATCTAATAACCATTTGTATAGTTGATTCTCCAAATCGACGTATTCTGCTTTATGTAAAGTTTTTAACTTAATTTTTTCATACGTATTTGACACTGCTGCATAAATAGTTTCTTTATTTTTTTTTAATTTTTGAAATTGCTGCTTCAGATACGTGAAAATCCTTCGCCAATCGATTAGCCAGAACGCCTTCATCTAATTTTTCGCCGAATGACAATCTTTTTTGGTTCCCTGCTGCTAACATTGTTGCAATCAGAACAAAACAAATTCTACGACTAATTTCTTTTACAACCAACTGATGAGAGCAACTACATTATGCATATAAAATTCACAAAAAAAAAATATATAACGGTAACGGTTTTATTTTTGCATGTATACAGGCGTATATGACTCACTATATACATATATAAATATGTATTGAAGATTTACATACAAAAGTTGAGATCATCTTAGAAAGAGAAAAAAACTATATATAAAAAAATTGTCTCAGAAAAGTTGAGAATTACTTAACTTTTTGGAGTCACCAATGGTGAATAAAAGCTGCTTAACCTTTCCATATATAGGGTGTTTTTTTAGAGGTATAGAACTTCGAATTGAAATAAAACACAAGAAAATCGTTTTAATGTCCATCAATTTGGCTTTATTGGAAGGATAATTTTATGCCATTAACGTTTAAATATGATTTCGGGCATGTGGCCGCCGCGGCTGGCTCGAATAAAGCCAATTCTACAGGTCCAATTTTCAACCACTTTTTCGAGCATATGGGGCCGTATGTTGGCAATAACGCCACGAATGTTGGCTTCCAAGTCCCCTAACGTTTCTGGTTTGTTGGCGTAGACGAGCGACTTCAGCGGATGCGTATTATCACATAGAGTAAACGTAGTGCGAAAACGATCCATGGTTAACCGAATTAATTGCTCTGATGGACGATTATGTCGACCATAAAATGGACGGAGCTTGCGGTGAACTTCGCGAACTGAACCATTATTTTCGAAATAAATTTGCACGATTTGCAAGCGTTGTTCTTTTGTCAACCTGTTCATGATGAAATGGCAAACCAAACTAAATATTAATCACTTGACAGCTGACAAAATGGCCGCCAGTTAAAAAAGTGATGCCAACTTAAAGTTCTATACCTCAATAAAAAACACCCTTTACTTAACTTTTCTATGACTTAACTTTTTCGAGCCTCCACTTATATAGATTAACTTCTGTGCCACAGAAAATATCACGGCTTTCGTCTATATTCAATTGTAAAAGATTACACTTTTCTAAAATATCTTTACTAATAAAGTCTCGTGCCATTTGTCGAAAAAGAAATTTAGTTCTTGGCAAAAATATATGCATTCGCGGGTCTTCTGTAATTGTAATTGTAATTGACTGAGTATCAAATTAGTTGGGGGAGTACTACGGTACTTTTTCATGTCAAATAGTATCAGAAAAAGTACGATCGTACCAACTTTTCCATCAGTGGCACATAACCTAAAGACCAATTACAGCGATTGGTTTCAAGCGGCACAGCTCATTAAATAGTTTGCAAAACAAAAATTTTGCTGCAATTAATACTTTAACAATGTTACCAGCTAACAAAATAGCGGGCTCAGGTCTCGCCGCTATTAGCTTATAAAACGAATTGCAGTGCATAATTTAGCTGCAATATATTTATCCTTTACATACATACATACAACTCTTTAAAAGAGTACATTTGCATATACTTTTGTACAAATGTATTTATTGAAATAAAAAATATGTAAAGAAATATTGATTTTTTTTTTTTTTTTTGTAAATATCAAGCCATTTAGAAAATGAACATGAATTTTTGATTTGTTTGTACTCGTTGGCGCCCATGACCACTTAGTTGGTGAATAATTAAGGAAGTGTGCATGTAAACAATTACCTCGATTCGTACACGAAAACGATTTTTTTTTTTCATTCGTTCTAACAACTACAAATTCCAACTATAAGAATTAAAACAAAAATGGTATGAAAAACAGGGAATAAAAAGTATTTTATAATATTCGAAATATGCATAATATTTCAATAGTGATTTTAAAATATGGTCCTTCTAACCAAGACTTTGCTGCAACAGCCAGCCATTTTCCTGACAAGCAGAAAACTGTAATGAAAGTGAAATATGTATATAATTTTGAAACTCTAAAAAATATTGACGCATATACATAGTTAAAAACAAGTGTACTTTTCAAAATTTAAAACCAGTATTAACATATTTAGGGCCATTATTATAACTTGTCGTTAGTTAAAGTTAGGATTTTATTGGATGGATAAATACTTTTTCATTATTACAACTTCAATTTAAACAAAATTGAGCGATAAGTTAAAGGCAAGTTCAACCTATGTACCTGTAACTTTTATTGTGGGGTTTAGTCATTTGAAGTTGCCACGTTTTCATGCGTTGCCACACTTTCTACTTAATATATTACAGCCAAACACAAAATACAAAACAAAAACAATATAATACAAACATATAATAATACATCAAAAAAATTAAAAAATTTACAAAAATCGTTTAATTTTAGTTGTAAATAAACTAAAGCAATGTTGCCACTAAGGGCGACTTTTTGAGTTCGAAATTAAGATTAGTTTATTTCTCTAATTAACTAATCCGAAAATTAACTTAATCTCTCTTAATTGAATTTGATGTTTTTGAGTGGTAGTTTAAACTTCTTATTATGTGTAGTATTACCATACTGAGGAACAAAATAGTGGCAACATTTTATATGCAGAAGTCGTACATGTTATCAACGCACTTTGATTTTTTGTGGAAAGAAGAAGAAACTGCCATATTTTGTTATTTACAAGTTAAATATTGCGCGTGTTAAAGGAAATAGATTAATAATATAAAATATATTTATTTATTTATGTGTTTTTTAATTATTTTATCATATAATTTTTACAAAAAGTTATATGTTTCACAAGTGCATGTTGTCAATATTTATGTAAGATTAAACCACCACGATTGGCCGCTTAAACTAGCAAGTAAAACCATATAATCGACTACCCAAAACTCACAAATGAAAATTAAGGTTAATTTAATCTCTAATCTTGAACTCAAAAAGTCGCCCTAAGTATTTTTAACAATCAATATCCACAAGATCCACAGAAATGTTGCCACCAAACAAAAATTGTATTATTTATTTTATCGGACAGTTGTAATAATGGAAAGTTTTAAAGGTCACTTTTGCTAAACTTATGATTAAGTATTCGGAAGTTTATCGTGAAGTCATAATAGTGGCCCCAAATATATGACGTCAACCCAAATGTATGCATTACAGCAACGTAATTCATATAGATGGTGCTTAATCGACAAAGCAAGCAAAAAGTCCTTAAACATTAAATATACTTCAGCATTTCTCATATAAAAATTAATATATTCTGTTTTTCTTTTCGCCTTTCAAATACTTTTATTGTTACCCAATGCGGCTAAATAATTGTAAAAAGGTGGTAAAAATCTAAAAATAAATAAATGCCAAATCAAATAAAGTTGCTGGTTTTTTAAAGATTTTTATTCCAGGGAAACCAGAAATATATGCTCTAAAAATTGTTTTATGCGCATTAAATACGCACTAAAAAATAAAAAATATGCTTTTAAAAGTAACAAGTAATTTAGCTTATTTGTAAATGGAAATATATTTTTAATTCAACAATTCAATAAAATTTACATATAAAATAAACAAAAAAAAAGAAAACAAAAAAACATATATAACAATACTCGTAATTTGGGTTTGAAGTGTATGTTAAAACATAATTGCAATACAATTTTTCACTGCAGCAAATGATAAAAATTAAATTAATTTTTTGATACGGCCGTAAAAATTTAATTTCAACTTCAAATGAGATCACGATATCAGAATTAAAGCTTTGGAACTGTATTTTGGACATACGAGGTGTGTTCAAGAAGTATCGCGAATTTTGTGTTTTTTCGAAAATTATTTATTTATTCATTAATATCCATTTTGTCCCCTTCAAAGTAATCCCCCTAGATATAATGCACTTATGACAACGTTTTTTCCAATCTCCGAAGCACTTCAAAAAATAATTTTTTTATCCTCCTCCTTCCATGCCGTTTTTATCTCGTCAATCATAGCGTAGCGTCGTCCTTTCATGGACCTCTTCAGCTTCGGGAATAAGCAAAAGTCACAGCGGGCCAGATCTGGGGAATACGGTGGCTGCGGCATCATTATATTTTGGTCGAAATTGAGCAATTTTGGTATGAATTTCAAGGCGACCCATGCCCAAATCATTGATAAAAATCAAATGGCATGAGCCAATCGATATGTCTAGGTCCTCAGCAACTTCTCTAATGGTAATTCGACGATTGGCCAATACCATTTTCTTCACTTCATAAATTTTTTCGTCTAATGTTGAAGTGCTCGGGCGTCTGGCACGCTCTTCGTCGTTCACATCTTCTCGGCCTTCTGAGAACATTTTGTACCACCGATAAACGTTGCTTCGGTCCAAGGTAGCTTCTTCGTATGCCACAGTCAACATTCGGAATAAATCCGCGCACTTAATTTCGTTTTTCACACAAAATTTTATACAGGTTCTTTGTTCCATTATTTTTTTTTTTTTTAAATATATAAAAATCGCAGCTGTCAACTATTAACTGAACATTCAAAATACCTGAAATTGTCGGCATAAGTGAGAGACATGAGTACTGCCTTCGAGTGAAACTATTAGCTAGGCTCAGAAAAAAAATTATGACGTGATGGAAGTTTTTTAATATTTTTTCTGAATCTTAGGTACTAACTAATACCTACACGAATTGCTTATTAATTTCTTAAAAGGAAAACCATCGTGGGGTTGTGTAATCTATTGAGAGTTTGCCCATAAGCATTAGGGTTTTGTAAGATTTTTTGAATTGTGGTTGAAGTCTACTGATGAGTTGCTTAAGCAGCAACGAAATTAATCTGGGCGTGCTTAACCAACATTAAAAAACTTTTGTAAAAAAAAAATTTTATATGTCTCCAAATCAACCAGGGCTTCAAATTTAATTTTAACACCAGATATCAATTAAAATTCAAAATGCTTACGAGGGTAAATTTCGCATTTATTTTCAAAAATCGCATTTATTTTAAATTTCGATCTTTGGTGTATTCAGAAACAAATTAAACTAAATTCTGGGGGCAAATTACGGCACTCGATGTCGAACTAAATTACAAAGTACATATTTCAATAGAATTTATATGGAAATATATTAAAATTTCGATCGGTATCGAATGCTGTAATTTGCCTCCTGTTTTTCTTTTTTCTTTTTTTGATTGAAGTGATTATTTTTCACTTTCCTTCAACAATTTACTCCTTTGAAACTCTTGTAAGCTAAATTACTAAGCATTATAAGATTAAATAGTGCAATGCATTCGTGTTAATATCAGCGCCTGCCGCCATCCTCACACTTCTTAGCGAATGGTGGGAAGAGGTATTAAATCGGAGGAATAAAACTGTTTTCTTTTTTGCGCATATTTTCTTACGTATTGACTGCAGTTATTAACTGAATAGTTGCAAAATATATAAATACATACATACGAGTATGTATGTTTACACACACACACACACACACACATAAGAAAGAAAAATGAACTATAATTATGGAGGCGGATTTAATGGGGGTAAACTTGTGTTTATTTGATTTTGGTGAAAATATTTGAAATTAAAAATAGATTATAAAGTTTTAAACTTATTTTGCTGAACTTTGTGACAAAGCCACAACTAAAACATACTTGTATATCGGTGGCTTAATATAAGAAAGGCGAAACTCGAATTTCGATATTTTTTAAGTGGCCATAAATTTTTTATTTTCAACTGTAGCGTACTTAGTTCTTTAAGAAGGATGTAATTATACGTTGGCTATCAAAAAAGGTTAAACACGTGATTTCAAAAAAAACTAGATATACATATCGTGTCATAACTGCCAAAGTAGCTTAAGCGACATAATTTTCGAACTTAGTTTTTTTGCCAAAATCGATCATTTCCGATCGTAAATAATCGATTTTCGTCAACAAAAAAAAAGAGGTCCAAAATGTGTCGGTTAAGCTTTTTTGGCGGTTATGGCTCAATATGTACATACAAACGTATACTTGACTTCCCGATCTTAAAATAAAAAGGTTTTTTTGTGCTCATGCTCTTATTTTGTAAGCAATAATTCTCATTTGGTTAGTAATGAAATTAATATACTAATGTAAGTATTTTAGGTTTATGGACAGTCATTTAACGTTGCTTGTAGGCCTAGAAGTTAATCAACTAATTCAAAAGTTATAATTGTCAAGTGGGCAGAATTTTCCTCGAGTTGAAAATGTCCCTGAACTAAAATCGTTCACTTTATGAAATAACTATTCAAGCGAAAATTTCCTTGAACTAAATTCAATTACTTCTTGAAGAAACTCTTTGAATTCTACAGATTTGCTTGGTGAAGAAAAACATGTTTCCTTCCTCTTTTACAAGTTTTATACGAGTGAAGAATCCATTTTCATTTTCCTGCCTGCAAGTGACATGAATCACTTGTGAAAGGAGTTTATTCTCCAAATAGAATGTAAAGATTGCCTACATAACAGGCACTACATTATGAACAATCCATTGAACTCAAATTTGTGGGCTTTTAAGAAAGAATGTGTTATGCGCGGAAATGTACGAGTTGCGGTTATAAGTACGGAAACAAAGTGTTCGTATTACAGTGTATTTTTTTTAAGAGAAGCAACAATCAGGCAATCAATGCCTACTATATACTATTACTAGTGCTTACCTTCTTTAGGAAAGTGATGGTATAGAAAAAACAGCAGGTGAAGGAAGAGATAGAGGAAAGCTTCATTCTTTTACAACTCTGCTTTTTTAATAATGCAGAGTTTTTAATAATGCAGCGTTGCAGCGCCTCTGGTGTCAATGAAGCTTACTAAATTTTCAAAGCTGTGTTAAGTAGCCATTTTATGGGTTATTCTACTTCGCCAATCATTCTGCTACACAATATCCACGAATTAGGGCGCTCTGGAGTTACATTACGATTAGCATTTGGTGCAGTCGATAAAGTTCAGTGGACAGTGACTATGCCTTCATCACTTGAACTTTTCCTAGAACAACTGATACAAAGGGACTCGTATGAACGTCAAAAAAATTTTGTGTTGTTGGTATTTAATTACTGACTCTCAGAGACCGGATTCAAACCCAGGATCTTCGGTTTTATAGTCAACGTGCTAACTACCTCAGCCAACGCCAGCGAACATTATCGGTCCATACAAAGGAGTCGAAGTTTATTCTTGGTATTAAATTGTGTTTACACTATCAGAGTTTTTGTCGGATTTCAAAAGTTAAATATAAAATAAGGCTCTTAGACCTCTTTTACTTTGCGAAGTCTTAATTTAGCTGGGTGATAGCCAGGGGGAGAAATACTTTTTCTTTCTGTCTTTCGCTCAGCTGAATTACGAAGTGAAGTATGTATCTGCTGCAATTGTGAATTTGGAAATGCACAAGATATATATATCATATATATATCATCCAACAACTATGTTTATACACATTTTTTTAATTATGCAGCACAAACAATTAAAGGGTGATTTTTTTAAGAGCTTTGGGATTTGATTTATAAAAAACACATTAAATTTAGAGAAATGTATTAAATCTTTATTTGAGTCAGTAGAACGATCTATATAATTCAATGTTTAAAGATGATTTCATGTAAGTCTCAAATGGTTTATACGCTGGGTCCAATTTTGGCAAACTCTCGCCAATATATCGGCCGGTATCTCACGAATAAATTCTTCAATATTGTCTTCCAGTGCGTGAACCATTAACACAGACCCACAATAAATATTCTAAAGGCGTTAAATCGCACGATTTAGGCGGCCAATTGACCGGCTCCAAATGTGAAATAAACTGTTCACTGAAATCGCCTCTCAATTGGGCCATTGTTTCGCGTGCTGTGTGACATGTGTTACCGTCTTGCTGAAACCACATGTCACTCAAGTCCAGCTCTTCCATTTTGGGCAAAAAAAAGTAACAGAGGCCCAATTGCTGCGAATGGCACCGAATCGATAATCCACTGTCATCAACAACACTGATGCGATATTTTAATCTGTCCCCACTGTACGTATGCGTGTTGGTGGTTTAAGGTTCAATAATGTAATTTTGGTGCGAAACTTAGTCACAAGATTCCGAATAGCCGCCTCATAAGGTCGCCTAAACTGACCAAAAAAAATGGAAGAAGTGTACGATGCACTTTCTTAGCCGAGCATTAATTTTGATAATAAAATTTAATAATCTGCAAGCGTTGTTCATTTGTAAATCGATTCACGGTTAAATTATAGACCAAACGGAATATGTTTTTAACAGTTACATGATACACGAAAACAGCTGAGTTGCCAAAAAGAAAGTTGCTAAAAAATAATCCCGCTTTATCACTAAAATTTATGGACTGTGTGAGCTACAATTATACGCATGAGCATAAAAATACTCTGACTATTAATCGGCTACACATGCGAATATATAGGGCTATTTTGTTTACACACATAAAACGCATGTTTTCAAACAGCTACACACACACACACCAACAAATTTTCCTCTCCATTTTATATACGAGGTCTGTTCAAAAAATAACCGTTGTTTTCAAATTTCGTGAGTTACGTATGTTCGATTTTAGCATTTTTTTCCTGTTATGTTGGTACACATGTCTGTTATATATGTTGGCAATATCAGCCATTTTGGATTGTCAATTTGTTTTTGACAGATAAAAAGGTTGGTCGTGTTTTGGTGTGCTCTTCGATTTTTTACTATTCGAAAAAATGGCTCAAAGAAACTGTATTAAGTTTTGTGTAAAAAATTAAATTAAATGCGCAAGGACATTTGAAATATTGACTGTGGCGTTTGGCGAGTCTACTATGAGCAGAACACAAGTTCAATTGTGGTATAACCGGTTTAAGGAAGGCCGAGAAGATGTCAATGACGATGCTGGTCCTGGTCGTCAAGTTCGGTGAAATGTGAAGGTTTTGCTCACTGTTTTCTTCGACTGCAATGGCGTAGTGCATTATGAATTCTTGTAGACCTTTTGGCAAGAATTACGCGCCGTTTGCGCGAAGCAATTCGTCAGAAACGCACAGAATTGTGGAAAAAACAATCATGGATTTTGCACCATGATAACGCACCAGCTCACACATCGATGCTTGTGCGTGAGTTTTTGGCCAAAAACAAAACCGTTATCATGCCTCAGCCATCGTATTCACCGGACTTGGCCCCCGCTGGCTTTTTCCTCTTCCCAAAACTGAAGACACCGATGAAAGGAAAGCGTTTTGCTACGATTGAGGAGATAAAAGAAAAATCGAAACAGGAGCTGTTGGCGATACCAAAAAGCGCGTTTCAGAAGTGTTTCGAGGATTGAAAAAAACGCTGGCATAAGTGTATTATATCTGAGGGGGATTACTTTGAAGGGGACAAAATAGTTATTGATGAATAAATAAAACTTTTTGAAACAATTTAAAATAACTGTGGCGAATGATGCATAAATATCCCGAATATCATGAGTATATTTTTTTGTCCGATTTAATATCCATAGTCTGAGTATAAAAATACTCAGAATATAAGTATGAGAGAGAAAGTCGATGCGCTTGATATGCATGTGCCTTTTTATTTTTAGTTGTAGCCTATTTTAGTTTTTTGCATGAATGGAGTAGAGATGCTCTTGCATATTGGAATCGGCTATAGCCGATAGTTGCTTGAGAGAAAATATATGAGCGTGTAAATTGCTTGCGCTACAATTATTATTATACGCAGTCAGTGTTGTCAGATTTATTTTGATCCTTGTCGCCAAATGCCTTGTCGAATATCGAAAAATATCGGCAATATAATAAAACATTAAATTATAGCTACAAAAATATTTTTTCATTTTGTAATTATATTACAAATATTACAAATATTGTTAAATTTTAAATTCAGCAGGTAACGTCTATCGTAAAACATAAAAATTATACTATATAAGAAAAATTAAGAAAAGTGTTTGCATTAACATATAAACAGTAGAGTACAAAAAATAATTAAAAATAACTTATTCCAAAAGATCAATCTGAATAGGATAAATTGAACTTGAACACCAAGATAAAAATTATTATATAAGTCTTGTGATAAAACTGAAGTAACATTTACTTAAATGTGTATTTAAGTACACATGAAGTGGTAAGTACCAGCAGAATCGTTGTATTCATACACTCTAGTGCCAGCCATACATTACACAAGTTCACTGCACACGTCTGGCACTGTACAGTGCGTTTGTAGTATATGGGGGTGGTTGTGCTATTTACGTAGTGACCTGAGTAAATATCAAAACGATTTTGATATTTCCTCAAGTTTGTAAAACTGTACAGTGAACTTGTGTAGTATATGTTGTAAACGCTCAGTTGAGTCGTGATTTTTTAAGAGTTCCTAACTAGAAATGAGCGCCAAAAAAATATTTTTGACAGAGTTCCTAGAATTATACAAAGAATCGCCTGCATTATGGAGCATTAAAATAAAAACTGCACAGTATAGTGTGTGTCACAAGCTTATTTTACTCAGTGCCAGACTTGAGCACTGAACTTGTGTAGTGTATGGCTGGCATAAGCGAGAACCCGTGCAGGCTTTTTGGTGCTTCATTATCAAAATGTTGGTTCTAATTAATAAAAGAAAGTTTTCCCCACTGTAAAACACCAAATGAGATTTTGTGAGCCATATTTTTTAAACTTCTTGAATTTCAGAAAATTTTTTTTGAGATAAAGAGTCACAACATTTAGAATTTCATGCATGAAATATTTTATGTTGTAGAAAAAATTCGTTACAAAAAAAATTTCATATTTTTAATATTATTCTATTTTATTGAAATCGTAAAAATATCGCCAAAAATATCGCCAAGGAGCTCAAATATCGCCAAGTAAATCGCCAATCGCCATTTGAAAATTTTTATCGCCAAAAATAAATTTTCGTCGCCACGTTTGGCGAGATATCGCCATATCTGACAACACTGTACGCAGTTACTAAAACTAAGGCTATTTACTTATTCTCTGTTTCACAGCTCTAGCTCAAGACGTTTCATCATTATTTTATTTACATACATACCAGAAAGCTTAGAAGTTGTCAACATTTCAATAATTTTATTCAAACTATTTGGTTTTTTTTTTTTTTTTTTGCTCTGAGCGTGTTTAGTCAAAGTACTCCCATGAATTGTAATTACCAGCTTTTTGGTCACTAAATTAATGATTTCCAGGATAACTGGACTGTATGTGTAAGTGTGTGAAAATAATTTTTCGTAAACAAACCTGGGAATTATAACATTCTGTAATGTACATACATACATACGTATGTTTGTTTGTACGTGTCACTACCTGCACAAGAAATTAATAAATTCAAAAAAAATTATGTTAAAAACTTTTATTCCTATACACTGGAGACCCGGTTTGCGTCGTTACTAGCGACCAGGGAAATGCGACGCAAGCCGCAAAAAAGCAAATTACACTAATTTTGTCATTTTAAGTGCTCTGATTTTTTATTGAAATATTTAGTCAAAAAAACTATAGGTTTTCTTTTCTGCAGCTATTTCATTGGCACTGGACTAAATTCATCCTTACTAATTAAACGGCGCAAGACGCGGCTTTAGTGTATTTGGTATTTGTTGCGTTAATGTTTAAGACATTTCCCATACTCTTCCCCTCGAAGTCATTAGACCGTATAGTTTGTCAGGTTGTATTCATTATTCCATGTCTATAATTAGCTATGTAAATATGTATGTCCATACATATGAATTTATGTATGTGGATATGTGTAATATACTTTTTAATTCCATTTGGGAGGATTTACCAGTAACTACCCCCTGACAAGTTTATTTTTATTTTTAAAAAGTAGATAAGATCGATCACATAAAACCGTAAATTATGAATTTTTGTTTAATAAACGGAGCTTACGAGCATAATTGCAAAGTTTAAAAAGTCCATAGCAAAAAATGGATAATTGTTACAGTATAATTCTCATTTGGTTAATATAAAAATTAATACACTAAAATATTTTAGATAAAGTAATATACGTTGTACTCTTTGAAGACAAAAAAAAATTTGTTCAGCCCTTAAAATACTCGTACAGATACGTAAGTATGTACGTATGCACATTAGGGGTGGAACAGTGCACGACTTTTTGATTTTGATACGCTTGGACCCCTAATTTTGTAAAGTTAGAAATTATTATTATTAAAGTAGAAATTAAACACTTTTGATTGAAGATGAAGTCGGGGGGTACTCTGAACAAATGTTGCAGCAACAACAAAATTGGAGGTCGATCATACATATATTTCACTCCTCTAGGTGCACTCTCGGAGGTAGTTAGGGCGATGGGGGGAGGGGGTGATTGTACAAAAAATAATATTTTGTATTTTGTTTAGGAGCAACTCGGGGACAGTTGTGAAGCTTTTTGTGGATTTTGCCTCTTTTTCCCTAGTTTTGACCCCGATTTACCCCCATCCCAACCAAATAATTTTTGGGTCATGCAATTTTTTCTAAACTTTAAAAAATTAGGCGTTATAGGTCTCAGCAAGCTGCCAGACCTAACCTAGACATGTAAATGTAACAAATATTTTTTTACGCTCTCAACTATTTTCGGATTCTATGATGAATAGAAAGGACTTGAATTCACTTTACTCCTTGATCACAATATCGTGGCTCTTTTTGTGGTATAAAATAACACCCAACATTCTAAATAAAATTTGTTTAATTGAAATTCCAATAACAATTTAACTGAACTTGACAATTGAATTAAATTTCTTTATGTAAAAAAGAGACGCAGAAAATGCATAATTGATTGTGGTTCGAAGTTCCGGTAGGAATAATTTTTATTTTATAATAATTCAAATCGCTTAGAAAAATATGTATACAGTAGCAAGAAATGCAAATTGCCATTTCTAACCTTTTGAAAACTGTAAAGGAAAAGAAAAAATTATAGGGAATTTTTATTATGTTGAGAAAAGCTTCATTTATGGCCGGCAAAGTTAAAAATTTTCCAAAGGGATATATTATGACTCAACAGACTGGAATTACTAAAAAAAAGACATACATTGGGCATTTCCACAGAAATGTCAACTTTTCGTCACGTGCGACATCAAACAAATATGTTTGTTTTTTTTTTCAAAGAAAACTAATGTTTTTTTTTTCATCTTCATATATTTGTGTGAGGTTATATTTTAAGAATAATAGAGTAAAATTGTTGCGAAATACAAGTTTAATTGTTTGCTGTCGCACGCGAAAAAAAGTACTTTTTCGTGCAAATGCCTATATGTAGTTTTTATTTTTTTGCTATTAATACAAATTAATTTATTGCATATTTAGAAGGTTTACTCTTTTATCTTTTTATTTTTTTTATACGTATTCTTTTATTATGGCAGCACATGAGCGAATTTATAACACGTAACTTGCACGAATTTGCATGTTGCGTGTAATTTTTATTGAAAAGAATATTATAACGTTTATTATCCTTTTTTTACAACCAAGCTTTGAACTCTATGCCAAGTGGTGATTTAGAAAATAATATTAAATGTGTTTACTTGTGGCTGGACAAGAAATTATTTTCTCGTTTTTTTGCAGCTGTATGCTTTAGAAAGTCCTGCAACCCTCAATGCTGAGGACATAATTCCCTCGCAGCTCCCAGCAACCCTCTCTTGCTCTGATTCACAAATATTTTGACAACCAAAAAAACTGTGACAACCTGTGACACTGTGACAACCATCATTATCTTGGACCATAATCATTGGCATGAGTGCAATGTTGTGTTTTTTATTTCAAGCGAGTGTTCCTGTTTGATTTGGCTTGTCATAAGTATTATGTAAAAAATACATTTCATTTTCCTTTCTAATTTTCTTCACAATCATTTCGTTTTCATTTCTATACAAGCAACCTTGAATCGGTTGACTATCCAGTGAAAAATTTTGCCTCATTTGCACATTTTGTTGCTTCGAAATTTTTAGGAATATTTTAAAATTCGTAATGCATAATTAATACAGTTGAAATATGAAATACGAATTAGATATGGTTATGTCTGTATGTATATTAGTTCGTTACAAACACAATACAAATGGTAGATGACTACATTTATTTCGCCAGACAGTGTAAAAATAATCGATTGCAAAATTTACACATGCAAAATCATGAGTTGTCATGGTTACTTACTCGTGCAGTGATTCACAATCAAAATATTACTGCTACATTATTTATTTAAAGCAGTGAAATACATTGAGAAAAAAGTGTATATGGTTATAATGTCAAAGGATTTAATTAGACGTGCCATAACCATAACCATACAAAACAGCTGTTCGAACCAACCTTATGGGCAACACTGTGTTTGATTATAGCTGACTTGAATTTTGATTTTTCGCCGCAAACATAAACAGTTGTTTGCCGAATTGCTTTTTCTAGCTTTTATTTTTTTAAATTATTTGTTGGATTGTTTGGTTAAGCTATGTACAGACGGTTGCCAAATCTTACAATATTGTCAGTAAAATGTGCTAAAAATTTCTTACAACCGTGTGAACTGGCATTTTTTGTCTGACATCGTTGGCAAAAAAAAAGGATTGACTGTCCATTGCAAGACCAGCAGCTGACAACAAATTGTCAGACATCTTACAATCGTGAGAACACATTGTAAAATTATTGCCAGATATTTATCAGATGTTTGCGAAGTTTATGCATCTGACAATGGCGTCATTGTAAGAGAATTCTTTCTATGGGCAACACTGCACACGCTTGATTTTAAAGAAGAAGGAAAGTGCAAAAATATAATAAAATACATTCATACGAGGTGTGTTCAAAAAGAATCGCGAATGTTTTTTCAAAAATTATTTATTTATTCATGAATATCTATTTTGTCCCCTTCAAAATAATCCCCCTCAGATATAATGCACTTATGACAACGTTTTTTCCAATCTTCGAAGCACTTCAAAAAATCATTTTTTTATCTTTTTCAGCTCCTCCTTCGATGCCGTTTTTATCTCGTCAATCGTAGCGTAGCGTCGTCCTTTCATGGACCTCTTCAGTTTCGGGAATAAAGGCCTCATTAGTTTTTACTTTTCGTTGTCGTTCTGTGCCGTTCTTTTCCGTATAAAATATTTTGCAATTACTTTTCCTGTGCGAGGAATCAGCTGGCAACCTATAGAACTGATTTCAGTTGTATACAAAATATCACAACAAACTAATACATACACACTCTTGGCTGTCGCTTAACGTTGAATTCTATTTTCTACAGATTTGTCCGCAACGGAACAGAACGAAACAGGAAAAACAAACCACACACACAGACTTTCAATTGAACAGAAACAAAACAGCTGATTCAGAACAGAACAGCACGTACAAACTAATTCTGCCTTAAGCAAAAGTCACAGGGGGCCAGATCTGGGGAATACGGTGGCTACGGCATCATTAGTGTGTTGTTTTTGGCCAATTGGCGATGCTCTTTTTGGTCGAAATTGAGTAATTTTCATGCCCAAATCTTGATGAAAATCAAATGGCACGAACCAATCGATATCATCAATTTTTTCGTCTGTTGTTGAAGTGCTCGGGCGACCGGCACGCTCTTCGTCGTTCACATCTTCTCGGCCTTCTGAGAACATTTTGTACCACCGATAAACGTTGCTTCGGTCCAAAGTAGCTTCTCCGTATGCCACAGTCAACATTCGGAATAAATCCGCGCACTTAATTCGTTTCGTTTTTCACATAAAATTTGATACAGGTTCTTTGTTCCATTTTTTTTTAATAAGTAAAAATCGAAGACGAGCCAAAACACGTGCAAGCAAAGCAGCTGTCAACAATGAACTGAATATTCAAAATGGCCGAAATTGTCGGCATAAGTGAGAGAAATGAGTACCAACATAACGCCACAAAAAAAAATAAAAATTCGAATATACGTATCCCGCGAAAATTCAAAATTCGCGATACTTTTTGAACACACTTCGTATATGCAGCCATAGACATTGCAATTGCTTCTTTATGGTCCATAATAATTTATATTTTTACTTTTTACATTTAACACAACCACAAACGATTATATATATAACAATTTCTAACAAATGCTTTGAGTCTGGCAACGCTAAAAAAAAGATGTGACAATTTTTGCATATGACAACCGTGTGAACTGACAATTTTATGATTGACGATTTTGTCAGATAAACATACAACTCTGTGTCAATAAGTTGTAAGATACAACCGTCTGCTGGCAATTTTTGATTGCCAGCACATTGTCAGCACATTGCCAGATCTGACAATATTGTAAGATCTGACAATCGATAGCACATAGCTTTAGTAGCTCATTGTAATTCTTTATAAACTGTTGCTAATAAAGCTTCCAATTAGAATATTTAACACCATTTAAGCGACAACTTGCACAAAATATGTTCAACTGTCTGAAAATAAGCTTATTATGTTTATGAGTGAGTACTGGCTGTGTATGCTATCAATACAACATTCAACATGGTGTGTATTTATGTTTGAATGCCTGCTATCTTTGATATTCTCTCGTTTGACACCTGCTAAAGCTCGTACTCACATTTTAATGGTAATACAAAAATGTATAAATATGTAAGGCCACGTGAACAAAATAAATTTCTTGGTTTTTCCCCCCAAACATGTAATACAGTCAGTACACATTCATTACAGTTTTAACGTTCTACCAAATTGCTCGTACTCGTATGTAAGAATAACAACACAGCTCACTGATGGAAGGGGAACTGGAAGTCAAGTAAAATATTTGTTAATTTAATCGTGTCAGTTGTTTGTCCTTTTTCCTAATCAAGCCAGGTAGCTGGCTGCTTCGCTTTCATACATAACACACATTAATTCTTGTTCTATATTTATTGGATGGATGGATGAATGGATGTTCCTTTTTTTTATAAGTTTGCCCGCGTTTTTCTGCATTTGTCAGCTTGGTTGCTATACTGCTTGACTGCTAACGATAGCATGGTGAGAAATTTCTTATTAACGGGGTGGTAAACGCTCAGAAGAAATAATAAATTTCCCAGGGACACTCATGATGACTTTCGTTTTTGACTAACGTTCAGTTGAGCGCGAAGAATAAATAAATTACTAGTCAAGTTCGAGGAAGCATTTTTTGTGCATATGCTGGCCATGTAGCATCACTTCTTGAAATAATTTTTATATATCGCAGTTTCCAATTATCAAACAATCACCTAACAATTCACACCATACATATGAGTACTCCCTCACTCTTTTAATCACGGCTATACTTACATGCTCACGTGATTAAAGAAAACAGTATACAAAATCATGCGTGATCATTTATGTTACACTCCCATATCTACTCGCTGCAGCATGTGCTTCATTGTTTAGGTCATTAAGATTAGTGCCGCTCGCTATGCGTGCCTGCCTGCCTGCCTGCCAGCACCTTGCATTTTAAGCCAAAACATATGGAATTTCAATTTGTAGGTGTGTTTTTCTTTCGAGATGGTAAAAACTCAAAATATTTTACATGCCAAGAAAACACATTATTAATTTGGCTTACAAAAACAAAAACAAAAACAAAAACAAATAAATAAAGACCAAGCTAAACATTTAATATGTCATTTGAACCGATGTTCGAATAAGAGACAATCAACAACTATTAGAATTAATTAATTAATGTGCCGTTGCATACATACATACGAGTATATACTCAGCAACAGACTAAAGTTTTGGCCAACCAAACAAGGCGTATGTAAGGTGTCAGAACAGTTGTGTGCAAACACATAGCATAAGAGATATGCAAGGCCAAGTTTATCATCCAAGTTGGTTTTCCATAGAAATATTTTAATTAATGGCTAAAAGCTTTCATTTCACCTATAGCCTCTATTTATTTTTTTCGAGGAGCATCAATATACCAACTTTTCATAGCGTCTTTTAAATTCCAGCCCGACGATTACAAAAATTAAACTTTTCGCTAAAGAAAGACTTTATTTAAAATTATTGAATATAAATCCTCGGATTCGTACTAGATACTTCCTGGTTTTTATTGGGAGTTCTCTAGACTTGTAAGATATGTACACAGAAAAAAATGACTTTGATATTTGAATGCGAAAATCGTTCATTCAATAAAAAAAAATCTTTTGAATTTTCTGTGATGACGATTTTTGCATTATTGATAAATAAAATTGTATGCACGTTTATTGAAAACAAATTCAATAAAGAATTTTAATGCATCAAAGAAAAAAGTTGTTGACTGAAATTTTATTTTCAGTGATAATAGTTATTGTGTGTGTGTGTGTGTGTGTGTGTGTGTGTGGATGAATATCACATTTTTCAACCCCTTTTTGTTTGCTTTTGCTGGGTTGTGATTAAAACTAAATGTGTTTGGGATGAGTCGAACCGTCAAACCTCTTGACTAATAGACTAACGTACTTATCAAGGCGAATTCACATCAGGTGATCTTAATTCGCCAGTTGACATAATTTCTCTGCTGTCAATCAATCAATCAATTCGCCTTGGTACTTACCACTCAGCTAAAGAGCAAATCGTTATTAAATACGAAAATAATGAGCACACGCAAAACATGATTTCTTCTGTTTCTTCTACATGTACGCATTGCGTTGATATACCCGATTTAAAAATAACTTTATTTATTTATTTATTTAAGAAATACTTTGCAAAGTAAATTTGCAAAGTATTGTTGCACAAATATGGGCGGGGGGTAGCTGGACCATATGGCCAAGATGTTATTAACAGTTTTTTAAAAAGGCTTTGTGACTGACTGTACACGACCTATGCCTACACATAGGAAGTAGCAACGTGGTTGTTAAAGAAATTCCACAAAAGAACCGCAAGTTTATACGGTTATCCGTGACAGATCAGTCAACCAGTGCGAGTGAGACGCAAAACTCTCGAAGGCCAATAAACAACAGTGGCGTGGTTGCACTTAAGAGATAATTGCCAACGACGCTTGATGTTGACTCGCCTAGAGCTGCTTTACGACTGAAAAAAAATAACTTTTTTGAGTAAAAACAACAAGCTACGACGGTTTGCGGCTGCTTGTCGGAATTCACACGTATAAAACACGAGCAATCAAAATATACACCAACACAAACAAATTAAATTAAATAATATTTTAAAATGCGCGGTATTGATAAAATATCGTATTGAGTTAATGACAAATATTATTGAAGTTAAAATTTGTTTTCAATCACCTTTATCGGGAATAAAAGTTCACGTGAAATGTGTTCCCCTTCCCTAAAGTTGTGATCGCCAATGTTTGCGTTCTTGTTGTGCCAGTATACTATTCTTTAATTTTGTTCACCATTTTTTGTTCACGGAAAATATTTCACGTGAACAAAACGTTCGCCTTTTATTCCCGATAAGGGCGATTAACATGATTTTGTGAATCTGCCCCTTAGCCTACTCATATCGATCCAGAATATCATAACAAAAGGATGGAAGTTATTCTAAAGGAATAGCATTTTCAAAACTTCCAACTTCTTAAATAATAATGTGAACTAGAATTATAATTTAGTGAATATGGAAATTGGTGTCCTCTTGGCTAGTAGGCAGCATACCAGTCTAGTAGTCGGAGCGTTGCGGGCTCGATTTCGGTTTAACTTCATGTATTACATATTTAATTATATAAATATATTAAAATCCTCTAATGAAAAAAGAAATAGTCAGAATAAATGTTTCACTACGTTTCACCCAATGATAAGGTAGCACACAGAGAGAGAGAGAGAGGGAAAAGGTAATGAATAGTAAAGGAGAATATAATGCAAAGCATGTTTAATTTTCATTCCAGAATTCATTAGTGTTAACACAGAACATGTCCTAGGAAAGTAATGAATTATTTTAATGCGTACATTCCTTCTTCTGCAGATGTGGTAATGCACGTGGTAATCAATGTGAATTTATTGTGTTCGATCAAATTACCCTCTCGTTTCTAAGAGAATGCATTGTCTTGCTTTGGAAAATAATACATTATTTCTCCCATTATTATGTAATTAATGACCACTTTTCCCGTTGGGCTACTACTTCTGGTTCACAATATTTGAATTTTATTGTTTATTATTATATAAAGTTTTTTCCTTTCCCAATAAGTAATGGAATAAACTAATACAAACATTTATATGTATGCACATGCATAAACTTTTATATTATGTAAGTTTACTATCCCAGCCAACTACATTTTTAACATGAACAGATGTGGAAACTTCCAATCGTGTAGAAGTTTTTAATAGAGTTATACGAAAGATTGATCAATAAAATGTGACATCTAAACGTATGCACATGAACATCTAGTTGTATGGAGATTTTTTTCTTGATTTCTTATATTCTCTCCCCCCAAAATCGGTTCAGTTTTATGTAAAAAAAAACAAAAATTTTCATAGCGATGAGTTGTGTTTTAGGGGGTGCGAAGCCCCGCAAAGTGGTCCCTCAAGCCATGTGCACCAAAGGTGAAAAGGAACCCTATTGGTTTCCATACGGTGTATGTCAGTCTGTCACAGGCTGATTTCTCGAGAACCGTGAAAGCTACGAACCTGAAATTTTCAGAGAATAAGTAAAACTTTGGCAGTTATAAATTAAAGGGTGTCCTAAAGCGAGCAACGAAAAATATTCAAATGCTAATGTTATATAGAGGCAATTATATGTCGACATTAGAAATTTCAAAGTTAGTGTATTTTTATGCAGACTACACCAATTAATGCTAGGAACACAACTGGGACGAACGACGAATTTCGTCCATGTCGACGAATTCGTCGATAAGAGTTCGCTGCTTAAATTCGTCGTGTGAAGCACAACAACGACGAATTTACTCAGCGAATTCCTCTCTGATATTTGATAAAGTTGGTTATTGTGTGTGCAAAGACAGAGAGAGAGAGAGAGAGAAAATTGTTTTTTCGTCGTTCGCCGGCGTAAGAAATATAAATAAATCTATTGCTACTTTCGCCGCGTATGACGAATTTCGCCCTACGCCATGATTGTGTGCATTTTCATATACACCAATGTGTTTTATTTTTGACGACGAATATTCGCGACCAAAAGTTCGTCGTTCGTCGCAGTTGTGTTCCTAGCATAAGACTGAAATTTAAAAAATCAAAAGTAAAGCATATTCTGTCAGTTAATGTTATTTTCACTATGTAATTTTGACAACTTGTTGTGTCTTGGAAATCGTAAGAGACAAACTCTTGAAATTTTCCAAAACGCTAAAATAAAAAAAATCGCCAAAATGAAAAAATTGCCAAAACGAAAAAATCGCCAAAAATCGAAAAAATATTGCAAAACGAAAAAAGGGTCAGAATTGAAAAAAAACGCTTTATATAAACTAAGTCGCCAAAAGTCGAAAAAACCGCCAAAAACAAAAATAAACGCAAATACTAAAATAAAATGCCAAAAACCGAACAAACGAAAAAAAGTTTACAGGGTACTTAAAATGTTCTACATCAGATAAGATATTCGATTACATATACTACGTTTATACGCAGGGCTTACTTGCAAATAAAACTGTAAATTGTTGACATATTATTGTTTTTATTGCGATTTACTAATTCAGAAAACTATTCACGATTAACGCACTATTTTCAAATAAAATGTTTGAGGTTGCCACACTTACAAATATTTGCTAATAAAAAAAAATTTATAAATATTTCACAAAAACCATTGATAGAAGAAAATAATGGCAATAAAATCAAATGATTATTTATTACTTTATACATTTACACAATATTTTTGCAAAGATAAGCAAGATTTCTACAGAAGTGCTACCAAGTGAGTTAATTTATTTGCAAATATTTTTATTTGCAAATAGTGCGCGTATAAACATAGTAATAGACTAGTTCGTATAGTATTATGTACATATATAGTGCCTATAGGGAACCGTTCGTGTGCGAGCCAAAGGCGCACTTTACTGAATTTTTGTTAATTTATTTTGTATCAGTCATGTATTGACTTTATTTTTAATTACAAACAAAAACTCCTTAAAGTTTTTTAATTTAATTTAAAGATTCTTTTAAATTTACATACATATGTACATATGTACATACATACATTTATATGTGTGCAATGCACACAATTTATACATAAATATGCCCATATACGATACATATAAAGCGTGTTTTTTTTAGAGTGTCACAACTTTGAGTTTATTTGAGTAAATCAATTGTAGTGCCCGCTGTGTGGCATCTGGCTCTGTTCACAGAAAACAATAAACAAGAATTATTTTCAACAAAACCATGTTATTTTAATTTCAATAATATTTGTCATTAACTCAATACGATATTTTATTATTACCGCGCATTTTAAAATATCATTTAATTTAATTTGTTTGTGTTGGTGTTTATCTTGCTTGCTGATTGACCCAACGCGGTGATCTGCTATTGTTGTTGTTTATTTTGATTGCTCGTGTTGTATACGTGTGAATGCCGACAAGAAGCCGAAAAACGTCGTGGCTTGTTTTTTTACTCAACAAAGTTTTTTTTTAATTATATCATAACGCAATACGCACATGTAGAAGAAACATAAGAAATCATGTTTTCCGCATATTCATTCAGGCCTGTCACAGAAATCGATCGAAATTGTTTTCATTACGAAATTTCATTTCGATCGATTTTGTTTTACCTTCTCCAGATTTCGATCGATTTTGTTCAATACGAAAAAGCAGCAATTCGATTGTTTTCAATTTAAATGTGGCAATATTGGGCAACGAAAAACAAACAAAAAACACATGGTTATTAGAAGAGAAAAACAAAATAGGAAAGGCTCAACATTTTTTTTAACTTGAAGTGAACAAAATTTAAAAATTAATACACGAAATGTCTGCAATAACTGCAGTTTGTGGTGCGCAGGTACGTCAAGACTTTACCGGAAAATTACGGGGAAGACGATTGAGGGATGCTTCAGGTTCACTTTCATATCCAAACGCAGTGTATATGTTAAAGTTTTATTTATTTTTATTTGACTGAACAGAATATTTTACTTTTTACGATGCTGCATTTTTCCTTAAGACTTAAGGAAATTTTATAATTTGTTAAAAAAAATTAAATGATACAAAAAAAATATTTAAATAAATTGTTGAAAAACATTTTGTTTTATTGAAATAAGTTGTTTCAAACAGATTTTTGTATTTTCACATAAGGAAAATTACAATTCCGAGCATTAAATTTAAAGTGGTTTCATTTCGAGCATATTCTTCGTTTTTCGTTTTCTGAAGAACCTAATTACGGAATTGAAATCGTTTCGATCGAATTTGGATTCTGTGACAGGCCTGATTATTTGCGTATACAATAAAGATTTACGCTTTAGCTGAGTGGTAAGTACGACTCATCCCAAACACATTTAAACACAACAAGTGCTTGAAAAATGTGACATTCATACACACACACACACACAATGACAATTATCACTGAAAATAAAATTCCAGTCAACAACTTTTTTCTTTGATTCATTAAATTTCTTTATTGACTGAAAAAATATATATATATTCAATAAACGTGCTTAAAATTTTATTTATCAATAACACAAAAATCGTCATCAAAGAAAATTCAAAAGATTTTTTTATTGAATCAGCGATTTTCATATTCAAATATCAAAATCAGTTTTTTCTGTGTTGGAACCACATATCAGCAAGACTAATGACACGTAATTGAGGAACGAAAAAAAATTCGAATCATGTTCCTATACCGTTCACCTTTGACAGTGACATTCTGACCATCCTCGTTTTTGAAGACATATGGGCCAATGACACCGCCAGCCCATAAAGCGCACCAAACAGTAATTTTCTGTGGATGTAATGGTGTTTCGACAAAAGCTTGTGGATTCTCCTCACTCAAACAATTCTGCTTATTTACGTACCCATTCCACCAGAAATGGGCTTCATCGGAAAGTAAAATTTTGAATGGAAATTCAAAATCACTAACAATTTGTGCTTCAGCCCACTCTTCGGACAATTTACACGCGTTGCTCGGGTGGAAGTCGATTCACAATGAAATTTCAAAGCAAACTAAACAAAAAGCAACTATCAGCTGTTAAATGGGTCCACAAATAAATAAAGTGATGCCAACTCAAAGTTGTGACACTCTAAAAAAACACCATATGCATATGTATATTTTTTATAAGAAAAAACTACTACAAGCACTCACACGCCTAATCTTATTTGACATTTATGTAAAATGTTCCAAACATTGGAACACAAATAATTATATAAATAAGTATGTACTCGTACATACTTTTCACAATTACATCACGAATACAATAAAATTACACAACAATAGATACTAGACAAACATTACTGTCAGATTGATACATTTGACAATAAAAAACTAGAATGAAAAAATTTCAAACAGCCTAAAAAAGTACGACTACATTAACAGTAAAATATAAGTGACACTATGAATTTTTTTTTACTTTTTACTTTAATTTTTTTAATATTTCATTCTATATTTGTCCCTGTGTACTTTAGCTAGCTTTTATTTTTTATCAACAACAATCTCATTTAACTAAATAAAATAAGCTAAAAGCAAATGCGCGGGGAAATTGCCACTAAAATTGGTAACAACCAAGTCATTAGTAGAAAACTTTGAGAGTGGTAGCAGTGGTGGTATAGAGATGTACACTGCTTAACGTATGTTTAAGGGCGCTATGAATTATTAACTTAAAAAATGTGTAATATATACATAATCACCCTTATCGGGAATAAAAGTTCAGGTGAAATGTGTTCCCTTTCCTTAAAATTGTGATCGCCAATGTCTGCGTTGTTGTTTATTAATTTTGTTCACCATTTTTTGTTCACGGAAAAAATTTCACGTGAACAAAACATACATAATCACCCCTATCGTGAACATTTCTCTTGCTTTTCACAAAATTGCAATCGTGAATAATTTTCACCAAGGAAATTTTTCCCTTTTTTGATTCCCCTTATCATGAATAATATTTTGTTCACTTTATTTTTGCAGGCGAACTGAATTTTTGCATCGAATAATTTCGATATTTACCTTCGAACTATATATTAACCCCCATATTCATAAAATTTAAAATGAATTTGATATGTATTTTATTTAAAATTTTTCATAAAAATTTTTCCTAAAATGGATTTAAAATTCATTTAATTTTTTTATGAATATGGGGGTAAAAGTTATAAATATTTATTTTTACGAAAAGATTAGTAAATAAAGTTCATGATTCTTAACAATAGTTCAATGCAAAACCTTGTTTTCATGGATTAGGAATCGCTTTGGTTCACACACAGTAAATTTCATGGTGGTGCACCACGGTGGGGTATACTAAAGAATTTTTTTCCGCTGCATCTAGAATATTTATAAACACAACTTTTAAGTTAAAATTAAATTAATTTGGGACCTAAAATTTGTGTATTTCTGATCATTAAACTTAAATTTGTCTGATTTTGCAATTAATTTTTAAGCTTTACAAATCTTCTGCCCTATCGTGGATGAGTTTTCCAAGGAGCGCTGTTCAACTGTTATGCCAAAGGGTCATATAATATTCTTAAAGTGGACACTTAAGAGAACAAAATGAGCGAACCGTGGTCATTTTGGATTTGCATGATTTTCTCCAAAACAAGTCGACAGATTTTTTGCACGGTTCTCTCAATTTTTTGTAAGTGTCCACATGACAGTTGAACAGAGCTCCTAGGACAATTCAAAATCAAATATATGAATGCTTGTTGATATATCATAAAAAATACCCATAAACATTCCCCATTTTTTCCGGTTTTCTAATTCCTAAATCGACGCTATCTTAACGCTTTTAAGAATCGGAGTTTGTCTTTTTGAGGAACGCTTAATTTTACACTTACTGACAGTCGATTAAGGGTTCTTATAAGACTGAAAGTTTATTACGTAATCCCGAAATTATAATTGTCAAGTTTCGTCACATTTTGGAATAGTAAATTGAATTCAGTTGCCTTGCACCAATTCACAAGAACTTAAGAAATTTTAAATTTTTCTCTACATATGATGATTTTTCATTTTATATAAAAGAAAATTATCGAGAACAAGACAAAGTCTGAAGACGAGAGTTGCAAACAAAAATCATTTTCGTTCTATCATAAATTTGAGCGTGAGTACAATTTAGTATGTTATTCGTTTCCAATGTAAGCACGCGTTACTTACAAAAATTAACTCTTATGTTTATTATGTACCTGTGCTGTATTTATTTTATGCTGTGTGTAATAATAGTGGCAGTGATGTTTGGAATTCCAAACCAACATTTAAACACCAAACGACTATCAATGTTTTCCACGGCTTAATTTGACTTCAAAATTCACAAGCAAATAAACTAAAAATAAAAAAAACATACTTTATTCGCCAGTACACTAATGTTTGTGTAAATGTGGATACAATTTAAAATTTGGTAGAACAAGTTGGTTATGAATTTGACAGGCAGGCAGTTGGTGGAAGAGACTGAAACATGCTGATTGTTAGCACAAAGTTAAAAGCAACAACATACGAAAAGGAACAGCCGCATGCCTTAGTTCAGTTCAGCTGAGCTCAGCTGGTGTAATTTGGCTTTTGTTCTATCTGGTTTTTTTTTTATTGCTTCCACATTATTTTAGCGCGAGTCATCGTTGAGTGCGGTATTTTGATGGTAAGTAGTTCCTTATTCTTACATAAAGTTCTGGTGCTTGGCTCTATCGCATGTCATTACAACTACACCTTCATACATATGCAGAATTGTATGTACACACACACATACGCATATCACTAACCACCACATGCCATACAACATCCCAGTTGGCCAAATTGTCGCAGATGACATTGTCTTCGACGATTAATGTCTGACATGTCGCCTGACGATTAGGTTTTGTAATCGAAAATTTAAAGGAAATCGTCGTTCATGACTATCTGAGCGACAATGTCACACGTTTTGTCTTCAATAAAGCCGTGTTGACGATAATCTGAGCGACAGTGTCATACGTTTTGTCTTCAATAAGACTTTGTTGAGGACAATCTGAGTGAGAGTGTCAAAAGCTTTGTCTTTAGTAAAACTTTGTTGAGGACAATCTGAATGACAATGTCCCTCGTTTTGTCTTCAATAAACCCGTGTTGGCGATAATGTGACCGACAGTGTCATACGTTTTATCTTCAAGAAGACTTTGTTGAGAACAATCTGATTGACAATGTTTCTCGTTTTGTCTTCAATAAAGCCGTGTTGGCGATAATCTGAGCGACAGTGTCATACGTTTTGTCTTCAATAAGACTTTGTTGAGGACAATCTGAGTGAGAGTGTCATAAGCTTTGACTTTAATAAAACTTTGTTGAGGACAATCTGTGTGACAATATCCCTCGTTTTGTCTTCAATAAGACTTTGTTGAGGACAATCTGAGTGAGAGTGTCATAAGTTTTGTCTTTAATAAAACTTTTTTGAGGACAATCTGAGTGACAATGTCTCTCGTCTTGTCTTCAATAAAGCCGTGTTTGCGATAATCTGAGCGACAGGGTCATACGTTTTGTCTTCAATAAGACTTTGTTGAGGACAATCTGAGTGACAATGTTGCTCATTTTGTCCTCAAGAAAGCCGTGTTGACGACAATCTAAGCGACAGTGTCGCTCATCTCGTCTTGTGCGACCTCGCCGCCATTTGTATGAAATTTTCGTCGACGATTTGTATAGAGCTGTCTTCAATATAACTTCTACGACTTACCATTGTCTTGTACCCGTGGTCAAAGATGTCTTAAAGACGTGGCCAACTGGGATTCTCTCATTTACTAACACTAACACACAAACACACCCATACAATTCCTATTGTCATACCAACCAGGTTAATAGGAATTTAAAAAAAAAAGCAAAAAAGAAAACCTACCCCTATCAAAGCGGCCATACCGCACCGAATAACGTGTTAAGACGTAAGGTGCCAGCGACAGGTTCTATATTAGGGAGTTTTTGTTTTATTATTTTTTTTTTTAATATTTTTTTATTATGCTTTCATATCGTTTCAATATTAGTAGTTGGCAGTTTAAGTTTTGTGGTAACAAATGAAATTCATGTTAGTCATTCGTCGTCAAGGATACTGTGCGTTACAATTCAACACAGCTCGCGAGTCCTTTTATTTTTTATTTTTTTGAATAGTTACCGTAGTTACCAAAGCCAAACGAAAAACCAAAACTTTAATTTTTCACAACTTCAAAGAAAAAACAACTATTAAACAACAATTTTGAAAACACTCTTATACTCCAGCAGTTTTTAAACCAACAACAACACTATTGTTATATCGAACGTATGCATATGCATGTACATACTCGTATGTTTATCAAATAAGTATAGCATACAGTTCCGAGAAATATTAACATACGAATACTACTTCTTCTATGTGTCCTGAAAAAGCAAGGACCTGGCTAAGCAAAGTAAGACAATAGTTACACGGCAGCAAGCAAACGATATTAAAAACGAATTAAGTGTTGCTAGTGCATTTTGCCAAACAGAGATAGACTCTACATACAGACATACATATATACAAACAAACATATATATGTACTTATGTATGTATAAAACGACAAAAAAAAATTAAAAATAGTACAAAAAATTGCTCAGCGGAAGCTAGTGACGCCTAGCATCAAGCTAGTTTCTTTTACGGCCAAGTGCTGAAATCGTAACAGAAATTCAAATTCGAGAAATAGTCAAGGGTGAAAGCTCAAAGGATTAACATGCTTTCTAGCCACACTTCCATACTAAATTTTAAAGAAAGTCGTGCTAAATCAAGCAAAAGAAAAGTGATTGAACATTGATGACATCAAACAATTATCATTATACATTCAAATGTATTGAACCAAGTGTCAAAAATATTTTATTTTTTATTTTTATTTTTTTTTTATTAAATTCGTTTTAACATTTATTAAAATAAAGTTGTGTTTTTATATTTTTTAAACAAAAATTATAATATTTTGATCGTGTAAGTTCAACCAGTTTAAGCTATTAACTGCTGCTATAACTATATTTATTAAGTTGCTGATTGCTGTTTCACTCATAAACCACAAAAAACTATTGGTAAGTTCTACATACGAGTACAAATTTTTAATAACTTCTGCAGTCTACTTACTACCGGCCTAACGATTGCTGCCAGTGTTGAATCTTGGCACTGGGAGAATTCACAGTTGCTTCAAATATAAAATCTGTGGTTCTTTGGGTGCCAAATTTCTATGCCGGAACATCATCTACAAGAAGCAGGCTTTGACTCTAAGTACACACATACATATACAGAGCCGGACAAAAGTATTCACACAGCAGCTCACTTTAATTTTGAACATTAATATTAGCGAAATCTGATATTCTATAAATTGTTTGTTAACTTACTACTTATTAAAATACAGAGAGAATTTAGGCATTCGTTTGTTACATTATAAGAAATATCGTATATTAATTTATAAACTAAAGTACCACACAATTAATGATATATGTGCTAAATACTCGTACACAAACATTTAAATTTTTTATTTGTATATGACAACATTTTTTATCGTATAATATTGAAAAGTGTCATTATAAGACATTTTGTGCCAAATTTATTTTAAGAAAAAATCATTTTAGACCTGCTTGAACAAAAAACATTAAAAACATTATATGTGGAAATTAGCAAAATAGTGACAAGAAGCATTATAAAAACATTTAAGGACTTTTCAAGCTTCTCAACTCCCCATTGCACTGGCCGCTCTCGAAAGCATACGCACAAAAGAAAAAAATTTTATTGCAAGAAAAATAAAAAATATCTAAAAATTACGTCTGTTATATTGACAACAGATTATCTAGAATATATTAATAAGGAAATCCACTCAAAAGCTTTAAGAAGAAACTGGTATAGTGCCGGTCACAGCTCTCGACTTCCAAGAAGATCAATCAGATAAATCCAAATATTAGTAAGAGCAATAGAAAAAATCGTTTAAGTTATGCAAACGATTTCAAATCTCACATGAGAACTTCTGGAATAGCGTACTAATTTCCGTTGAAAGCAAATTTAATATTTTTCAAACGGATGGAAAAATACGGGCCTGTAGAAAGCCAAATACCGAATTGGAGAAGAACAATATTATTGGTACCACCACCCACCGGAATGATGTGGGTAGTAGGGATGCCAATTGGGACTGGTTTTTACGATCCCGGGATTCATGGGATTTTGGGATTTTTCGGGACCCCAAAATTTTTTCAGATTTTGCTGGGTTTTGTTAAAGTTTCTAAGCTTACTACGCCTATTTTTCTTTTGTGATTTTCAAAAATATTATTATTTGTGAATTCTCAAATAGTTTTTGAAAGTATGTGCATAAGATAAGAAGTTTGTGACTCTTCAAAATATGTGGTTGAAGTCTACTAATGATTTGGCAAAGCATCAATGAAATGCATAACCACCGGCAAATAAATTTCAAAACAAACAAAATTTAGTAAACTTAGATTCGGGGTTCGCTGAATTCCGGGATTTTCGGGATCGGGATTTCGGGATTAGCATCCCTAGTGGGCAAGTATGGCTGCAGTAGGTAGTGCAGTAGTGGGGAAAAAACGATTTATTTCAATATCTTTAAAGAAAGTCTGTTGGACAGCATCGAGAAACTAAGTCTTAGGCACAATTTCCATTTTTAACAAGAGAACGACCCGTAAAACGAGTGGAAAAGCGCCATATCCCCAGTTAATCATACCTCGAAGAATTTCCGAAGAAATACTGAGATGTTATTGGATTTGGTATAACAAAAAACTGGATCATTGCACTTCAAGAATGTTACTAGCCGTCCACACGAGCAATAATATTGGCAATTATTGCTGTGGCAATTGTCAAATTCGATTGCCGACACAAGATATCAGCGTGTAGACCGTATGAATATGTGTTCGAATATATATTCAGCAACAAATGTTAAAATACATTGCTGAGCAATAATCTCTTAACACATGCTGTCAAATTGAAATAATATTAGTTTTTTTAAGCAAAACAGTAAGAAAAAATGTTTTAAATAAATAAAATAAATATAATTTCAATTTACAATTAGCAAAAGATCTAATAAAGGATAATTTAGGTATGTATATGCAAAAAAAAACAAATATATTTGAATGTACGTGTTCGCCACCTCTAGATACATTGTTGAACACAAGCAATTTGACGTCATCATTCTGCCAACGTTATTGCTTGTGTTAAGACACCCGTCTGGTCGCAGTGTTATATAAATATGGGAAAAACTAGAATTTAGAATGCTGCTTAAGCGAATTATATTAGATACATATTAGATCCTTTGGTAAACTGAAATTATATTTATTTTATTTATGTAAAACATTTTTCTTACTGTTTTTTTTTAAATTAATATAAACAAATATTTTTGTTAAAAATTTATCCGGCTGCGTCTTTTTATTAAAAATATATACGAGATCGAAATCAAAGATGGTGCTGTGTGAATATTTTTCTCCGGCTCTGCACATACATACATATAATAAGTTTTGAAAATTTAACTTTTTTTGTTTAAAGTGTGTTTACTCGTTAGTGTTATCATTCGAACAATAATTATTCGAAAATTCGAATATTTGTTTTTTTAATTTTTGTTATACCGAAAAAAAATTTCAATTTTCATAAAATAAAGAATTATACGAAAAATTTTTGCCGAAAATTCGAATAATTTCCTCAACTGTTATATATAAAAATATTTTACATTTCATAATCTTTTAAATATTTATATAACTAATGAGCTCGAGGACACAAAACTTTGTTTTCAGTATTATTTTGTGATAAAAATATTACGGAGAATGACCTTAAATACAATAACGAATTAGATGGCGTTTCTGAAGTAAATGATAATGTGTTATTAATTGATCTAAAAAAGTCTATCAATAAATTAAAAAAATTTAAAAATCGCTAACAATATTGATATTAATTAAAATTACAAAGAAAAGAACACAGAAATTTGATACGCTTTTGAATTATATTTAAACCGTATTACCAACATCAACTATTTGCGAAATAAATTTCCCCACTTGTAGTAAGCTTGTAGTTATCACCGCGGTGGTGCACCGGTTTCTACAAGCCAGACGGTCGATTCGTATAAAAAATTTTAATGAAAATAACTAAAAAAATAATGATTTTCATATAAATATTCTACTCAAGTCGCCCCCTTCTGTGTTGTGGAAACAGGGGGTTAAAAAGTGGGATTATCGACTGCTTCTAAATGATTATTTTAAAAGTAATCGCACAGCAAAAAGTTTTGATAGTCAACACCACTGTTGTTAGATATGGCGCTTTGTCGCTAAACGTGAAACGAATTATATACAGGGTGTTTTTTTTAGAGGTATAGAACTTCGAATTGAAATAAAACACAAGAAAATCGTTTTAATGTCCATCAATTTGGCTTTATTGGAAGGATAATTTTATGCCATTAACGTTTAAATGGAGTTCTCGCTGAACCTTCATAGTGAACAGACGTCTTAGCGGAGTTTTTTTTTTCATATACATATTAAACAAACAAAAAATCATAAAAAATATTCGTAATACATAATAACCGTAATACATACATATTAACTTTGATAAATAATCAAAGCAAATATTGCTGATATTATTTTTAAATAGCAAGAAACAAAAAACAAAAACAAACAAAAACCGCAAACAAAGTGCCCTTGAGGAATACTCTACATGAGTACCTCAAAAACAAAAAATTGTGAAGTGAGTTCAAACGGCAGAAATGCATATTTTACTGTGAGTTCTGAAGCTCTCAATGTTAATAATAAAAATAAAAAATCTGATGATAGTCTTTTTCTAACGGCAAAGCCACTTTTTCGTCAGCGATCAACTTCGCTTTGTCCAATGCCAACAAGTGATTCGTTAACATTACAGTTGCCTAGTACATCTTCATATAAGTCAGCGATATCATCCCCTTCGGGCTCGTGTTCATCACTTAACAAAGTTATCACTACAGATAACAGCAGTTCAAAACCCAAAGTCCAAGTCGGTATGGACAGATATATAACTGTGGTAAAGCGTGGCCGAAGCCCAAAATCTTCTAAAATTTCATCTGCTGCAAAAATGTCTAGGGATAACAGCGCGTCCTCTATTAATCGTCAAAATCGTTTTTCAATATTGCAAGACAATAACGAGAAGCCCTCTGCATCATCGCAAAAGTCTTTTAAGCCACCACCTATCTATCTGAGAGAAAAAAATTCTAACGCGCTTCTAAAAAAACTACTGTCGGCCATTGGTGAAAATACTTTCCACATCATTCCAATTAAACGAGGTAATATTGATGAAACAAAAATCCAAATTTATGATGAAAAAAATTTTCGAAAAATTGTTAGCGAATTTGAAAAAAACAAAACAAATTTTTACACTTACCAACTTAAGAGTGCTAAAGGCCTACAGATAGTATTAAAGGGCATAGATTCATATGTTGACCCCGAAGAAGTAAAATGTGCACTTCTTGAAAAAGGATTTAAGGTTAAAAATGTTACCAATATAATTAACAGAGAAAAGGTCCCACAACCCCTATTTCGGGTTGAATTGGAGCCGAATGACATGCAGTTGAAAAAAAATGAAACGCATCCTATTTATAATGTAAAGTTTCTATTACACCGAAAAATCACAGTTGAAGAGCCACGTAAGCGTTCAGGTCCCGTACAGTGCCATAATTGCCAAGAATATGGCCATACAAAATCCTATTGCAATTTACTTACAGTTTGTGTTATCTGCGGTGAATTGCATGGTACTGCTAGCTGTACTAAGCCAAAAGAACAAGCAGAAAAAAAATGTAGTAATTGTGGAGGCAATCACACCGCTAACTACAGAGGATGCCCTGTGTATTCTTTCGTTAAACAGGCTATGGGTCAAAAACCTAAATTAGTTCCAGCTCAATCAACTAACGCTTACTCTGTCACTTTTCCTCCAATGAGCCAACCTAGTACCTCACGTGTATCGTATGCCGATGCTGTTAAAATAAATTCTATTCCCACGCAGAAAGTGTCCCCAAGTAATTCAACAAATGCGAACACAAGTTTTAATTTCAGTCGCCTTGAAGCCACTATTGATAATCTGGTGCAAACTATAAACAATTTCACAACAAATATGACTAATATGATGCAAGAAATGCTTCGAATGCAGAATACTCTGCTTCAAGCATTAATTAACAAGCCATGAATACGTTAAAAATATGTTTCTGGAACGCAAACGGCATTCGCCAACACAAAAATGAGCTCGAGCACTTCCTTACGGAAAAAGATATTGATATAATGTTGGTCTCTGAGACTCATTTGACTTCGAGAAGCCTTTTCAAAATCAATGGCTACAACTTATATGATACAAAAGACCCTAGAGGAAGAGCATGCGGTGGATCGGCAATTCTAATAAAGTCAAGACTCAAGCACTATATTCTTGACAACGTTTGTGAAGAAAATCTACAAGCTACAAATATTTGCGTCGAAAATTTTTGTACAAATTTCGTTATATCATCAATTTACTCCCCTCCCAGATTTTCAATCACTGAGGATCAATACGAGGATTTCTTCAAATCTCTTGGACCTTGTTTTGTAGCAGCTGGCGACTACAATGCAAAGCATACGTTCTGGGGTTCGCGTCTTATTACACCTAGAGGTAGAGCGTTGTTCACCACAATTTCAAAAATGGGTTTGGACGTCATTTCGAGTGGGCAGCCCACTTACTGGCCTACTGACATACAAAAAATTCCGGATGTTATAGATTTTGGCGTCATGAAAAATATTTCTAGAGATTTAGTTCATGTTGAAGCTTCTCTAGATCTCTCCTCCGATCACTCTCCCACTATCGTTACAATCTGTAATCCACTAAGAAGTGACTTACCTCATCCATATGTGAAGATGGTCAATCGTGTTAATTGGCTGAGATTCAAAAAATATCTTAGTAGTCATTGCACAGAAAATATAACGCTAAGTACATCCGATGATATTGAATCTAACATTGCGAATCTTAACGGAAATATTAAACAGGCTGCTGAACATGCTACTACCTCCCACCCGCAGACTGGGTTTAATAGAATTTATTCTACGGATATTGAACGTCTCGTAAGTGAAAAAAGAAGAGCTAGAAGGGAATGGCAGCAACACAGATCACCCCAACATAAAATCAGGTTTAAAGAGTGCACTAAACGACTCCAAGAGTTGCTTGCATCTGAAAAAACTGCATCTCTTAAAAATTATCTGGAAGGTCTTGATGTTACACCAGCATCTAATTATTCTTTGTGGCGCGCTGCGAGGAAGCTTAAAACACCCGTTGAGTTTAAACCACCCCTGCGCACTTCTACCGGAGGTTGGGCAAGAAACGATACTGAAAAAGGTAACATATTTGCTGAGCATTTAAAAACCGTATTTACCCCAAACACATGTATGGGTGTTGCTGATTTGCCATGTGTAGTTGCTCTACCCCCTCGTCCCTTAAAGTTTAAGATGCGTGATGTACAAAAACTAATTGCTGAACTCAACCCAAAAAAAGCTCCGGGTATTGATGAAATTAGTAATAAGATGCTGATGAAGTTGCCTCGTATTGCAATTAGAATTCTGCTATTCATTTTTAATGCCATTTTAAGACTGGAGTATTATCCACACAGCTGGAAGCTTGCCAAGGTCAAAATGATTCCAAAGCCGGGCAAAGATCTTACCAAGGCTGAGTCATACAGGCCAATAAGTTTACTGCCAACAATGTCAAAGCTCTTCGAAAAGTTACTCATGATCAAATTGTCCCCAATTCTAACTGATAATGCGTGCATACCGGATCATCAATTTGGTTTTAGAAGTCAGCATAGCACCATTGAACAAACGCATAGATTGGTTCAATTTATAAGAAGAACACTCGAAGAAAAGAAGTATTGTTCTGCCCTCTTTATTGATGTTTCTCAAGCATTTGATAAAGTGTGGCATAGAGGCCTAATTTTAAAATTGAAGACATATCTACCAATAAACATTGTTAATCTTCTGCAAAGTTATATTCTTGCTCGAAAGTTCACTGTTGTGGAAGGAGACTTCATGAGTGCGTCCGAATCAATCTCATCCGGTGTGCCACAGGGGAGCATACTGGGCCCAGTCTTGTATTTGATTTATACTTGTGATATGCCTTTGAGCAGAAATATCCATACATCTACATTTGCTGATGATACAGCCTGCCTTAGTATGCACGAAAACCCTCACGAGGCTTCCCGATACCTACAAGAACATATTACACAGCTGGAATTATGGTTAAACTTATGGAGAATTAAGGTAAACGAACAAAAGTGTGTTCAGGTAACATTTACTCTGCGAAAAGATACCTGTTCACCCATTCGAATCAAAAATCAAGTTGTTCCTCAACATTCACATGTAAAATACCTTGGTATACACCTTGACCGACGGATAACATGGAAACACCATATTGACTCTAAGCTAACACAAATGAAACTAAAATTAACTCAGTTACATTGGCTGATTGGTAGAAATTCAACCCTGAGTCTAGATTGCAAACTTTTGATATACAAGTCGCTTTTGAAACCTATATGGTGCTACGGAATTCAGCTATGGGGCACTGCTTCAGCTTCAAATGTAGAGAAAATCCAACGAAGACAAAACAAAATTTTACGGTTAATAACATCGGCTCCATGGTACATAAGAAACTCAAATTTACATCGTGATCTAAATATGCCACAAGTGACTGAAGAAATTGCAAAATACTCAGGCAAATATTTAACTAAACTCGAGTCACACCCTAATCCGCTTGCTCGAAATATCTTAAACTTTACCGGACACATCCGCTTAAAAAAGAGGGACACAAGGGCTCTAATACTTACCACACCAGATGAAACTGTTTGAAATTATTTTTTTATTTTTATTTTTTGCTTTGCACAACTCTTATGTATTATGAATTACTATCACTAAGTTTATGTCCGACACTGGTCGGGCCTAATAATTATATTTAGATTTAAGATTTGAATACTTATTGTTAGTTCATTTTTGAAGATACAATAAATAAATATATGTATGCATAAAAAAAAAAAAATAAAAAAAAAAAAAAAAAAAAATTAACGTTTAAATATGATTTCGGGCATGTGGCCGCCGCGGCTGGCTCGAATAAAGCCAATTCTACAGGTCCAATTTTCAACCACTTTTTCGAGCATATGGGGCCGTATGTTGGCAATAACGCAACGAATGTTGGCTTCCAAGTCCCCTAACGTTTCTGGTTTGTTGGCGTAGACGAGCGACTTCACATATCCCCAAAGAAAATAATCCAATGGTGTCAAATCACACGATCTTGGTGGCCAATTGACATGTCCATTCCGCGAAATTATGCGCTCATCGAATGTTTCCTTCAATAAATCGATTGTGACGTGCGCTGTGTGGCATGTAGCGCCGTCTTGTTGGAACCACAACTCATACACATTCATGCCATCCAATTCGGGAACAAAATAGTCGGTTATTGCTGTGAACGGTGGCGAATCGATTCATTCGGGTCCTCTTCAACACTTTGCTCTACAGCGGCAATTGTTTCTTCGGTGCGCACTGTTCGACGTCTCTGCGGATGCGTATTATCACATAGAGTAAACGTAGTGCGAAAACGATCCATGGTTAACCGAATTAATTGCTCTGATGGACGATTATGTCGACCATAAAATGGACGGAGCTTGCGGTAAACTTCGCGAACTGAACCATTATTTTCGAAATAAATTTGCACGATTTGCAAGCGTTGTTCTTTTGTCAACCTGTTCATGATTAAATGGCAAACCAAACTAAATATTAATCACTTGACAGCTGACAAAATGGCCGCCAGTTAAAAAAGTGATGCCAACTTAAAGTTCTATACCTCAATAAAAAACACCCAATATTATTAACACCAAAAAATCATTTTATGGGTTATTACTATTTTGCAAGGGTAATTCGTACTATTAGAACTGAAATAAACTTACAAGCACCACCACAAAAATTAAGAGTGATAACAATTCTCTGGGCGGAAAAAGTTACTGAGAGCAACTACTAAAATCTGTTATATTTATTACATAAGATTTTGAAATATTCAGCTAAGAACTCAATTAAAAAATCTCTATTTGACAAACATAAAAATCTTGAGAATGTAGTACTCAAAAAAATCTCTTGAGCGGACACCGAAGGGACCATCTGTCCTTTCTCTGAAATCTGTCCGTCCGGCAAAGAGAAAACTACCAATTAAATGAGTAAAATTTTTCTAAGATCGTTAGTTTTTTATTTAAAAATACTTTTATTAAAAAAAATAAACAATTCAATTTGGTTTAATGAAAAAAGTCATTAATATGTAAATATGTATTTCCATACCCAGCAAAAATAACACTACTATGACTTGGGTTCCAGTCATGACGAATTGGTTCGATTTAGGGGAAACATGTATGATTTCTACATTAGCATGTCTTTGGAGATCATCTGTTTGTGCGAGAATTTAAATAAATTGATCTTCATTGAAATGCATGAATCGAACCACTGCGTATTCTCTGATTCAAAGATATTTTTTCATAATTTAAAAAATAAATATTTTCGTTGGTGAACCGGTGTATGTTCCCTGATTTTAAAGCTTTTTTCATGTAAATTTTCATCTTCATCCACTTCATGTACTGCTTAAGAAGGCGTTAAAATCGCAAGATCTTTGAACTACTTCAGTTTTTTTCTGGGTATAAAAGTTTAAAATGTCCATACTATATTATTTCAATAGATATGCCTCCATTCTAGTTTGATATAATTCAAGCTATGAAAGTATATTCATAGCTTCTGTATCGCTTTGGCATTTCAAAAACGCTATAAGATCATTATGTGAGAGAGAAAATATTTACCATACACAAATTTAATTACGTTATGTGATGTAGTAAATATGAAAAACAGAGCCTTGTTGTCAAAGCGTGCATATAAGGAATTTTGACAAAATTATGACATGAAAAAATCGGGAAAAAAACAAACGAAATGTCCGTTCAAGAGAATTTTTTTTTTTGTCAAGCGGGTGTCCGCGTCCGCTCATGAGAGAGTCCGATTGCAATGCTTTTCTTATGGAGCGCTGCCGGGACCTGGCAACAGTGTCCGTCTAAAGGGGGTGTCCGCTCATAGGAAGTGTCCGTTAAGGGAGATTCCACTGAATATTTAAATTTCACTACCAGTTCTTGTAAAACGAAGATGAATTTTAATTTGAAAATTTATTTTAAGAACTAAAACAAACGGGAAATCCCGAATCACGGGATTTTCGGGATTTGGCAAATCAAAAAGAGAAATTTTCACAAACGAGTAAATGTTTATTTGGTGTTCTGCAAATTACTCGATTTGGTAACATTCGAAATTAAGTTGAAATAAAATATTTGAACGTCAAAGTCAGTTGTTAAATAAAAAAATAAGCATTTAAAATGCCCGACTCTAAATATTTGACAGAAAAAGTGTTTTTATTCATGCAAATAAGTTTTCTTCATTCTTGGAGTAAAACTGAAAATAAGCGTTGGAGTGTTTTTAAAACAAATTTTGTACATTTAAATGTATCAAACTGCATGTAATTTGGTTATAATCTGGGATTAAAGACCTCAAATTGTTAATGCTGTTTGTCTATTTTGGCGTTTTTTCAGTGATTTATTGGTATAATACCATATTCGATTTACTTTCGACGAGGTATGTTTACTGGATTTAAAAACGAGTAAAACTATGTGCATTGTTTAGAGAAGACTTCTGTTCCAATATAGAAATTTAGAAATTGCTTACTGTACAGAATTGTTATTTGTTTCTTGTTTTATTTGTGTTTTAATTTCAGCAAAAAAAAATTTTTCAATTTGTTGGCGCATTTCGACTTCGGCTACAACATTTTGGTCCTAGATTAAAGAAACAATGTTGCTGTGTTCTGTAATCTATTCCAAAAACGTCGTAGTCGAAGTTGAAAAACGCCAAACACGATAAGGGGAATATTTGACTCAGAGCATTTTGTGTTTGAATTGGAAAAAAGAGTTTTTTCAGTTTCCACAAGCCAGCAGTCGAGTCTTCTATAAAATGTGTATGAAAACCACTCAAAAAACTCTAGTCGACCGTCTGGGTTGTGGAAATAAGTGCTTAATCCAAACACAGGGCAGCCCACATAGATACATATCAGTGAAGACATCTTATTATACTGATTAAAAGAATTTGAGTAGAAGCGCAATCGTTTACATCTCAAATAATAGATAAATAAGCGCTAATCATTTACTGAATTCTGTACATGAGATAAAGTTTTGCATCGAGAAAATTATACAATGAACTCGCTGTAATGTAAACTTCCATTATAGTGAATTATTCAGCAAGTTATTATAGCTATGCTATTTATTGCGCGATACAAGAGTTAGGACGTGATTTTCGTAACAAAAATAATCGACACTGTTACAGTTATAAATTTATTTTTGTTTTGATTTCTTTGTACTTAAAAGCAGAGCACGAAAATAAACGAAGCAAATTGTTTAATTTTGTTTTATTTCGTTCTTTGAAGTGAGAGAAACAAAAACAGTGAGAACGATTGCTCAATTTGTTTTCTTTTGGTTTTTGCACATGAGCACAAGCCAGAGAACACAGTCGATGGGCTGTAAGCCGGCTAACCGCCGCCACCAGCCACAAACAATACATTAATTTAATCGTACGCCGCTAGAAAAGAAAATAATGGGACATAAATGGAAACGTTTTGAAATATTTGCGGCGAATTCAACATCATCATATAATATAATTTTATGGCATTGTTATTTCACACATAAAATGTTTTATATAACTAAGCAGCATAGCTATAACCGGGTGTCCTAAGACACCTCTCTTCATTTTGTTTTGTATCAGTACATTTTTTTATTGATAAAAGTTTAATGGCTCTAAACAGTGAACAAAATTAGTTATAACTTTTGAAATTGCTTACGTTTTAATATTATATGAAAACAAGTTTTAGTCATCTTCAGTGTGAACACAACCGGAACGAACGATGTAATTTTTCGTATAGAACATTCGTCATTGGAATTGAAACACATTTATATACATCAAGCCTTATTTTCGATTTAATCGTAAGCGACAAAAATTAAATTTTTAAGGAGAACGTTTTTTTTAAATATTCAAATACATATCGAACCTTATACTCATATTCAATTTTATCGTAAGCGACATTTAATCGAAAATGGAATTTTTTATTCAAATTAGAATTTTATGGGCATACACCCATAGTTTAGAATTATCAAAATGCCAAAACTTTTGATAACTTTTAAGATATGGGCTGTAAAATTTTATCGTAAGCGACAATTTATGTACAAAATCATATTTGAATATTTAAAAAAAAAACCAACTCTCCTGAAAACTTTAATTTTTCTCGCTTACGATTAAATCGAAAATAAGGCTCGATATGTTTTACGTATTCCTAAAAGTTATCAACAAATTTTCGCTTTTTGATAATTCTAAAATATGTGTATGTCCATAAAATTTTAATTTCAAGAAAAAAATTATTTTTTACTACATGTCGCTTACGACTAAATCGAAAATAGGGCTCGATATATGAAAATGCACAAAATTTGTATGTCGACTGAAATTTCTAATGCGTTACTTCTTACGATGTTGAACAACGTCGTATAATCTTATTTCAAATGTTATTCAAAATTATCAAACTATCAGCTGCTTCAGAAGTATATCTTACACCCAAAAATATGTTAGTAAAATTATCATTATAAATATAATGGATATTTTATTTACTTTTAATTATTATTGTTTTAACTTCATTTGTTTCTATATTTATGATGATATATCAGGCTAAAGTTCGTTCGCTTTCCATTTGCTGCCTCAGAAGTATATCTTACACCCAAAAAGATGTTAGTAAAATTATCATTATTATTGATTCCGCACTGGAATAAATAATGATCGATATGCAAATTTGATTTAACATCCCTGTTAATTAAAAAGTAAAACTTTTTACAGTTTTATATTTTTCTTACATTTTTGTTCTTTTTGTAAGCAAAATGGAGAAACACATCTGTAGTACGGATACCGAATTAATTAAAAATTTACCTTTCCCCACAAAAAATGCTTTCCGTAATCACAGAATGTAATGAATAATGTGATCCAATATTTTAATCTCTCGCAAGACACAAACGCTTTCACTCTCTTCTATAAGTAATGTAGTGAGTACCCATAACACAGCCTTGGAAACACCAGTGTCCATACCTTCACTTTGGATATTTGAAATATCTAGTGCACCGTTTTCAGCAACTAAAGCAATTGAAAGCTTCTTTTGAGGCGTTAAAAATTTGTTTATAAGACGCCATTATTTGCTTTTACTTACAATTTGCCTTAATGAATACATATAGGGAATTCACAATGAGTATGTTAAAATTTTAATGTGGCAACATTGAGCCATCTTAATTTTTTATTGTGAGCAGGCAACGATATAAATACACATACTGTGTATATCAAAGTCAGGCAAACACACATACATCTTTATATTATTTACATATTAGTTTATAATATGAGAGAGGGAGAATAAAATGTTTGTACGAATGTTATGAGAGACTGAATTATTTTCTTCCGTACGTATTAAAATAACAAAATTTGTTAAATTAGAAATGATTGTTAGATAAATTTTTCAAAATAACTTTTGTTCTGCGAAAAATACAAATATTTTTTCACCAACTACAGCTGCGCTGACAGTTTTAAAATGTTTAGTTTAACATTACCATATTGCCATATAGAAAATGACATGCTTTTTATACTTTTAAATTTGCCACCTAGTAATAAATTTGATTTACACACAAACAAAAACAACAAACTTGCCAGACCATATTAAAGTATTAAAGTTGAAACGTTGCAATATTAAGACACATTTTAAAAATGCTATTGTGAACTCCCTAATACTTATGGAAACACTGACTGACTACTCAAAAGCTCTTAAACTACTCGTATTAACTGCACTGATATAAACCTTTATGTGACTTTGAAAAGTGTTAATAAAAATTGTGAACCTTACAAGAATTATAGAACTTGAAATACAAGCAGCACAAATATTTATTTATACGTTAATACACATTTGTACATACGAGTATTATGTATGTGTTTGTGAAATATTTTACAGTTTACAGTTTATGCACTACTATTTATAGTAAATGACAAAAGTTCAACAACCCAAATCCCATTAATTATTAAATTACTTTTGCTGGCCTTACAAAGAAAATTTTCCCAAAGCAATTTTAATTTTAAAACACTGGTCTGCAAGAATTAAAAATTAAGGAGCTCTGATATCTTTTGAACTGATTATTATGTAAAATTACCTAATGAATCGAATGAAACCTCTGTTTACCCTCAGCGCCCACTATTTTTAATAGGAAGAACCCCTCGTCCCCTCCCTTTCAATAATTTGATGGCCATGAATTCAATTTAGATGGGCCGTTAAATTTCTCCAGAGCTTTGTACTGCAATTCTTATCTATCTTCTTCTAGCAATTGTAAAGTCAACATCTCTGTGTTTTGGGTGAGGATTTTGTGTTTTAATTTTGTCTTGATTGAGTAAACTGGTTGACATTTCTTGTTCCGAGTTTTCTGAGATAAATCGCTTTAGTGTAAAAATCATCTTGATAGCTTTTGCTATGTTTGCGGGGAGTTGACTGTAAAAGCACAATGAAAAGCCCTTTCTCGGCTTCTTAAAGCGCTTGTAAACTTTACTTTGATTGCCAAGTTGGCGATCAAACAAGCTTTGGGCTACAAAAGTTTGCTGCACTACTTGTTACATTAGCTTAACCAAATGTCATAAAGGGACCAATAAATCGATTTTTTTTTTTTTTTTGCATTTGCATCCCACGGATTGTTACTATTGTATGACTTCCATCAACGGGCTCTCTAGAAGCAGTAAAAACACTATTCTGTATTCGAATATTCCTTCGGATCTAAGACCAGTTCTGCACAACGTGTCTTTGCCAATTCTAGAGCCCGCAAAAACCTATAAGATTACGTTAGATTAGGAACGTTGGTGCTACAACACACCTCCACTCGGAGACCCAGTTGGGTCCATTGTAATTCCCTTCTGTTGATACCGGTTAATAAAAATTTAACCCCCAATTGTACCCACAAGAACCTCAATTATCCGTTATTAAGCCACTGTATAGGAAGACGATGCGAGTTTTGATATGAGCGGTCAGAGCAAGGACTAGCATTTAGGAGACTGACACTCCAGGAGGAACCAGAAAACATTGAGCATGTTATTTGTCATTCCTCGCTTCATCCCATGATGAAACCCTTGATATCCTCCAGTTTACACTTTGCGATATCACTAATGCTCTCATATAAATGTCTTCTCAGCCAGCTAAGCCTATCGCATTGCAGCTTTGGGCACACATATGCTCCATAGTTTCTGGTTCCTCTTCATTCTCGCACATCCTACAGAATTCTGGAGTGCCAATCTGAAAAATGTTCGTCCTTGCTCTGACATATCAGTGACCAGTCAACGCTTGTATCCAGACTCGCATCGCCTTCCTATTCACATCCAATAGCATTTTGGATTTTCTTGAGTAAAGTTTTGACCACATAGCCCTCTAAAATCTACAATTATCCCTACTTCTCCATGAAAGATTGGATTCGTCCTGCTCGCCACCCAATTACTGAGTTCCCTGTAGGTCAGTAATTTCACCGATCTGTCACACATTTTTTCTTCTAACGCCGACCCTATTCTTGCTATTTCATCAGCAATTTCATTTCCCTCAACACTGCTGCAGCCAGGAACCGAACATAGTCTGACACCATATTTGTCTATAAGCAAGTTAAGGGCTCTTCTACAGTCACTTACTAATTTCTGTTTGATATTGGCTGTCGAGTTAGAAGGTTACCTCCTCGCCTTTAGCCACATTTCTGGCCACAAGCTCCATCTCCCTGAGGATCGCCAAGATCTCAGATTGGATAACGCCGCATTCATTCAGCAGTCTAATGTTCGTTCCCAAGATATAGACACCAGCCCTTGGGCCTTACCCCATTTTCTATCCGTCTGTAAAGACCACACTACCCTCATATAGCTTATCAGATTTGACCCAATAGTCCCTATCTGGAATTACTATAAATTAGAAACAGAAATAGAAGTTAAGGCTCTGAGCCTCAGTATAGACCATCAAATGAAACGTGCAGCGATTATAATGATTTTCAAATAGATTTAGCCCATCGACAACCTCATTTCGTCACTCGCTTGGAATTTAATGATCTCGTCTAGGAATTTGAAGTTATCTAAGAGTAAAACTCAGCTTTTTGGATCTCAGCAGTGGCATCCCCTAGAAAAGCGTGTAAAAATCTCTTGTCATAGGACCAGACAGTCTGGCTTGAAATTATTTTTTTCGAAGAACGAAAACTTAGTGTTGTGTCCCAATTCTAATGAATTTATGGCAGAACTGAAGTTGCCTTGCGACACAGACAAGTGGAGACTCTTTATAGTTTTGCCAAAGACGATATTGGCTTATTGGCCAATGGAAATCCGTTACTATCAGTCTCAGTTGCATATTCTGTAGGTATGAAGGAGACCTTCGAAAACATCAGCCGAATCCTTGATAAAATAAGTTATCATGATTGTAATTGGATGTTTTGTGCTGACTTGGAAGTTGTTGCTCTATTTTAAGCCTAAAGGCAGAATTAGTTGGTACGTGCTGTTCTGTTCTGAATCAGCTGTTTTGTTTCTGTTCAATTGAAAGTCTGTGTGTGTGGTTTGTTTTTCCTGTTTCGTTCTGTTCCGTTGCGGACAAATCTGTAGAAAATAGAATTCAACGTTAAGTGACAGCCAAAAGTGTGTATGTATTAGTTTGTTGTGATATTTTGTACACAACTGCAATCAGTTCTATATGTTGCCAGCTAATTCCTTGCACAGAAAAAGTAATTGCAAAATATTTTATACGGAAAAGAACGGCACAGAACGACAACGAAAAGTAAAAACTAATGAGGCCTTAAGAGTTAGGATTCACAAAATGCTACTGCTTTTTCTGTGAGTGGGAGAGCCGAGCACGAGACAAACATTAAATTGTACGGAACTGACCTCCAACTGAAAATTAATGAAAATTGTTACATACGATTTTAGTAATTTTTTTACGTTTTATTCTCTGATCAAGTAAGCGGTTCAGCCAATTAAAAGGAAAAGGAATTTTCTGCTTGCTTAATATACACAATTTAGTGTTATTCGTACTTAAATTTTCAAGTACGATTGGAACTTAAGCTAACAAGAAAAAAACTTAAATTAAGAACTAGTTTTTTCTTTCTGTGTAGCCAGTAATAAAATTTATTGATATCTTTTAAAGGAGCGACAAGTTTTACTCATTTACATACAAATTACCCAAATTTATCAAAAACAAAAAAAACTACAATTTCAATTTAAAATGCTTTATGGTTTTTATGTAGTATTTTTTATGGAAGTACATTAGAAAGCGTATTAAAGATTAACAATGTTTACACTGCATATGTAAGCACTGAAGTATGTGCAATGCACTGTGTACACATGTACTCGTATATGGATGGTACTCGTATACCAATAAGGCGACACTTACTTCCATATGGTATGTAAATCCATGCAAGTGTTTTTTTTATCTTGATTCAAAGTTTTACATTAGTGCATTGGACTTACTGCGTACATACATTTGTATATTTGAATATTAAAAATATCCGTTTATATAAAAAATATGTTGAGTGACACGCAAACTATTCATTAAAATTAACTTTACAAACACATCAGCTATTCAAATAATAGAAGGGTAACTTTATTTTATAACTTTTAAAAATATTTACTCGTATTAATTATGTAATCTCGTTGCATTCTAAGTATTTTACGGCTATAAAAATGATTATAAAGCGTTACTCAGGCTATTATACAAATATAAAGAATTTCATCGCATTTTAAAAGCAAGAAATCTAACGACATTTGTTTTTACTGCCAAAAAAAATTTAAGGTAAAATGACATTTTGTGTTAACACCATCACACTTCAAATACAATTAAGGACACAAGCAGAAAGCAAAAAGCTGTTCAGAATTAACATGCTTGCATTAATTAACATTAATTACATTAAAATTTCTAAAAATTATAAAGGAAGTCAAATTTGTATCGTATTATTTGCCATTCGTCGTGACATTTTGCCTTCGCACTTGCATGTATTATATGATATTTTGATATGTATTAACACAAAGTATAATAATCTGAACTGCCCTTAAGTAATGGATTCGTTAGTCAAATCGTATCGTCTTATGCATTAAACACATTCACCACAGCAGGCTACCGACTACAAAATGGCAAGGATAGAATACACATGTTTATATGAGAGTTATTCTTTTGAAGACAGCAAGGCAGGTTGTTGTCTTATGCTGATTTTGTCCTTGTAGTCCAAATAAACTAATTTCTATTTCTTTGGCTACAATGACAAGACAAAATTCAGTGTTGCCAGTATAATACAAAATTTGAAGGGACACAATGTCAAATCGAAACAAAATTTGAAGGGACACAATGTCAAATCGAGACTTGTTAGTGACTGTAGGAGAGCCCTCAACTTGATTATGGACAAATATAGTGCCAGACTATGTTGGGTTCCTGGCTACAGCAGGGTTAAGGGAAATGAAATTGCCGATGAGCTGACAAGAATATGGTCGGCGTTAGATAAGGGAATGTGTGACAGATCGGTGAAATTACCGATAGATCATTACTGCAGGGAAATCAGTAATTTGGTGGCGAGCAGGACCAACAGTTCATGGCGAACTAGGGAGAATTGTACAGTCTCGAGAGCTATGTGGCCAAAACTTGACTCCCTAAGATCCAAACTGCTATTGGATTTCGGTAGGATTTGCGGGTATGAAGAGCAACCAGAAACCATAGAACATATTGAGGGCCATCATGAATAAAATTCCGCGAGAAATTTTTCCCGGGGAATAATTTTAAGCAATAGCAAGTAATAGAGAAAACAAAAAAATTATAATTGGAAAAGGGAGAAATTTCTCACGGAATTTTATTCATGATTGCCCTGATTATCTGTCACTACCCGAAGCTGTAACGCCATAGGCTTAGATGGCTGAGCAGACGTTTCCATGAGAGCATTACTGATATCGGGAAGTGTAAACTGTAGGATATCAGGGGCTTCATCATGAGTATTCAATGGCTCAATGACGGATAATAGGGTCACTTCTGGATTCAAATGGGAGTAGATATTATTTTTAACAGACAATAGAGGGGAATCACAATGGACCCAACTGATTCTCCTAGTGGAGGTGCGTTATAGCACCACCCTTCCTAACCTAACGATTTTTGTAATATGAGTTGTCTTACAAAAAAAAACTTCGAATTGGATATGTGGGTGTGGCACATCCCATAAAGAGAAAACATTTACTTTAAGATATCTGATATTGTGCAATTTCAAAATTGAACAACCTGTTGCCTCTAATATAGTGAAAATTTTTGTTTTTGACTTGCTGATTTGCTTGCGACGCGCCGCGGTTTTCCAGAAGATTTAGACGACATTTTCCTAACATCAGATTTCGTTATAAATTTCCATAATCTGCATTTGTATCGATAAAAAACTGAATTTGTCAGAGAAATGTGAGTTCTTTAATCCAAATTAATTCTAAGCCCCAAATTTATTTATTTACCCATCATTTCTGTAATCCTAGCAGAACTAATTGCTCCCATAAAATTAATTATTTTGTAAGGAAAATCTATGCAAGCTAGAGATGCAAATTCATGTGCAAAAAATTTAATAGAGCTCGTCATAATGCTTTAATTATATGACCACTACTGTATATATATGTATATATCGCATGTGCATACAAAGCAATCAAAGGCTGAAACTTCCACCAACACACACGCAAGCTCTAATTTTGAGTATTAAAAGCAATTGCACCTCCCAACTACCACACAATTACGAGCAGAAAGTAGTCAGTCACCCTTTTGCTCGGAGTAAATGTTGTCGAAATAGTTTAACAAAAGCAACATTATAGTAAGAATTTCACGTGCAGCGGTTAATTTATTTTATCGTTTCGATCGTTAGTTAAAACAAACAAAAAAGATACGCTGACTGCGACTATGTGGCGGCATTTTAGTACAGGTCAAATATAAATGTTTCTCTTTAAAATGGAGGTGGTTTTATTACGTTTCTAGTTAAATTTTTTTTTTTTGGAAATGTAGAAATTTTAATATTTTGAAATAACTTTGAAAGAGGTTAAACTGCATAATGTATTTTTTGCTTGTTTTAAATTACATGATTGCATGGCAGTTCTTGTGAAAATGTAAAGTTTGCATGAATAAATAAAAAAAAGAAAATCATTATTTGCATATATGTACGAGTACCAAAGCCAATAAATGCAAACACATATTGTGTATATTATAAATGTTTGTATTGTGTATTTAATATATGTATGTACGTATATGCGTTTTTTTTTTTAAGAAAAAAAAGAATAAATCATTTAGGTAAAATTCAACAAATATTAAATTATTTCTTATTTACTTTTATTTCCCATTTCAGTGTATTTTTTTTATTTATTTCCAAATGGCTACTATGGCACCTCAACAAAATTCTACACTTATCGATGAGAATCTTGAAAGCTGCCCCTCACTATTGAACATACCAGGAGAATTAAATCGCTACAGTCCCATACTACCGCCAAAAAACAAAGAAAATCACGATAAGAATAACAATTATAAGAACAATAAAAATATTTATCAGCAATATCAAAATGTCAACAATATTCCCAAATGGGAGTTGGCGGAAAAGGAACAGTGCCATTATTACAAAAATAAACATTTCCGAAGTGGCCACAGTCACCGCAGTCGTTCAATTTCATTATACGGCGTCAACAGTACAGTGGTGAGTATTGAAGTGTGTAGTCAGTGTTGCCACAACTAGAAGAAATTTTATTAAGTAAAATTAAAAAAGAATATATTTCCATTGCCTTATTCGTAAAAAATAATTTAAATAAATAAAATATGCTTTCTTTTTACATACGCATGTATGTATACATTTTCTAATAATAATAATGAAATGCAAATTTTTTAATTTTTTCCATTTTTTTTTTGTTAAATAATTAATTTGTAAACAAAACACAGAACAGCTGTTTGGATCATTCTTGAAAGCAAAAGTTTTACCAGTAATAATATGTAAGAATTTTTGTCTTTCTTTCTCTCTCCTTGCAAACTTTTTGAGTTAATGAACACCTTTCAGTAACGATTGTTACAAATTCGTAACAATTTTTAGCAAATGAACTCACCCAATATCGTTCGAACTTGAGCTTAATCAAATCATATAAATGGAAAAATATTTTTTTTATAAAAAAAAGGTTTAAAAAACAAGCTTTACATGAGAAAAAAATAAAATAAAAGTTATTATAAGGAGGGACCAAGAGAAAACAGGGGGCAATATCTGTCTTCTGTATTTAAAAGGACACAAACGCAAAGGATACACACGCTTTATAAATTTTTAAAATTAATATGTACCAGTCTATTCATGAATTAGATACATTTGCATCTAAAAGGCCACTCAGGCCTCATGTGTTTTTAAAACTAGGATCAAGAGGAGCAAAGGGCAACATCAGCCTCTTCGAAACTACCCGTCCGATTCTGATATATTTTATAAAATAGATAGACACATTCGCCTAAAACGACTCAAATGTTAATTGAGAGGATGGTAGACGGCCGATTATAAACACTAAACCATAGAAATAAATATAGATAGAGATAGAGAGAGATAGAGATAGACATAGACATAGACATAGAGATAGAGATAGAAATAGAGATAGAGATAGAGATAGAGATAGAGATAGAGATAGAGATAGAGATAGAGATAGGAAAATACAGCTTCTTTAATTTTAAAAAATAGGAAACCAATCTCGATTCTTGCGTCCGTGCTAACCGGACATTGTCTCATAGGTAGGCATGCACAAAGGTTAAAGGTCGAACACAATGATTTTTGCCGCAGCTGCCAGGATATCGATGAAGAGGAAAGTGTAGCACATTTTCTGTGTAACTGTCCTGGACTTGCAAGAAAGAGAATGGCCACAATGCGCGCTCTTGAGTTCAGGGAACTTTCTGACGTTGCTAGTGTTGAACTGCAACGTATTAGTAGCTTTATATTGAGCTCTGGTTGGTTCGACGGTGGGGACTCCGCATAAACAGAGTCTTCGTGGTATCACAATGGACCAAAACGGTATAAGTGAGTCCGAAATTCTGATTGCCACCCTTACCTAATCTAACCTAACCTAACCTATGTATGTATTAAAATGTTTTTGTGGCGATTTAGAAGGAATTGAACTTCTAAAAATAGGGGAGTGGTACGGAACGCTATATGCACGATTGCCATGAACAAATTTACTAAACACAGAGCAGCCCTTTTCACAGTGTATGATTATTTTGCTCTTAACCAAAAATTAACTAATTCCAGGATTGTTTAACAGAAACCATTTAATAAATGGTTATTGATTTCCATTTCACCATCCGTCTGTTTTCTTACAAAAATTAAAAAAAAAAATTTCAAAAATATTTAATTCAACAACGAACCTGTTTGGCTGTAGACTTTGATATTCTGAATCGTTGTCTAGAATCCTCATCTGACAGAGAAAAATAGTTGCACCGTCCTTCCATTTTCCTCAATATTTCTTTTTATTTATAAATATTTTTCTTACAATTATTCAAGCATGTGAACATGTGAACAAATGGTATCAAAAAACTTCATAAGATTGCGAAATATTTTGAAAATTTATGAAGAAAATTATTCACAAGGATTTGTCTGTCAGAAAAAGGGGAAATATGTAAGTTTTTAATTTTATTGGAATTGATGATACGAAACTAAAATCCATGTGAACGAAAAATTTAATTCGGAAATTTTCACATGTGGAATTCATGATACGGCTGATTATGTTAAGAGACAAATTTAGTTTCGTTAAATTTAAAAATTTTCTGTTAAATGGTGTCGCTTAAAATCATACCTTGTGAAAGGCCGTTAAACCTTAATTCGGGTTAAAGTTCATGTTATTTTTAACCGACTTTAAAGAAAGAAGGAGGTTATTTAAACATACATTATGAAATGGGCCGTAAATGTTTTTTTTTGCATTTTTACTTTTACTGTTTTAGTCAAAAACTATTGCATGTATTATGTATTTATAAAATCTTTTTTTGTATTTCAGGAAAAGGGTCATGCAGAAATAACGATATGGCTTGACAACGAACCACGTTATGTATCTGGTGTCACTAATAAAACTACATGCAATGACATAATAAAGGCTTTGATTGATGATGAAATCAATAATGGCAATTATGAATACTGTAAGCTGCAAACAGGTAAAAGAAAAATATCTGTGGTCACAAGCCATAATAGCGTAAGTCCAAAAATATAGTTTCGAGACAAACCACTTAACGTATAAACGTTTTATTGAAAAAATCAATATAGGCAAATTATAATAATTTTAACGTAAAAATAAAGATTAATGTGTTAACAAATGCGCCCAAAATTTTATGAAAAATTGTAATTTGATTGAAACTTATCGTCGGGTGGTTACTGGTTTGAGGCATCAATAATGTATTCTCAATATCTGTTAGGCAAACCAGTAACCATCCAACGTTATGTCAATATTGTTTTTTAACCGACTTCAAAAATATTAGGAGGTTATCAATTCATCTCAAATTTTTTTTTGGCGGTGTTACTTCATAAATCGGTACATTTTAGACCGATTGTAAAAATTCTTTTTTTTTGGTCTGAGAGGGCATAGCTTCCCATTGGTCCCATTGTAAAAAAATTGGGCGGGGACACTTATTTGATTGCTGCGAAACCTATTAAGCACCTTTGGTTCTTGTAGTTACACAATTTGAAAGTTGCAAAAATGGGCAGGGTTACGCCCATTAACATTTTTTATAATATTTCACGCGGTTCTACTTAACCGATTTTTATGAATCTTACCACACACCTTGAGCTCTAAAATAAACACAATTGCCCATTGAAAAAAATGGACGGAGTCACGCCCATTGAAATTTAATATTTTAATTTAAGTGGTTCTACTTTACCGATTTCTACAAGACTTAACACGCACTCTGAGCTCTGAAAAAACAAAATCCTGCATTTAAAAATTGGCCGTAGGCACGCCCATTAAATTTTAATTTTATATTTCACGTACTTCTTATCTTCTTCTATCAGATCATTGCATTGAAGTCGGTTATTTTGGCAGACTTATTTTGTAACTCCTAAGAGCGGGCCAACTTCACCAAATATCAATTTATATTTAAAAGTCATTTTTCCATACAAAAATTAATGAAAATCGATATTTAAATATGAATTGTTATTTAAATAGAGTTGGTGAAATTGGCCCTTAATAAACTTCGTCAGAGACATGCGGATTTTATGTAAATATGAAATTTTCTTTTGTAGAACTTTATAATATATACAACTCGATTTTGTCTTAAGTCGACTTATGCTATTATCGTTTTCTACAAATCTTAAATTTATGTAAAATGCAAAAAAAAAATATAGAATTTAAACAAATGCACAGGAGTGCTTATGCTGATTTTTGCAAGTAGTTATTAAATTGATTGTAAATACTTATATGGATTTTTATAGCTTTTCTACTATTTTTCTTTTTCTTTTACTTTTATTTAATAATGGCTGTACTTCCGTTTTTTACTACCACACGCATAACAATGGCGCCATTTTCGTGTAACGTTTTATGTAACTTTTTCTTCCAAAAAAACTCAAAATAAAATGAAAATCGCACACATGTGTTTACACTTGTATAATAAAAGATGGAACAGCATCGCGTGACTACAGCGATTACGTTATAACAGAATGTTGGCGCGGTATCGAACGCAGCTACGATGGCAACATGGCAATTTTACCTGTTTGGAAAGCTTGGAGTCGTGTGCACAATGAGGTAATATTTATTAAAACGTATTGTACTTAATACTAATTTCAACACATACATTCATACATACAAAATATCTACACACACCCGCACATTAAAGCTTTAAAAAGTTGGATTGTTTCCTTTTAGCACCAACGAATTGGTATCAGGCGGCAGGCATATCATACATATGTACATAAATATGAAAAGATACGTATATAAAAATAAATAAATACTCGTATTAAGTCATTAGTGAACTTCATTTTTTAACTTTTTTAATAAGTCAAATATAATGTCTCTGCAGTTTGGCAGATTTTATCTACTGATTTTCAAACAAAATCAATATTAATGTTGACATTTAGATTTAACGCAAGAAAATTTATTGTAAGATCAGGCATACAATTGTTCGAAGAAGTACATTTCTATTTGTACATATCGTCACCTTAAATGCAAACGGACGTAAATACCAAAAATTCGATATCGAGTTTTTGATTGATTATGAGTCATTTTATCAAACTACATGTTCACGCCAATATTCAGACCTCTGCGATAAAAAAAAATGTCGACTTTATTAAAGAAATTCCAACGGACGCAATTACGAATGCATCTATTTTTTATTGCAAAGAACGTAACCAACATAAAAGCTTAAATACATACAAAAATTAAATAAATGGTTAAAAATAGAGTTGTTCTTATCAGCTCTTTTTAGTGAGCGCTCTTTTTAGCTCAGCTCACTTTACTGAAGTATTTCATTCAGTTAGCTCAGTAGCTCAGTTCATTTGTAATGAATCATTTTGTCAAAGGAAAGAAAGAGCTAAACAGAAGCATAACCAGTGACAGATTTATACAGTGTGTGTGTGTGTGTGTGCATCATCAGACATTACAAAACAAGGCAAATGAAGTAAATAAAATAGTTTTAATGTGTGAAAATATAGGAAGTACATAAATATATTAAATTTTCAAAATTAAAATTAAGCGGTACTTCACATATTTTAATATTATCATAAGATATTAATTACTTTTCTTGATTTATTTGAGTGATACATAAAAAATTTGCAAAGAAAGCACTCAGTACTGAGCTGAAAGCGCTCAGTACATTGAACAGATCACAGCGCTCAGTAAAGTGAATCGTTCAATTGAAAGAGTTCGTTCATGAGCGGTACAGCTCTAGTTAAAAACATTTAAGTATCCATACTACAAGTAAATTTCGAAGAAAATTTTCAAGAACACTTTCTTATTATTGACTTTGAAACGTTTTTTGTTTCTCCTGTAAAAAATATAAAATAGTAGTTACGTCCGTTTGCATTTAAGGTCACGATATTATGATGTATGCAGAATGGCGGAAAACACAGTACGAAATGTTAGTTTTACGTGCAAGACTATAGCCAGGAAGTCCATAAGCAAGGATATTATTTAATTTTTTTTTAATTTGGGTGCCACCGTACAAACTTTTGAGCAAAATTGCTTCCTTGTCCAACAATAAAGCTTTTTTTTTTGCTTCAATACAGAAATAGCAAAATAGATAATTTTTAAAAAATTTAATTAAATTAAATTCTAAGCCAAGCACCCATAAAAAAGCACTATTAAAATAATGTTCCTCAAAAAAAAAATTGCTTTTTAAAATTTATGAATTTTAACGTTATTTTATTCTTATCAAAAAGTTACCTAATTCCAGGTTTGTTTAACAGAAACCATTTAATAAACGATTATTGATTTCCATTTCACCATCCGGCTTTTACTTAACAAACACATACGATAGAAAATATGGCAATAATGTCTCTTTTTGCTTAGAGCCCATTCCCACCATCATAAAATTAAATTTAAAAAATTGTGGGCGTGTCCCGCCCACTTTTTATTACAATGGTATCAATGGGAAGCTATACGCTTTCAGGTAAAAAATTAATTTTTACAATCGGTCTAAAATGTACCGAGTTATGAAGTAACACCGCCAAAAAAAATTATAACCTCCTCCTTTTTTTGAAGACGGTTAAAAATTAGCGAAATAGGTGTGTTGGTTTATTTTAGAAAATTTCAGAAACCATGTGAAGTCTCGCTTGAGTAAACCAATGCGATTAATCAAAGAGAGTTAATATAAATAAATAATAATAAATAAATAATCTCTTTATTAGTATTATCAATACTTTTCATATACATTACATTACAATTAGTTAATTAATTGGAATAGCTTCTGAAAAAATTCCAATAAGATTTAAAAAAAAACAAAGTGGTGTTAGGCCTTCTAGCTTTTGATACATCCATGTGTACATATATATTATTGTAATTTTCTAATTGGTATTAACACGAATAATTCAAAAAAATAAATACTTCTTTTTTGTTTACATTTACAGATTCGCTTAATCTTAAAACATCAAAAGGACATACAGGATCCAATGAAGGCATTAAGAACCAATACCACTTTATCAACTATTCGTGGCTACATTTGTAAATTGCTAAGCTTTGGCAAGAATAAAAAACGTAACTCAAAAACGAAAAAATCTAATAAATCAACAAAATCGAAAAGCGAGAAGACAGATGTAATGGTATATATTAATCCTGATGCAAAATATAGTACAAAATGTTCAAAGGAAACTAGTGCGAGAAATATTGTCAACAACATCAAAAGCTCCAACACCAAACAGGCCAAGAGCAACAGCAACGACACAGAAATTCCAGACAAAACGCAAATAAACAGAGAAAAGTTATACAAATTGTCAGAAACGCGATCATCTGTTCGTAAGCGACGATCGGTCAGAAAACATAAAAAGAAAAACCCATCTCGCGATGGAAGACGTGACAGCAGAAATGGTGAAGGCAATAATTTTTTACGTAAACGAAAAGATTCCGGCATTCGAGGTTCAGTACGCAATAAATTAGCGCAGAAGAATGTAGAAATGAACGAGCTGTATGAACGTGAATATGCCCTTACCAAACAATTAACTAGTAAATGTAAAATGTACAAACTGCACAATGAATTGTATACAACATCCGATAAAAATCTTGAAATCTCTGTGGGACAAATACAACGAAGTATTGAGGCCTGTGCAAGAGATATAATACAGACTGAACACCAATTGTTGGAGGTTAAAAATGAAATAAAACATGATATTTCAATTATAAATAATCTAAAACGCTTAACATTAGACACAGATCTAAGTAAGTGTGATGTGCCAATTGATTTAGAAAGCGTTTTGAAACCGAAAGCAGAAATAACTGCCACTAACGCAATAACGACAACAAATTGTGAGCACATGCAATTCGTTGACAATATTTATGAGTTTTGCGACAATAATGCTAGTATGTTAGTTTGATATTTTGTTTTGTTTTTTAATTATTTCTTATTTTTATACAATACAATCACTACATTTTCATAAGGTTGTATTAACAATTTTGAAAAGAAATACATACCATTTAAATATACTTATGCATGTACGTATGTATGTATGTATATTCACTTGTTATTAGAGGGCCAGCAGTACATATTTGACCCGAAAGTCCGGTAATAACTATTGGAGGCACTTTTTGAGTTCCAGATTAAGAGGTTAAATTAATTTATATATCTATGTACATACATATGTATGTGTAGTTTTCGAGTGGTCGAAAAAATGGTTTTGCTGACTAGTTTGAACTCCGATCGCGCGGTTTAATATGAAAACAACCGTTATTTAACACATATTAGCAAAAAGAATCATAAAACAAACAAATTAAATATATTTTTACTGTAATTTTAATATTTTTCAACTATTTTTTTTTAAACACACACAAATTTTTAATTATTGAACTGTATTGATAACGTTATTACACTATGGCGTTTACGCGTTCTCTTTCGGAGTCCCTTGTTAAATACAGGCGCGCTTACATAAAGTTTTTTTTGTCGCAGCAGTGAAGGGACTTTTTGATATTTACAAGATCCAGCGCTGCCAGAGTGATGATTTTCAGGGCAATCATGAATAAAACTCCGCGTGAAATTTCTCTCTTTTCCAATTACAATTTTTTGTTTTCCCTATTACTTGCTATTGTTGGAATTGTTCCCCGGGAAGAAATTCACGCGTAATTTTATTCATGAATATGATTTTATGATTTTTTTCTGGAATGATGATTTTAAATTTTGTAAAATTATGATTTTTACTTTATGCACATACATATCGCACACTAAATCATAAAGAGTCACAACTCAAAAAATTTCAGATGCTGATTAATGCCAGAATGATGATTTTATCATATTTTTGATGATTTTTTTAACAAAATATGATTTTATGATTTTTTTCTAGAATGATGATTTCTTAAAATTATAAGTTTTACTTTATGCACATACATACATATCGCACACTAAATCATAAAGAGTCACAACTCAAAAAATTTCAGATGCTGAATAGTGACAAAAAACTGTTGATACCGTACAAATGCAGTAAGTATGTAACTTAAACGGTATTTTATATTCTTCAAGAAGACTGTAATGTAAAAGAAATGGTTGCGGTCGTTAGAGATTTCTTCAATTAACTGGCTTATAGAAAAGCAAAACCAGTTCGATCATTTTGAGTTGTGACTGTTTGTGATTTAGTGTGCGATACGTACAACTTTTATTATTGTTCTAAAACTTTTATCAATAGTTACATATGTTTATTTAAGCAAATTGAGTTTTTTGCCGGCTTGTTATTTATTGCTTTTATTCACTTTACTTGTGTTATTGTACAATGTTGTCGACACAATACAAAATATTTCTTATTGCGCAATATAAATGAAAAGACTTTTGATTTTATCCAATGTATTGTGCCATACACGAAAATAATATATACACACAGGCAATTTTATTGTACAATATCAATTTCTGCGCAATAATATTGCAAATGTGTGGGTACCTTTAAAGAAAAAATTTCTGGTTCAAAACTCAATGCGCTGATTTACACGGGCATAATTGTGCTAGCATAACATTGTGGTGCTAGTGCTTGTCAAAAAGTGCTAGCACATTACACAGACAAAAATGCAAACTGTTAAAGCATTGTTCTACGTCTTGTTCTCCTGCTGCCAACTAGTTAAATACAGTAGCCAGCAAAACTAAACACGCGCCGATACAGAATCAAAAATTGAACAATAAAATCGACTTAAAACACAAGAGCACAGCATAATTAAATAAATTGACTAGAAAAATAATAAGTTTAATTTTATAAATGTAAAATAATACAAAAAATATTAGAGAAACATCCTAAGCTCGAGTCACTCTCGAGTTTACTCTCTTTGAGAATAAATTTTTAAATTTTTGCAGTAATTACTAATTTACTGCAAAAGTAAACAAACACACCTAATCGCACACAATTTCAATATTAGGTGTGTGCTTACTTTTGCAGTAAAATGTAGTTACCGCTAAAATTTTAAAATTTACTTGCAAAAATATCTGTTGCCGAAAAAGGTATTCGAACTGAAAAACAGTAAAAATTAATAAGATTAAGGAAACAGCTGACTCCAACTCCATTGTGTTTTAAAACATATAAACTTTTGACTATTCAACTTTTGTTTTATTGATACTCTATACAATATTTTTAATAACACGAACAATCTAAGAATAAATATAGAATTCATTTTATATAATATTTGTAATTAATTTCTTTTTTATTTTATGTATACATACATATTATATGTATACATACATATTATAATAATGCCGTATATTGCCAATTTATTATAACTTTGAAATGTTTGTTAAGTTTATTTTAGTAGATGAATAACTGTTATTAATAATGATACATACATACATATGTAAATGTACAAAGAAGATTTTTTTCAATATTTGAAATAAAAACTAATTTTTTAAATTTCTATCAATACAATTTTGCAAGTCTTATTTTTACTTTGGATAACCAGGAAGGGGGGTTGTCATATGAGTAAAATTAATGCAATTAATTTAAAAACAATAGCTGAATTGAGCAAATATATGATCAATTTCAGCAGAATAATCGAAAAAAAGGACAATGTAACAAAAGCATATTTTAAGAACCTACAGAAAATCTACCAAAGAACATACACAAGTACATACATATGCACCACTAAGTGGTTTGAATTGTCATCTGCAGTCGATGGCACCTCGTTATCTATTGATAGAATGTATTCCGAAGAATGCTCAAAGTCAACATTCTAGTCTTCTTTGGAGTTCTAAACAATTGTCTAGATTGAACAACGTGAAGAACAAACTATACACCAAATTTAAAAACTGATTTATTTAACGACGGACTATTATGGATATTCTGCCGCTAAGAATAAATGCTATCTACTATCTGCTAAGCACGGAATTATGTAAAAAATATTTGAGGAGTATAACACTAGAATTTCAAGATGCCCCAAAATCTTTTTTATAAATTTGTCAACTCTAAAAGAAAATCCTTTATCTACCATATTGGCAACACTGAATGACTATAATTTAATGCTCAAACATTTTAATATTGATCTAGGTACCTTAAAAATATATTAAGTTGAGTTAAGATGTTATGGCTTATGTATTATTTTCCAAGAAATTTTAAGTTAAAATATAAATGCGTATAGTTTTATTAATAATAACATTTTATAATTGAAATTTAGCTGAGTGATAGATCTTGAAGAAGAGAATAAGAATATGCAATAAAATGAAAAAGAACTTAAGCCATTATTATTTATTGCCACAGAGACATATATACTGTGTAGGTATGTATGTACATTAGTAGGAAATCGACTGGCTTTAACAGTAACAAATACCAAGAAATAAAAATTTTTATGTATATTAAATCGTATATACAGATACATATGTAAGTGTGCTTTTAATTTTAAATTCAAAAAGCTGTTGAAATATTAAGTAGTATCGAGTACCCAATTGAAAAAGTATCAAGTAGTATTGATTACTCAAAAGTAGCCACATTTTACAACACTTGACAGTTGCTCTGCCGGCGTTATATTACGAGTTATGATACTGGGTACACACTTTGCAACGTGTTTACGCAACACGTTTATATTACGTGTTGAATATTTTGACACAGACACTGCAACCTACAATGCAACCGTCAATGCAACCTATAAACATCAAAACATTTTGATATTTTCGAAACCTCACAAAAAACAACGTAGTTTGATATGCTACAAAACCCCACAAAACCAATCTGTCAGAAGATTTCTAAGCAAATTTTGGCATTTTGGTTCAAATTGCTCAATTAGGCATCAACAGCTGATAATCAGCCGGGCTGAAAAGCTCACCTGATACTGAATTCGCCTTGGTGTGGAGACTATGTTAGGGTCAATACAAGGCGAAATCACACCAGGTGATCTTAATTCACCAGCTGACATAAAATCGCTGCTGTCAATCAATGCAAAACGTTAGGAAATATTTTACACTAACAAATATACAAGGCGAATATGCAGAGTTGCAAATTAAAGGCTCAGTTAGCCGACTGTAAAGGCTCAGTTAGCCGACGGTAATGTAATGTAGGAAACAGCTGATCGATATTTTTATATGAAAAGTAGGTTACGTTACATTACATCTCTATAACCATTTCCATTACTTTTCACATAACAATATCGATCAGCTGTTTCCCACTGTTGCAGTTACATTATATTACAGTCGGCTAACTGAGCCGTAAGACCACCTGGTATCAATTCGCCTTGGGTCAATACTTCGATTTCATTTATACAGGCTTTAGCAAAGCTTTCGAAAAAGTTAGTCACGTTTTATTGATTAAAAAACTTCAACTACTGGGGTCCACCAATAGGTGTTTAACTTGCGACTTATTCTTATCTAACTTATGTAAGTTTATCAGGTCCAATCAAGGCACATTAAATACAGGTACACGCATTAGGAGCAACTCTGCACTTCTCACATTGTATCACAAAGTAATTTTCAAAAAGTTATATGCACCAATCAAGGCACAAAAGTAATTCTTCGTTATAAACGTGTATACAAAAAATAAGTTGATAAGGAGTTTGCTTGATGCGTGTACCTGTTTGATATGGCTTGGTTCCAATGTTATTTGCAATTCTTTTACCGATCTACCAAATGATTTAAAATATTCCAATATTCTTATGTACGCTGACGACGTAAAAATTTTTCATAGCTTAAGTAGATAGGAAAACCAAACTCTTCTCCAATTGGACTTATGTATATAGTTTATTTGCTTGATGTACCAATAATTTAATCAATTTGAGTATTAAATTCGATGTTAAACTAAATTTCATTGAGTTACCAGAACTTCCAACTAAGCACGCAGTCTTCTTGGTTTCATCAATTTTAATGCTAAGGAATTTACCGATAAATTTATCATCAAACATCTATAAAGTTCACTAGTAAGACCAATTTTGAAACAAAGTTTTTTACTTCATTGATATATACCTACAACCTGGTATCAGATAAAAGCATGTTTCTATCCAAGACAAACAAAAGCTCTAAAAAACTTTACCGGGGGGTCTACTCTGTATTTCGAAACGAAAGAAACTTTTTTCGAATTTGTATGTACAATTCGAAAGCATTTGCTTTCGTTTCGAATAATATAGTAGACTCCCAGTATGAGCGTTAAAATATGTGTATTAAAGAGCTTGTTGTTAACCCTGCAACCGTGATTTATTGATGAAAGTGTGATAACTCTAGTTTTTGCTCTGTCCGTTATTTTTTAATGTAATTAAAAATGCACAATACATTCTTTAAATATTCAATTTGGTTGAAAATATAGGAATGGTAGGCAAAGAAAAAAATACATTAGAGAAATCATGAAAAATATAAAACCTACGAGCAGATTGCCGATTTTCGTTTTATGAAGTCAAATACAGTTAGTTGGAGGCATAGTCAGAAGACATACAAATGAATTAAAAATACACTTCATAAAGCCGACAATTTTGAGAAAACCTTAAGCTAACCCGCGCATTTAAAGTAGTCACTGTGGTTTTCAATGAGCTCAAGAAAAAAGTACCTGAATCTACCACCCGAATGCCGTAAGCCGTTTGATAATTTACGCAACCGAAGAGCTCATTCGAGTTTTTCCAATTAGTTTCTTCATAAGCCTGAAACGTTGTGGCGCGTTGTAATTTTTGCATACGAGACCAAATATAAGTTATTTGGATCAGATGGCAGTGTGATGCAGCGTTACGTAATATGTGAACAGGCCCTTAACGTCCATTCTTGTAATCAAAAACGTGTTAAAAACCAACAAAGTGCGTTTATTGTAAAAAAAAACGTAGATTTAAAAATGCGCTTTGTATATAGCTTTTCGAAAAGTGTTAAGTCTAGTTGGAAAAGCGATTAGTTGGCATCGGTCATGATACAATAATATAGGTACCCGCGAATCTACAACAAATGTACAATAAATAAAACAACAGGGCTTTTTATTGCTGTTTTGCGATGACAAAAAGAGAAGAGAAAACATTTACTTGCGTTGTGTCAAGGCGAATACAGTATCAGGTGACCTTATCACTACAACAATACAACAACACAAAAAACAACATGTAGTTTGCTATGCTACAAAACCAATCTGTCAGAAGATTTCTAAGCAAATTTTGACATTTTGGTTCGAATTGCTCAATTTAGCATTAAAATTCGCCTTGCGTTGTGTCTTGTCTTTGCAAAGCTTTGTTTGTATTAGTCAGTTTTAATAGGCACTATGCGCGTGTATTGGTAAAACATGATTGCATATTCTCTTGTATGTATTTCGTCGGTTGGTTATTGGTTTAAGGCACAGTATATTCAAAATTCATTATGACTGTAGCAAACCAATAACCAACCGCCGATTTGCAAAGTTGGTTTGTATTAGTATACTATAATAGGAACTGTGCTGTGTTGTATACAACAATTGGCAGATCACATCACGAAACACACTCTATCAGCTGGAGCTTCGAGGTTACCTGTATCAAGTATCATGGCATCGGTATTTATTAGCTCTTTCAGCTGATACAGTTAGAGAGCCACTGCACAACTTTGATCAAAAAATCTGGCAATATCTAACACATTGTCACATTCAAGGCATATCAAACAGGTACATGCATCAGGCAAATTGCTCATCCGCTGATTTTTTGTTTACACGTTTATAACGAAGAATTCATTTGACAATTACTTTTGTGCCTTGTTTGATGCAAACAATTTTTTGACAAATACTTTATAAAACTATGTGAGAAGCACAGAGTTGCCACACTGTTTTCTCTAATGCATGTACCTGTAGTAAATGTGCCTTGGTCACATTTATTTATATCGGCTCATCTCTCTCTACCAACATTTACGAATTACCTTGCTTAAAAAGAAACAGAAATAATCGCAATAACCTGGCGACGCCAGCAGAATTTTGGAAATCTTTCATTTTACAAGCAGAATTATTTTGTCTTGCATTTTTCGTTGGAAGGAGAAAAAATCACAAAACAGAAAATAATTGCAAACAAAAATTAGTTTATTAACATCAGCAAATAGAATTAAAAAGCAGTTTAATAAAATACAAAACCGACTATTTTTACATTCGTTTTAGTGAGACATTCAGGAGTTATTGGATTTAATAACAAAAACAACAACAAATTAGGTAAGTAACAGTGGCGCGCTGCTGACGGAGGCCACCACATGAACAGATAATTTTCTCGGGAAAATAGATATTTCCTTTGCCAGCTTAAAATATATTAGTTATTTCGTTTAACAAGTTCTACAAAATTAAGAAAAATCAAGTCACGTATAATAATGGCTCAACTCAAGTGCTCACATACATTTCATAAGCAGTTCAACGTGGTAAACGCTTACCTTTTAAATTGAATAACAACTCATCTTAAAAAGTAAGAGAAAATCTTCACAATCGGCTTAGTGCAATTTTGTAAATGTTTTATAAAACAAACAAAAAATTCATATATTCAGGAAAAACCAGTCTAGAAATGCATGTAAAAGTAATGACGCAGGTGTTGTGGTTGCCGATTTTTCAGTTTGTTTATTGTTTTCTTTAGTTGTATGCAATATGTATTTATAATGTCGTGGGTTTCTCCATTTTCGCTTTTCGTAACAGCCTTTACAAGTAGTAACACAGAATGTGATTAAAAAAAAACCTATTGAAGAAAACATTCCTCAAACTTGCAAAACGTGGATGTGCCTTAAAATTTGTTAGCATCCCGCAAAAAAGTCGAATTTGGTCTTAATACAATGTAGCAAGTAAAGGTTTTCTAATCTTAATGTACATATCATGTGAAATACATGTAGAATTTTTGCAGTAATTTCCTCCATTTTCTAATGACATTTTCTTCTCTCAAAAGGTATAACAATTTCTTATGTATGGCCTAGAATCTTGAGCACACTCCAGCAATAAATGAAAATGTGCTTTATTTCCTCCAGTTTGAAAGTGGTAAAAAAGAACCAAACAATTATTATACATATGTATGTATGTACATTCATATGTATGTATGAATTTGCTTTTTAATTCTAATGATTAAATCTAATCGAACAGCTTGAACAGTTTTTTTATGATTATCAAGTTCTAGGAAAAAATGCTTAAAGTACTGCAAAATAAGTTGAATGTATTAACAACTCGATTCTGAAATCGTGTGTTGAACCTATGTTTCCATCCACTTATGCGCCAAATACACCTTGTATTATGCATTTCTTCGCAAAAATGTTATTTTTATTTTGTACTCGAGAATCAAATCATTTTTCCAGATGCGGTTCAATTCTGTTTAAACGCGGATCTCAAAATTGATATGTTCCGAATACCCGGAAAACTGCCCTGATGACTTTGTAGATCTTGGTGGTGGCCAGTTGACATTATTATTTCTCAAAATTATTTGGTCTGGAAATCGCTCAAATAAATATATTATTTCATGTGCCAGCAATTTAAGTATTTTTATGTCGATGTTTTTAGAAGTAACTTTACTCAACTCGATATTGACATACATATGTAATTAGAAAGGAGTATGTATTAAGATTGCAATGAATTACATTAAATTTAAAGTAGACTTGTATATTATTGTAATTTAAAGTAGACTTGTATCGACCTCTTTCAGTAGCTCGTTTTTGACACAAACCTATGATCAAATCCATTTAAATTACATGTGAAAAACGAGCTACTGAAAGAGTTCGATACAAGTCTAATTTAATGCAATTCCGAGTTGAACACACTACTGTGTGGCATCATGTACAAAATTCATACTAATAAAACTTTAATTTTTAATAAAAAAAAAAAGAATTTAAAATACTGAACTACACGAAAAAGTTCACTTTTTCACTTTATTTTTTTTTTCTAAAAGTAACTGTTATTTTGTAAGGAACAAATAAAAATCATGAAATAACTATTATTTTATGCGGAATAAATAAAAATCATGAAATAATGATTAAAAAGTAATTTTTAAGATAAAAATTATAACCTTTACGGTCCCTGGTTTAAAGTTTTCAATTTACACACAACTTAATGGAAAAAGAAAATTTTATTTCACTTTCAAGAGTTGCGTAAACAAGATTTTTGTATGAAATTTTTACACAATATCAATAACGATATGATGACCAATTCTGCATCATTAACTTAAAAATCTCATTTTTTGAGTTATGACATTCTTTGAGTAAATTAATGAAATGTCCAAATATATGTACTGTTTCGGAATTTTTTGATTTCTATTTATTAACATTTTCAATGAATTGCAATCAATACTAAAATTTTTTCTCGTGCTTACAATATTTTACGAGCTGTTTGAATAGCTTTTATGGGTTTCAATCAATTTTGTGGACTTGTGTCTAAACAACTAGAGTTTTAAACAGCGATATGATTTTATTAGTGATTTTTGAAATTTTTTCTTAGCTTAAGGCTTTCCTAATTTTCATTGCGTTTGGATGTGTTAGCACATTTAGTTCGAGAAAAAAAAAATAGTTCTTAACGCATTTTTTTACTTTAGTTTTGAACTAAATTGTAAACAAACGTTAATGTAAATACACATGTATGTATATTTATAGATATCTAAGAGAGAAAATGGCACGTGGTCACCAAAAACTACAATCACAAGCAAAAGCACAAGAAAAACAAGCCAAACTAAAAAAGCAACAAGGCCACAATGCCAATGAACAGAAGAAGGCTGCCCAAAAAGCATTAGTTCATGTTTGCGCCGTATGCAAGGTAGTAATGAATTATAAAATCTTATACCCAAAAACGATCAATAATACTTTTCTTTTGAAATCTGCAGAGCCAAATGCCTGATCCTAAAACGTACAAACAACATTTTGAAAATAAACATCCCAAAAATGAAATGCCACCAGAGCTAAAGGACGTCTAATACGGGTACATTTTTCTATTATTTAATAATTTTTTTTTACTACGCGCACCCGCCTTGGACTTGAGGGTTATTGCTGAGCAGCTTGCTGTATAATCTTGTAATTTAAAAAAGCTGTTTAATTTATTTAGATATATACATACATACATACATCTTTATATTATAAACATTAATTAATTTGTTTTCTTTTTATGGAAATTTGTGAATTACATACATATAATTATAATATAAATAATAAAAAAGATCATGACGACATTTACTTTTATTGTAAGTTCAAATTTAAAATACTACTTATTCATGCAGCACTTAATTCTACAGTCGATTTAGCAACAAGCTGCGTTTTAAAAATTCAAACAATTATACATGTCTTATCATGATTAATATTATCAAAAAAATAATTTATGATTGTGCTGTATAACGTACATAGCAATTTAATGTCCGCCTCATCTTTTTCCTTTAATCTGGGAACAAAAGTTAAAGTTGAAACGAACTTACAAGTTATTTATGTACATATGTACAATTTCGGAAGAACTTTCGTTTCAAATTATAAAGATTAATTTACAGATTTATGCGTATAGTAGTTGATGCAAGCAACATATATATATAGCATATATTTGTCCAATCGTTCGGATCGGAATAGTTTTAATTCATTACTTGCAATTCAAATAATTCAAACTAAAAAAACAAACTGCTCGCCAAGCTTGTTATAACGGAGCTTCACAGAACTTGGATATCGATCAGAATGGAAGACCGCTAAACCGTAATAACATTTCAGTTCGACGGTGAGGTATGCATATCGTTGGTCTCACGTAAAAAGGCTTGGCTATCAGACTCTGTTCTATTTCACTACAACGTCTGAAGAAGATCTTTGTTACTATAAATAGTTAAAATAAATTTTGTACTATGTATGAATATAATTTGAAATTATATTTATAAGATTTAATAAAATAAAAATATTTGCCTTAAAATTTTGCATGGTTTTGTTTTAGTTAAAGATAAAATATCAATTTTTGTGTTACAAATTCGAAAGCCAAGGGTTTCGGTGATTATCTTTCTTTTATCGAAATATAACAAAAAAAGATATATGATAACAGAAATCGATTACATAAAGATATCAAAATTATTAAACAAAGCATTGCGTTTAATTTTTTATGGTTCCACAAACTACACATAAGTAAGCAATAAAAATCACATGTTTGCACCAATCTCGGAAATAACTTAAGCGGTTTCAGTGAAACTGTTTGTATAAGTTTATTTCAGGTTTACAAAATATGTAATATACTTTTGGATCAATTCTAACTAAACTGTATATTATGGTTGCAATGTGTTTACGCAACACGTTTTTAATTCATGTTCCATATTTTGACACACGCACTACAATCTACAATTAAACCATGCAGGCAAACTGAAAATGCAGCACGAAACGAAACCATAAACAAGACAACACACTAAGCGACCAACAATGGAATCTGTCTGGTTGCATAAACATGTCGCGATGTGTGTACCTACCATTAAATAAAACTGGCATAATTTTTCGTATTAACGATCGATTAGTTATGTTGAAAACATAAACAAATATTCTTATTTTATTGTGGTTTTCAATACAAAGTTTCTTGTAGACATCGTGGGGCAGGCCGTAAATCAATAGATAACATCATTATAGTAATATGGAAAATACCTGAGTTGGCATCGTCCGTTAAATAAAAATAACTGTATTAAGAACAGTGACGATAAATCAATCGCAGCGTTGCCAATACCAGCTGCTGGACTGCACTTTTATCCGCCGCTATGTCTTTGTCGACATCCCATCGCCGTCTAAAAGTATAAGCGACGGCTTTTAAAAAAATTTTCGACTTGAATAACTAGAAGGAGGAAGCAACTATTGTATTTTTAAGCTATATTTTACTAATAATGTTTGTAATTTTAGAAGATATTGGTGCAAAAGTATTTAATTTACAACTTCAAACATTACATTAATCGCACTTCCAATAAATTATGAAAATGTAAATATATTTAGTGCTTTAAAAATAAAACATTGCTAGTGCTTCGTACAAAGAAAAAAAAAGTTGATTGAAAAGAAACAAAACAAAAAAATAATAAGAAATTGCAAAAAAATATACGTCGTGTGGTGCCTTTTGTTTTTAATAGAAAATTTCATTTCTTTTTTCAAATACATTTGTTTGTGGCAATAAATAATTAAACGAAATATACACAGTCAATATAAATTATTGCGTATGCAACCAGTACATTGAATTAATATAGGAAAAGGGTCAATTCAACAAGATCTCAAGTAATAGGTGCGTGTAGTTGTTTTTCTTGAGACTTTACTCCCTTGCTTTTTTATAAACGGCAAGAAAAAAGTACGAACGCTATTAATTATTTTGTTGGTTGCTAAAGAATTAGTTTTAGTCATCATGGACATTGTTGATGTTGATGAGGCGCTCAAAGATGATTCCTTTATGTAAGTGGAATATAAAAATAAAGATTTCCAAACAATAAAAAAAATTAACGATATTAATTTGACATTTTAGATTTCTTGAAGACAAAACCCATGACGATATATCAAATATATTGCAACAATGGAAAAGTAGTAATTGCATACCGCCTTCTAATAACACCACTCATCAGCCACAACAACAGCAGCAACAAGAACAAGGTAAATTGCAACATCCCACAAAACACACTTTCAAGTGCCTGTCTGCAAAGAATGACGGTACATATTTATAATTAATAATCAGTTTCTTAAAATGGGTTACTGCAGTAACGGCCTTTCACAATCAAGCAACCAACCAGTTACTTGTTTTGTCCATAAAAGTAAAATAATTTACAAAAATGTGTCATAATAAAGAAATATTACATGTACACACATGCATACATACATACATATGTATGAACATAATTGTATGTAGGAATTTCTAATACCTAGCATGGTTTTTAAAGCTTTCTGCAATTATGAACATTTCCAATCAAGTATGTTAACGAGGTAAACTAGTAAAACTCCTACACAAATATAATTGTCCAGTTTTAAAAACTGTAAAAGAAATCTCAAGCATTTACAATAAATTTGTTTGCAGCCCATGAAGTAAAATGGCTAAAAAAATACGGAAATAATGCCAATAACTTAATTAGAGATTTTCATATGTAGGTTAGGTTAGGTTAGCAGGCTGCTGGTAAGGAGATTTGAAAGATAGAGTCCAGCTCACTTGGGTCCATTATAATCATCCCTTTGTGCTACCTGTATAAAAAGGATAAAGAACGAGAGAGAAAGAGAAAGGAGGGTGAGAGGGATAGAGGTGAAAAGATATGACAGTTATATATAGAGGTTAGGTGAGGTGATAGTGGGTCCTAGTTTGGCTAGGGGGGAGTTAGCGGCTATACCAGCCACTATTCCTAATATAAAGGCTCAAGTTTTTTAGCTCAATTTCCGATAACTCAGATAGGCTGCCGAAGGATATTCTGCCAAAGAGGTGCAGCCGCAGATCCTCCAGAGCGGAACAATGACACAGGAGGTGCAGGACATTTTCCTCCGCTTCCTCGTCATTGCAACTATAGCAGTAGTCATTATAAGGGAGACCCATACGTTTAGCATGGGTTCCGAAAGAACAGTGACCAGTCAACGTGTCCACGAGGTTTCTCAAGTGCTTCCTATTGAAGTTCATGAGGTTTTCCGTTCTATGAGAGTTAAGGCAAGGCCAGAGGGTTCTCGCTATTGCACAGCTTGACTCGTTGCGCCATCTATCTTGGGCTATTTCAAGAAAGGTAACATCGAATCATATGTATCTATGTATAATGTTTAATATAGACCTCAAAATTTTGTAAACATAAACGATTTTATGCATTCAAGTTTTTAAAGCCGAATAAATGTTAATTTTTGTGATACAAAGTTGTCATCGCGACGCTATTTTCTAAATTATGTACTTTTTATGCAAATTGGCATATAATGAGTTTTGTATTAAATTTTCACTTCCAGATTAAACTTTTACACTATTTTTTAGGTTTTTAATAGTCTCGTCTATTTCCAAAACCAATTAATATGATTTATCAACAAATTATAAAATCTATCCTTGTGAGCACTTCTTTTCACTTTTATGTTCGGCCAATAACAATTCAATAACTTCATGTAACTGCTGAAGAAATACTTCAATTGTGTTAAACTACAAGCTGACTGTATTAAAATGATTATTTGATACGTTAAGCAATATTTTTTAAGCATAAATTTTTTTAGTCCATAATCATTGCCCTAAATTAATGTCAATGCAGTAGACTTTGGTCGTTGGACATAATATTGAAACAAAACTTTCCCGAGTTAAACCGCAATTTCTGAAAGAAATTTTATAATCTTTTCAATGGTTGCTCTGATGTTAGTCTATTGTCTAGTCTAGTCTATAACAAATCGCACTGGCCACTAACTAAATTAGCGTCTGGAAAATGGAATCCCAAAAAACTCATATGACAAAATATATTAGCTGCAAAAGAAAAACTTCACTGTGTAGACACGAATGCGGTTTCAAAAGACAATTTTGAAATGTTTCGCGGCAAATGTTTCATCGTATGCACGCTCACTAATTACACAAAATTGAAAACTGCTAAACACCCGACCAAAAAAAGGGGTGTTATAAGCTTGTAGTGTGTCTGTCCGTGTCCACGTACAGACCAAACGGCTGGACGGATTTTGATTTAGTTTTTTCTGTTTGAAAGGTGACTTAATCGAGAGGGTTCTTAGCTATGTTTTAAGAAAATAGGTCCAGCCGTTTAGAAGATATCACATATTTTCTATATATATCGGGGTTTTTAAAATTTTTAATTTTTGTTATTTTTACAGGATTGTTTATAAAAAAAAATAATAATTTATTATAATATGTAATTAATAATTTTTATAATTAAAATGATGAATTTTTATTTGTATTTCCTTTAACGAACTACACAAAGAAGTGACGAAATATTGGCATTTATTGCAATACTAATTATTTATTATCGGCCTGGCTCACGATGTCGACAAAAAAATTTTCTTTCGCTTATTTATATTGAAAACAAAAACAAAAACAAATTTTCTAATTTTGTATGTTTTTTTTTAGGAAATTTCGAATTTCTAGTCGGCATAAAATTTTTATTTTAAAACTAGAAAATCTAATCAACTTAAAACAAATAACATGTAATTTTTTCCCAGTAAGTTTTTAGTGAAAATTTAAAACTGCTTTCACAGAGAGCTGGTTAAAAAAATTAAATTTTTCCTATGAAGTGTTTAAAGCTCTTTGAACGTTTATTGACCTCTTTACAAAAACTCAACTGTTGAGGAAATATAATTATAACTACTTAAACCAATTGCATTAACTATTTTAATTTCCATTAATATCTTATTTTTGGCTTTAATGGCTTTTAATTTTAATTGTGTGTGTGTATGTATGTTTATTTTTCTTTTCATATTTCCCACGCATTCATCCAAATGAAATTTTCCCTGCTCTGCATGCAATCTTTAATGGGAATATTGTTGGAAAATATTCGTGCAGCTTATAAATATGACTCCAGAACATTCACGCGACCCAAACGGAAACCCGCTCAAAATCTTGAATTACAATTCGTAAGTATTTACTTTATGTTAATTTACAATTGCAAGGTAGATAATATGTAAATTCATTTTTAATTTGTAATAAACTTTCTTATAACTGTGACACATATACATATGTACATACATACATACATACATACATATATACGAGTACATTTGATTGGCTTTTCATATACTATTTTATAAAACATTTTTTGAAAGAGCAAAATAGCTTTTGAAAAGCATTTGATTTTGTTATAAAAAATTTATGAATTATGATCTCGTGCAAAAAATGTGAATTGCCAAATTGAATGGCAGGCAGATTTGGAATATTGCAATATTCGGGCAGTAATAACTGCCGTATGATCTCCATACATATGTAAATACAGTGTCCAGTATAACTTAAGGTACCCTAGCTGAAATAAGCAAGTTTATCAATTAAAAAAAATATCTGATGCAATTTCTTTTATTTATTATTTTGTTAATATTTTGATTCGTATATCCAATACAAAACAAAAAACAAAATGTGGTTTACAAAAAAAACCAAAAAAAAACTATGCGTTGAAACCTTTGGTAACTCAATATTTTTGCACAACAGAAGTCTTGGTACCTCTTAAAAAACAAGAATGTAATTACGAAGATGGCTTAAATTGTCTCAGGTTCCTTTTCAGGTTTTTATATAAAAACCTGTGTTTCTTTAAAAAGTCACTTAGTTAATGACCCACCCTCGTACACACATATATTCATGGCTTGTTTTGCCATATAATCAACTTTCTCATTAAAAGAAATTCCAACGTGAGACGGAACCCAACCAACCCAATGAAAATCGAATTTGTAAACAGAAAAACTGCACAATCTGTCGCTGTGGCTGAAATATAAGTATCCGTGGCGAGAGGAATGCAATTATTTTCAATATATTCGTCAATTAAAGAGTAATAGTGAGCCCTCATGAACTCAAGTGTGAAACCATAACTTTTTTTTAAAAGGAGCATCACTAATTACCTTCAATTTTGATGAACAACAAAGGGAGAGGTGGTGGAAACCCTATGAAAAATGGTCTCGAAATTGTGACACACAAATGAATAACTATTTCTTAGAGTCGGAGAAGATGTATTGGTCCAGGGCTGAAAAGTATTATATATTTTTAGAATTTCCTTGCCGGTAATAAAGCGGCCCTTAAATCTGGCAACTACATAAATCGCCTGTACGGGAGTAGATTAGGTCTCTCATAGGTATGTACACCACATCTTTTCTCGTCCAAGAATGTCGCAAAACCCTCGATGGACTTGCGCAGCACTCAAATATTCTATTAAACTGGGTGCGTGGACACGGGACTATTTCAGGAAACATAATTGCGGATGACCTGGCAAAGAGGGGAACCCTACTAACAAAGGTTGATATTGACAATCTACATGGTCTCCCACTCTTATCCTGCTGGAGACGTTTCGATGCTACCTTTCTTGAAATAACCCAAGACAGATGGCGCAATGAGCCCACCTGTGCAATAGCGAGAACCCTCTGGCCTTGCCTAAACTCCCACAGAACGAAAAAGCTCATGAACTTCAATAGGAAGCACTTGAGGAACCTCGTGGCCACGTTGACCGGTCACTGTGCCTTCGGAACCCATGCTAAACGTATGGAGGAAAATATCCCTCATCTCCTGTTTCATTGTCGCGCTATGCAGGACATCCGGATGCTTGGCAGAATATCCTTCGGCAGCTTATCCGCGTTATCGGAAATTGAGCTCAAAAACTTGAGCCTTTATATTAGGAACAGTGGCTGGTATAGCCGCTAATTCCCCCCTAGCCATATTGTGACTCACTCTCACCACTCACCTCCCTTAAATAACTATCATATCTTTCTACTTCTACCCTTCTCACCCTCCTTCCTCTCTCTCTCTCTCTCTCTCTCTCTCTCTTTCTATATCCTTTTCAACTTACAGGTAGCACAAAGGGATCATTAATGGACCCAAGTGAGCCAGCAGCCTGCTAACCTAACCTAACGGGAGTAGATGGAGTAAGCCTTAGGCAGCGTTAAATATTAGGGTTCCGAAATGTTTTGTTCTTACTTTGAATATTTTAACTTACCCCAAAGCATTTATAAAATAGTTGTATTTGAAAAGACAATTTCAAACAACATTTCTCAAAACACAATCAAGTTAGTTGTCGCCGATGAGATTAAACTGCAGGAGTGCTTTCCTTTCGGTTTTAAATAAACTCAAGTAAAATAGTTATATTCCACTTTGAGAAACCGCACACCCTTTTTCCGCGTCAATTTCATTTCATTTATTTATTTATAATGGAGCCCAAAGGGCCGGGCCATATACGATTAATACATTTTATACTGCGATGAACAAATTTTAAAATTTGACAATACCAAAAAATTGGGGCTTGTTTACTTGCTCTCGAGAATAACTTTGTGCTACTGACAATCTATTTTCGTTCCCTAAGGTCTAGAAAAAAGCATCAACTTTCCAAAAGGAGTCGAGTCAGTTGTTTTCGACAACGGGTACACAAGCCTCCATTTTTTGGTATTGCGTTAAAGTGACGTCGATGTCGACAACTGGAATAAGGAGGAATATTAGGCCGATCCATAAGTAGTGAATGTTGTGTACGAGTTAAAAAGCAACCCTCATACCTTACCCATCGTGTTGTTATTCCCGGCACGCAGCAGCATCCGTTCAGAAATATGAATGTGATCTTTACAATGAAATATTTAACGGCTGCCGATCGCTCACTTTGTGAAGCAAACGACCTTGTTCTAGCATTTGGCATAGGTGAACAATAATAACAGCGCACCGGTACAGGCCTTTTTGGGTCTTTTTCCTAAGCTGGTAAGCTGTTAGGGATATTATTATTATTTTGACTTGGTAATATGTTTATATTTGATTAAAGAAGCAAATTTATTTCCACAAACCAATTATCCAATGTTTAAATTTTTTTCTTATCATAAAACCTCAATCTATTAAATTTGGTTGTGTATCTTAAAATTTAATTATGCTTTGTTCTCTGCAGACAAATAATTCACAATCTCAGCCAAATAACCAACATCAGCAAAATATTATATATTCGCAACCCGATAATCCAATGCTTAATGTTGAAATTGGGGGTTTGGTCACAAATACGCAGAAATCTTGTTTACAAGACACTTCGCCCCCACCATTTTCTTCCATGGAGGCATCAATGGACCGTATGAATAACTCTTTGATTACTTCGGCAGATTTTACGAATATAAATTTTCTACAGTCTACGAACAGTTTAGATCTTAGGGGCCTAGATGCGGTTGGATACCCCAATTTTAATTTAACTAATAAAGTAACCAGTGATGGTTACAGTCTAAGCGATATGATTCGAGATCGAAAGGCCCTAGAATCTCTGACCATGTCTAGTGATGGTACTCTGATTAAAGACTTACACATTGGACAAATCGATGACATCTCACTGACGCTCAGCAAAACAGCCTCGGATTGCAGCACTATGGATAACTCTACTGAAAGTGTAGAAGTTAATAACCGTACAGTAGAAATTGTCAACAGCAACGTAGATACAACTTTCAGCGGCGGTGTGCAATTGGAATTGGCGGCATGCAATAACACTGGTGGCGCTGCAAGTAATATACCGAATGCCCTTCAGCGCACCATGGTCTTGTCCGATGAAATGATAGGTGATATTACATACAATTTGGTTGAAAATAGTATGTACTCTAGCGTACCTTCAGAGCAAGCTCTCAGTGTAACTCAGAATCTGGGTCCTAAGGAAATTTCAGTAAATGAAAATATATCCATTCTTGATTCAGATTTAGATGAAACCATATGCGACGCAACTGGCAGCCGACTGTCAAATGAGAAAGTAGAAAATTCTACCTTTGAATGTGAAAATGTTACACCTGATACGCGATGTGAAACACCGGAGGGCATAGAAGAAAATATTGCGCCGATGAAAAGCTGCGTGTCTACTCCCCATGCATCGAATGTGCGTTATAGCAAACATCATTATACTCCAAAATTGAAAATGATTTGCGATGGAAATATATCACCGATTGTTGCAGCACAAGCCAATACCACACGCAATGCCACAAGAGTTCTTAACGACACTTTTGGAAATGATCAATGCAGTTTAAGTAAAACTAGTAACAGCGTTAATACAAATACATTTTCAGGAAATCTGTCCATGATAAATAATGTTGAAATGATAGAAAACATTGAGAATCCAACATTTGATAAAACCTTTAATCGTTTAGAGCAACAAAGCTCAGCCTATATTGAAATGAAGAATGTAATGGACTTGGCAGAGGCAGAAGCCAATCTCCTGGCATCAAATAATGACGAGGATGAATTCGATCATATATTGGATGAATTTGGTAAAGTTGAGTTGAATGCGGAGCAGTTGAAAATGAAAAAATCATTAGATTCGATAAAAAGGCGTTTCAACTACGGTCCCAACAGGGACAAATCGCAACAACGGGAAATATCACGAGAAGCTAAAGACATGCGCGATATGGTGAGAGTTTCCGCTGACATACTGGGCGAAAATGACAATTCTAGCAAAGTTTATCTCAATCTGACGATGGATGTTGTTACGCAGTGCAGAGAGGAGGTTAGGAAATCAAAAGAGCATATAGTTGCTTCACCACATGCTTTAAGTGATACGTCGTCTGAGGTAATAAGAAGCCCTCTAAAGGATTCTACAACGACAAGCAGCATAACGGACTCGAAGATTTCGAATGGCCTTAGTCTGTCATCAGCAAGCAGTGCCAGTAATGGCGGTGAGCGTCTTTTAAGCCGCCGCAGTCGTTTGTATGATGATTTCAATATCTCCACGTTGTCGTCTAGCTCTGTGCAAGGTAGTAAAACATCATTGGGAACTTCGTTTACTGTCAACAAAGAAGATCATGCTATAGGAGACATTCGACCGCATATAACAAATGAGACTGAACATTTATGTGGGCAAAACCCTCTTGAAATGGTGCAAGAAAAGACTGAGACTGGTTCAGAAGGAACTTCGGATAATGCCAAGGATCAAATATCGCAGTACAGACTGGCTGAAAAACGTGAACGGGATCGTGATCGCTTCAAAACTATTAAAATAAATAGGACTCGCAATGGAGACTCGGCCAGTGGAGATGGTCTTCCGGGATCGGAATTGAATGTGCCTTGTATCGATGACTATCCAGTTGAGGGAAATGTTGAAATTACTGAAGACTCTGAGCAGATTAATAAAAGGTTTTCCAGGCGAGATCAGACTGTTTCCCCTGTTTTTAATAATAACAAATCGGAAGTTGAGACGAATGTTTCAAGTAAAACCACATCGAAAATTAATCCGAACTTTTTAACTTATAAGAAACCGAAAGACAAGCTGCAATCGAATGCTCGCAACTTGCCAGAGGTTGCACCCGATCCTACAGCAACTATTGTAGCAGCGGATGTTGCAACTTCTAAACCACGTTCATTATCTCGACCTCGTTATTTGAGCGGGTTGACGAAATTTTCTGCAGTTTGCAAGGCGACATCAGCTGACGAATTGGAAAAGTCAATTCCGCAACATACAAACCTAAATGCAACCACATCAGCATTAAATGTTGGCCTGTCGAAGGGGTCAAGCGCTGCCAATGTATCCTTAAATCAAACGCAAATTATTGCACCCAGTGTGAAACAATCTGGCGAACTTAAAAGCCCTATGGGTATCAAATCAAAATCTTTTCACAATTTGTCAAGCCATCACACTTATGCTTCAGCCTCCAACAATGCTGCTGGTAGTGGAGGAGGCTTACTAGCACTAAAATCCTTTGGCCTTAGGAAACCAAGTGTTACGGGAATTTCAAACGAAAAATTGGTAAGTCCCCATTAATATTTCAATTTAGTCATTTATTGCATTATTGTGTTTTTTTCTTCTTCTCATTGGTTAGGCTAAAACAAATCCAAACCGAATTTCCTGTTTGAGCAATCCCAGTGGCAATCAGCAGCCAAGCACACAACAAGTACATATAAATACAGTTTTTTTATTGTTGCAGCACACGCAAAATTTTGTTCTTTCCTTTGTTTTTTTTTTAGAAGTCTGAAGAAACAGTATTTAAAGTTCCAAAACTTGTATCTGGTATACGAGCTCCTGGAGCAGCAATCCAAAGTGGTGCAGCGGCAAAACGTGCTGGCTTAGTGAGACCCTCTTCGGGGTACTACAGTCTTACGGTTACAGCTAAAGGCGTACAATCGGCAACCTCAGACATTGATTGTGATGCAGGCAGACATTCGCCCACAGATGTATGTAACTAGTACAACTTAATATTTTTCTGAATTTTAGCCTGATTAAATCATAAATATATAAATAAAATGAAAGTTCGAACAATAATAATTAAAATTAACTAAATAGATAGTCATGGGCCAGTGGCAAAAACTAAATAAAAAATATATTTATAGTATCAAACCAAAAAAGTTTGTCTTAAGTAGAACAAAAATAAGCAAATTAACTAACATGTGCATAATTATGTAGTAATGAAAAAACGACAATGGTAAGACTGTTGTAAATATAGTGATGGTAAATTAGGGGCCTTCATTACAAAAACACATTTCAGCAAATTGAAATACGATGAATCAAACCAATTCACATATTCCATTTGCAGAAAAGTTTCGTATATAAGGCAGAAATCTTACATCAACTGACACCACACACAGTGGACCAAACACAGAAGAACGCTGATGATGAAGGTTTAGTGGCCTTCGAAAACGGCTGGCTGTTCCGTTCAACTATGTGTTGTCAGAATATTTACAACTAACTTTGATGTTATTTGTTCATTAATAATTATCACATGTAATTTGGCTTACAAAGCGATACGAACTTTAGCCTGATTAAATCATAAATATATTAATATTTTTCTTTTTTCTAATCAACTTTGATTCCCAGAGCATGTCATCAGCATCTTCCAGAGGAAGCGCTCAAGGTCTTAATAAAACTATAGCTGTAAAAGCATCTGGTGCCTCGAATAATAGTAATAATGCGAAAGCAAATGCCACAGCTGCTCTGACAAAAATATCTATCGGTTCCACAGGTATACCAAAACCGTCTGGCCTTAGGCCGCCTTCAAACATAAAGCGCAGTGGACTTCCAAGACCATCAAGTTTTATAAAAACTGATAAATAAATTAATAAATCATTTATTTCTAAGTTTTCCTATACAAATCACATCAAAATGCTCTCTTTTTAACTCTTAAAATAATTTAGTTCGCAAATAGAGTATCATTAAAATTCATTGTCTAACTTTAGATGTCGGCATGTGCTAAACTATTGTTGTATTAAGCGAAATGCAGTTTTTGTTCATTTCATTGCATAAACATTTTTTTAACAATTTTTTAAACCCTACTACTAACTACGACTTATTTAATATTTCGATAATGCTCTGGTCGCATTTATTAAAGAAGAATCAGAAAACGATTAAATTAATCATTTTATGTATTGTAGATTTTTTCTGCTCAAATACATAATTAAAAAGAAAAGTATTTTTGAAATTGTTATAGTTATGGAAATTAAAAAAGAAAATATTTGTTAAAGTTCCTGCCTAAAATAAATGAAATCAGGAATACTACAATGAAAATGTCCTGCTGCTCAGTTTAAAAGCGAAAAAATGAGAAGATGTATTAAATATTGAAATTAGTATTTATTTTTGAAAGAGAATTAAATTTAATAAATAATCTCTCCCATCGTTTTTATATACAAAAATATCTTTTTTTTTTTTTTAATTTAAACTCCAAAACATAACAACAAAATCTTTTGTGCCACTTACTATAATTTATTTACTTTTTCGTATGAAATTCAAAAAATCATTTCTTGTCGCATTAACAAATCCCTTAAGAAAATTTTTTGTCAAGAAAAATTATGTTTTGTCTTAACCGTGCATATCTGTAATTTTAGTTTGTAAGTTTTCAAAACATACAATTCATCAAATATGTTAACTAAATAATATAAATATGTCTATATTTATTTTGTATTGCTAAAATATTATATCTAACTCGTATATACACAAATTGCCTTCTTTTCTTCTTAACGAATGATATAAATATTAAAGAGCTTGTTATAATACGTTTTCATAAGTCATGCGTTTGTTTTTTTTTTCTATTGCATTTTTTTCCTTCCGCCATTCAACTTGTTGCTTATACATACATACATACATACATACACACAATAACCTTAATTGGCAAATCATTGGCTTGTTATTAAATCTCATAGTTGTTAATGCATCATGATTAATAAATACATACATACATACATACATACATATGCATGTATGTATGGATGTGTATCATCCACAACTGACAATTAAAATTTTCCAATTAATCCAGTTTAGTTTTGTATTATCTATTACATTTATTATAGTATTTTTACTTAGTTATACATTTTATGCATTGATGCTGAAAAGCATAAATATACAATAAAATCACAAAAAAATTAAAAAAAAAATCTGAATACATTTATTATTACGGCAATTATGAATAAAATTCCGCAAGAAATATTTCCCTTTTCCAATTAGATTCTTTTTGTTTTCCCTATTACTTATATATACAGGGTGGGCCAAAAGTTACCTTGGGGTTTAAAAGTTTAATAACTTTTTCGTTTATTAATTTTTTTTTTTTTTTTCTCAGATTATATAATATATAAAATGGAAAATTTTTTACACTAAGTATGAAAAATAATGTCTCTTAAATTACCACTGTTTTCAGCTTCGCACTGATGGGCTCGTTTTAGAGCATTTTCCATAATATCTTCCAAAATTTCTGCAACAATGTTTGCCTTGAGTTCAAGGATTGTCTCTGGCTTGTTCACATACACTCGCTACTTCAAATAACCCCAAAGAAAATAGTCGGGTGCTGTCAAAACTGGCGATCGCGCTGGGCCAAATTATTTCCGAATTTCTGGAAATTATTCGCTCTCCAAAAATTTGACTTAAAAGTGCCATTGTGTCTCGGGCAGTGCGGGCAGTGGCTTCGTCCTGCTGAAACCACATACCAGGTATGTTTTCAAGAGCAAGACGTAAAAAATTTTCTATCATAAACCGATACCGCTCTCCATTTACGGTTACAGCACTTCCATCTTCATTCTCGAAGAAGTAAGGCCCAATGATATTTTCAGATGTGATCCCACACCATATTGTACACCTAATGGGGTGCAATTGGCGTTTATGAATGACTCTTGGATTTTCAGAACCCCAGAACCTACAGTTCTGCTTATTAACAAAGCCATTCAAATGAAAATGAGCTTCATCACTCATAATCATAATCGCCCATCAGTGCGAAGCTGAAAACGGTGGTAATTTGAGAGACATTATTTTTCATACTTAGTGTAAAAAAATTTTCCATTTTGTATATTATATAATCTAAGAAAAAAAATTAATAAACGAAAAAGTTATTAAACTTTTAAACCCCATGGTATATATATATATACAGGGCTGTCACAGAATCCAAATTCGATCGAAATGATTTCAATTCCGTAATTAGGTTCTTCAGAAAATGAAAAAAGAAGAATATGCTCGAATTGAAACCACTTTAAATTTAATGCTCGGAATTGTAATTTTCCTTATGTGAAAGTTCAAAAATCTGTTTGAAACAACTTATTTCAATAAAGCAAAATGTTTTTCAACAATTTATTTAAAATTTTTTTTTTTGTATTATTTAATTTTTTTTTTGTACAAATTATAAAATTTCCTTAAGTCTTAAGGAAAAATGCAGCATCGTAAAAAGTAAAATATTCTGTTCAGTCAAATAAAAATAAATAAAACTTTAACATATACACTGCGCTTGGATATGAAAGTGAACCTGAAGCATCCCTCAATGGTCTTCTCCGTAATTTTCCGGTAAAGTCTTGACGTACCTGCGCACCACAAACTGCAGTTATTGCAGACATTTCGTGTATTAATTTTTAAATTTTGTTCACTTCAAGTTAAAAAAAAATGTTGTGCCTTTCCTATTTTGTTTTTCTCTTCTAATAACCATGTGTTTTTTTTTTGTTTTTCGTTGCCCAATATTGCCACATTTAAATTGAAAACAATCGAATTGCTGCTTTTTCGTATTGAACGATAACGATCGAAATCTGGAGAAGGTAAAACAAAATCGATCGAAATGAAAATTCGTAATGGAAACAATTTCGATAGATTTCTGTGACAGGCCTGATATATTGCTTTGCTTTTAACTCCTACAATGAGCATAGGGCCGTTCCCTATTACTTGCTATTTGAAAAATTTCTCGCGGTGTTTTATTCATAATTGACCTCTATATTTTTGAGATCATACAGTTCCTGTAACTAAAAAAAATTCTAGAGTCGCACATAGAGGCAAAGGCGGTGATTTCGCGGATTAATTAAAAAAAATTCAAGTACCGTGAAAACTGGAAGTACTCTCATAAAGTGCACAAAATACTATATTACTATGAAAAAAAAAAATAAATGTAATATACATACATACGTGCTTTTGTAATGACGCGTTAAAGTAAAAAATTGGGAGAGAAAACTGGTAAAATAAGAAATAAAATCTAAAAACTTTGAAAAAAGCAATAAATCTAAACATGCAACCTTCAAGTTTAGGTATTCCTTCAAATGCTTTGATTAAATTTGTCCCTAAAGTTGCAATCGTGAATTATTTCCACGTGAAAAAACTGGCTTGATCGAAAAAAGATTCGGCATTCCGGCAGGCTTTCCCCCCAAAAATGTACAGGGCAATCATGAATAAAATTCCGCCTGAAATTTTTCCCGGGGTACAATTCCAACTAATACCAAGTAAAAGGGAAAATAAAAAATTCTAATTGGAAAGGGTTATACTAGTAATAATATTTTACACATTGTCTTATTTAGTTCAACACTGCAAAATCTTTCATTTAATTTTGTAAAAATGTTCAATTGTTAATTTCACTAAGTATACATTTTCTGCTGTTTGTTTTAATTATTGCACTAAAAATATTCAATAACAAACACACTATATTTGTCCCTTTTTAACAGTGATCAAATCAGATGATTTGAGCTTTTTTCTACAACTCTGGTCTACATTGTGCCTATACCTCCAAAATTTTGCTGGAACATATAGTTTGTTCATAGATTTATCCACATCAAATTTAGTGCGCTTCACTCTAATAATAATTATTTTAAAGGGGGTGGGGGTGGTACCCTTTCCATCCTCCTATATCGTCAAGATTTTGTCGCAACATGTACTTTACTTAGAGTTATCCACATCAAATTTAGTGACCCTTACTATTATACTTGGATTTTGATAAAAAAATAAATTCAGTGTCGATGCACTAAGCCCACGGTGCTGGCAGGAGCTGACAAAAGAAGTAATTACGACGACACAGCACAGAACTGGTAATTCTTTTATTAGCTACTACCTATGAACCCAACTGGGTCTCCGAGTGGAGGTGCATTTTAGCACCACCCTTCCTAACCTATGGTTATTTCTGTATGCAACGCAAGAAAAACACCATCAAAAATTAAAATCTGCATGGTTTTAATTAAAACCCTATACAAATTTGGTGTTCAAATTATTATTTTTTTAATTTTTATATACATACATATTTGATATGATAAAGCGAGATAATGGTTTTTGTACTAGGGCCTTTCTACATGAGACCAATGATATGTATGTTTTCATTATTCCAAGTTCGAACACATCTTGCGAAAAGTAGCAAATCGCTCAGTTTGCAGAACATGTGAAATGCGTTTTTCAAACTGTAAGCGATTTAAAAACACGAATATACACTATACTATAAACGACCAATATGATATTCTCATAACTTCAAATATTATTATTAGATAGATATTATTATTATATTACAGGGCAGAATAATAATTTTAAATGTTTATTAGTAAATTTTAAGGTCAATATTAAGTGCTTACCTTAATAACATTTCCGTATCCTCTTGGTTTTTAAAATATTTAATTTTGAATTTTGTTTGCAAATTGCTTATCTTTTATTTATTTTTTATATTATTTTATTAATTTTGTATATTTATTTTTCTTCCACAACTTTATTTTTATATGTGACTTTATTTTATTTTTAGACATACATACATATTTTAAAATTATTATACACACACTTTTAGCTTTTCATATTTATTTTATTTCTGAAATTTTATTTAATTTACTTTGTATATTTGTATAATATATTTCTTTTTTCCACTATTATAAATTGATGTTTCACTTAATTTTATTTTTTATCTATACATAATTATTTTATTTTTTTCACATTTTATTTTAATTTATTTTCCCATTTCCATTTAATTTACTTTATATATTTTTATTTATTTTTAAAATTATTCTACACACTCTTTTAGCCTTTCATATTTATTTTATTTCTGAAATTTTAGTTAATTTACTTTGAATAAGTGAAAAATATATATATTTTTCTTCCAATATTATATATTGATTTTTCACTTTATTTAATTTTTTATCTATAAATTTTTTTATTTTATTTTAATTAATTTTATACTATTTTATTTTATTTTATTTTCTCATTTGTATTTAATTTACTTTATATATTTTTATTTATTTTTACTTGCTAAGCACATTGAAGGTGCTTTCTTAATGATATTTAATTGGTAGATATAAAAAAAGTTAACAAATTAATAATTTAATTAAATGCATTATTAGCATACTTTATTAAATATTTTTTTTTTTACATACGGAAGGAAATATGCTGTTACAATATGCAATTGCAATTTAAAGATAACGAGCAACATGAAATACAACACTGCGAAATGTAAGAATATCTCTACATCGCGGAACTGCCAGCACAAAACAAACGCAATGAAATCAAAAATAAGACTGATTATAGAGTGACAATGCTCTTAATAATACCCCTGACTGATATGAATTTGGTTGGTTTCGAAACTCATCAAAACTATGCAAGTGTTTTTACAATAAGAAAATATAGGTAAATAGTATAATCACAGTATCTTAGCACAGACACTTTTTATACCTGTATTCGATGAGAACTTCCCCTTATTAGTCTAGTTTTCTTCATAAAAAGCAGACTCTTCAACCTAATAAGAAATGTGTTCGAAAACATTTTAGTATATTCTTAGATTAACTAAACATCTGTCATGTCTGTTAGGAATATGGCCCACACATATGCGGCACTTCATGTAGATGTAATAATTAGTTATGAGCTGTGCGAGCCTTTCAATTCTGCCCGGTACTTTCGCACTTAAACAAAACGTCTGAAATTCTATATGTTTCTTCGTTGAGGAATTTTGTACAAAAAACATAAAAAAATTTAAGTTTTGATATTTTCGTTATGTACCCAATTTTAATCACACAACCTTTTTTGCAACACTGATCACATAATGCCAAAGTGTATTTAAATGTATTTAATTAATCTGTATTTTTCTGAAGAAAATAATGTGATATGTATTGCAAGTAAAATACAAAAATTTAATCCAACATTTTACTACATTTCTACTTCGTGCACTAATTCACGCCAAACTATACACAACTAACTATCTAAGGAAACTTGGGTTTTTGAGGCGAAACCACCGATACCTTAACTATCGAACTCTTGACGAACTTTGGAAGATATGTACAAGATTATAAGGAAATTTACAAGCATACATACAAGATACGCACGAAAACCAAAACCCTTCCTAGACAGCCGCGTAAAAACACGGTCCTGACTCACTCACTCGCTCTTTATCGCCTAGCCCAAACGACTAAAGCCAAATACTTGAAACTATTTTAAAAAAAGATTTCCGGAAATTCAAAAGTTAAAGGGCCGAAGAAAGAAAAAAAACCGGTAAAATCGGTAAACTTGTATCTCCGTAACTAATTACCTCATAATTGAATAACAAAATTAAAGTATGAGCTACTTTTAGGGCGCACCCCATTTATTTATCTTCTAAAGAACTGCACATAGAAAAGAAATTGTGTAATTGTTCTACTATCCTTGGAAAAATTTCGAGTTAACAATGGTACTCTTTTTTGGTAATTTTCATATGCAACTCCCACTTCATTAAACTAACAAATGAATTTCACTATTAGATTCCTTTTTTCTGATATTTAGATTTACTATGAAGGGATTTTCTTTCTTCCGGGATCGGGATTTCTCGCTTAGCACCTCTATTAGGAACATTCTTTTTGTGATATTCATGGAATTTTCTAGCTAAATTATATAAAGAGTGGTTTGCCACTATTCAAGTGATTTTGGCTCTATTTAGAAACACATTCCGCACGAAATCAAAATTTCCAATTCCAATCACTGCAAAGTAGTGTATAACTTTGTTTTTTCTTTTTGCTCTGACTGCGACTGTTTTCGTTTTAATGGGCTGAAATGTAGAAACGTAGTAGAAGCAAGCAAGTTTTTTTGTTCGCTTTGTTTCTTTATTGTTTTTAGGCCTTAAGCCTGGTACTCTGTTCAACATTTCACGTGAAATGCTGTCAAAATACATATAAAAAAATTGCCACGAATTGTTCATGAAAAAATGTTGCAGATATATTTAGTACTCTGTTTATCTTGAGAAAAACGTATGAAATGTATATTCAACATTTTAAGTTTTCAAGGGAAATAAGATAGGTGGCACTTATTTCGTGTGTAATTTACAACAAACACATGGGGCGTTTTAAAAAAAAACATAAAAAATTCTAGCATAGTTTCAGGGATAGTTAATATTGCTTACATGTCAAATTTTTCGTATGAAATAATAAATGTTGCTCAACATTTTTCACAAATTTGAACAGAATACTAGGCTTAAAGCATAGAACTCTGCTTAATATAACGAAATATCTGAACAAGAAATTTTTTTATCTATCGTGTGTCCACGTCCGGCCACGAAAGAGTCCGTTCAATGGGGAGCTATTGCAATTCTTTACTTATCCGACGTTGCCGTTCAAAGGGGGTGTCCGTAAAGGAAGATTCCACCACACTTTATTTTTTTAAATGTATTTTAAAATTTTTTGTTGCTATTGCTGGTATTATAATTATGAATTTCTTTTTTTATATTGTGTATAAACATATTTATCACCACCTTAAATATTGGCATAGTTTTTTAAATGTCTTCTCAAGTTTTCTCAAACACCAAAATTTATGGCTGCATGAACAGTTTAGTCCTAAACTGGACATATGTAGGCTTTAAAGAGCTTTTAATTGAAACGTGACACTGTTTGCAAGGAAAAGTATAGAGTTTTTTCTTTGACAATCAAAACATTGTTGGAAATAAAAGTAGTGTTTGAAACAGGGAGAAAACTACATTAAGAAATGTACCCAAAGATTTGAAGCACTTAGTTGAATCTTGAGATGAAAGGGCCAAAATAGCTTAGACAACAGAGCCATCAAACATTCAAAAGTGCCACATATGGCCCAATTGTGCCACATTTTGCATTACTAACGAGAATATCGCAACATTTGCTTTTCCTCTCAAATAGCCCTTCCAACAACCTTGTAGGTTCTGTACTTCGATAGAAAGAAAATAATTTTATTGCAGTTCAGTATTAATTTTTCAAATGAATATTTTATTTGCTAATGCAACCCAGAAACAAGATTATAAAAAAATTTTTTTTTATGGCTAGCACCCAAGGCTAAACAAAATTAATATGTTGCCTATCCATATTAACAATCATAGAACTTAAACAGCAGATTATTAATTTACCCGTTAAGTGGGCTTTCCAACAACCTTTTCCCCCATTTGGTTGTGTACTTAGATAAAAAAAAGCACAATTAGTATGGAGTGCTCCAGGATAGGCAACATATAATTTAAAAGTTGAATTTCCTATTATGAGAAGTGGACACCATTTAAACAGTTGGTACTTTTGGAATTTAACTAGAATATTGCTTACAATTCTAAAACAAAACAACAAGAACCTTATAACAAAAAGGGGAAGAAACAGAAAATTAAAATAACAACAACCAAATCGGCAAAAGTTTTTTTGTCTTCTGATGGATATTGATGCATACACACATGTACTTACATACATATGTATGTACGCATTTATTTCTGCCGTTAGTTTGTTTTTTGCAATTGAATAGAGTTTTTTACTTACATATGTATGTACATACATACATACGTGATGATATTTTAAATGGCGACAATATTTTATATGAAATTCATATACGACCGAACCGAAAATTAATTTAGGTACATATTCACATAATACCGACCGAACCGAAATTCTATTTAATTAAATAATTAGCCTAACATATTTATTTACACTTACAGAACCTTATTTTACAAAAAAAAAACTTTGCAAACAAAACTACCCCACCCACACGGGGCGGTGTTTTCATTAAATTAACACACTTTCATTTATTATTTGTGGGCATTTATTTGCCTCTTCATTTTTTTTATTAAATAAACTTAATTTTTAATAAGTAAATTTCACTTATTAATTTGGCTTATATACATACATATATGTACATATACACACACACACATACACTATTCACAGCTTTATATACACTTTTTTATTAAAATATTTTGCATTATTGCGCAACTTCGAACCGAACGCGACGAAGATTTTCCAATTACTGAATTGCTTACTTCTTTTTTCTCATTTCTCTCATTAAAATAAATATGGCCACTTAAGTTTTCCCGCTAAATATATATGTCCATAGATATTAAGGGGGACCTACTTTGCACGGATAAGTATGCATTTATAATGTGAAGTAATGTTTTTGAATGTGATCTAAATACATAGTAAATAATCATATGATATAGGGAAACATGAATATATGCTGCTTCGAGGTCAAAGGTTGTACCTATGGAAATTTAAAATGTTTTCAGCCCAAATGCTTAGAGATCGAGTTTGGTGAATTAATACAATAAAATTTAAGTACATGAGGCGTATTAAATATTAATAACTATATCTTCTAAATATGTACATATATACTATGTATTTAAGTGCATATGTAACCTTTGCTTAAAGAACATCATAAGTCAATATATGAAATTTTTAATTCATATATTTTTCACTGCTAGATTTAGCAATTTTTTTTGTAAAAAAAACGCTAAATTTTTTCACAAAACTGCTAGAAGAACCTACATGTGTAAATTTAAAATCTTTCTGTAAAAAATTTAGCAGAAATTTTGGACAGATTTTGCATTCTCCCGTTATAATTTTCTGCCAACACTGTTTATAATGATACAAATATCTTATACACTTATCTTATCAGAGGAAAATTAAATGCTTTTTTCCATAAAGATGTTATTAAATTCAAATATTAAACCGCGTTTTCTGTAAAACATTTTTTTTTAGTTATAACACTCTTGCTGCAAAAAGTCTCTCTGTATATCCTACTAATATTACAAATCTACAAGCTGGAATTAAAGCCCTTTGGAGTAGGATCTAAAATATTTTATAGTTCACAAAGAAATATCAATTTGAACATATGAAAAGTTGTTAATTGAGTTAACTTACTTTTTTAAACTGCATTTGCATTTTAAAAAAGCATTTTTTTGTAAAAGAATTTTTACCTCTTACTTTGCTGTTTCCACAACAACTTTAAAATACAAAATCATTCTTTATGTTAATATTAGTATGATCTTTTAAGTATTATGTAAGAAAAGCTATTTCAAAATCTTGCACTTTTTATTTTAAACTAAAGCCCCGAAATGTTTTGGTTTAAATTAAAATGAGTCTGCAAAAACAACTTAGCTTAAGTTACCTTAATTATGAAAGTGGCATTTTTGCTTCAAAATATTAAATAAATCTTGAAAAAACGTGCAGTAAATATTTAATAAATATTAAATAAATTTATGCACATTATTCGAGACTAATAAAAATTTTAACTGGGATGTAACATTATAAATTAAATTTATTTTATTTTTTATGACAATATATCAAATAATGGATTTCTTAAAATTTTACATAATATAAAAATATTTTTTTGATTTTATTAAATGTCTACTAAATATCTCGCCCAAAGAAATACATGACTTAGACCACTTTCATAATCAAGGGCACATATACATACATATTGTTAATATAGAAATATAAGCGAATGACTTATATATTTAAAGTTTTACTGGTTTTGAAACAACGATATTATCCTTAAGTTAAATGGATTTTCGTTTCCTGTATTCGGAGCTCTTTCCACACTTTCTATCTTATTTTTTATGTTGAACACTCAACATACTTTGAGAGCGTAAATGTTATCCCATAATGGGGTTGGGTCAACATTGACTGCCCTTCTAATCCAATCTTACTTAAATTTTTAAGCTGATTCGTGCTAACCTGAATAGAAAAATGAAAAAAACGGATAAACAGAAAATGAATAGTGATACTTACAAATGTGTTTACCAAAGGTAAATCAATAATTGTATACACAACATTTCTCATATTTCATTTCATTGAAAATTTGCGTTAAATAGCTGATGTTAATAACAATCTCTACCCCAGTAGATAGACTTGGGTGCTGATGAAGTGCGTGGCTGCACAGAAAAATATCGGTATTTCCCACAGCTAATAAAGTCTAATTTAATTTTTCATCTCTTCTTTAGAAACTCACATTAATTGATAAAAATATTTCATTCAACAAGAATTGAAATTAATGAACTTAGGCCTGACTAAGAAATTATTTCTGATTAAAATTCACATAGTTCAACTAAAAATTTAAAAAATTGTCTCACTGATTCAATACTAAACTTGAAGCCAGGATTGTCAAACTTTAGCTCTGTTCTAGAAGAATATATTGCATACTTAGATATCGTAGCCAGATTGCTGCTTACAATTGAATAATAAAACTACTTACGGATCAGAAAATATATAAAATATAGCTCAGATAAACTATTCCTTAATATGCCATATATAAATGGTGGCAGCAATTTAAGAAATATCTATTTTAAGTTTGAAATATTTTTGAAAAAATCTAGTTCTAGTTTAATAAAAATGGTTTATATGCCAAAGTTATAAGATAATATGATATGAATTTAAAAAAAAATCAATATATCTGATACATATTAGCCTAAGCTGAAACTAAGACCACAATGACCCCTTCAGCATTTCAGGGTTAACAAAATTTACGCTTAATCGATAATACAAATTGTAGTTTAATAAAGTATTGTAACAGCCTAAGGCCGGGCTTACACACATGCGTAAAAAAAGCGTAACCACTAATTACTAATGAAAAACTGTTTGATTCAGACGCGTTTTTATTAAGTTAAACAGTTTCATACATAACTAATAGACAATTTTATAGAATTCAACATGATTGAAAACTGTTTAAATCAATAAATATATGTCTGAATCAAACAATTTTTCATTAGTAATTAGTGGTTACGCTTTTGGGCACATGGCACAAAAGAAATGCGTAACATACATGAAAACTTATTTATGCAAAAAATAGACCCACCCTAATGAAGAACTGTTTAAGTTAGCTCCCTAAAATAGGCATCAAATAATCAAGTTTTAAAATAATGTTTTTTTTAATAGCAGAAATCACATCTCCCAAACTTAACGATTAATGTAAAGTAGTCGCAGTTCTACATGCAAAATGGTAACAGAAGAACAACAAGCGTGTTTGCTTTAAAACAGGCATCTCCAAAGCACCTTATTTTGAAATTTAAAGTGTATCTAAAATGTTTAATGTATGTAAAAAAAAAATTTGGTTTTTCTAATTTCATATTGATAATAATAATTGCTCAATTCAATTGTTGCTAATTTTTATATAAACTTTTGTTCATAAACAATGTTTTTATTGAATCACAATTCATGTACCACCTGCGGCTCCGACAATAGTTTGTAAATTGGGCAAATAGTAATGATAGGCTTATGTATGTATGTACTTACCCTATAAGAAATGTAATATTATAATTCTTTACAGATAATATTACCAGTATTACTAACCATTTCTACAATATAGACCATGGATATTCGATACGGTACAGTTCAAATCACTTTATACTTCTATTTGCATCATATATTCATGGATTTTCTATTTTATGGGCATGAAATACCGAAGTATATTTATTTGGCATAGTTAAGCAATTCTCTATATGCATAACTATAACAACAAGCAAAATTTTGAAATTAAATATATAAAGATTTTATGTCAAATAAATATACTTCGGTGTTTCATGTATGAAAATAAATGTTTTATTTTTCTTTTTGCTTTTTAATACTTTTATTGTTGCCCAATAAGGCAGCTAATTGTAAAAAGGTGGTAGAAAATAAAATAGATGCACAATCGAAGTTTGTTAGTTAAATTCAAAAATTTTTTGGGTTGAAGTCTACTGATTAGTACCAAAAGTGGGAACAAAATATTGCTTAACCATAAAAACAAGCAAAATTTTCTATTTTATGGACTCAACCATAATATTTCCTATTGAGAACTAGATTCTTACTTCATAAACAGAAAATGTAATGGGAATTTATTTTTTCACACTGAAGTGTAAAAATTCCATACATGAACTATGACTTCATTGAAATATTTCAATTGAATGATAAGAAGATTTCCATTCAATTGATATATATGTAAATACGGCACACATATTTTTATCGCACACTTTTAATTATCTTATCGTTCACAAATATTGGTGAAATAAATATACATGGTTTGAAAGGTATTTTTGTGTAGGTATGTATAATATAAATTGTTTTTTAATTCTTAGCATAAAGGTGGGAAAAAGTATTTTGAATTTGCTTGAAAAGAAAAAACTTTCTATTGCGATTTTTTTGTGTATTTGCAAACAAACATGTGCACACATGCACAAATCATGTTCATTATTAGCTAGCTGAGCCCGCAAACGTTATCTTACTCTCAATTAATTTATTATTTTTAAATAAAACACATATTATTTGCGCTGATTTATCTATGATTCCAATTGCATAAAAATTGGTTAAGTATATGCGGAGACGAAATAATTCTCCCTATGTCCCTTAAAAAATAAAAAAAACCTATGGAAACGACCCTATCCCTATCCTAGAATCTTATATAGCTTATGCCCGTTAGAAAGCTCCATTCTTAATTTTTTTAATTGGACTGGCAGTTCCGGAGATTACCTGCTATGAAAATAGAAACATACAAAATTTTCAGCTTTATAGTATTAGTATACATAAAGACATGCGTGTCAAGGGATCAAACTTGGAACACCGGGAGATCTTAGTTGCAATAAAAACAAGGCAATTTGATTGGAGCCAAGTTTCGAAAAGCGACGCAAATCAAAATGTCGGAAATTGGATAGATATAAGACAGGGCTCTAGCTTATACCCAAATATTATTTTTCATTTTCTTTTAGCATTGAAGCAAGCCTTAAGACCACTGACTGGAAAGTTCTCATGCGACCATATGTTGACATATGGACTTGAAATTAGCTAGTACAATTTAATCGTTTTAATATTTCTTCATTTGACTACATTAGTACAAGATTTCTGCACTAGCTATGGATGGTTGGATGACGGTGTCACTAAATAATCGGTAAAAGTAATGATTTGGTGATACTTGACTCCAGGTTTATACAGTGAACGAGATGCATGTATCAATAAACTACTATTTGTAGATTATGCTTTAATAACTTTATTTCAAGGGCATTACTTAAAGAGGAGTACAAAGCAATTAAGCATTGTTAGACTGGGTTCACACGCAGCAATTTTTATTGAGAAACTGTTAGTTTATGGCAAAGAGAAGAAGATATAATGAAATGCGGTGCCATAAAATTTCCATTTTTTGCACATAAACTCAAAAGTTGCTCAACAAATATGTGCTTGTCAGTCAAAATGAAATTTAACACAAAATATAATTTATTTGTTAATTCTAGAACTAGGTAGAGTGAAAATATACCCAATTTCTTTACAAAATTAAATTTTTTATTCCTCTGGTTATGATTTATTTCGTCAATAATTAAAAAATGCCATAAGCTGCATCCATAATTCAAAATATTTTTTACAAGAAACAACTTAATAGCTTTTAGGTATATTCAAAAACTTTTACATAAAGATTCATCTTAAATATGACCATTTTGAGTTTAATAGATATTAATGCAAATTCTGATGTAATTAAATGCTGATTTGTATAAAATCAAAAATCTAATATGATTTCAATATTCATGTAATTTTTTATTAGTAATTAGCAAATTTAATCTTTGCTTAAATTTTTTCGCTATACAATTTTGAATAGTGAAATTATTATATTAGATACCAGAAATAAAAAATTCGCTAAGTCCTGGTTTACACTATGCAAGTCTTATTGCTCAGCTAATTAGTTTGTAGGAGAGAGAGAGAGAGAGACGAGGGGAACAGAAACGTTTCTTTTCCCCTCGTCTCTCTCTCTCTCTCCTAACAAACTAATCAGCTTAGCGATAAGACTTGCATAGTCCAAACTGGGACTAAGAAAGATAACATTATTTACCAAAGTTCAGCGAATTGAAAAAAGTCCAAAAGTTGAATTACTTCATAAACAACTAAAAATAAGACGAAACTTCTATGCCACTTGTTGTTGTAGCGCTTATGTAGAACTGCGACAATTTTCTTTTAATTGCACTAAATTCTCAATTCTATCAAAACCGGTTTTCTCAGCAAGATTGCTGTGTAGCGAAGTTGCCAGATTAGACGATTTAGCGTGATTTAGACGATTTTGAGAAATTTTAGTCTTGTTATACATTTAGGGTAAAGAAAATGTTTTTAAGGGAAACAACATTAAAGTTGGCAATAGGTAATTATTTGCAAATTAGTTTACTAGAAACTGGAAAGCTCTAAAAGTGTGAACTACGAAAATTATTTAAAATTGTGTAAAATTTCCTGTAAATAATATATAGGAAGTGTTTTAAGGCCAAATAAAGAAAATACCACCATAATATTTGAAAATCATTTGTAGTAGGAACTAAAACAGTCTAACAGCATAGCATAAGTGGCGAAATTGGACATGGTATTAACGAGTTTTGCCATACAGTTTTACATTAAAGCTCATGCTGAAATTTAATAATGGGTTAAAACTACATTTTGTGCTGATTTTTAATGTCAGATTGTATGGAAGAACTCTTTAATATTTCGTTTAATTTCGCTACTCATGCTAACTTGATGTCAGTTTTTCATTATGTATTAAGCTGTAAGAGTAAAGTAGATATATTATATTATAACCGATATATCGAGCCTCATTTTCGATTTAATCGTAAGCGACAAAAAATAATTTTCTTCAGAAGAAGGTTTTTTAAAATATTCAAATATTTTTTTGTACGTAAATTGTCGCTTACGATAAAAGTTTATAGCCTGTATCTTAAAAGTTATCAACAATTTTGGCATTTTGATAGTTCTAAACTATGGGTCTAAAGTCTATTTTCGATAACATGTCGCTTACGATAAAATCGAAAAAAATCTCGAATTTTGGAAAAATGTAAATGGCAAGTTGTGTGACCAAAGTTAAGAATCGGCTTTAAAATAATAAAAGAAAATTGAAAATGTTTTATTCTAATAAAAATGTTGCTGAGATTTTAAACACATTTACATTTTAAATAGATGTGGTTGTACAAATATGAAAAAAATTATAATTGTTTTTAATCTAATTCATTAGCATCTCAGTTCCCGTCTTAACATTTTTAAAATTTGAATTAGTAGAACAAGTCTATTTTTGTTAAAAGACATGATTTACATGTAAAAACAGTTTTCAATATTCAAATTATTTAAAATGAGGATTGAGAATTATTTAAAAATGAGGACTGTGAAGCTTTATGCCACAGAAGATGTATCCAATTGGGCAAGCACCTATTGGAGGATTGGTAACTGCCAACCCTAGACCCACTGGCAATCCTGAGATTCATCAGGAGAGTAGGTCTGGATGAGGTGCTCTAGCACCTGGCAAGGAATACAATATATCTACTTTGGTCGCAGTGTCCTGTGTTTCTCGTTTGACTTAATAATTCATTCATTCATATTTAAAAATGCAATTTAAAAAAAAAAGAAACTTAAAGGAGTTTCATCACTATATCCAACAATCTGTTAAAGTTTCGTTAAAATACTTAAATATATGTATGGCCTGAAATCTTTTTGAAATTAGAAGGCCTTTAAAAATTTCTATTCCCAATTTTCCAAAAGCCCATTACAAAAAACTTTTATTTAAAACGGGTTTCATTTGATATTTTAATGAGTTTATATACATTTCTGTGCTGTGCATAGATATCCAATTTATTTTATGAAAATTGCATACCATATACATGCATATAAGAACAACTTTAACTATTTATCTACAGACAATTACATTTACAATACCTAATAATTGCTTTAGTAACTTTATTAAAATGATTCGTTAAAGAAAGATTTTATATGACGTACTGACAAGTGCTTCACTAAATGTTAAATGAAAATTAAAAGACTTGCAGTTAAATGAAAATAAAATAAATAGCTGCATAGAATTAAAAATTCCTCACACTGGTATCAAAGCAATTTAATTTTTTAGCATAATTTTAGCAAATGCACACATATTATTTAAAAAATTAATATATAAATTAAAATATTTAGGATTACTATTGAGTAAAAGATGCAACTGTCACGAAAAAGTCCCTAACAAACTTTTTGGCTTAAAAAAATTAACAAACTATATAAACAAAACAATGTAAATATATTATTATTATTCATAAAAAATATTTTTGATTTATTACAGGTTTATAAAACAGTCTTTCATATTTATATTTTTTAATTTGTTTTATAAGGTCTTTATAAAACAAAAATTGTTTCATTGTCTTTTTATTCAATAAAAACAAGAATTTTATTTTAAAAAAATAAGCTTCACTCTCTAGACGCTTTTTCGAAGATTTCGATGCACCACTTTGACATTTTCAACGATTTTTCTATGAAATTAGACGATTATCTCTTTTATCCATCTGGTAACTGCAGAGATTTATTACATATCCCAGATCAGATTCTCAGTTAGGGTTGCCATATTATGTGTACTTCCTCAAATTATGGGAACTTTCATAACAAAAAGGGTAAAACTTTTAATTTGGGCCCTATGGTTTTTATTGGAGTTATTAAAAAAAATTTGATTTTTTTTAGAGAAATTCGTTGAAATTTTTCTGCTATTCGAATTGAATTTTGGCCTTTTTTTGCTTAAGCAACGTCTATATGCATTTTATTTCAATTACATTAAAGACTGAATGCCAAATAAATATACTTCAGTATTTCTTATATAAAACAATTTGATGTATTCTTATGGAATAAAGTCTCAAAATCACTTATTGTGGATCCTGGAACGATGATGTAAATGATGGTTTATTGAAATTTTTGAGTTTTGTAATTTTTTCGTATCGATTACTATCGTCACTTGGTATAATTTATTCGTTTCTAATATTATTTGTCATAATTTAAATTTCGCCTTTTTTCTTGTTGTTCTTAAAAAGTGCATGATGACTTAGATCAGTGGTCATCAAAAAGAGAAAATGCTTTATACATGTTACTGCTGTTCCACTGAAAAAAATTGCTCTTGTAAATGCTTATGTAAAATATTTTTATGGGTTAATTTTGTATGTAGTGGTGCCTTAAACTGTATGTAGTTGTTTTTTTTTAATATCTGGATACATAATAGACACTCAGCATTTTTAACGTATTTAAAACAAACAAAAAAACTAATTTTCACACTCTATACTCCACATATTTCCTTTTTTCTACTGCAATAAAAAGTAATGTTATAAAAAGACTTAAACGAGATAATTTATTAATATATTTTTATATTTTATTATATACAAAAACAATTAAATGATTTTGGTGGTGTTTGAATACTCTCGGTGTATTATTTTAATAAAAAAATTCAAAATAAATCTGCTCTTTATATGTGTTTTATTCTAACAGAATATTAGCAGAACCCTCAGGGCAATGGGATGATGACAACTGGTTTAGATATTATATTCCAAAATACTTACACCAATTGTTTTTAATTATGTAAATAAAGGACTTGACATGTATTGGATGTATTGGATTCACTAGATGACCAAAATTAAAAGCTTTTTTTTCAGTGCCATAGACTTCGGATGAGAATTTGAAAGGAAGTTGTTTACCAAATTATAATTTGGCAGGTGATGAAATTTCAAAATTAAAAGTCAATAACAATGCAGTATTCGTAGAAATGTTTAATGCATGTAAAATATATAAGTCCAATAACTTAGACCAAACTCGCTATGATCAAAGAAATATTGCTTAAGTTCAAAGTGAGAGTAAATTCATGGAAACAAACTTGCATTTACCAATTTCAATAAATATTTTGAAAATGATATTTCGCTAATTTTAACGAAATTTCGGCCAAAGGTTTTTAAATTTAAGAATGCAATCACCATTATAAAAAATTGGTTCATGCTGTCGTTACTATGCTTTCTATTCCAACAAGCAATGCACGTGCATTTTAGGCATAAGTAATGATTAGTAATCGTAATAATTAGTAATTTGATTAATTTTTTTGAGAGGTAAAGTAATGATTAAATTACGATTATATTCAGTTTCACAGGGTTGCTAGTTGATTACGATTACTAGTAATGGAAAAGTGATCTGAATTACTTGAAATTACAAAAAAAAAATAATCAAAAGTAATTAAAAAATAATCCGATTACTTTTAAAGATTACTTTTAATTATTTTTCATTATTAATGAAGTAATCTTTGAAAGTAGTCGTATTATTTTTGATTGCTTTTGATTCTTTTTGATTATAGTATCGTAATTTCCAGTAATCCAGATTACTTTTCGATTATTTATAATCGTAATCAATTAGTTGTCAGAAATTATTCAAAAGAGAATTATGTATATAATCAGTACAATTCTTTTAAAATGTAATCTAATTGATTCCTAGTCGGAATCGAAATTTAACAGCTCTGATTTTATTTAGGTAATGAATTTCACAAAAACAAATATTCGCTATGCTGTGTAGTATGGGCTTCTAAAGGTTTTATTCAGAATTCATATTCGTTTGAATATGAACTAAATCTGCTGTCAAGAACTTAAGCCAACGAAAAATTTGCTAAATAATTTCAGGAAGTCAGGTCAGGAAGTTTAGGAATTAATAACATTTTGAAATAAATTTGTAATTACATATGCATTTTTGGCGGTTATGACTCGATATTATATCAATTTAATTAAAATAACGCTTTTTCATAGATTCTTCTCCTTTGATAAGGGATTTCTTGGGGAAATATTCTTTCGAATTTGGGGATTACGAAAAATGTGTCAGGCATCTCTACTCACAGCCGAATTTCTTTAAAATAGCATTTTTTGATGCATATGTTTAGGCGTTAATAAATTTAACTCAATTTAAAAAAAAACGTACAGTGGCGGCATAACACAGTCGGACAGAGAATTAAACTATAGGTATTGTATTTACATAGCATAGCCTCTTATAAAAAAGATAAAGTAAAACGTAACGCTAAACATTGACAAATTTTTTATGTCTTTTTTTAATATAATTTAATTTTTTTCTAAATAAAATATGTCAACGCTTATTGTTGCGTATTACATAACAAGACCCTTAATCAATTTCAAAACAGTAGGAGGTTGTCATTCCTACATTGTTTATTTGTTTGATGTAATTTCTAAGTTCCTTCCCATTTTACAATATGCATAAATAAACTACTAATTCGCGACTCACCATTTAATATTAAAATTATATGCTCAAAAACCTTACAATTAAGATGAGTGTATTAAGAGAAGTGGACGTGTTAAAAGCATTGCAATACACATAATTCAATTCAACTGAGACTTACAAAACTTTCGCATTTGGAAAGCTGATCGAGAGCATGCCTCTTAAATGTGGATGACGGAAAATTATTCCAAGTCAAAGCAAACCCCGTAAAACCCTTTTACTTGAGTGCCGTAGTGGCTTTTTTATTTAATGATAAGCTAGTGCTATGCAATGTGTTGTATGTTATATAACGTGCTTTGTTATGATATATTATGTTATGTTAGCTTGTGTCTCCTTAAATTAGTTTATATTCGCTTTGCTACTTTATAACTAATACAAAAAAATCTTTTTCTTTCTCAGTATAATATATTATGTTATTTTATATCACAACATACATATGTATATTACACTTTATATTGTTGTATATATGATGTTGCTCAATTCATAATATCTAATTGGAGTTGTCGATCGTACATTAGTTTTTGGTTAGTTAAAAAAAGCTATGTCTTTATGTTAATTGAGCAATTGTATTTAAGTGTATTGTTGTTAGTAGGACTTCATCTAATATATGACATTAAAAACGTGTAATATGTACTTAAAACAAATTAAATTCAAACCTAATGGGCCTACCCATAGTTCAGAATTATCAAAATGCCAAAATTGTTGATAACTTTTAAGATACGTGCTGTAAAACTTTATGGTAAGTGACAATTTACGTATATAAAACAAATTCTAATACATATTATAAAAAAAACCTCCTGAAAACTCTTATTTTTGCCGCTTACGATTAAATATATACGATTATATTATATATACAATATTTTCGTTTTAATCGTAACCGACATGTAGGAAGAAATTAACTTTGTAGAAAGTAATATTTTATAATCATAAAAATCTCAAAATTGTTGATAACTTTTAAGATACAGTCTATACAATTTTATAGAAAGTGACAATTTTTGCTTATAAAACTTATTTGAATGTTGTAAAAAATCTTGTTTTGAATAGTTAAATTTTCCCCGCTTACGATTAATTCGAAAATAGGGCTAGATATAATATTTTGTTAAAACCTTATAGTGGTTACAAATACAATAGTTAGTGGTCAAAAGTAAGTAAAAATATGTAAAGATTAAAAAATAGTAATTGTAGAATAGAACCGCAAAACGATCAGTTAGGATTTCATTAAAAACGGATTTTCAAACTATGGAGAGTCTGGATTGGAATAGCGTTAAAAGTTCCATTAGGCATTTTCATAAAACCTCTTTTTCATTGTGGATAGATGTATGTAGAAAATATTTGAATATTATAAAAAGAAACCTTCTCCTGAAAACTTTAATTTTTTTCGCTTACGATTAAATTGAAAATAGGGCTCGATTTATACAATACATTAAAGGTCATATTTTCATTAAAAAAAACAAAAACAGTTATATTTAGCTATAAGAATACTTCTTAAAAATTCGTGCTGAATTTCTTAAAAATTCGTGGTAAATAGCTATTGTTAACAAGCAATCTCTGCCCAATTAGATAGACATGGGTGCTGATGAGTTATGTAGCGACAGAGAAAAATGCCGGCATATCCAAGCGCTAAAGCTTTGTTTAATTTCTCTTCTCTTCTTTCGAAAATCTCATTATTTAATTTGTAAATATGAATTTCATTTTATAAGAAATGAAAATAATGAACTTCAGCTCGATGAAGAAATTATTCCTGGTTATTATTATTATAATATTTTTTATATATTCTTACTTCGTATTTTCGTTACAAATTTCGATGAAGATTTTGTTTTATTTCTTTTTTGTTTACCCCCATTAAAGGGAGCTTAGTTCCAAATAAGCTTTTAACCACCCCGTGCGATCGTGTGGGGTGACCACTGTACATACAAGTTCATAACTTGATAAACAAAAACAACAACAGGTGTCGATACTAAAAGAGTACAATAAGAGTAATAAGAATTATTTTCTCATCAGCTACATTTAGTTTCCATAATGTTTTGCCGGGGTTCGCGTCGTAGATCGGATAAAGTTTAATTTAATTAGAATGAAAAATGTAAAAACAAAATGGTTGGTGCAAATTTTTTTATAGTGATTTTGGTGAAAAATATTAAATAAATTCTATGTATACTAGCCTATATATAAAATAAAATAATAAAGATGCAATTAGCACAAATTAATAAAAAACAATAGATACATATGTACATATTTACATATGTATATTTGTACATATGTACTATGTATGCATATAAATAAATATAAAATCTTTTAAAAGTTTATTTTAATTTAAAAAGTGTTAATAATTTAACTAATATGTATATTATGTGTATATGTACCTAAATTAATTTTCGGTTCGGTCGTATATAAATTTCATGTAAAATATTGTCGCCATTTAAAATATCATCACGTATGTATGTATGTACATACATATGTAAGTAAAAAACTCTATTCAATTGCAAAAAACAAACTAACGGCAGAAATAAATGCGTACATACATACATATGTATGTAAGTACATGTGTGTATGCATCAATATCCATCAAAAGACAAAAAAACTTTTGCCGATTTGGTTGTTGTTATTTTAATTTTCTGTTTCTTCCCCTTTTTGTTATAAGGTTCTTGTTGTTTTGTTTTAGAATTGTAAGCAATATTCTAGTTAAATCCCAAAAGTACCAACTGATTAAATGGTGTCCACTTCTCATAATAGGAAATTCAACTTTGAAATTATTTGTTGCCTATCCTGGAGCACTCCATACTAATTGTGCTTTTTTTATCTAAGTACACAACCAAATGAAGGAAAAGGTTGTTGGAAAGCCCACTTAACGGGTAAATTAATAATAAATTAATTTGAAAAATTAATACTGAACCGAAATAAAATTATAATCTTTCTATCGAAGTACAGAACCTACAAGGTTGTTGGAAGGGCTATTTGAGAGGAAAAGTAAATGTTGTGATGTTCGCTTAAACAACTGCCTGTTTTGTAAATATGTACTGTAGTTTTGATTTACCTGCCTTTTGGTTAAGTGCACTTCGGACTTAACTGCATAAAATGATTAATTTTTGTCACTATTCCTTAAAATCCCGTACAAATTCGTTTTTTAAGTGCACTTTCTAAACACTACAAATATTTCACAGGTAAAATAAACAAAAAATGTTTTTTTAATTTCACGAAAATATTCGTTATTTCTACGCTACGAAATGATTCGTAGATGGTAGAAATAGTAATATTTGTTTATTTTACGAAATACTTTTTGTCTGTAAATAACAAAATTTTCTATTTTTACAAATTTTTTTTCGTAAATTTACGAAAAACATTGTTTGTATTACAAAATAAATTCGTGCATCGTGAAAAGCATATTTTGTTTGAAAATAATTTAAAATTGCCAAAAATTTAGGGCACTTATCTTAAAGAAAACAAACTACATTTTTCTTTAATTGGCAAAATAGCCAATCACAATAGGGGGGACTATACTTAATTAATTAATTGCTTAATGTGTGTGCCTAAAAATTTTCTTCAGAAATTAACAAGAAGTTCGTTTGATCTTTCGTTGCATTTGTACGAAGTGTGAAGTGGTAAATAGCAAAATAAAATTAAAAACAGCTTAAGCAATAAGGTTTAAGTGTTAGAAAGTATCAAGGTGCTGGTATAAAGATTGGAAGAACTTTAATTAAAGCTAGGTTCATGTCTTGGAAAGTTGAAAAAAGTGGTGTAAAGTTAAAAAGCTTTAATAAGGCTTAGGAGTAGACACGAGTTGTCATATAATAAATAGGGTTCACATCTTAGGCTGAGTTTACATACGTGTGCCACGTGCCCAAAAAAGCGTAACCTCTAAATTACTAATGAAAAACTGTTTGATTCAGACACGTATTTATTAAGTTAAACAGTTTCGTACATAACTAATAGACAATTTTGCAGAATTCAACATGATTGGAAACTATTTTAATCAATAAATATATGTCTGAATCAAACAGTTTTTCATTAGTAATTAGTGCTTACGCTATTTTGGGTACATGGCACATAGATGTAGTAGTGCATATATTTGCTCAGTTGCAAATAAAGGTAAGCAAAAATGTTTGACACAAGCTATACAAGTCGATTGGAATTCAAAAAAGTACATACTATGATTAAACAATTAGCTCAACATTAGTTTAGTCCGACTTGAAGGGGAAATGTCTCTCAATATGATTAAATTTGATTGGTTTTGATGTTATAACATCCCTGTAGTAGACACAATACATTTCAAAAATGCCGTGCCGAGGGAACGGAAAACTATTTGAGAAATTTGTCAATCTGAATTTTCATAAATTTTTTCCAACAACAACCAATGTTAGTAAATAAAATGAGACACACTGTTTTCAATAACTTTGCTTAAAACTCTTTCAAAGTTCTGCTAAAACTTTTAGTTTTTATGGATTTACTAAATAATCCCTGTGTAGTCTCGTTCGTGTAATATAATTGAGATTAGATACAGAATTAGCGTATATTTAAACAAGTTATTGTATGGGACGAGATGCTAAATTACTGAAAAATGCGCTAATTACTTTTTGGTTGACATCACTGGATATTTAAATATTTCCGCTTTTAGATTTGTTAGTTCGTTTTATTCATACGAAATACAGCGTTTATGTAAAATAGTAAAGAGAAATTTTAAAATAAGAAATAAAAAGGTTTAGGTAAATGAGAAACCTTAGTGATACCCCTTCCTTGCTTATGTTAAAGAAATCATAAAATAAATCGATTTCAGTAATATTTTGAAAAGTTTTACTTACATATATACCATTTAAAAGAGCATTTAAAGTAAAATAAAAAATAGAGATATAAATAATTAAATAAAAATTCGAAATGTGAAATAAGAAATAAAATATAAATCTATTTAAAAGTGTTTATTTTCAATATTAAAAAAAAGTGCAATATAATAAAAAATTAATAATATGTATAAGAGAAATGCATACATAGTTAAATTAAAAAAAAAATAATAAAAAAAGGAAATAAAAGAAAATAATAAAAATTAAGTAAATAAAATAAATAAAGCTAAAATTGCTTCTTTTCAATGTTGTTAGCAAATTAAATAAAGTGAAAATTATAATAAAAAATAAAATAAAATAAAATAAAATAAAACAAGAGATATGAGAAATAGTGTAAATAAGTAAAAATAAATATTATATTCATATATAATATTTAATTTTGTTAAAGAAAAATCTCTTGAAAATTAAGCGGACATGAAAATGTTTTAAGGTAAGCATTTCATATTTCTTTTCTTTAAAATTTATTAATAAACATTGAGAATTATCCTTTAAATTTTAGTAATATCAGTTTAATATTTTTATGTAGCAGTCTCTTAATAAGATTTTCTCCAACTCATTTGGTTTCATAGGTAATGCGATAAAATTCTCAAGAATTCGCAAAATAAATACGATATTTGGATTTTTTTTCTAGAATTTTCGATATTTTTTTAAATATACATAACTGATATAATTCAGGAACCTCAATACATTTCATTCCACGCAGAGCCATGTCAGTTAATTTTTTTTTTGTCAATTTGTTGAGTAGTGTAATTTAACGAACCCTTTCTTTTTGCCTATATAGACATTTGTTCAATGGTAATAATAATTAGCGTGAAACCATGAATCAAAGAAACAAGATTGCGCACTCAGTCGTACAAAAAAATTTTCTACTGCGCATTTACGTTATCATAGAATACACACGTGTGTTTGTTGTAAAAAGTGTGTGAGAGAGAGCACATTCCACACACAAACGTATGTACTTTGTTTACAACAAAAATTCTATGTCTACGTCACAAGCAGGAAATAAAATAACGGACCTGCGCAATGCTGAATCTTGTTTTCTTGATTCATGGCGGCGTGAAACCATTTAAGGACTTATATACAACAAATACTACCCTGCGAGTTAGTTATGTTTTTACTAGAGATGTGCACATGTCGTGATTTTATCGTGTGATTCACGCGTGCTCGTGATCAAATTTATTATTAATCACGCGTGAGTGCGTGAACGTGACTTAAAAAAAATTACTCGTGCGTGAGCTATTTTTAAGAATCACAAGTTAGCATTCCTGCGTAGGTACATATGTATGCAACTGTACCTATGTATGTATGTTTTTTAGATACAAATAGTATGTAGGAAATATCAATTGAGAAACACTGGTGATTCACCAGTGCCTTTGTCACCAGTACTACTGACGAATTATACTGCAGAAAATGTTTTTTGCTCTAGAAATTTAACATGTGCATGTTATTGAAAATCAAATTCTGCCGTTGGTACTATTGACTAGTTATTTTTGGATCATATGTAGACATTGTCTCACTAGTACATTCACATTTGGTGTTTTATTAAAAGAAAAGAACTAATTGAAAAATAAATATGCATATAGGTACATAATATGTATCGGTCAAGTAGAAGGATACGCCCACTGTTTTAAATGCCAGAACGTATAATTTTTACAGCCCATGGTGTGTGTCAAGTTTCGTAAAAATCGGTTAAGTAGAAGCACGTGAAATATAATTTCAAATGGGCCCATCTATATTGTGTCATTATATTTAAGTATCGTAGCAACCCCATAAGTAAACGTAGATAAGTGCTCCCCCTTTTTTTTAAATCGGACTAAATTGGAAGCTTCCTTCCAGACAAAAAAAAAAAAAAAAGAATTTCTCAAATCCGTCAAAAAATTACTAAAATACCTCCTCGTTTTTGGAAGTCGGTTAAAAAAGGGACTAATTCATTAATTTCTTCCGCGTTACCAGTAAGTAGGGATATTAATATATAGGCGCTCCGTTGATAATGTTGCCAAAAAGTCAACAAAATAGTCGACAAAAGATTGACTTGGAGACACCTAGCCCCAACCCTTCTACAGGGTAAATATAATTGCCAAATGAGCAGGTTATCTGTTTTTCTCAGTTTTTTTAATTATTGAGCAGTCGTGCAGTTTTTTGTTTCGAGTTTTTATAGTTAATAATTGTTTATTTTATTATGACCAGACAAAAATCTTCGAAAGACAAAATTAATTTTTTTTAAACAAAACCATGATGCAAAGTATGTGTAAGAACCTATTTTTCAGCCCAAATAAGATACAAATTGAACTATATACTTATTGGAAGGCGTGCGTGATCGTGATAAGTTGTAAACCACTCGTGCGTGATTAAGAATATTTTATTCGTGAGCGTGCGTGATCGTGAAAATGTTCAGGATCATTCGTGCGTGAAAGTGCGTGAGTAAAATATTTTTTTGCGTGAGCGTGCGTGTCGTGAGTCAAAAAACACTCACGTGCACATCTCTAGTTTTTACCACCGGATGATAAAGAACAAGTGTTATCCACAGGAGCGATATTACTAGAGTTGTGTTCAACAGCTCTTTTGAACTAAAATGAGCTGTTGGACACAAGTCCGTTCAAAATCGTCAATGTATGTAAATTAAAAGGGTTTGAAACAACGTTTGATTCGAAAGCGAACCAACTAGTTCAACAAGTAGTAGGTAATTATTATTAACTTATTGTTAAGTCCCCTTGTTTTTTGTTAGGCAAAGCGTAATTTTTGATCGCAGAAGTGTTAAATTTTGTCAAGACACGTAAGTAAATAGCATTCATAATAATCAAACAAAAACTCGATTTATAATTTTTTGTTAGTTACGCCTTTTTGCATTTTAGCTAACGATATGATAAAATACAAATGACTGCCATACAAATAAAAACCTTTTATAATTGTCTATTGTTATTTGCACTATACTTGTACATATGTATATGTACATATGAAGGTGCAGGTGACTATTTACAGAGTATAAAATTCACGTTCCTTGATGCAGATCAAATAAGAATATCAATTACATATTTCACCTAAATAATCAATTCACACTCAATTTATAAAATTTAATTACATAGTTTAATTTATCGAATTTTATGAATATGTATTAAAGATCACACGTAAAATTAATCATCTGTGCCTTACGGAGTTGCCAGTTGTATTCAAATCGAACAAACCGTTATCGAGTCATACTGAAATAAATTAACGTGACCGTGACTTGTTTAGGGGGCCATATTAGCAACGCCCATTTAGAAAATGTGTATGTGAGAGATGAAAACTGAAAACGGATTTGAATTTAGCGCATTAAAGCTCCTATATTCCACATATGTACATATGTATGTACATATTTTTATTTAAGGAAAATTTTTTTTGCAATCACTATAATTAATTAAAAGCGCGATTTTCAATTTTTTGTTAGTTACGTGGTTTTGCATTTCAGCTGACAATCAGGGCAATCGTGATTAAAATTCCGCGTGAAATTTTACCCTGGGAACAATTCCAACTAATAGCAAGTAATAGGGAAAACCAAAAATTCTAATTGGAAAAGGGATAGCAGAATCATTGGCGAAGTAAAATAACCAATAAAATAGAAATGGCTACTAAGCACAGCTTCAAAAATTTAATACGCCTGATTTAACACCAGAAGGCGCTGCACCACTGCATTATCAAAAAACGTGCAAAAAAGAGCAGAGTTGTAAAAGAATGAAGCTTTCCTCCTCCATCACCTGTCTACTCTATCACTATCTCTTACCTATCACCATCTCTGACTATCTTCTCTTCCACTAACAGGCAGCACAAAGGGATCATTGTATTGGACCCAAGTGAGCTGGACTCAAAATTTCACCCTTCCTTACCAGCAGCCTGCTAACCTAACCTAACCTAAAAGGGAGAAATAATTTCACGCGGAATTTTATTCATGATTCCCCTGAATATAGAGGGTATGTAGTAGTACAGACTCGCAGTAATAAAACACCCATTACTTAATATGTATATTTCCTGTAGTGCTACCCACACTATTCCTATTAAACTTTGAACACACCTTACACAACTGTAAAAAATAAAGTGGACCGGATCACGGAGTAATCTTAATCTAACTCGTACTAATCGTGGGGTATTATAATGGGACCAACCAAAATAAGTCGCTTTGATAGAGGCGGCTCTAATGATATGAACAAAATTATTTTTGCAAATATTTATTAATAATTCAAAAACTAAACAATACACAACATATATATATATAAATGTGCTTAATATACAATATCCAAACATATGTATTCATATACATATGTAAGTATATGTATATATGTAAATACGGAATTATATTATGGTTATGGTAAACTTTACAATTAGAAACAAAAATTTTTATATAATAATGCGTACAATCTTGAGTTTCTCGAGTTTTGAAAATGATACAACTAGCTTGTGAATGAACAATTGCATTTTCATTGAAGTTTCATAGACGTTGAAATAATCGTAGTAGATAATTATTGCAACGCTGAAAATTTTTTTTTTTTACTTAAGACAGGTTTTATTTTTCCAGAGAAATGAATTGGTTAAAATAAATGCAAAAAATCAATTCTCTACTGTGTTTCTAATAGAAAATATAAATTTTTTTTATGAGATAATCACATTTTAAGAAAATCCCAACACAAAGTTTTTTAGTACATGAAAATTTAAAATGCCTTTGTGGAATGCTCTTTCGTTTTCATTGAATATTATTAATGGGATGTTCCGGTATTCGACAATTCATTCCCTATTATTGCTGAGGAATGTTATTAATTCCCATGGGCTGATTTTGGGGTTGCTTATTGTTGGAAACTGATTGTTGCTGAGCACCAGAACTACTTCCAACAGGTTGCTGGGGTGGTAAATTGTTACTTGCAACGGGTTGTTGTAGTTGTCCTTGTTGTTGTTGTGGAAAATTGTTGCTTGCAACGGGTTGTTGTTGTGGAAAATTGTTACTTGCAACAGGTTGTTGTTGTGGTAAATTGTTACTTGCAACAGGTTGTTGTTGTGGTAAATTGTTACTTGCAACAGGTTGTTGTTGTTGTTGTGGCATATTGTTACTTGCAACAGGTTGTTGTGGTTGTAAATTATTAAAGTTTGCCTGTTGCTGCTGTTGAGGTGGCAACTGATTAGCCACCTGTTGTTGGGGTTTCTGATGTTGCTGAACTGGAATTTGATTTGGATTTAAATTAACTTGTTGGCCTGGATATTGAGGCTGTTGCTGCGTATGTTGATATTGTTGTTGCTGGTATTGCGGCTGCTGTTGTTGGTATTGGTATTGCTGTTGCTGGTGTTGTTGATATTGTTGCTGCTGCTGTTGATATTGTTGCTGCTGTTGCATGTGCAGCTGTTGAGGATCTTGGTAATGCAGTTGCTGCTGCGGTTGATTACCATATGGATGTTGCTGGGCTGTTTGATATATAACATTAGGACCATGTTGTACATAACCTTGCGGCATATTTGGATGAGGTGGAAGCTGAAAAATATATTCAGAAATTACAAAAATTATCTGCATGCATTGAAAATTTAAATATTGTTCTTTACCTCTCCTCGTGCAATTCGTCGTTGCAACTCTTCCAATCTTCTCCTTTCGAATTCTAGATATTCTTCGTGCGTAAATTGCGGTTGTTCATCTATAGTATGCCACTCTGGATCTTTATTGAATTCTTCTCGCTTTGATCTTTCAATAAATTCTTGCATGCTAATAAAACGATCTCTGTTGGCATCGAATTCTTGAAAGAATTCTTCACGCATACGCTCCATTTCCTCAGCACGTTCAAGCATATCATCTTCTGGTAAGCCAGCCTGGTAACCTTTGTCTAGTTCTTTAACGAACAATGCTTTAACTTCATCTTCATCCAAATAGCCATTGCTATCGACATCTAAAATGATTAATACAGTCAAGATTTCATGTTTAAAAAAATCAGTTTTTGTTTTCTTACCGTGAAGCATAAACAACTTTCGGGGATCGAAATCGCTTCTATCCATATGATCCTGCTTTTCCCAAACTTCTTCAAGCTGAGCTTTGTTGCCTGGATGATGCATTTTTGGATGCTTTTTATGCTTTTCTCTCATTGCTTTTTGTTCAAGTTCGAATTTTTCGCGTTGGTCACTAAGCATTTCTTTCTTTTTCATTTCATCTTCGAATTTCTTCTCCATTTCATACTCTTTGAAGGCTTGCTTTCTCTTTTGTTCGGCTATCTCTAAATCATGAGAAGTTTTCTTAATTAATTTTTTAAGGTCCTCGATCTCAAAAGTGTGTACATTATGATGATCCAAATGTTGTTTGGATTTCTCGTCGCCTCCATCAATTTCATTTTCCATTTCCATTAAGTCTTTCAAGCGCTGTAATTCGCGACGTTTCATTTCGTCCAATTTCAAGCGCACACTATTATTTACAAATTGAAGTTGTTCCGCTATATTGCCACTCTACAAAAAAATAATAAAATTTATTAATATGTATGTATATAAAGCGTGTTTTTTTAGAGTGTCACGACTTTCAGTTTCTTTGAGTAAATCAATTGTAGCGCCCGCTGTGTGGCATGTGGCTCCGTCCTATAGGAACCACATATCAGCAAGATTAATGCCACGTAATTGAGATACGAAAAAATTTCGAATCATGTTTCTATACCGTTCACCATTGACAGTAATATTCTGACCATCATAGTTTTTGAAGACATATGGGTCAATAACTCCGCCAGCCCATAAAGCGCACCAAACAGTAATTTTCTGTGGATGTAATGGTGTTTCGACAAAAGCTTGTGGATTCTCCTCACTCAAACAATTCTGCTTATTTACGTACCCATTCAACCAGAAATGGGCTTCGTTGGAAAATAAAATTTTGAATGGAAATTCAAAATCAATATCAATTTGTGCTTCAGCCCATTCGCCGAACAATTTGCACGCGTTGCTCTGGTGTAAGTCGATTCATAATGAAATTTCAAAGCAAACTAAAGAAAGCAACTATCAGCTGTTAAATGGATGCTCAAATAAAGCAGTGATGTTCCGCTATATTGTGAGACTCTAAAAAAACACCCTATACATACGAGTATATACATACATAGATATGGTAATTTCCATGAATTCAATCGTAACCGCAACACATTTAAAATTAAAAAAAATAGTCAAAATAAAACGGATTTTGTATTTAATGAATTGAACAGGCTAATGTTCGTATCGCCTTTTAAGCCAAATTACATGTGATAATTATTAATGAACAAATAACATCAAAGTTAGTTGTAAATATTCCGACAACACATAGTTGAACGGAACAGCCAGCCGTTTTCGAAGGCCACTAAACCTTCATCATCAGCGTTCTTCTGTGTTTAGTCCACTGTGTGTGGAGTCAGTTGATGTAGATTTCTGCCTTATATACGAAACTTTCTTGCAAATGGAATATGTGAATTGGTTTGATTCATCGTATTTCAATTTGCTGAAATGTGTTTTGTAATGAAGGCCCAAATTTACCATCTCTAAATTTACAACAGTCTTACCATTGTCGTTTTTTCATTACTAATTATGCACATGTTAGTTAATTTGCTTATTTTTGTTCTACTTAACACAAACTTTTTTGGTTTGTTACTATTAAGTATATTTTTATTTAATTTTTGCCACAAGCCCATGACTATTCATTTTAGTTAATTTTTAATTATTATTATTCGAACTGCATTTGTTTCTATATTTAATGAATTGAACAGGCTAATGTTCGTATCGCCTTTTAAGCCAAATTACATGTTTTTATTCTTATTTATTAAAAATAAATGAATTTTTTTAAATAAATATTTATTACATATGTATCTTTTTATGCGGTTTTGATTAAATTTTGACAGTGTGATTTGAAGTTATGCGGTTTTTTAAACTGGAACGTATAGAAGTAGTACGCTTTTTTATGCGGTTTTCTTTGAAACGCATCTACCGCATAAAAAAGAGGTTTGAGTGTAAATGTAAATTTATAAACGTGAAATTCCATATTAACTCCGTCCGGGGTAAGCTTACGCGTATGTACATAATAGTGATGCACGAATATTCGTATTCGTATTCGAATTGCCGAATATTCGATATTCGGTCATTTTTAGATATTAGTATTCGTATTCGCCAAATTCAGGCGAATACGAATATTTTTAAAGAAAAAATGAAATAAATAAATGCATAAATCCTAAACGAAATTTAAATAAATGGCTAAAAATATTAGTTTGTACGAATCCATTAGATTTTTTATAGAAATTTTTGCTTTGTATTATTTTCAAATAGTAGTTTTTATTAACTTTGTTAACTTTAAAGAACACCGACAGGAGTATGAAGTTCTTTTTCATAACAAGTTTTCAATATTTCATATTGTAGGAGTAAATAGAACCCCAATTTAATGTCTATAAATTTCACATATCATGTTCGTATTCGTATTCGCGAATATCGTTTCAAATATTCGTATTCGTATTCGCGAATATCAAAAATTGACATTCGTTACATCACTAGTACATACATACTTCAATGCCTTAATTCGAATCGAATCTTCTTCAATTGGAGTTGATGGTATAGCAATCAAATTGATTAAAATAGCTTTTCCTTATTTAAACAGACATCACGCATCATTCCTACACCTAAAAATGGTTCACAACTATCCTTGAATAACATATTGCCAATTAGCATTTTTTCTGTCTTCTCTAAAGTAATAGAAAATATTGTGAAGGGCCAGATTTCGAAATGGGTTCATGCACGGAGTATGCTAAGTGAGTACCAATTTGGATTCCATCAAAGTCAAAATACTCAACTTTTGTTAACGGAATTTACTGAATCCGTCAGGAAAAATCTTAATAACGGCAAAGTGGGTGAATTAGTATCTATCGATCTTTCTAAAGCATTTGATTTAGTCAACCATTCTTTATTTATCTACAAACTTCATTATAAATTTAAGTTTTCCAAATCTGCTTGTCGACTTCTCTGATCGCACTTAAGCAACCGTAAACAGTTTGTCGTTTTAAATGGTGAGACTTCTGCAGTGAAATCTGTTAAGTGGAGTGTACCTCAAGGCTCATTTCTTGGACCCGTTTTATTTATCTTATTTCTTGATGACCTTTTCCATGATTTATGTTTCTGTAGGCCCTATGCTTTTGCTGAGATGTACATCAACTGCTATGGTCCAGCGAGCATATCTTCTCTGATTCCCTACAGGCCTGCATAAATTACGATTTAAACAAAGTTAGTAATTGGATGTTAATGAACTCTCTTAAAGGTTATCGTGATAAGACTAAAGCTCTAGTATTTAAGTCTACTGGAAATAGTTGTTTTGACTTTGTTTGAGAATAAGTGATTCACGGGTTCAAATTGTAACTAGTTTAAATGGCTTGGTGTGATAATTGATGATAAATTAAATTTCGAGCTCCATATTAAGCACATATTTTCCAAGGTTTGCCTAACTTTGCGTAGACTTTATCATCTCAATCCATGTATGGCACTCCATGTAAGAAAAACTGTTGCTCATGCTTTGCTTATGTCACAAATAAACTACTGTCTTATAGTTTACTCTGGATGCAATGCCTCTAATAGAAAACAAATTAAATTAATAATTCACAAAATTGTAAGATATGTCTATGGCCTAAGATTGCGGGCCCATGTCTCCAGTCACACAATAAAGTTCTTTGTTTGAAGACTACCTTAAGTTTCGCTTGCTAATTTATTTGTTTAACATTATTAGGACTGAAATTCCCGAACAGACTGTGCAGAGGATACCATTTTCAAATTCAATTAGGAATCCGCAAATAGTTATTAATCGTATCTATTATTCTGTTTACGAACGCTCTTTTCTTGTTCGCGCTGCTCGCTTGTGGAATTTCTTACCCAGAGAATTACGTTCTTTTGGTTTTACGTTGGCATCTTTTAAGAGAAAACTTTCACAATGTGCTTTACCACTTCATTAATGTGCTTTACCACTGATTGACTGCGTTTTTGTTATACCTATACTATACTATTTTATTTTATTAAATTGAAATGAAATGACAGCTAAATTTCACTACCATCAGAAAGAGCATGAACTGCCTTAACGATTTTCATGATGTTTTCCGATACGGCGCAGCCTAGTAAAGTTATTTTGCTTTGCAAAGTATACCTGTTTAATAACGTTTTCCTGCATGGCCGACCAAGGCTACGTTTTGCCATTTCATCAAACATATTCTCAAAAGCTTTAAAATGATTGGTACTATTGGTCATATTCGTTGGAAAATATTCCGTATAAACCCAATTTGGTGCTAGAATTTCATAGGCCGATAACTCGGAAAATAAGCCTCGCCGACAATTTTTTTAGGAACAAATCAAGTTTAGGGGCACCTCCCAGAAATTAAAAAAAAAGTATGCTATCATATAGAAAATTAAAAAATAAGAAAATAATAAATAAAAAAGTTGGCGGCAACGCTTAGTTTCCGAGTTATGGGCCTCTGAAGTTCTAGTAAAATATTCTTATACGGTGTTTTCAAACGAATATGACCAATATTGGTATCTTAAAAATTAAAAAAGTACCCTATCCTATAGAAAATTGAAAAATAAGAAGAAAAAATTAAATAAAAAAATTGGCGGCGAGGCTTAGTTTCCGAGTTATGGGCCTCTAAAACTTTAGTACAGTATTGTGAGTATGTATAAGGTTTTTTTAAGGGTTTTCCTGCTTACTAACGTTTTCTTGCATTGACGGCCTTCGGCCGGGCTTAAGGATTTTCTCCACCATGGTGTTTCCCGAGATGGCGCAGCACAATAAAGATTTTCTGCATTGCAAAGTTTTCTGGCCTACTAAAGTATTCCTGCATTGCCGGCCTTCGGCCGGGCTTAAGGATTTTCTCCACCATGGTGTTTCCTGAGACGGCGCAGCCTAGTAAAGATTTTCTGCATTGCAAAGTTTTCCTGCTTACTAACGTTTTCCTTCATAGCTGACCAAGAGTTATTTGTACCATTTCATGAAAGGTATTCTTAAAAGCTTTAAGATGATACCAATATTGCTCATATTCGTTGAAAAACACCGTATACATACTCACAATACTGTACTAAAGTTTCAGAGGCCGATAACTCGGAAACTAAGCCTCGCCGCCAATTTTTTTATTTAATTTTTTTTTTCTTATTTTTCAATTTTCTATAGGATAGGGTACTTTTTTAATTTTTAAGATACAAATATTGGTCATATTCGTTTGAAAACACCGTAAGATAAGAATATTTTACTAGAACTTCAGAGGCCCATAACTCGGAAACTAAGCGTTGCCGCCAACTTTTTTATTTATTATTTTCTTCTTATTTTTTAATTTTCTATATGATAGCATACTTTTTTTTAATTTCTGGGAGGTGCCCCTAAGCTTGATTTAAGCCTTTTTTTATTTCACTTTTTTCAATTTTCTAAAGGAAAAGTTTAATTTTTTAATTTATGAGAGGTGCTCCTAAACTTGATTCAAGGCCATTTTTTTAACAGAAATTTTAGGAATTCGTAATTTGTGCCAACTACATATTTATGTACATAGTTTTCAAATCAATCAAGGACGAAACTGTATAAACACACTCATAGTGAATGAACTTACCCGTATTTCAGAGTCTGATGCGTTCTCCAATTTTGCACGAAAGTGGCTATCACTTTCTAATGCCGCAACAACTTCTTTCAAATAACGTTCATATTCCAAGGTTCCTTCTAAATCTGGTGATTCAGGAGTACTTGTTTCCACATTTACATCTTTTTTTGTTTGAGTAACTGGAAGTGCAAAACTTGAAAGTATGCAACTTCCCATAAAAAATATGGTTATATACAATTTCATGACGTTGCAATTGTGGAATTGCTCAAATTTTCAGTTATGTTTAATCACATAAAGAAAACAATTGTATCAATATTTAACACTTAAGTTTTTTTTCTAGATTATAGTGTCTTGTGGCTGTATTTCTGGCAAAAATCGAGTACGTCTGACGTGTGGTTCAATTATGTATGCAAGACAGGGTTGGCAAAATTGCTACAAATGTACTTTCTCGGTACTATTCAAACTCGCAAAGTACAGTAATGAACCAATAGCTAATTTAGTACAATTAACCCGCCGTTACTAACGCACTTGTTTTTGCACGCCGTTACTAGCGGGGTACTTTTCACACCCCAAGATAAAATGCTTATTTTTTCACAATCGTAAGCAAATTGAGGTTCAAAATAAAAACTTTCGTCGAAAAAAAGTTTCAGCTCTGCACATAAATAAATGCATTTCCTAAGTTACACATACGATTTTTATTGAAAAATTTGTAGCGAAAAAAAGGTCAGAAAATAGGCATATAATACGTGATTATTATCATTAGAATAATTTTATTTAACATAAGAAATTAATTTTTTTATTGGTAAAAATATTGTTTTATTTCAAAAAATATAAAAAATATACTAAACAAAAGAAAAAATTAAAGTTTATTGCAAAGAATAGCGATCTGGACAAATATTACACATGTACTTTTGCACATTAATTTTTGGCAAAATTAAATTCACTGGTTCGCTCTTGTGTTTTTTCTTTACTGATTACTTAGTGCAATGGAATGCAAAAGAAATATTTTTACAATTCACCTTTAGCTAGTTTATAAAACAAAGTAAAAACCGTTATAGCTGTTCAATTAAAACAACTAATTACGTGTAATTGTACTAAAGGCTCAGTTAGCCGACTGTAACTGTAATGTAGGGAACAGCTGATCGATATTTTTATATGAAAAGTAGGTTACGTTACATTACATCTCTATAACCATTTTCATTATTTTTCACATAACAAAATCGATCAGCTGTTTCCTACCGTTGCAGTTACATTACATTACAGTCGGCTAACTGAGCCTTAAATTTGTGCTTACTTCTAGTAACGGGGATAGTCGCGGGGTGCAAAAACAAAACTTGAAGATGCTCGCTCTTCTCAAAAACATGACTAAAAAGGACGTGGCATTCATCATATGATGAGATAGATCATTATATTCAGCTATTAGAAAAACTGCTAACAAAACCTATTGGGAAAAATTATATAGCAAAAATAATAAGTCGTAGGGTGTAATTTACACCCCGCGCAAATAACGGCGGGTTAAAGAATCTCCTAGTAATTTCACACCGCATTTATTTTCACATATCGCACACTAAATCATTAACGGTCACAACTCAAAAAATCACAAATGTTGACGAGTGGAAACAAACTATTGATAAAACAGGCTTAATGATATTTAATATTGTTCAAGAAGACTATTGCAAAAGATATTTTTACTGTTTAGGATATTTAACAGTTCAAAAGCTGGTTGCGTCGGGTTTTTGATTTTTTTAATAACTACTTGCTTACATTGCAATAAATTTTTTGAAGAGGTGTGAAACGTATTGGAATCACTGGCACTCACATTTAAAATTTAGTGTCACAGTTCCACTTGAAACTGACAAATTCGTAAGAGAAATAAATCATAATTTTTGTAACAGCTCCAGTTGATGTAAAGATTTCAATAAGTTCCAACAATATTTTGGCACTAATACTCGTATCATTTTGAAATTTTTAACTAGAAGATGGTTATCTCGCCAAGAAGTGATTGCAAAAGTCTAAACTATTACCTGTTGGCACAAAAATTATCTGTACACCGTGCACATATGTTATAACAAGTTTGGGAGAGAAAATTATTTTGTACAAGTTTTAGTTCTGGCTGAAAGGTCTACAAAAAAAAAGCTGGATCAATATTACTGTATGAAATCTAATAAATAAATTTGATGTTGATCCTTCCACGTATAGTTTTATTATTTAAAGGTTAAAAAAACTAATATACAAATTGTTTTGTTTTATGTTAAAGATATTAAGCTGTTTCCATTGGTACAAAATAAACCTCCTCTGTAATATCAAATTGTTTAATTTTGGTTTCCAATACAGCAGTTGTTCCCAATTTAAATTCGTAGTTAAGCTATAAAAAAAACTATATTAAACATCCGAAACGTTTTAAATAAAGTTATATATAAACTTGCCTGTCTTTCTCCTTTCTTGTTGGCTAATTCATAATTACGCAAGTAATCTGTAGAGTCCTTGCGAATAACGCACAAATCTATGTTAGAACCAGATCCTAAGTCATTGAATACACCAGCGGCTATAGCATCTCTCATCAACTTTTTACCCTCTTCTTCATCCATATTGGGCTTCCAGCGGGCTTCAAAAACAGCCATCGCGGCCAGGCATCCGGAGCCCATGGTAACGTAAGGCAACTTATCCGTGGATCCGTGGGGATGTATGGAGTAGATGTATGAACCAGTTTTGTCAACACCTCCCAGCACCAAGGCTGCACTTATGTGTCCCTGGTAGCGAAACAACATCTGTTTCAATAATGTATTCGCTGCTACTACAGGTACTTGGCGTCCTGTGTTGAGGCGATGTAATTCTAGTTGCGAAGCAATCATGTCGGTTGTCATTTCAGTATCAGCAGCTGTACCAGCACCGCAGCAGCTTGAAAAATTTAATGAAATTTTTAGTTTTTAATCAAATATTCTGAAAATCTCTACATATATGTTTGTATGTATATTGTCATTTTATGCTTTATACTTACTACATATTTTTAGCTAGATAATGAATTTTGAAACAGTTTTTGTCTGAGACTATGGGCCCTTCAGTGGCACGTGTGTCAGCGCCTAAGATAACACCATCCTTAAACACGATACCAGCAATGGTGGTGCCAGTTTTAACTGTTTTGGGAGGTTGGAATCCATTTTTCATAAGTTCGGCATTTCTGAAAAAAAATATATTGGAATATCTAGAATGAAGTCATTCCAACCGCTGTATACACTTACCTCTTGCAATTATCGAAATTAAAACCAGATTTTGGTACGTCTCTTGTAAGTTCCAATTGCATTTTTATTTTTTATTGAACAATATTTATAGCAATATCTTTGCGAACAAAAAGTTAATTTTGCAAACGGCAGAATGACAAAACAGAAATTTAGTTTGACATTTGATAACGAGTATGATAGACACTGTACTACACTTATTATATAAAAACGTTTATTCCAACCTTCAAAACCTATGTACAGAAAGAAACACACATATACTTCTTGCTTGGAATTTGACAGTTAAACTGAGTAGCAGCATATGATGAAACTATCACTATACCACAGAATTGACACTTAATAGTTACTGTTCAATGGTTGCAGTGCTTCCTAGACTGTAAGACAGAAGAGTTGCATTGCAAATATATTACAAAAATTAATATTAGTAAGGACAACTACCATTCATAACACCACGGAGCACCAAGGTTGCCAGTTCAGACATTTCCTGCTAAATCTGGCGGTTTTTTCATCTAGCAATTGCTAGATTTTATCCAGACATATTTTCTTCCTAGGCAATTATTACTTTCATAATAATTTTTAAGATTATTTTTTCGATGTGAATTTACCTTTAAGCGTGATATTCACGGTTAAAATTAATTACTTGCATTATAATAATAATTTTAGTGAGCCTTTATCTGATGCGTCACACATACGACATGCTGAAAGCAAAATCCAAATTTTTTAGTTTTCACACATACATGTGTGCAACACAGGCATAAAAAACATAAAAACCTCAAGGCGATAAGTTATACTTTGAACTGTCAAATTCTATACGTAAAAAGTTTCTATATGTATTTTGACAATTAGGTTGAACCAACTCTGCACTATATTTAAAGAGAAACAGAGTCAGAGCTGGCAAGCTTTCGATGGTCACGTCGTTCGATATTTTCGATGCTATCGATAGTACCGAATTATCTTATGAATGTTAAATTTAATTTTTCAATATTTATCGCTCATTAATTAAAAAAACGTCATAACTCAAAAAAACTAGTTTGGAAAAAAATGAGCTTAAAGTTTTTTTTATTTATATACAACTCAGTGGAGATATTCAAACGTTTTATTCTATAAAGAGGTGAGTTCACACTCAATTCGCATGAATTTTTTACGTAAGATGATATATGGCATGACAAAATATTCTGTATTATTATATCATGATGAAAATTCATAAAAAATATTTTAGGTTTATTACAGGTTTATTTGACAAATTTCCTATAGAAATATGTCAAATAAGCGCTTACTAAACCTGAAATATTTTTTATGAATAAGGCAGTCAATGTATTAATATTATGGCAGCGTTATGATATAATCATCAGAGCTCACGGCCTGATAAATTCATCTTGATATCAACTATTATTTTATGTGTTACTGTGCATTTAACGTTTATTTACTAAACAATTTTCGACTAAAAAAGGTGGCACAACAATTATTTGTGACCAAAGTATTAAACAACACGCAAATTAGATATTTTTGGCAAGTATTTTTCAAATATTTCTTGGATTCATCATGATATAAAATCATCCACGCCTGCCCCTTTGTGTTGATATTAATGAAAAAATGATAGTTGCTCTGCCGGTGTCATATTATGAATTATGATATAAAATCATAAGGTGTGGACACTATGTAACGAAAGTATCGTTATTGAGAAAAAAAACCATCGATAGTCGAAGGAAACAAAACTATCAATGCTATCGACAGTTTGTCATCTCTAAGCAGAATCACTTAAATCTGTAATTTGGAGATTCACCAATTTGTTTTATAATTTTATGGGTTTGTTTTAGTAAAAATAAATTAAAATTGTGAAAGTTTTAAAAGAAATAATAAGTAATGTCAGTTATGCACAAAATAAAACCATTTTTGTACAGTTTACCTTCAAAATGGTATAAAATTAACAACGTTCGTAAGTTTTTATTCAACAAGTACAAACGGCATGAGGTAACCTAACGCAATTTAATATCCAGGTTTATTTTCCACTGTCGGCAATGGGAGACGAAATGAGCTATTTACCAAAGAACAAAAAAGACAAAGAGAATTAATTGGTCGTATTGAAAAAATCGAAGTACGTTACTTAGGCCTTCCTGAAGATGTCACTCTTATTATGAATCGTGATGTCTCAACGCCATATAATTGTGCCCAACATTTGTCCGAAGGTCACTGTAAACGATCTGCTTTAGCTCTAATAGATGGAAAAGTCCCATGGGATATGCATAGACCATTAAATGATAATTGCACTTTGCAGCTTTTAAATTTCACTGTCGCTGATCCGCATGTGGCCAACAAGTTCGTTCACCCCGAATATTGTATCACGAATTTTAATGCATTTTTTAATACCGATTCTTTATTTCAAAGGTCTTTCTGGCGAACATGCAGTTTTATGTTGGGTGCCGCCCTACAAAATGCCTTTAAGGAAGAAGCTCGTTTGCAGCTGCATAGTTTTCCTGGGCCAAACAGTATGCGTTTTTTATAAAAAATCCATACATTCAGTTTTTTTTAATTTCTGTGTTTTTTAAATAAGTAAAATCAGGCAGTTTTGTTTACGATGTTGTTTTGGGTTCGAAAACATGGCAACCGTCTAAGGAAGAATTGCGTGCTTTATCGGCGGAAATGATAAAATTGGCTGCAAAAGATCTTAAACTAGAACGCTTAGAGGTTCATGATGAATTGGCGTTAGAAATGTTTAAAGATTCTCGATATAAGAGTGAACAGCTGCCAAGTATTTTGCAACAAAATAGTGGTCGTGTGGTACTTTATCGTATGGGCACACATATTGATATATCAAGGGGTCCAATGGTTGGCTCGTCCAGTTTTCTGGGCAAGTGTACAGTAACCGCCGCCCACAAACTGGCGGATGAAGCAGATAATGCATTTTACAGAATACAGGGAGTAGCGCTACCTGTTGGTTTCGTTTTAAATCATGTTGCGTATGGTACACTTGAAAAGCGCGCTGGCAAACTGGTAAGTTTACCTTGATTTTGATAATATAGGCATTATGATTATATTGTTAAATACGGATGTGATTGGCTGGCTATGTTATTTAGGCTAGTGGAAAGTTGAGCCTTAACAATTAGAAAAGACAAATATACTTGATTAAGATGACATGTTCACAACTTAGGGTTTTTAGTTTTAGTATAGATATTTAAAAAAATTTATTAATTTTTATACAATTTACTTTTTTGTTTTTACGGTTTGCTTAGATTTTAAAAATTTTTAAAATTTTAGATAAATTGTACCATCAGAAATTATATGAAATTTATGGTGTTCTTGAGGAAGTTTGCAATTTGTATGCTCTTCAAAGAGCGAATAGCGGATGTCCTCTGGAAGTGTTTTTCAAGGATGCAAGCTTCAGAGAAATTTTTACTTTAACTGAGCTTGTGAAAAGCATTGGCATCAGGCTGCAATATAATTATTACAGTAGAAATTTGTAACCGTCTATGGCCTGCATTGGCTAGGTTATTGGTAATAAATAAATAAATAAAATAAATAATGATCGTGCATATTTCGCTTACATAATTAAAAAAAAAAACAATATTATCATAATTCATCAATTAACTTTCCTTTTAACTGGATCTGATTATAATTGCTTTTTTTATTAGCGGAATTCACGGTTGGCCTTGTAGATCTTGTACATATTGTAGCTTTGGTAAATTTTGTTAAATTTAAAGCAACAACAATTTACCAAAGCTATAAGATGTAAAAGAACTATAAGGCCAACCGTGAATTCCGCTAATATTTCATCACGTGACAATTGGTTGTCCATAATTGGTGTTGGCGTTTTCCTTTTGGCCAAATAATTATCTGTTTTTGCAAACACTTCTTCTTATGTAATCTGGTTCTCGGTGGAGCATGGGGCCTAAAAAACAGAATAACTTCAAAATCAAATAAACAAACAATAATGATAGCTTTATGTTTTGTTTGACGTCCCTTTGCGATTTAAATAATAAAAAAAACAACAATACAAAAGGGAAAAAGTAAGCACATCACACATAGAATTGAGTGGTTTAATTTTAAATTTCTATTGTAAATGGCTCATAATCAAATATGTATGTCCACTCAGGCTGTTCAGTATTTTTTGTATTCAATCCATTTAAAAATTATATTCGGATAATATTTTGGTACATTAAAAACATTTGAAAACCTACTCAAAACTTTATAGAAAACGAAACTTGAAGAATTTTATGAAAAATTTAGTACAAAAAGAAGTATTCTAAAAAATAACTTTTTCTCCGTTCGATTCGGATTACGTAATAATCCCCCTGTAGTTTTAAGAAAACTAAAATTTCTCTGAAAACTTGTACAATGCAATTTTATTTATCTTTACTGATAAGTACTCGTAGTAAAAAGAAAATAAATTGAACTAAATTCAAACATAACGGTAATTCTTTTTAAATACAAAAGAACTAGATGGCAGCGTTGACATACATATACTTTTGACGAAAAAACTGCCCACAGCGAACAAAAAATCTATTTTCAGGAGAAAAAACTGCACACAATTTTTTTTTTAAACTTATAATATATCTTATGATAATGTAAAACCATCATAACGTCGCTACGTTAGGCAGTTTATGTAATCGTACAGCCTGTGGCATTACATCAGATATTCTTACCTAATGCCTTTTGCTCACAATTAAAAACTTTTCAATAGCGCTTTTCTTGAGACATTGTTTTATTATTGTTTGGTTGCAAAATTTTGATCAGTATCAATACAAAAGCTTTTAGAAGGTAATTCGCAAGCTTCGGTGAACAGGTTAGACCTTGGACCCCATTGGGTTCTCCATACAAGATAACGATTCGAGGCATACTGCACTTTTGATGAAATAGTGGCTGATTTATAGCCTTCCCCAATCCTCAGACATTAATCCCTTAGAGCATGCTATGGATATAATGAAGGTTGGATAAGAAAATAAGAGATTACTAGCAAAAAAGCCAAAACTTATGGCCAAAAATAACACCTTCTGAAACGTTCAATTTGATGCTGTGAATCTCAGGTTGCTCACAACCTGTCGTAGAGAGTCACAGTAGGTTAACAAAGTTTGTATTTTTTTTTTATTTTCCTTACGAAATTTAATTTTATTTTTTGTTTGTTTTATTGTATAAAAAAAATCAATTTTTAATTTTATTGCATTTCCGTTTTTATTTGTAATTGTTGTCTACAATTTATTTAATGGATAATACAATAATATGCCTGCATATGTACATACATACATACATATTTAAATTAAATGTTATTTTTTTCCAGAATCCAGCTCGTCAGCCACATGAACCATTCGAAGAATTGCACACGCAAATGGCATAATTTGTTTCTTTTCATATTGTACCCGAATATGTGTGTGATTTTTAATCGTAAATTATTGTTGTATTGTACTATACACGTACCTACATACATATGTATGAATGTAGTATGTGTATGTACATGCGATATAACATTTACTGTTTTAGGTAAATAATTGTTAATTTGAAATAAGAAGTTTGATAAAAATACAACTTTATATTGAAAAATTATATGTCCTTGCGTGTGAGCTAATCTGCGAAACCGCAAAACGATTTCAGTGAAATTTGTTCAGTAAGTATGGTCGTGGAAGGGCCAGATGGGGACTGAGCCCTAATGCGACACTCTGTCTCTATAGGAGTGTAACCAGACCAATTCTAACATACGCAACGGTAGTATGGTGGAGGTCAACAGGTAGGAAGTGGAACACTAAAATTTTGGAGAAGGTTTAATGAATGTACTGCCTAGGTATGAGTGATGCTATAAGAACTACATCCACCAGGGCATTGGAGACCAGTCTTTATGTCCAACCTATAGACATTCGCATTAGATACGCAGCAGCTCTTGCTACAAAACGTCTACATGTGATGGGGAAATGGATCGGACCAGACAACATACCACACCATCAGAACATATAGACGTCACTGAACGGATACGACCGGAGTTTGGAAATGTCCGACCGGGTACATGAGACTAGGATTATAACTGAATGCGAGACATTGGTCCCAGAAATACACTCCTGGTATAATCGAATCCAAGAACAAACACCCGTGGAAGTTTCCTTCTACATGGTGGCTCGAAGCTGGGGGAAAGAACGGGCCTAGGTTTCTTCATAGAAGAACCGGAGACCGAGATTTACTTCCGCTTGCCTGATCATAATACAGTCTTCCAGGCGGAGGTACGATGACGGAGGTTTCAAAATGGATCAGTGTGAATATTAGGCTTATTTACCGACAGCAATTTGGCAATTAGAGCAATCACAAACGAAATAGTAAATTTTAGGACCGTTTTAGGTTGCAAGAACATGATAAACGATTACGCAGTACATGGAAACATTTGTCTAGTATGGGTGCCGTCCCCCTACGGCGTAACCGAAAATGAACGTGAAAACGAACTGGCGAAAAAGGCCAGAACATTACGGACAGTAACTCTAATTAATGCGAAGGCTTTCAAAGCAGCGAAGATTGAGTTACAAAATTTGGGCGAAGACGGCCCACAGGACACGATGGAATAATGTGATACTGTGGATAATCTAGCTAAGGTTCTATGGGGAGACCCGGACAAAGATAAAACAAGGGGACTGACTGTTGAAACTAACAAGTCCGAGCTAGGAAAGTTGAACGGCATCTTAACGGGGCACTCTAATCTACGAGGGCATTTGTACAGGATTGCATTGTCCAGCTTTCGCCCAGCCGAGCTCCCGTTATTTTGGGGATGACACCTTACCGGGTATTATTCGACTTAGGTACATATTGACTGGAAAAGTTTGAGGGACTACGTGAACGACACTGAGTACCTATAAAGGTGGGGTTTGTTTTTAATTTACATGAGAGCGCACAAAGACCTGGACTGGCTTATGTGTATGTTCCTGGATATGAGCATATTGGCTCCTCTTTTCAACCTAACCTAACCTAATCTAAATACGGTTGGTTCCAAATTGAGAAATAAGGATAATGTTTTTGGAACAAATCGGGTACGTTCTGTATTCCATGTGAAATCAAAAAGTTCTTGGCAAAAGTTATTTATAACACTAATGATATGACAATTCCGTTTTAATTTCGCGTGGAATACAGATCATAACCGAATATTTTGCTTTTTCAAGGATTCGTTTTTACATATTTGCACTGGTACTTTAACAAATTTCATTAAAAAGTTTTTTATTGGCAAAACTTAAAAATATATTGCAAACTCATACATATATGGGCATTTCCACCGAAAGATTCACCGACAAAAAAATAAAAGTTCTTGAAATCACATTGTTTTATTACATTTTCATAGAGAAACAATCAGACTTATCTAATGTTGAAAAAAAATTTACATTTATACATAAAACATTCGAAATTCGAATGCAAAGTCACAAACTTTTTTCTTTCGGATATTTCTTTGCATGTTTTGTTTTCATAAAAGTTGCGATCCCTCAGTTGTCGCAGTGATCGGTTTTTGGACCAGATCTTTTCTCTATGCTATTCTACGGAAAAACTAACAAAAATTCATAATAGCCCAATTCAAGGCCAATTTTTATATAATAAAAATTTAGTTTGAAAATGGGTCGGTTTACAGAACAGAGTCTGATTATTTTAGGCATTATTCAATGATCTAGGAATATACATCGATATCAAATAGCATTATTACCTTCCCCAAGTGTAGCTAAACATTTTGAGAATCAGTAGTGCACAAATTGGAAATTCCTATAATAAATATTGGGACTTCCTATTTCACATTCCAAAACGTTATAAATTATTAACATATTCGTATTTATTCTAATTAAATTCATTCGCCTCCCTCTTTAAAAATCGTCAACGTCACGTGTCGCCATGATCTGTATAAATTAAATTTTCTCACAGATATTTATTCGCTAATTACTTAAGTCGACACACATAAATTGCATATATTTCAATGTTTACACTTACGTTTAATACATTTTGTATTTATTAAATCATTAATAACAAGTGTATTAAAAAAACTTTGTTGGAAATATAATAAAATGTATATCGTTAGCTAAAATGCAAAAAGGCGTAACTAGCAAAAAATTCAAAATCGAATTTTTGATTGATTACAGTGTTCCGCAAAAAAAAATTATTTTAAATAAAAATATGTGCAAGATAGGGAAATTAATGAATGCCTTAAATTCAAATCCGTTTTTAGTTTTTGTCTAGCACGTACAGTTTTCTTAAAATGGGCGTGGCTAATATGACCCCCTCTCTAATCAAGGCGAAAACGCTAACTTATTTCAATATAACTCGACAACGGTTCGTTCGATTTTAATAAATTGAAAACTGCAAGATGCAAAATAAAATTACCTTAAAGACAAACTCATATGTGACCTGCTCCACGAAAAGGGATCTCTGCGCCGAAAAAATTTTTTTTTACTTTTTGAGTGATTCTTATAGGAAATTGCGGCACTTTCAAATGCCGCAAACCGCAAGTTTCTATGTCTTTTAGTTTTTTTACAAATCACCTGTAAAGATGAACATAATTAATGAAAAAATTTAAAAATGTGATATAAACAGATAATATATATAATAAATAAAAACACGGAAAAACGAAGCGCTTTTTTGAACGCGTTTTTCTCAATAACTTCTTTTCGGCGCAGAGGTCCCTTTTCGTGGAGCAGGTCACATATATTTTTTTCGATTTTCAACAGCTTCGGAGTTATTCAGAAATTAGTGGAGAAAAAAATATTTATAATGCCAAATGAAATTATTGTGTCAAATATTTTACATTTTTATTATTTATCGGAAAGCTAAGTATGCTGGAAATAAAAAAAGCTATAACCCAGCCAAAAATAAATGAACGCGTTTAAAATGAAATAGTGTTTTATAATTTCTTGAGCATTTGTTTCTTCGAATGCCATCGCATATTGTAAATAATGCTATAGTTTTTGAACTCATTAAAAACGCATGCGATTTTGCTGGGTAATATATTGAAATAAATATCCAGCGAAAAAGGCATGCAAAAACGGAATTAAATCAACACATTGACATATTTTCATAAAACAAGTTTTATCTCCAACCAATACCAAGAATACAATAGCTCAGTGGTAGGGAGTGTGCCTAGACCAGTGAACCGCACGCCATACCACAATTGTGGACAATAAGATCACACACATGCTTATGCTCTTTCATTTAGTCGTCAATGAGAAAGCGACGAATGAAGTTGTGAACGCATGTACGAATTTTTTCCTGGTTTTATTTATTTATTTCATAAATACTTTACAAAGTAAATTTGCAAAGTATTGTTGCACAAATATGGGCGGGGTAACTAGTAGACCATATGCCCAAGATGGTATTAACAGTATTTTAAAAAAGTTTTTGTGACTGACTGTACACGCCCTATGCCTTCACATAGGAAGTAGCAACGTGGTTGGTAATGCAATTCCACAAAAGAACCGCAAAAATATACGGTTATCCGTGGCAGATCAGTCAATCAGTGCGAGCGAGACGAAAAACCCTCGAAGGACAAACAACACACAAAAGCCTGACCGCACTTAAGAAATAATTACGATGACGCGAGAGCTGTTCTTCAACCCAGAGCTGCTTAACGACTGTTCCCGGTTTTATGTTTAGTTTTTTTGAACACACCGAACGAAATTAAAGTTCAAATTTAATAAATTTATACAGCAAAAAATAATTGTGCGAGCTAAAAAATATTTCGTGATAAAAATGCTTTTGGCATTATGCAATGCATTTTATGTTATCAAACATTTAAAAATAATAGGGAAGATAGTTTAAAAACGCATTTTAATAGTTTTCACAGCGCTGTGAATAAATTTAATTTGGAACTTGTACACTACATTGTTGAATGTATTATTAGATTGTTTACTTTCTACTTAAGTTTTTATTAAATTGCTTATTTACAAAAAATGTTCAAACAATTAATAACCACACCATGTATTTTAAATTACAAAACTTTTCTTCAAGTGTAACTTTAATTTACTCTCTTTTTTCGCACCAATACAAACATATTTTATTTTGCGGATCACTGGCCTAGACAGTGAGAACAGTGAGAACAGCACGGTTCGTATCCTGGCTGCGACAATTGTCTTGATTGTACAATAAAAATTAAAAGTCTTGATATTTGCCAATACATTGTGCCACCATCGAATATGGCACACACATTGGCGATATTATTGTACAATACGAAAAATTGAACAATTATATTGCAAGTGGGCCGCTATAGAGATTTTTTTTAGTTTGGCGCTTTATTTCGTTTTGGCGATTTTGTCGGCTTTGGGCGATTTTTTAATTTTGGGATTTTTTTGTTTTAGCGTTTTTGAAAGTTCCAAGAGTTTGTCTCTTACGGTTTCCAAGATACAACAAGTTGTCAAAGTTACATTTTAACTGATAGAATACCCTTTAATTTTGATTTATTTTAAATTTTGGTTTAATTGTTGTAGGTTGTATACAGTAACTTTGCAAATTTCCAGTGTCTATAATTGTAGGTGTATATTAAATGGAATTTTAAAACTTTTCCTTGCTCGTTTTGGAACAGCCTTTAATTTTTAACTATCATATGCTTGTTGTTGTAGCGGCCAAATTTCTACACATTCTGTCAAAATTTCAGGTGCGTAGCTTTTACGGTTCTCGAGAAAACAGCCTGTGACGGACAGCGCGGCGAAAACATTAGAGTTCCTTTTCACCCATGGTGTACGGAACCCTAAAAACAAATATTTATGTATTTTTATTCATGCAAGCATGCATCAGGCTATACATAAAAACCTGGCCGAGTTTCTGGAGCATTCTAATCTTATACCGCACAAGGCAGGTCTGTTGAGTAGCAACAGCACCTTTTATTTAAAGTATTTATTAATTAAATATTTACATTGCACATTTTAAATTCAAACTAAAAGAAAATTATTTTACAAATTCGTCTTACTTAACACTAAATTGTTCGTTTACTCTGTTGTTACTTAAAAGTCCTTAAGATAAAATTTAAACTATGTATGTATTTATTTCTTAACAACTAAAGTAATAAGAGATAATTAACTTTGTGTAACTTAATAATACTTGGCACTATAAAGGCGTTAACATAATTATTATAATTAATATTTAATTATTGGTTGAATAGTTGCTCTAATGCATCTTCATTTATGGCAATGACTAACATTATCAGGCCACCAAAAATAATGCCTACAACTTGAACTAATGAACTTTTAAGTTTGCCATTACTTTCATTAGCCATGGCTGGAACTAGGTCAGCAAATGCTATGTAAAGAAAGGAACCGGCTGTTCCCGCATAAATCCACTGAGTCATATTCGTGTGCAAATTCGCTATCAACAGACCAATGGACATGCCAACAAAACTTAAAACTGAACTAACGATATTAAGACAAATGGCACGTTGCATGGAGACACCAGTTTGCAGCAGCAGAGCAAAGTCGCCCAACTCATGTGGCAGCTCGTGGCACAAGACTGCAAATGCTGTTGCTAGACCCGTGACCGGATCGGATGCAAAGGCCGCTCCTATAGCTAAACCATCGGTTAAATTATGTAGAGCATCACCAATCACAACCATAAAAGCTACTGGCGTTAAAGCTCTTGATGGCTTCTTCATATCTATTTTGGTTTCGTTTAACATTATATTCAATTCGCGTACATCGCCGGATGGCAGCTCCCCAGACTTTTCAACGCTCAAAGCAGGCAACTGATTATTTAAGGATTTCTCATTATTATTTTGTGCAGTTGGGCCACTGTGACTATGGTGACTGTGTCCATGCGACCTTCCCTCATTGTCGCCTTTCAATAATGGCAAGATTGTTTCGATAATGTACATAAATAAGGCAGTGAAAAATGCACAAGCACAAATCCAAACCACACTCGTGTCATGCTTATGCGCTGCCTCCTCTTTTGGTTGATGGTCGCTCGTTTCTGCTGCAGAATGTTGACTAGCCAAAGCGTGAGGAATTAGGTGCATTAAAGCATCACCGCTCAGCGTACCTACAGCAACAGCCACCAAAAAACTAAGTATTTCCTGGTATGCTACCGTCTTCATGAGGGGAACTAATAATATTCCCAAAAGCCCACAAGCTGAGAGTACAAATATTGAAGCACTGGCGTAAACCCATGCTGAAATAAAAAGCATAACAAATGTGAACATATTTACATAAGTATGTACATATGTATGTATATTATGGAAAATATAAAGTATAAACAATTTGCAGTAGGAACAGAATTTTATATGACATACGCAGTGCTGGCGGTGGCATAATTTAAAGGGCGCCTAAATTTCGGAAAGAACCTTTGTTATACTTTTTTTTTATATAAAAGTGTAATGCATCACTGCGCTGCAAATGGAAATTTAAATGTGCCAAAGTGCTTCGCTGAAGTAGATAACGCACAATTAAATGTCAAATATGAGGTGAAAACATGGCTACAACTAAAAAAAGTTTATCAGCGAATTTTTATTGCATTTTTAATTAAAGTTTGCTGGTATAATACAGAGCAATGATGCATTTCCGAACTGGCAAGGGCCACTGTTTTTTTTTCTTACGCATTTGCTGGCAATGTAGTTGCGGTCTTTTGAATTCCGCTAATAAAACGTATGCGTGTGAAATTTTAAAGAATGTATTTTTGTTATTTACATCATTATCAATCAAATAGTCAACTTTGAATTTTTGGCAGTTACGCTTTTTGAATTTTAGATGACTATACATATCTCTCACTTACTTCAATAGTGTCATAATATAAAAATGCGATTTTTTAATTAATAGTTCAAAATAATTCGGTATTTCATATTTTATCTTGTGTACACAATTTCATATAAATAGCTTTCACTACCACCTCGTGAGAGAAGTATATTTTTTTTATTTTTTCATTGAGTTGTGTATAAATTGAAAACTTTAAATGCGTTTTCTGCAAAGGTAGTTTTTTTTGAGTTGCGACACTATTGAAGTAAATGAGCCAAAAGAAGTCATCCGATGTTGTTTGGCTCTCATTTTTTTTCTATGTAAATAAATGAAAAACTTCGATTCTGTTTTTTGATTATTTTTATTTGAACCTTTAGAATTTTATTGGTCAAGTCGAGAAGAGAATATCGGGCAAATGGGCGCCGTCACAATTGATTGCTCGTTTTATGGCATTTTTCATCACTTCGGCGAGAACTTCGGGCGACGGATTCTCGCAGTCGTGCCGAATGTTGCCCATGAGGGCTTCCAGGGTCTCGGGCTTGTTCACGTAAACATGGGACTTCAAAAAACCTACAAAAAAGTCTGGAACGGTTAAATCGGGGGATCTTGCGTGCCAGTGTAAATCGCCAAAACGAGAGATGAGGCGACCCTGAAAAAAATAGACACGATTATTCCGCGTTCTTGGGGAGTGTATCGCTTCATGGCTTGTTCACTTGTATTCCACATCTGTCTAGTTCACAAATTTCAAAATAGATTTGACATTGGCCGCCATTTGCAAAAATAAGAGCATCTTCCAATAGGGTGATTTCTTTTAGCCCAGCTGTTATATCAACTGATAAAATTAATACGAAATCATTTAAAAATTACACAATGTGACAAAAAAATAATACCTGTGACGAGTTGCTATTTCTCTGGTAGGTATTGTCGAGTATAACAACAATCTGTATTTGAAATTTTCCAAATACCCCCAAAATCTTGAGTTACGGCTGAAAACCCGGTTTTTCGTACCCGTATGCACTTATCAACCTCTAAATAACTTAAATACCAACTGATTTTGAATTTATAAACGGATTTAGAAAGAAGAGACTAAGACCTTTCGAACCATATATATTTTATTTTAGTAAATTCCAGATATATGTGTTAGACTTGTATCGAAATCTTTCAGTAGCTCGTTTTTGACACAAACCAATGATCAAACCCATTTACCACCAAACATATTTTTTTTTTGGTTTTTTCAACACTTTCCTACTTTGAATTCGTTCTTAGGCGGTATTTTTGTACTGGAACCATACTCCTTGTGACTTTATTTATAAAACATAATTGGTTTGCAGGTTTGTGTTAATAAATTCCTTAGAAATTGACTGAGCTATCAAATATTTTATTAAAAGACTTTTTGTTAAAAGAAACTATCTGCATGATGTTTTTCGCGTTCTGTTTATACGCTTTCTGTGTATTTAAGTTTCCAGGATGATGAAAGTACAATTTAATAGACATATATCAACACAAAGTATAAAATTGGTGAAAAAATACACACATACATATATCTGAAGCAAAATATATATGTATGAATCGAAAGGTCTTAGTCTCTTCTTTCTAAATCCGTTTATAAATTTAAAATCGGTTGATATTGAACTTAGTTAGAGGTTGATAAGTGCATACGGATACGAAAAACCGGCTTTTTACCCGTAACTCAAGATTTTGGGGGTGTTTGGGGGGAAAATTTCAAATACAGATTATTGTTATGCTCAACAATACCTACCAAAAAAATAGTAACATGTCCCAGGTATTTCGATTTCATTAAAATTTATCACACAGTGTTATCGGCCTATTTCCTTGTTATGAAAAAAAATAAACATTTTATTGTTGTTTTGAATAGAAGCGGTCTATCGAACGTTTTCTGTCGATATCGTGGGACAGACCGTATATAAATGTTCTTTTTTTCATAATCGATTTCAAAAAAATAATGAGTTAGGGCCTTTTTTAATTTACAGAATCCCAGATTGTATACCCAAAATCGTAAAAATTAAGGTATAGCACATTGGAGTAAATAAATGATATGTACAGTGTAGCCCCGATAATTTGACATTCGTTAATTTGAACTTTCATCCTTGAAAGATGACTTGAATTCGAAATTATCGGAAATCAACTGTAGTATAAAAAATTTTAAACATTGATAAACTTACCATTCCACAGCACTTTCTTCGTATTATTACCAGTATGCGTTAAGGGAAGTGATTGTATACACACTTGCTGATCTATTTGAGCCAAAAGAGCTGGACACAATTTCATAAATGCGACTGGAGTTAAACGCACATTGTTTACAAAATGATTGTACTCCTCTTCCCAGTCATGATCGTGGTTGTTTACCTCGAGCTTTGCAGCAGCAGCTGAAGACGATGTAAAAGTTTTATACAGTTTACGCTTATGTAAATCATCGTGGTCAACAACCAGACGTAAAACAGATTTTGGTGATAAACAAACATTCGCAGACAATGGAGCATCATCAAATGTAGCATCTGGAAGTAGTTGCAAAGGGGAAAATGGACATTTAATATAAATATAGAATTTAACAAGTAATTAATAAAAGGAGATGCACGCAAAGAAAAACTACATTCTAAACGTAAATTGAAATTTTCAAGATTGGCGTAATGTGTGATGTCAGTGTAGTTAATTGAAAAGAATCTTTACGTCAGTCATATTGCGTAACCTTAGCTAATTGATTATATTTTAGAATGGTGCATTAGAATTGGATTTTGCTCTTTTATTAAATGTAGAACTACATGCAAAAAAAAAAAACTCTTACGTTAATCTAACCAAGTGCAGTTGTCAAGTTTACAGTTAATGTAAATTGTTGTTGGAATTCAAAAAACCAAATGTTGTCTGGTTAATTTTTGTTACTTAATTTTTACTGCAAATTGTAGTTGCAATTTAGATAAATCAACTATATTTCGGGTTGAAATAACTAATTTGAAGTAGTTACTGAATTTGATAGTGCAAATTGTTGTTGCAAAATAACAAAAATACACTGCTACTGCGAAAATCTACAAAAAAGTAGAAAAAATTAATAGCACAATTATTAAAATATACCATTGAATTTCTTTCTGATTCTAAATGTCACCATATCCTTAAGGACGTGATACACTATCATACACAGTTGTGAGATTTTTAAGAAAATACAACCCTGGTATGATGGTGCTTATGAACATTTTCAAAAAACAATAACAATTGCGCTGATTTACACGGGCATAATTGTGCTGTCACAATTATGCCCGTGTAAATCAGTTTGTTGGTGAGAGAGGCAAAGAGAATGGTTTTGTGGTTGGCATAATTTTTCAACCATCCACAACCCCGCATTAGCAGCACAAAACCAATACACACACAACTTAAAAAACCGCAAATATTAAATGAATACGAAAAACACTTACATACACAAAGCTGTGTATACGTATACATTTTATACCAGATAAATTAGTCTCGTGTAATTTCGTAAAAAAAAATAGTACGGCTTAAAAACAGCGTTACCGTTGGTGCTACTAAAGTAGCAATTTGCCACTTTTTCGACTGCTTGGATACTATTGTGCTACCTTTACAAAATGCACCCAAATTTAATACTTTTTCTAATTTTTGCCACTTTTTGATACTTTTTACTGAATGAAGATATAGAATGAAGTATTTATTTAGATCCGGTATTTGTTAAATAAAGTGAGGACACTCACTAATCGCTCGATTAATGTTCTAGCTTAATCGGTTCGGTTTCATAAATCAAGTAATTTGAATAAATAAAAGTTCATAAATTATTTATTAATTTGAGTTTATTAGTAAAACAAAACAAAAAAAAATCATAAGTATATTAGTACTTCAATAGTTTAAAGAGATCTTCTAACACAATCTTTCGGAAAAATAATTTGGTTTAAGTGCTTAGGATTTAGGTGAATTAGTTTTGATAGAACTTGACTTGTAAAAATCCTTTAACTAATCGTAGATGTTGAGGAAATTGAAAGTAATCTATAATACAGATCATTTAGTTTCTTAGTTTTTTTCCTGGATTTCTCTAAGCATATAAAGCATTATGGCATTATAGTGCTGTTTTATTTATTTATTTATTTTTATTAATTAATATTGTTAAAACATTTCTTGTATTATTATCGATAGTTCCTTCTGTTGGCGGGTCATAATGTGACCCATACTGGCAGAGGTCAACGACGAACATTCTGCAAAAAAGTTTATTTCTGAATTTCTTAGTTTACGTTTTTGTATTTAAAACACTGTTGTTTGAAGAAAATATTTCAGAGTGCAGGTATAAAATAATTTAATTCGTCTTTCATTAAATCTAATCCTTAAAACTTAACAATTCCCTTAGTTTAACTAGAGTAGCAGAGTCTTTAATAAACTTTTTATAGCCACGTCCAAAGATTTTGAAGTTTTATTTGGGTGAGAATCACTGAACATACTTCTTTGTTTGTATGAAAAATTTGTATTTGAGACGAAACAAGTACTTAAACACACAAAAAAATACGCTATAATACTACAAAATATTTAAAAATTTGTTATTTCGGTTAATCGGTGAGTAAGTAATTTTTTATTATATGAATTATTTTTACATTTTGTGGCTTTATTGTATCACAAAAATAGTATATTTTAGTCTTTAAACATGCAAAACCTAATTTTTATTCTTGATGTTTTAAAAATGAGCAGATTTGTTTTAATTTTTCTTATTTTTAAGGCTGCCACATTTTTTTCTTAAAATCCCCTTTTTGGTGCTACTTTTTTTTAAATCCCCTTTTTGTGCCACTTTTTGAAATTTTACAACGGTAACGCTGCTTACAAATTGTTCTCGTGTAAACAACCTCACTCATCAGATTAGGGTTGTATTTTTTTCGAAGATCGTGCGATTGTGTGGGAAATAAAGTGCGTTTGTTTGTTTGTGACGCTTGAGTTTTATTAGTACACATCTTTTTTTTTTTTTTTTTGCAATTTTGCAATTTTTGTTATTAACTCACCAGTTTAATATCTTTGCTTGCATTTTACTTATGGCATCAGTGTAAACGTGAAAAATAACTGCAGCATACTTTTTCATAATATTTTGATTCTACAAAGTCGTTGAAATGTGTGCAGCTGCACCTAGTGGTATCATAAAAACTAGCTAGCCAATAGTTCCAAGGCCACAAGTGGGTTCTCAGTGACAAACATAAGCTAAAATTATGTCTGTTGTTGGTTAAGCATCATCAAGACAAGCTCAACGAATATGCAAACACAAATGAGTTACAGGGTTGTCAGATTTTTTCCCAACAATTTTGCAAATTGATTTTAAAAATCGCCAAAATTCGCCAAAATAAATTTTATGTAGTTGTTCTTAATATATGTACATTCGAGTATATTTAACAATACATTTGTTTTACACAACACTTTTTTTAATATAAATTTTAATAAAATAATCGCATAAAAATTTAGCAGAAAATCGCCAAAAGTAGAAATAAAATCGCCAAAATTGATTTCTCTTAAACTTTTCTCATCCAAATTCAAAACACATTATTTACTATAATAAATATAAGAAGAATTATCAAAATCAAATTGTTTTAATTTTTTAAAGACAAGTTTTGGTAGGATTTATTATTGAAACTACTCCTTCAACAAACTAATTTTTCTAAATTACAAAAATAGCCAACAAATTTATTTGTCGCCAGAAAAATCGCCATGTCGCCAAATTAAAAATTTAGGCGCCACACAAGCTGAAAAATCGCCATATCTGACAACCCTGATGGGTTATGATTTTCATTTGGTGGAAATCAACAGTACATATTATCAAAACCGATTATAAAATTTATTGAATCAATTGAAAAGTTTTGGTGTTTGTTGGGCATTGAGGATAAACGAACAAAAGTGCACAAAAACCCACAACTGCCCTAAAGTTGCTTCTAGTGGAGCAAAATGTAACGCTATCAGAATTTTAAACTACTCACCTCAATTGCACAACCATTCGTACTATTCCTTACAAAAACCTTTTTGGACACGGGAAGTATTTTTTACTGTTTATATACATATACATATGTATGTATACTAGTATGTACCCTGCAGAAAATGCGAATAGTGAAATTGTAGTGATTTACTAGTGACTTTGTCATCAGTACTACTGACGAATTGTACCCCAGACAATGCTTTTTGCTATAGACATTTAGTATGTAAGTGTCATTGAAAAGCAACTACTGACGTTGGTACTAATACTAATTCTAATGATAATAAAACTGAGTATTTTATTAAAAAATTTTTGTTTTAATAAAAAAATACATAAAAAAAGGGAACATTCGTTCAGCAAATAAGGATTTAGTTTGCTGTTTGTATTAAATATAAATGAAAAGTTCAAGGTTCCGTCGAATTATTAAAATCAAACATTTACGTATGAATCTGGACTTACTGGACTAGACTTTTTAACTGATCCCACAAAATCTTCTACAGGCTCATAAAAATTTCTACAATTATTTCATTTTAAAATATTTTTATTTTTATAATTACAAAATGGATTGCTTTTTATTTGTCTTTTGCAATTTCTTTTTATTGATTTTTTGATTTATTTTTTAATACATTTTTTTATTTGCCTTTTATTTTGTAAACTAATTTTCATAAAAACTTGAATTTTGCTTGAAGCCACTGTATTTTCAACAAACCAATAAAACATTAAGAAGAAGCATAGTTGTGTGTATGTATCTGACAAAATGTTTTCTACGCATCAAAAACAATGTTAATATGTAGACGCTCGTTTGACAGTGTCATCAATATAGTCGACAAAAGTGGTGACTTGGGGACACTTAGCCCCATGTTTTCTGCAGGGTACATACTTATGTAAATACATATGTATATGTGTGTATGTATGTGTATTTATAATATCCCTGCAGAAAATGCGAATAGTGAAAATGTAGTGATTTACTAGTGACATTGTCAGTAGCACTACTGACCAGGTGTACCCCAGCTAATATAATAGCCTATTGACATTTAACATTAGCTTGTCATTGAAAATTCACCACTAGACTGTAGCACTACTGACTAAGTAGTTTTTTTGGGACCACATGGAGACATTGGCACCAAAGATTCAGTAGTACATTTTAGTGACCCTCATCTACAATTTCATAATGTTAGGGCAACAAACTTAAACACATACATACATGTGTATTTTAACAGTATTGCACAACATAATAAAAAGAAAACCAGACTATTGACGCGTTCATTGACAATGTCTCTAACGTATCTCTACTCTTGCATAAAAGGAAAGTTGTCGACATTTCAACTAGTGCAATTGTCGCTATAGAAAAGAGTGTTGACATAGAGACATATGGTTATAGGCTGACTAGAGGGATCTTAAAACAAATCGTTTAATTCATAAATAAATACAATACACATTTAGCAGTTTTACTTTTGCCATTCAGATGGAAAATTATTCACGTGTCGTGGTAACGTTGCAAACAGTATTGGTACGTGCAAATATTTTTAATACATACTCGTATGTACATACGAGTATACGCATTGCACTTAACCGTATTTAAAGTAGCAGCTTTTTCATTTAAATTAATAAATATGTATGCATGAATAAACTTACGACTACATACCCAAATAATATTATAGAACAATAATAACCGTTGACTGATTTGTCAAGAAACGAACTGACGGAGTTTGATTTACGAAAGAATAATTGATTCTTGATTGTTTTATTTCACTTGTTCGCAATCACATTACTTCAACGAACTCTCTCAGCCTTCGAAATGCAATATTATTGCATTCTGGCAATGCCCCCATTTTTATATTTATGCATGTATAGTATACGCGCTGGCGCGCGCTCCATATAATTAACGGCTTGCCTTTGTATGGCGTTGACAACAAGTGTCATCGTTGCTTCCGTGTTGTGTGTCATATGTACCGTCATTTAATACAAAACAATTCTGCTCTAGACATTTGAATCAGTCAACTTAGTTATTTGCATTCATAAATTTTTTGGTTGAAATAAACTAATTAATTAACGATTATAAACTATTGTTGTCAACTTTCATTTAAATTAGTTGCATGTAAGATTCCGGAAAAAAGAATTATTATATGAGTATACACATGTATGTATGTTTGTATGTATGTAAGTGTACGTATAAATATGTATATGCCTATTATAATTGTTTTGTATGTTATTTAATAAATAAATTCACTTTGGAATGTATTTGACTTTAATAAGACGTGCTGCTATTTCATGTCTTATAAATATCTATATGGGACATACATATGTATGTATGTGCATATATGCATTGTATGCAGTATATGTTTTTACATACAAACATATGTTTATATGTTTTAAAAAATAAATATGTCAGATGATAGATATGCAGGTGCGTAGTTAGAGACATACATTTCAAGGCGTTTATAAGAGTGCCATGTTCGGCTGTACCGGATCTTATATCCCCTTCACTGCTGTGCGTACGGAATATGTACATATGTATAATACATACATATGTAAGTACACATGTACATTAGAGCGAGTCACCAAAAAAAGTGCTCGATGTACCCTCTTAAAAATGAACCTTGGACTTTTTTAAGATGACATTTAAAATATTTCGGCTCCAGCTTTGACTTCTCGTGAGCTGGACCATTTTGAAAAAGGGTCTATTTTTGCATGTTTTGTTAATTTGAGAATCTGTACACACAAAGATGATGTACTTGGCAAAAGGAAAAATTTTATACCCATATTGCCCTATTTAAAACGAAGGGTTACCACCCCATTGCATTTTTGTCAAAACGCGAACTAGCGCTAATTAAAAAAAAAAAAAAGCTGAGACCCGTATTTAATTAAATCGACTAAAGATTAAAATATGTTAATTTGGCATTTTTATTACAAACAACCCCGAACAAAAAAATTCAAAAACCGTTATTTTTTACAGAATATCCTTAAAAAAGGACATGGATGATCGTCCTTAGACAAATTGTTTATACAGTTGGACGCGCCTTAAAAAATCTTTCTTATGATACCCATATTGTATATGTTGGTAAGGAAACAGATTCTCAAATTGACAAAACATGCAAAAAGAGACCCTTTTTCAAAGTAGTCCATCTCACGTGAGGTCAAAGCTAGAGCCGAAATATTTTAGATGTCATCATAAAAAATACCAATGTTCATTTTGAGGGGGGTACACCTTGCACGAATTTCGCTTGAGTGGCTCTAATGTACATAATATATATGTATAATACATATGTAAATATGTAATTACATACGTGTATGTACGTATTTGTTTTGTGAAAGAGAAATGTGTAATTTATTTTTTGCTCTATTAAAATTTATAGTGAGGGTATGGGTATTTTTCGATTAAAAAATTCGATTCAAAGATTTTATTTTCAATATTAGCAACAGTTGAATATTTCATTCAGTACTCTGCATTTAATATTTGTTTAAAATAATATTTTCTATTTTTAAACTAAATGAAGAGAAATTAATTAGAGAGAACTTTAACATAGATCAGCTCTTTCCGATGGCAATTTATTCCATCAAAAGCAACTTGAATGCGCATATTTAAGTTAAAAGTGTTGTCAGCATTTACCTTAAGCCTGGGAGTTACTCTCTATTGCGATGCGAAAGAAAAATGCTACGAAATCGAACGATTGGTACTCTCTAATGCTTTTGCGCATTCGGGTTTCACATTTTTTTTCTTTTCTTTCGCAAGCCTGTTATCACCGCACTCTGTAATGCGAAAGCGTCTGCCAAAATCGTCCGATTATCGCAAATATCTTGCGATAGGTATGTAAATACCAAACGCAAAGGGAAAAAACATTTGAGTACGTTGAAAAAATATTTCTAATTGATATTAAAATCGTTATTTTTAGAGAAAATTAAATTATCCAAGTGCAAGTGCAAATGTGGCTGATCTAACCATCAAAACCATCATAAATCAAATTTGATATGGTTGAAACGTAGTATTTTTTCAATGCTGAGCAGACCTCTAAGCATTGTGAGACTGCTGCGATAGACCTAAGGTATGGTCCTGACCAATTTGATGTTGATATCCGCCTTGGCCAAGTAATTTTAATACGGCGACTAGTTTTATAATAGTTGGAATTGCTCTGGATCTCCTTGAAACTTTTATCTCGAGTTGAATAGTGTTTAGAACATACAGAAACGCTTCCTTATTCAAACGGAAATTTTGAAGAGAGTATATTGGACTTACATATCTCTTAAGACTCGTCCTACACGGTCGTTTTCCTAATCAAGCACTATTTTACTTTCAATTAAAAACTGTTACACTTCACTTTTTCCTAACTTTCCTTTTCTGAAAAGACGTTTTTTACATATTTTGGCATTTCATTACTGTCAAAATTTGCCATGTTTCCTTTTGCAAAGTCACTGTCACTGCTGCCACTTTATCAAAGAATTTTGCGAAAGTAATTAATAGAGAGTACCAAATTGGCATCTCATCGCATTTAGCTTTCGCATCGTAAGTGCTTTCGCATCGCAATAGAGAGTAACCCCCCTGGTACTCTGTTCGAAATTTCACGCGAAATGTAAAATATAAAAAAATTTCACATGAAATAATCATGAAAAAATGTTGCAAAACTTGTACTCTGTTCAACTCGTGAAAAATGTATGAAATGTATCTGGCAACATTTTCTTGCAATCTGCGAAATAATGTGACTGGCATTTATTTCGCGTGAAATATTGACAGCTGATGTTTATGCTTACACAAAGTAAATTTATATAAAGTATATGCAAGTACTCAGGTGATTAATTTTTTTCTCGTGTAGTGTGAATGCCTGAATGTCAAAAGTTGCTTACAATTTTCGTACGCCATTTTGTTTTGTTTTGCTTTGTTATACACAATTGTGTATACTGAAAACGTATATGAAAAAGTTTAAATAAATTTTTACTTAAGCAATGTGTTACAAAACATTTAAAAATAATTATATTTAATTATTAAAGTACATATGTATGTATTCTTTATTATACTTATTTCACATGTTAAAGGTTTATCAATTAATAAATTTACTTTGGTTTTGTCTATCCATGCATTTTCTTTTTGTTGTATGCAGATCTGGGACTATTGCATTAAATTAGCAAATGCATTGACCATTTTCCCGCAATAAACCAAATCAATGCAAATGCAAATTTATTACATTAGCACTAACTTTAATAATATTAGTGTAATTTTTCTTGCATATTACTAAAATCCCTTCAAAGTAATTCATCAACGTTGCATTGTTATTTTTAGTGCACTATTTTTTGCAGCACTAAACACATTATGAATAGTATTATTGCATTATCAGTGAAACATATAGTGCAAAATATAACGTAAATATGTACATACATAAAAACATACGTACATACATAAATATGTAAATTTTTTCCTCTGTACATATCGTCATCCAAGACGAAAAATCATATCACTACGTTTTTTATATTTTTTCGAGAGAAAGACAAAACTTGATGAAATTGTTTCAAGCGGTAGAATTTTTCGTTTATAAAATCACCATTTTTTTAAGATATAACTTTACAATAAACGAAAACCTAAGTTCTGATCTTTTGTCAATTGCACGGTTTTTCAAATAAGCTCGAGATGCAACGTACTTGAAGTATGAAACTTTTTAATTTTTTTTCAATTGGTTCTGAAATCTAGTTTGTATTTATATTAACAGTTTTTTTTTGTTAATTTGTATGTACGTACTTATAAAAGTGCCCTCAATGAACTTTAGTGTATTTTATATTTTTTATTTGCGCTATCTCCTAAAAATATTTTCAAGTTTTATTCAATTTTACTGTGTACAATATGTCATGCGATTAGCTGCTAATGCAATATTAATCCATTACTTTTAAGAGATTTCATTTAAGTGCAAAAAATAGTGCACTACAAGCATCAAATTTAAATTTGCACTAAAATTTTTGTTTTTCAATCAGTGCTTATGCAAAAGTAATGCAAGTTGCCCAGGTCTGGTTGTATCCATCTGTTTTTGACATTCATCCATTATTCTTACACAAACAAATCGCCTGTTGTTTTTGTACTTTCTTAGTTGTTGTAGACCTGCATATACTTTATATAAATATGCTTTGTGCTTACAAAAGTCGATCAATGTTGCATACTTCTAACCAATAAAAACGATTATTTTTTTTTGGAAAAAATAATATGAGCATCACTTGTTACGTGTCAAATTTTTCACGCGAAATAGCCAACGTTGCTGAAAAATGTTCACAACTTCGAACAGGGTACTAGGCTTTACACCGAAAACTGAATGAAATATGAAAGTACCCATAAAGATAGTAAAGGCTCAGTTAGCCGACTGTAATGTAATGTAACTGTAATGTAGGAAACAGCTGATCAATATTTTTATATGAAAAGTAAATTACGTTACATTACATCTCTATAACCATTTCCATTACTTTTCACACAACAATATCGATCAGCTGTTTTCTACTGTTGCAGTTACATTACATTACAGTCGGCTAACTGAGCCTTTAAAACGTCTGCAAGCAACCTAAAATAATTACACACATGCATATGCGTGTCATATGTTTAAAGATTGCTTTTCATGTTTTGGCCGCACAGTTTTCGAAAACGGCTCATAGTGCATCGTTTTACATGCATCTCTTTTTCATGCTCAAGTTTTGATTTTGTATACCTGTCTTTTTCTTTCGCGTTATAAAATCAACATTTAAACAACAAAAAACTGATGCATGTAAAATCTGACTAAATTTAACTATGATTTTTATAAAAAGCACCACAAACTAATGCAGGGGTGGGAAAGTTGATATGATCGTCATTTTGATGTTCAAAAATCTTGTTACTACGATTATTTGATACTCTCAAGATAATTTTTGTATTGTACCTAAATACATACCATATAATACAACTTATTTGATATTTTGTGGTATTTAATAAAATTTCATATTACAAAGGTCCCATTGACACGTTCTATTGCCATAGAATTTGTCGATTTTTTTCAGCAGAAATGAAATGAAACGCACGTTAATTTATTTTGTCGCTAAGAATGCTCTTTAAAGATGTATTTAATGTTATTTCCATGTAGTAAAAATTAATAAAAACTCAGTTACATGTTGCCAAGCAATGACCATCGACTTGAAACATGGAACCGATATGGTATTGCTTTGAAGTTTAATTGTGCTTCGTAAAACCAATGAGTGCCCATATTTTACGTAGCAGCAAAAAAAGCTTATGGTTGTATGGTAAAACTAGATTTTGGTTTACAAATTGTACGAATATAAAATATATCTTGAGTAAAGATATTTCTAAAATATACTAATGAAAAAAAAAAATAGTTTTAGTTAATTAATTTTATATAACAAAAAAAAAAAACTCCAATTGTCCGGCCCTGCAACCGTTTTTTTGATTATGCTAATTTTCAATACCAATCTTTTTTAGTGCAAATTCTGAGTCATCAGTCCAAAACCAAAGTCTCTGGATGCTTCGCAAAATCGACTTCACGTACAAACAGACGGACATCGCTTATTCGACAAACCCAGAATATATGTAAGAGGTCGCATATGTATGCATGTATGTATGTATATTGTGGAAATTCCACGCGGTGGAGCGTATATAAAATGTGCAATAAGTTGTTTGTTTGTTAGTTAATTATTACTCGTAAATTAAATTTATTTTACTATATTTTGCTTTAGCAATCTGCTCACGCTGGCAATTGGCGCCATTTAAAGAAAATTAAAATCTTTCAACAGTTTGATTAATTTGGCACCACCTTTTATTATTGTATGTGTGTATTTAATTCCAATGCATTTAGGAATAATTATTTTTGCTGTTTTTCAGTTATTCAAAAGAGTCGCAAAAGAAAAGTTTTTTTATCTTTCAAAAGTTTTGAATTTGTTTGTATAAATTAATAACTATTACTGATTTTACTTGCGTGTCAATATAAATTGCATATGCAAAGCAGGTTTTGAAAACAATTAGATCAGTAAAATTTTGTTTATAAAAATGTAACTTATTTTAGGTACTTAATACATTTTCCTTTTATTTTTTAAATATACACATACGAGTACTATAAGCAATTTCATTAACAAGTTGTAAGACATCAAAACAATAATAAATATCACTTAATAATCATTTGTAAATTATTATTTGACTAAAATAAATATCTATAAGTATATGGAAATTGTAATTGGAAAATAAATTTATCAATAAATGTTTTATTGTACATTTAGTATGTCACACAAATTGAAATAACAAAACACTGATCTGAATGTGCATACATACTCGTACATCTGTATGTATGTATTTCTAATTCAAGTACAAGTTCAATTATGGTTTAACATCTTTTCAAGCGCATAATTACTATGATGGATTCAATCACAAATACGTACATAAATATTTACTAAATAAATGAAATTGTTGTACAATTTATGCTTATTAAATTATGTACGCAAAAGCCGCCCCATTGTCAAAAGTAAGTTACATATTTATGAATGAATGAAAAATGCAAATGATTGTAGGCAGGAAAAAAAAAATAAAAAATCACGCATGTACGAAATATGTTACTAATTTTTTTAAAATTATTTCTTAAAAATTAAAGATAAAATAATACGAGGGTGGATCATTAACTCGGTGACTTTTTGAAGAATAAAAAGTTATTTTATTTTTCAACCTAGTCTTGTTTGAGTTCTAGACACTTAATCCAACGTTTCTCCAGTTTTTGTATCCCTTCCAAAAAATAGGATTTTTCGAGGTCCCTAAAATAGGTCAATAATTTCATCGTTGGAGCCGAGCGATTTCTTTAGGTTTGGAAATAGGAAGTAGTCACTATGACCTAAATCCGAAGAATATGGCAGATGAGGTAGCAATTCGTAGCCCAATTCATAGAGTTTTGCCATTGAGACTGCACACGTGTGCAGCCGTGCATTATCTTGATGAAAAATAAATTTTTTCTTGGCCATATGGGGTCGTTTTCTTTTTAAATCCTCATTAAATCGGTCTAATAAGTTGCCATAATATTCGGCGTTTATTGTTTTTCCCTTTTGAAGGTAATCGATGTGGATCCCAAAAAACTGCTGCCATCACCTTATTGGCCGACAAATTTACCTTGTCCTTCTTCGGAGCAGGTTCACCCACAGAAACCCATTGTTTAGACTGCTGCTTGGTCTCCGGAGTACAGTAATGGATCCATGTTTCGTCCATAGTTACAAAACGCCGCAAAAACTCATTCGGATTGCGGTTAAACAACTCCAAACAATCCTTTGAAGTTGTCACACGTTTACGTTTATGGTCAATTGAGAGCAAACGCGGCACCCATCTTGCAGACAACTTTCTTAAGCCCAGCTGATCACTTAAAATCGAAACACACTGCCTTATGAAATGCCTACGGCATCAACAATCTCACGCACTTTTACTTTTTTTTCGACCTTTTCGGGTGTACTGACCTCAATTGGCCGTCCAGAACGTTCAGCGTCATTTCTACTTGTGCGACCACAGCGAAAGTCAGTAAACCACTTTTTTACCATTGAAATCGATGCAGGTTCCCCATAGTATTTTTCGAGCTTTTCCTTGGTTTGATTGATGAAAAAATAATGTTTAATGAGCACTCGAAATTCACTTTTTTCCAATTTTAGAAAAATACACGAGGTTGTGTGTTTTGAACAGCTGTTAAACGCGACACTTGCTCAAAATTGGACAGTAGTCTATTAACAGGTGGTACTTAATAAGAACAGTGTTGCATTTCATATAACTACGAGGGAAGTTCAAAAAGTCACGGACTTATTGATCCGCCCTCGTATATATTTTAGCAGTAATTTTTACTATATTTAATTTTTACAAAATGAGTTTGGGTAAAAAGCTTAGCAAAATACGAGCTATGGAAACGGTATCCGTACAAAAAAATCATGGGCCTTATCGCGATTGACGTATTTCGTTTTGTTCGTTAATCTATTACAAAAACGTCGATGTCGATGTCGACATACGTCAGCCACAATAATCATATATCCATAACAGCATAGTGACAGTTTTACAAATTTTGTGATTGTTATTCTCAGGCTAAAATGTCAAATCGGTTAGAAAGCTGGCGGTATACCACCGGCGTAACAAATATCCCTCATAAAATGGAGCTATAAACTATGGCGTGTCTCTAGGGTATTCATTTAATCGGGGTTTTGCTTTAACCGGTTAATCGCTCGATTAATTAATCGAGGTTTTGGCTTAATCGGTTAATAATCGATTAATTTCTTTATTAACCGGTTAACCGATTAATAAAGTTTTTTCATATATCAACTAATTTGAACAAATAAAAGTGCATAAATTATTTATCAATTTGAGTTTATTAGTAAAACAAACAAAAAATAAACATAAAAATCATAAATATGTATATTAGTACTTCAATAGAGAGAGATCTTCTAAGACAATCTTTCAGGAAAATATTTGGTTTAAGTGTTTAGGATTTAAGCGAATTGGTTTTGAAAAATCCTTTCACTTATCATAGCTGTTGAGGAAATGGAAAGCAATCCATAATACAGAATATCTAGATTCTCATTCCTTTTCCTGGATTTCTCTTATATATAAAAATAAAATCCTTCACTATGCCAATAAAGTGCTATTTTATATATTTTTTAAATTCTTAACACTTCTAGTTGTTTCGGTTAATTTTGTTAGAACATTTCTTGTATTACTATCTTAGTTTCCGTTTTTGTACATGAAAACACCATTGCTAGAAGAAAATATTTCAGAGTGTAGGTATAAAATAATTGAATTCGTCTCTCATTAACTCTAATCCTTAATTAAATCGTTGGCAACCGTACTATTGGCTTTTATTAAATTATTAAACAAAAACTTAATAATTCCCTCTAGTTCAATTAGAGTAGTAGAATCATTACTAAAATCTTTTATAGCCACGTTCAAAGACTTTTAAGTTTTACTTAAGTTAAGACCACGAAAATACTTCTTTGTTTGTATGAAAAATCATTTCTAAACACCTGTATACTCGTACACTACGCAGAGCTTCAGCTGTCGACATGTTCGTACAGTTTTCGGTTTGACTGTCTACTGCTTTAAATAAATACGAAGTTAACGAAACAGAAATGTTTGTGTTTATGTGTTTGAATGTGTGTTTTGTGTGTGTATGAGTGTTTTTTCCTGTATGTACAAATATCACCAGCGATGCCAATTTAGATTTAGCGCGTTTTAACTATGCCAAACGAGCTTTTTTTCGTCTTAGCGCGTTTACTAAAAAAGCGCTAAATTAGCGCGTTTTGAATGAAGTCATCATCACTTCAGTTCAATATTTTTTTTTGCATAAATTTAACAATATTCTAGTATTCAAAACTCATAATATTTTTTAAATTGGTTAATGATGCAGATGTCGCAAATATAATTCCCTTGACTATGGTTATAATTAAAAACGCATTTTAATACTGTAAATGGCAAACATTTTGAAATTTCACAACTAAAAATATGTACTCGGACCAAAACAATTAATGTTACTTATTAAGCATCTATTCTAACTGTAGTATAAAAAGCATTTGAATCGAAAAACTATTCGACAATTTATATAAGTTGTTACAAAGTTTTGCAAATAAAATTAAAATAAAAACGAAGGATTTCGATTATTTGGAAGGCAATTCTGATTCTGTATTCAATAATTTTAGTTATTTAGGATACAATTTCGAAGAAACAATCACCTGTATTACGTATGTCGAGTCGAATTTTCGTCTACGAGAATTTTGTTCTAGATTAAAGAAAATGTGAACAAGTTTTCTTTAATCTAGGACAAAACTGTCGTAAACGAAAATTCGACTCGATATACGCAATACGGGTGAATATTATAAAATCTGAAAAGTTACTAAAAAAATTAATTGTATTTACTAATGCACATGTACATACATTGAATTTTATTAAAATTTAATTTAGCGCGTAGGAAAATAGCGCGTTTTTTGCTATGAATAGTTGACAATGTTGTAACTTAGCGCGTTTTAGCGCGTTTTGCGAAGGGGAACAGCGCGTTTGGGTTACAAATAGTTGTCATCGCTGAATATCACAGTAAAACAAACAACAACATTTACGGAATTGAAACTGCAAAATCAAAAAAAAAAAAGAACAAAAAAAAAAACACAAAACATCTCTACTACGTTAACTTCCGAATTTATTTACGGCCTGTCCCACGATGTCACTAGAAATCGTTCGATCTAATACTTATATTCAAAACAACAACAAATTTTCTAATGTTATTGTTGTTTGCAATACAAGTTGTCGATCGAACGATTTCGAGCGACATCGTGGGACAGGCCGTTAAAGCAGCATTCAGACAAACAGTAAACTTTTCGAACATATTGACAGCTGCAGCTCTTCGTTGTGATGGCTATTCGTTTATTGTGTTAACTTCTACAGCGACACTTGAATTTTCAGAAGCAGAAGTATGAGCAGAAGCAAAAGAACATACTCAAATGAGAAGTTTTCAAACGCTGAAATCATGACTACAAAAGTACGCATACGTTACATAGAATTTGGAATAATTGCACATAATGTATACGTATGTATAACTGTATCAATAAGGAAAAAGTGTTTGAGTCATATTTTACTGTATTGTAGGACAGTTAAATTGGGAAATTCGTTTGTACATATCGCTCCTTTATTGCAACGTAGTCATATCTCAAAAAATTAATTTTTCGAGTTAATGATGCAGAATTAATCATCATATCGTTATTTATATTGTGTAAAAATTTCATAGAAATATTTTGTTTACTCAGCTCTTGCGAGAAAAATAAAATTTTCTTTTTCCATTAAGATAAAACTTTCAATTAGTTTTCTGGCGAACTAGTTTTTTTGAGTTATGACTACGTTGCAATAAATGAGCGATATGCATTTGTATTTATAACTAATATAATCAATTTGAAACATACCAAAGTATAAGCCAAATTAACCTATTATTAAATATGAGATTATAAATCGAAAAAAGATAAGTCGCAAGTCATGGCGCTATAACTTGCTGAAAATTGCACCAAATAACTGAGATTTTGTCCAGGGGTACTTCTGACTATGAAGATTACAGGGAAATCAAATGCATTTTTTGAATTTTTTCTTATTACTTAACAACTCCTCGTACGCTTTTGTCTTAACATCTCACACAACCTCGCATTTCATAAAAATGTATAAACTCTCTAAACAAATAATTTTCCTCGTCGAACAACTGAGACTTTTTGGTACACACTATCAGTCAAAAACCAATATGGCCGCTGACTGGCACACAACCGGAAACATTTTTCTGATTGACCGTTGACTCTCGAAATTTGTGTTCACACTATCGATCAAGAAAAAATTTGAGCAAAACTGTCACTCATGTTCGATAGTGTGTACTCTAGTTTAGGAACTGCATACATAAATATTACAAAATATTTAATTTGTCCGCTTTTACAAAAAAAAAAGTGTTTCAACAAAATTTGCAACGAATTGTCTTTTTTAGAAGCTTCTGTATTATAATCCTATATATATACATAAATTTATAATATTAATTTAATTATTTTGAAACGTGTAAGGAAAATCAACAATTAATAAAACTCGTTTGTCAATACAAAGTTGCTAATTTTTATCCAACAAATATTGACTCAACGTGAATTTGCATGCTAATTCAAGAAAATGACTAAAAGTCAATATTTATAGAAATACAAACATATATTGACACCGATTAGTAAATAAACATGTTATTAAATTAAGCGTTTAACAAAATGTTTATGTATTTACGAATAAATACATACATATTTACTTTTACTTTAATTGGAATGACAACGTAATTTAAAAAAAAAATATAGAAACACATTTTGAAATTTTTGTTTTTGTTTTTAATTTAAAACGATAACAAATACATATTGTTATTGCAATAGAGCTGTTGTTTTTTTATGGATCTTCTTAATTATCGCAATAATTTAAGATAAAAATTCTCAAAAGTAAAGTCAAGGTAATTTGAAATATAATGTTAAATGATCATCTTTTAGCTGATGATCGTCAAAGTAAATATATAGCACTTAAATAACACACATATACATACATACATACATATGTACATATTTATCTACCCCCATACCAAATGTTTCGATTTTTCTTGAAGTCAGACTTGTCGCACCGAATTCGTTAAGACATTTCGGTCGTTCTCTGAACATTTTTTAAATAAAAACTTTAAAAATCGCTAAAACTTTGATTTACATACACGTAATTCACACGTTGATTTTTCAATGATTTTTGGAGTTTGTAGACGAACCGTATAGAAAATCAAGAGGGGGTAGAAAAAAAAATCAAATTTTCCGTTCTTCGTTTTTTTTTAATTTTTCTTTACACTTATTTGAATTGTTGGTATGTTGCTTTATTATATTTTTTCATTCAATGTGACAACAGCTTTTTATAATACAAAACAGTGTTGCCAGCAGTAGAGGGAAAGTACTACATGTAAGTATTTAATAGTGCGTTCAGGCTGACACGAAATTAAGTAATTTTAAGCTCAAATTACGAACGAAATCAAAAGTGTTCATGCTGTTCCCTGAATGACATTTGAGTTGATTTCGCAAACACCTAATTCATTGCTGTATACATTGAAGTACTTTTTTCAGTTGAATAAGCTCTTTGTTACACTTACACAAATTTTCCTTGTAAAAATCGTCATAAATATAATAATTTTCAATCTTTTAATCTCATATTGAATTTAAAATTATTTTATTTCTTTTATTTGTTGTTTCTCATAGTTGTAAATTTATTCATGTTTGTACAAAAAAGTAGTTTTAGTACAAAAACAGCGATGTATATTGTAATTTCTTGTTAATTTCATAGAAATTAAGTAAAATAACTTAATTTGGAATATGTCAAAATATATGGGAAATTACTTAATTTCAACTTGATTTCGACCGAAATCACGAAACTACTTAATTTAGCGTCAGCCTGAATGGGCTATAAAGGATTGTATTGAATATCGGACAAATATTTTATTTAGGCCAAAATGTAGATACTTTTTATTATCAGATTGCATTTTTTGTGCTTAAATGTAAAAATAACTATACTCAAAATATATTTTTGTCAATAAACCGTTTCAAAATTTGGTTTTGCTCGAAATTACATAGACTTTTATCTAATGGCAAGCACCTCAGGAAATCGAAAATGAGCATCCACTAAACAATGATTTAATAAGTAAAGATATTACTTACAACTATCTAACTTAAATCTTAATCTTCTGATTTTTTTTGTCTTTGTTTAAATTAAATTACTAAATTTGTGTAAATATTTTCGTATGGGAAAGTTTTTAACATGTAAGGAAAACCGGATTTTTTTAATATCTACTGGCAACCCTGCAGTGCACTGATAAGATTTTTAAAGGCTAAAAAAAAATCAAATCTATGTATATGTTTTTGGAAGCTACTTTTAAAGAGAATTTAAAATAGAAAAAAATTTTTAAATCCTCGTATGAATTGGGCCATACATACGAGTATGTATAAGTTTTGTTTTAAATGTATAAATATGTAAAAAATGTAAGTAAGTATGTATGTATGTATGTAATAAGTATGTACATATATGCAAGATATTTCGATAAAATAAGAAACATAACATTGAAGCGGTACTCTGCTTATACACAAAAAGAAACCGTACACTGAAACAAAAAAGCATTCTTAAAACAAAAATTTTGCGTTTTTGTTTCAAAAATGCTGCATTTTTAAAAATCATTTTTAAAATAATATTAATACACAACATTGTTTAACGAAGCAGTTCTAAAACAAAAATGTGCGCTTTCATTTTAAAAATTTTAAAAACTTTAATGTTTTCTTATTAAAATAAAAATTATAATTTTTGAAATCATAAAAAAAAGAAAATGTATTTTAAAAATTATAAAAACAAAAATATTTTATTATTATATCAAGAATTTTAATTTTTTGAAATATAAAAATAATATTTTTTTCCCCGAGTAACATTTTATATTTGTGTCGTGTTAAAAAAAAAAGAGAATTAATTTCTTATTATGATCAAGTGTATATTAATGTACTCGTACATTATCCTGTATGATCCTTGAGCACAATAAGTTAAAATTATTGCGAAATTTAAAAAAAACACGGTGTTCATAATAGCGAAATTTTTTGTTAATGCTCGTCAGCGCTTTGGACTATAGTCGAAAACCGAAAATTGTTCATAATAAGGACATTTTGATTCCAAAAAAATTAAAATTTTTAATTTTAATACGAACCATCGGTAATTTGAAAATTCTCTTTTATTAATTTAAAACATTTCATTCTTAATTTAAGAACTCTCCATTATTAATTCAAAACATTTAATTTTTTATATAAAAATAATTAGTTTCAAAATAAAAATGCTTCATTATTACTTCAAGAATATTTCATTCTTAATTCAAAAACATAAGTTCTTAATTTGAGTATGTTTAACTTTATATCAAGGTTGTTGTTTCTTAAAACAAAAATAATAATTTTTCATTCCAAAATAGTTTTAATTTTTAAGCAAAGAATGAAAATTTTTAAAATAACACAAAACAAACTTAGTTCTATTTCATAAAGGTTTCGTTTTTAAAATCAAAATGTTTCTTCTTGATTTTAAAACTTTCTTTTTTGGGTGTACCTGCATGTCGATGCGAATTCGTACCGACATATCGTTGAGATTTCTTACCGACATGTCCTTACAATTTCGTAACTAAATATCGTTGCGAAGTCGTGTCAACCATTTTATATAAAAAATAGTTGCGATTTTGGTAATATTTCGGTTTGTTTCGAAATCGGAAGATTTTTTCGACTCGTCGTTACAAATTCTTTACAAATTCGGAGCATTTAATTGGTTTGGTGGGTAAGTATGTAAATAAATAAAAATTCATTAATCTATGGATTCTAGTAGTGCTTACCATTTTCTCGGGGGTGTCTGTGTTTGGGATCATGCATTTCTTTAAATTCCAAAATAAAATCTTTTTCTTTTCTGCCATCATTATTTTGTTCATGTTCACTAGTTCGTTTTTGTGCTTTTTTCTGAGCAATTTGAACATCATCTTCGTCTTGCAGCAATTTAATGGTTTGTATATCCATGTACGTTTTTATTTCATCATGATTTTGTGCAAACCCATTTGGATGGTGCTCGTCTATCGTATGAGAAGCTTCAAATTCAATATGCCCTAAACCCAAGCTGTTCATTAAATGTTCCAGACCCTGTTGGAAAACGAGTCATGTTAATTAATCTTAGAAATAAAAGAGATCAAGAGATAAAATGGTAATGCAAACTTGCACAAGAAAAGCAATTTAAGAACAATATTTAAGGGAATTTAAAGTTATTAGAGTATATTACATATTGATGGCTTAATATAAGAAAGGCGTAACACGAATTTTCTATATTTTATAGGAGAAGGAAACAAACCAAATAAAAATTAAAGCATTTATATGAAAAAATAACGTTTTAAGTGGCCATAAGTCGTTTATTTTTAATTGTAACATACTTCGTTCTTTCAGGAAGATGTAATGATTTGCTAGCTGCCATAAAGCGTCAAAAACGCCATTTCGAAAAAACCGAGATAAGCCGATTTTTTTATTGTAAAGTGTGCCGGGTGGGATATTGTGAAAATTTGAAGCAAATCGGACAAAGTTTTCGAGGCGCGCATTGAGGTGAAATGTCAGATATATGCAAAGTTTACTATTTACATAAAATAAATTTTTAAAACTCGTCAAGTTTCTGCATTATTTTACAGAAATATGTAGATTTGTTTAATTTAATGAAAAGTACAGTAAAGTATTTCTTTTTCTGGAAATTAACCCTGGCATCTCCTTTGAGTTCGAAGTGAGCCATTAAAGCTAAGTTGTTTAATATTTTTCAATATTTGGTGCAAATTAATAGATACTTTTATTTAAATACATGCATTAAAAAACAAGTCTTCTAATTGTGTACTGTAATTAGGGTCCGTACACTAAAGGTGAAAAGGAAGCATATTGTTTTCGCTACGTCTGTTTTCTCGAGAACCGTAAGAGCAACGCACCTGAAATTTTCACAGAACTTGTAAAACTTTGACCGCTACGACAACAAAAATATGACAGTTAAAAATTAAAGGGTGTTCTAAAACGAGCGAAGAAACATGTTAAGCATTTAAAAAAAGCAAAGTCAAAGGGTGTTCTATCACAAAAAAAATTAATCGCTAAAATACAAATATATTACCAAAAAACTAAAAAAATTGGCAAAAACCGAAACGAAAAAGGCGCCAAATTAAAAAATCGCTAAGACTAAAAATATGTATTGTAAAAAAATGGCCAAAAAGTGAAAAAAACGCCAAAAAGAAAACAAGCGCTAAAACTAAACTAAATCTCCAAAAACTGAAAAAATCGCCAACATCGAAAACAAACGCCAAAACTTAAAAACGCCAAAAACCGAACAAAATTCCAAGAATGAAAACAGCGCCAAAAACCGAAAAAAGTTTACCAGCCACTTAAATACTTTCTGCAAAAGGGAAGATATTCGATTGTATAGGAGATGTAACCGAAATGTAAGAATCTGCACATTACTTTCCACATCGTCAGCCCATTATTGGTTTGACCTACCGACCATTTAAAAAGAAGTGAGCTAGGTATGGAATATATATATTTTGAATATCTCCTTTCTGAATCCAAAATATTTTTCGCGAAACTAATTATGGTTTCTGAGATATTTAGCATTCATTTTGCTCCATTTCAATTATTTTAAGGTTTAATAAGTATTGTTTTGCTGTACATGCCACAGTTTGGCGTTTGCGTCAAATTCTTCATACAAAAACATGTGAAGTAAAGTTAACTCTTGTTTTGCTTCATTTCTATAAGAAATGAATAATAAAAAAAGAAGGTGGCATAAGAAAAATTCAACAAGCAAAAACATCACCACTCAGAAGCAACCGCCGATTAAATATTTTAATATAAACTTATTAAACACTAAAATAAAATAAAAGATAATTATGCATGTTTGAGTATAACAGAAATCATTTAATTTCATTCTTTATATTAAATACATTTCAATTACTTGTTTTTCTTGTGCAAGTGTGTAAGCGGATCGATAGTTAAAAGTATTACGGCGGTGACTTCTTGGTCGGCGTTAAACGATCGACTTGTTTCTCTAGACAACAAGAAAAATAAACAAAACAACAAAATTCTCAATTCACAGCAGTAAAGTATACGTATAGAACACAAATATAATTTTTAAATAAACACAAATATAATTTTAAATAAATTAAGAAAAGTGGTGTATGCGGCACAAAACATATTTTTACTTTTAAAACAAAGTAATTTAATTTCTAACTCTATTCGTGAAAGTTCACTAAGCAATGGTGAAAATACAAAAAATTCTATCGGGTATACTTTGAGAAAACTGCATGTAAACCTTCTTTGTCGTTTTCTCCATTCCGACTTCTTGGCATATGCTACAAACCAATAATGGGCTGACGACATAACAATATCTATCAGCTGTTTCCTACCGTTGCAGTTACATTCCGTTACTGTCGGCTAACTGACAGTGAAGCCAATTTAGCGCGTTTCGCGCTAGATTTAGCGCGTTTTAACTATGCCATAGCGCGCTTACTAAAAAAAAAGCGCTAAATTAGCGCGTTTTGAATAAAGTCATCATCATTCAGTTAAATATTTTTTTACTTTTTTGCATAAATTTAACAAGTTTCTAGTATTCAAAACTCATAAAATTTTTTAAATTGGTTAATAATGATTCATCTGTCGCAAATAAAATTCCCTTGACTATGGTTAGAATTAAAAACTCTTTTCGATACTGTAAATGACAAATATTTTGAAATTTCACAACTAAAAATATGTACTCCTACTCGTGACAAAAAAAAAATTATATAACTTATTAAACATCTATTCTAGCTGAAGTACAAAAAGCATAGCTAAGAACCCTCTCGATCAAGCCACCTTTCAAACAGAAAAAACTAAATCAAAATCCGTCCAGCCGTTTGGTCTGTACGTGGCCACGTACACACACTACAAACTTACTACACCCCTCTTTTTGGTCGGGGGTTAAAAATAAAAACTAAGGATTTCGATTATTTGGAAGGCAATTCTGATTCTGTATTAAATGATTTTATTGATTTAGGATATAATTTCGTAGAAACAAAATTATGTAGTCTGAAAAGAGCTACTAAACAAATCAATTGTATTTACTAATACACATGTACATACATAGACTTTTATTAAAAATTAATTTAGCGCGTAGGAAAATAGCGTGTTTTAGCTATAGAAATAGTTGACAATGCTGTAACTTAGCGCGTTCTAGCGCCTTTTGCGAAGTCGAATAGCGCGTTTGGGTTATAAATAGTTGGCATCGCTGCTAACTGAGCCTTTATTTAGTATGGTCGAATTCGATGTTACGAATTTAATATATGAGAGCGTGTTTATGAGCGCAACGCACTTTTTTGGCTTTTGACAAGCCTTAACTGCATGCATATGTAAATATGCATGTATGTACATATGTAGTGTATATCACTTAGGTATGTAGTTGCTAATTATAAAAGTTTAACACATGATGCATACTAAACAATATTGCAATATAATAAATATTGAATGAAAATTGAAATTTGTGACTTTTATGCGCTAGGAGACAGATTATTATTATGTTTTCTAAATTTTTGTTTTAATGCAAAGCACGTTTATTGTCTAATATACTTTTTGTTGTTGTTGTTCTCTTAAACAATTTTTTGTTTAAAATCTTATACGCATAATTATTTCTTACATAATATGAATATGTTTCTATGTACATATGTATGGATGTATGTATGTACATACCCTGTCGGATATTCCGTTAACTTTAAACTAACTTTAAGCTGGCACTTGGATTACTCTTCAATGTAATCAACTAACTATTTTAACATTGCGATATCCTAGGCGGTAGTCAATTGTCTCACTCTGCATTAAACACATTTACCACAGCAGGCTACACGAAAACACGACTTCAAATACCGCTAGCAGCATTTGTCGCTTCGTAGCCAGCTACTTAATTATTTTGAAGACGGCAGCAGCACCATCTGCACCTCATATTTAAGTATCAATACATACATATGTATATCAGTATTGCCATATTCAAATATTTCGCATTTATAAAAATTAAATTACTCTTTCAAAATGTACTTATATGACGTAAAAGTATAAAAATGAATCAATTTATGGTTTACATACATTTTTGGATATTGTTTCTGTTAAATAATATGAAGTAATTGTACGATTCATTCATTCATTCAACATTTTGTATTATACTGGCAACACTGAATTTTCGCATTGTAGCCAAAGAAATAGAAATTAATTTAATTGGATTACAACGACAAAATCAGCATGGACAACAACCTGCCGCCCTGTTGCCTTGCTGTCTTCAAAAGAATCACTCTCATATAAACATGTGTATTCATTCTATCCTTGACATTTTGTAGTCGGTAGCTTGCTGTGGTGAATGTGTTTAATGCATCACTCTGCATTACTTTTCAACTAACTTAAAGTTGACTTTTTTAAATCACCTGATAGTCAGTAAATTTAAAAAAAATTTTTGGTGTTCGAACATGTATCATCATACGTTGTGTACTCAACTCGCTATTACCCAGCTAAGGTACCATCACAAATAACAACAGCAAAATGTTAATATAAAACTGAACTGAGTTTCAAAGTAGCTGAGAAACTTAAGAATTAATTTTGGATTTCTTCTGGATGACATTGCAGTTAGCTTTTAGTCAGTCTAGGAAAAGTTAACTATAAGTTAATTATTTTTGTAGTCAACCACACATTCTCCGAGAGGGTATGTATGTATGTATGTATGTATACATGTATGTATGTATATTATGGAAATGGCAAGAGTGATAACCGTTTTTAATCCCCTTTAAACCGCTAAAGTAAATTGTTTTTATGGAATTTGTTTGTTTGTACTAAAACGAAGTGAATTGTACTAAAAAGGAGAACAAAAGAATTAAATTACTCGTATACATACGCCATTTTCATGCATAATTTTTGTAATCATTAAAACTTTAGGAACACATTTAGCATTATAAATCAAATGTGTAAGTATGTTTGCATGTACACACTTCGTATGCAGATATCTTTTGAAATGTTTGCTATCTATGATTTTTTTTTTTTAATTCTGTGTGAATATTAAATTTGTGTGAAATGTGTCAAGAATTCAATTACTTTTGATTTAAATTTATAAAAAACTAAATATTAAAATAATTTAATCATAGATAATGATTTGTACGCGCGCACTTATTCATAAATTAATAGAAAATAAATGTGCATTGATATTCCAAAGTTTATACACCTTTATTAATTTTAAATCGAATTAAAAATTTAGTTTTACATTGTACAAATATATTATCAAGTACATACGAGTATGTACATATGTATTACGTATTTATAAACAATTTGATCAACTGCCAAATTTCACAATCATAAAAAATTATGAATTTTTAATAAAACAAAAAATAAACAAGTTATAGATTTTTAAGTTTTGTCCACTACCCAGCAAAAAATTAAAATATAAATCATTAATTACATCATTGATGAATTCAGCTTTAAGTTGTACTATATTTCTGGTGAATCATCAATGGATTCAACACCTGGTTATTTTAGGACGGAAGTGACCCTATTTGGATCTGCACTTAAAAGCTTGTCTAGAACAATTTTTGACCTAAAACAACAGCCTTAAAATACTAAATTCAGTACCTGTAGTGATTGGTATGCAATGAAAGTGGTAGGTAAACCTTTGGAACTAGTTCCGATTTGTTTTGCTGGGTATGTAATTACTCGTAGATTCGAACGAAAATATTAAAATCTGTTAAACGCTTATGTGCGCACCTATGTAGGTACTAGGCTGAAACCGGGTTTCGAATAGTTCGAATATTTGAAATTATGAAATACCCAATTTCGGGTTTTAAAATTCAGGAAACACCGATCAACCGGTTTTATAGTGGGAAAATTATTATACAATTGTTTTGATTTTAAATTGCTTTATTAATAAAAAGTTAACATATCATGTAAATACTATAAAATAATATAAAAATTGAAGGTAAACCTAAAAAATAATAATTCATATTCATACATATGTAAAGTACATATCGCACAGTAAATAATAAACAGTCACAAATCAAAATTATCAAAATTGTTTTGTTTATCCATAAACTGAACAAATGTCTAATAACCGCAAAAATTTCTTTTGCAACACAGTGTTCTTTAACAATATAAGATGTCGTTAAGCTTGTTTTTGTGTTACATACTTGCGTCATTTGTACAGTATCCACAGTTTTTTTTTTTGCTACTTCTGAAGATCTGAACACTTTATTGACACCCATTGTACTTAATTCCCCTCTGCTATGTTCGTCTAAGTTTTAATACATATTGTCAGGTGGTTACTGGTTTGCCGCAACAATAATGTGTTCTTATAATCTGGTGGCAAACCAGTAACCACCCGACGTGTTCACTATGAACACTAATTTGATTGCAAAATCTACAAATCGAGAAGCATTCGACTGAGCCGGTTTTTTAATTATAAAAAACCGGACTATTCGACATTCGAAAAATCAACATTTTAAAAAAACCGATAACCCTATTGTGAAAAACCCGTTTTTTAAAACCGGTTGAAAAACCGAGTCGATCACCCTAGTAGGTACCCGCGTTCCTTTGGCACTTTCAACCAAAATTTTTTCATTGGGATTGATAATCTGCAACCGAGTAGCAATTTTTTTTTGAAATTTACTCTTACTAGCCTAGCCGTCCACACAAGCAATAATCTTGGCAATTATTGCCGTGGCAACTGTCAAATTCGATTGCCGACACAAGATATCAGCGTGTGGACCGTATAAATATGTGTTCAAATATATATTACTCTACCTCTACACTAGCCATCGACTTGGACATGACATGAACATGACGCCGGCAGAGCAACTGTGAAAAATTCATCAATTACTTTGTTGTGGTGAATATCAAAGTATTTTGCGTTAGTGCATTAAAGATGGAATATATACCAATTTTGTTCTGTCTCTTTTCTTTCTATGGCAAATGGTTGCGGGCGACGAATCTCATGGCGAACATCGTTGCTCAGACATATGTTCGGGCATCCATGTCAGAGCATGGACGAAACATGGACATGAGGGGTCTCCATTAGCCATTTGCGATGCCCGACATGATGTCCATACCAAGTTCATGGTTAGTGGAGACCGCTAGTTAAGCGACAAATGTTAAAATACATTGTTGAGCAATAATCTCTTAACACATGTTGTCAAATTGAAATAACCCTACAAAAAATGAATGACTGAAACTAACACAAACAAAATTTCTTCACTAACACATTTGCAAAAATTTTACATTGAAATCAATATTGACAGTCAATTGGCTAGTCATTTGATCGGAAGTGATGATGGGTTTATTTATTATATATTTGCTCTACTCTAGCATATATGTGACCTGCTCCACGAAAAGGGACCTCTGCGCCGAAAATTTTTGTTTTTTACTTTTTGAGTGATTCTTATAGGAAAAAAAACGCTCTTTCAAATGCCGCAAACCGCAAGTTTCTATAACTTTTAGTTTTTTTTTACAAATCACCTGTAAAGATGAACATAATAATGCTTTTCACCTTTGTCTGATTTTTTTAAACGCGTTTTTCTCAATAACTTCTTTTCGGCGCAGAGGTCCCTTTTCGTGGAGCAGGTCACATATGTTAGAGTGGAACATACAGTTTTATTAAAAAAATAAAAAATACAATTCATTCTGTCTGTGGAAATTAAATTTATAAGTGCTAAAAAAGATAAGTAAAAACAATAGTGAATAAAATATGTAAATGTACAAAATTTTATACATATTTCTTTTAAAAATTTTAGATATTTGTAAAAAGCAAGATGCGTTGGAAGTGGGAAGGTGTGAAGAGGGCTAGATACCGCTTAAGTTATTTGGTGTTTTTGTTTAATTGTATTTTTTGTTTTAAATATGTTATTTACTTGTGTATCTTAGTTATTTTTTATAATAAAAAAAGCATATAAAATAAAATAACAAGTACATATATTTGCTGTCAGTATATCAATCATGTGTGATTACTCAATTGTGGAGTATCTATTAGTCAATTATGATCAGTCAAACTTGATTAATGTTTGAGTTATCATTGATTAGTAAAAAGCACTGGATTGAGCAGTTCAACTATATGTTATATTCATTAGTTAGAGAGAGATGCAACATTACATGTACACAAAAGTTTCCATCACATTTTTCATTTTGCCCTTAATAATGTGATAGAAACTTTGTTCTACGCAATGATGAATATATCATGCATGACTTCCGATCAAATGACCAGTCAATTGACTGATACTATTCTTGTAGGGAATATTAATATTTTTTAAACAAAAAAGTAAGAAAAATTGTTTTAAATAAATAAAATAAAAAGAAGTTCAATTTAAAATTAGCGAAAAATCTAATTAAGAATAATTTAGGTATGTACTAGTATATGCTTAAAAAAGCAAATATATTTGAATGTACGTGTTCGCTACTTCTAGATATATTGTTGAACATAAGCAATTTGATTGGCGTTATTCTGCCGACGTTATTGCTTGTGTTAAGACACAACAAATTGCTCGTGTGGTCGTATTGTAAAACATACTTGAATTTTTGATAAGAATTAATACTATTTAATCCATATTTTACTGTTGCTGATTTTATGCCAATTTTGGGAAAATCGAGGTAACATCATATTTTGTCGTTTTGAGGTATGGGTTGGGACCCGATTCTGAATATGTTCGCCTAGAAATGAGATGGCACCCTGACGATGGCAAAATAAAATGCATAAGAGATTCCAGCGATAGGTATTATACAAAACAAGAACTGGATCGCAATTTGTATCTTAGTGCGTACTATTGATGGCCGAAATTTTTGGATAGGAATAGAGCTTTTTTATACTATTGTGTGATTGCAAGAGCCCAAAGATATATGAAATTTGGTAAGAATTTTTGGGGTAGAAATACGTAAAATATAACGTTAATTTTTCTGAAGTAAATAACTATAAAAAGGGCCTATATAACCTTATTGTGTTGGGGTCTTCCAAAATCAAAATAAATAAATAAATAAATAACGTTAATTTTAATTGAAATTTATTTGCTGGTGGTTAAGCATTGTCTATATATCTGTGGGGAAAAGGAAAAAGTGCTTAAGTCGAGTTAAGCTGATTTTGAGTTAGTGGTACCTCCGTAATCTGCATGTTCGAAAGTACCCCTGGCCAAAATCTCAATTAATTCGTGTGATTTTTGAGGAAGTTACAGCACTATGACTTGCAACTTATCTTTTTTAGACGTCTAATCTCATTTGGAATAATAGCTTAATTTAGATTATACTTTCGTATATTTCAACTAAAATGTATTACCTATAGTGTGTAGAACCATGTTTGATTAAAAAAATAAAGGTTTACAGAGAATTTCCCAATTTAACTTTAAAAGAAATAAATTTCTGAAAATCGACTCGAACGCTTAAAATTGCTCTCCTGCAAAAACAGCAAAATATGACTTAAGCAGTTTTTCCTTATTGCCTTTTCCTTATTACAGATATTTCATTGGTGCTTAGCCAAATCAGTCGAATAATAAACTTCTTAACGGTATTTTTTTTTAGCCCAAAACGGCTACGGAGAAATATGTAAATATATATACATATATAAATATCTCAGGATGCTTACATTGTAAAACTTCCAAACTTCACATATGGGGTTACCTCCTTTTAGGTATGAGTGGTGTAAAAAAAGTGTGCCTAGGCCGAAAATTGGGCTGGCGCACGGCAGATATTGTTTATGTAAAAAGCATACGGTTGACATTTTTCAATGTTTTTAATATCCTCCCCACAAAAAGTAAAGAGGATCAAGGAAAAATTAAAAAAATTCATGGGATATTTGTCCCGGGACTTAAGCCTAAGTATGACCCGAAAAAATGAAATGTGGGAGCTCTGAATCTAATCTGAGCACAATAACAATGGTAAAAACCACCTCCTGGATTATTCTATTTAGATAATTAAAAATCCAGCACAAAGAATAAATCTTATATTAAAAATATTTGCTGTATTACAACAGAAAATGTAACAGATGTTTGATACGAGTAACTTACTTTTAATTTTAAGTGTACAATAAAAAAATTTAAACGTATTTTATTGCAGCTATTGTAAATGCGTTGCGTTGTCCTGTGAGTTGTTTACAATTTTTTACATGTACTAATAGAACAGATAAACAGAAATAATGTTGACTCGAGAATCGAAAAGATTATGGTATTTGCGTTGTGCGATTTCTTCTTTCTGTCACATAAATATTTGCTATGGCTGCTGCGTGTATGTTATCTTATAAAGATAAATTTGCAATCTACACTTAGAGAAAAATTTCTAATATTACAGAACACATTTTAAATGGAAGGCGGGAGAATAAATGAAAAATTTAAACTTCGTTGATATTATAGTTTTAAAGCACGAAAAAGTCCTGGGTGTCTTACTCTGTACTTCGAAACGAAAGCAAATTCTTTCGAATTTTAAAACTACAAATGCCAGAGCATTTTCTGTCGTTTCGAAATGCAGAGTGGACCCCCAGTACAAAAAATAGTTGCCATATTCGTTAATACATACATATGTAGGTACATATTCAAAATACATTATGACTGCAGCAAACCAATAACCAACCGACGATATGTACACAATTTAAACGCATTTTTTGTTATCAAAAGTAAATCATATTCTTGTATTGCGTTGCGCTACGGCTTATTTATAATCAGCATGAAAGATGACTGCAAATACCAAGAGACTAGATAAAAACATGTTGACCTGAAAATCAGGTAGCGTGTTGTATTTGCATTCAGCGTTTTCTTCTGTGCATACTCGTATGTATCTTATAAAGATAAATCATTAATCAACACATTAACAAATTGTCTTCGGATAATTTTATATTCTTTCCAAACTATTTATGCAGTACCACAACCGTATTAAGTATTTAAACCCAAAATTTTGCAACCCTGGAAGAAAGCGGCAAGAAACATAATATTTTTTTTGCTCGGTAGGCAGTACAAACAAAATAAGATGGAAAGCATATCCGGTTCATGCTCATTTTTAACCGACTTCAAAAAAAGGAGGAGGTTATCAATTCGTCTTTATTTTTTTTGGCATTGTTACTTCATAACTCGGTTCATATTAGACCGATTGTAAAAATTAGTTTATTGTCTGAGAGGGCATAGCTTCCCATTAATACCATTAAAAAAAAATAAAAAATTTGACAGAGACACTCCCACAAATTTTTAAATTCAATTTTATGATATTTTATTTATTTGATTGCTGCGAAACCTAGTAAACACTTTTGGTTCTTGTAACTACACAATTTTAAAGTTGAACAAATGGGCGGGGCTACGCCCATTAAAATTTATTACTATATTTCACGTAGTTCTACTTAACCGATTTTTACGAATCTTACCACACATCTTGAGCTCAAAAATAGACACAATCTTCCATTTGAAAAAATGGGCTGATTCACGCCCATTAAAATTGAATATTTCATTTTAAGTGGCTCTACTGTAGCGATTTTTACAAAACTTAACACGCACCCTGAGTTCTGAAAAACACAAAATCTTGCATTTAAAAAATGGACGGCCGCACGCCCATTAAAATGTAATTTTATATTCCATAAATTTTTTTTTCGAAAATGTTCTATCACATCTTTGCCTTGAAGTCGGTTTCTTTTTGGGCAAAACTATTTATTTATTGCATATTTACGGCCTATCCCAAGATGTCGACAGAAAACGTTCGATCGATTACTTGCATACATATCGCACTGGTTCCTCTGAAGAGAGTTAACTCAAAATTTTTCAATTTTCACTTTTTGCAAGAAATCGATGTACAGTGATCATATCTACCCCCTGTAAAAATCTTACATTATTTCCTCTACTCTTTCGAAAAAAAAAATACACTTTTATCCCTCTTTTTAGTATCAGATTATATGAAATTAAAAACAGTAATTTTGCCTCTACTGAAAATGTTGAGTTGTGCGATATATGTATACGTATGTACATAATTTACATTATAAATTTTTTCATGAAATACGTTGCATGCAATTTTTTTATTCGTGTATAGGAGGCCTGTACCTGGATTCTGTAACTTTTTGCGAACCGAAAATCGTAATACTTATCGACATATTTATTCGTTTGCGGTAACGATAATGTGATTCTCTAATTTCTTTGTTACAATAGTCTCCAGCTTTATCTTACTCACCATTTAATTCAATATTATGTGGTATCTCTTTATAGAAAATGTGAAAATAAGCGAACATCACAAAGAATAATAAAGAAAAACTCAATGAATGATTTTATTTTTGTTTTCTCCAACCGACACCGAATATCGTGAAAATATGTCACTGATAAATTTTCGTTATATTTATTATAGCGATACGATGGTCGTAATAAAAGTTACTGAATCCAGGTACTGGAGAAGCAAATCAGATCACAAAAGTTGCCAAAAATGCTTCAGAAACTCATGCTGCGTAGTTTTTTAAATATAACTTTCTTTTATAGCTCTGCAGTTAGCAAATAGAAAAAGTTTCGTGCAACAAATAATATTGAAAACAAAAATAAGCTTTCTTATTTTATTGTTGTTTTCAATACAAGTTGGCGATCAAGCGTTTGCTGTCGAAATTGTGGGACATGCCATTAATAAAATTGCTCTTCTATTGATATACTATTTTTGAGATAGGAATAGTAAAGTATTTAAACTTCCAAGCGTTTTAGCATCTAGATTAGGTTAGGTTGAAAAGAGGAGCTATTACGCTCATGTCCGTGGACATTTACATAAGCCAGTCCAGTCCTGTTGTGCGCTCTCATGTAAATTAACAAACGAACCCCACCTTTATCGGAACTCAATATCGTTCACGTAGTCCCTCAAACTTTTCCAGTCAATATGTACCTCTGAGGTGGGTAATACCCGGTAAGGTGTCATCCCCAAAATAATGGGATCTCGGCTGGGCGAAAGCTGGACAATGACAATGGAAGTGCTCCATTGTTTCCATATCCTCCATGCATGCCCTGCATTCATTGTCATTCGTGGATCCAATCCGGTGCAAATGCCCTCGTAGATTAGAGTGCGCCCGTTAAGATGCCGGTCAACTTTCCTAGCTCGGAGTTGTTAGTTTCAACAGTCAGTCCCCTTGTTTTATCTTTGTCCGGCTCTCCCCATAGAACCTTAGTTAGATTAACAACAGTATCACAATTCCATCGTGTCCTGTGGGCCATCTTCGCTCAATTTTGTAACTTAATCATCGCTGCCTTAACAGGCTTCGCATTAATTAGAGTTACTGTCCGTAATGTTCTGGCCTTTTTCGCCAGTTCATTTTTACGTTCATTTCCGGTTACGCCGTAGGGGGACGTCTCCCATACTAGACAAATGCGTAATCGTTTATCATGTTCTTGCAACCTAAAACGGTCCTAAAATTTACTCTTTCGGTTGTGATTGCTCTAATTGCCAAATTACTGTCGGTAAATATGTATATTGACCTGTGTGAGCCTAATATTCAAACTGATCTATTTTATAACCTCCATGATCGCACGAACCTCCGCCTGGAAGACTGTATTATGGTCAGGCAACTGGAAGTAGATCTCGGTCTACGGTTTTGCTATGAATAAACCTAGGTCCGTTCTTTCCCCTATCTTCGAGCCATCCGTGTAGCAGCAGTAGTAGGGTGTTTTTTCTAGGGTTCGATTGACTCAGGAGTGTCTGTCTGGTATCAATGTCTCGCATTCAGTTATAATCCTAGTCTCATGTACCCGGTCGGACATTTCAAACTCCGGTCGTATCCGTTCAGTGACGTCCATATGTTCTGTTGGTGTGGTATGTTGTCTGGTCCGATCCATTCTCTCATCACTTGTAGACGTTTTGTAGCAACAGCTGCTGCGTCTCTAATACGAATGTCTATAGGTTGGACATAAAGAATGGTCTCCAATGCCCTGGTGGATGTAGTTCTTATAGCATCACTCATACCTAGGCAGCACATTCGTTGAACCTTCTCCAAAATTTTAGTGTTGCACTTCCTATCTGCTGACTTCCACCATACTGCCGCTGCGTGTGTTAGAATTGATCTGATCACAGTCTTATAGAGCCAGTGGGTCGCAATAGGGCTAAATCCCCATCTGGACCCAATTACCCTTCTGCAGAGAGACCAGCAAGAGTTAGCCTTCTTGACTCTTTCCTCTATGTGATGTCTTCACAACAGTTTCCGATCTAGGATCACTCTAAATATTTAATCCTATCGGATAAGGTGATGATCTTTCCCTGGAAAAGGACAATATACTGCATAATCTTTGTTTTCGTGGGGAAAAGGAATATTTCCGTTTTCAGTCCTCTCGGTCGAGCCCAGTTTAATGCAAAGTTGAGAGTTATATCCGCTTCCCTACTCGCATCTATGTACATATGTATAGTTTATTGAACTCGTAGTAAGACTGAACTTTACAATTTACAAAATAAACTTAAGTTAGCTTTAGTATTTAAAACGGATTTCCTTATCTTAAAATTATTACACTTTATGTCATTTTATGTGCAAGATTTGTATATAATGCAAAGTAATTGTTTTGTGTAACTTCTAAGCTATCAGTCAGTGGAAGACTACAGATTTTTCTCACACATTCAAATTCATACATATGTATGTATATACATATGTAGATGTGTAGAATAAAAATAAACAGAATTATCACGCCCTAATAACATCTGTAAAATTGTTGCTAACAAGTTATTTACAAAACAGTTTTTAAACACCATCTATCGTTGGGAATTCGGGTCACACAACTGCTGTTGTCTAAAATTTCAAAGCTGGTTTATCTTTGCATCTTAACCATCTGTGTATGTAAATAAATGTCATATACACTCACAAAAATAAGAAAGAACACTGAATTATATACATACATATAAACATATCGCTCATTTACTCAAATAAAAATGGAATTTTCGAGTTAATAATGCAGAATTAATCCTCATATTGTGTAAAATTTCATAAAAATAGTAACACAAATTCAAATGCTTTGAATTTATTTATTTATTTATTAAATGTAAGCAGTCTAAAATACCACAGAACCAGGATTCTTCATGTATCAAAAAATAGTTGAACTCCCGACAGCAATATTATCATTGAACCAGATTTTTATTGTCCGGCACTGGATGGACCTCCATTTGTTTTTATGTTAAAATTTGGGGGAAGAAAGTTCTGTAGGTCTGTATTTCCATCTCTAGATATGTATATAAACATTTTCATTTACTAGTGTCTTCTTTACGTACGTACTTATAATGGTTCTTTCAATAAGAGCTTCGTGTCTTTAAATTTAAATAAAACAAAGTGTGTCTGAAGTATCATCAATATGTATGAAATATAACATTGATGGATTGCGCTCACCATGGCATTCAAGGTGGCGTTGGATGAAGTAGTTAGCACCGTTGACTACAAAGCCAAAGGTCCTGAGTTCAAGCCCGGCTTGCGACAGTCATTAAAAAACAACACCACGTATTTCTCTGATATGCATTAGTGTCCATTTTGTATTAGTTGTTGTAAGAAAGTTCAAGTGATGAAGGCATAGAGACTGGTCAGTGAACTATGCTGACTTCAGCAGATACTAGTCCTAATGTAACATCAGAGCGCCCTTCTTCGTCGGCATTTTGTAGCAAAATTATCGGCGAAGTAAAATAATCAATAAGATGGCTACTAAGAACAGCTTAAAAGATTTAATACGCCTCATTGACACCAGAGGCGCTGACACTGCATTATTAGAAACGTGGAAAAGAAGCTTTCCTCTATCTCTTTCTTTACCACCTGTCTTCTGTATCACTATCCCTTTCCTAAAAAAGGTAACACCTAGTAATAGTAGTAGGCATTCATTGCCTGAGTGCTACTTCTCCTTAAAAAAAGTTATGGCCTTGGCTTATAAATTAGCCGGAATTCGACCAATGACATGGATTATTTTATGCTTGAGGGTCGATGTAGTTTTCGGCTTATTCGTATAGAATTTAAACTTAAGAAAACCCCACAAGAAAAAGTGTAATGAAGTCAGAAATGTTCTTCATCGCTGAAGATAACTTTTTGGTAAAAGTTAGGGTCAGTTTCCAAATGTTTCATGGGGCATTCGGCGAACACACGTTGTTCTCTATGATCGCTTACCTTTAGCTTCTGGACCAGTTGCGTGCAGTTCCAAATCACAACGCAAAATTCACTAAGTTGTGGTCTGCGAAAGGCAGAATTCTTATGAGTGACGCGAATTTGAATACTTCGGTTTCTCCTATACACTCTCACGGACAGTGACAAAGCTTTCGCCAGATCTTGCGTTTCGTCTACGTGCAGGTAATTTTATTCACCAAACTGCTAATAAACCTTCTCGGTAATATGTAGCTTGAAAAATATGACCGCTATCAATTGTACACGTTCGGAAGTCCCTATTGGAAGACTCTTTTATGTATCTGCATATGTATGTAGATTACTCGCTAAGGAAAGAAATTGTGTTTTCCCGTTCTTATTTTTCTTAAGCGAACTATCGTATCTAAATACACAATGATGAAATAAAGCTAACAATTATCTGTTAATTTTTTAACTAAATACTCGTATATAAAACATGATATTTAATGTAGTTCGTATCTATGTATATGCGAAACGAGTAAGTAAGTACGGAGTGTGTAGGTGTTAAAGATTAAATATAAATACATATGGTCACCTTAAATGCAAACGGACGTAACTACACAAAAATTCGAAAGCTAGTTTTTGATTGATTATGGTTCATTTTTTCAAACTAGATGTTCGCGCAAATATTTAAACCTCTGCAAACAAAAATGACGACTTTATAAAAATAATTCAAAAGAACGTAACTACGAATGAATCTTTTTCTTATAGAACGTAACCACGAGGGCGTTGTTTTTGCAAAACAAAAATTTATTTTTCAACACAATCTCCTTTTAACTCAATACACTTAGTCCAACGTTTCTCCAGGTTTTGTGTATCTTCCAAAAAAATAGGATTTTTCGAGGTCCCTAAAATAGGCATTTGTTTGGTCAATAACTTCATCGTTGGAGCTAAATCTCTTTCCACCGAGCCATTTCTTTAGGTTTGAAAATAGGAAGTAGTCAATAGGTGCTAAACCCGGAGAATATGGCGGATGAGGTACCAACTCGTAGTCCAATTCATAGAGTTTTGCCATTGAGACTGCACACGTATGCACCCGTGCATTATCTTGATCAAAAATAACTTTTTTCTTGGCCATATGGGGTCGTTTTCTTTTTAAATCCTCATTAAATCGGTCTAATAAGTTGGCGTAATTTTCGCCGTTTATTGTTTTTCCCTTTTGAAGGTAATCGATGTGGATTATCCCGCGTGCATCCCAAACAACTGTTGCCATCACCTTATTGGCCGACAAACTTACCTTGGCCTTTTTCGGAGCAGGTTCACCCACAGAAACCCATTGTTTAGACTGCTGCTTGGTCTTCCGAGTACAGTAAAGGATCCATTTTTCATCCACAGTTATAAAACGCCGCAAAAACTCATTCGGATTGCGGTTAAACAACTCCAAACAATCCTTTGAATTTGTCACACGTTTACGTTTATGGTCAATTGAGAGCAATCGCGGCACCCATCTTGCAGACAACTTTCTTAAACCCAGCTGATCACTAAAAATCGAAACCACACCGCAATATAAAATGCCTACGGCATCAACAATCTCACGCACTTTTACTCTTCAATCGGCCAAGACCATATCGTGGATTTTTTCGACATTTTCGGGTGTACTGACGTCAATTGCCCGTCCATAATATTCAGCGTCATTGGTACTTGTGCGACCACAACGAAAGTCAGTAAACCACTTTTTTACCATTGAAATCGATGGTGCAGAGTCCCCATAGTACTTATCGAGCTTTTCCTTGATTAGAAAAATACACGACGTTGTATGTTTTGAACAGCTGTTAAGCGCAAAGTAAATGACGACAATTGCTCAAAATTTGGCAGTAGTCTACTAACAGGTGGTACTTGATGGGGACAGTGTTGCATTTCATATAACTACGCCCTCGTATCATAAAAGATTAAATATATATAAAAAGGAAATAATTGTTTAAAAGACATACAAGTATCTATACTACAAATAATTTTGAAGAATACTTTATTGTTCTTGATATTGTAAAGTTTTTGTTTCTCCCGTAAAAAATATAAAAGTGTAGTTACGTCCGTTTGCATTTAAGGTGACGATGTGTATGTGATATGTATGTCTACAAACGTCATTTCTCAGTGCAAATAGCAAAATAGCTCACAATTTTTAAAAATTATATATGTATGCCTTGCCTTCAAAAATATTGAGATACATAATGGTTTGAAAGTTTAGTATTGTATGCAATTTTGAGTGAGAAATCTTCGAAATCGGGCAAGCGCTTTCGGAGTTTAGTGTACAACCTCCGCATTTCTCATATCCTCAAGTAGCTCTAGGTAATATTTGATTACATTTTTTTTATATGTTTCTTATAAATGTACAGATGTATGCAATTCCCATCCCAGCTCTCGTCTTTTTTTCCCATTTTTAGAGTTGAGTTGAGTACCTTCCTAGCACAAAGGGATCATTATAATGGACCCAAGTGAGCTGGACTCTAATTTTCCCAATCTTCCTTGCCAGCAGCCTGCTAACCTAGAGTTGAGTAAACAAGATATTTGTATGAAATATGAGGGTTAATTCTGCATCATTAACTTAAAAATTATATTTGTTAAATAAATGAGCGATATGTACTCGTATGTATGTGTATTCTCGAATATTTCTTCCCAAACTTTACACATTCTCTAGGTTAGGTTTTACAGGATGCCAGTTTCATGAGAAACCGGCTGAATTGGATCCTGATGTGTCGGTCCCGCTGTGCTGCTTGGGCGGGTGAGGATGACTTACTTCGTATTAAACCAACCTGATGCGACATTCTAATGTCGCATTCCATATATCTTTTTTTTATATATTTTTTTTTCTCTCTCTCTCTTTGTATTTAACAATTAATTAAAAATTTTGTTATAATAGCAATAGAAATGCTTAATACAGAAATAATAATAATAATAAGGTGCTGGAAAAATGGGATGCCGACTTTTGTCAGCAAGAGCGGGACAGTATCAGATAGACATGTTAATAACAATATGTTAACAACAATCCCTGCCCAAGGAAAGGGTGTTTTTTATAGCGTAACACAAGTTTAAATCATAATCAAACAAGGAAATATATTTTTAATATCAATGAAACGGGCTTTATTGGATAGAAAATTGTATGAAATTAATGTTTAAATATGATTTCTGCCATGTGGCCGCCACGGCTGGCGCGTAGAAGGCGCAATCTGTAACACCAATTTTCAACAATCGTCCAATGGCTCCGCCAGCCCATAAAGCGCACCAAACAGTAATTTTCTGTGGATGTAATGGTGTTTCGACAAAAGCTTGTGGATTCCCCTCACTCCAAAAGCGACAATTCTGCTTATTTACGTAACCATTCAACCAGAAATGGGCTTCATCGGAAAATAAAATATTGCTTGAATGGAAATTCAAAATCAATATCAATTGATGAGTTTGACGTATAGAACAATTATTTGATTAAAAATTTCAACAATTTGCAGGCGTTGCTCTGGTGTAAGCCGATTCATAATGAAATTTCAAAGCAAGCTAAACAAAAAGCAACTATCAGCTGTTAAATGGGTGCTCGAATAAAGCAGTGATGCCAACTCAAAACTGTGACACTCTAAAAAAAAAACACCACAGAAAAAATGCACGTTTCCCCCAGCAAAAAAGAGTATAGTTAATTTTAATTATTATTGTTCTAAGTCTAGTTTAATTGTTCTTCTCTTCTTTAGAAAATCACATTAATTAATAAAAATATTGCATTCAATAAGAAGTGAAAATACTGCACTTGAGCCTTATTAAGAAATTATTCCCGATTCGAATAAATACATAATTTTAAAAATCACAAACATAAAACAGCAACTCAATTAACAAAACACCAGTGTATTACTATCTAATCAATCGCAAATGTTTTTGTATAGAAATAACATCTTATCTTTACTTAACTTTATCTTTACAAAAAGTAAATGAATAAATTTTTCTTAAATTGAATAAAGAGACTAACGCACTTTATCACTTAAAAGAACATTACAATGAAATCAACTTGTCTGGACTTAAAAATCAAGAGAAGAAGACATTATACTCGTACACACAATACGAGTATTACACATATTTGCGGATTTGAAAGCTTAACTAACTATTCATGTTGTTTATACAACTTATTTACGACATTACAGAAAGAAGATAGATAATCGTTGCAACTGAAGTGACATTTTTGTTTCACGCATAATTACGTTAAACGCTCGAGTAATTCTAAGTTTCCATGTGCAATTTTTTATCGCTTAATAAGCATAAAACTTATGTATATGAAAAATATTTCTACCTTTTTTGTTCGTATGAAGCTTGACGACCTTACTTACAGAGTGAGAGGGAGTAATTAAAATTTTCCACTATTTAGTTCCAAATTAATCATTATTATTTTTACAACCTTAAAACGTTCATAAATAAGAGAATACAAAGTCGGTATTATAATATATTCTTATGAATAAATTCAATAAAGAGCGAAGGGTTCCGTACGGCGCTTGTTTCTTTTTGCCAATTTTTTTCAACACTAAATTGACGTTTTTTTCGTTTAGGAGATTTATTTCGGTTTTGGCAATTTTTGTTTTGTTTGTTTTTTACAATACATATTTTTAGTCTTAGCGATTTTTTAGTTTTGGCGAGTTTTTTTTTTTTGGTTTTTGGCGATTTTTTAGTTTTTGGCGACTTTTATAATTTTGGAGTTTTCTTTTTCCATTTTAGTGATTTGTTTTATTTTTAGTGATATTTTCCATTTAAGCGCTTATTTCATTTTGGCGATTTTTCGTTTCGGCATTTTTTAAATTTGAAGTTTTTTAGTTTTGTGTTGTTGGTTTTTTTAAATTACTGATTGTCTGAAATTTCAAATTTTTATTTTATTTTATATTTTTAAGCATCAATAGTAGCTCAAAATCAAAAACAGATTTAATTTATCCGATCTCGATCGTGCTGTCCGTTACGGAGTTAAAACTGCAAGGGAAGTCATCTTAGGGCTAATAAATCAGTTAAAGTTTAAACGCTGGTTTAGTTTTAAACTAAACTCAAATTTATATGTAGTTTAAACTCAGCAGGGGTAAATCAGTGGATCATACCTTATGTGTAGTTTAAAAAATAATATTGTGGCAGCACTAGAATAAATGTCAAAAAGAGCTGTTTTGCAGCATGCTATCAATTCTTTGCTCAATCAAAAATCAAAAAAGTAAACAAATTTAATTAAAGGTCGCCAAATTTTACTGAGAAAGGAACTATATTTATGTTTGGCGAAGTAGAATAGTAAAAAGAATAATATAGTGCAAGAAAACAGGTCGAACAGTATCTGAAAAAAAAAGTAGAGACTTGGAAAAAAGTTGAGTGCTCTTTTAATGCAAAACATATGGTCCGTAAGTAACAAAACCATATGGCCGGTATTGGTAGTTTAAAAGCCCAATTTTATGCGTTTACAGATGGTTTAAATACTGTATTGATTTATAGGTTTTCTAGTTTAAACACATTTTAAACCAAAAATAGAGATTAACTTGCATTGATTTATTAGGGACGTACATTTTAGGTTAAGATAATCCCATAGGAGAAAGCCAATAGGAGCCCTGCAGGAAATTGAACTGATGTAAGACTAGTCACGTGACCGGTCTCCAAGTGATAGGCACGAGTCCGAGTTCTAACACTCCCTATGAAGCGTACCAGTCACTTTTACATTGGGATGGCCTAGAATGGGGTTAATTAATGATTTGTATGCACCTTGTGACTTGTCACCGAACTATCCCATAGGGACCTATTCGGTGTTGAATAATATAAGTTATATATAAATGTCATTCCGACATTTAAATGTAACATGAATACTTATATTTTTTTTATTCCTACAAATGCAATGAAATTTTATTTTTAATCAGAAAATTTTTTGAGATTCGAACCGACAACCTCGTGCATGTCACGCTTGCACACTATCCACTCGACCAAAGGCCCACTTATATTTCAAAAGTATAAATAACGGAGTCCAGAGTCACATTGGAGGGAGCAATTAACATTGTATTTACACTATTTGATAGGTCCTGGATTCATTCAGTGTCGTTTACCACAATAGTAGACCGAGTCCCAATTAAATTGACTCAAGATCAAGACGATACATCAGCAAAATGGCGAATATGTAACCATTTACACGATATGTATATTTTTCACCATACACTACTCCGTACTTTTGGTAACACTCGCATTTTCTCAAGTCCTAGGACGACTACGTTTGAATCAATTGTCACCAAATTTTCTGCAGGGAGTTAAATCAGGACGGCGTGGAGGAAAAATTTATGTCGCCTCTTCAAATTCTAGCATCCTGGGATGCGCTTTAAGCATGAATGAAAAATGCAGGCATATTTAACGCGCTTGCGAGTTTCTCAATTAAAAGGTTGGAGTTGTCACGAACAGACTGATTAACACTTTTCACGGTTTCTACAATTTTTGATGATCTTGGCCGCCCCATTTTATTGTTTTATCAATGCTTTGCTGGTTTCTTCAAACTTCATATACTACTGAGACGCATACTTTATGCATCACTTATATAAATGGTGCCACCCTGTAATATTGCACAAGCGTCTATGCGCTACAGTTGCCGAATTATCTTTTTTTAACTTTCGCAAGCACAATACACGGTCCAGCCTAGATAAATTTTCCATATAGATTGATTCGTTACGCTTACTCAGTTTTATGGATGGTGCCCCTTCTCATGATCTTGTTCTACCAATATTTTGAATTACTTCGCACCACGCTCTCAAAGGAGTCCATACTAAATTTGAGAACTCTTACTATTAAAGCTTTCAACATGTTAGATTATTATTAATTACTTTGTATGGGGGGTGCCCCTTCCTGTGATCCTATTCAACTAATACTTTAAGTTACTTCACTCCTGGCTCTCAAAAGAGGACTCTTGTTGTTATAGCTTTCATGATATAAGATTATTATTAATTACTTTGCATGAGGTGTGCCCCTTCCTCTGGTCCTATTCTACTAATATTTTGAACTACGCATTCGCTCTCAAAACAGTCGATACCAAATTTGAATACTCTGACTCCTATAGCTTTCTAGATATAAGATAGTTCGCTCGTATGGGTGTGTCACAGCCCACTTAGGGGTACTAAAAATGGACTACGATGTATTCTCAGACCTATCGAATACACATAGAAAATTTCATAAAAATCGGTCAAGCCGTTTTGGAGAAGTTTAATTACAAACACCGTGACACGAAAATTTTATATACGAGTACATACTAGATGAGCCCGGCAAACGTTGTCTTACCCTCAATAATTTTTTCTTAACTACAAATTACTCCATACAGTGGTCACTTGTTGGGTCAAAAACAAAACGAAAACCAACCCGGTATTGATCCGAACCTGTGTTGAAAATTACAGCTCCACGCGTCTCATAGTTCCACAAATCATGCGTTAGTAACAAACACACACTGCGATTTTATATATAGAAAAATATACGAGTAGATTATATTTTCAAAGAGTCTGAAGTTTATTTTACATCTCCCAATACTTTCTTTCAATAGAAATAAAATTTTTTTTCAATCTGTTTTTTTTTTTTTGTTGAGTCATCACCTGCGCCGCTTGCGAAAATAATCTTTCAGCTGGAACCGGTGTTCCCACTATTGTGGGAAAAGCAATCTTGTAAAGTTTGGGAAACTGCGATTTATAATCTTTCCAAATGTCCAACGAATTTTCGTTCAGTCTTCCAACAGGAGTTCTCAAATAAACTGAAAGTTTATCAGACAATATATCTTTAGTCTTATTGCTTTTCCAATTTCTATGAACCAGTTTATAATGTCTAGTCCATAGTGATAAAGTATCCTCACTTTTATCGAATTCTTCAGAGTCAGATTCAATGTCTTCATTTTGCAAAAGAGTATTTTTCATTAATTCCTTGAATTGTGATACAGCATTGGCAACGGCTATTGCATCATCAAGGTGCATTTTTTTGAATCTAAGGGTCTAAAATGTTTGTTACAATTTGTCATTTCGAAAGAAAACATCGATGCTTTCCGATTGTTTAGGAGCAAAAAAAAAACATAGACGTTAAGCTAAACAAATACATAAAAAAATAAAATAGGTGCGCCAAAAGAAATCACCCTATTGCAAGATGCTCTTATTTTTGCAAATGGCGGCCAATGTCAAATCTGTTTTGACATTTGTGAACTAGACAGATGTAGAATACAAGTGAACAAGCCATGGAGCGATACACTTCCGGGTCGCCTCATCTCGCGTTTTAGCGATTTACACTGGCCCTCAAGATCGCCCGATTTAACCGTTCCAGCAAGCCCGAGACCCTGGAAGCCCTCAAGGACAACATTCGACACGAGTGCCAGAATCTGTCGCCCGATGTTCTCGCCGAAGTGATGAAAAATTCCATAAAACGAGCAATTAATTGTGACGGCGCCCATTTGGCCGATATCATTTTCTCGACTTGACCAATAAAATTCTAAAGATTCAAACAAACATATTCAACAAACAGAATCGAAGTTTTTCATTTACATAAAAAAAAATGAGAGCCAAACAACATCAGATGACTTCTTTTGGCCCACCTTGTATACATTTTATTTTGAGATGCACTATGCCTTGTACTATGCAGTTAATTTGTTTGTGGAAGAGTTTCTGCTCTTTTTGTCGTCGGTCACACATGAAAATGGCCATTACCTTTCGCGAGATACCCAACGGGAACAAGAAGGAGTAAGGATGCCTTCTAGAAGACCTCTATACTCTACTACTCTACTACTTCTTTTGAATGTTCATGGCCTGCTCGCTCCATTCTATACTCATATCTTTTTTACACGCGTTGTCCTTGCGGGGTAGGTCTTCTGTTCTTGCTTCTTTCGCCAGAGTTTCTAGAAGGCCTTCAAATTAATGGATTTAGCTTTTGCTTTGGTAAAAAAACAAAACAAAACATGTTACTCCTTCTCTTCTCCCTTCTCATAGAAGGGAGTGTGGAATGTGTGAATCTAAAAAATTCCTAATAAGGCCTGCACCAAGAAAGCCTTCTGAGTTCTACCGCTGGGTAGTATCAGAATAATAAACTCTTCTTGTATTTTTTAAAAACTATCACATTCATGGCATATTTTTTTCAAAAAAGAAAAAAAAAATAATGTCAGAATATTAACAATTGAGGCCATCAGCGCAAAAAGACTATTTAATTACTTAATTGCTTTATTTAATTACTTTTTTTACTACGATTTTCCAGCTCCATCTTCTGTTGAATACCAAAAGGTGACTTACTTAAATTTTTTTTTTTTGATAGTTGGTAAGGTAAAGAATGTATTTATCACCAGAGCAGCAAAAAAAAATTTTTTAAAATGTGGGTTACACCACTATTGCGTTGAAGGCCTAAAATTTACTTTGGTGTTTTTTGTTCCTTAAAAATTATCACATGTAATTTGGCTTACAGAGCGATCCGAGCTGTAGCCCAATCGAATCATATACATGTATAGAAAAAATAACTATTGGAAAATATTTTTAAATATTTCTAAAGATTCGATGACAGAACTTTTCACTACCACCAGCGCAATACGATAAATTAGTGTACAATCGAGCAATTATAGTTTTTTATTTAAATTTTTTAGGGAAACAAATTTATGTATAATGTACTATATGTATGTATGTATGTACAGAGTAAATATGTACGCAATGGACCGTGCTAAATTATAGCAAAAGTTTCGATTCCATTCAAAATATGATATGAAAGAAATTATAGTAATTACTACCATGTACACATGCATATACTCGTATGTACATACATACTACATATAGTACGAGTATATATACATTTGTTTTTATTACGTTACCATTATAATTATATAATTGCCTGAATTGATCTCATAATTTTCGAAATTGTTACAAAAAACCAACAATTACACTGTGCTCGAATTCGAAACTTCTTTTTTTTTTTTTGTAACAAGCGGAGGACCTGGTGGGTAAACCTAATTCGAGTACGCTGAATCCAATGGTGCTAAGTCCATATTTACACTATGCAAGTCTTATTGCTAAGCTGATTAGTGTGATGGAGAGAGAGAGACGAGGAGAATAGTAAAGTTTATTTTCCCCTCGTCTCTCTTTCCTAACAAACTAATCAGCTTAGCAATAAGACTTGCATAGTGTAAATATGGACTAACCATTTTTTAGGTTAACTCTTTTTTAAAAATAATTAAAATTGAAAACTTGGTTAAAAGCACCTACAAATCACAATTTTTCCTAGTTTTCTATCATTTATCAACTTATGTCGATATATCTGTGGCAGAAAGGAAAAAGCGCTTAAGTCGAGATAAGCTGATTTTGAGTTAATGCTACCTCCGTAATCTGCATATTTGAAAGCACCCCTGGGCAAAATCTCAATTAATTTTTGCGATTTTTCAAGAAATTATCGCGAAATAACTTTCGACTTATCTTTTTTCGACTTCCAATCTCATTTGGAATAATAGCTTAATTAAGGTTATACTTTGGTATACATATTTCAACTTGAATGTATTAATTACAGTGTATAGAACGATGTTTGCTTAAAAAAGTAAATGTTAATAGAGAATTTTTCAATTTAACTGTAAAAGAAATAAATTTCTAAAAATCGACTTGAACGCTTAAAAGTGTTTTATTGCAAAACAGTCAAATATGACTTAAGCACTTTTTCCTTAATGCCACAGATATATCGCCTGAAAAGACATGATTTGATGAACTTGCTTTCTGAGAAAACTTTTTGGGGAAAAAATTAAAATTTTTTTTTAGAATTTTTTCGTCAATTTTTTAATATTTTTTTTTGCTTTTTTTTCGAAAATTTCTTTAGGACGCATTTTCATCCATAATATGTTCTTTCAATTCATATAAAAATTAATGAATAGTAGAAAACTGGGATAAAATTGTGTTTTTAGGTGCTTAACCAGGTTTTGAATCTCAATTATTTTTTAAACAAGCGCTAACCTAAAAAATGGTTAGCACCATTGGATTCAGCGTACTCGAATTAGGTTTACCCACATTGTTACATTTTTGAATTAACACAGTGTTAATATTCTTACCTCGAAAGACATGGTACTGCCGTTACCATATTTATGGAAAAAATGTGCCAAGTAGCGGTTATATTCCAAGGCACCTCTAACATCCGCCAAATTCACCAACATATTGAAAGCTAACATGGACCAAACCGCAACAAATTTAAACTGTGCCATTTTGATTTTGTTTTTATAAGTACGAGTACTTGTGTCCTTTTTTCTTTGGCTCCGAAATTCACTTCGAAAATTTTGTGTTGTTATATTTATTAAAACTATTTCCTTTCTTTTTTTCAATTTATTTTTTTTAAATCGTTCAAATTATTTTCAACTAATGCATAATTTTTCACAAACGATTGAAAATATTTTTTATTAAAATTAATTCAATAACATTATTTTCGTAACATCACACACTCTTGCAAATTGATCGTAAAGTTTTGATTTTGTTTTTATTATTTCATTTGTTTAACGGGGTATTGTTATTTATTATAATTTTTATTTTTAGCTGCTCATCTGCTTCTCAAGCACGATCGTGTTTTTATATTTTACCGCTTATTACTATTTAACTTGCTGATCGCGGTTAATGCCTGACGCATATTGAGCTCTTTACTTTAAATTGCTTCTCTATATGTACAAGTGAGTACGTCGGCGAATAATTTGTAAATGTACTGTACTCGAATGCTATCTATACTCGCTTCATTTGAAAAGCTTAATTAGAAAGCTTTTCAAAATGTTTGCCAGGTGCTGATATATCAAGGGATTTTGTTTTAGGGGTACCGCTGCTAACGTTATATACATAAATACATACATACATACATATGTACATATGTATTATGTGCATGGATGGATGTTGAGCTTCTCATTTGTTTAAATGAAAGCTTAACATAATAACTCTAGTTGTTCTAAGAAATGTTTGGGTATAGGTTCCCTGATGATCTGCATTAGCAACAGTGAAATTAGCATAGGATCCAGCTAAACCCCTCAATAATCAATTTCAATGTATTTATAAAAAAAATATTTCAATCAGAAATTATTTCTGATTAAAATTCACTATAGTTCAACTAAAACTTTAAAATTGTCTCACTTAAAAAATATTTCACTGAATAAGCAAAATAACAATTTCGGATTATTAGTGCGTTAACAAATGTTAAACTTAAATTGTAACAATTCCAAAAAAAAACACTAATTATAATATTTTATATATGTAGTCTGCATAATTGAGCGTAAATTCATACATATTTTTTTCTTTTAAAAAGAAATAACACTCAGCAATATGCTAGGAACACAACTGAAACGAACGACGAATTTCGTGCACATCGATGAATTCGTCGATAAGATTTCGCTGCGTAAGTTCGTCGTGTGAAGCACAACAAAGACGAATTTACTCAGCGAATCCCTCTCTTATATTTGATAAAGTTGGTTATTATGTGTGCAAAGACAGACAGAGAGAGAGAAAGAGGGAGAGAGAAAAAATTGTTTTTTCGTCATTCGTCGGCGTACAAAATAGAAATAAATCTATGTCAGAGTTCGCCACGCACGACGAATGTCGTTCAACGGCGGTGTTGTGTTCACTTTCATAGGCACAAATGTGTTTTATTTTTTATGACGAAAGATCGCACCGAAAAATTCGTCGTTCGTCCCAATTGTGTTCCTAGCAATAGTGATAGAGAAGAGATGGAGGAAAGCTTCATTCTTTTACATCTCTGCTTTTTTGCACGTTTTTAACAATGCAGTGTTGCAGCGCCTCTGGTTTCAATGAGGCGTATTAAAGTTTTCGAAGCTGTGTTTAGCTTAGTAGTCATTTTATGAGTTATTTTACTTCGTCGATGATTCTGCTACACACTACCGACAAAGGAGAGCGCTCTGATGTTACATTAGGATTAGTATCCGCTGAAGTCAGTGACTATAACTTCATCACTTGAACTTTTCTACGACAACTGATACAAATGGACAGGGTGTCCCTGTGGCTGAGTGATAGCGATGCTAGCCTCTCAGTCCAGAGGTCGTGGGTTCGCTGGGTGTTTTCCGCAGACAAGCTAATCGCTTCGCGGGTTATGTTGCATTTGTAAAAAAAAAATAATTTTGGACGATTCTTCCTGTAGAGCATATATCAATTCACTAATGCACAACCAAAAAATGCGTGGTGTTGTTATTTTAATGACTGTCGGAGCCCGAGCTCGAACCCAGGACTCTCGGTTCGGTAGTCAACGTGCTAACTACTATAGCCTTCAAGTTGCTGTTGCACAGTATTTGCATTTTTGTATTTTATGGGAATTTATCATTGTTTTTTGTAAAAACTCAAACGATTAAAAGTTTACAAGCAGTTTTATTATTATTATTCCTTATCAATGGCTCACAGAAGAAGAAAAATTTTAGTGGGAGATAGAAAAATTATCATTTAACTCTGCATAATATTTTTTTAAATGTACAAATGTACTTATTAAACTGTTTCTCTTTTTATAACAAGATTTCATAAAGTTTTTTTTTTTTTTTTTAACAAATCTACACTTGCCGCTAGTAACAAAAACTCATCATCCGGTCCAGACTTGAGCAACTTTTTGTTTTTTAGTGCAAAAAGCGAAAGAGGAATACAAAACGTTTATATGTATTTCTATTTCAACACTCTCCTGCATATTCAAGTATTGATGCAACAAATATTGCACGTCTAGACCGGGACTCACATACTTTCAACCGCACTCAACAGACTCAAAACTAAAATGCTGATTGACAATTGAATTTTGATTTTTGGCCACAACCATAAACAGCTGTTTACTGTTTACACATATTTGATGACGTGTGCCAAGATAGCGTCGATTTTGGGAATTTAAAAACCGGAAAAATGGGGGAAAGTTCGTGGGTATTTGTAAAACTATATCAACAAGCCAGCATCGATTTTGGGAATTCAAAGGGGAAAACAAAAAACGTGGCTAAATTTTCTCTGACATGACAGTTGAACAGTGCCCCTGGAAGAATTCATCCACTGTTTTTGTTTTGTTTTCTCCCTTTGAATTCCCAAAATAAATGATTGTGAGTATAGCCACAATACCTGGTAAAACCACGTTTTAACAAAACGTGCTGCAGTAGATGCTGAAATATCGTAATGGTAGGTACACACTTTGCAATCTGTTTATATTTGCATATTTTGACACATGCACTGCAAACTGCAATGAAACCATCAATGCCATCTTTAAATATCAAAATATTTTAATATTTTTGAAACTTCGAATGCAACCATAAACAAGACTATACACAATGCGATTAACAATGCAATCTGCCTGGTTGCATTGACACATTGCTAAGTGTGTACCTACCATAAAATGTTACAATGCGAGGGCGGCTTAATAAATCACCGAAATATTGTACTGCAGAAATTCAGTAAACAAAACAATACTTATGTATATTGATGAGTTGAACAAATTCTATTCTCAGAAAAATTATCAGAAGGCTTGGCGAACGAAGCCTATTGAAAAAAAATATATGGGAACAAATTGGGCTTGCCATCACTGAAACTTTCCGCTAAGCTACATATCTTGTTCAAATTTGCAGCATCCGCTACACTTTTTAAGTTTATAAAAATTAATGAATACCTGATATCGATTTGGTGAAGACTTTTAAAGTTATTAGAAAAACAACCATTTTTTCGAAAGTTTTCGTCTCTGGAAAGAATCACCGGACTTAAGCCAAATTATCAGCAATTGCCGTTTCTTTTTAAAGTTAAAGATTATTACATTTTGAACTTGATCGGCTAAGGAGTTTAAAACTTGTTTAAAAAACTGTTTTGTGAAAATTATAGTTTCGAAATCTGCCGAACCGAATCGATTCACTATCTTAGTCCTAGTTTACACTATGGAAGTCTTGTTGCTAAGCTGATTAGTTTGTTAGGAAAGAGGGACGAGGGGAAAAGAAATGTTACTGTTCCTCTCGTCTCTCTCTCCGTCAAACTAATCAGCTTAGCAATAAGACTTGCATAGTGTAAATATGGACTTACGACATCTAACTGAGCTCAACATCTTTTGAATCCGACAAATATGCTTCCGATCCGACTTTTAGTGCTTTATATCTATCAGGATTTTTCATTAAGGTACCAAATTTATAATTCTATAATTTGCTTTTATCGCATGATAATCTCGGTATTTAATTACTCTTTTGGTTCATTTCGATCAAAGTACCACAGCTATAATTCCACTTTAAATTAAACATTTAACAGACATAATTTTTGGATATTTTTATTTTTCTTACAATTGGCATTTTTTCTTTTGAGGAAAAGCTTTCAAGGTCGGCCAGTACGATGGGAAGGAAGTTGCGAAGTTTGAAAAGTGCTGCCATGATACAATAATACAGGTAACCTCAAATCGCCAGCTGATGGAGTTTGTTTCGTGATGTGATCTGCCAATTGTTGTTTACGTTTTGCCAATACAGTGCCTATTAAACTATAACAGTTACTTTTAAACTGTACTAATACAAACCAGCTTTTCAAATACAAGAGAACATGCAATCATGTTTTACCAATCCACGCGCATGGTTCCTATTAAAACTGTACTAATACAAATAAAGCTTTGCAAATACAAGAGAAAACGCAAGTACATGTCTTGTGTTTTCTTGGTTTTTTGACAGTTGCCATCACAAAACAGCAATAAAAAGCCCTGTTGTTTTATTTATTGTAAATTTGTTGTAGATTATTGTATTATTGTAGTTTTTTTCACTATGTATTTTTATAATTTCCTACGGGTCTATTCTGTAAATTTTTCTGTATTTAGCACTAATATTATCATGCATGTGAATACTTTTATCCACACAAAATGGTACTTTAAATTATAAATTTATATACATATTTGTTATAAAGTAACATACGAATGACAAGTTCCTCTAGTACCTAGTGAGTTAACAATTTATAGAATACCATATTTTGTTAGGTCTTTTCGTCTGGAAAATATTACAGTTCAAAATTAAAGTGAAGTGCCGTATGAATATTTTTATTCACCACTGTTTAGAAAATAATGCATTTTTAAATGCATATTTTTTTCATCATTATTTACTTTCGCTAACATGACAACAGTAAAAAATGATTTTAGTAAATTTTTAAATTAAACAACTGCTTGCTAATTTCAGATTTCAGTAAAAGCTTTGTATGCATGGAGAGCTTTTTTTATTTTTAAGGAAATCTAAATACTTAAACAAATATTGCCTGCATGTTTTCGGACTTAAAAGGTTGATTCAAGTTAATTCCTGTTTGTTTTAAGATAAAAGAATTAAGTAAATATTTTTGTATATGAAAATATAAAAATTAACACATCATTTGCATTTCAGAGAAGTAGATTGTTATTAAAATATAGTTAAATTAAAATTAACTAGAATTGTACCACATCGTATATAATACACAGTGGGGCAGAATCAAAATATTTTGAAAGGAATGAATCTCAATCTTTCATAAATCATTCAGTAAAACAGTCATGAGACACATCGAAAATGTTCAGTCTACTCTAAGGTGGGAAAATTTTTGCTTTGCAAAATCAGCAATGAGTGTGATAATTGTGGCAGTCATTATGTATCATAGTTTTGTTAAAAGTTTTATAAGAAACGTGTGCAAATCGATAGCGCCATCGTTGTAAAATTAGACCACATAAGTATCAACATGTCACAATTCAAAAAAACTAAGTTTGCAGAAAACGCGTTTAAAGTTTTCAATTTACATACAACTTATTGAAGACATGGAAAAATATTCGTCTCTCTGGAGGTGATAGTACCAGCTATTTATATGAAATTTTTACACAAGCTAAATTATGAAATGCCGAATTATTCTGCATTATTAACTCAAGAAATACATTTTTTGAGTTACGACATTATTGAAGTAAATGAGCCATATGTATGTGAGTTCTTCATAGACTTTTGATATAGTTGACATGTTGTTTTCTTACAGAGATTATGTCACTTTTTCTCCGATTGCGAAATTCTGTAACCCTTCCCATTCTTTTTCTATATCAGCTGCTAGTGTGAAAACCAAGCAAAATGTTGGTAAATTTTTTGACAGCAGGAAATTTTGCACTCACAAATATAGATTCATTTTCGGCAGTGTTGCATTTCAGTCGTCCAAGAGCACATCACATTTTGCATGAATATTTGGATATGAAAACAGCTGTCCCCTCGATGAGTGCCGTAATTGCTCTTTTTCGTTTCGTATCAAATATTCTAGTTTTTAGTTTTTAGAAATTTTTTTATTTTTAGCGCATTTTTGTGGTTGTTTTGTAGTTTTAGCTATTTATTTAGTTTGGGGTTTTTTTTTCGTTCTTTTTTTTTTTGGCGATTTTCTTAGTTTTTTACCGACCTTTTTGATTTTGGTGTTTTTTTATTTTAGCGGTTTATATTATTTTTGGAGATATTTTTCATTTTAACCATTTTTTAATTTTGGCGATTTTTCATTTAGGATTTTTTTTAATTCTGGGATTTTTTACTTGTAGCGTTTTTGAAAATTTCAAGAGTTTGCCTCTTACGGTTTCCAAGATACAGCAAGTTGTCAAAATAACAGAGTCAAAATTGCATTAAATCTTGGAATACCCTTTAATTTTGATTTCTTAAATTTCAGTGCTGATTGGTGTAGTCTACATTAAATACACCAACTTTGAAAATTTCAAGTGTCTGTATATAATTGTCGGTATATAACATTAGGATTTCAAATTTTTTCGTTGCTCGCTTTACAACACCCTTTAATTTTTAACTGTTATATGTTTTTTGTTGTAGCGGTAAAAATTTTACATATTCTGTGAAAATTTCAGGTCCGTAGCTCTTACAGTTGTCGAGAAAACAGCCTGTGACAGACAGACAGACGGACATCTTAGCGAAAACAATAGACTCCCTTTTCACCTTTGGTGTACGGAGCCCTAATAAAGTGTGCTCTTAAAATAAATTAAAAGACATGTGGTATTTCAAATAAAATTTTGCGAAAAGATATTTAACATTTTTAAAAAAGTTTGAAAATTTGTGTGTCATTTTTTATCATATACATAAAACTTTTCGAAAGGTTTGTCGATTAAAAATTGTTAAAGTGTTTTTAGGAAGCCTAACTTCTCCTTTTGAAACTTCAAAAAAGTAGGCCTAAAATCTATTATAGGTCTTTTTACAAATATGTTTTTTAGCGGGGTATAGAGTAGTCCGCGAAAAAGAAATTCCAATATTTAAAAAAAAAAAAACTGTCGGAATACTTGGCAATTTTAATTTTGTAATGAAAATAAAAAATAGTAGTTTTTAATTTTTCTAATTTGCTACAAAAAATAAATTATGAAATCAGGCTTTGTAAAAATTTGAATTGTACATGGCCCTGTAATGGAAAAAAACTTTAATATCGAATTAAAATTTATTTTCAACTTTCTAAATTCTTTTGTTCCAGCTTCTGCAAAAAAATAATGATTTAGTACACTAAAAGAGTCTTGTTGAGTTTTTACAAAATTTAACATTGGAACTCAATCACCCTTATTCTAGTTAACGACATCGACGTCACTTTAACACAATACCAAAAACTTGGGTTTTGTGTACCCGTTATCGAAAACAACTGACTCCTGTTGGCAGTCTTATGATATTTTCTAGACCTTAGGGAACTTAAATAGATTGTCAGCAGCACAAAATTGTTCTCGACAGCGAGTAAACAAGGCCCAATTTTTTTGGTATTGTGTTAAATTGACGTCGATGTCGACAACTGGAATAAGGGTGATTGTTCTTGTGGTATGTCCTCAGGTTTCATTTTCCTATAAGCTTTATCATAATTGAAACATTTAAATATCGCTACTCATTCAAGATACACAGATTTATTTCAAATATAAAATATATATTTCTAAACCACTGTGCACATTCTTCGTATCTATGTCAATCAAAATCCCGTTAAATTAAATTGTGTTTTCTATTGCATAAGTTTAGGCATAAAAAAGTAATAGTAATATGTATTACAACATATAGTCCCCTAAAATGGAAAATAATTTAACATCACTTCCTATAAGTTTATGGAAAGAAGCTAAAACTAATATTAAATGAAAACTACAGAACTGGATTAAGATAAAAAAGAGAAATATATTTTATATAAAAGCACATGTGTTATTAAAATATACCAGTGTTTGAAAGTCTTTTAATTTTTTGCTTTTGGTCAGTTTTATTTTGCTTTCACTTTGAACTATTGAAAAGCAAAATCAAAGCAACAGTTTTTTCCTCAAAAAGTAAACTCTTGCTTTCGCTTCTGCTTTGAAAGTAAATAACAACAGTTGAAAAGTATTTTATTGTGTTTGCGTTCTTAAAGTTTTGTTTTAATGTGAATTCGTAGTATAGACGAGTAAAATCAAAGAAACAGTTCGTAAAAAAATATTAATCGTTTTGTTCCCAAGTAACTGCGCAGTTGTCAACAGCAAAAGTAAAAAGTTAAGTTCAAAGAGCAGGAACAGTTGCTTTGCTTTTGACTTGCAGCACAAACTCACAGAAATAACAGAACTGCAATCACACGAATGAGTGCTCTGACTATTAATCGCCTACACATGCGTATATACAGGGCTATTTTATTTATAAATATCCCGAGTATAATGCGTATATCTTGTTGTCCGACTAAATTTCCATAGTCTGAGTACAAGCATAGTCAGACTGTGAAAGTATGAGAGAGAGTAGGGTATTTTAGTTTTTCGTATAAACGAAGTGGAGATGTTCTTGTATGTTGGAATCGACTTTATTCATAGTTGCTTGAGAGAAAATATGTTAGCATACGAATTGTTTCCGCTACAATTATGATTATACGCAGTTAATAAAATTAAGACTTATCAAAAATTTTTTGAGCACTCATTGTCATTTTCTGGTATCTATAGTACAATAAGGAACTCGGTCCTTTTTAAGTACTTCTGTAAAACTTTTAAAGTCCATCTCTCATCCAGAAAGCAATGAAAAATGGGTGAAATAGTAAATGATCATGACACCATTGTCTTCACTGATGGGTAAAGATTGATCTGCGATGTTGGGTATGGAATTTTCTCAAGTGATCTGACCGTACAGCTTTTTTACCATCTTTCCGATGGCGTGAGTGTATTTCAGACTGAAATACTATTCATAAGACAGACTGTGCGAAAGAAATGTTCGAGGGAAAATCAACACTTGAAAATTCCCCAATTTTAGTTACTTATTGTAAGAAGGATATGCTATCCAGAGTTTAAAGTCAGACAGACACCACTCTTATTTGGGACTTCAGGAAGTATAATTTCTTTATTTATAGACTTTGCCAGTATACAATGCCTTCCTAAAGGAATTTGAGGGAAAATGTCCCATTTTTCACTTCGCTATTATTTATACACACATATGTTATGTCAAATCGAATTTTATTTGTTATGACTTCCGGAAGAACTCTTCTTGATGTACTACATGCTGTATAAATATGCAGCCCCTCTGTGAGAGGTTTAAGGATAAAAGATTCGCTTTTCTTAATTTTGCTTTTATATCCTGCCTAAGTATCAAATATTCTAGGAAATTAGTAAGTACCCTTTTCTTTATGTACGAGTATACAAGTAGACTGTGCACATATGAAACCCCATACGCGAGGGGTTTAGAGGGCAAAAGTTTTTCCTTTCTTAATTATCATGCTATCTTTTAAAATTCCTAGTCTGCTTGCCGAATTTGAGCCTTCTGAGGGCTCAGAAAGTACCTTGCAACATAGATTATATTATTCATATTTGAATTTATGATTTCACTCCTAATATAAGATTGGAAGCTATCAGCGCAAAGTGGTGTGAACCACAACTATTTAGTTAAGCAATGGCTCTATTTAATTATTTCATTGCTTTATTATTTTGCTATATTATGATCTGCGCAAAAACGATTTTTCAGCTCCATCTTCTTTAGAATAGCAAAAGGTGGCTTAATCTACTTTTTTATGGTTAATAATATAAAGAATGTATTTATCACTAGGCATCGGTTGGATAGAAGTTCAGGTAATATAATATTAAATTTGTGTGGGCAGTGATGCCAATTTTCAGAGCAAAAAGCACTGTTCGTTCATGAGAAAAGCACTAAATGCAATAGTTAATTATGTTGTACGATAGCAGCATTTGCCATTCTTTCTCATTCAGCAATAGACCTAGCCTGCCACAGGTTGAGGCTATGCGACAAACAATGAATGAGACTCTAAATTATGATTTAGCAAAAATCTCTGAATAGGGTCATGCGAACAGGGTCGACTTTAACGCCCGTAAGACCCAATGTTGTATGGTTACTCATAGACGCATGACCGAAAATGCTGCTGCCTCTGTAACTATGGGGGCTACAAATATTAAGGAATCAGATGCCCTTGATGTTCTTGGAATGAAAATACAGTGTGATGTCCGATGGACTGAACACATTTTTCAAGTTGCAAAAGAGTGTCTCGGGTTTTTGAAACGGTGCAAACGATATTTCACCCCATCTGATCTCTTTACTATTTATACCACTTATATCCGAGCGAAAATGGAATATAACTCTCATGTATGGGCCGGCGCTTCAAAGTCTGTTTTGGGGCTGCTCGATCGCGTACAGGAGGGCAAAGAAGAAGCTCATCGGTGACAGTAGGGTATCCAGCTCTATTGATTCATTGGATAATCGACGCAATGTGGGGTGCATTTCCTTGTTCTATCGTTACTACAACGGAATGTTTTCTAATGAAATTAGGGAACTTGTTCCTGAAACCCGCACATTTACACGCACAACACGTGCCTCATTCAGAGCACATCCCTTTTTGGTCGATTGGACAACGAATCGCACTACACATTACAGAGAGAATTTCTTTTTTAGCCGCACTGTTGGTATGTGGCACCAACTACCTGCGGAGGTCTTTCCTGTCACTACCAGCGTGAGAAAGTTTAAATCAAATGTTCACAGACACTACTCCCTCTATCCTCCTTCCCTATAACCTATTTTCCTAGTTCTAGCACAATGCATTGCATGAGTAGGGGTTATCCCCTTAGTGCTGGTCCTATAAAAAAAAATTTTTGTACGTATGTGCAGGTTAATGATTTCAATTCAAATTCTATTTTTACTCTTATATGTACACATTAGTATAGTCAAAATATGAAAACACTTGAATAAAATTTAAGTGAAAATGTTTTGAAATTTTGGTCCTTATCGAAATGGTCCTTTGGAAATGGACTATTATTAGCAAAATTTCTATAATTATGAACTTCAAGCCAAAATTGGTCAGTTCTGGGCAAATTTTTCCATTTATGTAGCCTTAAATTTGTAATGCTACGTTCTTCTGTATTTCTTCAACTTTACCGTATTTGTCATTATATTCTTTTATAACGTCTATGTGTCCTCTGTGATTTCTAGAAATATGTTCTTAACGTCAGATAAAGTCTTTTTTTACAATTTTGAAAATATGTTCCGATTTAGCTCTAAAACCAATTAATTTTTTCGTGACAAACATTTTTGCACACTGTGAATGGGAAATTGTTTCTCTATCTATCTTTCATCCAATTGAATAAATACTTTTTGTATCTAAAAGGGGTTCTAATCAGATATTTTTTGACAAGCAAAATTTGTATTATTGTATCATGCATACAACCAAGACGTTACGTCCAATTCTCAAACTTCATACGAGTATGTATCTAAAAAGCAAATAGAATATGTATTGTTATTATCGGCCAGGCTCACGATGTCGAAAAGAAATTTTCTTTCGCTTATTTATATTGAAAACAAAAACAAAATAAAGAATTTGTTTTTGTTTTCAATATAACTAAGCGAAACAAAATTTCTTCTCGACATCGTGAGCCAGGCTGTATGAAGGAAACACCTTATATACTACGTTTATACGCGCACTATTTGCAAATAAATTAACTCACTGTTTATACGCCATTTTAAATGTATAAAAACTTGGTAGCACTTCTATAGAAATGTTACTTATGTTTACAAAAAAATTGTGTGAATGTATAAAATAACAAATAATAATTTATTTTTATTCTCATTATTTTCTTCTATCAATGTTTTTTGTGCAATATTTATCAATTTATTGTTTTTTATTAGGAAATATTTGCAAGTGTGGCAACCTCAAGCATTTTATTTGCAAATAGTGCGTTAATCGTGAATAGTTTTCCTGAATTAGTAAGTGGGAATAAAAACAACAATATGGCGACAATTTATAGCTTTATTTGCAATTAAGCCGTGCGTATAAACGTAGTAATAGTCAAAGAAGGCAAGTACAGTCACCTTGTTAGATTTTCATAGAGCATGTGTGTATGTGTTTAAATTTAGAGTTTCAAAAAAGTGGAAAATTCCTATTTCGCGTTTTTTATGAAGCTACTAACTATCACAAATTAATATTTAGTCTAATTGCAAAAAGCACTAAAATCAAAGTTAAAAAAGCATAAATTTAGTGCCTTTTTTGAAAAAGCACCAACTTGAAAAAAATTCGCACTTTTATGACTTAAAAAGCACTAAATTCTAGTGCTAAAGGCACTAAATTCGCATAGCTGTGTGTGGGAGTTTAAGCGTAAATTTTTTTGACAATGGACTGAACTGACAGGTATTCCCCCTCAGACAAAAAAAAAAATAACAACAAACTGAACTGACAGGTAGGTATTCCCCCTCAGCCAAAAAAAAAAAACAATTCCAAATCGAATTAAAAATATGAAGCTGAATTTGAGCAGAATCTAGTACTTACGAGATTTCGGGTAAAGTCTAGTAGATTTCCCATCTACTTCGTCACTAAATTTTTTCGAAATCAACTTAAAATCTAGTGATACAACTATGTTTTTTTCTTCTTCAAAATCGTACTAAAAAGTAAGCCCTGTACCTAAGAGGCTGTGTGAATTAGCTACATTGCAGTCGTTTGGTTGTAGTTTAGGAAAATTTTAAATTGATAGGTTTTGTTTTGGATAAAAAATCGTGATAAGTGTAACAAATCTTAGTGTAAACGGTGTGGATTTTGATAAAGATTTTAATTGAAATCTGTGGGATTTCGTGCATTTGTAAATGCCCTATCATAAAATTCACTAATAGTGTATTTACATTTGAGTAAAATTTAGTATTCACGATATTTCGAGCAAAACCTAGAAGATTTCGAGTAGATTTCTCATATAAACAAAAAATGTGTTTCGGCTCTAGATTTTGTCGAAATCTACATAAGATCTAGTAGAACTTAGTGATGCTACTAAAGTTTTTTTCAATATTGTACCAAAAAGTAAAGGCAGAATTAGTTTGTACGTGCTGTTCTGTTCTGAATCAGCTGTTTTGTTTCTGTTCAATTGAAAGTCTGTGTGTGTGTGGTTTGTTTTTCCTGTTTCGTTCTGTTCCGTTGCGAACAAATCTGTAGAAAATATAATTCAACGTTAAGTGACAGCCAAAAGTGTGTATGTATTAGTTTGTTGTGATTCCTTGCACAGAAAAAGTAATTGCAAAATATTTTATACGGAAAAGAACGGCACAGAACGACAACGAAAAGTAAAAACTAATGAGGCCTTTAACCTCTGCACTTAAAAAAGTGTGTGAATTAGATACATTGCAGTCATTTGGTTGTAGTTTAGGAATCATTTCAGTTAATGGTTTTTATTTATGATACGAAATCTTGATAAACAGTGGGATGGTTTGCCGCTATAATAATGTATTCTTAAAATACTGTGCGACAAACTAGTAACCACCCGACGAAATGTCAAAAAAAAAAGAACTTGGCATAAACGGTAGAGATTTTGATTAAGATTTCAACTAAATTCTACTACATTTCGTGCAGATGTAAATGTCCTATTAAGGTTTTTTTTTGCAAATAGAAAAACTCAGTAGCTAATTAATTTTAATTGTTAATTTTAATTCAATATATTTAACGCTTAGAAATTAAATGAACTTACGAATACTATTTTCTAAAAATACTCGCTATAGTAAATCAATTGTATAAAAGCAAGAAATTTAATTTTATTAAAAGTGGTATGTTTCAAAGAGATAATTTAAAAATGTATAAAACTAATTGACAATTATTCCAATTTAAATAAAACAACATTTACATTTCTTCTTAATTTCAAGGATATCTTATGAATAGAATATACAACATTTAGGATTTTGCCCTTGCTACGTATTATGCTTTAGTGGTGTGTAGGCGAGAGGTGTAGGGAATTTGTAGCACCAGCTTAAAATCGGTGTAATAAATTGGCTTTTCCTAGTTTATAGTTTTTTCTCCCCTTCGTGTTCTTCTCATTAGGTGTATATACAGAATATGGGCATTTTCACAGAAATGTCAACTTTTTGTAGCGTGCGACACCAAACGAATATGTTTATTGTTTTTTTCAAAGAAAACTAAACTTTCTTTTACTTTATGTATTTGTGTAGTCAGTTAGCAGCTCTTCAAATCGAGTAACATTGTTCTGAAATATAAGCTTAATTGCTTGCTGTTGCACGCGACAAAAAAGTGAACTTTCTCGTGGAAACGCACAAAGCACTCTAATTGTAAATTTAAATGTTTTTCGAGGGCAGATGCAATCACTGTAACAGGGGCAAAATCCTAAATGTAAAAACTGTATATGTGTATATTAAATGTAATCACCTCATTAACTCCGAATTCACACTACACAAGTCTTATTGCTAAACTTATCCCTTTTTCTTCTTTGAACTTTCATGGGGCGTTCACAAAGTGCAAGTCTTATTTTTTAGCTCAAATTTTTTATTGGTAATTTTTCTTGTATGCATGTGTGCTTTTTTTAACATTGCAAATGAGCAAACAGTACATGAAGCTGAGCAATCGTTTCTTTCCCCTCGTCTCTCTCTCTTTCTCTCTTACAAACTAATCAGCTTAGCAATAAGACTTGCATAGTGTGTACTAGGACTTTGTATTCAATATTCGAGTTTTAACGGATTTGTTATGATTTTATTTTATATAATCTTATTATTAAGCATGTATAAAAAAATATTTTGTTTATTATATTATTATGATGTATTATTATTATTTTTTGTTGCGAGGCAAAAGGCACGCAATTTCTAATAATTTCCCTTTAATATTTTTGTATACATAGTATTTTACAGAAAATATCTATCCATCCATATGGATGATACATATGTACATACATATAAACACATACAACATGTATGTTTGTGTATTAATTTATATTAAATTGAATTAGTCTTTTATGTTTTCATTACTTACTTAATAATTTAATAACTTAAGCTTAATCAAATTTTTCTTGATTTGGCATACAAAGAAAGAATTTTGAGCACCAGATATTAATGGCTTGTGATATATCTGTCAGCCATTTAACTGGTCGATGTATTGTCATATAATATACTGGAATGCCGGACAAAATAATAGCAGTGCCAACACCAACTTCGAGTGGTGATTGAAAGAACGATGAGATCACAAGGAAGAGGCAGATGATTGAGAATACAACAGGCAAAACAATATTGACACGTATGGGCCTTTCGGTTTTGGGTTGCTTATAACGTAGCCACAAAAGACCGGAAACTGATATTAATGTGAACAATGCCTCCACGTAGCTCACATAATTGATGAGAGCGTAAACATTTTTGATGAACAATAGAACCAAAGTTGTAACGCACTAAATAAATAAACGTTGAAAATAAATAAATTTACAAGTTTTATTTAAAAAAAAAGTTTTTCAATGTGTTTCAACTTACCAGAAATATCAATGATGGCACTGGCGTTAAGCAATTGATGTTAATCAAAGAAATGGCAGCCGGCAAATGGCCATTGCGGGCACCTACGAAGAACAAGCGGGAGGAAGCGAATATACCGCCATTCAGTGAACCAAAAGTGGAACAGGCAACAAAGAAAGGCATCACCCAGGCCATAAAGCCTAACATTTTATCGCCAAATGTTACCGCCACTGCATTAGACGACAGCATTTCTTCAGGTGTTAAAACGGAAAAATAAGCAATATTTGCCAAAACATAGATTATGGTCACAATGGGCATTGATATGCAAATGGCTTTTGGCAAATTCTTGTGGGGATCCTTTAACTCCTCGGTTACGAAATTAAGACAGTTCCAGCCCGAATATGAAAACAAGCCATTGTAAAATGCCAAAGCTATTAGACCCGGGCTGGTAACAGAGCCCTTCATAGGTGAATCCCAGTTCTCTGTGTGACCAGCAAATAAATACCAAGCTCCTGCTGCCACAATCACCAATAAAGCGAATACTTTGGTGCCGGTAAAAACGTCGGTAACTCGTGTCACCCATTTCACATCATAGCAATTTATAACGGTCAGAAAACCTTGGGAATTAAAATCAATACATTAAGATTAAATAGAATAACAACTTAATACATACATATGTATGTTTGACTATACGAGTATTAATAGAAAGAAGACAGACGTACATGTAATAACAGCCGCCAGCAGTTGTATCGCTTCGGATGGTGGTTCACATGATGGCCAAAATGGTTGTAAAAGATATTGAGCAAATGTTAACGCGGTAATTGCGTTTCCTGTTGGCATTAAAATTAATAAAGCAACCCAGAGGTATAAAAATGAGGGCAGTGGACCAAATGCTGTTCCTATATATGCGTAATCTCCACCAGATTTGGGTATCATAGTACCTGTAAAAAAAAAAATTTAAATTAAATATAAATATCTAAGTACATTTACATATGTACATAGTTATTTATGTGAATACTTTTATGTATGAAAAATAAATTAAAAATATACTTAAAACGACAAAATTTTATTAGTTGAAAATTGTCATCACTTTGCCCAAGTTCTTCACTGAGGGACTCACTAGAGGCAGCGTACTCGTAATTATACGAATAAAGGCTCAATTAGCCGACTGTAATGGAAAGTAACTGCAACGTAGGAAACAGCTGATCAATATTTTTATGTGAAAAGTAGGTTACGTTACATTACATCTCTATAAACATTTTCATTACTTTTCACACAACAATATCGATCAGCTGTTTCCTACTGTTACAGTTACATTCGATTGCAGTCGGCTAACTGAGCCTTAAATCTTAATATGATTTCGCGTATATGCCAAATCAGGGTGATTTCAAAAAATTAATAAAAGCTAAATCATTGCTTTGAAAATATTCTATTATAAATGAAAAAAAAACTTAAAACGCAATAAAAACCCACTATCAAATCAGCTATTAATAGTTTACTTTTGAAATCATGCGATTGGAAATCACCGTGATTTTCAGAACAGGCCCGATAACGTAATTTTGTTTTAATTTTTCTGCTTATGTGATGCATTTCCACATGATAGAATATTCCAAGGTTGGCAAACGGTATCGTAAAAATACCGTTACCCATTCAAATACCATTAAAATTAGATATCAGTATCCTTACCGATACGCAGGGTTCCCAGATTTCATTCGGCTGACATCGCCAATTTTAAAATTTTTATGCCCAAAAAGTAATTTGTACTAATTTTACCATTTCTGGAGATGGATCAAAAGTGTCACAACAAGTTCCATTATTTTCAAAATTTATATTAATTCGTAACAGAGATTTAAGCAATTCGTACTGTATTTTGTTTCTAATTTTAGTTTTTATTGACTTCATTGCCGAAAAAACTCGTTCAATACAAGCGTTTGCTCGTTGATAACAAAGTAAATTTAATATATACAGTTCTTTAAACGGGCGTGATACAGCGGCATCTTGATATAAATAAAATTCTAACCAAAACATATTTAAGTTGTTTGTTTTTTGTATATCAAATAAATTTTTCAACCTTTTTGCCGCTGTATGATTGAGATACATTTAGGTTGTCCTAATCCATGTTTGGAGCAAATTGTTTATGCTTTAAAAATTTTGAGATTTGATGGAAAACGTTTTAAAATTGGCTGCAATAAGCTTTTTAGTTATAAAAAACAAGTCGTCTTTACTTTTAATAATTACGTCGATTCTACAGACTTTAGTTCCTCCTCAAAATCGTAACCCAAAACCACTGAATATTAGGGTAAGTACGATTAATTAAGCTCCATTGAACATTTAGGGCGACTTTTTTGGTTCGAGATTAAGATTAGTTTATTTCTCTAATTAACTAATCCGAAAATTAACTTAATCTCTCTTAATTGAGTTTGATGTTTTTGAGTGGTAGTTTAAACTTCTTATTATGTGTAGTATTGCCATACTGAGGAACAAAATAGTGGCAACATTTTCTGTGCAAAAGTCATACATGTTATCAACGCACTTTGATTTTTTGTGGGAAGAAGAAGAAAGTGCCATATTTTGTTATTTACAGTAAAATGTTGCGCGTGTTAAAGGAAATAGATAAATAATATAAAATATATATATTTATTTATGTGTTTTTTTAATTGTTTTATCATATAATTTTTACAAAAAGTTATATGTTTCACAAGTGCATGTTGTCAATATGTATGTAAGATTAAACCACCACGATTGGCCGATTAAACTAGCAAGTAAAACCATATAATCGACTACCCAAAAATCACAAATGAAAATTAAGGTTAATTTAATCTCTAATCTTGAACTCAAAAAGTCGCCCTTAGTATAGATAATCGCATTAATGCAACTCTGCGCTTTTGAGAACGTAAGTGTCAAAAAATTGTAAGCATCAAGCGAGTTAAAGAACTAATTGTCAAATAATTTGTAAGTTATATATACATGTAAACAAAAAAAAAAAAAAAATTAGCTGATGAGCAATCTCCCCAATGCGAGTACCTGTACCTGTCTTGCCAACATCAAATGTTAAAGACGAGTTCATTGTTACCATTTATCATTTTAAATTATTTATGAACTAAACAAAAGAGCAATTGCAATATGCATTGAAATTAAAATGTTTCGAAAAATAAGTAGTAAAAAACTATTAAGTAAAATACAAATATCCCCAAAAAATCTCATAAAGTTCCCAAAACATAAAACTTATCCCCAATTAATTCCTCAATCCCCAAACCAAAATTCTTATACCCATTTCGAAAAAAATCCCCAATTTGGGGATAAATCCCCTAATCTGCCCATACCAAAACCCATTTCGTCTAGAAAATACCGGTATTCCAAATACCAATTACCTCTGTACCAGTATATACCGGTATACTCATTTCCGCAAAAAAAGAATGTAAAGTAATATTGCGCAGATAAATTTCAATTAACTTTCTTTTGCATAAGCACATTTTTATGCAGCGCTATTTTTAATACTTTTTATCAACAACAAAGTTCAACCACACCATAATCAAGCACATACGAGGTATGTAAATATGTACATGTCGCACGTTAACAAAAAAAAAAAAACAATTTATCCGTTTCCATACAACTCAATCAATATATTAAATAATTTTTTTTCTCAAAAGGTACGTGTACAAGACTTTTTTATGACATTTATTCACACGATTAAATATGATAACAAGATGTTTTTCTGCATTATTACAATTAAATATGATTACAAAATTTTAGTTGGAGCCATATATAAAAAGTTTCGCAGGAATCTGTTGGGGCAGAAGTATGTATACAGTTTTGAATTCAAATTAAAAACACAAAAATTTTTTAATAACGAATTGTGCGATTCATAGAATCAGTTGGGTAAAAGTGCATTAGGTTTGGTTAGGTTAGGTTGAAAAGAGAGACAGTAATAAATTGACCCAATCCCTTTCGAATTACACCTATGCTTTTATAGCATGTTGTGAGCTGTTGATAAGAAATATTGGGAAGATACCCAATAAAAACCATGAATATCTATTAAACTTAGTCAGATTAGGAACCTAGTCTCCTCAATATACTTTCTTAGGTTTTTCCAGTCTGAACTCCTAAGATATTCCATATCTGGCGTATTTTCTAGATGGAAGATTTGTCTTCTAATTTGACTGAATGCTGGACAGTGACACAAGTAGTAGTCGAGAGTTTCAGCATCGTCTTCTTGGCAAGCTCTACATGTCGTGTCGTTATGCTAACCAAGTTTGGAAATGTTGGTACTTTAAAACTTAGAATCTCTATCGTCTTTTCACTTATATGGGTTTCCCCAGAAAATTTCGGTCACTCTTCCAACGGTAGAGTTCTGCCAATCTCTGATGTGTTGCTCTATAGCTTATTGTTTAAATTTATTTTTAAAAGGTTTATATTAAATTCTAGTGAGCTTGACCCCTTCCCCTTTTCTAAATGCGAAATTGACATTCCGATAGCCCAAAATTTGTACACAGTTTCATGGTTAGAACGGGCCAAGAGGGCCTCTGTTGTTTCTTTTATGGGCCCAGAGCCGTTTTGTGGCGTAAGTCGGTCGACTGTAACATCTTTGATCAAAGAAGACGACACTTCGACCGCTAAGGAAATGTGGCTGTCTTTCTGATTTAAGGCAGGCCAAAGCATTGTGCAGCCATTTACATATAATGGCATCCTGAACCTCAACGGGAATAATTTACGGCTTGTTACTGGTTTTCTTTCTGGTCACTTTGGACTGAACTATCGTCTGTGGAAAAGTAACCAAGTTCGTTTATGCTTAGAAGGTGACGAGACGACGGCACACATGCTTTGTGAGTGTATCGTCTTATGTGACACTTCTACTGTACGTGTTTTTCATTCTGAGTTTCTGTGCTCTCCAATAGCTGACTTTTATAAGGAGAGTCATACAGAGATTGATTTAATTTAATTTACTAGATCTGTTATAAATAAAATGGTATAAAAGATCCATCAGGTGTCGCAGTACCGGTCTTTGGACCAGATCTTCCCTCTATTTTATTCTATTCTATTCTATGGTTAGAAGTGACCATTGATGAGTAAATACTCGCGAATAAAAAATAATGGGCCTAATTACGAGTGTCGTAGTGGAAGTTGAAATGAGACCCTCGTAATTAATCTCAATAATTTTTCCAAATCAATTGATAAAGTTCTGATATAACAAACATAAAAGAGAATACAATCGGATGCAAAAAGTGGACTGTCTTTTGAACTCGGTTAAATATTAACTAAATTTTAAGGAAATTTTATTGTTATACATATATGGCGCCAAGACGTTTTTATTAAAAGCCAGTAAAACTTTCCTTGCTATCTACTGAACCCCTGAGGGTCTACTCTGTAATTCAAAACGAAAGCAAATACTTTCGAATTTGCATGTAATTAAGAACCTTTTCACACTTACTTAAATCTTTGAGGAATGCGTGGAATATGTTAAAAATTTAAAAAAATCTGTTCACATTACATCTTTCATCTGTCATCTGTTAGCAACGACTGTTGTTAGCAAGTAAAAATTAAATGATAAAATGGAATTTAAAAATTCAGCTAATTGATTGAATTGCTGCTATTGAAGAGTAGAGACAATTAATGCTACAATATGCAGAATTAGTAATAATTATGCTAGCGGACGATACTGATAAAGAAATATTATTTTAGGTGCAACGATTTCATTGGTATTCTTAGCAGAACTGAATATACCACTGATTGGAAGATTTTACTAGCAAGAAAGTGAAAATATGGAATACATTTCTTGCTGCACATCTAGGAACTCAGTCAATAATGTCTTTTTATAAAAAAAAACAGCTGAAAATTACGACATTTTTTGTTCCAGCCTTGAAAGCATTAATTTTATTTTACTATGTGTGTACGAGGGTGTATTATTAACTCAGTGAAATTTTGAAGAAACACAGGTTTTTATATAAAAATTTGTTTTATTTTTCAACCTAGACACTTAGTCCAACGTTTATCCATTTTTTGTATCCCTTCCAAAAAATAGGATTTTTCGAGGTCCTTAAAATAGGAATTTGTTTGGTCAATAATCTCATCGTTGGAGCTAAATATCTTTTCACCGAGCCATTTCTGTAGGCTTGGAAATAGGATGTAGTCACTAGGGGCTAAGTCCGGATAATATTTCGGATGAGGTACCAACTCGTAGTCCAATTCATAGAGTTTTGCCATTGAGACTGCACACGTGTGCACCCGTGCATTATCTTGATGAAAAGGAACTTTTTTCTTGGCCACATGGGGTCGTTTTCTTTTTAAATCTTCATTAAATCGGTCTAATAAGTTGGCATAATACTCGCCATTTATTGTTTTTCCCATTTGAAGGTAATCCATGTGGATTATCCCGCGTGCATCCCAAAAAACTGTTGCCGTCACCTTATTGGCCGACAAACTTACCTTGGCCTTCTTCGGAGCAGGTTCACCCATTGTTTAGACTGGTGTTTGCTCTCCGGAGTACAGTAATGGATCTGTGTTTCATCCACAGTTACAAAACGCCGCAAAAACTCATTCGTATTGCGGTTAAACAAGTCCAAACAATCCTTTGAAGTTGCCACACGTTTACGTTTATGGTCAATTGAGAGCAAACGTGGCACCCATCTAGCAGACAACTTTCTTAAACCCACCTGATCACTTAAAATCGAATCCACACCGCCATATGAAATGCCTATGGCATCAACAATCTCACGCACTTTTACTCTTCGATCGGCCAACACCATATCGTGGATTTTTTCGACATTTTCGGGTGTACTGACCTCAATTGGCCGTCCATAACATTCAGCGTCTTTTGTACTTATGCGACCACAACGAAAGTCAGTAAACCACTTTTTACCATTGAAATCGATGGTGCAGAATAGCTATAATATGTATCGAGATTTTCCTTGGTTTGATTGACTGTTTTTTTTTCGCAAAAAATAATATTTAATGAACACTCGAAATTCACGTTTTTCCATTTTTAGAAAAATACACGAGGTTGTATGTTTTGAACAGCTGTTAAACGCGAGACTTGCTCAAAATTGGACAGTAGTCTATTAACAGCTGGTTATTGATGGGAACAGTGTTGCATTTCATATAACTGCGAGGGAAGTTAGAAAAGTCATGGAATTATTGATCCGCCCTCGTACATACGTATTATTATATTTTTCATACATTTAAAAAATTTATTTAAAATAATAACATATTTACTAGAAAATATTTTTAAATATACATAAATTCCTTTCGCTTATTTTCTTTCCAGATAAGTGATCGATCACGTGTGAGCAGGCATTAATGTGAGCTTAAAAAAATCGCGCGCGAGTGAACTTTAACCGTATTATTATATGATTCGTGAATATATCGTGAGTGTAATTTATCGTGAGTGTGAGTTTTCGGGTGAGCGAGTTTTCGCGAGTGTAAATGTTGTGTTAGCAACTTTTCATTATCGCAATTTATTCTTTGCATAAAAATGGCCATAAAAAACAATACGTGCTTAAACCTATATAAAGAGAAATTTTGCGTGACTGTGTCGTGATTGGAGAATTCCAAAATGTGTTCGAAAAGAAGTAAATAATTGATTTCGTTAATTTATCACATGTATTTCATTCGTATTCCGAGGAACTGACCTTATGTGAGCAGACTTAATATAATTTTTACTCGAAACGCCATTAAAAGTACGCGCAAAATGCTACCTACCACTACTCAATATCACTACTTCAACTCGACGCGATACTACAACTTGTGCGACAGTTTCTTCAGCTTTGATGTTTCTGTAAGTATTTTTGTTCAATTTTATTAATTTTTTCGTATACAATATTATTAGTGTTTTTCATACGGGATTTCCCGGGAAAAATTTCCCGCGATCTCGCACATTTTCCGGGAAAGAAATACCAGGATATATTTGCGGGAATTCCCGGGATTTTTTTGTTTTGATTTTATTATGGCAACTTTAGTTCATATGTACACATTCCTTGATGAGACCATCACCTTCATAAGTGAATAAAGACTTATGAAGGTGATGGTGCAATAATAAGGTGATGGTACTAGCACAATAGCTAAAATTTTACAACAACAACTTATATTGTGTTGATTTTGTAGTAAAGAAAACGCTGTTTCGATTCAAAGTAAATCATTTTCATTAAAAAAGGAATTGGAATTTTTTGAAGGAAGTGGTGAAAAAACTGAAAGTGTCCAGAGATTATATAATGCTCTTCTGACTATAAGGCCAACATCCTTAGAAAGTGAACGTATTTTTTCATTAACAGGAGTTTTTTTTTAAATAAAATTAGAAATAGACTGCCGAACGATTCTATCAATGCTTATTCTGTACTAAAGGCCATGACTCACTATCATACAAAGTCGTGCGATCTACGAAAAAGTACAACCCTGGTGTGGTGAATTGTTATTGTCTTTTGAACATTTTCATAAACTCCATCATACCAGGGTTGTATATTTTCGTAGATCGCACGACTTTGTACGATAGTGTATCACGGCCTTAAAGTCCTATTTTCAAAGCAAGATTTTGTAATATTTTTTTAATAATGTAATTTGTTTTTTTTTTGCGTTATATCAATGCACTTGACTTTCCATTTACATATAATATTAGTATTTATGCATTAGTATTATATAAAGAACTGAAATTATATTAGTTTTTCGACTAATGTGTTTATAAAACGTTATTGTTATTTGTTTTTTGTCGAATTAAATTAAATTAAAAAATATTTTGTATAGTTTTGCACTGGGCGGGAATTCTCGGGAAACTGAAAAGTCGTTCCCGCTTTCCCGGGAAATGAAAAAGTCCGGGAAAAGAAAAACTCTAAATATTATTCACTTTGTCCAAACAAATTGAGATGGATTATTTGACATTGTTTTGCAGTGTTTGAAATAACTTTAATAATTGAAATAAAAATTAAGAAAAAGAACTGGCCAACCAGAAATATTTTCTGTAAATCCATATCTCAAGACATTCCCTGATAAATTCCAAATTTGTGTTTTTAATGATGACCATGAAAATTTTGAATAGTTTTTATTAACTTTAGTGTACGCGCACAGGAGTATGAAGGTCTTTTTTTCGATAAAATTTGCATATTTCAGTCCCAATTAAATGTCTTTTAAATTTCACATATGTTCAGGTTCAGGGAAACAAGAAATAATCAATCGGTGGTAAATTGGAAGAAAGGTCTGATGAGAGAGCAATTCTTAGCCCAATTCATGGATTTTTTCCGTGAAAAGTGCACATGGGCGAATCCTTGCATTGTCCTGATAGAAAATAACTTTTTTCGTGGCCAAACTTATTTATTTATCTTTTTATTTTCTTTGCCATCGTTTTTTTTAACTCCTCATTAAATCGACCCAGTAGGTTCATATAATATTCGCCATTGATTGTTTTACTCTTTTGCATGAAGTCAATGTGGATTGTGCCGAGTGCATCCCAAAAAACGGTAGCCATGACTTTATTGACTGACAAAACCACATTGGTCTTCTTTGTCGCCGATTCACCCCGAGAAAACCACTGTTTACGCTGCCGTATGGTCTCTGTTATATTGTAGTGAAGTGATGTTTCGTCCAAGGCTATGAAACGGCGCAAAAACTCGTCCACATTGCCTTTGAACAAGGCCAAACACTCCTGCGAAGTTATCACATTATTGCGTTTGTGATCGATTATGAGCAAACGCAGCACCCATCTTGGGGAACATGAGTGTCCATAATATTTAACAAGATTAGTTTGGTTTCAGTGATGGTTTTTGCGCAAAAAATAATGCTTAAGGCTAGGACTCACCATCCTACACAATCACATGACTTTTGACAAACTGCAGCAATAGTGTAATGAATTCTTTTTGTTTTGAAAATTTTCAAAAGCTCCATCGTACCAGGGTTGTATTTTCTCAAAAGTTGTACAATTGTGTAGGATAGTGCATCCTAGTCTTTTTTTTATATATATATTTATAATTTGATTAGGCTGAAGTTCGTATCGCTCTATAAGTCAAATTAAATGTGATAATTTTTCAAGAACAAATAACACCAAAGTTAATTGTAAATATTCTGATAAACAAGAGTGGAACGAAACAACCAGCTTTTTTCCTTATCAGAGTTCTTGGTGTTTGGTCTACTGCGTGTGGTGTCAGTTAATTTACATAGATTTCTGTTTTATATACTCAAGTTTTCAGTGCAAAAGGAATATGTGAATTGTTGTGATTCATCGTATTACAATTTGCTGAAAGCCTTTTTGTAATGAAAGCTCCATTTTACCATCTCTAAATTTGCAACAGTCTTGCCATTGTCGTTTATTCTTTTACTAATTATGCACATGTTAGTTAATTTGCTTATTTTTTTTTTCTACTTAAGACAAACTTTTTCGGTTTGTTATTTTTAAGTATATTTATTTAATTTTAGACACAAGCCCCGAGCTATTAATTTTGGTTAATATAATTATTATTTTTCGCACTTTATTGGTATCTACATTTATGATTTGATTAGGCTAAAGTTCGTATTACATGTGAAAATTTTTAAATTAATTTTTAAATTAAATTCGAGCCTCAATAATTGCCTTCTGAACTTCTAGTCGAAAATTTAAAATTTAAATAATTTTAAATATTTAAAATTTTACGAGTCATTTAAAAATAAAATGTAGAATGTTATTTTTATTGTATGCATTTTTAATTACGTTTAAGTACAAGTGTGCAAATAAAAGTTAACCTTAACAAAATGGAAAAAAATAACAAAAATTATGTACATACTTGTCTCTGAATTTATTTTCTTATAATTTTTTGTGCAAATGCATATTTAAGTACATTTTCTATTATTAGTTGAGCTGCAAGTTTCGTGTAAGTGTTAGTTATAAAACAGCTGACTAAACATAAGATTTCTTAAATGAATACTTGGGTATCGTTGCCTAAGTTCCTTCAAGGTAAAGATACATAACAAGTGTTAAAAGCATCATTATTCCATGACATCTCTCAAACATGTTGAAAGCCTCGCGAAGAAAGGTAACACACTCGCAAAAAATCTAAAATTGGAAACAACATCAGTATGAACTGGAAATTTCTAAAGATTTTAATAAGCGTATGAGTGAAAAGCACATTGATTTCAGGCATTACAACAATAAGTTATTTAATGACATAATAAAAAGCTAAACTATTTCATTATTTAAAAGTCAGAAAAAGAGTTGAAGTCACAAAATTTAACATACTTCGTAATAAAAGTTCTCAACAGGCTACTGAGATGGTATGGAAAGTTTTCACCTCACTTGCTAAAACTTGTAGAAAAAGTGTAAAAAATTTACTAAGACTAACAACAGCCCAACTCTAAATATTTCCCGGGAAATAATTCCCATGGAATTCATTCTTTTTGTTATAAAAATAAAATCCACATATCCTAAACAACCAATTACTTCACGTGTATTGTTAAGACAAATTCTATTCCCACGCAGAAAGTGTCCCCACCAAGTAATTCAACAAATGCTAACACAAGCTTTAATTTCAGTGGCCTTGAAGCCACTATAGATAACCTGGTGCAAACTATAAACAATTTTACAACAAAAATGACTAGCAAATACACTGCTTCAAGCATTAGTTAATAAGCCATGAACACGTTAAAAATATGTTTCTGGAACACAAACGGTAAAAAAATATTGATATAATGTTGGTCTCTGAGACTCACTTGACTTCGAGAAGACTTTTTAAAATGAATGGCTACACATTGTATGATTCAAAGGACCCGAGAGGAAGAGCATGCGGTGCATCAGCAACTCTAATAAAGTCAAGACTCAAGCACTATATTCTTGACAACATTTGTGAGGAACATATACAAGCAACAAATAATTGCATTGAAAATTTTTTTACAAATTTTGTGATATCATCAATTTACTCCCCTCCCAGATTTTCAATCACTCAGCATCAATACGAGAATTTCTACAAATCTCTTGGACCTTGTTTCGTAGCAGCTGTCGACTACAATGCAAAGCATACGTTCTGGGGTTCGCTTGTTATTACGCCTAGAGGTCGGGCGTTGTTCAAAACAATTTCAAAAATGGGCTTGGACGTCATTTCGAGTGGGAAGCCCACTTACTGGCCTATGTATGGACATACAAAAAATTCCAGATGTTATATGTGATCTTCCGATCACTCTCCCACGATCGTTACAATTTGTAGCCCACTAAGAAGTGACTTACGTCACCCATATGTGAAGATGATCAATCGTGTTAATTGGCTGGGGTTCAAAAAATATTTCAGTAGTCATTGTACAAAAGACATTAATTAACCTAAGAACATCCGAAGATATTGCATTTTACGTTACCAATCTTAACGAAAATATTAAACAGGCTGCTGAACATGCCACTACCTTCCATCCGCAGACTGGGTTTAATAGAATTTATTCTATAATGTTAAACTTAATTTTTTTAAACTTTGATGCTTTTTCGTAGATCTGGCGCTTTTTTTTTTGTTTTTCGATTTTTTTTCGGTTTTTGGCGTTGTTTCGCAAGTTTTCAAACTTACATAGTCAAAATTACATTAACTGATAGAATACCCTTTAATGTTAATTTCAGCGTTTCAGCTAATTGTTGTAGTCTCCATAAAAGTACACTAACTTTGCAAATTTCAAGTGTCTGTATATGACTGTGAAAATTTCAGTTCCGTAGGTCCTACGGTTCTCGAGAAAACGTCCTGTTACGGACGGACGGACCTGTGGTGTACGGAACCCAAAAAAAATTGCCATCTTAATATTCTTCATTTAAGGGAGGATGACTCGTTCAAAAATGTTATTTCTATTATAAGAATACCACTCTCAGGTTCAAGTTTTACATTTATAACCAAAAAGTACATACATACATATGTATGTACTCGTATATGTATGTAATTTTAATGTTTATGCTCTTGCGGACTTTTCGGTTTTAGGCAATGATATTAGTAGTTTCCATTCCATAGTCGTGTGTTGTCTAAATATTTTTTTAGTGAAGAAAAATCAACACCCTGAATGTTACAATGCAAATGATGCATGTGCATGTGCTTGAGTATATTTAATATTTAAGGTCAAAAGTATGCACAATGTTTTTGTCTTTTTATGCAGAGAAATATTATATTTTAATATTTTCTCATGAATATTCTATTTAAGCATTTTGTACATAAAATGAATTAATATTACGAATAATTTCAAAATGTAAATTCTGTAAGTAATTACTTGCGCTTGAGAAGAGTGTTAAATAAATTTTATTTTGTAATTTGCTAGAGAGACAAGGAATGCTTTTTACCCGACTGCGCGACGCGAAGAAGAAGAAGGCTTTTATTTCTTCAACTACGGTCACTCTTGGCATTACTAAGTACATACTAAACGTACATACTTCTGTAAATATTCGTAAATATGTATGTACATATATTCAGCTTGTCAAGAAAATGTTTTGTCACAGTTAAAATCGTTTTAAATTTTGACTTTTATCGTAAATATTTTTTCCCCTTTTTGCATTATTAATTATTTTGTTATAGATTTCATTTTATTTAAATGTAAGTGAACAAATAGTCGTAAGTTATAAGCAAAATTAAAAATGAGAGCATAAAAATTACACCAAAACCAAAAATACTCAAAAATTTCTTTGTCAAGAAAATGTTTTTACATCTTGTAAAAGAAAGATTTTAAGGTGTACAAAACTAAATATTTTTTTGTGGCCGCAATTGGCATCAAATCGGCTTGTAAGCAGAGAAACAAGTCGATGCAAAATTATCGGCTTCGGCGGCGCAGCAGTTTTGTGACCGGCGGCGGCGCGCCGAGAGAAATAAACATATGAAAATTTAAAGAGAAAATTAAAAATTGAAATTGAATATCGATTTTCATAATTTTTTCTCCGAAATTTGTCTCCTTGAGCAGATAAAATTTCGACTCATTTTGAGCCGATACAATCGGCGGCGGCGGGATATACAGAAAAATAACCGGCTACGGCGCTCCGCCGGCTTCGAGCCGATCGACTTGTGCCTCTGCTTGTAAGACAACTTCTCATGGAAAAAATTACCTTATCCAAATATTTAGGATAAAAGTCAAAATTTAAAACGATTTTAACTATGTCAAAACATTTTCTTGACAAACTGTATGTATGTATGTAAGTATGTATGTTAAATGACCCCAGCAACTAATATTACCATTCTTCTCTTTTGTGCAAATTGTGTTGTACTAAAAGTATGTATTTTTGTATCATATCTAGAACGCAAATATTGTACATTTTCATTCAGTCCTATAAAATAGGACAACAAAGATAAATCAAATCCAACTACTTGCTCATACAATTGCAAAAAATAGTGTAAACAAGTAGTAATTAAAAAAAAATCAAAAACCCGACTGCGACCAACTTTGAACCGTTTAATATACTAAACGCTTATTCGAAATGAAAAATCATAAGAAAAACCTAAAAATTATTTTAAAATACCTGTCCAATGATATCCATTTTGTTATAGTTCTCCGACTTTCTATTTATTTTCGTTTTTACAAATGGCGTCTGTTGGCAGCCATATTGAATTTTTACTACTGTCATATCTTTTGTGACACTTCCGGGATTAAGACAAATCGATTAACATAAGAATCATTAAAAACGGTCCACGCGATCGGTTTATATAAGGCCGCAAAGGAACACATATACATATGTACATACATACATACATGCATACATAGGCTGATAAACACAATACCCTTATTTGCGTCGCACGGTGGCTCAGAATCAATTTTCATCGGACAAAATCTATATTTTTTTCTTGACATAGATTCTTAAAATTTTTTCGCCATCAGAAAGGATAAGGTCGGGTTTCCATCGGTGTGCCATGTGCCACACATGAGTAAAAATAACGTAACTACTAATTACTAATGAAAAACTGTTTGATTTAGACATTTATTTATTGATTTAAACTGTTGACAATCATGTTGGATTTTATAAAATTGTCTATTAGTTATGTATGAAACTGTATAACTTAATAAATACGTGTCTGTGTCAAACAGTTTATCATTAGTAATTAGTGGTTAACTCATGTGTGGCACATGGCACACCGATGGAAACCCGGCCTAACAGACCAACCTAAATTACGACGCAAAGCGCAATGTAACTTAGCGCTTAGCTTTTACGCTGAAATGAGTAACCTAAATTAGAGCGTTAACGGTGCGCCAGAAACAGTAATGTTTACTCAATTTGATTAACAAAAAAATCTAAATAGAAATAAGAAATAAAAATGAAAACGCTAAATTGACCTGAAAGTAGCTAAAGTTACAACACTTAACAAAAACAACAGTACTTTTGCAGCCAACTTCACTTCTTTGCGCGCTGTCAAAATTGGATTTTCCAATTGCAAAGCGTTGACGCCGCGTTATTTCGGTTGGTTTCATACATTTTGTATGGGCATGAGAAATTTTGACAGCTAGACAACGCTTTGCGTCGTAATTTAGGTTGGTCTGTAAGGTAGCCGAAAAATTTCCAGCTGGGTACATACCTAGTGGGAAAAGGTAATAAATAGTAAAAGAGAAGATAGTGCACAGCATGTATAATTTTCATTCCAGAATTCAATAGTGTTAACACAGAACATGTTTTAGGAAAGTAATGAATTACTTTAATGCATACACTCCTTCTTCGGCAGATGTGGTAATGCACGTGGTAATCAATGTGAATTTATAGTGTTCGATCAAATTATCCTCTCGTTTATAAGTGAATGCATTGTCTTGCTTTGCAAAATAATACATTATTTCTCCCATTATTACGTAATTAATGACCACTTTTCCCACTGGACATGTATAGAGTGAAATATTCAGGTGTACTACTGGATTTACCTGGTATATTACTTTATCAATATATGTTTATTTAAAAATGAAAGAAAAGAAATAAAAAACAAAATACTTATTAAAACAACAAGTTCCTGCTGCTATAATTTAAATTAAAAATTATATGTACCTTTTTTATCGAAAAATATATGATTTTGATTTCGTTGACTTTATATGTATGTATGTATGTATGTAACTTAATTCACTCATAAACATGTATTTATTTTGTAACTTGTTTGTGTTACATATTTTACATGCGCAAATGAATTTTATTTTTGTTAATACTGTCATTTGGTGCATTCCACGCCAAATCAGACGGTTTGCAATTTTTTTATTTCCCTCAGGCAATGAATGCCTGCTACTATTACTAGGTGTTACCTTCTTTAGGAAGAGGTGCAGGAAGAGATAGAGGAAAGCTTCATTATTTTACAACTCTGTTTTTTGCACGCAGTGGTTGCAGCGCATCTGGTGTCAGCGAGGCGTATTAAATTTGTTGAAGCTGTGTTTAGTTTAGTAGCAATTTTATTGTCTATTTTACTTTACCGATGAAGGAGGGCGTTCTGATAGTACACATTGTTAAATTGGCACTCCAGATTTTTGTAGGATATTCGGTGATGAAGAAGAACCAGAAACCATTGAAGATGTTATCTGTCACTGCCCGAAGCTACAACGTCATAGGCTTATATGGCTGAGCAGACGTTTCCATGAAAGCATTACTGATATCGGGAAGTGTAAACTAGAGGATATCAGGGGCTTCATCATGGGAATTCGGTGGCTCAAGGACGGGTAATAGGTTCACTTCTGGATATTAAAGGGGGGGTAAATATTACTATTTGGGCAACAGAAGGGAATCACAATGGACCCAATTGGGTCTCCGAGTGGAGGTGGGGTATAGCACCACCCTTCCTAACCTAAGATAACCTAAATTGTATTCCTAATAAAACATATTTTAGAGATTAAAAATTTTTGTATGGCAACAAAAATATTGTCGGTCGGTCTAGCGGCACTCTGGGTCTAGTTAGGGCGATCGGGATAATTGTATAAAAAATAATATTTTGTATGGACGCCCCCTTAAGGAACGCATATATGGTGTTGGTATGGGGAATATTAGTGGAGGTGTTAGTCTTAAGTTTTACCCCTCTAGGAGCAACTCAGTGATAGTTGTGAAGCTTTTTGTGGATTTTGCGTCGTTTTTCCCTAGTTTTGACCCCGATGAGGATCCATTTACAACTATCCCATTCCATAATTTTTTAGCTCATGCATATTTTATCTAAACTTTACAAAATTAAGAGTTATAGCATATCGAAATCACAACGTCCTGCACTATTCCAGCCCTAATGTACGTATGCTATTTCGCAATTATTTTTTATAGGATTTCAAAAATCTAAAAAATTTTATTATGGAAAGCCCATCATGTTTGGATAGAAGTTTAAAATTACAAATTTAAAATAAAATTTTCTAACTGTCCGACTTGGCGTGGAATGTCCCATATAAAAACAAAACAAAATATATAAAAATAAGCATGTTACAACAGTTGGTGTTAAAAAAAACAAGTTTAAATTTTAAATTTTATTTTAAATTAAATTAAATTTTAAACTTTAAAATCTTCTTTGGTACAAAATTAGTTCTCTAATTTGTTATTCGTGCTCCTACCTCCAAAAGTCTAAGCAAATCATGTTATTACTAATAAAAGGCTTATAAAAACTAATTTTTCTTATTAACTCTTTCCTCAAAAGTCATTTAATCAGTGCGGAGTCCTTCAAACAGAACGTCATGGCCGGGACATTTCTGTACGGCTACAAACTTCATTAGCATTTATGTATCGATTCCAGTTTTTAGGTGATTGTAACTTGTACACACATAAACATAAACTTTGTATTTACTTAACCAAATTACTAACAAAGAAAGTATACTACACAGAAAAAAACTTTATTTTGTATTCAATTACTGAATTCAAAAAATCAAATAATATTTTTACTGATACAGGACTTACCACAGAATTCGTAAAACTAAAAATCAAAATTCGTAAAATTTTAATAGAATGGAAAATGATTTTTTTTTGTATTAAAATAATTTTACTATGAATTCATCAAGCCAAATAAAGAAAATAATAAAACTTAAATTCAGTTTAAAAAAACCTGTTTGTTAAAAGAAAAACTTGTCACAATATTTTCTGTGTACGCTTAGTTGTTGCCTTTTTTGTTGAATTCAAAATCGAAGTTTACTAAAAATTATCTTTTCCATTTACCTGTACATATATCTTTTCCGCTCTGTGAGTTTTTTAATGAACTTTTGCACGCAACTTTTTATCAATACATACCCTGTCGGAGAATGTGTGGTTGACTACAAAAATAGTTAACTTATAGTTAACTTTTCTTAGACTGATTAAAAGTTAACTGCAATGTCATCCAGAACAAATCCAAAATTAATTCTTAAGTTGAGTACGTAATCGAATTTGGTGAGAGCCAACAAATTTATTCCCAGCTACTTTGAAACTCGTTTCAGTTTTATATTAACATTTTGCTGTTATTATTTTAGATGGTACATTGGCTGTGTAGTTAGCGCGTTGAGTACACAACGTGTGATGATACATGTTCGAACCCCAGAAAAAATTTTTAAATTTACTGACTTAAAAAAGCCAACTTTAAGTTAGCTGAAAGTAATGCAGAGTGAGACAATTGACTACTGCCTAGGACATCGCAATGTTAAAATAGTCAGTTGATTACATTGAAAAGTAATGCAAGTGCCTGCCAGTCAGTACTAGTTGCGAAATAGTTAGCTTAAAGTTAGTTTAAAGCTAACGGAATTTCCGATAGGGTATGTATGTACATACATACATACATGTGTATGTACATACATATATACAATAGAAAGTGGTAGAGCAAAATTAGCATGTTTGATCAAGTTGTTGCATCGCACAGTGATTATACTTTGATCACCATTTTCGCTTAATTTTACAGTTATTTTTTGATGCGAGTACAAACTAAATTTTTCCATTATCTGGGGGCAAATTAGGGCATTCGATGTCTATCGAAATTTCCATACAAATACAATTAAAATTGTATAAAAATTCGTTCGATTTCAAATTTTGTCCCCTGAGTCCGTTTGGAACAAATCAAGTTTAGGGGCACCTCTCAAAAATTACAAAAAAAGTATCCTATCCTATAGAAAATTGAAAAATAAGAAAAAAAATTAAATAAAAAAATTACCGGCGAGGCTTAGAGTCCGAGTTATGGGCCTCTGAAATTCTAGTACAATATTGTGATTATACGGTGTTTTGTTTGTTAAACCTTTTGTAAGCCAAAATTATTGTTTATGAATACGGCAGAATAAGTTTAAAAGCCTTAAACAAAAATCTTTACAAAACAAGCAACAACTTAATTCGATTTTGCATCAATTTTCATTTTACCTTTTTACAATTAGTTGCCGCATTGGGCAACAAAAAATTCTAATTGGAAAAGGTAAAAAAAAGTAAAAGTATTTAAAGGCGAAAATAAAAAGAAAGTATTTTACTCGTATATAAAAAATTCAGTATTTTTATTTGACATTTACGGTCTAATTCATAAAAAATATTTTAGGTTTATTACAAGTTTATTTGACAAATTTCCCATAGAAATATGTCAAATAAGCGCTTAATAAACCTGAAATATTTTTTATGAATAAGGCAGTTAGTCTTTAATGTATTAGGAATTTTGCTTATTTTTTTTTTGGTTAAGCCACGTACCCATATTAATAGAAAATGAAAAATGGATGCATAATCGAATAAAGTTGCTCGATTCGTAAAGATTTTTGTTCGAGGCTTTGAAACTTTTTATGTGCGTATTGTGATTCTCAATAACATATTAAGAGGCTTACGATAAACATGTGTACACATAAATTATTTTAGCTTATTTCCAACCTGAATGAAGGAATGAAATGCATAGACACGCCCAGATTAGGAGCCCCTGTAGGTTAGGTAAGGTTAGGAAGGATGGTGCCATCTCCATTCGGAGACCCAATTGGATCCATTTTGATTCCCTTCTATTGCCCATTAATTATTTACTCCCATTTGTACCCAGAAGTGACCCTATTATTAGTTATTAAGCCACTGAATTTCCATGATGAAGCCCCTGATGTCCCCTAGTTTACACTTCCCGATATCAGTAATGCTCTCATGGAAACGCCTGCTCGGCCATCTAAGCCTATAACGTTGCAGCTTCGGGCAGTGACAAATAATATGTTCAATGGTTTCTGATTCCTCTTCATTCCCGCACATCCTACAGAAATCTGGATTACCAGTTTCCCATATGCTGGTCCTTGCTCTAACCGAGCAATTACCAGTAAACGCGCCTAAAATGTCTCGCATCGCCTTCCTATCCATGCCCAGTAGCAGTTTGGATCTTCGTGAGTCAAGTTTTGGCCACATAGCCCTCGAGACTCTACAATCCTTTCTACTTCGCCGTGAACTCTTGGTCCTGCTTTCTACAAAATTACTGAGTTCCCTGTAATAGTGACCTATCTTTTTAATTTTTTTTAAACAAACACAACCTGCAAAGCGATTAGCTTGTCTGCAGAAAACACCCAGGGTCTATGGCGGGAATCGAACCCACGACCTCTGGACTGAGAGATTAGCATCGCTACCACTCAGCCACAGCGGCACCCCCTGTCACACATTCCCTCATCTAACGCCGATCCTATTGTTGCTTACTCATCGCACATTGGGTTGAAATTGCTAAAAACGGCTCTTAATTCAGGCGTTAGATATAGCACTTATTTTTCGTTTGGTAGTATTAAATGGGTCATTAGTTTGCCCGTATGAATATTGAAATTGCTTTGCAAACTCCATTTTTAAAGATAAATGAATGAAATGTGACGCATCTGATTTTTTTAAGCTAGTAACTCAACATACAAAAATTCAATAGTAAATGATTTCGTATAGCCCTGATACAAAATTTTCCTAACTAACTGTGATAATATTAGTGCAATTTTTTGTTTGCATTAAACTAAAATCCCTTCAAAGTAATGCATGAATATTGGATTGTTACTTTTAGTTCATTATTAAAAAATACATACATTATGAAGAGTATTATTGCATTATAGTGCAAAATACAACGTAAATGTGTACATACATAAAACCATACGTACATACATAAATATGTAGATATTTTCCTATGTACATATCGTCGCTCAGGACGAAAAATCATATCACTACGGTTTTTATATTTTGTTCGAGAGAAAGACAAAACTTGATGAAATTGTTCCAAGCTGTAGTATTTTTAGTTTATAAAATCACCATTTTTTAAGATATAACTTTACAATAAACGAAAACCTAAGTTCTGATCTTTTGTCAATTGCACGGTTTTTCATATAAGCTCGAGATGCAACGTACTTGAAGTATGAAACTTTTTAATTTTTTTTCAATTGGTTCTGAAATCTAGTTTGTATTTATATTGACAGTTTTTTATTATTTGTGCTATCTGATAAATAGGTTAACGTTTTATTCAATATTACTGTGTACAATACAAATATTGTGCCATTTATTGCATAGTATAGGCCAAAATGACAATAATATGTATAACAACATATGCAATAATATTGTATAATGGATGGGCCGCTTAAGAGATTTTATTTAAGTGCAAAAAATAGTGCCTGGATGGATGTATTCATCTGTTTTTGACATTCATCCATTATTCTTACACAAACAAATCGCCTGTTGTTTTTGTACTTTCTTAGTTGTTGTATACCTGCATATACTTTATATAAATATGCTTTGGGCATAAACATTATCAGCTGCTTCCAGTCATTTTAACTTGGCAGCACTGAATCTAGCACAGCTAAAACAAGGTTGCATTTCATACAACCAACTTAAAACCAATTCAAAAATGGTTTTAAGCTGGTTTTAACAAAAACAATTTGTATGGTAAAACCAGGTTTGAACAGTTGGTTTTAACGTTAAAACCAACTTTTATTAAAATCATGTCAGTGTGAAAACACTAATAGATGATCAATTGCAAAATGTCTTGAAGAAATCATCATACAATGTCGTATATTACTACGTTTATACACGCACTATTTGCAAATAAATTAACTCACTGTTTATACGGCATAGCAAAAAAACTCAAAGAACATCATAACTCAAAAAATTTATGTTTTGATTTGATGATGCATAATTAATCCTCATATCGTTCTTCAATTGTGGTTACTCAAATCTTGAAAGTAAAATAAAATTTTATTTTTCCATTAAGTTGTTTGTAAATTGAAAACTTTAAACTCGTTTGCTGGCAAACTAGCTTTTTTGAGTTGTGACGCTCTTTGAGTAAATGAGCGATATGTACATAATATCGTCATATACATAAATTCAAAATCATCTTTTAGAATTTATTAGTTAATTGTATAGTTAGTAGAGCCAGTTTATAGGTCTTGAATTCATTGAGTATGCCGCCGCAGCAGCGGTTAAAAATAATATGTTAGTTCTTTATTTATTTTTAAGCAATTTATGGTTACATATAATGATGATAGAACTTAAAAAAAGCTTACCCAATTCAGCATAACACAGCGCTCCAACCATACTCAGTATGCCGCAGAGTATCCAAACTACAAGCGATTGTCCTATGGAGCCGGAGTAATATAAAACACCTCTGGGGCTGACAAAAATACCAGCGCCAACAATGATGCCAACTATAATGGCTACTCCATCTAAAAGGCCAAGGCGTTTCTTAAGATTTACACTAGAGCCCTGGCTCGAATTGTCACAATTTGGCGCATCTTTGCTGTTGTCAGCCGCATCACTGGCCATTTCAAACACTTGTCGTGGCGTCAAGTTATCACCGGGCTGAATGCGAGTCATTATTTAAATTTTTAAATATAATAAGACACTGAGGAGACGATTTGTTTGCGTGTGTAATTGGAGGCTGAGTTGAATGTTTTTTATTTAACATACAAAAAAGGAAGTTGTATGATTTGGCGGGTTGTTGCTCTTCGTTTCTATGATTTTAGATTTGTCCGTTTTAAAAGTTGCAACTGCTACAAAAAATTGCATCAGCTTTTTTTTCTTTCATGCCATTAATAGCAGCGAAAGAGAGAGTGATAAGTTGCGAGTGAAATTGCTTGCGACTCGTTTTTCACGTTTACGTTAAATATTTTTTTGAACGTTTCCTATGCCGCATGTGTATTTTACACATGTATGTAAATATAAAATATGAAATAAATTTTTCATGCGTTCAATGTTATCACAAAAAAAAACTATACACTGAACTCTGTTTTTTATTTTATAAAAACCACATGTTTAACACTTTTTTTAAATACTCTTCGTCGAAGTTGTTATTCTTGTTGGCTTTGTTTATCTGAAGTTTTGTTTTATATCGTTGCTGTTGCTTTTATTTATCAAACGAAACGAATTATTTATTCATGTTTTCGTATTATTTTTAACATTCAAAAGTTTACACGTGGAACAGTTTTGAAACATAAATCGGAAATTCAATAAAAATAATATGAATTTAAATAATAAAATTCCAAAATATACAATAATTTTATCAGAAAACCATTGATTTAACAATTTCTCTTTGCTTGTCACTCAACAAAAAACGTTCTTGAACTGAATTTACCGACTAACTAACTAAATGGCAACCTTCCATGTTGCTTGCTAATATCGAACTAATTCAATCCAACTTCTTTCAAACAGCTCATGTGTACTTTATAACAAAAAGTTAGTCGTACACACATATTTACAGCTGCAAATGTACACAGCATGTTTTGCGAAAGCGTATCAAATACACTGCCAGTCACATAAATAGGGAATTTGAGTAATGAACTTTAAGTGGGATGTAATGTACATATGTATGTATGTATGTATGTATGTATGTACATCTGTATTGTACATATGTATGTATACATATAAGTAATTATGTTTATTACTACGCAACCAATGATTTTATTACATCACTTGTTCGTTTAATCTAGAGGATTAATTCTAAGGGCTAGTTTTTTACTAATTAGTTAAACTTACGTTTAGTTAACGAAGAAACAAATTTAAACGGTTTTTAACCGCCTATGCTGTTTTTCAGTAATGGCTTAACAGTTGTCAATTTAGTTAGAAATACCATACTTTGTTTTCAATATAAATGTGGCATTCTTGAAAATATTTTATGTAAATAGGGCAACACTTAAAAAGCGATATGACAATTCTTTACAAATAAAAACTTCAATAATTGAATTGAATTCTGATGTTTTGGAAAATTAACAGACGAACCTAAATTACGACGCTAAGCGTTGTCTGGCTGTAAAAATGTCTCATGCCCATACAAAATGTATGAAACTAGCCGAAATAACGCGGCGTCAACGCTTTGCAATTGGAAAATCCAATTTTGACAGCGCGTAAAGAAGTGAAGTTGGCTGCAAAAGTACTGTTGTTTTTGTTAAGTAATGTAACTTTAGCTACTTTCAGGTCAATTTAGCGTTTTTATTTCTTATTTCTATTTAGATTTTTTTATTAATCAAATTGAGTAAACATTACTGTTTCTGGCACACCGTTAACGCTCTAATTTAGGTTACTCATTTCAGCGTAAAAGATAAGCGCTGAATTACGTTGCACTTTGCGTCGTAATTTAGGTTGGTCTGTAAAAACTAAATAATATGGGCTCAAAAAATAGTGATGCTCCAAAAATAAAACCAAAAAAGATAATCAAATTTTAGATCCAATGAAATTAATTCTAAAATCATCCAGCAAAGACCTCTTTGTTAAACGAAATTCATTTCATAAAAGGTTTGGACGTATTTTTATCTCTCTTATTTTTCTCACAATTGTGCTATCGAACTCATTCTAGCTTCAAAATCACTAAAATCTTCGTCGTCATAACAAAAATCCATTTTATTTATGTATGAATGTGTTAACCTTTTAAACTTTGCAGTACGTGATTAAACTGAATACCGGCATAAACACATTTTCCATACAAATTGGCACAAAAGAGCAGCCGCAGAAAGCAGTTGTGAGATAGAATCTATTTTATTTTGAGAGCGTTTTTTCTTATGCTCTCACATAGAAGTACTCATTCTTTCAAAAATGTTACCATACTTTCAATAAATTTCATACACTTTGTAAACAAAACTACAAAGAAAAATAAGCATAAAAGAAAATAAAACAAAAACGACGATGTTATTATGGGGTTTATTAATTTGGGAGCGTTTTCCCTGAAGTTGCAGACTTTATTCTGTTTCATCATTAAAACTGTTTTTATTTCAACTGCGTATTATTTAATTCATATATTTATCATTTGACAGTTCTAACTTGAGTTTTTTAACTCAGCAATGTTGCTCGGTTAAACTTAGATTATTAACTAGATAATCTTTATTTGAAAAACAGCATTTTAAGTTTAAACTACTGTTACTACTGTTAACTGACAAGTAGAGTTTATCTTTATGTTAAAAACTAGCTCTAAGAAGACAAAAAAAACGTATACAACGAGAAACAAAAGATTATACACACCCCTCAAATTTGGAGATCAAAGAATAGAAAACATTTACCCTTTATTCAACCATGCAATTTTATTTAAGGGTGTTTTTTAACTTAAATTACATTGCTAGAAATTAAGTTTGTTAATATGCAAGCTTGTAGTAAGCTTATTCAGTTTGATTTTGTTATGAGCAGATTTAAATTTATTTCGAAAATCGGGCTAAGTGTCACTGTATTATCCCATCTTGTTCTATGGTGATGCCAAAATTTCCCCATTTTAAGTGAGAGATCATCCAGACACCGCATTATCCACAAAACATCACTGTTTGAAATGCCTTACACTGATTCCATACGATGATATTTGTAACGTCTATTGCATTTAGTGTTTCATTTTGAAGTTGTTACCAAAAATTCTTTGCATTCATAAGATGTTTTTTTTTGCATGCCTAATTTATTTTTAATTTTACTTCTACGAGGGCTACTATTTATATTTCGGGAATAGCAAATAATAACAAACATTTTCAAATGAAAATGGCTTCATTGTGTTTCCAAATATTCCCTTTGATGATCAATACACTTTTGCATTCGTTCAAACCATTTGTTATAGCAGTTTTTTCATTCCTCTTCAGACAACTTCAAAACATGGTTTTTGAACGCTTCAACTGCTTCTTCTGCGCTCGTAAATCGTTGACCACTCAGTTTACCCTTGGTATTCGGGAACAAGAAGAAGTCATAGGGGTGCCAAGTCAGGACAGTACGGAGGATGAGTTATCAGTTCGATGTTTTGGCTGCTCAAAAATCCACTTGTTTGACGAGATGTGTGAGAGCTTGCATTGTCATGATGAAGAATGATTCGTCTTCGGGGGTTAGTTTTACGAATTTCTCTGAAGACTTCCGGCAAACAAATAGTCATGTACCACTCAGAATTGACAGTTCTACGTTGCTCTAGCGGAACAGTGGCCACATGACCCATTCGGCCGAAGAAACCGGCGACTGTTTGCTTTGCTGTGCTTCTAGCACGAACAACGTTTGTTGGATTTAGCACATCTTGATATGCCCAAACGGGCGATTGCTGGTTTGTTTCCGGCTCATAAGCATGTACCATGATTCGTCACCTGCCACGACCTTATACACGCCTTTTGAAGCACCACAGTTGAATTTTTTAATAATTTCCTTACACCACTTGACGCGATTGATAAATTATGGGGTATTCAACGAGAATAATTTTTTTTTAACAACTAAGTGTTCATGCAAAATCGAATGTATTGAAGTGGAACTAATGTGCAGGGATGCCTCTATTGCACAGTATACCACATGATGACCTTGCATTATCAGTTCAGGCACTGCATCGATGTTTTGTGGCACAACAACCGATTTTAGATGAGCCTCAAGGAATTCGTCGGCGACGAAACTACTACCACGATTGAATTCACTATACCATCGATATACTAGAGTTTTTGATGGTGCTTTATCGACCTACAAAGAACTGAGTTCATCGACAAATTTTTGTTGAGATACTCCACGTCGAAAGTTGTGGAAAATAATCCAAACAAAATCTCTTGAAATTTCCATTTTTTGTCAAATTGATTTTCTGAACTCACTGCAAGCAAAACAAATAGCACTTGTACATCAAAACGTTGTGAGTACGTTTATGCTAAAAAAATGTCAAAGCTTGTTATGATGTTGCCAGATTTTAGCTATTGACATTAGTGTTGCCATTTCCCGAAATATAAGCAGTAGGCCTCGTATGCAGCCATATAGCCAATAAAGGCCATGATTCACTATCCTACACAATCGCGCGATCTACGAAAAAATACAACCCTGGTGTGATGATTTGTTTTTGTCTTTTGAAAATGTTCATAGACTCCATCATACCAGGGCTGTATTTTCTAAAAAATCGCACGATCGTGTAGGCTAGTGTATCACGGCCTTAAGCAAACAAGAAGATAAACAAAAAAACGTAACAACAAGAATAGTGTAAACTTTACACTGTAGAGAGAAATATGAAAAAAATCATGGAAAACAGAAATCGAGTAATTTTTTACCCTTCTTTCCCCTCTGCACTGTTCGCTAACAAACCAAAAATGACATCGAAAAATAGAGTGGTCGAAGAGTGGATTACCTGGAAGGGCGCTTGTTATAGACCCACGATTAGTAATAATTTCGAGTCCAATTAGATAATTTGCTGTCTTACATCAGTTTTTTTTAACAGGATGCTGCACATGCCTTACAGAGTAGACTTGGGTCGAACTCGTTCACTAGTTCATTTTTGCCAAAACATTATGATCAAACCCATGTAATTTAAATGGGTTTGATCATAGGATCACTGAAAGCGTTCGATACAAGTCTAGCTGAAACTGGCTGAGGCGGCTTAAACAACGACTTTTCTAAATATATATATCCTTTTCATTCATATGATTATTTTGGAACTTTCTTCCAAAATTGGCATAACAAAAAAGTATTTTTTAATGTTTTCCAATATAATTGGGAAATTCACACGGTAGTCTTAAATGTCACCGTGTCATAATGTTTTAAATTATTTTAATATAATTGTTTTTGCTTTTGTTTTATGTTTCAAACAAAAATTTAAAAAATAAAATCAGTGCAAATGGAATATGAGAATTATTTTGATTTATCGTGTTACAATTTGCTGAAAACTTTTTGTATTGAAAGCTCAAATTTACCATTTCCAAATTCAATTGCAGATTGTAATTATTATTTGTTCTTTACTAATTATGCAAATGCCTGTTAATGTAATTATTTTTGTTTTACTTAAGACAAACTTTTCTGGTTCTATACTTTAAATTGTTTGTTTGTTTATTTTGCTAAATGCCAATATTTAATACTTTTAGTTAATTTCTGTTCGAACTTATTTTTGTTTCTATGTATTGTATTTTTCAATGCACATTAATTTGCCTCATATAAATTTATCGCAAAAGTTAATGTTAGTTCAAAAGTAGATATCTATTCAAAATAACTATTTAAATTATTTTTGAATTAAAAAACAATTTCAATAAATCAACCAATATTTTCATTGTATTGTTGGCAACAATTATTTTTAAAATTTATATCTATACGTTATTATTTTTATTTATTAGTTTTAGTTTAAATTTGTGTTTTATGTGTTATGAGCTCATAATTTTTATTTTCAATGATTAGATTTTGCGAAAACATTCGTCACTTGCAAATAGACGTACTCGTATGTACAATTGAGTGGCCGTTAATTTTTTTCTTATATTCTCCCCCCCCCCCCCTCCAAATCGGTTCAGTGTTATGAAAAAAAAATACAAAAAATTTCATGGCGATAGGTTGTGTTTTAAAGGGTGCTTCCGGTCCTCAAAGTTGCCTTCAAGCCCATTTTTCACTTAAAAATTTGTCTTCTTAAACTTTTGTCTTAGAACTGCTTTTGTATTAGGTTAGGTTAGGTTAGGTTAGCAGGCTGCTGGTAAGGAAGGGTGAAATTTAGAGTCCAGCTCACTTGGGTCCAATACAATGATCCCTTTGTGCTGCCTGTTAGTTGAAGAGAAGATAGTCAGAGAGGGTGATAGGGAAGAGATAGTGATAGAGTAGACAGGTGATGAAGGAAGAGATGGAGGAGTAAAGCTTCATTCTTTTACAACTCTGCTCTTTTTTGCACGCTTTTTTGATAATGCAGTGTTGCAGCGCCTTCTGGTGTTAAATGGGGCGTATTAAATTTTGAAGCTGTGTTTAGTAGCCATTTTTATTTTCTTGGTTATTTTACTTCGCCAATGATTCTGCTACACAACGAAGGAGGGCGCTCTGATGTTACATTAGGATTAGTATCTGATGAAGTCGGTGTAGTTTTTAGTGACTAGTGCCTTATGCCTGCATCACCAGAACTTTTCCCACAACAACTGATACAAAGGACACTAATGCACATCAGAAAAATGCGTGGTGTTGTTATTTTTTTCTTCTTTTTAATGCTTTTGTATTAACTTTTATTTAAAAATAATGCTTACATTAATAAAACAATCGAAATTTCGCCAACTTTCATTTAATAAACGTACTTAATTTAGAAAATCAGTTTTTCCCGGGAACGCGATTTCTTCATTCCCGTTTCCCGGGAAGTGCAAAAGTCTGGGAAATCCCAAGCCCTAATTGCAACCCAAAAAATGCCGACTTAGCTCATTCACACACCTTCAATAGAAAATTTTATAGAGCGTAGCTAATTCATTCACCGTTTTAATATAAATTATGTTGTACAGGGTAGTAAAAAATAAATAAAAATATTAGATTCTAGTCAAAATTTGGTACAAATCTACTAAAAATTAGATACGGTTTTGTATGGGGAATCTAGTAAAAAGCAACTAGATTTAGCTTGAAATCTCGTAAGTACTAGATTTTGAGACAACGTAAATGCCCTCGCTCGTAATCGAATACGTTAATTAGCCTCCGGTGTTTTCTTTGCTTTTGAAAAATTCCCGAATGCATGTGATTAATTTCGTTCATTTTAATAAATATTTCAAAGTTAGTTTATTCTAAAGGAGGTGTGAAAAAACCTATTTTGGAGACAAAACCCTGATTATTATGGCATTAGAACCAAAAAAATTGCCTTAGCCAAACAGCATATTGATAAGCCAACAGATTTATTTTAAGTTATATTTAAGAAAGTTTTTAAATATAAAAGGACGAAAGCTCATGTGGAATGCCTATTTCAGCAAAACAATGATACTAAGCACACTGCTGAAGCTGTGAAGTTGTTCAATTCTTCCAAACAAATTCATACACCTCCCTTCAAGAACCTCTGTAAGATTCTGAAGGACTGGTACAAAATTTAATGTCAGGAAATATCATAGTTAGCATGATTCGCACCAAAACACTTGATAGAAGTATTTAAGTTATTATTTAACAAAACTAATTGTTTGGTTAATTTTTACTCACACTTTTTCTCAGCTTCTTTTAACTAAGTTTTTGAAATTTTTTATTGGAATAAGATCGAACTAGGAGCTTTAAATAAAGTAAAATTCTTTTTCAATTACGTAATTTTTTTTATTAGTTATTGATAGGTATAATAGATATTTTTGTTTCAGTTGTACGCAAACTTATTCTGACTAGAGTATGGCCATTAAATAAAATTTTAAAATACATATTTACATACATATGTATATACATATAGATATACATATGTATGTATATATACATATGTACGAGTATTCCTTATTTATCTAGCCGGTAGTATAAAAATTATTGAATACCCGGCAAAATTTTATCTAGCACATTCACTCTTGAATATAATAAGGTATAACAAAAGAGTACACAAGTATTTCTTGTACTCAAATACGAGTACCAAAAAACGCCTCTGAAATTACATTCCACACCTTAGGCGCCACGCGATATCATTAAAGGCCCAGGCAAATAGAATCCGTCATACGTTAAACTTCCCCTTTTTAACTGACATTAATGCAACGACGCAGAAGGTTGGCACAAAGATTACTTCATTGACGGCGGAAGATGTTGGTTCTCCATTTTATTTATTAAATTCAGCTTTTTTTATTTATTTCGTTTATTTATTTTGTTTTATTTTATTTTTGCTGCCACAAAACACGAAAACCTAAATCAGAACAAAAACAACCAATATCTCTCAAACTACTCAATGTACTCAAAAAGTTAAAAGTTGAAAAATTTTTCTACTTTGTGCTGACGGCCACGTACTGGATGCAACAGACTTCATAAGAACCCATGTATTTCAGCTTAGCTGTCAGTTGAAAAAGGCGAAGTTTAAAACGCGTGACGGATTCTATGTGCCCCAGCCTTAAGTCGCGTGGGAAATGTATGGTAGTATGTACAAACATAAACATGTTTCTAACCAAATGTTCGAATAGAAGTTGTAACTCAAAATCGATTTCAAGATAGTTGAACTATCAAAAGTAAATCAATGTGTTGCCCAGTTAGCCGATTGTAATGGAATGTAACTGTAAGGGTAGGAAACAGCTGATCGATATTGCTATGTGAAAAGTAATGAAAATGGTTGTAGAGATGTAATGTAACGTAACCGGAATATGCAGGCTCAGTTAGCCGACTGTAATGAAATGTAACTGCAACAGCAGGAAACAGCTGATCTATATTGTTAAGTGAAAAGTAATGAAAATGGTTATAGAGATGTAATTAATGTAGCGTAACCTACTTTTCACATAAAAATATCGATCAGCTGTTTCCTACGTTGCAGTTACTTTCCATTGCAATCGGCTAAAGGCTCAGTTAGCCGACTGTAATGTAATGTAACTACAACAGTAGGAAACAGCTGATCGATATTGTTATGTGAAAGGTAATGAAAATGGTTATAGAGATGTAATGTAACGTAACCTACTTTTCATACAAAAATATCGATCAGCTGTTTCCTACATTACAGTTACATTGCATTACAGTCGGCTAACTGAGCCTTAACTGAACCTTACGAATCTGTACTTACTTTTCACATAACAATATCGATCAGCTGTTTCCTACCGTGGCAGTTACATTCCATTACAGTCGGCTAACTGAGCCTTAAAACTGACGCAAAATTCTGCTGCAATATCGTTTTACTCAGAGCGGTCTGACCTTTATAGTAACGTGACTTTTTGTTTTTTCTTAAAAAGCTTGTTGTGTTATTTTCGCATTAATTGGGTTGTGTTCTCTTAGAAAAATTTTATTTGCATAAATATTCTGCTGTTATAAAAATATATTTGATCTTAAAAAAACTTGATGCAGAGCAAAATGAGCTTTCCTCAATATTGCATTCTCAATATTGTGAAGATAGAAGTTAGAAGGGCATTTTCTTTCAGCGACTTCTGGAATAATGTTCCGTCGCCTTGGTTGTAATTTATTTACATATTTTTTAACTAACACGCAAATGATTTACATATGTTAATTAACATTTTACATTGTATGTTAATTTCGTTCACTTAAATTCTCTTTTTAAGGGTAAATTACTCAGTAAAGTTGCCAGATTCGATTATTTAATGTCGTTTGGACGAATATGCGATCCAACAATGTTGCACTTAACCTGAATTCACCCATTGTTTCGGAACAACATTTTTGTCTGGAGAAAATTTTTTTTACTGAGATTTTTTTGCAATACGATTCATCCATTTCGAACACTTTGTCTGGAAAACCAAAGCTACCATATAAAATACGTGTGTAAACGATGCGTAATAATTTTACAAGTTGCAGCACAGCGGCAAATCATCACAATTGGCTGTGTCACACACATCTTTTTAATTGTTTAATGCGATTGTTTCGTTCAACTCCATATGTATATGTTTTTTTTTTAATTTTCCTTTATTTCTATTCTAATAAATACAAGTATACTCCGTACTTTTATTATTCATATAACATGATGTGGCATCTCAGTTCAACTTTGGCTGAAAAATTAAAATAGTTGGCATCTCAGTTAGAGTTTGTCCGGACAAAAATTAAAATTAAACCAATTCAAGCAAAAAATGTTCCGAACAAAATTTTTTCCCTTTTTCTCTCTCTCTCTCACAAAAAGAGATGTGCCAAACTCCATATAAAAAAATTTTCTCCTTACCAAAATTTGGTTCCGAAACAATGGGTAAATCCACCTTTACAATTTCAGTGCTAAACTGAAGAAGAGTAGACATTATAGAACATGAGTGACAGTTTAGCTTAAATTTTGACTTGAACGATAGTGTGAACACAAATTTCGTCAGTCAACCACAAAAACGTTTGCGGGTGAGTGACATTCGGCGGCCATATTGAATTTTAACTGATAGTGTGTACCAAAAAATGTCAGTCAAGAGCTATTTTAGTAGCAGAAACTACACAACTTGGACGCGGAAAATTATTTTTTTTGAAAGGAATTCTTAAATTTTTATGAAATGCCAGGGGTCAAATCGTTGCATTCGTCATCCAATGACCGTTCGTATGTCTTGTTTTAGACTCAGCAGTTTTTCTTGAAGCACTTCTCTTCAATTCAGACAGTTTCGTGTTCAATTTTCCTATTTTTTTAACGCAGCGAATGAAATAACAAAAGAGAATTGAAGTAACTTTTCGGTACAAGCAAGTCAGTACCCCTCTTCTCTCTTCTTTCCCCTCTCTACCATAAACTCAGACTTGCTTCAAGAAAAACTGTCGAGTCTAAAACATGAGTATCGAACAAAATATCGTGACGCATCGAGTTACCAGATTGCGGCATTCGATAGCGTTCAAATTGAAATTTCTTTGCAAATATAAAAGATTTTTTTGCAATGTAGTTGAATAAAAACATATAATTCTTATAAAATTTAAACAAAAAAATCAAATAGATGTAAGCAAACGCAAAATTCGTAAAAGTGAGATATTTTTGTTTTCAATCACTTATATTTTGTAGAAAATTCCCTGTTCCCAATAATATAATTTCTGCATCATTAACTCAAAAATTCCATTTTTTGAGTTATGACGTTGTTTGAGTAAATGAGCGATGTGTGTGTACATATAAAGCAGTTTTTCGTGAATAATATCAAAAACATTACCTTTTTGTAAATAAAATAAATCATCTTCATCTGAGAGTGATTTATTTAATTTTAATTTTTCCTGAGCAAAAAGCTAATGTTTTTGATATTATTCACGATGTTTTTGATATTATTAGACAGCAAGAAAAATAAACAAAACAAAAAAAATTCTCAATTCACAGCAGTAAAGTATACATACGTATCGAGCACAAAAAGCTACTTTTTGAAAATAAATTAAGAAAAGTGGTGTATGCTCCACAAAACGTATTTTTAATTTTACAATAAAGTAATATTAACTTCTAACTTTATTCGTGAAAGTTCACTAAAATTTACACATTTCTTTCAAACATGTGTCGGAAGCAATGGTGAAAATATTTACAAAAAAATTACATCGGGTATACTTTGAGAAAACTTCATGTAAACCTTCTTTGTCGTTTTTCTCCATTCCGACTTTTTGGTATATGCTCCAAACCAATAATGGGACTAGTAACAATTTTACTAGGAAAAAACATTTTTTCTTGTTCTTGATGTCCATAAGGGAATCCAATTTTTCGAGCCTTTACTGCAATAGAGTCATAACTCAAAAAACGTGATTTTTGAGTTAATAATGCATCATCGTCATATCATTCTTCATATTCTAATTCATACAAAAAATCTTGTATATTCAACTCTTGCCAGAGGAATGGAATTTTATATTTCCATTAAGTTGTTAGTAAATTCAAAACTTCAAGCTCATTTTCTGCAAAACGATTTTTTTTTCGTTATGACTCTATTGAAGTCAAAGGTTCGATATGAAAATTTTTAGTTAAAATATTTGTTCTTGTTAATAGGTATTTTTTTATAAAGCTAAAAAATAATGAGTGTATCAAGTCATTAAAATTGAGATTGTATGCTAAGTTTTTGATAGTTAAGAATTTTAAAACTATAAAACTGTGTTAAGGTCGTGGAATGAAAATTAGTATTTTTTTAACGATTTTTAAATTTTGTTAGACTTACATACATACATACATATGTATGTAAATACATTTCTGACATTGCCTTTAAATATTTTTAATCAACTTGCTAACAAATATGTGCAATGTACATACATATGTACATATGTAAGTATGTACAGTCAAACCGCGATAGTTCGTACCTCGCTAAGTCCCGGTCCAGACTTGCAATTTTTGTTGCAGCAATTCTTGAATATGTGTGAGAATGTTGAAATAGAAATATATGCATTTTGTATTCCTCTCTTGCTCTTTTACACTAAAAAATAAAAAGTTGCAGCAACAAAAATTGCAAGTCTGGACTGGCACTAATTCAAAAACTTCAACTGTACGAAATAAACAGCTGCTCCCTTGAGAAAAACTCTTCAATTCCAGAGAAAAACACTAATAGAACATTATCATTATTGAAAAAAAAAATAACATAACTGTAGCAATTAACAATGGAGCAAAGGAAATTGAAGTTGTTTCTTAATTTAAACCTCATTAAATCGAGATCTCTTAATTTCAAAAACTCCTCTAATTTGTAAAAAGCAGTGGGTTTCTTCGATTTCGAATGAAAAATTTAGCTGTCAAACGAAAAGAAAAATATAACAAATTTTAAGCTCATTGGCCTTTCACACACGAGACTAATTTTTATGCCGCACAATTTTTGTTCTTTTTAGAACACAAGAGACAAATTCATCTGGCATAGAAATGTATAATGTATATATATACGTGCACACACCTTTATGTGTATTAGTGTTTTTTGTATTCATTTACCATTTACTGTTTTGTGTGTGTTTAAGTTGTGTTTGTATTGGTTTTGTACTGCTACCCTGCAGTCGGCGTAGCTGGCGAATGTCTGGCTATTTTGTTAACTACCAATCGTTACTACTAACTACCAGCCTATCAGCCTAACCACTAACAATGCACACGACTGACGATTTTAACATAGGGATGACATTGACGGTAGGCAATTTGCCACCATCTGCATAACCCTTCATGAGTGATTTCGTTAGTCAATACAATTAATTTTTCTATTGATAAAACAATTAATTATTAATACATTTTTCAATTAACTGTTCTTTTTTTATGCGACCTTTTTATTTACTTCTGCTGATCAGAAGGGTACTTCTATTAAAACGCACTTTTTTCACTTAAAATTACACATTCACTGACCATGAACTTCCAATTGTAACGGACGCTAACACAAAATCAAAATAACTATTGTAGTCAGCGTTGCCAAATGTGCAGATTTATCTGTATTTCGCAGTTTTTTGAGCTCTTGAGCAGTCTTCCAGTTTTTTGTTTTAAAAATCAGATATTTTTATTGTAAATTTTTTACAGTTTGTTGCTTTTGCTTTTTTTTTACTTTTCAGTAAATTTTTCAATTCCTGTGAATATTTCAAACAATTAATAGTTATTCTTTTGTTTTTCTGATAATCGTTCATGACACTCACAGGAACATTCATGCCCTAATCGTAAAAAGCACATCATCAAAGTGAAATTTATATGGGATACAAAAAACAAAAAGAGTTAAAAATATTAAACATTTTGCTTCAAAAATTATGAAAGGAAATAATTTGTATGAAAAGTATTTAAACAATTTGATATTATGTATGTCCACTTGCTGGTAAGTTTTCTTGTATAAGGCTTTTAATGATCTCACTAACTTTTCCGCAGCAAGCTAAATTGAATTTAAATGTATGTATTTAAATTAAATATGTACTTATTGAATTTACGAAAGTTTTTGTGAAGAAACTAATGTGATTATACAGCCTCCTTACCCGCAAAGCGTAAGACAGGCAACATTTTACAACAAACCTTGGGAGGAGCAAGCAATAATGAAACCTAATCTCAAGAAAAATTCTATTGAAGAATTTGTAAAAGATATAATACTGTTCGACTTTTTTGGGCAGTTTTTTCTTCTCGAAAACTGTTTTTTTGTTCGGTAAAGCCAGTTTTTTCCTCAAACGTATGTGGCAACACTAATTGTATACTTAAAATATTTTTTTTGTTGATTTTCTTTGAAATGACAGCCAGTGATGCCAGCACTTGAATCATCAAAAGCACTGTGCGCATATAAAAATAGGGTAAAAGTTAAAAAAATTGAGAAAAGTCAAAGCGTTTGCTTCTTTGCTTTGTTTAAGTTTAAAAAAATTTTGATTATTGAAATAGCACTAAAGGCCGTGATACACTAGCCTACACGATTGTGCGATTTTTGAGAAAATACAGCCCTGGTATGATGGAGTCTATGAAAATGTTCAAAAGACAAAAACAATTCATCAGATCAGGGTTGTATTTTTTCGTAGATCGCGCGATTGTGTAGGATAGTGAATCATGGCCTTAAAAAGCACTGCGAGAAATCGTGAACAATCCAAAACGGGTATTTAATAAAGTTTCGGGTACTTAGAAAGGAAAAAAGCACCAAAATGGCAACGCTGATAACATTAGTTTTTTCCACTCGCAAATTGAGGTTAAGACATTAACATATCCATGAGCAAGAGAGTCAAAAGGCGAACTCTTGCATTACTTGTGGCAACTGCAGTAGGTAGTCGATTTTTCGTTAGGGAAATACCTAACGATTTTGAATCAATTTCTACTTTTAAAACTGCAGGGTAATGCGGGGTTGAAGCTGGTTAAAAATTATGCTAACCACAAAACCGCTCTCTTTGCCTCTCTCACCAGCAAACTGGCAGGTTATGCCAGCACAATTATACCCGTGTAAATCAGCGCACTGAAGAAAAAGAATTTCTTAAGCGGCCCATCCATTATACGTACAATATTATTGCATATGTTGTTGTACATGTTATTGTCATTTTAACCTATACTATGCAATAAATGGCACAATATTTGTAAAGAAAATATTGCCCAATTTTCCTGGCAGTGAAAAAGTAAACAACATTGAAGAATGTTGCCACCACATTACACAATTGTCTTGATTCTACAATAAAAATCAAAAGTCTTTTGATATTTGCCAATATGTATACATATGTATTGTGCCACCTTCGAATATGACATACACATTGGCGATATTATTGTACAATACGAAAAATTGTGCAATTATATTGCAAGTGAGTGGGCCGCTTTACTAGCTTGTGGTTGGTCTACATTTCATGCAGATTGCAACTTCATTTGGCCGCTATGACAGTCAGTGTGACCAGTGTTTTAATAAACTTCAATATCTTATTGCACATAGAAAAATATGTACATACATACATATGTATGTATAATAAAAATATAATAGAGAAACACACATTTTTATTGATATGCAAGAAACTAATTAAACTAATTACATACGAGTAATATCAAAATGATAAAAATTAAATCTACAAACTACAAATTATGTATGTATGTGCCTTGTAAAAAAATCAAAGTTGTATGCCAAAACTTTTGCAATAACCAAAATAAAAATGAATATGGTGTATTCATGTCCATACGTACATACATATATACATATCGTTGGTCACACGTAGAAAGGTCCTAACTCCAATAACTGTAACTTTACAGGAGAGGGTAAAAACATTATAATAAATACGAGTATGTAGTACAAGTGCTAGTACAACTGCTTGTAAAGCATTATTTTTTACACTATTGCAATAATTTTTTGTGACGAGGTGTATTTGTATGAAATTTATTGAAATCTCTGAAAACTCCAATTTCGTGAAAATACGAGTTAGGGTCTTTCTACTTATGACCATCGATATGTGCATACATGCATATGTATGTATGTATGTTAATTGAACTACGGTGCAATTTTTAATACGCAGTTATTTATTATCTTCTAAAAGGTAAATACATATGTACGTACAGTGGAGTACTGCTGTAACGAACTTTTCTCATATTTCAAATTCTTAAAACATTTTTCGTTGTTCTATTCACAACTATTGTATATTTTAAGTTATTTGCCATACAAGCTTTATTCCATTCTCATAAATCGTGTATTGAACTAGTTAATATGCTTAGAGCGCTAGTGGAGCAGTTTATTGACTGGAGATCTCCCTTGTGCACTTTCAGAGACTTTGAGGAAGCCCTCGACCACAAAACTATCTGGACTGCTTTGACATGGAATGGCAAACAAATTTTTTGAGTTACGACGTTTTTTGAGTAAGTGAGCGATATGTACTTACATAAAACGGCTAATTATGAAATATATAATTGTGTATATACATATGTATGTACGTATAAACGATTAAAGCAAAGGATTAACAATGGAATGCTAGACCGATTAAATATTTATGTATAAAATGTTTATCTAACCTCAAAAACCTTGATAAATGTAAAATAAATATAAGGTCAAATAATTTTTCATCCAGATATGGGGTTGATAATGAAATAACAATTTAATTCAAGCGTAACTCTCACAAATATGTTTTAAGCAGCTTGATAATAACAAAGTACGTATGTATAATCCACCGTAAAGCTCTGCACAAGACCTTGTGTTATTCACATTCACTACTGCACAATACTTTCAAGTAGTTTAGTTTAGTGTCTGTAGCTCTTTCATTTAATTTTTCAGAAAAATGTTTTTGAATGTTACATAGTGTTTGTTCTGCGCTCAAAATAAAGAAAGAGGTATAACAATAAATTATAGCAAGCATGGCGAATGAACTACATAGAACAGAGACAAAAATCTAAATGATTGTAAAAAGCAGAATTAATTGTACCCCTTTTAGACACAGAAAGTTTACTTTGCAAAGTCTTGATTCTGACAGAAAGAGATAGTATTCCTCCCTCTGTCTTTCACACAGCTGAATGAAGACTATGCAAAGCAAACTTTGCGTATCTAAAAGGGGTATTGCATTGATTATTAACTCAAAGAGGGGAATAGCTATCCTCACAAAAACATTAATTTGAAAAAATAAACACCAAGGCCCTTGTTTGGTTGGTTTACGTGGCTGCCCACTACACGCAGGCATTCAAGTAGAATCTAGAAGATTCCTTTTTGAGAGGACCACTACACTCATCGGTGTCAACCTATGTAGAACCGTACCTGAGTATTCTGATACGGTGATCGTTACTAGATTCAACTCGTCGCGTTGAGATATCTGATAAAGTCATTCAACCCAATCTCAGATAGATCTGATAGATCATCTAGTGCATGACTGCCTAAAAATTTGTGTCTCGAGAGATGCAAAGCTGGGCATTCGCAAAGAAAGTGAAAGATTGTTTCTTCTTTGCTTACTTCTCGACAACTTCGGCAGAACTCATTATAGGATAGACCTATCCTACCAGCATGTCTGCCGACCGTCCAGTGCCCCGTCATGACTGCAACGAGTCTCGAGATGTCTCTACGGTTTCTATTTGTTTATTGTATTGAGCGCCTCTCATTGTAGCAAGGCCACATTTTCTTAGCAACCTTGCACCTTACAAAGGCCCTTATTATGAGCAACTTTCGATCTTCGACTGTAGTCGAAAGTACACTTAGATTTTTTTTTAATTTTTTATATTAAAATAATTCATCCAAAGTTAAATTCTGTTCGATAGAAAATTCGTTGCTCAGCAAAATTTTCGATTCTGATAATATCAGTTTAACATTCGGTTTTCGATGTTCGATAGCCAGCGAAGATCGAAAATCGAATGCAACTCATAATCAGCGTTACCGTTGAGAAATTTCAAAAAGTAGCACAAAAAGGGGATTTAAAAAAAAAGTGGCACAAAAAAGGGGATTTTGAAAAAAAAGTCGCTACATTTTCATAAAGGCATTTATTTTAAACAAAACATTGGAATTTAGTAAAAATTAACAAAAACATAACAGAAAACAATCAGTTCATTTATAAAAGCGGTAAAATAAATATAATAATAATTAACATTAAAACTAAACACCAATTCTTTAGAAGATACATAGAAGCAAATTCATATACATGTGTAAATATTTATGTAAATATTAAGTACTTAGATCATTTAACGTATAGTTGACCTTTGGAATGTTTTGATTTTCATTTCGCACGTATGACCTCAAGCCGAAACTATTGTTAAATTATAAAGTATTTATTTATAAAAAAAGTGGCAAAAAAGGGGATTTTTGAAAAAGTGGCAACAAAAGTGGCAAGACTTCAAGAAAGTATAAAATTGCCACTATAGTCGCACAAACGGTAACGCTGCTCATAATAGGGCCTAAATTCAAAATTTCGACACTCAGAAGTACTGTGATCAAAATTTTCACCAAATTGTTGTTTGGTTCAATATCTATCACTACAATCTGCCTTGGATTTTATTTGTCATCCCATCTCATTTCTAGGCATGGCGGGGATAAAAACGGGACAAATGGCTTTTCTTGTCTTGGTGCCAAGTTCCCTTTTGTTATACTCGTACTTCATTTTTCACTTCAATTTTGTTCTAGTTCATTTACTCGTATGTTTCGCATGACTTGTGTTCTGTCTGATATATGTTAGCAAATTGAAATATTTTGACAATGAAGTGTTTGTTTTTTTTTTTTTTTTGATACGAAAGATCCAAAAATTCAATTTAAATTCATATACAATTATTATCAGAATGCAAAGAATACCGATATTTATTGCATTCTGTTTATATTTTTAGAATTATACAGTTAATATTCCTGGCGAATTTTACTTCAATCGATGCAAGGACATGCATGACTGATTAGCAGGGAAACCAGAAATATGTATGCTCTAAAAAAATGTTTTATGCGCATTCAATATGCACTAAAAAGTTGCAAAATATGCACTAAAAACTCAAAAAATATGCTCTTAAAAATTAAATAAAATGGTTTATTTGCAAATGAAAATATATTTGTAATTGAAAAATTCAACAATTGCTTATAAAATAAGACAAAAATAAAATAAACAAAAAAAGGAAACAATAAAAAAATTCACAAAGAATACTCGTTAAGGCCATGATTCACTATCCTACACAATCGCACGATCTACGAAAAAATACAACCCTGATCTGATGAATTGTTTTTGTCTTTTGAAAATGTTCATAGACTCCTTCATACCAGGGCTGTATTTTCTCAAAAATCGAACGATCGTGTAGGCTAGTGTATCACGACTTAACTGCAGTATTAAAAAATATAATTTGGGTTTGCAGTGTGCGTTAAAACAAAATTGCCGTTCTAATTTTGACTAAAGCAAATAATTCAAATGAAAAAATTTAACTTCAATTTCAAAAAAGATCAGCATATCAGAATTAAAACTTTGAAACTGTGTCCTGGATAAACAAGACAAACGTTTTATTTATAATTTTTATTGCAATAAACAACAAAATATTGACCTAGAGTTTCAAATGAAAATCGCTGCTGTCACCAGGGCTGTCAGATATGGCGATTTCTCGCCGAGCGTGGCGATTTTTCAACCTGTTTGGCGTCTATATTTTTGGTTTGGCGACATGGCGATTTTTCTGGCGATATATAAAAATTTTGGCGATCTTTTGGCTATTTTTTAACAAAATTTAAATTAAAAATTTTTGTAATTCAGCAAGATCAGTCCGTTGAAGGAGTTGTTCAAAACAATATACGAGTATCCTGCCAAAAGTCGTCTGCAAGAAATTAAAACAACTTGATTTTGATGATTTTTCTTATATAAGTTAAAGTAATTAATGCGTTTTGAATTTGGATGAGAAAAATTTAAAAAAAAATAATTTTTGGTGATTTTCTGCTAAATTTCTGTACAGTTATTTTATAAAAAAATTTTATTAAAAAAAGTGTGATATAAAATCAAATTTATTATGAAATATTTATTAGAAAAAATACATTAAATTGATTTTGGCGACTTTTGACGATTTTTAAAATCAATTTGGCGAAATAGGTCAGAAAAAATCTGACAACCCTGGTTGTCACATCTAAATAAATTTTTATACATTGACATTATTCCTTCAACTTCTACTCGGGGCAGAGTCCGTCACAAATAGCAAAACCGAATTTTTATTGAAACTTACGTCCGTAATAACAGCGTAATATACATATAAAAAATAATTGGAATGATTGAATGAATTAGAAATGAGATTTAGATGGCGAAAAATAAAAATTTTGACCAGCACATAAGTTTGTGAGCATATTAAAATAAAAATATGCCTAAAAGTGTAAATTATGCTCTTGAAATTCGGAGAAATGCTAAAAATATGCGTGTTAGGCTGATATATGCAAAAACATGCTTTAAAGGGTAAAATATGCAAAAATAGGCACTAACAAATCGATGCCAAAATTAATAAAAAGTTCTGAAACGGATAAATATCTTGTACTGGCATTAATAGGTCTTAAAAGAAAAAACATGCAATTGCATATTTGTGTAATTTTTCCGGGATTTATACATATAATTAAAATATGTCGTATAAATAAATGTATTTAATAAATTTCATTCCAAACGAGACAAGGATATGTCTACCTCCCATAGATACACATATCCTTAATTTTAAAAATTAAAATGTCAACTACAATTGAGATTTCTGATCTCTGCAGCGAAAATTTGCATTTTCACTTTAGTGCATGTGAGGACATTTACAATGGTAAATTGGTGATCTTTTTAACAGCATGAGATAGCTGAAAGGAAAATCCAACATTTAACAGATATTACTCGTATATGTATCGTTATTTCTCAAGAAATCTTTTCACATATGTACATATGTACATATAAATATGTATGTATATACTGCGAATCACTTAAATAAGGAATTTAATTTTGCCAATTTTGAATGAATATATGGTTGCCAGAAATGCAGATTTATCTGCATTTTGCAGATTTTTACCCTCCAAAAAGACGAAATGCAGATTTGAAGATTTTTGGCCTAAAAACCCAGATTTTTCAATGTAACAATTCAACTTGAGCATTTTTTTGAATAAATGAATAACTGTAATTAGAAAAGATCGTTCTACACTCTTTAAGTAATACATTTAAGTTGAAATATACCAAAGTATAACCTAAATTAAGCTATTACTCCAAATGAGGTAGTTTACACGGGCATAATTATGCTGGCACAACATGCCAGTTTGTTGGCAAATTCGGTGAAGAGAGTGGTTTTGTATTTGGCATCATTTTTCAACCAGCTTCAACCCCGCATTAGCAGCTTAAAACCAATACATATGCACGTGCGAAATCACAGGTTCTGCGTTTTTTTTAAACAGAGCGTATTTAGTTTTTAGTTGACCATCGTCGTGGAAACATGAATTTGAAAGAAGAAGGGGTTTGGTCACGCCAACAAACTTTAAACAGACCTAAGGTTCAAAAAAATTGTTTAATTTAACCATTTTTTTTAAGTTTAATAATAGTTTTTATGTTTCATCGAAGTTATTTCAAAAATGTTTATTTACTTCCTTGTTTTTTCGTGTTGAATAAATCATATGGAAATAACATGAACAAGATTTTATTTAATTCTTATAAAAAGAAGTTACAAAATATAATTGTGTATAATTATTTAATTTTAATTTTTAGTAAATAGATATGGATTTATTAAAAAAAATATTTACTGCCTTATTTTTAAAAAATATTTGATGGTTATTCAAAGCTTAAATAACGTATTTTGTATGGAAATATTTCAATTAAGAGTTAAATAAGCTAAATAAGCATTAAATATTTTTTATGAATAAGGCAGTTTATTATTAAATAAATGCACACGGAATGGACAGTATAGGTTCGATAGTATTACCAAAGGGTAGTAAAACCCTATACTCAGTTTCATGAATTTGGTGATCAATTTTTTTTATGGGCCTCCAAAGATTTAGAAGATATGTAAGAAAATTGTGTCCTCAGTTTTTGGCCAACACCTTATTCAGCTAGCTCTAAACTATATACATATATGGTAATAATGTAGCTCAGAGTCTACCGAACAAATCTTGTTAACATCTTATACCCAAAAAATAGTTATTTCGTACACTTTTTTGTTGCAAGTAAAAAATTTGTTTTCACTTTTAAGAATGACTTATAGGGACTCCTGATTTTTTGCTATCAATATTGACAAAGTTGTAGCTTGACCCAAAAAGATCTGATTTTCTTTATTTTTTATCTGCTTCCAGAATTAATGAGCCAGCTTCCAAATTACAGGCTATTGAAATTCCTCCTAAAATAATTGCCAATTCTTCATCATTTATTATCGCCATATTTCCTCCGCGTATGTTTCGAAATGTGTATAACGAAAGTCAAACGTGAAATGAATTAAAAAACACTAACACACACAAAGCTGTGTATACGTATACATTTTATGTCAGATGAATTAGTCCCGTGTAATTTGCAAAAGAACAAAAATTGTGCGGCTTAGAAATTGTTCTCGTGTAAACTACCTCAATGAGATTAAAAGTCCAAAAAAGATAAGTCGCAATTCATAGTGCTATAACTTCGTGAAAAATCACTCAAAATAATTGAGATTTTGTCCAGGGGTACTTTCAAATATGCAGATTACGGATGTACTATTAACTCAAAATCAGCTTATCTCGACTTAAGCACTTTTTCCTTTTTGCCACAGATATATTGGAATTGTTTCAGTTTGTTCTGAATATCTAGTTTAGATATTGAGTCACAATATGTATTTCTGTTTTATGAAAATGTTTACATAGATTTTTAGATGTAGAATTGTATTCAATAAAAAAAATCAGAAAACTCGAAAAGTCGAATTGTTGCGTTTTGTTATGGACCTGCGCGAAAAAATATTTTTTTTCTTTACAACTGTTTTTAATTTTTGTAAATCAATTTAAAATAAATGCACCGCCACTCAATGGTGAATAAATTCAGAATTAATGGAATGATTTTAATAAATTTGGCGCATTTTATTTGTAATATATGAAGGTGTCACAATTAAGAATTAAATTTAAAATTTTCTTTAGTTTAAAATTCTAATGAGTCTTTTAAAACATGATTTTTTAAATTATTTTGAAAAAATTTATTGTTTTTATAAAACTTTCTGAATATCTCCGAAACTACGAGTATAAGACTGTTAAAAAATTAATAAGAGCGTAATTTAAAGGTTAATTCGTTGCCTATCCTTCTGTGTGTTTTTTACTTTACTTTAAAAATTTAAAGCCAGTATTATCATACAAAATATTAGTTGTTAACTCCTAAAGTACACTTTGTTTTGACTATGATTATGCGCCAATATGTATAAAATTTTTGTGTAAAAAACAAACCATTCTCAAATTTTTCGGAGGAACACGATTTTATAAATCAATTTGAACAAGTGTTGCAGTAGTTTATGCATTGATGCCGCGGATGCATATCTGTAGATGAACTAGAATTCCTCTACGACTTCTTTAGAAGTGTAAAGGCTCAGTTAGCCGACTGTAATGCAACATAACTGTAATGTAGGAAACAGCTGATCGATATTTTTATATGAAAAGTAGGTTGCGTTACATTACATCTCTATAACCATTTTCATTACTTTTCACATAACAAAATCGATCAGCGGTTTCCTACCGTTGCAGTTACATTACATTACAGTCGGCTAACTGAGCCTTAAGGCTGGCCGTGTTAGCAATACTTACACAGAGAGAATAGATTGGTCGAAAATCAACAAATATTTAATTATGTATTCCAATATTCCACATTTTCTATCAATTATGAATCAATTGTAGGATTTTTTTTATATTTATAAACAAAAACCATAATTACAATGTAAATAGAATTATCATAATATGTAGTTTTATTAGCAATAACAATTGATTCCGTTTATTTCTAACAACCATTTTAAAGTATTGATAGACACAACTGAATTAAATTCAAGTTAGTCTTCGTCCAGACTTGCAATTTTTGTTGCTGCAATCTTTTATAATTCTGCTTTGGAATTGCATAAGTGTGCACATTGTAAAATTCTAGTTTTGCAATCATGTTTTAAAAAATTCTATTACACTACAAATTTCCCTGAAAAATTAACAATTCTATTTGCTTTTTAATATATTTTGTGTTTTTTCATACAACTGAAGAAAGAAAATAAAATAAAATGTCAAATACATTTAAATTAATAAGTGCGAATTTCAAAACAAAAGATTATTGCAGAGCACATGCAACTGTGTACCCCTCCCCAATCTTCTCACCTACCTCTCACCAATAAACTCAAGAATTGCTGCAACCAAAATTGCAAGTCTGGACAAGGACTTAGAACGTTACTTTCTAACTGAACTGAATATTGGCTTTTGAAATGAAAAAAACTATTCCTGTAAACGATATTTAATTTGAAAAATAAAAAAATCGGTTATTGTAACTAATTTATCATTTGAAATCCTATTGCAATAAAAGAAAAGAAAAGGAAACTACTTTATTGATGTTCCTAACCGAATTTTTTATTCTGAATACAAAAGGAAAAACATATTTTGTTGTCGCTATTGAGTTATTCCTTATTTGTGGAAAAATGTGAATGTTTTATAAACAAAAAATAAAAATTAAATAGAAATGTCATATAAAAAATATCTTTTGCAGAATAATTACACAAAATCCCGATTTAACAAAACAGCTAAGGACATTATTATATACATATATCGCAAAATATTCGAAGTGTTAGTTACTATTATTCTGAAGTGAAATTTATTTGTGCAAATAATATGTAGTTTCTTGATATAAAAAATATCTCTGTGTAATTAAGCCGAATACCGGCAACGGATGTTACAATGCACCACGCGGATCAAAAATGTGCACATTTCATTCAGTTCAGAATATAAGCAAAAACTTAGAAAAATATGCGATAACTATAATAATGTACAGGATGGGCCAAAAGTTACCAGGGGGTTTAAAAGTTTAATAACTTTTTCGTTTATTAATTTTTATTTTATTTTTTTTTCTCAGATTATATAATATACAAAATGGAAATTTTTTTTACACTAAGTATGAAAAATAACGTCTCTTAAATGACCACCGTTTTCAGCTTCGCACTTATGGGCGATTATGATTATGAGTGATGAAGCTCATTTTCATTTGAATGGCTTTGTTAATAAGCAGAACTGTAGGTTCTGGGATTCTGAAAATCCAAGAGCCATTCATAAACGCCAATTGCACCCCATTAGGTGTACAATATGGTGTGGGATCACATCTGAAAATATCATTGGGCCTTACTTCTTCGTGAATGAAGATGGAAGTGCTGTAACCGTAAATGGAGAGCGGTATCGGTTTATGATAGAAAATTTTTTACGTCTTACTCTTGAAAACATACCTGGTATGCGGTTTCAGCAGGACGGAGCCACTGCCCGCACTGTCCGAGACACAATGGCACTTTTAAGTCAAATTTTTGGAGAGCGAATAATTTCCAGAAATTCGGAAATAATTTGGCCCAGCGCGATCGCCAGTTTTGACAACACCCGACTATTTTCTTTGGGGTTATTTGAAGTAGCGAGTTGTTGCAGAAATTCGAACGCTACAGCCACAAATTTTGAAAGATGTTATGGAAAATGCTCTAAAACGAGCCCATCAGTGCGCAGCTGAAAACGATGGTCATTTAAGAATAATTTTTTTTGCATACTTAGTGTAAAAAAATTTCCATTTTGTATATTATATAATCTGAAAAAATAAAAATAAAAAAACTAAAAAGTTATTAAACTTTTAAGTCCCATGGTAACTTTTGGCCCACCCTGTACTTACCTTTTTTATTCTATGATATGAGCCATGTCTACCAATAATTCCTTTAGAAATACCAAATATATTGGTTGTATCAATTAATTATTTCTATAGTCACAATTAAAATTTCATTCTAAAAATTCACATATCGCTACTGAAAAATTGGTGCCTACAAAAGATTCGTTCATTCAGATATTCGTTCATTACAACAGAATTGAGTATTAGTTGTTGGAACCGACAAAATTCGATTGGCTACAAATTCGGCTATCACAACAAATCTGTTTTCTCTGTGTACGAAACCTTTGACCTTACATAATAAATTTCATTTTGTTGACCTGTATTATTTATATAAATAAATATTATTGTTTGTAAATATTTTTGTTTACTTAAAAGCGCTTCTTTTAAGTACATACGAAAATGTATATGTATGTGCATATTACACATCCCGCTTTCTATAAGATATTTATTTTTAAATCCCGCTATTTTCTTCTAAATCCCACGTTTTGAGCGATCATGTCCCACTTTTTGCAAAAACCATCTGCTCGTGTTACCCATACCGGTTTCCTTTTTTCCGTAGTGGAATAAAAGTTGTAAGCATCTGGTCGGTCCATCGGTAATAAAAATTATTTTGGACAGAAAAATATTCGTTCACAATTGATAAAATTAAATTCCGCTATAAAAAGGCATTCGCACTGTATGTACAACTGATCACAAACACTTTATACAAACGTCCGTATGTACATATGTGCATACCCACGCAGAAAAATACAATAGGGTTAACGTTGGCAGAGCGTTTCCTAAGGTGGTTCAAACGTTGGCAAAACATCACAAATTCTACTTTTGGAGTGTTGTGCCAACACACAAATGATAACCTCATGATGGGGTTATCCAACTATTTTTTACGTCGTTGGCTAAACACTATGAAAACCACAATTTAAGTGCTTTGCCAACATAATTTTTTTGTTAAGTGTAATATATTCCCAATACTTCAAACTCAAAAATGAATATGTTATCCAAAAATGTTAAGCTTTTTTCAGCTAGGCAGTTTTAAGCAGAATTCGTTTTAGAAGCCAATAATTTCATTAGCACAGGTATAAAGAAAAACTTTCAAATGTTAAACCTGATATGTATATATTTTTTTTATTATTCTTACATACTTAGGTATACAACTGAACGAACAACTTTAAAATTTGAAATTTTGCTTTTTGTTGCGATAAGCTAGCCCCAGGTTTTGTTAAAGGCTACAGAGGTCACACTGGATTTTTTTCCTGCGAAAGGTGTGTCGTTAAGGGGAGACAGTCAATAAGAATTTAAGGAAACAAATTGCGAGGAACGCTCATATTCATTTAAAAATAAATCAAACCCGCAACATCACTTATCAAAAAAAGATAGCCCACTACTGGACATTATTAATTTCGATCCCATAAAACACGTCCTTATTGATGAAATGCACATGCTTTATCTCGGAATTAGTAAACAATTACTTCCAAATCTAACTGTAAAATAAATTCATTCTCTTATATTTCACAAGAAAATGTATCAGCACTTCAACAGAACTTACTAATGGTATCTAACAATATACCTTTTCAGTTTGAGGAAAGCTACAGAATTCCGTTTCTTCTTGTTATATGCTGTTGCAATTACTTTAAAAAAGGTATTAGATGTTGAAATGTACAAAATTTTTGTTTATTTTATTTACTTCGTATTTTGTTGTAAACCAAGTTAGGCATATTAAATTCAAAATACGTTGAAGAATTGTTAAAATCATTTGATGAACTTATGCCACGATATTACGGCCCTAATTCGCAAACTATGAATATACATAATGTAATCCACATACCAGATGATGTAATTAACTTAGGAGCTCCTTTATCACAATTTTCAGCTTTGACTTTGAAAATAGTGTGGGGCATTTAAAGTCAATTGTTAAATCAACTACAAATCCAATAGCGAATTCAAAGGAAATTGCACATTTCCATACTGACAGTTTCTCCAATAATATACTATTAGTAGGTACATATTTCCTTTTGTTAAAAATAGAAAACAATCAATCACTACGAAAAATTATAGACACAGTTAACTCGAAAACACTATTTTCTTTTGACAACATTTATGGCTATAAAATTACAACCGTTCCTCCCGATAATATCTGTTGACTAAGTAATGGAAATATCATGGTTATATCAAAAATTTTTATTAGCAAACTTTCTGTAAACAAATGTGATATTTACTCAAAAGGCAATATATTTAACGATACTCTTAATTTTTTACGTATGCAATGTCATCCAGGGACCTACGATTATGTATCGTTGAAGATTTAGACCAGAAAAAAGTTGAAATAGAGCTAAACATGGAAGATGTGACGTGTATTTTTACCAAATACCAAAATGAGACAGTTGCTATCACCCTTTTACATAAAGAACTTAATGTACATTAATATAAAAATAAAAAAAAATAAAAAAATAAAATTTTTTTAAAAGCACTGGCAAATAATTTTTCAGATTGCAAACCGTAACGTTGGCAAAACGTTCTGGTTTCTTGAGTAAAAGTACTTTCCCAGTGCTAAAATGTTTGTACGGTTGGCAATTTCTGCCTGGGTACATACATCGTACAACGAACACCGAAATTAATAGGTCTGTTTTTTACTTGTTGGGTAAAGTTCGGTAAAATGAGAGCAAACTGCAATTTCTCTCAATAACGCAGCAGCCACACGTTCAATAAATCGCTTTCAATTTCATCACACATACTTTCCTTGAAATTGATAGCTGTGACTCAAATTGATAAACAATTTCATTTTTAAAATGCCACCGACAACTCAAATTTATTGCTTCAATCAATGTGTGTTGTGACCAACTGTTCAAATTGAAAATTAAATTGCCATATAAATGGATAGGTGAATTTGAAAGCAATCTAGTTTTCAATTTAAAAAGTTTGATTGTGTTAGTAAAAAAGTGTGAGTGTATTGCAAATTGAATGGAATTGAAAGGCAAAAATTGAACGTGTGGCCCCCATATAACTAAACACATACTTATGTATAGGGTGTTTTTTTAGAGGTATAGAACTTCGAATTGAAATAAAACACAAGAAAATCGTTTTAATGTCCATCAATTTGGCTTTATTGGAAGGATAATTTTATGCCATTAACGTTTAAATATGATTTCGGGCATGTGGCCGCTGCGGCTGGCTCGAATAAAGCCAATTCTACAGGTCCAATTTTCAACCACTTTTTCGAGCATATGGGGCCGTATGTTGGCAATAACGCCACGAATGTTGGCTTCCAAGTCCCCTAACGTTTCTGGTTTGTTGGCGTAGACGAGCGACTTCAGCGAATGCGTATTATCACATAGAGTAAACGTAGTGCGAAAACGATCCATGGTTAACCGAATTAATTGCTCTGTCGACCATAAAATGGACGGAGCTTGCGGTAAACTTCGCGAACTGAACCATTATTTTCGAAATAAATTTGCACGATTTGCAAGCGTTGTTCTTTTGTCAACCTGTTCATGATGAAATGGCAAACCAAACTAAATATTAATCACTTGACAGCTGACAAAATGGCCGCCAGTTAAAAAAGTGATGCCAACTTAAAGTTCTATACCTCAATAAAAAACACCCTTTATATACACACGTACTTATTTACTTATATGATTCATTCATGTCTTAATTTCATATAAAAACTTATAGCCCGTTCAGCGTGCCACCAAATCAAGTAATTTCATGATTTCGGAAGAAATCAAGTTGAAATTAAATAATTTCCCATACATTTTGACACATTCCAAAATTAACTCATTTTACTTAATTTCAACGAAATTAATATGAAATTGCAATGGGCAACGCTGTTTTTGTATGAAAAACTCCTTTTTTTCCAACCATGAAGATATTTCCAACCACAAGAAGCAACAAAAAAATTGAATGCGTCAATTTGGTTAGAAAATGTTTTTTTTTTAATTCAATATAAAATTAAAATATGAGTAAAAGCCATTATATTGAAAAATATTGTCATGTGAAAAGCCTATTTAAATGTGAAAAAGCCTTTATTCAACTGAAAATAATGCTTCAATGAATGCCGCAACGAATCAGATGTTTGCGAAATTAACTCAAATGTCATTTAGCACCAGCATGAACACCTTTAATTTCGTTCTTAATTTCATCTTGAAATTATTTGATTTCGTTGCACCCTGAACGGCCTATTATAAAACTTTGTTCGCCACTATTTTTTATATACATACATATATGTATGTATTTTCATACATTTTTCTAGTATTTAGAAAAATTTAATTTTTTGTATTTTTCAAACAGCTGATTGATTTTCTAGGTGCCCAAACTAGAGGTCCGCTTGTTTACTTTTCCAATAAATTCCAGTAGTTGAGTAAATTTTGGATAATTTGAACATTTTACTCTCAAGAATGTCGCTTGCACAAAAAAGTACGCGAACGGAAAAATTGCACAAATTTGCAGATTAATCAAAACAGCTGGGGGGTTACTCTCTATTGCGATGCGAAAGAAAAATGCTACGAAATCGAACGATTGGTACTCTCTAATGCGTTTGCGCATTTAGTTTCCGCATCTATTTTTCTTTTCTTTCGCAAGCCTGGTATCACCGCACTCTGTAATACGAAAGCGTCTGTCAAAATCGTCTGATTATCGCAAATATCTTGCGATAGGTAAATACCAAACGCAAAGGGAGAAAAACATACTCACATATTGAAAAAATATTTATATTTGATATTAAAATTGTTATTTTTAGAGAAAAAAAAAATTACATTACATTTTGTGCATATATATCTAAAAATGTAAAATCAAGGTGAAATATAATTAACCAAACCATAGCATTCATACTGTCCTGCAATGTTGTGTTTAAGTATAAGTGATTGTTTTAGGCCAATCTAACCATCAAAATCATCATAAATCAAATTTGATATGGTTGGAACGTAGTATTCTTTCAATGCCGAACAGACCTCGAAGCAATGCGAGACTGCTGCGATAGTTTTATAATAGTTGGAATTGTTCTGGATCTCTTTAAAACTTTTAGCTCGTGTTGAATAGCGTTTAGAACATACAGAAACGCTTCCTTATTCAAGCGGAAATTTTGAATAGAGTATATTGGACTTACATATCTCTTAAGACGCGTCCTACACGGTCGTTTTCATCATCAAACACTATTTTACTTTCAATTAAAAACTATTACACTTCACTTTTTTCTAACTTTTCTTTTCTGAAAATTCGTTTTTTACATATTTTGGGCATTTCATTACTGTCAATCTTTGCCATATTTCCTTTTGCAAAGTCAGTGCTGCCACTTTATCAAAGAATTTTGCGAAAGGATTTGCGAAAGTAATAGAGAGTACCAAATTGGCATCTCATCGCATTTAGCTTTCGTATCGTAAGTGCTTTCGCATCGCAATAGAGAGTAACCCCCCTGATCATAGTGTTGTATAATATGTCTTGTTTTGAGTACCCATCAAATACATGTTTTTGATAGTTGACGAATTAATTTTTATAATTATAAATTTGAAGCGATATATGTATATTTATAAAATAGAAGTTCTGTGAAAGCTTTAGCATGTATTTGGATTTAGTTTTTATTCTGAGTAAATGGCATACGAAAATTCATCAATATTTGATTTCTGATAGTCGTTACCCTGAATAGTATGCAGAAATAAGTATTCACGTATACACAAAACTTACATCTCTAAAAAATTAAAGTAAATAACACAATAAAACTTAATTTAAAAACTAATAAATTTAACTATTATTATTCTTTAATTTTTTCACCTTGAACATAATACTTTTCAGTTTTTTTTTGTTAAACTTTTACTTCAACTTTTCTTATTTTATTTTATTAAGAAAATTATACTTTGTATTTGCTTACTTTTGTTTATTTTATTGAATTATATGTTTTTCTTATCTACTGGATTTTACTGGCAAAAATTTGTCCAGTAAAAATTTGCAGACTCTCAGTCAACAACAGTGTGACCAGATCCTAAAAATTTTTGCAGCTAAATTGACTTCAAAAAAAGCTAAAAAATGCGAAAAAATAATTGAATAGCTAAAAAATAATGCTAAAATTTAATACTTCTTTTTAAGCCAATATTTTCTTCAAAAGTTTTAATTTTTCCAATTTCTGCACATATTGTCTTATAAATTCTTACTTCCTATGAAGGATACTGAATTTCTTAAACAATAATGAATTATTTATTGACCGTAAAGAGTCTTAAAAACAAAACAATGATATTAAGTCACAAACAGGTCTTGGAAAACATAAGCCTTTTCTCGCTTTTGTTTCGTTTATAAACAATAACGTTCAAGAAGTAGTTCGTATAAGAAAAATTTAAAAGTTGCATCTATTCCAATTTGACGTAAACAGAGCTTTCTTCGTATAACCAAAAACACATGGAAAAACTGATACCTCTTTTTTGTTACTCACATGTTACAATAACGTACACATGTTGACGTTCCTTATTTTTCAGATCATACACATTTATTAATTTTCGAAAAACAGCTTTTCAGGTCTTTCTTGTTTTCTTAATATCAAAAAATAAGATTTCAAATTCTTATATTCATAAAGTTTTATATACATATGTATCATCAATTATTACATATTAAAAAAGAATATTCGTCATCAGAATACCTAGTTGTTCAAATTCTCATTGTAATATGTGAGGAATTTTTGCTTGTTAGATAACCACCGCCTATATACATTTTGATCCTGCTTAACCGATTCATCAGTAGACTTCAAATCAAAGTTTTTGAAATAAGCTAAAAAATACTTCATATGTTTATTGAGAATTGCATATAAAACATAATCAGCCTTATCATGAATTCCACATGTGAAAATTTCCGAATTAAATTTTGCGTTCACAAGAATTTTAATTTCGTTTAATCAATTCCAATAAAATTAAAAACTAAAATTTTTCCACTTTTTCCAACAGACAAATATATGTGAATGATTTTTTTTTTTTCATAAATTTCAGGTTATTTCGCAATCGTATGAAGTTTTTTGATACAGATTTTTCATACGTTCGGAAATTTCCATGTGAAATTTTATTTAGGATAAGCCTGAATAAATCGAGGCTTTTATCAAAAAAAAGTCTTTACAAAACAAGCAACTTTATTCGATTTTGCTTGCATTCATTGTAATTTTTTATAACCTTTTAAAACTAGTTTCATTTTCTTTTCGTTTTTTATTTACTTTTATTGTTATTGTTTTATTGATATGCTGCAACTAATTGTAGAAAGGTTATGAAAAGTGGATGAACGAATAAAGTTGAAGTAAAAAAGTTGTGAAAACATATAAAAAATATATATTATTTTCACATCTATTTTACTTGTATTACAACATTTGTAGGTCTTAAGAAACAGCCCGCAGATTAACGCTAACATTATTACACTTGAAAATTAATAATATACCCAAAATGGCATAGATTATGTTGCTTAAAATTTAATAGCTTTTATTTTTTTTAAATGCTAGAAAATGCTAAATAAATCATTGAAAAATGCCAAAGAAAATGCTAACTGCTAAGCCGAAAATTTTGCGGCTAAATCATCAAAAAAAAAATGCTAAATTTAGCTGCAAAAATGCTAAAATGGCCACGCTGGTCAACAACTGTCATAGGGGCCATCCACATATTACGTAACGCCATTGTTCCGATTTTCGACCCCCCCCCCCCCCCCTTTCCCCCAGTAACAGATCGTAACAATTCTTAGATCCCCTCACAATAACGTAACAAGAACTTTAAAAAAATTTAAATTGTTTTAAGTTTTTGTTTAAAAAAAAAATTAAATTTAATTCATACACATACATACATATGTATGTATTTTTAAATAACTTTTTGTTTGAATTGAAGTAAATTTCTTTATTTAGTTATTACAAACTAATATCCAAATATTTTTATGGCATTTTCTTAAGTTTCGTTTAGGATTTATGCATTTATTTATTTTATTTATGGGAAAATGCAAGTAATTGAGAATGGACGAATATTCGGGAATTCGAATCCTTTTGTTCCTTTATTTTTATTTTCTGTTAGACTAACACAGTGCCAAAGTAAATTTATATCAAGTATATGCAACTACTCAGGTGATTAATTTTTTTCTCGTTTCGTGGCAATGCATGAATGTCAAAAGTTGTTTACAATTTGCGTACGCCATTTTGTTTTGTTTTGCTTTGTTGTACACAATTGGGTATACTGACAACGTATGTGAAAAAGTTTAAATAAATTTTTACTTAAAAAATGTGTTACAAAACATTTAAAAATAATTATATTTAATTATTTAATATTTTATTATACTTATTTCACATATTAAAGGTTTATCAATTAATAAATTTACTTTGGTTTTGTCTATCCATACATTTTCTTTTTGTTGTATGCAGATCTGGGAATATTGCATTAAATAAGCAAACGCATTGACCATTTTACCATACTAAACCAAATCAATGCAAATGCAAATTTATTACATTAGCACTAACTTTAATAATATTAGTGCAATTTTTCTTGCATTTTGCTAAAATCCCTTCAAAGTAATTCATCAACATTACATTGTTATTTTTAGTGCACTATTTTTTGCACCACTAAACACATTATGAATAGTATTATTGCATTATCAGTGGAACATATAGTGCAAAATATAACGTAAATGTGTACATATGTATATAAATATGTAAATTTTTTCCTATGTACACCCAAGACGAAAAATCATATCACTACGTTTTTTATAATTTTTTCGAGAGATGTAATTGTTCCAAGCGGTAGTATTTTTCGTTTATAAAATCACCATTTTTTAAGATATAACTACAATAAATGAAAACCTAAGTTCTGATCTTTTGTCAATTACACGGTTTTCTATATAAGGTCGAGATGCAACGTACTTGAAGTATGAAACTTTTTAATTTTTTTCAATTGGTTCTGAAATCTAGTTTGTATTTATATTGACTGTTTTTTTCGTTAATTTGTATGTACGTACTTATAAAAGTTCCCTCAATGAAATTTAGTGTATTTTATATATTTTATTTGTGCTATCTCCTAAAAATATATATTTTCACGTTTTATTCAATTTTACTGTGTACAATATGTGATAGTGCAATAATATTGCATTACTTCATGATGTGCTTAGTGGCAACACAAAATTAGTGTATTTTTTGTCATGCGATTAGGTGCTAATGCAATATTAATCAATTACTTTTAAGAGATTTTATTTAAGTGCAAAAAATAGTGCACTACAAGCATCAAATTTAAATTTGCACTAAAATTTTTGTTTTTTAATCAGTGCTTATGCAAAAGTAATGCAAGTTGCCCAGGTCTGGTTGTATCCATCTGTTTTTGACATTCATCCATTATTCTTACACAAACAAATCGCGTGTTGTTTTTGTACTTTCTTAGTTGTTGTAGACCTGCATATACTTTATATAAATATGCTTTGCATTCGTAAAGCAGCTCTGGGCGAGTCAACATCAAGCGTCGTTGGCAATTATCTCTTAAGTGCAACCAGGCCACTGTTGTTTATTGGCCTTCGAGAGCTTTACGTTTCACACCGCATGTGATTAGTGGTTGGCGTCGGTTAGCGGTACTCCTTGCGGCATCCCGTTGGTTTCCATTAACCACATGCAAAAACAATTATAAAGAAAAAATTTTGGAAATTGGTTGGAGAACCAAACAAAAACTCTTTTTTTGGACATATAAGGAGAAGAATTTTGGGATTTCCGGCTTCGTATGCGACGGTATATGTCGTTTGGAATTTTCTCGGAGGAGGCTCCTAAATAAAGAAATTGTTGATGGCGTTATAACCCTTGTGTTCGGCCAAATAAAATCTCCCATCCCTTGTAATAACAAGGGGGCACGGAGTAACTTCAAATCTTAAAAAAAAAAAAAAAATATGCTTTGCACAGTGCGTAGACAAAAATCAAATAAGCTTGCAAAATATAAATAATAACAATTATGTATTTATGTACATACATACATATGTATATATATGCATATATTTATATCTATTTTACACTCATGATTCTTGATTTATTATGTATTTCTTTGATAAATTAAATACATAAATAAATGAAAAATCGAAGTGTTTTTGTACGAAATATTAGTAAAATTTATGTTATGTAACAATTTTACTATACATTGGGATCCCGCGGAATCCCAATGTATAGTAAAGAAACACACCTAATAAACGATAATGTGTTTATTTGCTAAATCTCGAAAATGCCGAAATACGAGTATGTAAGTATTCCACTAATAAAAATATTTGTATACGATGTAAGATTTGTGTTGTTATTTGGCGAATTATATTTAATTTTAATAAAATTAAAGAGCACACACCCACAAAAAATAATACACTAAATAATAGTAAAGAATACTAAAAAAAAACAATAAATAAATAATAATATACAACTTAAAGAGGCACAAAACAAATTAACAAGCACATGATGATGTATCACTTCCATCATTAACTTATTGCTAAAGTTTTTTTTTTGTATCTTTTGAATATTCCTTATTTAACTAATGATATATTCATAAACATACATACAATACCTACATTGTATGTATGTCATGTATAACTATTTATGGGTTAATAGATAAAATATGTACGAGTATTAGATTTTGCTTGTTATTTTTACACTTATTTTACGCGCACAATTTAATTAGTTAATTTAGTTTTATTATTTCACTTTAATACTCAATTTAGATTTATTAAGTTTTTGCTTATTTTTGCACATACATATGTACATACATGCTACATGTGTATGTACATACTTATGTAATGTTTATTCAAATTGCTCATTTTCTGTAAAAGAAATTGAAGTAATCTTTCCGTTCTTTAAACGTTTATTATGCATTAATTTCACTATTTATAATTGACAATATTTTTATTTTGTTGCCAAACTTTTAGTAGTTTAAATAAAAATCGGTGCTGCTTCTCAATTTATTTTATTTAATTTTATTTATAATTATTAATTTTTTCTCTAAATTTATGGCTAATTTTCTTTCTATAAAGCAAATTTTGGGGTTTCCGAGTTGTCTTGTAAACATCACAAGAGATGTATGGAATAGAAATAACTAAAACTTTGTACATATCGTATTAAATTATCAAGAGTGACAAACAAGCTTGTGTGAGAAAAAAAAATTATAGAAAGTAAAATTTGCATTAAAAATAACAGCTCCGCCAACTAATCATGATGATGATAAGCTTCATTCCGATATTATTTCTCACATATTCGTTTTAATTTAAAAAATCTCTTATACATATTAAACATGACGTGACCAGATGGTTTTTACAAAAAGCGGTACATGATCGATCAAAAAGCGGGATTTTGAAGAAAATAATGCCAAAAAGCGAGATTTAAAAATAGTGTGTAATATGCAAATAGAGAGTTTCGTATGTAATTAGGAAATACAGTTTTCTACTCAACAGGAACGCTTTTAAATAAACAATAATCGGGGTTGTCATAGAATCCAAATCGGTTTTGGTAATTGTCGCTTTTGAAAACTGATATTGGATTCATTTGGTGTAATGAAAACAAGTCGGTTTCGGATATTTTCGAATGCAAGTAAAACCGATATTCGAATCAGCTGTTTTCTGTTTTTGATCTTTTATTTACAATTTTTAGTGTATTTTTTTTTTAGAAAATTTGGCAAATTGTTATGTTTGTGCTAAAATATTGCTAAAAACTTTTGATTTATTTTTCAAAATTTTTTTAAAAAGTAACAAATAAGTGACATTTAATTTAATAAATAAATAAAATGACATCCGCCGCTACAGCATTTATGTTACTAGGAGGGGGTGACAAGAAAAATTTTGAGGGACTGCAGCAACCCGTACAATATTTTTATTGTGCATATTTAAAAATTATGTGCAGATTCTTAGCCTTTCATCGTTTGAGCAAAGAGGCTTTTCAGGTGGTACTCACTACCATTGAAGGACACCTGCAACGTTCAAAACTTTCTCCGTTGTTGGGGCTCGTTACGTTTTTAAGCTGAAGGCTCCTATCAGAGGTCTTTTGGGAAAGACTCCAGTATAAGTCTTGCTGTGGCCATATTTACATTTTTTTTTCCAATTTTTTAAAGATTAATAAAATAAAATTTGCGTGCAAATTTTACTAATTAGACTTTAAAAAATATATTTTTTATAAATACTTTTTATTAACTTTCATTTTTACAAGTTATACAACTACAAGAAGTAAAAGCAAAAGCCAGCCAATTAATTCCGTCAGCCGTCATCTGATTGTTTTATTTCCAATAAAGAAAACCGAACACATTGGATTCTATGACACCAACATAATTTTTTTGTCTGTTTTAAATCCAATTCCGATAAGATTGGATTCTATAACACCCCTGAATGTTTATAAACAAAAATATTTATCTATGTATGTATCAGGGATCGGAAATAACGATTATTTTCAAAATTTAAACTGAAATAATCACACTAATAGAGAAGTGCTACGTGCAAAAGGAATACACCAAGATATATCATGTTACATGGACTACCTATAGATGCATCACTGCTCTGCATTATAAGAGCAAACTTTAATTTAAAATACAAGTTCGCTGATAATTTTTTTTAGTACTAGCCTTGTTTATAACTCATATTTGGCATTTATTTGTGAGGCCGAGTTTACATCTGTGTGCCATGTGCCCTAAAAAGCGTAACCACTAATTACTAATGAAAAACTATTTGATACAGACATTTATAAAGTATAGACCTTTCTGCTTTATTATTAAAAACAAAACAAAGAGAACAAAAATTTTTTTGGTTGGCCTTCTTCTGGAAATACCCATATGCACATACATATGTATGTATTACAAAAATTATTCGAAATTGCCGAAAAAATGAAGGTGGTCCTAAATTTAAAAAAAAAATTTGTTTCTTTGCAACTAAAAAGAGACACATGTTTTCTGTAGTCATTTTAAAAACGAAATTAAAACAATTGCAGCGCCCAGACTATAATTGAATTTTTTGTAGATTTTCTTTTATTATAATACTTACATATACCCGAGAGTCGTACATTAGCACATCAATTGAAAAATCACCTTAACTTTGTCGGTGTAGAATTTCACTAAGATATATTTAATAGTTCAAGAGTTGCGTTCCACAAAAGGTGCATATAATCGATAAACATAATTTTTCAAAGCTACTCGGATTTTCCAAAATATAAACTTTATCCTAATTAAACCGAACAAAGAAACATAAATAAGTTCAAACAAAAATTAAAAAGTAACTGAAACCAATTTAATTAATAAACAAAAACAAATCAGATATAAAAAGTCGATCCACCACCCCCAAAGAAAAACAAAAAGATACCTTTGCAACTTAAGCATATAATACTCGTACTTACCAACTCTTTTAGTTTGGTATAAAATCAAACAACAATTTAAATATTTACACATATGTATATGTTGACTAATGAAATATTAAAATATAATGGAAATAGAAAACCTAAAAGCTTAAATTTAAAGAACGCAACGCAACATTGACTAAACTCAGTTTTAGTGCCTGCAAAAAAAAAAAAGAAATAAACTGATTTTTCGTTTTGGAATTTACATGTAGTTTTTACAATGCAACCAGGCGACGTGTCTAGAAAAGATATATGTACATATGTATGACAAATACAGTCAAATCCCGATAATTCGTACCCCGATAAATCGTAATTCCCGATAATTCGTAATAAACTGTCGGTCCCTTGAAAAAATCTCGTTAATTCGTAAGATTTCCATACATTTTGGTCCCCTCGCTAATTCGTAATTTTTTTTTTAAATAAAATCTTTACCTCTTATAAATCGCAATTGTGTGCTAACTACCACTTATAATTCGTAATAAAAACAACAGAAACATGTAATAAATGATTTTTTGTTTACCGCTATTTTTTTGCGTGGGTTTTTGCTTTTGCTTGTGTGTGTGTTTATTTTTTTAAGATCAGTTTGTTACATGAATAATAAAGAAAAATGTCAAAGCGCATAAAACTCTGTCGGTGTTACAAAAACAAAAATTTTTGTTTTTTATGTTTTTTTATCGTTTTAGTAAACAAATTGAAAAACCCCGTTAAATCGAAACCCCACTAAATCGAAAACCCCTATAAATCGTAAGAAATGGCCGGTCCCTTGCAATTACGAATTATCGGGATTTTACTGTAATTAAATTTTTGAGTTATTCTTAATACAAATTTTCTAGCAAAGTCGCTTACTTGCATTTTGAAAACCACACATTACATTTTATATTCACGCCTATCGGGAATAAAAGGCGAACATGAAGAAAAAATGACAACGAACAAAATTAGAAAATAGCACAATGACACAACAACAATGCAAATATTGGCAATCACAATTTTAGGGAAGGGGAACATACATATATCACATGAAGTTTTATCCCGGTAACGGTGATTGAAAACAACAAGATATGTATGTACAAATATTTGTTCTCGTTTTTTTAAATAAATTATCGAAAGAAACGTATGACTGACTAATTTAATTGTATTTCTATTTTTTTAATCACCCAGCTCGGGAACTTTGAATATTTTTGATGTATCATCCTCAGACACTGTTAAAAGTAACCTTTCTTTGGGGTCGTAACAAAACGAATATACTTCAGCCAAATGCCCAGATAAAGTAAATTTACGTTGACCAGTGCGCACATCGTAAGCTATAACATTGCCTTGTATTGTTGAAACTAAGATTGTAAAATCGCTAATCCACTGAATTCTAAATGAAGATATTTTGAAATTAATTTTACGTGTTAAGTGTGTTTTGTTTGAGGTTGCTTACTTTGTAATCCCGTCATTTGCATGTTCACATTCGGTGCGCAGGGTTAATTTAGAATAATCCCATACAGCGATTTGCCCCTGTAAGGTACCACTTGCTGCCATCCTGATATTCCCTGATGGAGGAAACGCCAAACATTCGATGGCGCCATTTGCCTCAACCATACCAACCGGACCATTAGGTGTGCTAAATACTATTTTTCCTAAAAAAGAGGGAGACATGCAAATTATACAAATTTGGTAGTTCAGTGAAGTTTCCACAAGTCAGACAGACGTTTATACATACATATGTACAAGTATATTATAAATGGGAATTTCCACGGAAAACTCAACGTTTTGTCTTGGAGAAATAGCTTATTTTTTTAAGGAAAAACTTATATTTTATTTTTTTTTATATTAGTTTAGAGCGTAGTTAGCTCTGCATTTAGTAAAATAAAGGAACAAGTCGAACAGCATGGCTCTAAGTTACAAGCTCAATTGCTTGGTGACTTAACGTGGCAATTACGTAATGTGACTGTGGAAATACCCAGGTATAGCAATATGTACAGTTAGAGGAGAAACCAATATACACATATGTATGTATATACATACCATTTTCATCACCAGACATAAACAGTGGAGACTCTTTATCACATGCTACTACGGACGATCCTTCTTGAAGAACCAGTGGATGTTCTTCGTTTATTTCCATTAAAACAGCAGCAGATTTTATGTCCCACAACTTAACGGTGCCATTGTTGTACGAAGCGAATAATTTTTTGCCATCATTGGTAATTTCTCCAGACTCACATCGCACACCCTGGCCAGGTAGTATTTTGCAATCGCCTGCCGGTAGCCGAAAAACATATATTTCACCATCCTCACTCCCAGCTATTAAAACATTGGCGGCTTTATGCCAACGCATCCACGACATATCACCCATTGAATATTCCCAGACTTTGCGCAGTGTAACGTTTTCTCTTTTCTCAGCATTATCATTCCCACTTGGTTCTAGTATCTTATGCAGCAAAATCTCACCAGCCATATCACCCGTAGCTAAATATCTTCCATCATAATTGAAGTGTGCTTCAGTAACAGTATCTTTGTGATCAGTAATTTCTTGTATAACTTCCCCATTGCTACGCTTCCATACAAAAACTCTGTCATCTTCGCCACCCGAAGCACAAAGATCATAATGTGGATGCAAGGAACAGGCAAATACAGGGGCAGAGTGCTGTTGAAATGTTAGAATGGAATCATCTTGCACAGGAGATTTGTGTAATTCGCCGTTTTCCTCATCTGAATCATCGTAGTCATGGCTGGATCCAAAACGTTGTTGCAGCTCTTCAAGGGTTATTTCCTCCATTTCTAAATCGTCATCGTCTTCCGACGGTGGTCCATCGTTTTCGGCATAAACTTCTTCAAAATCATCTTCGATATCTGCTGGCCTGGGTGGAGTATTATCGCGCATTGTAAAATATATTTATTATGGTGGAATAAAATAAATATCTTATAGGCAATTTTCAGTTTACGATATTTGTTTATTGTACGCGGTATACCTAACAGCTGACCACACGTGTTTTCCTTTTTGTGTTCTAACACAATGTCGCACAAATTAACAACGGCGACAAATAAAATTTATGATAAGGCAGTTCATGATAATGCAGAACTACAATTGTCATGGGGAAAAATCTAGTTTTAAAACACATATATTTACAACATATTGAGGCGAAATTATAAAAAAAAAATTTTATGATCCAAAAAAAGCCCAAGAAAATAATTGTGCAATTTTTATATAATATCTAGACTCCCTGGTTGATATGCCTTGCATTATATATCAGAGACAAAACTAAAAATAATCGCTTGTAGCTACAGCACTGTGCTGCACAAAAAAGTTGCAAGATTTATTATAGCAAAATCGCTGCGGTGACATCACTGTCATTTAGCGTAAAGTAAAAAAAATTAGTTGCAAATTTATGGTGGGTGTTTTCTTCAATTATTTAATATTTAAATATTTAAAAAAAAATAACCAAAATACGTGAAATTATCAAAAGCTTAATGTACGCTTGAAAGAAATATCAAAATTCAACATAGAAAAAGGCATGCAAAAAGAAAATCAAACAAGCAAGTGCAGAAAAAATGTATAGGCAAAATGCCATCACAAAAAAAAATCAAATTAGCAAGTGAATTTTTGTTGTTTGTGTATACACATGCATGTTACATTTCCAATAATTTTCTATGGGTGTGCGTAAGTTCTTTGTTGTTGTTGTTCTCTAAGTAGAATTATAAAAACTAGTGGTTGCAATTCTAAAGTTGACTGCAGCTGGCAGTAGTTTCTGTAAAAGATATAAGTATATCTAATTTGTTTATAGCACCTGATAATAAAATTATAGGTACAGTTCTATTTACATTTGGTAAAAGTCTAGTTACACATACATAATTACTTATTTGTTGCATCTGTTGTCCATCGTCGTATTTCATTGTTCCACTAGTTTATAAAAAAGAAAATTGTTTTGTACATACATACATATGTATGTACATATGTGGCTCGGTTGAGGTCAATATCATATCTGTACTATTGAATTTTACATTAACTTTCAATTAGTCAACTGCCGCGAGCTGTTACCCTAACGGGAGAAAATGATTATATTCAGCTTAAACCAATTAAACAAATATTGTAAGATAGTGATGATAAAATAATTTGAGTGGGAAATTTTAATTAGTAGGTTGTGTACAACAAAAAAGGTTTCAGTTTTCTCGCCTTCTAAAAAAACCCGACTTCCATAAGGCACTAAAAATCTTTAAATAATTTGGATTTAGTTCAATAACACATCATTATCTGTCATGTCACAAATTTCCTTATTTTAATTTGTTCACCTCTCGTTTGTATTCAACCAGCTGGGAAATGTTATTAAAACATTGATTACTCTGTGACACATTTTTAAAGTTATGGAGTGCAAACTCCTTCTCGTGTGGAATTTCTCGAAGTACTGACCTATAGAAACTAGCAAATCCCAGCCTCATTTATATTTTTTTGGCTAAAACTTTATTTTTCCGAAGAACATGAAATTTTCTCATTGGTGTACATATGTATCTCGAAAACTAATTTTAATTTTTTTTGTCTTCGGCATAACTGTTTTAGCCAAAGAGAACAAAAGTGCAAAACAAACTAACCCGAAAAAACTGCATCACGCGTCTCAAAATTGTTGTTGGAAATTTTAACATTTTTTATACTTTTTCAACATTTTGGCTGCTGAATTCAGGTTTTATTTCACTGATTCAAAATTATTTTTTTAAATTCTTATGTTTGGAGTTTGTTATTTTTTTAAATGTCTTATTTTTATCTTTTTAGTTTTTATTGCACTAATGTTGTAATTTTCATTGAACTTTTTAAAATAACCTAAAACAAAATTTAGTAGTACTTGTGATACAATTGACAGCGAATATTGTTAAAATATATAGATACTCGTATGTAACTGAATAGCAAAGTTGATACATTTTCGTTATATTTATTATAGCAATACGATTATCGTAATAAAAGTTATTGAATCCAGGTACAGTAATCAATGGTATATGGAAAATAGGATGTTTGGGGCGGCAAATGAAATTTTACGACTTTTTCCTCTGACGCATCCCTCTGACACATTCTGAAAAAATGCTATCCCACACAAACAATGAAAAATACCTGTGCCAAATGCAATGGGGATGCTAAAGGTGTTACCATCAAGTCAATACAACTAATGTTCCAATTAGTGTTGCAACAATTTGTTTATGTCTGCAAAATATCGCAACAGGAAAAGCAAACCAACCTATCAAAAATTTTGAAAATTTTACAATAGAAATTAATTATTTTACAAAAATATTCTTATTTAATGTCAGAGTAATCTCAAAATTTATTAAGATGTATTTGGACTTAACAGACAACAATCAACAAAAAACACTGAACCTTGTGACAAATAACAAAATTATAACAAACGACAATTTTTATATTTTAAGCAATGTAAAAATTGTCATTTGTTATAATTTTTATTTTGTCACCGAGCTTAGAATACGGCTGATATTTCGATTTTTTGTTTGATAGAGCCGTTTGCATTTTCGATAACAAAATATCTTCTCCTAATGGAATCAAGAAAATTTTGGGTCTTTAATGCAAGATGTAGGACCATTCTTCCTGTTCCGCATTCATCAGTTCACTTTTACATTTTACTTTTCTTTCTCCAACTTTTCTGTCCAAGTGATCACACAGAACAGAAAACAGTGCGATTTATATCGAGCGATTGAGGGAAAGCTTCCAAACATTTTGAGGTGCTGTACAAACGCCAAATCTTTTTGTTCAGCGCCGTATGCTTCTGGTCATTATCTTGAGTAAACAGAACATTTTCAACTATTCCCATTTTTTGACGCCGAGTTGGAGGTGGGCTTTCAAAATCTCGACATATTTTTATGGTCCACTGGACCTCTATACGTAAATTTCCGACTCTAGCCGCACTCATTCATTCCCAAACTGTTTAAATGTTACTTCTCTTAAAACAAAGAGCTCAGCATCAACAAAAATCAAACAAATTTAGAAAAAAAAAAGAAAAACCAAAATGTGTGGGTGTTATGCGTGTGTTGTTAATTTGTTGTGGTCAATTATCCGGGAACATGTACACGTTTTTGTATGGAAGTAGTCTCTTTATGCGGAACTCCTTGGAAGGCATCTAACGCATAAAAAGAGGATTGAGAGTATGTTATGTTATATGTATAATTTTTTATTGCTGAATTCATTACTTTTAACACAGAACATGTCCTAGGAAAGTACTAAATTATTTGAATGCATCCGAGGAATGAATTTTATCATTAATTTTTTTAATGAAATATCTATTTATTTATTTATACATATTATACAAAGTAAATTTGCATAATATGGTTGCACAAATATGGGCGGAGTAACTAGACCATATGCCCAAGGTGTTATTAACAGTATTTTAAAAAGGTTTTGTGACTGACTGTACACGACCTATGCCTTCACATAGGAAGTAGCAACGTGGTTGTTAAAGAAATTTCAGATCAGTCAACCAGTGCGTGTGAGACGCAAAACTCTCGAAGGCCAATAAACAACAGTGGCCTGGTTGCACTTAAGATATAATTGCCAACGACGCTTGATGTTGACTCGCCCAGAGCTGCTTTACGACTGGTTAATGAAATATATAATTCATTATGATTGTAAAGTTAAATTTTAAAATGTATAAGCAGGGAAATCGAAAATATGCAATTGCATGTTTTTGTAATGCGGCGATAAGATACTTATCCGTTTCAAAACTTTTTATAAATTTTGGCATTGATGTGTTAGTGCATATTTTTGCATATTTTACCCCTTAAAGCATGTTTTTGCATGTTTCAGTCTTACGCGCTTATTTTTACGATCATATTTCATGACTTTAGTGCATATTTTGATACTTTATAGACTTTTTTTAATATGATTGGTCAAATATGTTGGTTAAACTTTTTATTTTTATTTTTCCCCATCTAAATCTCATTTCCAATGTTCTATGCATGTAGTGTATAGTATATGCGTTTTTAATAAACACAGTTGCTTGAATAAAACCACTCCACTCCACAATTATCAACTTTTGACGATTCAATAAAAATATTGGACTTTAATTTCAAATAAAAATTTGGATTTTACTATTTGCGACTGACATTGCCCCGACTACATCAGTACAAGTTGGAAAAATTTCTCAATATGTACATACATATAAGTTAATTTGTGTAGGTGTGACAGGCAAAGATTTTTGTTTGAAAATCTAAGTGAATATTCATCCAAAATGCAGTTCCAAAGTTTTAATTCTGATACGGGATCTATTTTGAAGTTGAAGTTAAATTTTATTTCTTTATTAAATTTTTTATTGTTTTTTCTTTTTTGATATGATATTATTCAGTTATTCCAATCGATAAAATGCGTTTGAAGAATTATTTGACCAGTGCGATGAACTATTTCGCCATGACCAATTCACACGCCATACATACGTGCTAAAGCTTAATTTCAATTTCTTTTAGAAAGTCTATTAAAACCTTATAATCAGGGACAAGGACTTCATGTTTTCAATTTGCATACAACTAAATAAAGATATACAAATTTTTTCTTTTCTGATGAGGTGTGTGTACAACCCATTTTTATATTAAATTTCTACATAATATTAAATATGATACGATTTTTTCTGCATTACATATTAACTCCAAGCACGCATTTTCGAGATATGTTTATATTGCAACAAAGGAGCGATACGTAAATTGAAAAAGAAAAGTGTAGTTATTTATTTCTTTTCATTTAAAAATTTTATATTTTTTATATTTTCGAATGTGAAGTTGAACACTGAAAAAGCCTTGTACATCTGTGAATGTAATCGGCACAAATTTAAATGATTCTTTTTATATACTGTTGTATATTTATTTAACTCTACCATTACAATGAATTGAATACTAGCTTTTAGATTTGTTTTTTAAATCTGTTGTAACTTGTAAACACAATATCAAGTTTCCGCAGAATTGTTTCACTACTTTCGGCTTTAATAATTTCCTCTTGAAATCATCAAAATAATAATTTCCATTTCTACAATTCTACAACAACGAAAGCGAATAAATTTGCCCAAAAAAAACAGGTTTACATTAATAATTATTTGTGAACAATAATATTTTTTAAAATGTGAATTTTTGACAAAATATGACACAAAATCATATATTTATACCAAAATATGAGACAAAAATATGCATTTATGACCAATTTATGCAAAAATATGCATTTTCAGCAAAATATGCAAAAATATGCACTAACAAATCGATGCCATTTTTATGCAAATTCATTGTTTCGTAAAGATGTTTCGTTCTTTCCATTATCAGAACATTTGCATGAAACCCCTGTCCCTGCTTATAATTATTGTACTTTTCTTGTTTGAAAAAATAAATCAGTTAAGTTTGAATACTTGAGTAACAACGGATATTTGGATCTGATGTTACTATAAAAATTAAATTCAAATATTAAATTAGAATCAGTTTAAGTTTCACCACAATGATCACATCCTTCTGAATCAACGATCTTCATTGTAAACAGAGTTGTTTTTCCGAAAGAATGGTCACTTGATAAAGCTCAAAGTTAGTTATACTATTAAACCATGGTTTCGATCTCTTTACAAGAGGGAATATATCATAATAATAACGTCCTTTTGTTGTACCAAGTGTTTCATAATTCTGGGTCCATTTACTCCAAAGTTTTTCTTTAATATTAATAATAGTATATATTTAATTGATAGACAATTTTGTAACTTAGTACCATCAGAAAGGGCTTCTTTTGCCGCCCTATCCGCCATCTCGTTGCTAACAATATGAGTATGACTCGGTATATAATGTAATGAAATTTCCTCAAACCGAGAACCATTTATAATCTTATGATTGTTTTTAATTAATTTTATTTTTGTCTTCTTTTATATGCAAATATTATTGAAGTGTTGGATTAAAAATATATTTTTTACAAATAAATCAATTTATATTATTTTTGAGTTCTTATGGCGTATTTTCAAGTTTTTAGTGCATATTGAATGCGCATAAAACACACTTTTAAGAGCATATTTGTGGTTTCCCAGTTTATAACCCTAGACACAAACCGTCGTGTTTAACAGAGCTATGTTAACAAACAACAGACCTCTGTTGAATAATAAAAATTGGTTTTTTTCTCTCACAAAATGAACTTGATACCCAATTTTTTAAGGAAATTAAACCAGAAAATTAAAAACGAGTTCCTTATATGTGCCTCTTTTATTTAGATCAAGGGTGCCCAAGCCCTATGCGCTTGGTGCTCATTTGTTTTTGTAAAAGCGCTTAACTGTAGGCATGGTAAAATTACGTATAATTTTACTATGACTATAGGCTGTGTGTTTTAATCCACACACCACACACTCAGCACTAGCAATACGAAATACACAAACAACTTTGTCTTATTAGTTTTTTTTTTGTCGGTTTTCACTGTATACACGCAAGTGCAAAGCAACAAATATTCCTGCAGAAAATGCGAATAGTGCAAATGTAGTGATTTACTAGTGATATTGTCAGTAGTACTACTGCACAGGTGTACCCCAGCCAATGTAATCGCCTGTTGACATTTAACATTAGCTTGTCATTGAAAATCCACCACTAGACTGTAGCACTACTGACTAAGTAGTTCTTTTGGAACCACATGGAGACATTGGCACCAAAGATTCACTAGTAAATTTTAGGGGACCTAGTCTACAATATCGATATTTCTTCGCTCGATGTCAATAGTAAAATTGTAGTGATTTACTAGTGACATTGTCAGTAGTAATACTGACCAGGTGTACCCCCGGCCAATGTAATCATCTATTGACATTTAACATTAGCTTGTCATTGAAAATTCACCAGTAGACCTAAGCACTATTCTTTTACTACCATATGGAGACATTTCAACCAAAGATTCACTAGTACATTTTAGTGACCCTCGTCTACAATTTTAAAAGTGTTGGGGAAAACAAACTTAAATACATACATATGTATATATTTTTTTTAACATTATTGCATAGCATAATAAAAAAGAAAAGTAAACTATTGACGCGTTCGTTGACAATGTCACCAGAAATAAACTAGAACTGTTGACTCTAACGTATCTCTATTCGCGCATAAAAGGAAAGTTGTCGACATTTCCACTAGTGCAATTGTCGCTAGAGAAAAGAGTGTTGACATAGAGACATATATGTTTGCTCTTCCATAAGTAATTTTTGAGCACCCCTGATTTAGATATAACATTTAGTACCTCCAACGGCATGGAAAGTCCATATATTATCTCACACACAGGAAATTTTCAACTTAAAATAAGCGTAAACAAGGTTTATTTGACCTTTTTCGTCAACGATTTTGCTTCATATGTGTTTCATGATAATTCAACATGATCTACAGTAATATTCAAAGAAAATTTTTCCGTTTGTAATAACTTTATTTTAACATGATTTAAATTACCGTGCTGTTAAATCAAAATGAAGAATCATGTTGAATCAAAGTTATTTCAAATTGGAACCACGTAAGATCCATACTGAAATAACACAAAGATCCATGTTGAATCAAATTTATTTCAAGTTGAAATAACATGAATTTAATTTAATGTAATCATTGTATTTTATTAATTAACGTGTGTAAATTGGAACAGTCATCAGAAAAATGTTTGTATGTATATTTGGTTTTCTCCGGCCAATATTTGAAGTCTGAACCCATCACGTAGTAGCCAAAAACAACCTTAAATATTCTTTAGATACACACCAAATACATACCACATGATTTAAACTTTAATTCAACATGATTTAATATGGTCTCAAATCAAAATTTTTGCATGGTGATTTTACATTCGTATTTTTTTATGTGTTGTGTGCACAGTCAAAATATGGACTTTGGTAATTGTTTTTTTTTACAATACAATTTCTAAAAAAAAAATCAAATTGAAGAAGGATTTTGGTATTTTTTTTTAAACCGTAGGAGATGGGGGAAAATATTAGATTAGACTCCTGGACGTCTCTAGATTAATGTCCAATAGTCGAAAAGTCATAATATCTTGTTTTTGCAGAAACTACAATTCCTTATAATTTGTTTAAAAAAGGAGAAATCCGTTATGTCTTTCTTGCTTCCTTTATGCCGCCTACAAACTTTGTTATTTTCATTAGAAGGCGCAGTTTGTGTTTGAACGCGTGCCAACGAAGTTCAATGGAAATAAAAAGAAGAGAAAGAATTTAAAAACTTAACTTGTTTTTACATTTTTAAAAATTTTTACTTGCAGCAATTAGCCAAACAGCTGTTGTATGCTTTTGTTTTCAAATGAATTTTTTGAATAAATTGTTGAAAAAAGATAAAAATGTGCATCTCTTACTAAAAAAAATATATGTAATAAGAAACCATATTTTGTTACTTTATTGGTTTCCTTTTATCACTCAAAGATTTGAGTGATTTTCTTATATATATTTTTTACACAAGTCGTTTGCTTGCATTGCGAAAATTGCAAGTAAGCCACATAAGTACAATTTTATGGTCAAGGAAGTACAATTATTGAAGACTTGTTCATCATATCTGATCAGGGCTGAAAAATAGCTTTTTATATGTGTTAATAGCAAAAAATTAAAAAAAAAATTAATAGAAAATTCATAAGAATCGTAAATAATGCAATAAACTATGTAAAAGTCTTTCACATCCCGTGGGAAAGTGCAATTATAATATCAGAAAGCATTGGAAAGAATTCGGAGTGAAGTCTGGTTCTAATGTTAATATTGAAAACAAGCAGATGGTAAAATACTTAGGTATTCACCTTGATAAATTTTTATATTACAAGAAGCATATCGACTTACAAATAATATTGGCAAGAAAGTCTTTTTTTATGTACAGAAAGTTGTTTTTTTCCACATTTATAAATCCTACTGTTAAAATAATTCTATATCAATCCTTAGTTAGACCGATTCTAACATATGGCTGCCAAATTTGATACAATATTGCACCATCATATATGGAAAAAATTAGGGTCTTCGAGCGGAAATGCCTTAGAGCATGCTCATCTCTCTATAGATCACCTACTACTGACTTTAAGAAATATATCTCTAACAGGAGGCTATACAGTGCTACAAAAATAAGCAGAATTGATAATTTTATAATACATTTAATTAGAAACCATATTTTAAAGACTATGGAATGCAAAGCAAATAACCTTATGGCTCCGTACTATGTTAGTGGAGATTATATAAAGAATGGGTATGTTCCACCTGAGGCATTTTTATACCTAGATAGCTAAGGATATATCCAAGATGATAGAGGCATTCCGGTTTTATACCACATACATCGGCGAGCCAATATAAAAGCAATAGTTAGCAAGCAGATTACAGTAGAGAACAAAAGATTCGATACAAGTTTGTACTTGAGGGATAAAAATATGTTGCCAAATATAAATAATGAGAAATATTGGTGGTTAGACCGATAGGGAGCTAACATTTTTGTTCTTTTACCTCTTAACTACGTTCCTTTTTATCATTATAAAATACTGAAGTAGTTTTTTCTTTCAACTATTTTTCCTACATTAAAGAATTTAAAGTTATCAATGTACATACGAATATAGTACTCACTAATCTATTTATAAATATTCTCAAAAAGAATACATACCTTCTAAATGTAAATGTACTGGAGTGCTCGAATACGGGACAGAGTATATATAATACATAAGATACTATTTGTTTATTTGTAGTTTATATATATAAAAAAAATTAAATTTTGTTAAATAAACATTAAAAAAAAGTATTTCACATTAAATATCAATTTGTAAAAATTTTAAAATTTAAAACAATGCTATTAAATTTCGATAACGATTTGAAATCAATTAGATAACATTTTAAAAAGAATCGTACTGATTATATAATTCTCTTTTAAACAATTTCTGTTAAATAATTGATTTCGATTACTAATAATCGAAAAGTAATCTGGATTACTGGAAATTAAAATAAAATAATCAAAAAGAATCAAAAGTAATCAAAATTAATCCCACCACTTCCAAAGATTACTTTTGATTCTTTTTGATTATTTTCAAAAATTTTGCAGTTAAAAAAACCTAAATGTAAATGGCAAAAACTCTAAAAAGCCCGTTTTCAAACATGGAATCAATTAAGTCGATGGTATTTACAATTTGGATTTCATATAATACTTCAAATTAGAACAAGGGAATTTCGAACACTTTTTTGAATATACATACATACAAATTTATCAATAGACATCTTTCAAGCTTTTTACAAAATTTTGCTCATTTGTCAAATAATTAAATATTTTAAATTTTCAGATAAGTAAAATGCAATAAACTTTATAAATAATCAAGAGATTTATTATTCGACATATTGTCATAATTATACTATAAGTGAAATTTATTTGCTGGTGGTTAAGCGATGTCTATATGCATTTCATTTATAAATAATGAAAAAGAATTGAAAGTAATCTTTAAAAGTAATCGGATTATGTTTTTGATGATGTTTTGATTACTTTTGATTCTTTTTGATTATTTTGTTTTAATTTAAAGTAATTTAGATTACTTTTCGCAATCAATTAGTAACCGTACGAAACTGAATATAATCGTATAACTGAATATAATCGTCATTTATTGAAGAAGGCTGCCTCGTGTTTTATTCCTGCATTGACTTTTATTTTCAAGTTGTCACTTAAGAAGGTCGCTTCTATTTTTAAGGATGGAAGGAGAGATGACGTTAGGTGTTATAGGCCTATTTCTAAATTAACTTGTTTTTCTAAAATTTTTGAGCACATCATTCATAAGAAGCTGTTCTTCATGACAAAGAGTTGGATTTCCCCTTACCAGCATGGCTTCTATGCTGGAAGGTCTACTGTAACGAATTTGACGCTATTTAATGAATACTGTTTAGAGGCCCTGGTTAATGGCGCCCAAGTTGAGGTGATTTACACTGATTTTTCAAAAGCTTTTGATAAATTATCGCATTCGGTCTTATTATCTAAATCGAAGTCAATGGGTTTCCATTTTAACTTCTTAGTCTGGATTACTTCTTACTTGTCCAATAGAACTTGTTCTGTTAAGATTGAAGGTTATAGTACAAATGTCGGTTGTACCTCAGGGTAGTATACTGGACTCTTAATTGTTCAACTTTTTCATTAACGATATTGGTAGTTGTTTTCTGAAATCAAATTATTTATTATGTGCTGATGATTTAAAATTTTTCTTGAAATTAGATTCTATTATTGATGTCCAAATTATGCAAACTGAGCTCTATAATCTTAGTGATTGGTGTTGCCTAAATGGATTGAGTTTGAACATTAATAAATGTGTGCATGATTCCTTCTATAGGTCTCTTGCCCCCAGTGTTGTGGCCTTTTATATTGATGGTGTAGTGTTGAATACGTCTAATTTAAAACTTGACTTATGCGTTATATTTGATAACTCTTTGTCATTTGATGCTCATGTTGAGTATTTATTTCCTAAAGCATATAAGATACTGGGTTTTCTGAAGAGAACTTAATCCGAGTTTGTTGATCCATACACTCTGAGAAATGTATAGATACATCTTTTGTCAGGTCTAAATTAGAATATGCTTCTGTTATCTGGAAACCCCATATCTCTAATCGTATTGCTCGTATAGAGAGAGTTCAACCCATTTTTGTCAAATTAGCTACGCGTTCGCTATTTTATTTATCGTCCGTTCCATATGAATCTAAATGTTTGTTTATTGGCCTACGGACTTTGGCATCTCGTAGAAAAGTTCAGTCTGCCCTGCTGTTATATGATATTATCAATGGATCTATTGATTGCCCTGATTTGCTTTATGCCATACGGTTTTATATACCTCCCAGGAATATGAGGTTCGCTAAACTTTTCGATGTTCCATTTCATCGTACAGATTATGCTCGTAATGGTACCCTATCTCGTACATTCTCTTTCTTGAACGAAATAAATTATAATATTCAAAGAGATTCAAAATCTTTTATCGAATTTAGCACTGAAAAAGCAGAGTTTAAATCGCTACTTTATAGCTTATTAAAATAACTGTGATCTCAAACTATTTAATTTAAATTATTAATTGTAAACTTCTTAAATTAATATTGTATATACCTATGTATTTATCCGTGATAGATTTTTTATTAATACACATTTTATATACAACCTTAGTATTAGTTACCTATTTTTTAAATGTTATCTTAGTCTGTAAGGATTAATTGCCCATTGACTGAACTAAAATAAATAAATAAATTTAATCATTACTTCACCTTTCAAAAAAAGTAATCAAATTACTAATTATTACGATTACCAATCATTACTTAACAGCAATTATTTAAAATATTATCAAATTCGTTAGCAAAGAATGTCCAAAATCCATCAGAAAAAGTAACCACTAATTGCTAATAAAAAACTGTACTGTATTCAGACAAGTTGGACTATTTCGTACATAACTAACAGACAATTTTATAGAATCCAACAAGATTGGATACGGTTTAAATCAATAAATACATGTCTGAATCACAGCGATGCCAACTATTTATAACCCAAACGCGCTATTGCTCTTCGCAAAACGCGCTAGAACGCGCTAAGTTACAGCATTTTCAACTATTTATAATCAAAACGCTCTATTTTACTACGCGCTAAATTAAATTATAATAAAAGTCGATATGTGTATATGTGTATTAGTAAATGCAACTGACCTTTTTTAGTAGCTCTTTTCAGACTTTATAATATTGTTTCTTCAAAATTATATCCTAAATCACTAAAACCATTTAATACAGAATCAGAATTGCCTTCCAAGTAATCGAAATCCTTACTTTTTATTTTATTTGTCAAACTTTGTAACAACTTACATATACTCGTATAAATTGTCGAATAGTTTTGCGATTCAAATGCTTTTTGCACTTCAGCGAGAATAGATGCTTAATAAGTTACATATATAATTTTTTTTTGGTTACGAGTACGAATACATATTTTTAGTTGTGAAATTTCAAAATATTTTCCATTTACAGTATTAAAATGCGTTTTTAATTCTAACCACAGTCAAGGGACAGCTGAATCATTAACCAATTCAAAAAATTTTATGAGTTTTGACTACTAGAAAATTGTTAAATTTATGCAAAAAAAAAGTAATAAAAAAAATATTGAACTGAAATGATGATGACTTTGTTCAAAACGTCCTAATTTAGCGCTTTTTTTAGTAAACGCGCTAAGATGAAAAAAAGCGCGTTTGGCATAGTTAAAACGCGCTAAATCTAGCGCGAAACGCGCTAAATTGGCATCGCTGCTGAATCAAACAGTTTTTCATTAGTAATTAATGGTTACTCTTTTTTGGGCACATGTGTGCCAGATGTGTACTCGGCATTACTCTCTCGTTGGTAGTTACTGCTACGAATGTGAACGGCATTGCACACTTTATGAAAATGTCACCACAAAATGACAACAACTAAAAATAACAAGTGTGTGCCCAGCATAATAATAATAAAATAAATTGAAATTTAATTATTTCTTTTCTCTTCATAGTTGGAATGTTCTTTAGGATTTTAATAATACAAGCCTACAACAGAGGCAATTTAGTTTTATTTCATTAGTATTATTTCTACTATAAACTTTGAAATGTAATAACAATTAACAATTTTATTTATTAAATTACACTTGTTGTTAAAAAATTTAACCTCTTTTTTGGATTTAAGTGTTTTTGTTTTTGAAACGCTAAACACTTTATTTCCTCTTTATCTCCCACTCTCTCTCTCTCTCTCTCTGTGTGTGTGTGTGTCAGAATCTCTGTTTCGATCAGTGTTGCCGGAATCGAAATTCAGTTTACACAGACGAACCTTCAAATTTTATCCAAAATGTTATAAATTACACAAAACAAAATTTGAGTTTGATAATAAGTCCCTGTCCAGACTTGCAATTTTTGTGGCAGCAATTCTTGAGTTTATAGGTGAGAGAGGTGAGAAGATTGGGGAGGGGTACACAGTTTCATGTGCTCTGCAATTCTCTTTTTTTTTTTGAAATTCTCACTTGTAAATTTAAATGTATTTGAGTTTTATTTTATTATTATTTTTTTCATTTGTATGAAAAACACAAAATATAACAATAGATTTGTCAATTTTTCAGGGAAATATGTGGTGTAATAGAATTTTTTAATACATAATTGCAAAACTAGAATTTCTTAACGTGGACACTTATGCAATTTGAAAGCAAAATTTAAAAAAATTGCAGCAATAAAAATTGCAAGTCTGGACGAGGACTTAATAATGCTTTTTATATAAGAATACATATATATCGAGCGATTTTTTTACTATTTGGTTTTTCTATGTAAATTTATTCAGTGCAAAAATAAAAATATTAGTAACTTGTGACAATTAAAAAAATGCTCAGTAAGGCTTGCCATTTCACCTGAATACACTAACAAACGAACAACATTTTCAAATGATTGAATTTTACTATCAAAATTCGTGCTGTGTGAGAAATATATTTCTTAAATTATGTCCATTTTATGGTCGTTATAATCGATCCACCTTTTCCAGCTGTTGAGTTTGACCAAATTTCGCACCAGTTTCACTTTTTTGAACATTAATCCACCAACCTGTACACAAAGAGTGCGCACTGAAGAGAATATTGCTGTTACATCGGCCAGTGTCTCAGTGTAAAAAACGAAACTTTTTCTTTTCGGTAATTGCGGCGCTGTATAAGAGAGCGATTTATAAAAAATTATGTGATGACATGAATCTCTGAAGCATTTTCAGCAACTTGTTTTTTATCTGATTTGTTTCCCCGGCCTCCTGTTAATAAACGAACAATTTTCATGCATCTTGTTTTTGTGAAAAAATTATTAATGCAAATTAATTTTTAATTCCAATATTTCACGATATGACACGATGGTACCATACGACAACGTATTCTTCATGTAAGTTTTTGTTAATTTTAATTTGTTGGAATTTTTTTCTTCTGAACAGTTCGAAAATATAAGAAAAAGAACATCTCCAAGACAAGTATAGCCAAAAAAAAATATTTTAAAAATGTTTATTAGTAAATTTACGGAGTAAAATTCTTTTTGATTTCAGCTGCGATTGGATTCTGACTGGTTTCTAGCCAAAGCTGATTATTTTGAATTGTTCTTGGACAGTACGTTCGAAGGATCTTCCTTAAGCAATAGATTTTAGTTTGCCTGCTGATGTGTTCCATGTCTCGCATGCATGTAATAGTGCGAATTTCACATTTGTGTCGAATATTTTTAACTTTGTTCTTCTTGATATGTATGAAGAATTCCATACTGATTTAAGTCGACCAAATTCTTGACGGGCTTTGTTTATCTAATATACTGCCCAGGTAACAGAAGGTGTCTACTTCTTCAAGCGCTTGACCCCTTATAAAATATGTTTGCTCGTTGTTCGCCATTATTCGCATTGTTTTTGTTTTATTGATGATATTTATTTTTAAGCCAACACAAGATGAAGTTTCCTGTACCATCGTCAGTTTAGCTTGCATATCTGAAAAAGTGTGAATGAGCAGCCAAATATCGTACGCGTAATCCAGGTCCTCCAATCTTCCCTGTAGCCCCCAGGTTATTCCTCTTCTATTGGCCGTTGACTTATTTATTACTACATCAAGTACGCAGTTGAAAAGCAGCGGTGATAGTACACAGCCGTGACGTACACCTCAATTGATTTTGATTTTTCTACTTAGCTGATTTTCATGGAGAGTCTTATTATTTTGGGGGGTACACCTTTACATTCAAGTGCGTTTCATAAATAAAGAGGCGATCTCCACTCTACGGACTTTTCAACAATCACTCTTATGCTGTTAACATGGTCATGGCTCGGAAACCAGCTTGTTATTTTCTAAGCGTAATATTAGTTGATAGTCTTCTATTTATAATTTGTGCTATCACCTTATTTGTCATGGATAGAAGGGTAATTCCTCTCCAATTTGTAAATGAAATGAAGGTCTTTAATTAAAAAAATTTAGTTGTGTATAATGTTGGGGCGAAATTACACAAAAATTACACAAAAATTTTAGTGGTCCCAAAATAGTTTAAGAAAAAATATTTTTTGGATAATTACACAGAAATCGGCAACGCTGGTTTCGATTTGCTTGCTCTCTTTGAAATTTGTATAATGACATATACATAGATTGGCCAAAACAAAACTAGTGGCCATACAACTACCAAACGAACGACCACTAACCACATTTCCAATTTGATTCAATTCACACTCAAGTGCCTTACACCAATAGTGAGTGACGCATAGATACGGATAAAATAAGGTGCGGAAAACTTCGTTAATATTGTACTTGTAATGAAGAAAAAATAAAATAAAATAAAGAACAAACCACTGAAAATAAAATAAAAATTAAGCAGAAAATCACTTTGAGAATGGCAAGCCAACTAAGTTCATTATCACTCAAAAAATAAAATTGAAAAATTAAAAGAAAATTCCATTTCATAGAAAAAAAAGTGTTTTGTTTGTGTTCTTCTAATTGAATTTTTGCTGTTAGCGTTAAGTATTCGTTGTTGCCCTTGGTCGTGGTATAAATAAAAAAAGCTATTGATCATTTTTTATTATTATCGAGTTTTGTATAAAAATCCATTGAAATCGAAAATGTAATTCCAATTAAAAATGGAGAGAACAGAATTAAAATATTTTGTTGAAACAAAATGCGAAATTTCTGGCCGATAATAATACTTACATACATACATATGTATGTACATACGTACAGGCCAGTCTGTTTGCTTGTTAACTTGTTTTTGTGCTTCTGCTTTAATACATACTCGTACATACATACATACATACATACATACATACATACACATGTATCAGTAATTTTGTATTAATTTTTTTTTAAATAAATAGTGGATGTGCTGTGTTACATGCTGAATAAATAATACTATTAAATAATTTGGTTGAAATACAAAAATAAAAACCTTGAAAATAAATTTTTCAATTGTCATGCTACAAACGAATTGAACTAACAAATGGTCAGATTAAAAGCGAAATAAATTGTAATATCTACATACATATATTTAAATCGAAAATCCATTGACCCCGTTTATTAAATAGTTTTGTTTTTAACACTTACATTTGGTTTTTCTTCTTGGGATTTCAGCTTTTCCCGTTTTAATGGTTTGTAACATTAAAATGACGGTGCCATATGCAACCAATAAACTTTTCGACCAACTTCCAGGTTGCATAAATGCTTAATTTATAAACCAACGAGTATAAGAAAATCTTCATAAAGCCTGTTACGAGCACATTCTTCTTTGCATGTGCAAATTTAAACAAAAAAGAAAATCCCTTATACCTTAAAATGCATAATTAAATTGAAACATGAAAAAAAAAAACAAAATAAATATAAGAGGAATGAATATACTACATACAATAAGAAGGTAACCTGTACAAAGGAAACTTGTAGAGAACAAAGAGTGATAGACAACAAACAAAAATTGAAAGAAAAACAAACAAACAAACAAACGCACAAACGGAATTTGTTTCTTAGCCAAACCCTTGTTGTTACTACACATTTCCTTCTCAAATTGAGACACCTTAAGACTTCAGTAAACGCTGGAGTTAAAAGTAAAAAAGGAACATAGCAATTTCTTAAGAATGACATCATATGCCACCCTAAGAGATAATGCCAACTCCATTGAAGACGGCTTAACAGCAACGGCAACCCCTTTGACAGCTCCAAGTCTGGCATCGGCCACCTCTGTTGATAATTTTGCTAAGAAAATGGATACGCCTACAACGCCTTGCTACGATCCTGACTCGTTTTCTGAAAGTGAACGTGAAAAGATGGATTCTACTCCAGAGAATATAAAAAAGATTGATGATGTCATTGAACGAGATGATAAAGTCCATAATTTATGCCGAGACAACAAAAAAAGAACAACTACCGTCCAGCACGAACATCAGTATAATTATAATATATCACCAAGTTTATCACCCCGTTTAGAGCAGGCTGCCAGCTACGGCTTAGCTGCTGCGGTTGATGACTCAAATACTAAGTTTTGTCTTGCCAAACCACTTTGCAATATTCCAAAAGGTAAAAAAACTTGATAAATTATATGCAAAGTTGTTTCTCTTATTGTTTTTATTATTGCTTTTTCCTTTTTTGTCGCAAAAATCAACGTTTTGTATTGCCAATTCTGTATTAGAGTTTTTGCATTGTTTTCCCAATCGTTTATTTAAAATTGTTTATGCATGTCACATACTCATACTCCGCTTTGCGTTATTATTCTATTTGTTTATTTTTATTTTTATTTAAAATACATCGTACATGCATATTAAATGTATGTACATATGTACTTTTTGTTTTATTTTCATTTACTTAATACTTAAATATGTGCAAAGTAAAATGGAATAACAAAATAATACGAGTATCCTCCATTAAACTCTTTTGATTTATGAAATTACATATGTACATTGCTCAGGCTCATACAAAGACAACATTGAATGAGCCTAGTGAAAGGGGAAGCTTTTTATTGATATATTTTATTATTAAAGACAGTTTAATTTATGTGGATGCTTCGAACGACCAAATCGGCTAACTTCGTAGATGAACTTCTTGAGCCAGATGAGAAATTAGGTAAAGTTAGGTTGAAAAGAGGGGACATACACATAAGCTAGTATAGGCCTGTTGTGCGCTCTCACGTAAACTAACAAAACAAACCCCACCTTTATAGGAACTCAGTATTATTCACGTAGTCCTTCAAACTTTTCCAGTCAATACCTCTAAGATGGATAAACGTAGGGTAAAGTGTCATCACCAAAATAACGGGATCTCGGTTGGGCGAAAGCTGGACAATGATACAAGAAGTGCTCCATTGTCTCATGCCCTGCATTCATTGCCATTCGTAGCTCCAATCCGTTACAAATGCCCTCGTAGATTAAAGTGCCCCGTTAAGATGCCGGTCAAGTTTCCTAGCTCGGACTTGCTTAGTTTCAACAGTCCCCTTGTTTTATCTTCGTCCGGGTCGCCCCATAGAACCTTGGTTAGATAACCCACAGTATCACTATACCATGGTGTCCTGTTTGCCATCTTCGCCCAATTTTGTAATTCAATCTTCGTTGCTTTGGAAGGCTTCCCATTAGTTAGAGTTACTGTCCGTAACGTTCTAATCTTTTTCCCCAGTTCATTTGCACGTTCATTACCTGTTACGCCGTAGTGAGAAGGCACCCATACCAACCGAATGTTGCCATATACTGCGTAATCGTTTATCATATTTTTGCAATCTAAAACGTTCCTAGAGTTTACTCTTTCGGTTTTGATTGCCCTAATTGCCGACTAGCTGTTGGTAAGTATATTGACCTTTGTGGGTCTAATATTCAAACTGATCCATTTTAAAGCCTCCGTGATCGCACGAACCTCCGCCTGGAAAACTGTATTATGGTGAGGCAAGCGGAAGTAAATCTCGGTCTTCGGTTCTTCTATGAATAAACCTAGGTACGTTCTTTCCCCTAACTTCGAGCCATCCGTGTAGCAGCAAACTCCCACGCGTGTTTTTTCTAGGGTTCGATTCACCCAGGAGTGTCTTTATGGTATTAATGTCTCAGATGAGAAATTAGGTTAGAGTACATCCTTTTGCGGTCGATTGGCCAATAAATCGCAATACGTAGTACAGAGAAAACTCTTTTTTAGCCGAACTGTTCGTATGTGGAACAAACTACCTGCGGAGTTCTTCCCTGTCATTTGCAACGTGAAAAAGTTCAAATCAAATGTCCACAGACACTACTCCCTCTATCCTCCTCTTCATAACCTATTTTCCTAGTTTTCCTAGCACCTCCACCCGAAGACCCAGTTGGGTCCATTTTGATTCCCTTCTATTTGTACACGCTAATAAAAATTGTATCCAGAAAAACCCCTATAACACGTCATTAAGCTACTGAATTCCCATGATGAAGCCCCTGATAGCTTCTAGTTTGCACTTTGAGATATCACTAATGGCATCGCGAAAACATATGCTCTGCCATCTAAGCCTATGGCGTTGCAGCCTCGGGCAATGGCAGATAATATGCTGGATGGTTTCTGGTTGCTCTTCATCATCGCACATCCCACAGAAATCTGAAGTGCCAGTTTCCCAAGTGCTTGTCCTTGCTCTGAACTAGCTGTGACCAGTGAACGTGCCTGTCAAGACTCGAATCAACTTCCTATTCATATCTAGGAGGAGTTAGGATTTTAATGAGCAGCATACTACCCCATCAACGGTTGGCCTTGTTAACCAACCGATTTGTGGCTCATTCCCTAATCTTATGCCGACTTTAACCTTCTCACCAGCTCATCGGAAATTTAATTTTCCTCGACATTGCTGTGTCCAGGAACCTAACATAGTCTGCAAGTTGAGGGCTCTGCTAAAATCACTAAACAGTTTCGATTTGACATGGTGTCCCTTCAACCATAGAAGGTTACCTCCTCAACTTCAGCCAGTTTTCTGACCACACGCTCTCGTGGTCCTAAGATCGCCAAGATCTCAGCTTGTAAAACGCTACATTCATACGGTAGTCTGAAATAACTACGAATGTCCGTCCCCAAAGTGTAGACACCAGAACCCGTGTCTTCCTCATTTTTGACCCTCATAGCTTATCAGGGGGTCTACTGTGTAATTCAAAACGAAAGAAATCTGCCTTCAGCAGATACTAATCCTAATGTAACATCATAGCGCCCTCCTTCGTTGTGTAGCAGAATTATCGGCGAAGTAAAATAACCAATAAAATGGCTACTAATCACAGCTTCAAAAATTTAATACGACTCATTCAACACCAGAGGCGCTGCAACAGTGCATTATTAAAAAACGTTCAAAAAGCAGAGTTGTAAAAGAATGAAGCTTTCCTCTATCTCTTTCTTCACCAGGTAACACCTAGTAATAGTATCTAGTAAGCATTCATTGCATGAGTGTTACTTCTTTTAAAAAAAATAAAAATAAGGCTAGATATGTAGATACCTAAGTATCTACAGGCAGTACATGATGAGAAATTGATATTTATTACTTCGTAAAGTAGTAATTTAGTAACCTAAGCTAATAAGCAGTGGATTTTATTATCTCCATTCCCCCGAATAGCTCAAACTGTTTTTGCAAACAGATTTTCTGGAAGCTTTGAAAAGATAATTATGACTCCCATATTGTTCTCAACTCAGCCTGGTTTAATTGTTTGGGGGCCAACCCAACTTTTGCCTTGTCATAGCCATTCACAACTTAATGCTCTAGTTTGTAGTTGTTTTGTGTCATAACATTTTCAAGCAAACGTTTTTTGTGATTCACAATATTAAAGAGTAATTGTGTTGCGTGAAAGTTGAGTTGACTTTCAGACGACCAAACTGGGCTGAGAACGACAAAATTGAAACTGTATAATGTAGATCGTCCAATCTTTTGGCTTCTGGTCATATATCAGGCCTATTTAATCTTCCTTCAATGAACCAAGTTCATTGTAATCTTCATTTCGAAGAGCCAAGAACTTCCTAACTAAAGACTTATCATTAGCAAGAGGACTCTTCACACGCACGCATGCGCACACCAAAGGTATATTAATTTGAAATAGTGTAAAATCCGCTAGTTGGTTATAGGGAAAAGTCTACCCAGCTAGGAGCTACGATGTGGTATTTTTCAAGAATATTAAAGGATCCTCTAACAAATAAAGACGCAACGTCTATGATTCATACTCATGGTCCTTAATGGGTATTGTGCAGGTCAATTACGTCCACAATGGGTAAAGCGAGTATTATTAGAAGAGAGCAGAGGAATAACGGGTGTGACAATTTCGCGCACTCTAGTCTAAGTAATTTGGCTTTTTCAAATGTAACCTTTAGCAGGCTAAAATAAAACTTATTTTTTACTATACAATCTCTGAAATAACAGAGGAACAGATGTGCACATACATATATAATTATTAAATGAAGTAGCTCTTATATAGGGTGTTTTTTATTGAGGTATAGAACCTTAAGTTGGAATCACTTTTTTAACTGGCGGCCATTTTGTCAGCTGTCAAGTGATTAATATTTAGTTTGGTTTGCCATTTCATCATGAACAGGTTGACAAAAGAACAACGCTTGCAAATCGTGCAAATTTATTTCGAAAATAATGGTTCAGTTCGCGAAGTTTACCGCAAGCTCCGTCCATTTTATGGTCGACATAATCGTCCATCAGAGCAATTAATTCGGTTAACCGGTCAATTGGCCACCAAGATCGTGTGATTTGACACCATTGGATTATTTTCTTTGGGGATATGTGAAGTCGCTCGTCTACGCCAACAAACCAGAAACGTTAGGGGACTTGGAAGGCAACATTCGTGGCGTTATTGCCAACATACGGCCCCATATGCTCGAAAAAGTGGTTGAAAATTGGACCTGTAGAATTGGCTTTATTCGAGCCAGCCGCGGCGGCCACATGCCCGAAATCATATATAAACGTTAATGGCATAAAATTATCCTTCCAATAAAGCCAAATTGATGGACATTAAAACGATTTTCTTGTGTTTTATTTCGATTCAAAGTTCTACACCTCTAAAAAAAACACCCTAATTGCCTGAGTTGGAAAGAGAACGCTGCATCTGGAGATTGAAGAGGCCTTCTTATCGAATGTGAATAACCACAGTCGTTGCGTGTAATCGCGGTAAAGTACACGTATTGGTTATTACCAAAATATTTGGGCGAGGAGTCTTGAATGTCTAGTTTCCGCCCAATGCTAGTGGTTTGCCGACAGCGGTCAACCAGACATTACTTAATAATTACTGTTCAAACAGATGCTGCTTTTAATGGTTGCGGATGGTTCCGGTATTCGGGGATACCTTATAGAACACTCGACCTCATAGTAGATTTATTCTTGTTTGGCTAATAACCCACACTAAGGCCGTCTCCCGTAATCCTCTTAAGCTGTGCGCGATTAAGTAACAAAACACCTCAGAAAGATGCTGGTTCATAGTTGGCAATAATTACGTTCAAAGATTGCAATCTATGTGTACCTTGCTTTCTTTGTGTGCATAGGAGCGGTGGTGAATTCTTAAGTTCACCCTAAGTGCTAAGAATACTGAGGCGTAAGGTCGTCATGTCAAGTACTCATGTAAATCATAGACACATCTAATCCCTAATCTAAGATGATCAACAACTGATGATGTCAGAGTGGTCTTAGTGTTAATCCAGCAACAAAAAAATATAAGTTTATTATTCTTTGCCCAACTCAAATAACATCAAATAGTTGACCATAATTCTAGACAGTAAGTTGTCAGGGAAAAACAAGCTCCAGCCAAGAGCAAGGAAATCTACAATCACCCTTATTCCAGTTGTTAACATCGACGTCATGTCAATATAATACCAAAAAATTGGGGCTTGTTGACTCGCTCTCAAGAAAATTTTGTACTACTGACAATCTATTTCCGTTCCTTAAGGTCTAGAAAATAGCATAAACCTGCCAACAGGAGTCCGTTGTTTTCGACAACGTGTGCCAAATTTTTTGGTATTGTGTTAGAGTGACGTCGATGTCGACAACTGGAATAAGGGTGAATGTTTGCAGAAATTCTATAGGCCCAAACGATAGTCTTAAATAGAGCTTGCTAAAACCGATAAAATGAAAAACCTAGATTTCGGTTTAAAATTTACTTAAACCGACCGGTATCGGTTTTGGTTTTTTAAACCTGGAGAGTTATTGTGTAATTCAATTCAAAAGCAAAACTGTTTGAACTTGTATGTTTTTAACATAGAAATTCGAGCGCTTTTTTTCTCTGGCTTGCGAATTCTATTTTCATAAACCACATCCATCACCTCACAATGGATTCCGTGAACCAATCATAACCACTGTTCTGTTGAGTTTTCTACTCCAAATTTAATACTCACTGCTGTTCCATTGGCAGTATCAGCCACAATATCCGAATCCAATGAAATGTTGAACTCAATTAATTTTTGCCGTACAAGGTCTTGAGTTTTTTTTGGAATTACATGTTCTAAAAATTCTACTTGGACCAAAACTATAACATTTGCTATTTGAATTGTGCAAATTGACTTTTACATACAAAGGTTGTTTTTTTTTATAGAGTGACACAAGTTTCAATCAAAATAAAACAAGGAAATATAATTTTAATATCAATGAAACGGAATTTAAAATTTTTTAACGCACTAGTAATCCCTAATTATTATTTTACTTATTAAGTAAAATATTTTTTAATAAAAATACATTGAAATTGATTATTGAGGGGTTTAGCTGGATACTATGCGCATTTCACTGTTGCTAATGCAGATCATCAGGGAACCTTTGCCCAAAAATTTCTTAGAACAATTAGAGTTAATATGTTAAACTTTCATTTAAGCAAATGAGAAGCTCAACAAATAACAAAGTTGAAACAAGAACTCAATAATCAACATGTTTTTTATTTTCTTAAGGTAGAGGTCCATAGCTCGCTTTTTGCGCGTTACGCTTTCTATGCATCTGTCAAAAAAGTAGAATCAATGTAATAGTATGTGACAAGTTACATTGCAAAAAGCGCAGAACGCGTAGGCGCGTTCAAAGCACAAAGTAGGTCTACTTTCTACTTTTGTACGCGTTACAAGCACCATGAAAAAAAGTCAGCTGTTCTTGAATGCTAAAGATGTTAAATAATACTTTATTTCTTACGTTATCGATAAATATTATTTTGCCGTGGATAATTTTTTTTTCTTTTTTTCAATAAAAAAAATTTCTTAGTAAAAAAAAAACTTGTTTAATAAAATATGTGAATATTTTCATTAATGCGATGTATTTTAATTAACTTTTCACCACACTTTTCTCAATAACAAATTTTGCATATTAGTTATCGATTACTTTTACGTACTGAGTGTCATCTCCGCTAAATCTGTATTATTTACTTTGTGTTCATTACATATTTTTAAACAATAAAATGGAAGAAAATTTAATTAATGCTGTAAAAAAGCACGAGTTTTTATATAACAAAAGCTTGCTGCTATATAGAAATAAAATAAAGAGAGCAGAGCAGACATCTGCAGACATTCTTGTCGCGGTTCGAAATTTCTCAGCGTCAGACGTTTTAATTTTTTTAAATGTGGTTTCAAAAAACCCACTTAAATAAATTCCGTTCTAAATACAACGGCCGTACCCAAAACCTTTTCTTTTTTTGAAATTGTTCATAGGCATTTTTTGCACTTAAAATTAAATATACAAACTCGACTAACTCCACAAATTCTTTTAAAAACTCGATTTCACTCTCCATTTTTTCTTTATAAGTATTTATAAACAAACGCACACAGCTGATCAAAATAAAAATAAAATGGCGCATGAAAAGCAGTGCATGTAACTCAACGCGAACAAAGTATAGAACGAAACAAGAGGATGAAACGCCTGTAAAGCATAACGCGCAAAAAGCGAGCTATGGACCTCTACCTTTACTTTATCATTACTACATTGAGTATGTAAAGAGAATAAATGTAAATAACAATAACAGCTATTCAAGAATAGAGTGCTGCCACACAAGTATGTTTTTGACCGGGTGCTGTCAAGTTAATAATTAGTGTTTTTTGTGGGAATTGTTACAATTTAAGTTTAAAATTTTTTAACGCACTAGTAATCCCAAATTATTATTTTACTTATTAAGTAAAATATTTTTTAATAAAAATACATTGAAATTGATTATTGAGCGGTTTAGCTTAACGGAATTTATTGGAAAGAAAATTTTATGAAATTAGGGCGACTTTTTGAGTTCAAGATTAGAGATTAAATTAACTTTAATCTTCATTTGTGATTTTTGGGTAGTCGATTATATGGTTTTACTTGCTAGTTTAAGCGGCCAATCGTGGTAGTTTAATCTTACATAAATATTGACAACACACACTTGTGAAACATAAAACTTTTTGTAAAAATTATATGATAAAATAATTAAAAAACACGTAAATAAATAAATATATATTATATTATTCCTCTATCTCCTTTAACACGCGCAATATTTTACTTGTAAATAACAAAATATGGCAGTTTCTTCTTCTTTCCACAAAAAATCAAAGTGCGTTGATAACATGTATGACTTTGCATATAAAATGTTGCCACTAGTTTGTTCCTCAGTATGGCAATACTACACTCAAAAACATCAAACTCAATTAAGAAAGATTGAGTTAATTTTCGAATTACTTAATTAGAGAAATAAACTAATCTTAATCTCGAACCCAAAAAGTTGCCCTTAATGTTTAAATATTATTACTGCCAAGTGGCCGCCACGGCTGGCGCGTAGAAGGCGCAATCTGGAACAACAATTTTCAACAACTTTTCGCAGCATTTGCGGCCGTATTTCGCCGATAACTCTTTGAGTGTTGATTTTCAGGTGTTTGCGTTTGTTTGTGGCTTATCGACGTAGGCAAGTGAATTAACATAATCTCAAAGAAAATAATCCAATGGGATTAAATCACACGATCTTGGTGGCCAACTCATTGGGCCATTACGTGAAATTAATTTTTTATCAAAAGTTTCTTTGAGTAAATCAATTGTAGCGCCCGCTGTGTGGCATGTGGCTTCGTTCTGTTGGAACCACATATCAGCAAGATTAATGACACGTAATTGAGGTACGAAACAATTTCGAATCATGTTCCTATACCGTTCACCATTGACAGTAACATTCTGAGCATCATCGTTTTTGAAGACAATGACTCCGCCAGTCCATAAAGCGCACCAAACACTAATTTTCTGTGGATGTAATGTGGATTCTCCTCACTCCAATGCGACAATTCTGCTTATTTATGTAGCCATTCAACCAGAAATGGGCTTCAGTGGAAGAGCACGATGAGTTTGACGAATAGAACAATTATTTTGATTAAAAATTTTAACAATTTGCACGCGTTGTTCTGGTGTAAGTCGATTCATAAGGAAATTTCAAAGCAAACTAAACAAAAGGCAACTATCAGCTGTTTAATGGGTGCTCGAATAAAGCAGTGATGCAAACTCAAACTTGTGGCACGCTTTATATCGCCTAATCTCTAGTACTAGTCCACTTATTTATTGTTAAACTGTATTTTTGATTATTAGATTTTTCATAACTCAGACGTTGTGCTATTATTTGTTTTTTGCTTTCAAAGTCACTTAGTATTAAATTCATTACAATTGATTATCTTATAAATTGAGATTGTGTTAAACTGCTAATTGAAAACCCCCATCAACCTATTGCGAGGTTTGATGCAATAATTTCTAATAAATCACTTTTTACAAATGCATATATTAGTTTTTGTCCACATTTTTAGCTTTGAACAATTTCCTCATGAGCTTTGTCTGTATAAGCACCTCTCCCAAATCATTATTGGATAATTATTGATTAAATAAAAAATATTTTTATGTCCGCTGAGGCTACGAGTTACATGGTCCATTCGATCAGTCCAGTTTTTTTTACTACTTTTTCCAATAAATCTGGCCGTATGGCGTCATAGCCCCATAAAAAGTAATCCAGAGGCGTTGAATCGCACGAACGAGCAGGCCAGTGAACAAGACCACTTCTGGAAATAAATTTGTCACCAAATTGATTTTGCAACAAATCAGTCAGCATGGTTCGATAGTGCACGTCATTCACCGTAACGTTAGCTCCTTGCTCATTTCGAAAGAGCTCTCTTCGGCACGCCATTTTCTTTGTAAAATGAGTGCGATAACGATCAATAAATGCTTACTCACTAGGCTCTTATGCCAGATCATCACTAGAACTTTGTTGTAATAAATAATAAATAAAATAATTTGCACTCAGTGGGAAAAAATCGTAAAAGTTTGGAGCATCAACAACAATGTTGGTTGGCAACAACTGCAATAGTACATACAAATGTGTTAAATGTGTTACTACTGTTCGCTGTTATAAATATTTTTCTTTTTGTTTATAATTTCAATAAAGTTTGGTATGCTTTTTTGTATTTAGTACCTCAGTGACCCAAATTATTTGGCAAATATTTTGTTTACAATGTGAAACCGGCAGGAAATGAAAATAATATTATGTTTGGCCATTTATGTATATTACTAATACGCTTTTGCATGAATATACTTTTTATTTAGGTTAACTGTATAAAGTTGGAATGTTTTTTTTCATTTAATATTTCTAATAACAATTAGAGTATATGACTACATTTTAGATATATTTTTTGCCATCTTAGATAAAGTTTAAAAATAATTTGATTAGACTTAGTTATAACGAAGATAAGAGCAATTCGCAATACAGAATCTAAGAATTTTAACTTTAGAGATGTTTAATTATTCAAAGATAGATTAAGCAGTGCATTCGTAAAAGCATCAGTGAATTCGTTGCTGCAAAAACAGCAGCGAAAAATAAAAGTTTGCATTAGTTTATATTTTTCTCATATGGCTTAAAAGCTAAAGAATTCTCTAGTAAATTACTATTTTATTAAAAAACTTTAGCTTAATTTGGCTGGCATATGATCCACTTCGCTATATATTCTCTCTAACCGAAATTTAAAAATTTTTTTTTGTTTTTCTAAATAACCAAATTTCTACAAATATTCAAAATAGCAAAAAACGTAAATATTTAAAATTATCACTTAAACTAAATAAAACCAAATAAAAAACAAATATACCTACTTAAAGTATAAAACTAATAAAGTTAAAACAAAAGTAATTAAATTAACAGGAATGTGCATAAATAGTAAAGAACAAACATCGATAGCAATAGATAGATTGTTGCAAATTAGAGATGGTAAATTTAAGATTTTATTACGAAAAAGCTTTCAGCAAATTGTAATATGATGAATCAAAACAATTCACATATTCCAGTTGCACTGAAAGAAAATGTACATATATGAGGTTGAAATTTGCATCAACTGCCACTACACACAGTGGACCAAACACAATAACGCTGATGATGAGGGTGTGGCGGCCTTCGAAACACCATGTTGTTCCGTTCTGCTAGTGTATGTCATAATCTTTACAATTAACTTTGGTGTTATTTGTTCCTCAAACGTTATGATATGTAATTTGGCTACAGAGTGATACGAACTTTAACCTAATCGAATCATAAATATATGTAGATACATGTACGAGGTCTGATCAAAAAATTATTATTTTCAAATTTCGTGAGTTACGTATGTTCGATTTTCGCATTTTTTTTCTGTTATGTTGGTACACATGTCTGTTATATATGTTGGCAATATCAGCAATTTTGGATTGTCAGTTTGTTTTTGACAGATAAAAAGGTTAGTCGTGTTTTGGTGTGCTCTTCGATTTTTTACTATTCGAAAAAATGGATCAAAGAAACTGTATGAAGTTTTGTGGCGTTTGGCGAGTCTACTATGAGCATAACACAAGTTCAATTGTGGTATAACCGGTTTAAGGAAGGCCGAGAAGATGTCAATGACGATGCTCGTCCTGGTCGTCAAGTTCGGTCAAATGTGAAGGTTTTGCTCACTGTTTTCTTCGACTGCAATGGCGTGGTGCATCATGAATTCTTGCCACAAGGTCGTACGGTCAATAAGGAATACTACCTTGAAGTTATGAGCCGTTTGCGCGAAGCAATTCGTCAGAAACTCACAGAATTGTGGAAAAAACAATCATGTATTTAGCACCATGATAACGCACCAGCTCACACATCGATGCTTGTGCGTGAGTTTTTGGCCAAAAACAAAACAGTTATCATGCCTCAACCACCGTATTCACCGGACTTGGCCCCCGCTGACTTTTTCCTCTTCCCAAAACTGAAGACACCGATGAAAGGAAAGCGTTTTGCTACGATTGAGGAGATAAAAGGAAAATCGAAACAGGAGCTGTTGGCGATACCAAAAAGCGCGTTTCAGAAGTGTTTCGAGGATTGGAAAAAACGCTGGCATAAGTGTAATATATCTGGGGGGATTACTTTGAAGGGGACAAGATAGTTATTGATGAATAAATAAATACTTTTTGAAAAAATTTAAAATAAGGGTTATTTTTTTATCAGACCTCGTATGTATTTAAGTTTAAAAAATTTAGAGATAAATGTTAAAAAATTAGAAATAACAGGTCATGACAAGAATTATTCCCTTCATCATTCCATTTGATCGGTACTAAACCAACTTGAGTTTTGTACGAATAAGTTTATGCTTCTAATATCGCATTCCGATATTTTTGCAAGGTCCCACAGGAATCGAAAACCTATGAAAAATTTCCTTTTATCAGCAAGAGCTTTGCAGCGACAGAATAGGTGCTCAAGCGTTTTCTCCTCCATATCGCCACAACTTCTAAAGAAGATTTAATCTCAAAGCATGCATATTTATGTGGCAGTGGTCTCGGCCAACTCGGCCGCTCTATCGTTTCAGAGTACACCTCCGTGTCGCGGTATCCAGATTAAATCTGTTTGAATTTCTGGCCATCTGATTAAGAGACATCCGGTATTCAGGTGTATTCACTGTCGAAACATATTCGAATATCCTCATTGTATATTCTATAGTATCTTCGCCAATTGTGGTTGTCACAATTTCAGATCTACTGCTGAATGAAATAACGCCCAAAGCAAATACTCCCCCCCCCCCCCCTTTTTATTTTTTGAACCGTCCGTGAATACCTGTACGGCTCCGTTCAGTGGGGAAAACTATTTGGTCTGTGCTGAACTTAGAAAATAGTGTTCGATTTGTTTCCAGCAGGAAGAGAATATGACATCACAAAGTTTGTCGATGTTCACACACTAAAGCACAGCACATACTCTGAATATAGTTTAATAGTCAAATCAATTGCTGTCACTTTCGATTAAGTCTGTTTCGTTAAGTCCTAATTTACACTATGCAAGTCTTATTGCTAAGCTGATTAGTTTGTTAGGAAAGAGAGACGAGGAGGGAAACGTTACTGTTGTTCCCCTCGTCTCTCTCTCTCCGTCAAACTAATCAGCTTAGCAATAAGACTTGCATAGTGTAAATATGGACTAAGGAAGAAAATCTTTTAAAGAAAAAGTTCAAAATATAACATGCAAATGCTGATGATATACATAAATATAAACAAGATGATATTTGACAACACATATTTACAATTTTATCTTCACACACACACACATACACACACACACATACAAATAATTAAGGAAATTTTTCATATAAAATCTCATCGCATTGGAAATCGAACAGTCTGTCTGCCTGCGTTTTCAAATGTTCATGTTTCTGCGAGTTGACTGTACGTTGCTATAGTGGAAATGTGCGTTATATGATTTTTGTTTTATGAACGTAATGTGCACATACAAAAAATGTTTTTTATGCTTTATTTTATTTATTTCGTTTTCACCTAATAACCGCTAACTCTAATTATTATTTATTGTTAAATCTTAATTGCACGCTTTGTTTTATCTATTACTTTTTGTTGCCACATAAATGTTATTTTTTCTTGCAATACAAATATATTTAATAACATTTGGTTTTGTTTTTTTTTTTTTTGATATTTTGCAGAAATGATCGTTGGCAGTAAAAGCGTTAATAAAGAAATAACAACAAATAGAGACAATAAAAACAATGACGAAGAGCTAAGCAGTGGATCAGCACACCAAGCCAATATAACAAGTGGAAAAAGTAAAACGGTGGCAGCCTCAAGAGCAGACACCAGTAGTAGTGGTAGCAGAGCGGCACGCGTTTCATACGATGATGGCGATGGCGGCGATGAGTCAACATCTTCCAATGGCAATACAACAATGACAAACTCTATGAAACAGTCGTGCGCCTTCACTATAGATAATTTCAATGACAAAGAGTGTGATGCTGCTGCCCAAGCCGCCAAGTATAAAAGTATGATGGAACGTTTTCAAAATCGTCACCGCCGTGGTGCTTCAATGTCTAAATTAGAAAATGAGAATGAATCATCAACTTCAACCAAAGCACAAACGCCCACACGCTTAACAAGTTCGCAATCGTCGACACCTTTAACAACGTCAAGATCTTCGGATCGCCACTCATTATCCAGAAATGATAATAATGCAAATAATTTCGAGTCTGAAACTGCTACAACACATAAGGTATGTACTCGTATGTCTTTAAAAATGAAACATCTTGTTGCTTGCATACATATTTTATACATTTTTATGACTGTTTCAAAATATCTGGTACATTTTTGGTTTCTAATTAATATCTGTTTTATTTTGCTTAAGCTCATGCTTACACACATACTCGTGCATACATATTTGCCGTTTAATTGAAAAAAAAAGAAACGTAACTAACAAAATATTGAATCATGGTTAATAATAAAAAAATGCCTACACCTGGTTTGAGAAAAATTTTATAGAAATCTAATTTGGCTGAAAAGTGAAGTGTTATATTTGATAAAATGAAAGTTTATACTCGTAGTAGTTACAAATCCAAAAGTAAATTATAATAAAGTGTAGAAAAAATAGTTCAATGTATTTGTAGCTCTTTCGACAAAATTTTGGGTGAAAGTTCACAAATTATCAGCCAATTATTTTGAATAAATTAAAAAGAAAAATTTACATTTATAAATTGAAAGAACCGTACAATTTCAATATCAAAGTTTTTAGTTTCACAATATTAATTTAATTACCGTTTTCCTCTAAAAATAAATTGATCACAGTTTACTATTTTTAAAAATGCCTGCCACCAACTATAGACAAAACCAATTTGAACAATACAACTGCAATGGAAATGAATAATAAATATTTATACTTAGTATGTGGTTGTTGTATGAATCACCGAGTTTTAAAACTTACACATTAATACATTTTTAATTATATAAATATGTACGAGTATGTACCCACCAAACCAAACGCTCCGAATTCGTAAAGATTTCGTAACGACTGATCGAGAAAATCTTCCGATTTCGGAACCGAAATCGTAAGGATTTTTATACGAAATGGCTGACACGACTTCGGTGCGAAATCGATACGATAAAGGCAGAATTAGTTTGTTCGTGCTGTTCCGTTCTGAATCAGCTGTTTTGTTTCTGTTCAATTAAAAGTCTGACAGCAAAAATTGTGTATGTATTAGTTTGTTGTGATATTTTATAGACGACTGAAATCAGTTCTATAGGTTTCCAGCTGATTCATTGCACAGAAAAAGTAATTGCAAAATATTTTATACAGAAAAGAACTGCACAGAACGACAGCGAAAAGTAAGAACTAATGAGGCCTTAAGTATGTCGGTACGAATTCGTAACGACATGTATGTACGACGGCGAATCAATAAGTCCGTGACTTTTTGAATGAAACACAGTTTTTTTGCAAAACAAAAATTTATTTTTCAACATAATCTCCTTTTAACTCAATACAATTAGTCCAACGTTTCTCCAGTTTTTGTATCCCTTCCAAAAAATAGGATTTTTCAAGGTCCTTAAAATAGGCATTTGTTTGGTCAATAATTTCATCGTTGGAGCCAAATCTCTTTCCAACGAGCCATTTCCTTAGGTTTGGAAATAGGAAGTAGTCATTAGGTGCTAAATCCGGAGAATATGGCGGATGAGGTACCAACTCGTAGCCCAATTCATAGAGTTTTGCCATTGAGACTGCACACGTGTGCACCCGTGCATTATCTTGATGAAAAATAACTTTTTTCTTGGCCATATGGGGTCGTTTTCTTTTTAAATCCTCATTAAATCGGTCTAATAAGTTGGCATAATATTCGCCGTTTATTGTTTTTCCCTTTTGAAGGTAATCGATGTGGATTATCCCGCGTGCATCCCAAACAACTGTTGCCATCACCTTATTGGCCGACAAACTTACCTTGGCCTTCTTCGGAGCACGTTCAACCGGAGAAACCCATTGTTTAGACTGCTGCTTGGTCTCCGGAGTACAGTAATGCATGCATGTTTCATCCACAGTTACAAAACGCCGCAAAAACTCATTCGGATTGTGATGAAACACGTTTACGTTTATGCTCAATTGAGAGCAAACGTGGCCCCAATCTTGCAGACAACTTTCTTAAACCCAGCTGATCACTTAAAATCGAAACCACACTGCCATATGAAATGCCTATGGCATCAACAATCTCACGCACTTTTATTCTTCGATCGGCCAACACCATATCGTAGATTTTTTCGACATTTTCGGGTGTACTGACCTCAATTGGCCGTCCAGAACGAAAAAAATAATATTTAATGAGCACTCGAAATTCACTACTTTTTTCCATTTTTAGAAAAATACACGAGGTTATATGTTTTGAACAGCTGTTAAACGCGACACTTGCTCAAAATTTGACAGTAGTCTATTAACAGGTGGTATTTGATGAGAACAGTGTTGCATTTCATATAACTACGAGGGAAGTTCGAAAAGTCACGGGATTATTGATCCGCACTCGTACGATTTCTTTTGGTTTTGTACAGCAAAGTACCGCTTCGCCGTTATGTTGCTGCCTTTCTCGAAATAATTTGCACATACTCACATTTTTAATTTTTATTACAATTCTTTTTTTTAATATATTATATTTATTTAAAACAAAAATTTTAACAGATTTTTACTTACATATGTATGCACTTAAAAATCAATGTTTAATGTTTTTAAAAATTTTATTAAATAAAATTGTTCAGAGAAACTTCCGAAATGAGTTCATACAAACTACCGAAATGTCTTAACTAATTCGGTACTACAAGTCTGACTTCATAAAAAGTCGAAACATTTGGTTTGGGTGTTACGCACATTTTTTTTTGTTAGTCGTTTATTCGAACAATTTTAAGAATTTAGAAAAATAATTATCTTGTCGAAGATTTAAGACTCCGGTCAAAGATGGCACTATTATTATTTTTTAATATAAAGAAGTTAAACTTTCTACAGACAGTGACACCTTTGTGGGTTTCCAAATTTGGCAATTATTTTTTGTTGCAATTTTCGAAAATTGGGAAATAATTATAAGTTTTTGAAATTCATAAATATTGAAAAATATGAATGGTCATATATTGCACACAGTAGGTCAGTTTTGAAATCCAAAAAAATAAATGCGTAGTCGAAAACCGATTTGACAAGATATTACGAAGGAATAAAATACAAACACTCGTTGAGCAAATTTTCGACAACGATATCTATCGAACCATTTTACAGATTTTAGTGAAATTTGCGTCATCCGGTACAATTTTTAGGTCTTTAAAAATATATAAATATCTAAAATCTATTTGCCGAAGACTTTTGAAGTTATTAGAGGAAAAAAAATGTCGATAATGTTCGACTTGTTGCACACTTACATTCAAAACAAAAGGAAATTTTACGGCCTGGCCCACGATGTCGACAAGAAATTTTTTTTCGCTTATTTATATTGTAAACAAAATAAAATAAAAAAATTGCTTTTGTTTTCAATATAAATAAGCGAAAGAAAATTTCTTGTCGACATCGTGGGACAGGCAGTTAATATTTTCTTGTTGTTTCAAATGTAAGTGTGCGACAGGTTGAACGTTGTCGACATCGTGGGACTGGCCTTATTTTATCGAATAGAAATTGTTCTCGATCGAATCACCAAATTTTAATTAAACTGTCGGCAAATGGTTTCTTTTTGAAGATAAGCTGATAAGATTTGGAACTTGATCGGCTCACTAATTTAATATAAAAAAGAACTGTTTTGTGAAAATTGTATTTTTCGAAAATTTTCTAAATCGATTGATTCACTATCTAACGACATCTAAGTGAGCTCAACATCTCTTGAATGCGGCAAATTTGCTTCCAATCCGGTTAAATTGCTTTTCAAAGGAAATCAAGAAATCTTATTCTTATTCGTCTGATGACGATTGATTGCTCTTTTTTTGTAATTCTGTGACTGTTTGGTACTTACAAAAGCATACAGACTAACCAAAACCAACAGCAAATCAGATTCAAACTTTTGAAATCGTCGACTGTTGAAAGTACTGCGCAATTGTTCATAAATCGTTTGCTGCTTCTGCTTCGACTGCGACTGTTGTTGATTTTCGCAAGCACAAGCAAAAGCATTGGTTGGTTTTAAACAGTTGGAAAAAGCCAAAGCAGCTAAAATTTTTAAACACTGCTGTAAAATGCAATATTATTTTTGTATAAGTGTAGCAAGTTCTGTCTGTTATTATTTATCATAATTGCCAAACCTTCCATAGGAATAGATTTAGAGTAGAAATAATTGTGAAAAGTGTTATTTTTAATGTGGGCGTGGTATTACCCACTTTTGTAATTGTTAAATTCTGTCATATTAATATACTTTCAAGGACTCATACATATGAATTGGTTGATCATAATTACTTGGTAAAAACATCAAGTTTTTGTCCACATTTATTATTATTAAAATATTTTAATTTAAAGAAGTAAATGTCTGCAAAGTTTCATAAGAATCGGTTGAAAAACAATATAATTTTTGTGTGACTGTGTCCTTGCCCACTGTTTTAACCTTAAATCTGTATCTGTGCAAAATTCCATCAAAATCTGTAGAAATGTTTGTAAAACATTTAATTTATTATGGGCTTAATTAATTAAATAAATGTATATGTAAATGGCTTATTTAATGTTTTCTGTTGCTTATTTATTTTTGTTATTTAAAAAACTAATTAAACTAATATTTGATATTTATTTATTTGTTATCCACAATTCGAACAAAATTATCCTTAACTATTAAATCGCATAATCATATAATATATATTATATAACAGCATAATAATATATATAAATTTCTTTAAAATTATAATTTCGAAAACCATTTTAAATTTCTAATATTAAGTGTTTTTTATTGTTTATTAAAATACTAATTAAACTAATATTTTGTATTTATATTTAAACACTATATTCACATTTATTATTCAATCGCACATTTCATATATATATGTATATGTAATTTTTGTAAAGTTCAGTTTGAAGAACTTTCTCAAGCTTCATTTTGCACAATTTCGGACTTTCATAATTGTCAAACCATAATAAATAGGCGATTTGTGTCGTTTATTCAATATCAAATATCGTTTTAGGTCAAGTTGCGTGTACGTGATCGTAGCACCTCACGTGTACGTGATTCCTCAAAACGTCACAGCTGGTCGCCACGTTCTAGTACAACCGAAAGCAACTTGCAAAGTCCACAATCAGCTACAGCAGCAACAAGTACTGGAACTACTAGTAGTTCAGCAACATCTGGTACGCGTAAAGTCACAAAAACCGCTCACAAACCACCACCCATACAATTGCCAAAAGGTGCTTCCAATCTTGTAGCCAATCGTACCCAATTTACTCCTCGCTCTACAGCCATGCAATTGGCTTTAAAACAAGTGGACTTTATGTGCCCACAACCGCCATTGGGCGATTTCAAACACCTTAACGCAGATGCTGATGATGTGAGTGAAGCCGGCACTTATACATTGGATGGTGATAATTATACGGAAGAACAAAAGGATCTTATGAACATTGATAGAAATGGCCAACCGATTTTGGAAAACACTCGCAGACTGAAAAGCCGTTCAAAGCAACTGGAAGCTGCCACACCGACAGCCAGAACTCTAGGCACTGTGGAATCAAAACGTTCAAATAACGTTTTAGAAGTTAATTACTATCACGATGCGGAAGCTTTGGAATCACGGCCAAGGACAACGCCCGATTTAATAATGGGGTCCCACCAGTCGGCTGGTGCTTATTTGCAGAAAATTAAATCTCGAGTTTTGCGCAACATGAACGCCACAAAACAAATGGATGTAAAACAGGATGTATTGAAATCATCTCATAACCTTGCGGCCGACGATGAGGATGTTGATCCTGATTTGGGCTGCTTTACAAGTGTTACGACAAGTGGCGTATTGGCCAAGCAAAGTACACTAGATGCACGTCCGAAACTATCACGACACAGTGGCCTATCAACGTCTCAAATTGACAGTTCTGAGTACGTCAGCAATGAAACAAAATTGAAAAGCTCTGGCACACCTGCATCATTAGCCGGTGGTTTCACTGATCACCAGAAAGCTGAATACCGACTGAATGTTTTCACAAACCAAAAAGATGCTTCGCAAAAATTTGCAGCTACCAGAAATCTAATTGAAACACCGCCTGAAACTCCAACTGGCCCACAACCCAAGCCTAAGCTAAGTGAAGTTGCAGTACTGCAAACTGCTCAAACGAAACACGATTGGATCCAAGAGTGGGCTCGCAATGCCCGCGCTCGGAGTTTAGCCAACGACCGCAATTTTAGTGTCGGTATACGACAAGCCAATCAAGACATGTTAATGACTCGCTCATTTACCTGTGCCGACACGGGGAACGAGTCATTAACAGATGACAGTCTTTATAGTGCTCATAGTAAACAATTAAATGCAAAGTTAAATCGCTCACTGGCCGAACGTTTCCGTTTGTCTGGAAATGGCGGCTCTGGCGAATGTGATTATGCCAGCGATCCGTCTCTTACTACTTCCACTTCGTATTCTAAGCCTCCTAAAAGTCCTACTAAAATACCTTCCCCATTACATTCATTAGGCAGAACACGTAGTGCAAGTCGTACTAGAGCATCTTTGCACAATATAATGCCCGCAGAGGATGAAGACTATTTGCAGCAGACTGCAGCTGCTATAAACAATCTGCAGCAGAGTCTTACTCGTAAGAATTCCATAAAATCTCCTTCGCATTCAGGCTCACCCCGCGCTCATTCAGCACGTTCACATATCATGTATTCGCCAGAGGGCACAGGTGTTGACTGCAGTCCACAGCATAGTTTGAATGCCCAACGTCAAAGGCAAGCGGCCCAAAATTTAATGACCAGCAGCATAAACGAGCAGCAGCTGCAAATGCTAACTAGTGGCGAATATTTATTACGTCAGATGCGCATGCGCAAAAATTCCTTCGACGGCAATTTGGCTGGTAGTGGTTCACCTCATAGAAGAGTACTTCAGGGAGGTGGCCCTATCCAGATTCAGTCGCCCACAACTCCCACGGCTGCTGATGATCAGACTTCGCCCTTGAGAAGATCTAGTTCCTTTTCAGCCCGTGTTGCAGCCACACAAAGAGCAACTTCGCGGCCCAACTTCCAAAATATCTACACACCTCCAGCTGCACGCCACAGTTATGGCCTTAGTGTAGCCCCACAACACCAGCAACAAGTCCAATCGGCACAAGCGATCAAGAAATCTGCAAGTAGTAATAATTTTGGCCAAGCTTACAGTGATTACGATGACAACTTACAGTATTATATCAATGATGAAGATGATCAGGATGACATCGGCGAGGACTACTTTTCGAGTGGTGCTGAGGACAATATTAGCCCTGAATATTACACCGATCAACAGGAGCAATCGGAAGTGGAGAATAGTGTACCCTTATCGAATACTAGGTACAATAAAGCGCTTTTAATGCGTATTGAGCGCAGTAAACAAAAAGTGGCTGGCAAACCCCAATCAGCTCCGCCAACGAAGACAACTGCAGCATTGGCTGCAGCTGGTGGAGCTATGGCATGCCCCAATACTCCGGAATTGCCCAGAAGAAAAGTTAAAAGTGCTACGACTCGTTCATCGGCCAACTCACAACGTCAGTCAATGCCCAGAGATACTAGTCTTAGTCGCCTGGCCCAGCAAGTACCGAGTTCGCTGGCTTCGGCTAAAAAGCAGCTATTGCAAACTGCTGCTAACGTACCATCCACTGTGACAACACAGCGTTCCGCATCTAGTCAGCGGGCTCAGCCACGCTATCTAGATATATCGAAATATAAACCCGCCCAAAGCAATCAATTTTTACGTAAAAACGATGCCAAAAGTACTCTTAAGCAAACATCCAATGACATTATGAAACGCAGTCCAAGCAGTTCTTCTATGGGTCTGTCCCGTACAGATCCCTCACGTGTTAGTAACCGTTCTGTGCGTTCAGCGACATCTGTTATGACTACAAGCGGAACTTCATTGGGTGGTGGTGGTGGTGGTATTGGTAGAGCCTCTTCGGCTGTCAGAAGGGATGCTTCCAGTAAGTATATAAAATAATGTAAATGATTAGTAAATTAATATTATTTATCTCAATGTTTCACTTCGTGCAACGCTATAGTAAGCAAACAAAAAGAAGCTGAAATGGCCATGTGGAAACGTAGATCTAAATATGATCCAATGAAGGCTGCAGCCGAAGACAAACGCAAGAAAGAAGAAGCCAAACGTTTAGCTCAGGCTCAACAACTGGGTGTTGTTGGTATGCCATCCGAGAGGTAAGTTACTGATTTGGTTTTTTTTTTGAGAAAAAAACTATTTTTTTTTGTTTAATCCTTAATTTTGGAAACTATTGTTTAGGTTTTGGGAAAAACTAACTTAAGTTTTTTTTTATATATAAAGTAATTGGTAAAATAGCTAATATATTAAAAATATTAATTTACATTAAAATATCGATCTAGCAAACAATTCTAGCTTGTAGTTGAAAAACTAGAAAAAAATAACGAAAATCTTAAATTTCGTATTGGAATATGGATGTGCTAGTTGATAGAATAGTGAAACTAAGTGAATAATAAATAGGTGTATTGGTAAATCAATAAATAAATAAATCTAAATTAGCTGGGGGTCTACTCTGTACTTCGAAACGAAAGCAAAAGCTTTCGAATTCGTTTGCTAATAAACTGTAAATTCTAAAGCATATTCTCTCCTTTCCAATTACGGAGTACAGCTAATTTTCCCTTAAAACCTTGCAAGAAATTTAACCTTGTCGTAGTTGGCATATTTCGACTTCTACTACGACGTTTTGATCCTAGATTAAAGAATAAACATTGCAGTTTTCTTTAATCTATTGCAAAAACGTTGTAGGTAAAGTCGAATTACGCCAACAACGATAAGGGGGATTAGTTCAGTATAAATAAATGATGTAAACTTGCCCAATGTAGTCCCACTATAGTAAACAAAGAACAAACAAAGATTTACCCAATTTAAGAAAAAGTCAAATAAGACTTTTAACAGCAATGGTAACAGATCTCTTGAGTATAAGTACTCATGCCATTAGAATGTGTCGAAGTTTTAACAGCTTGCATAAAAGTTGTTCAAGTGCAGTTTAAACTGAACATCGTCTACTATCTAGAGTACGCAGAGGGCTTTCATTTCGATTCAATATCTTAACTAAATGTTCTGTCAGAGTTAGTTTATTAAATAAGCTATCCACTCTCCTTGTTGAAGCTGGATAGTGTGACGTAATCCTCATTAACAGCAGCCTTTTTCATGATGTCGAAAGAATGTGTTTATTCGCATTATAAGCGAAAAAAAGTTGATTTCGGTTTCACGTTCTGTAGGGATGATGACCCTAACAAAATACATTTGCTCAATCTAGAGGAATGCTTCTTTTGTTTTCAACTAGTCAAAAAATCGTATATTTGCCAAGTTAAGGTTAGGTTAGGAACGATGACTTCCACTCAGAGACCCAGTTGGGTGCATTACGATTCCCTTCTATTTGTACCCGTTAATAAAAATTTAACACCCACTGTATCCAGTAAAACATTTATTAGCTGTCATTAAGCCACTGAATTCCCATGATAAATACCATGATATCCTCTAGTTAGCGCTTTGCCATATCACTAAAGGTTTCGTGAAAACATATGATCGGCTTTGTAAGTCTATGGCTTTGCAGCCTCGAGCAATGGCATATATATTTATCGCACCACTTCATCGTCGCACATCCTACTGAAATCTGGAGTGCCAGTTCTCTAAATGCTTGTCCTTGCTCTGACGGAGCAGTGACTAGACAAAGCGAATATCAAGATTTCCTATCACCTTCCTATTAGTATCCAGTAGCAGTTTGGATCTTCCTGAGTCAAGTTTTGACTATATAGCACATGAGACTCTGCAATCCTCGCTACTCCCCCATGAACGGGTGGGCCTGTTCACCACTCAATTACTGAGTTCCCTGCAGTAACGACCCATCGGTAATTTAAACCGATCTGTCAAACATTCCCCCATCTAGCGCCGATCCTCTGCTTGCCACTTCGTCGGCAATTTCATTTCCCTCAACATTCTATTGAGCAGGAACCCGACATAATCTGACGCTCTGTTTGTCACTAACTAGTTTCGATTTGCCATTGTGCCTCTTTAAAGCTTTTAGCGCCGCCTGGCTGTCGACGTAGAATATTGCCTCCTCGCCTTTAGCCACATTTCTGGCCACTAGTCACGTGGCCCTGAGGATCGATAAGATCGCGGCTACTCTGTAGTAGCAGTATCTACTATACATATTAGTAATACTGAAAGAACTATGAATGTCCGTCTCTACGATATAGACATCAGGAGGTCTAATCTGTAATTCGAATCGAAAGCAAATGCTTTCGAATTGTGATGTTAATAACACAAATTCGATTCGTGCCTTCCCCCATTTTTGTCGCTAAAATTTTCACCGGCCTTGATATACTTATCACTTTAACACTTATGAATAGTTATACTTATAAATGAATTTACCGGCGACAAATCATTACATAATTGTATAAACTTTATTTTTTCAATTAAATTTTTCTAACAAAATTTAGTTATTGTTTTGGAAATGTCAAAAAAAGAAGAAAAAGTAAACATGTATAAAAATAGACTGTCATTAAAAAATAATCTATTTCAGCAAATATCCCCAAAACAAAAACTAACTCGCTAAATTTGCACTTATCTTCAAAAATAAACTTCAAAAATAACCATCACTCAAACCAAGGCTAAGCCTGATAAATACTATGGGGACTCTTCACCATCAATTTCAATGGTAAAAATGTGGTTTACTGAATTTCGTTGTGGCTGTACAAGCCGAACGTTCTGAACGCCTAAATTTGATACATTCGAAACAATTGAAAAAATTCACGATATGGTTTTAACCGATCGGAGATCGGAGAAAGTGTGAGATATTGTGGAGGCCATAGGCATCTCACATGGATCAGTGGTTTAAATTTTGAATGATCACTTGAGTATGAGAAAGCTTTCCGCAAGATGGATTCCGCATTTGCTCATAATTGACCACAAATGCGTGTACAGTTTCCATGGCAAAAATCCATGAATTGGGCTACGAATTGCTTTCTCATACGCCCTGTTCTCCAGATTTAGCCTCGAGCGACTATTTCTTGTTCCCAAACTTGAATAAATGGCTCGCCAAAAAGAGATTTGACTTCAACGACGAATCATCTCTCAAACAAATGCCTATTTTGATGACCTTGACAAATCATATTTTTCAAAAGTGATATAAAATTTGGAGAAAAGATGGACTAATTGCATAGAAATCAAAGGAGACTATGTTGAAAAATAAAGTAACTTCTTATGTGAGACAATTTTTAAATTTTTAGTTGAACTATAGTGAATTTTAATCAGAAATAATTTCTTAGTCGGGCTTAAGTTCAGTAATTTCAATTCTTGTTGAATGAAATATTTTTATTAATTAATGTGAGTTTCTAAACAAGAGAAGAAAAATTGAATTAGACTTTATTAGCTGGGGGAAATACCGATATTTTTCTGTGCAGCCACGCACTTCATCAGCACCCAAGTCTATCTACTGGGGTAGAGATTGTTATTAACATCAGCTATTTAACGCAAATTTTCAATGAAATTGAATATGAATATGTATACAATTATTGATTTACCTTTGGTAAACACATTTGTAAGTATCACTATTAATTTGTTTTCTTCTCTTCTTTAGAAACTCACATTAATTAATAAAAATATTTCATTCAACAAGAATTGAAATTACTGAACTTAAGCCCGACTAAGAAATTATTTCTGATTAAAATTCACTATAGTTCAACTAAACATTTAAAAATTTTTTCACTTAAAATCATCATGGATGGGCACGTGACAAATATATGTTCACTTGGCAATCACAGTTTCATATACTGGAAAGTAAATCAACTGTAGAAAGCAAAAACAATATAACATAATATCCACTACAATAATACTTACAGGTATGTACCGACGGTACATCGAATAAGTAAAAATAATTAATGTGATGATCGTAAAAGATAAGCAAGAATAGTTAAACATACTTGGGTAGAGTGACATAACTTCGTGCTAACCTGAATAGAAAATGAAAAAAAAAACGGATAAACAGAAAATGAATAGTGATACTTACAAATGTGTTTACCAAAGGTAAATCAATAATTGTATACACAGTATTTCTCATATTCCATTTCATTGAAAATTTGCGTTAAATAGCTGATGTTAATAACAATCTCTACCCGTATATTTTCATAATTATATGTAAAGGTTTCATACCCATTACTGCAGGAATATCTTACTCTTGAAATAGAATGAACTGTCGAAGTTTTCATTAGATTTCGCAATTTATTTTTAATAATACATACTAAACATCGGAAAATGGTAGTGCCAGCAACGCTTATTTTTACTTACTTATTTTTGCAAATTCGCAAGAGTAAGTATATGCTACATTATTCCAATATACATGTGGGAATTTCCACGAGAAAGTCCATTTTTTTGTCGCGTGCGACAGCAAACAATTAAGCTTGTATTTCGGAGCAATTAAGCTTGTATTTCGGAGCAATTATTCTTAAAATTTAATCTAATGTAGAGCTGATATAAGATTACAAAAATAAATAAAGAAGTAGAAGAAACTTTCGCTTAAAAAAAAACATATTTGTTTGAGGTCGGACGCGACAAAAAATTGATATTCCTGTGGAAATGCCCATATATAAAATTTTACGTTACACCGATATCATCACAAATAAAAATAAAAGATGAACTGCAATATCTTTTATATCGGGCTTGTGCGCATCGTCCTTATGCGCATTCTCGAATGAAAAAGTAAATATGTGTTCCATTACATTTATGCTGCCTGAAAAACGTTGCTTTAATTGTTGTCAATGGGCAATTTTCTTTTATTTCAACTATATCAGAAGTTTCTATTGACAATTCACTAAAATCGGTTCGTTTGCCAATACTCGTACGTCTAAATATATAAATTTGTTTTGCAAAAGACCCAAATAATAATAAACTTTTAAATCTTCATACTATTATAATTCTTCCACTTTGGTGCTTGAAAAGTTTTATTTAATTTAATTACCGATTTTAAGGAAACCCCTAAAATATTCCCCCTAAATTTCCAACTAAATACTTTTTATCCCCTAAAATTATCCCTAAATGAAAAAAAGTCTGAAATTTACTGAGAAAATCCCTAACTTGGCAACACTGGAAATATGTACAACAGCATAGTTTATATTTAATATATCGTGCCGTAACCGCCAAAAAAGCTTAAGCGACATAATATTCGAACTTAATTTTTTTTACCAAAATCGACTATTTGCGATCGTAAATAATCCATCTTCGCCAAAACAAAACGTAGTCCAAAAAATGTATCGCTTAAGCTTTTTTTAACGGTTATGGCTCGATGTGTATTAAGGAATTTGAAACCAAAATTGTATTCAACATTATTAGTTTTGTGTTCTCTTGGTATGGTTTGAAATCTTGTCAAAAATAATTTTTTTATTAAAGAAGAACTATATACATATGCGTATTTTTAATAAATAATAATTTATAAAACATATTTAAAAGCTTATCTACTTATTCTTTATATTAATTTCTTTTGATATTTGTACTCTATTCAATTAAATCTATTGCGGGGGCATCTTTAGATTGACAATACTTAATATTAGATTGCGAGCGAAATGATGATTATTAAGAAAACAAGTTATTAATTTTATTTCGTGGTAAATGTTTTTCTTTTAATAACATAATTTAGTATTTTAATTTATTTATTTTTTATTTTTTTCCTCCAAACATATAAAGCCTTCAATAAATTAGCAGCACTCTAAATATTCATAGATATTTCATTATTGTTCGCTAGATCGAAATACATAATTGATTTGTATACATATTTATGGCAGAATTTTTCACATTTATTTGCAATAAGTAGTTTAACTTTTGTTTACTTATTTTTCTAACTTTTTTTTTACTATATTTACTTTATAAAATTTGAATTAATTTATTTTTTATTACACAACGTTATGATAACAATAATAGAAGGTAATTCCATTTCGAAAAACTTTTAAGAAATATAACTTTTTGTAATCGAAAACTAAGCATTGCCACTTATATATAGAAAAGAGAAACTGTTATGAAAGCTTAGAAAGTACATATTATGAAGTGTGATTTGAGTGTGTAGCATAAAGTTAAACTAATAAAATATAATTATGCACATCTACTAAGCAATTCCCATTTTCTGACAATAATCAAACTGTCGCACAGTGGGATAGCTGCATTAATTTTTGTGCAAAAATTATAAAAAGTGGTCCTAGATCACTTTAAATTAGCACCGAGCATTTTATATTTTTATATAAAATGGTTGACACGATGTCGGTACGAAATCGATATGATTTCTTTAAAAGATTTTAAATATTATTTTTCAATATTTTATTTATTTTAAATGTGATATACATAGTACATACATATCGTGACTTATATTGACGGATTGGAATTGTCAAACGTATTTCTTTTTAGTGACTTACTGTCCTTCCATTGCGGTATTGAAATATGTCCTCTTATATTTTCCTCTATTTTTCGTAGTTCGTCCTGCTAAATGTGGAAAATGTAGTATTTGCTAATTTCTTTTATTGTGAGAATGCAACGTACCTTTACGAATCTTAATAAATTTAAAATTCTTGACTGCAATGCTCTTGTTTATGACAGGTTAGATTGGGTTAGCAAGGGTGTTGCTATACCGCACCTCCACTCGGAACCCAATTGGGTCCATTGTGATTCCCTTCTGTTGCCCAAAAAAGTAATATTTACCCCCCCCCCCCCCCATTTGTAGCCAGAAGTGACCCTATTACCCGCCCTTAAGCCACCGAATTCCCATAATGAAGCCCCTGATGTCCTCTAGTTTACACTTCCTGATATCAGCAATGCTTTCATGAAAACGTCTGCTCAGCCATCTAAGCCTATGACGTTGCAGCTTCGGGCAGTCACAGATAATATGTTCAGTGGTTTCTGGTTCTTCTTCATCCCCGCACATCCTACAAAAATCTGGAGTGCCAGTTTCCCAAATGCTGGTTCTTGCTCTGACCGAGCAGTGACCTGTGAACGCACCTATCACAATTCGTATCGCCTTCCTATTCATGTCCAGCAGCATTTTAGATCTTCCTGTGTCAAGTTTTGGCCACAAACCCCTCGAGACTCTACAATCCTCCCTACTTCACCATGTACTGTTGGTCCTGCTTTCTACCCAATTACTGAGTTCCCTATAGTAATGACCTATCGGTAATTTCACCGACCTGTCTGTCATTCCTTCAGCTAATGCCGACCCTATTCTTGCCAGCTCATCCGCAATTTCACTTCCCTCAACACTGGTGTGGCCAGGAACCCAACATAGTCTGACACTATATTTATCCACAAGCAAGTTGGGGGCTCTCCTACAGTCACTAACAACTTTCGATTTGACAATGTGTCCCTTCAAAGCTTTTAGAGCTTTTAGCCTGGAAAACGCTGCATTCATTCGGCAGTCTGAAAGATATAGACACCAGCCCTTGTGCCTTCCCCCATTTTTGATCCGACTGTAAAGACTGCACTACCCTCATATAGCTTATCGGATTTGATCCAATTGTCCCTATCCGGAGATAGGGGCTATGACTCACATTAAATATGTAAATTTATCTGAAAAAATTTTAACAGACGAACTACCAAAATGTCTTAAACAATTCGGTACAGTAAATCTCTGACTTCAGACAAACTACGAAAGTGTCTTAACGAATTCGGTACAATAAATCTTTGACTTCAGGGGCGTTATTATGTAATCCGAATCGAACGGAAATATGTTCGAATTGTAATGTTAATAACATACAAATTCGAACAGTTTTCTTTTCGAATCGAATTAAATAATAACAGTGTTTAAAAGACTTAAGTCGAAGTAGCAAAAGGCGTAAAAAAAAACAACAGTCGACGATTTCAAAAGTTTGAATTTGATTTGCTGTTGCTTTTGGTTAGTTTCGGTAGTAAAAGCATAAGCAGTCTGTATGATGTTGTAAGTACCAAACAGTCACAGTCGAACAAGCAAAAGCTTTTGCTTTTAGAAGCTTTCTGCAGGTTCAGTCAACTATTTTGTGGCGTTCGTCATGTTTTTGTTGTTGTTATTGTACATCAGACAAGAGGCAAAAACAAAAACCATTTTAATGTGATTGCTTAAAACTTTTAAAAGCAAGAGTTTTTGCTTCTTCGACTGTGACTGTTTACGACTTCCAAAATCATATAGACTGCTTCTGCTTTTACTTCCGATACTAATCAAAAGCAAAAACAAATCAAACTCAAACTTTTCAAATCGACGACTGCTGAAAGTACTGCGCAATTGGTCATAAATCGTTTTGTGATTTTGCTTTGACTGAAACTGTTGTATTTTTCAAAAGCGAAAGCAGAAGCAAAATCAAATGAAACGAAAATCATTACAGTTTTTTAAACACTGCTCAATAACCCCTCGGAAAAAGTCGAAACATTTGTTTTAGGGGGAATATGGAATTTTAAATTAAATATGACAGCACAAATTGAGGCAATTTCTCTAACCTTCATAATTTTAATACATAACGAGAGAAATAGGATATGGAAATACCTTCTATTATGATGCAAAATATCACACTGAGCAGCAAATACAATTACAACTACAATTTACATTACACAATTTCTATATATGTTCTTTTTTATTTTTAAATATTTTTTATATAGACAATCAAGATCTCTATATCGTCGTGGCCAATTATGACTAGAAGGGTTACTTGTAACAGATCTTTAAATACAAAACAAAACTGATTTATATATTATTATACATACAATATATACACACACCTTTGTTGTGTGTATCCTTCATAGATTTAATGCAATCTACTACTTTCTATTCTACTCTATACTAACAACAATTGCGACAACGAACAAAATGATTATAAAACGAAAAACAAAAAAATGCTTTTAAACGGTGATTGTAACACTAAATGTTTGTAGCAACCAACTATTCGATTTTAGTGATTTTTTTTTATTAATTAACCGTATTTACGTGCATACATTTATTAAAATTAAATAAATAAATAAAACAAATAACACGATACCATTTAAGCGAAATATTAAACGGTAAACGAAGTGCGATTAAAATTTTTATTGTATGATTTCTCATTTTTGACGCCATCTTAACTATATTCCACCCACTGTTAACTCTCTCGTCCGAATATCAAATAAAAGTAATTATTAATGCAATTTTCTTTGTTTATTCTTCTTATTTATTCTTATTTGTTTATGTTGATTTGAATGTTCTTACTATGTACTACTTCTACTTAGTTATTATTAACTTAACAGAGTGTGTTGCTTTTGCGTTAAAAAATTCAGTAGAAATCAATGAAATCATTACTCATAATCTAATAAAGCATTTGTAAATTTCACCAAACGTTATCTATCACTCTGCAACATCATGTTGAAAAACTATTTAATGATTCACAAACTTTCAGGAAGAAATGTGAAAATTTTTTATTTCAAAACGCTTCATTGCGGGCGGCTTTCTAAAGCAGTTCCGTTTAAACGAAGATGATTTTTTATGGCTGTGGCCTGGATTAACTAAATTTAAAACAATGGGATTCCTTGTGCGTAATTAGGGAGAACAGTTTTGGCCAAGTTTTTGCTGTTCACTCATGTTCTCTGTCAATATCTGTCTATCCTCAGCCCGTTATTGGTCGGAATGGAGAAAAACGACGAAGAAGGTTTACATGAAGTTCTCTCAAAGTATACCCGATAGAATTTTTTTGTATTTTCACCATTAAACTTTCATGAATAAAGTTAGAAGTTAATACATTTTACTTTATTGTAAAATTAAAAATACGTTTGTGCCGCATACACCACTTTTCTTAATTTATTTTCAAAATGTAACTTTTTGTGCTCCATACGTATACTTTACTGCTGAGAATTTAGAATTTTTTTTTTTTATGATTTGAAGTTGCTCCGTGCCCCCTTGTTATTACAAGGGATGGGAGATTTTATTTGGCCGAACACAAGGGTTATAACGTCATCAACAATTTCTTTATTTAGGAGCCTCCTCCGAGAAAATTCCAAACGACATATACCGTCGCATACGAAGCCGGAAATCCCAAAATTTTTCTCCTTATATGTCCAAAATGAGTTTGTTTGGTTCTCCAACCAATTTCCAAAATTTATTCTTCATGTGGTTAATGGAAACCAACGGGATACCGCAAGGAGTACCGCTAACCGACGCCAACCACTAATCACATGCGGTGTGAAACGTAAAACTCTCGAAGGACAATAAACAACAGTGGCCTGGTTGCACTTAAGAGATAATTGCCAACGACGCTTGATGTTGACTCGCCGAGAACGAATTGAGAATTTTGATGTTTTGTTTATTTTTCTTGCTGTCTAGAGAAATAAGTCGATCGTTTAACGCCGACCGAGAAGTCGCCGCCGTAATACTTTTAACTATCGATCCGCTTACACACTTGCACAAGAAAAACAAGTAATTGAAGTGTATTTAATATAAAGAATGAAATTACATGATTTCTGTTATACTCAAACGTGCATAATTAAGGTTTATTTTATTTTATTTTAGTGTTTATATTAAAATATTTAATCGGCGACTGCGTCTGGGTGATGATGTTTATGCTTAACATTCGCCGTTGAATTTTTCTTAAGGCACCTTCTTTTCCTAATAATAATTTCTTATAGAATTGAAGCAAAACAAGAGTTAACTTTACTTTGCATGTTTTTGTACGAAGAATTTGACGCAAGCGCCAAACTGTGGTCTGTACAGCAAAACAATACTTAGTAAACCTTAAAATAGTTGAAATGGAGCAAAATGAATGCTAAATATCTCAGAAACCATAATTAATTTTGCGGAACATGTTTTGTATTCAGAAAGGAGATATTCGAAATATACCTAACTCATTCTTTTATCTAATTTTTCGACCTTTTTCAATATATTCAATTAAATTAATTTTTTGAGCTTTAGGTCAATGTTTATTATTATTTTTGTAATTGAAAGGAGAAAAAAGAAAAAAAGAAAAATTTTATTTCAAATATAAAAAAAAATATCCTGAAGAAGTTAACCAAAGGTTAACGAAGTATCGAAGTACTAAAATAATAATAAACATTGACCTAAAGCTCAAAAAATTAGTTTAATTGAATATACCTAACTCATTTTTTTTTTTCAAAATGGTCGGTGGGTCCAACCAATAATGGGCTGACGATATGTCTTGGATTTGAATTTATTAAAATTAGTACTAGAAACATAATAATGCTATGAAAATATAATTTTTTCATTAAAACTAAAATTCTTATGTACTCGTATTGAATTTTGTTAATGGTTGACAGTTCGTAAAAATCGTACGTTCAGTTATACGATCACGTATGCAATAATCCCAAATTTTATATCGTACGTAGTACATTAACGTATGTCATAATCCGCAAAATGTATTTTTACGTGAGGAGTTGTACGTTCACGAATGTAACGATTTGGCCCCTGAGATTTGCAATGAAAATGAAAAATCGACAATAGTTGTACTTTGATCAGCAAGGGCAGTGTAGTGACAGAGTAGGGGTTCAACCGTTTCCTCCTCTTCTACAGAAGCCATTATATGGAAGATTTAATCTTCTATATTTTGAAATAAATGAAAAATTTTTACATTTCAAGTTTAAAATCAGAGTTTTCAGTTATTGTAGTGTAAATTATAAAAAAGGAGTAGTTTTATAATAATCATAATTTTAACTTGAAATTAATAGTTAATAACATTTAGCAAAATGGAATAGAACAAGTCATCCGTCAGTATGTTGTGCAAAATCACATAAAACACTAACAATGGCGCTTGGATACATCTAAAATAAAAATAATATACATACTCGTGCATACATATTTTAACAAATATACATAAAATCATATCAATAAAACACTAACACCTGAACGTAATTAAAATAAATAACACTTATCACTTTATGAAAAAAAAAATAAAACTGAATAACACACACATTCATACATATTTAAAAACTTCAATTTCAAAGATTTCTTCTTCACTTGCTGATAGATACACTAATTTTAGTATCTCAAGAACTTTTATCTTGCAACTACTACATATTTACTTTTAAAAATCATGTTTGTGGCTTGTTTTGAATGATTATTATTTTAACATTTGCGATTATATCAATATTTGTTCGTTCTTCCTAAAAGCTAATCCAATTTTTTTTTAACTTTTTTTATTTCTAATGAAAAACCAAAAACAGCGAACGATCTCTGGAGCAACAATGGTCGATTGAAGAAACTGCAGACTTTGATGAAGATGATTGTGTCTAAACCAAAATTGCAGCATTATATATGAATATCTTAAAATTTATTTAAAAAAAAAGCCTGGCTGTAAACTGATTTTTTCATGACATTTACTTATGGCAGCGATAGAAAAAATTATTTGGTATTTTGAATCATTAAAAAGATATTAGGAACTTTTTTTGATCAATAATAAATATTTCTGCCGCAAATATCATGAAAAAAGCACTCAGTCTAAATCTAAAGCAAAATTAAAATATTTATGCATGTTGTGTGCATGTCATTCGGACATCCAAAAAACATCGCACACGAGCAAACTTATGGCCCCCTACTATTTCCCAATTTTATGTTTAAATTATAAAAAAATAACTCGAGATATAGTAAAAGAAGAATCGTTTGTGTCCTGGCTTCCGAACAGAGTAGCAAGCCGATCAAAATATTCCGGCGGCGGCTGTACGGCTTGACGTCGATTTTTTGAGCAGTTTAAATATTTTTCTCAGTCTAGTTCTGGGAAAGTACGTGAATTATTGAATCACCATGTTGTAACATTATTTAATTTGAAATCCAAGAAAAGTACCTTCGTAGATTATTTGATAAACCATAAAAATATATTATAGACTATAAATAAATTTTGTTTAAGCTTTTCGATTTCCCAAACTAAAAGTTAGTTACTTTATAGCAACACTGCTCTACGGATGAACGAATAAAAAGCATTTATGAAATCAATGACCCTTATCGACTCTCTACAATGGTTTTGTAATAGATTAAAGAACACCGAAACTGTCGAAGTCGAAATATGCCAACTACAAGAAGGCCCATTATCAAAATGTCGCCTGAATGGTGCGACAAAACGTCTTTGTGTAAATAAGCATGGGTTTCAGAAGCGACTCCAAGAGAGAACGTAAGCGTTGTCGCAGCTCTTTCTATGTGATTTGCAGTCTTAAGATTTACGTAACACAACAAAAGCGAAAACAAGGCGAATTCAGTATCAGGTGACCTTATCACTACAACAATACAACTACACAAAAAACAACATGTAGTTCGTTGCTATGCTACAAAACCAATCTGTCAGAAGATTTCTAAGCAAATTTTGACATTTTGATTCCAATTGCTTAATTTGGCATCAACAGCTGATTATCAGCCGGGCGGAAAAGGTCACCTGATACTGAATTCGCCTTGAGCGAAAACAACTATATTTCAAGGACGTTCAATATCCTATTCCATACGAAATATAAATAAAAACTGTACGTATGTTAAGTAGTCACAAAGTCAAAATTAATTGAAAGACTATAAAAAGTAAAAGCTGATAAAAAATCAGCTGAGTATTAAGTCGCCGCTAAGCCGAGTGATTCGGCGGCGGCTAGGTTGCTCAAAATATAAAATCAATCCGCCGCTACGGCTTGCTACTCTGCTTCCGAATTGTTTTCACAACTTTTCTTGTGAGTTCGAATGTTAAAAAAAGGCTGCACCTGTTTATGGAGCAATTTAGAAAATACAAGTTAAGGCCGTGATACACTATCATACAAAGTCGTGCGATCTACGAAAAAATACAACCCTGGTATGATGGAGCTTATGAGAATTTTCAAAACACAATAACAATTCATCACACCAGGGTTGTACTTTTTCGTAGATCGCACGACTTTGTATGATAGTGAGTCATGGCCTTTAATAGCATGAGTTCTAGCATCCAAATTTAGAAGAAGACAAAATTTCGAAAAGGACGATTTTAAAATTTTCGACTTGCTCGTTACGTTTTGCTTTGACAAGACTGTTTGTTTTCACGTGAGAAGAATATGAGTTTGTTTGGTCAAAGGTGAAAATGAAAAAAAATTTTAAAAATTTTAAATAGCTAGAATATGTGCTATTCATTTTTAACTTAAACCAGGTACATACTCGTATATCCTGTGTTTTGACGTCCGAACTTTACAAGACAATTTGTGAAAAGGATTCGGAAACCAGGGGGTCTACTGTGTAATTCGAAACGAAATGAAATGCTTTCGAATTTGTATGTTAATAATATGTAAAGAAAGCAAATGCTTCCGAATGCATGTTAATAAAATACAAAATTAATAACATGTATGTTAATGACATACAAATTCGAAAGCATTTTCTTTCGTTACGAATCGTTTTCACAAATGTATGTTAATAACATGTAAATTCGATAGCAGACCCCCCAGTACATAGACGAACCTCTCGCATGCGATGTTTTGGGAATGTCTGACATAAACGGGTTTCGATTATAACAACAAGGCGACTAAATTGCAAAAATAATGATATTTTGTTTTCCTGTATAGAGTCAAACAACGTGATATAGCTTACATTAACAAAGAAAAACATTTTAATTAAATTAATTAAGAGTTTACATTTATTGAGCAAAAAACTAAAATAATGCAAAACAAAAGAGTAAAAATATCAAGAAATTTAAAAATTTAAATTGTTGTCAAAGAAGGAATACAAAAAATAACTCAAAGATAAACTATACTACAGCTACTAAATAATTATTCAATAATATAATGCAATTAAATGCGATATAGTAGTTAATCAATATATTTCTTTTTTCATTTCGGTTTGCAAGTTTTATTTTAATTTTACTTTATTTTAATTTTAATTTTATTTTATTTTTGTACTATATAATTGATTATATTATAGATATTTTTTATGAGAATTTACTATCTATAGAATATATACAAATATACATATACTATGTGTGTATTACATAATTATATTTGATTTTCCAATGCAAAATGTTCGCAAATAAATATTTTATTTATACAAATACTATTTCTACTACCGCGCTAATTTTCCAAAAAAAAGAACAAAAGAAGAAAACAGAACTGCAACTACATACGACATGTTTAGAATTTTAAATTAAAAATTTGTGAATTACGTACATATGCTTTAACTTAAAATTTAACAAATTTAGTAATAAATCAATTAAAATAAATTTACAATTTATAATTATCACATTAGATGTAGTTGTTACAACAACATTGTATTGTTAGTTTAATAAATTATATATACAATTATAAATTGCTGAAGCAAGTTAAACATGAAAACAAAAAATAAAAACCATGTTGTGAAATTAAATTTAATTTTAGAATTATGCCTCATTTTATTTTAAATTAATAATTTTTATGTTATTAATTTAATGAACAAAGAGAAAAAGAAAATTAAATTAAAATCTATGCAATACTCGTATTATATAACGAAAATATACAGATGTACATGTAAATGATATCAATAGCCAAAAATAAAAGGTAACTTTAATTAACTTAAAATTTTAAATTCCATGTCAATTAAATCCACATGAAATATTATGAAAACTCGCTTTAAAAAAAAACAAAGAAGAAACAATGGCGGTATTCGGTGTTTTATGCAAATGCTCTTGCGTAATTCTAAATTCAAAATATCGTAGCTTTTCATTGGATGTTGTTTTGTTGGTTGGTTGTTTTAAAGAAAAGCTACAATATTTTGCCTTTACACTTACGCAAGACCATTTGCATCAAAAACTCAAAATACCATCAGTATTTATTCAAAACCGCGTTCTGGCAAACCTTTTCCATACTTTAGGGCCAATCTCACGATGTCGACAACGTTCGACTTGTCGCACATGTACATTCAAAACAAAAACAAATTTTAATATTTTGTTGTTTTGAATGTGAGTGCGACAAGACGTACAATGTCGACATCGTGGGATTGGCCCTTAGTCTCGAAATTTATGTTTTATCTTCATAATATTTATTTTTTACTTTAGATCAATTTATATATTTTTAGTTTTTTATTTCGATATTTCATTAACCTTTGATTAACTTCTTCAGGATATTTTTTATTTTTTTTTGATATTTAATTAAATTAATATCGAAATAAGAAACTAAAAATATATAAATATTGAACATATAAAAAAGGTCAAAAAATTAGATAAACAATTTTTTAGCAACTTGAAACAGCAGAAGCTTTTTAATTATTTATAAACAGGGCAATCATGAATAAAATTCCGCGTGAAATTTTTCCCTGAGAACAATTCCAAGTAATAGGGAAAACAAAAAATTCTAATTAGAAAAGGGAGAAATTTCACGCGGAATTTTATTCATGATTGCCCTGAAAATTTTATTTTAATATTGTTTTATTTTATTTTTCTATTAAATAATTTTTTAATCAGTTTAAAAAATTAAATTTATATCTCGCCCATAATAATTTAATATTACATTTCGTATTTGCTATACATTCCTATGAAACTTTGCACACACCTTTGGACTGCCTGTAATCGCACGAACTCGCACCCAATAAAATTTATCATAATATTTGCGTACTTCTACCAGAGCGATTCTTACGAAACTTTGCACACATATTGGGGCTCTTACAAATGATAACATAGCAATCGATCGATTTGAAATCGTGCAATTTCACAAAACTAATAAGAGATAAATAGGTGTTTTGTAAATCGCACGATACAGTTAAATCGAATTTAAGTTCGAATAAAATATTCTAAGCCTCGAAAACAATAAAAAAACATAAATAAGTGATCTTTTAGTAGAATTCTTTTTTTTTTGAAATTGCGCGATTTAAAAACTATCGGTTTCCATCACATACCAAATTAACCCCCTGTTTCCACAACCCGGACGATCGACTTCAGTAGAAAATTTATACGAAAAGCACTCATGCTTTCGAGTGATTTTCGTGCAAATTTTCTAGACGAGTCGTCTGCCTGACTTGTGGAAATACTTCGCGTACTTCTACTCAACCGCCTCTTAGGCAAATTTAGATTATTTTTCGTTTGTAATGACCAAATTTTTTGTTTGAGAGTGCAGGACACGCGTGTTAAAAATTTATATCCACAAATTAACAAAAATTTAAACTAGCATATACCAAAACATGTACTTAGTGCGAATAAAAGATCGCAAATTCGAATTTAAAGTTATTTTAAAGTTTGTTTATTTGTTTGTTTGATTAATTTTATAGCTATGCTATTTATTGCGCGATACAGGAGTTAGGACGTGATTTTCGCAACAAACACAATCAACACTATTGCAGTTATAAATTTATTTTTGTTTTGATTTCTTTGTACTTAAAAGCGCCCTAGCTCCCGTGTCGTGGCAAAAAGAGCATAGCTCTAATTATTTATATTTTCTTAAAATATTCGTGATATAGAAAGTACTGTATCGATTATGTTTTGTTAAAAATTAACAAAACTGACATATTATGTCACAAATTTTTAACAATGCAACAGATTACTACTTCTGCAACATTTTATGATGAACATTTTATGTTATTTATTTATTTTTTTGTATGTACATGATCTGTAACATTTCACTTGAAATGTTTAACAGAGTACCAGGCTTACGTTTGAACCAGTGCAGTAGCACTACAAACCATGGTCGAACTCTCTTTTTCCAAGACTTTTTGCTGACTAATAATAACGAGTCTGCTGTCAGTGACTCGATTTAGAATTAAGAACAAGTTACCAAATAATGCAATAAAACAGAATAAGAAAATGTTAAAAATGGAAAATCAAAAAGGAATTGTGAATATTAAGTTTTTGTTTAATGTGATTTAAAATATGGTTCAATAATCGACTGACTTTATAAGAAAATGCGATCATTGATATCGATTGTAATAGAAACTCTACCAAATTTTGTGTAGAACTGTGCATATAAACTTTTGAATATCAGAAGTAAAATAGAAAAATAAAAAACAAATAAAATAAATAAAAAGTTTATGGTTAATACTTTTTTCAACTATTTGTAGTACAAAATTTAGTTGTGCTTGCAAATGATAAAAAAAATAAATACAAATACATACATATTATTAAATTAATAAAAACATTTCGTTATTAGATGTCAAATTTTCCCCCCTTTTAGGGGCCATTCACCAGCGATGCCAACTATTTATAACCCAAACGCGCTATTTCCCTTCTTAAAACGCGCTAGAATGCGCTAAGTTCCAACGCGCTAAATTGAATTTAATAAAGGTAGTGTATGTACATACATACATATGTATTTTTTAATACAATTGCTTTTTTAGTAACTCTTTCAGAATTTATAATATTGGGCCTGTCCCTCGATGTCACTCGAAATCGTTCGATCGACAACTTGTATTGCAAACAACAATAACATTAGAAAATTTGTTGTTGTTTTCAATATAAGTATTCGATCGGACGATTTCTAGTGACATCGTGGGACAGGCCGATTGTTTCTTCGAAATTATATCCTACATAACTAAAATCATTACCAAAGAATTGAAATCCTTGGTATTTATTTTAATTTTATTTGTCAAACTTTGCAACAACTTATATATTGGTTTGGAGCATATGCCAAAAATTCGGAATGGAGAAAAACGATAAAGAAGGTTCATATGAATGAAGTTTTCTCAAAGTATACCCGGCAGATTTTTTTTTGTATTTTCATTATTGTTTCCGATACATGTTTGGCAGAAATGTGTAAATTTTAGTGAACTTTGATGAATAAAGTTAGAGGTTAATATTACTTTATTGTAAAAGTAAAAATACGTTTTGTGCGGCATACATAACGTGACCAGATGGTTTTTACAAAAAGCGGGACATGATCGATCGAAAAGCGGGATTTAAAAATAAATATCTTTTGGAAAGCGGAATATGTAATAATGTTCATTAGACCTACGGCATCGGTTTTAATTTTTCATTAACTCTAGGTAGCCCAATTTCATGCTGTGCCTCAGACTTAAGCTCTGTGACACCTCCTCAAATGCTGCAGAATTATTTAAACTTTTTTACAAAATCCCCACTGTGTATCGGCTACTTTAGGCTCCACAGGCAGTATGTATTTAGAAAACACAGTTTTCAACTCAAAAGGACGATTTTCATAGCATCAATGAAGAACGGCTGCGGCTAGAAACTTGAAACTTTGTGTAAGTAACGATTTTTATGATGTGCGTTGTCTTACAAAAAAAGTTCGAATTAGACATGTGGGTGTGACACCATAAAGAAAAAATATTTACTTTGAGATATCTGGAAAACTAACATAGGGAAAAGCTTTAAATTTTGTAGTGATAACTCGGTTGATATTTCAGAATTTAACAAGTAGACAAGATATCTTGAAGCCAAAACAGTAAAAATTTTAAGATTTTTTCGTAAGCAGTAACGCCATTAACGAGAATATTATTATAAAAAGAAGTCAATAATGGAGCAAAATGGCAAAATGAGTGTCAACTCCTAAGAAAATTAAATATTAATTTTTTAATATCTTGCTGTCTGCTACAAACACAAACTTGGAATTTTGCTGATTCTGATTCCGATGATAGAAAATAATTGGGATTAAATAAGTGAGCGTCGCGTCGCTCCTCTTAATTAGTGAAAATGGTTTGAAAGCCTTCATGACTATTTATGTTAATAATGAGAATTATATTCTATAAAATAGAGAAGGTTTGAACTTGCGGTTCAAACGTGCGTGGCACTTATAATATAAAATATTTTCTTTTCATCTCAAAACGTATGTATATGGTGTGTAGTGAAGCACACAAGGTTTTGGTTAGTTAAGCAATAACTACACTTAAAAAAAATATTTATAATGAATTTTTATCAGTTACATTTTAATAAAATATAATTTAAATGATATTGGCAATTTTAAAACTCTAAAAAGCGGGATATAAATTTAAGGCGGGATCGATTTCTGAACAGCGGGGTAATCTCGCCTAAAGCGGGATGTCTGGTCAGGTTACGCATACACCACTTTTCTTAATTTATTTTCAAAAAGTAGCTTTTTGTGCTCCATACGTATACTTTACTGCTGAGAATTTAGAATTTTGTTGTTTTGCTTATTTTTCTTGCTGTCTAGAGAAATAAGTCGATCGTTTAACGCTGACCAAGAAGCCGCCGCTTCTTTTAACTATCGATCCGCTTACACACTTACACAAGAAAAATAAGTACTTGAAGTGAATTTAATATAAAGAATGAAATTAAATGATTTCTGTTATACTCAAACATGCATAATTAAGGTTTATTTTATTTTATTTTAGTGTTTATATTAAAATATTTAATCGGCGACTGCGTCTGGGTGATGATGTTTTTGCTTAACAGTCGCCGTTGATTTTTTTCTTAAGGCACCTTCTTTTTTTAATATTAATTTCTTATAAAATTGAAGCAAAACAAAACAAGAGTTAACTTTACTTCGCATATTTTTGTATGCAGAATTTGACGGAAACGCCAAACTGTGGTATATACAGCAAAACAATACTTATTAAACCTTAAAATAGTTGAAATGGAGCAAAATGATTGCTAAATATCTCAGAAACCATAATTAATTTTGCGAAACATGTTTTAGATTCAGCAAGGATATATTCGAAATATGTATATTCCATACCTAACTCATTTTTTTTTTCAAAATGTATATAAATTTTGAAATACTTTTGCGATTCAAATGCTTTTTGTACGTCAGCTTTCATAGATGCTTAATAAGTTATATAAATTTTTTGGTCACGAGTACGAACGAGTCCATATTTTTAGTTGTTAAATTTCGAAATATTTGCCATTTACAGTATTAAAATGCGTTTTTAATTACAACCACTAATTTAGCTCGTTTTTTATTAAACGCGTTAAGATGAAAAAAGCGCGTTTGGCATAGTTAAAACGCACTAAATATAGCGCGAAACGCGCTAAATTGACATCGCTGCCATTCACATATTACGTCGCGCTGTTTTCGGAGTTTTTATGGATTAGTGTAGTGTCATTGGATTTTTAACGCACGAACGCGTATAAGAAAAATTCATGACTTTTTGACAGCACACAAAAGTAAAGAATCATCAGTCTGCTGCTCCTAAAAGTATGCAGAAAATATTTTTTATTGTTTCTCTTCAGCAGTGTTGTCAGATTTATTTTCAGCTTCCTCGCCAAATTACTTGTCTAATATCGCCATATATCGCCAATGTAATAAAACATTAAATTTTAGCTACAAAAAAATATTTTTATTTTGTAATTACATTACAAATATCGTTAAATTTTAAATTCAGAAGGTAATGTCTATCGTAAGATATAAAAATTATATTCAGGGCAATCATGAATAAAATTCCGCGTGAAATTTTTCCCTGGGAACAATTCCAACTAATAGCAAGTAATAGGGGAAACAAAAAATTCTAATTGGAAAAGGGAGAAATTTCACGCGGAATTTTATTCATGATTGCCCTGATTCTTTAAGAAAAATTGTTTAAGAAAAATTGAGAAGTGTTTACATTAAATACTTAATACTTTGTTAACTGAATTCAAAAATTTTTTGGGTTGAAGTCTACTGACGAGTTCCAAAAGCAGGAACGAAATGCATATAGATAATTGCTAAACCATAAAAACAAGCAAATTTTCGGACTTAATACTTAACAATAACTTATTCCAAAAGATCAATATAAATAGGATAAATTGAACTTAAACATCAAGATCAACATTAATATTTAAATCTTCTGATAAAACTGAAGTCGTACCAGCAGCATCGTCTTGTCTTAATCATGCATTTTAGGCGAGAACTCGTGCAGGCTTTTTGGAGCTTCATTATAAAAATGTTGATTTCAATTTATAAAAGGAAGTTTTCCCCACTGTGTTTCATAAACACCAACTAAGACTTTGTGGTCTATAATTTTGTTTAAAACTTCTTCAATTTCAGAAAAAAATTTTTGACATAAAGAGTTACAACATTTATAATCTTCTGCACGAAATATTTTATATAAAAGAAAAAAATTGCTTATCTAAAAAATTTCATGTTTTTAACATTATTCTATTTCATTGAAATCGTAAAAATGTATCTAAAAATATCGCCAAGGATTTCAAATTTCTCCAAGTAAATCGCCAATCGCCATTTCAAAATTTTCATCGCCAAAAACAAATTTTTGTCGCCACGTTTGGCGAGATATCGCCATATCTGACAACACTGCTCTTCAGTGTTTTTGCTAAACTTTAAATTCCGTTTTCGATTTGAAAATTAAATTTAAAACAAGGTCTTTATTTTGAAGGAAGCTAAATATATTTTCACTTTCGCTTTCGTCTGTACGAATTTACATACACGTAACTTCAAATATATTATTATTATTATTTTTAAATTTTGTTATAATTAAAATTACAATAAACTAAACTAAAGAAAACAAAGCACTAGCAACTACTGGCTGTCGGCTTAACTTTAAATATAAAATGTTGAAAATCGTTAATATTTCACTCAGTAGGAATAAAATTTTGTAATGTAGGGCTTGACATTGATGTACATGCATACTACAAATTATAAATAAAAATATATTATAAGTAAAAAGCAACAGTTAATCAAATTTTTAATTTAAAGTCCGAATTTGTTGACCTTTCCTCTCCTCTTTAGCCACTTTTTTCGAGCTACTGTCTAGACTGATTGAAAAAAAAAACGTTAAATATATGTATGTGTTTGTGTTCTATTTCATAATAAATTAATATTACTATAAAATATCTATTCATAAATTCAATACTTAACCAATCGTTTGCTGCAGACCACAACATCTTCATAATTTTGTTAAACACAAAATATGATGTTGTCCTTCACGGCAACATGAAATTTTTCATTTCAAAATAATTTCACCTGACTAGAAAAAATATTTTATTTAATTCATTTTAAATAAATTTCGTTTCAGTACCTATTTGTTACTAACTAAGAGAGAAAAAATTGTTTTTTCGTCGTTCGCCGGCGTAAGAAATAGAAATAAATCTATTGCTACTTTCGCCGCGTATGACGAATTTCGCCCTACGCCATGATTATGTGCATTTTCATATACACCAATGTGTTTTATTTTTGACGACGAATATTCGCGACCAAAAGTTCGTCGTTCGTCGCAGTTGTGTTCCTAGCATAAAGTGACGCCCAGATTCTTGAAGGACATTTTGGCCGTCTTTTGTCCCGCGAACTATCTGCTTAATGAGGTTCCCATTAAATATCGTCACCTTAAATGCAAACAGACGTAACTACACTTTTATATTTTTTACAGCAGAAGAAAAACGTTACAAAATCAATAACAATAAAGTATTCTTGAAAACTTTGTTCAAAATTTATTTCCTTTTTATACATATGTATATATTTAAGCTTTTATGTTAGTTACGTTCTTTGCAATAAAAAATAGATGCATTCGTAGTTACGTCCATTATAATTTCTTTAATAAAATATTAATTTTTGTTCGCAGCGGTCTAAATAGTTGCGTGAACATGTAGTTTGATAAAATGAACCATAATCAATCAAAACTCCATTTCGAATTTTTGTGTAGTTACGTGTGTTTCCATTCAAGGCGACGATATACACATGTGCATATCGTTACCTTAATATAGAAAGGCCCTAACTCATTATTTTTTTAAAATCGAGATTTTTGCATTTTTCGATACATTAGATTTTCTTCGATCGAAATATACAAAAAACTCGATTTCCAAAAAATTATGAGTTACGGCTTTTCTATATTAAGGTCACGATGTGTAACATGAATAAAATTCCGCGTGAAATTTCTCCCTTTTCCAATTAGAATTTTTTTGTTTTCCCTATTACTTGCTATTAGTTGGAATTGTTCCCAGGGAAAAATTTCACGCGGAATTTTATTCATGATTGTCCTGACCTGAATAAAAAAGTAACATTTTAAATTAATTGGCATACTATGCAAAAATAATACGAAATTCACTTGGCCATAAAAATAGGTGCAAAAAGTAGATCCTGAAAACAAAAGGATAATTGATTCATTTTGCACAAAAATAACATTGAAATAAGCACAACGGGACCTCAAAGGACCCAAGTGGGCTGGTTTTTACTATAAATCGGCAGCCTGTTATAACATTGAAATAGCTAAATTACATCAGTAGCCACTATGTGCTCCATTAGCACAGAGGAGACCAGAGGTGACACGAGCACAAAGTAAGACGGAAGATACTTGTGATTTTGTGGTGTTTTTAGAGGTCTCGCTCACACAGTCATCAAATCCTCTTTACTTTTTCTTTCGCGTGGTATTAGTTTAAAGTAATTACATTTTATTCCTTGTGGTCTCATTCGCAGCCTAGTTTTTGTAAATAAATGGTAAAAATTAATATTTGCGAACGAAAATGCTTAAAACGAAGTCTCTAATCATTTGAAAACAAATTTTAGTCACTTTATTAAATACTAATAATCCTTTTCGCATTGTTTTTTAATTCAATACCACAAATTTCTGTGCTCAAGTGTATTTTCGTTTTATGCTTTGTGGTCTTATTCGTTGTTTGCTTTTTGCAAGTTGAAGTTAAAAATTAATATTTCTGAAGGAAAATGTTTAAAATTGAGTTTGTAAGCATTTGGAAACTAATTTTAATCACTTTTATAATACTAATAATATTTTACACATTGTTTTATTTAGTTCAACACTGCAAAATCTTTCATTTAATTTTGTAAAAATGTACAATTGTTCATTTCACTAAGTATACATTTTCTGTTGTTTGTTTTGATTATTGTACTAAAAATATTCAATAACAAACTCACTATATTTGTCCCTTTTTAACAGAGATCAAATCAGCGGATTTTAGCTTTTTCATAAGTCACTTTCTGCAACTCTGGTCTACTTTGTGCCATTAGTTTTAATGACATTATCTCATTTGTTGGGCATGGAAGAGATAATCTTGCCCCTACTATACATTTTGTATTCCTCTCTCGCTCTTCCTCACTAAAAAATAAAAAGTTGCTGCAACAAAAACTGCAAGTCTGGACCAGCACTAAGAGATGTCTGAATTAGCGTTACCGTTGGTAAATTTCTAAAATGTGGACAAAAAAGTATGGATAACAAAAAGGAGATTCTAGGAGAAAAAGTAGAACTTTAAAAATAATATAAAAAAAAATATTTGAAGTAATTTTTTGTAAAAAAATAGTTTATTAAATCTATGGTAATAATAAAAAACCAAACAATAAGTAATTTTTAATTTTTTTTATAAGGTAAAGTAGAACAAAAAAAATTAAATCTTCTCTAGAAATTAAAATAATGTGTAAAAATGCATTTAGATGTGAGCAAAATCTAGTACTTATGAGAATTTGAATAAAATCTAGTAGATTTCGAGTAGAGTTCCCATAGAAAAGTAATGCCGCGCATGTCACATGGTCAGCTATTTAACATGAACATTTTTAAGGAAATGGGAAATGGGTTTCTTTTCGTGTTTAAGAGCTTAAAGATGTTTTACCATACATTGGCTTGTATTGTTTTAGATTCAAAAAAAAGAGGGTGCCATAAGAAAAATTCAACGGCGACTGCTAAGCAAAAACAGACGCAGCCGCCGATTAAATGTTTTAATATAAACTTATTAAACACTAAAATAAAGTAAAAGAAACATTAATTATGCATGTTTGAGTATAACAGAAATCATTTAATTTCATTCTTTATATTAAATACACTTCAATTACACTTGTTTTTCTTGTAATCGATTGATAGTTAAAAATATTACGGCAGCGGCTTCTTGCTAGGCGTTAAACGATCGACTTATTTCTCTAAACAGCAAGAAAAATAAACAAAACAACAAAATTCTCAATTCACAGCAGTAAAGTATACTCGTACGTATGGAGCACAAAAAGCTACTTTTTGAAAATAAATTAAGAAAAGTGGTGTAAGCGGCACAAAACGTATTTTTACTTTTACAATAAAGTAATATTAACTTCTAACTTTATTCGTGAAAGTTCACTAAAATTTACACATTTCTTCCAAACATGTGTCGGAAGCAATAATGGAAATACAAATAAAATTCTATCGGCTATACTTTGAGAAAACTGCATGTAAACCTTCTTTGTCGTTTTTCTCCATTCCGACTTATGCTCCAAACCAATAATGGGCTGATGATTTGTTAAACTCAATGAAAATTCACTGTCAACTTATGAAAATTATCAAACATTTTGGTTTATTAACGCCAAACTTAGATAAAAATATAATTAAAAGACTTCTTTTAGGCAGAAAACCTAAAAAGATGTGACAAGTTATCAAATAATCATTTTTTAAAACTTCACAGATGTGTAGTCATGTACTTATATCACTTTATATGCTTTGTTCGCATATTTTTGTTAAGATAATTACACATTTTCTAGGGGAAGACTTATACGAGTATTTTTTTTCTCTCAAAAAACAAACTTCAAAAATATTTATTTTTCAAAACAAAAATAATGATATATGTACACAAAAATAGAATGTACTTCCACATTATATATTTATGTACATATATCATTATAAATACTACTTACTCTATACAAGGCACAAAGTTTCCTAAGGTCGGTGTCAACTTTCATCATACGTTTATTGAATTGATAATCCTAGAACAGTTTGAAATTTTGTAATCCGGAGGAGATAATTACTTCATGCAATTACCGAAAAATTCATAATTCTTAATATGGCAACTTTGAAGTGGCATTCTGTGACATTATGCAGAACGGATTAAGCATAGGATTGAATAACAACCCTGCAAAGACTTTCATTGTACTCTTTACCAGGAGGAGGATACTCACATGTTGCTAAACCATCCGCGTAGATGATAGCGTGCTATTAGGAAGCTCATCTGAGTTCAGGTGTCTGGGAGTGATATTAGCCTCAAGGCTATCAAGGCAAGAAAAGCATTAATAGCTTGTAAAGGGTGTTTTTTAGAGTGTCGCAATTTTGAGTTGGCATCACTGCTTTATTTGAGCATCCATTTAACAGCTGATAGTTGGTTTTTGTTTAGTTTGCTTTGAAATTTCATTATGAATCGACTTACACCAGAGCAACGCCTGCAAATTGTTGAAATTTTTAATCAAAATAATTGTTCTATTCGTCAAACTCATCCATTGATATTGATTTTGAATTTCCATTCAAAATTTTATTTTCCGATGAAGCCCATTTCTGGTTGAATGAGTTCTTAAATAAGCAGAATTGTCGTATTTGGAGTGAGGAGAATCCACAAGCTTTTGTCGAAACACCATTACATCCACAGAAAATTACTGTTTGGTGCGCTTTATGGGATAGCGGAGTCATTGGCCCATATGTCTTCAGAAAAGATTGTTGAAAATTGGTGTTCCATATTGCTCATGCTCGGCCACATGGCAGAAATCATATTTAAATATTAATTTCATAAAATTTATTTCCAATAAAGCCCGTTTCTTTGATATTAAAAATATATTTCTTTGTTTTATTATGATTTAAACTTGTGTCACTCTACAAAAAACACCCTTTATATTAAGCACCAAATTCATTTTCTAAATCAATTCAAAGCAAATTTTTGTATCATAAACAAAAAAAAAATAAATACAAACTTAATACTTCGTCACTGTTGGTGCGTGAACTTTTTTGACTCCAGCGAAATAATAAAAACGTATTTCTTCATAGCTTTTAATGGCCTTTCCGAGCATACGATGCCAATTTTGATATTTGCAAACAATTTTAAAAAGTTATAGCCCTATTGTATATCCATGCACATATGGGTTGCGCACCCAAACCTTGAGATGGATATTCACCATGATAGTGGGACTAATCACCACATGGTGCTATTGCTTGGTCGAAAAGGATCTCACTAGCTACGACCAGAGATCGGTTAGAGCATTACTGAGGCTAGCATAATCCTGAATAACAGCGCTCACACCTCTGACGATTGTTATAGAGACTGCTGCCAAGCACAAATTCAACCAATGAGACCAATAATTCCTGACAAGACATTGATCATTTCAGAGCTCCTATCATTTCTCTATCAGAAGTTTATGCCGTTGAGATATGCGCACAATTGTATCCTGACAGGCGGTACCGAGGAGGAGAAATATTAATCTGCTGCCATTAAAGCATAATCGCTCAAAGTGGCACCAGAGTGCGGAACATTAAAGCACTTCATACTCTGCTGGGTTCCCAGACACGTTGGAGTTGAAGAAAAGGAAAACACAGAAAAACTGGTCAGAAGGGAGGCTAGCACAGCCATTAACGTACCTAAACCTTTTTGATATAAATATAGAGATCAGGAATACCAGGGAACACGTCCGGTTCAATCTCCTTGGATCGAGGCATGGAAAGCTAATGATTATAACGTATAGCAAAAAATCGTTTCAGTGCTCTCATGTCCTTAAATAAAAATAATTTAAGAATGTTCACAGGCTTCCTCACAGACTGAGAAATCACCTAAACAGGTTTGTCATTGAGATTAAAAGCCTGTGCAGATTCTGAGTTTATGATGATGCAACTTTAGATTATATTCTGAAGTACTATGGAGATTTATGATCCCTGAGATTCCTCAGGAGATCAGGTCTAGACGAGGTGCTCTAGTAAATGGTAAGCAATACAATAGATCTTTGCGGTTGCAGCGTCCTGTGACTCCAGTATAATTAATAGTTCGTTCATTCATTCAAATTAGAGCTGTGCCAAATCGTTCATTTAAGTGATCGCTCATTTTCGTTCATTTTGTAAAAAAGAACGAGTACGTTCATTTCGTTCATCCGCTCTTTTCAAGAAAAAGAACGAAATGAAAAAACAAACAGCTGATTCGGTCAATAAAAAGAGACAAATGCAATGTTTTTGTTATTTTTTGGCAAAATGATCAAAACAAACAAAATAACACAAAGGAAAAGTCAGCAAGTAAATTTTTTTTTGCAATATTAAAGTATTTTTTTGTGTGACATAAAATAAGGAATTTGGAAAATATTAATAGCATTAAGAAGTGTCCAAGATGTGTTTTTATTTTGCCACAATTAAGTCTCTGCTGGTAAATAAATCTATGGCCAATGAATAAAAGTCAAAAAGCGGGAGCGAAAATAACTTAATTACGTATGTGACAAGTTAAAGCAGTTTCAAAAATTCATAATGGTAACACTGTTACTAAAAGTAGATAAAAAGGCAAATGAAAACGAGAAAATGACAAAAAAAAATCCCACATGAACGATGAAAAAGCAAAACAAAACAAAAAAAAAGACCCAAGCAAGGACCCAAGTGCGCTCGGTCATCGGGGTCGTTCATTTCGTTCAATTTATTTTTATGTGTCAGTACTACTGAACCAAAACAGCTCAGTAAAATGACCGGCTCACTTCGTTCATTTGAGTGATTCGTTCAATTTTACTCGTTCGTTCATGAACGACACAGCCCTATTCAAATACGAGTATGTCCAGCTAAGGAAAAAGAACTATGCACCAATTATTCCGCCGAATCCTGAAAAGGCACTAAGAAATAAGAGAAGGCACCATTTCTATATTAGGTGCTAGTAAGAGCTATAAAAAGCTAAAGGATCAGTTAGCCGACTGTAATGGAAACTAACTGCAACGGTAGGAAACAGCTGATCGATATTGTTATGTGAAAAGTAATGGAAATGGTTATAGAGATGTAATGTAACGTAACCTACTTTTCGTATAAAAATATCGATCAGCTGTTTCCTACATTACAGTTACATTGCATTATGAATTAGTTGATCGATATTGTTGTATGAAAAGTAATGTACAGATTCTTACATTCCGGTTATATCTCTATAATCATTCTCATTACTTTTCACACAACAATATCGATCAAAAAAAAAAAATATATATACATACATACTTACATACATAATATGTATGTATGTTGTTTCGACAATTCCAAAACTGTGTCCTTGGTATAATTTTCTTTTGAATTTGCCCATTTGCATGCATGCATTTTGAATGACTAGTCCGAGATCTAGAAAAATAAAATTTTTCATTTTTTTTTTGTTAGGTAGGACGGTTTACATTTTCTCTAACGCTAAAAATATTAAATATTGCATCAGACTCTCAGCGTTGAAGATAATGCACTAGTACAACATATCTAAATATAAAATCAGGTACAGGCAAATGTACCGCTGTTACTTATTTTATTGTTTTTATTTTCAAGTAAGACGACACCGATTTAAAATTACATACATGTGTACACTTAAGGCAAGATTTCATCAGCCGGCTTATTTTGCATGTCCACACCTAAAATATTAAAAATAATTTCATCACTGCAGAGAACTCAAACGGTTGCTAAGCGAAAATAGGAATTAAAATACACATGTATGCACGCACATGTTGTGTGTATGTACATATGTATATACAAACATTTGTACATCCACACAAACAGACTTATGTTTACATAAAAACGCATGTACCTTATGTAGAGCTCTGGAAATATGTATAACGTAACAGCTGATTCAAAAATAAACCCTCTTTTCCTATTTTTTTCATTGTCACTTTTCATGAGGTGACCAAGTAAGAGCGATAGGAAAATAAATTAAAATAAAACAACAACAATGGGAGATAAGATATAATTTGAAGTTACACATATTCACTTTCTTTTGTATGACATAGTACATGATTCAAATGTCCGCCTGGGCCATTATTTTAACCGGTCGTTTAAAATGTTGACGGGTCAGGCGCTATACCCCGGCAATAGCATCTTCAATATTTGCCTGGAAGTCGTCCAAAGCAATTGAATTGTTAACATAAGGACTTTACATAACCCTAGAGAAATTATTAGAGAAATGTGAAGTCGTTCACATTAGACGTCTTGTTGGGAACCGCACTTCGGATATATCGATGTCGAGTTTCGGGGCACAAAAAGTATGTTAATCACCCTTATCGACTGAAGTAGCCGTAGTCGAATTTAAAATAGTATGTTACCGTGTAACATTTTCGCCTACGACAGTTTTGTAGAAATACAATAAAGTAAGAGATTACACCATTTTAAAGATTCATGAGGCAGCCTGTCATGAAAACTGTCAAAAAATAAAAAAATAAAAAATAAACAAACAGGCAAAATTAAAAAAACATTTCAAAAACTTATTGCCAATTATTTTAGAATTATTTAAAGAAAAGTAAGTGCTGTGGAACGTAGCATTAAGAAAATAGTTAAGACAGCAAGAAAATATGAGCAGCTGGTGAACAAAACCAGACTAATCTTGGTAACTGGTTTTTACAGGACAGGCAAATTACTGAACTACCTCGATAGAGACAAGCAAGGAACAGTCAGTTTTCGTTACTTTTTAAGGTAGGATCGTACTGGTTTTGAATGAAAATATTTCGTGACTTCATAAGTTTGTAGTTGGAGAGCCCGAAAAAAAATGAAAAAAAAAATAATTTACAGAGGACGAGTCTAGTTTTGTTCGCTAGCTCCTCAAATATTTTCGTAAATTGTTATTGAGTTGTAATGCTTATCCTAAAATCTTTAAAATTAAGAAAAAAAAAATGTATTTTTTAATAAAATCAATTATTTTTTGCAGCCATACGTTTTAATTCCTTCTATTTCAGTATTTTGTTTTTTTATTATATTTGCTTCTGGCGTTATCAAAATTCTTAACGACAACTTTTTGCAAGTTTGACAGACAAATACGCCAAAAGCGGTGCTGTTTAATCGACTCTTTAGTAATAGATTTGTAAAGAGTCGTGTATATGCAGGCGTTTCGCGCAAATAACGGCAACATTTCATAAAAACGCCAACCACAATAAGGGTGAATATCTAGGATCACTTTTGGTAAAAGTATCGCTTGCGTCATTTCTGAATAAATAAGGTCACATGCCATAGACCGCACCAAAATCCTAGCACTTAAGGCTAGGATTCACTATCCTACACTATCGTGCGATTTTTGAGAAATTACAACCCTGGTATGAAGGAGCCTATGAAAATTTTCAGAAGACAATAACAATTCATCAGATCAGGATTGTATTTTTTCGTAAGACGTGCGATTGCGTGTAATAGTGAGTCATGGCCTAAAGCAGAATATTTGCGGATTGTGTTCGCTTTAGAGTTATGCATAATAGTTGATTTTACTAAATTGAACGCAAGATCATATTAGTTTTCTTTTTGTTATTGCTCTTGTTGACTCATATGTGTTAATTTAAACATCAATTGTGACGTTTACCAACCATATGCAAGGAACGGTGAACTTTAAAAAGACAACCATGGTAACAATGGTCAGAATCGTTAAATTTACTGAATCGGTCAACTGAACTAGTTCGTTCAAGAACTACATATCTCTAGTTCGTTTTACTAAATGTGATTTTTTTTTTTTTGCTATAGCCGCTGAATCAAAAATTAACCTTGACCGGGAAGATAGTTGCTTCAAGTTGTGTGTTTTACAACCGATACAGAATTTCTACGCGTTTGGTAAACGTGAAAAGAAGCACGTTAAAATATCAAATTTAACTAGATATTTTGACAAGAAAAACTTATCTGGTCACCCTTTATCTGCACATAAATAGGTACATACGTACATACATACTCGTATATGTATGTATATTTAGACATAGTATGTATATACTACATTGGCTTATGCACTTATGTATGCACCCAGGCATACAAAAAGAAAAAATGAACCTGCTACAATATAAACACATAGTCATGTTTTAGACTTGGCAGTTTTTCTTGAAGCAAGTCTGAGTTTATGGGAGAGAGGGGAAAGAAGAAAGAAGAGGGGTAACAACAGCAAAATTGAACAAGAAACCGTCTGAGTGTAAACAAACGAGCAATTTTAAAAGAGAATTGAAGAGAACTGATTCAAAAACTGCCAAGTCTAAAACAAGGCATACATACATACAGTATATATCGCTCATTTACTTCAATAGAGTCACAACTCAAAAAAAAACTAGTTTTGCAGAAAACGCCTTTAAAGTTTTCAATTTACATACAACGCAATGAAGAAATGAAAAAATATTCTTTTCTCACGAGGTGGTAATACAAGCTATTTATATGAAATTTTTACACAAGATAAAATACAAAATGCCGAATTATATTGCATTATTAACTCAAAAAACTCATTTATTTTAGTTATGACACTATTGAAGTAAATGAGCGATATGTATACATATAAGCCGCTGTTGTTTACAAAAACGTAAGGAGAATGGAGGCTAAGTTAGTAGACTATAATGAAATGTAACTGCAACGGTAGGGAACAGCTGATCGATATTGTTATGTGAAAAGTAATGAAAATGGTTATAGAAATGTAATGTAACGTAAACTACTTTTCACATAAAAATATCGATCAGCAGTCGGCTAACTGAGCTTTGAGACTTGATACAAGTACTGTTAGCTAGAGTGCAGGCTGTCAATATTGGCCATTTATCCCAAATTTGGTTCATATAATATTTACTTGTTTATTTACTTGTTTATTTACTGGGATATTTAATCGGTTAATCGTTAATAGATTAATTAAATGTGCCCTTAATTATGAAAATGGTCTAAGCCATATGCATTTTTGCTGCGAAATATTAAACAAATCTTGAAGAAACTTTAATAAATATTTAATAAATATTAAGTAAATTTATATTCATGGAGACTGGAAGCACTCAAAATTAAAATCTTGCCGAATTAAAAAATATTTTTTGTTTTGCTCAAATGTAATCCACTAAATATTTCGACCAAAGAAGAATATGACTTAGACCACTTTTATAATTAAGGGAACAAATATACATTCGTTTATTTGAAAATTATCTATTAAATCGATCGTCGTTCGCCGCAGCAGTGTTCCTGGCATAACCCATTATTTTTGTTTAGAGAAGTTCAAATAAAATGGGGTAACAGGTTGTCAGATGTGGCGTTTGGCGATGAAAATTTTGAAATTTCAATTAACTTGGCGATATTTGAACTACTTGGCGATATTTTTGGTTATATGTATATAGTATATTTGCAATTTTTAATAATATAGAATAATTTTAATTGAAATTTTAGTTAATTTTAATTATTATTGTTCGAACTTTATTTGTTTCTATATTTATGATGATTTGATCAGGCTAAAGTTCGAGTCGCTTTGTAAGTTAAATTACATGTGATAATTATTAATGAACAAATAACACCAACATTAGTTGTAAATATTCTGACAAACGGAACAACCGGCTGTTTTCGAGGGCCACTACACCGCCATCATCAAAGTTCTTTGTGTTTGGTCCACTGTGTGTGGTGTCACTTGATGGAGATTTCTTCTTTATATACGCAACTTTTATTGCAAATGAAATATGTGAATTGTTTTGATTCATCGTGAAAGTTAATTTTTACCATCTCTAAATTTACAACAGTGTCGTTTGTTCTTTACCAATTATGCACATGTAATTAACTAACAACTAACAAGTTTTTGTTCTAATTAAGACAAACTTATTTTTTATTTATTTTTTTTTAATTGAAATTTATTTGCTGGTGGTTAAGCATTGTCTATATGCATTCCATTGGTGCTTAGCCAAATCATCAGTAGACTTCAACCACACATTTTGCACATTCACAAACCTCTTACCTTATGCACAGACTTTTGAAAACCATTTGAAAATTCACAAATAATAATATTTTTGAAAATCCCAAAAGAAAAATAAGCGTAGTGTGCTTACCGAATAAAAATTTAATTTATACTATTTAGACTGATCTTTTGGATTTTTTATACGCATATGGTAAATATAAATACCCTGAATGAATTAAGTCTAGCGGGAAGCACAGGACACTGCGACCAAAGTAGATCTATTGTATCCCCTGCCAGGTGCTAGAGCACTTCATCTTGACCTACTCCCCTGATGAATCTCAGGATTGCCAGTGGGTCCAGAGTTGGCAGTTCCCAATCCTCCAATAGGTGCTTGCCCAATTGGCCATATCTTCTGTGGCTTAACGCTTCACAGTCCTTCAGAATATGCTCTGGAGTTTCATCTTCGTAATAACAGAATCTGCACAGGCTGTTACTCTCAATGCCAAGTCTGTTGAGATGTTTTCTCAGTCTACAATGGCCTGTGAGGAAGCCTGTGAACATTCTTAGATTGTTTTTACTCAGGGACATGAAAGCTATGAAACGATTTTAGTTATACGTTCCAATCATTAGTTTTGCATGTCTCAATCCTGGAAGATTGAGCCACAGGTTTTCTCTATTACTCTTAATTTCCGTCGATATATCTTCCCGTATTTTGTCCAATCCGAGTCCACAAAACGGTTCTGGTCCGACCATGGGTGTACTAGCCCCCCTTCTGTCCAATTTCTCTGCATTTTCATTTCCTAACACACCGGCGTGTCCAGGAACCCAGCAGAGTGTGACCTTATTCATGCTGCTTAGCTGATTTAGCCCAATGCGACATTCCCACGCTAACTTAGAGGTAAACTCATATGAGCTGAGCGCTTTGATAGCAGCCTCACTATCCGAGCAAATGGCTTTTCTTTTCTTCGGTAGCCCCTATTAAGATTGAATTGTGCGCATCTTTCAATGGTATAAACTTCCGATTGAAAAATGGTGGGAGATTTTCCCAACGACTCATGGTAGTTGGTCCTTGGTCCTACAACTCCCACACCAGAACCTGTCGGCATTCTGGAACCATCAGTATACCACCTGATGATGTAATTTTCAAAGGAATACCTGGGTTCTACTTCCCCTCATTCCCTTCTATTGGCCAGAACAGTTTCAAACCTCTTATCGAAGTCATACACCTTATTCATCACGTCAGAGGGTTGCGCAAGTAGGGAAAATCGTCTTGCCAGCGATGATTGCTCCCATTGGCTAATTAGACCGTCCCTGTCTGTGCTTTTCCCCGCGATGCTTATTATTTTCTGTTTGGCAGCACCCTCTATCACAATCGTAAGAAGTGTGAGTTCAATGAGAACTTCCATAGCCGCCGTAGGACACGTCCTCATAGCCCCTGTTATACAAAGGCATGCTATCCTCTGTAATTTCTCTAACCGATTCCTATATATATAATACCCTACTATGTTATATATATAAATACCCTACTTGTATTATAATCTGAAACGGCCTTTACTAAATACATCTTGCATATAGTTTTCGAATAGAGCAATAATTTTTCTCGTAGAAATTTGCACAGCTCACATTTTTATTTTATATTAAAAAAAAATTTATGTACATTTTACTGCTTGTTTATGGTTATCGAAGGAATTCTTTCTATCTTACATTTACAATTGAAACAGACAGATTTTTATAATTTGGTTTTGTTTTAAATGAAATTTTTAGAATGAAAAATTTCGATAAACAGGGTATTAGTGTTTAAACAGACGATGAAAAACGTATCAACTTTAAAAGAGAACCTAAACAATTTCATCGTGTAAATTTTGTCATACAATCATTCAAACGAACTTTTGTAATATAAAAAAAAAAATCAATGACAATTTTGATATTAAAGTAAAACAGGATTATACTAAAAATTTCTTATAGGTATGAATGAAAATAAATTTGACTGTCACTTACACCATTTTAAAAGTATGTGTGTCACAAAAGTCTATATGCTACATTTATGAAATAACGTGTACTTTTAATTACCCATTTTCCCGGGAAAATCTCAAAAATATCACTGGAATATTAGCTAGACATTTCCCGCCCGGGAATTCCCGTTTCCTAAACCCTAATTGCGAACCCTACTTATTTTGCATCGTCTATACACATTGAGTCAAGGAGAGTCGAAATAAAAAACGTCATAAATGTTGCTAAGTATGAGTTCGATGAGCACTTCAAACTTTCGAGTGGATGTGAAGTTTTGCAACATTGCAATAAGCATGAGTTCGTATAAGTACAAGAAATTATAAGTCATGATTGAACTTTACTCACTTGTTCAGTACTCACTGCCGTTCACTGATATGTAAGTATGTACATACATATTTGGGATTTTAAAATAAATTTTTAAGTAAAATGCAAATAATTTTTTTATTCATTATTTTATTATCTCGTTATTGGACATATAAAATAATTAGATAATTAGTAGTTAGTACCCATTACAAAATCTCGAAAAGATTTTGCTGCGATGATATGTAGGCGATGTAATTCAAGCAAGCAATTCCTGCTTTTACACTGATACACTGATAGAAAACCTCACCCTATCGGAAATTAAGTTAACTTTAAACTAACTTTAAGCTAACTATTTCGCAACTAGTACTGACTGGCACTTGGATTACTTTTCAATGTAATCAACTGACTATTTTAACATTGCGATGTCCTAGGCAGTAGTCAATTGTCTCACTCTGCATTACTTTCAGCTAACTTAAAGTTGGCTTTTTTAAATCACCTGGTAGTCAGTAAATTAAAAAAAAATGTTTGGGGTTCGAACATGTATCATCACACGTTGTGTACTCAACGCGCTAAAATAATAACAGCAAAATGTTAATATAAAACTGGAATGAGTTTCAAAGTAGCTTAGAATAAATTTGTTGGCTCTCACCAAATTCGATTAAGTACTCAACTTAAGAATTAATTTTGGGTTTGTCCTGGATGACTTTGCAGTTAGCTTTTAGTCGGTCTAAGAAAAGTTAACTATAAGTTAACTATTTTTGTAGTTAACCACACATTCTCCGACAGAGCATCTACGAATTACGCACACATACACACATGCATACCTAGCGGTCAAAAGATTTTCTTGGTGCAGCCCTTATTAAAGGCCTGTTTAGAATTTTTTTGATTCACGCATTCCTCATTCTCTTCTATGAGAGGGGAGTAAAGAAGGAGTAACATGTTTTGTTTTATTTTTTTTCCAAAGAAAAAGCAAAATCCATTAATTTGAAGGCCTTTTAGAATCGTTGGCGAAAGATGCAAGTACAGAAGGCCTACATCGCAATGACAACGCGTGTAAAAAAGATATGAGTATGGAATGGAGCGAGCAGGCCTTGTACATCTAAAAGAAGGGGTACAGAGGACTTCTAGAAGGCATCCTTACTCCTTCTTTTTCCCGCTGGGTATGTATGTACATCAAGAGTGTCCAAACTGCCATCAGAGTGCCGAACATCAATCGGCTTCTTATACAAATGAATACACATACGCGAATACATTTCTCTCAGTGTTTGTTCTCTCAGTGGCCAATCTTGATGTACACCATGATACAATAATACAGGTAACCTCGAAGCGCCAGCTGATAGAGTTTGTTTCGTGATGTGATCTGCCAAATGTTGTTTACGTTTTACCAATACACGCGTATAGTGCCTTATTAAAGCTGTACTAAAGCAAACAAGCTTTGCAAACACAAGAGAAAACGCAAGTACATGTCTCTGGTTTTCTCTTGGTTTTTTGACAGTTGTCATCACAAAACAGCAATAAAAAGCCCTGTTGTTTTATTTATTCTACATTTATTGTAGATGTACACCTTGAACGCGATAACATTAAAAATGGATAAATTAATAATTAATTTATTCTTCGACTCAGATGAAACCAAAAATAAAATAAAATTATCTATGAAATTGACCAAATAAAACAGTTTTGAAATGTGAAAAAAGAAATTTATTGCTAAATAAATAAATAACAAATTAAATATGCACTTACTCATCCATTGCATCAGCCATTTTAATGATTAGTGTTTGATGCTTTTTAGTGCCCTGCATAAAGCCATTTGAAAGAACTGTCAAGGCATGAAGCTTTTTCAAATGCTTTGCTGTAGTGAAGTCTTGAAAAACAAACACTGACAGATACTGTTTTCAAGACATTTGTTTAAGTTTTATGTATCCAAGTAAAGAAGCAAATACTTCGTGACGAAAGAATTTGTCTTTGTATGCTTCATCCTACTCATGGGCCCGTATACAAACGTCATGCATATACAAACACACACACACGATGACATAAAATACTAAAATTTAGGACAAGTACATTTTTAAGTCATTGCCTGATTTAGCAATTTCATAAATTTTTTGCGATATAGTTTTAGCTTTAGCGAGTTACATAATACGGGGGCAGGAATGGAACGTACAGTTCTATACTATACGAGGTTTGTTCAAAACGTATCGCGAATTTTGAATTTTCGCGGTTTACGTACATATATTCGAATTTTGATTATTTTGTGGCGTTACGTTGGTACTCATGTCTCTCACTTATGCCGACAATTTCGGCCATTTTGAATGGTCAGTTAATTGTTGACAGATGCTTTGCTTGCACGTGTTTTGGCTCGTCTTCGATTTTTAACTATTAAAAAAAAATGGAACAAAGAACCTGCATCAAATTTTGTGTGAAAAACGAAATTAAGTGCGCGGATGCATTCCGAATGTTGACTGTGGCATACGGAGAAGCTACCTGGTACAAAATGTTCTCAGAAGGCGGAGAAGATGTGGACGACGAAGGGCGTGCCGGACGCCCGAGCACTTCAACAACATACGAAAAATTTCATGGAAGTGAAGAAAATGGTATTGGCCAATCGTCGAATCACCATTCGAAAAGTTGCTGAGGACCTAGACATATCGATTGGCTCGTGCCATTCGATTTTTATTAATGATTTGGGCATGAGACGGGTCGCCGTGAAATTCGTACCAAAATTGCTCAATTTTGACCAAAAAGCATCGCATGAACATTGCTAATGAGCTGCTGGACTCTGTCTACGGCGACCCAAATTTTCTCCAGAGGGTCATAACTGGTGACGAATCGTGGGTTTATGGTTATGACGTGGAAACCAAAGCTTAATCATCTTAATGGAAACTGCCGCACGAACCCAGATAAAAATCGAAGACGAGCCAAAACACGTGCAAGCAAAGCAGCTGTCAACAATTAACTGAACATTCAAAATGGCCGAAATTGTCGGCATAAGTGAGAGACATGAGTACCAACGTAACGCCACAAAAAAATCAAAATTCGAATATACGCAACCCGCGAAAATTCAAAATTCGCGATACGTTTTGAACAAACCTCATATATTACCTTTTACTAATACACAGAATAGATCTATCCTTTTCTTAATTTTTATCATTTTATTTCAAAATTTCCTACCAACAATTTGTAATTTCTTTGTTTATTTTTTCGCGTTTCGTAAACTGGTTAATTGTAGTCAATAAAATAAAATGTTTTTTTTTTTTATTTTTGTTGCAGATTGTGCAGGTATGATTATTCATTTAAAATACTTAAATATTATTGCACTTGGATTGAATAGATAAAGCAAGAATTGTATTGAACTTTTATGGTTGTTTAAAACATTTTAGTATAGAAAAATTAAGCAACAAGAAATTTGTGTAAAGGGATTGATTGCTACACTTAGAGTAGAGATAAGAACGTGAGTAACTTTTACCTCACGAGGGTAATGCACGCTCACATGAGTGGTAAAAAATTAATCACAATCCACGCTCATTAGAAACTCCAAAAAAAAAACTGTAGAGCGAATTGAAAAAAAAATGTTTTGAGCATTAAATTTTATAGAAAATTTGTTTGATAAATTACTGAGGTGATTAACGTCACTTTTCACAATGTATGATTAAGAGTTAACGTGAACTTCAACTGCCAATTATTCATACAAAACTTGTCGTTAAAGTGCCTGTTAGCTTTTAATTGTACATTGTGAAAAAGGCCGTAATTATGAATTGTTCTTCGACTATTCCTTAAATCGGTATTCTGCAGCTGTAAGACGGTCGAAAATGCAACTCTGCAGTATAATAGGAGCAAATAAACGCAAATATAAATCATAACAAAAGAATTTTACTCATGAACGCCAAGTGTTTAAGAGCTTGAACACGACGATTTTTAGATGTTTTACCATACAATGGGTAGTATGAATAAAAAAAAAGTACATATTTCCTTTTTACATTAAAAATTTGTTTTAAAACCCCAAATATGTTCAAATATGAATATTGTGTTTTAAAACAAATTTTTAAGTAAAAAGTAAATACTTTTTTTTTATTCATACTACCCATTGACTAGTTTTGTTAAACATCTCAAAAAGTTGTTTTGGATTTAAACACTTCGATAAACACTTAAATGGTGTATGTTCAGTGCTTTTTTCATAAGTCTGGCAACCTTGTGTTGTTATTAAATGGCGGCGCGTGAAAAAATTATTTGATACACAATAATTCCTTAAACAATTTTAAATTATTTACAAAAACAGATGTTGTTTAAAAATAATAAAGCAAATAAAACACATACTCGTAATTGTACGAAATTTCTTACAAACACAATAATTTTTTGACAAAACGTCAACCTTAAACATCTCAAATATAGTGTGAGCGGTTGTGTTTAGTTTTTAAAAAACTCGCCTTAAACATGTTTAAAAACATAAGTGTCAACATAGTATTAATGTGAATAAAGTAACTGGAATAAAAATTATTCGAATTGAATAATTTACTCGTAAATGACTAAATCTGTGCGATAAAATTATTCGCATTCCTTATAGGAGTCTTCATTGGTCATTGTCGGGCAGCAGGTAGAAAAGTGGCATCCCAAAGCTTTACAGGCTATGAGGACATAAAGGGGAACAAAAAACACTGCAATACATTATGTGTTATTCCCCGAAGCTACAACACCACATACTTAAGTGGCAGAGTGGCGGTTTCCATGCGGAACTAAAAGACATCACGGAGTCTAAACTCGAAGATATCAGCGGGTTCTTCATGGATTTCAGGTGGCTCAATGACAGGTAATTTGTGCATTGATTCTCATCTAGTCTGGGCAGGGGGAAATTGTGAAGGCATTCACAATCGTTCTAAAGGTCTCCAAGTAGAAGTGCTTAGGCAGTACTCTCCCTAACCTTGTAGTTTAAGTATTAAATTTTTTTCAATAAAGTTTTGGCTTTCTCTGCGTAAAAAATTTAAAAATCTATCGGAATGGAGCCCTACCAAATGCCGCTATTAGAATTCAAAATTTCATGCAGTTTTTTTACAAATAAAAATTTAAAAAAAATTAATCGAATAAAGACTCTCAATAATTTAATCGAATTAAGAATGAAAGTTATTTCAATCAAACGAAAATCATTCGAGTAAAACTATTCGAATGGAATTTTTTAATCTATTCGAAAAGTATTTGTAATTTCGTATATGTTTAACGCAAATCATTCGAAAAGTATTCGATTATCATAAAAGTTAATTTTTTATTAATTTTGATTAAAAAATATGGCAATGTTCTTGTTCAAAATCGTCGTAGTCGAGGTCGAAATCACATTCGACATTCATAATTAGTCCCGATATTTAGTAAAGAATAATATAAAGAGAAAAAGTAATGAAATTCAACCGCGCGTTGTACTTTAACTGACAAAAAAAACTTCCAATGTGTTGGGGTTTTATAGTTTTTTTTTTAACAAAAATTGATTTAACAAAAAATTATTTAACAGAATAAAGTTATTTGAAAAATAATTTAAATAAAGTTTTTAAATGGGATTATTCCAATGAAGTTATATAAAAAAATTATTCGAACAAAATTGACCAGATAAAATTATTCGAATAAAATTTTTCTGCGAAAATAAGTTGTATGTATGTACAATACTTAAGGGAAGTTTGTTTTTACCCGACTGCGCGACGCAAAGAAGGGCAATGTGTTTATCAGCCTATATACGAAGGGGGATCAAAAACACAGTTTTTTTTTTTGCTAAACAAAAATTTATTTTTCAACATAATCTCCTTTTAACTCAATACACTTAGTTCAACGTTTCTCCAGTTTTTGTATCCCTTCCAAAAAATAGAATTTTTCGAGGTCCTTAAAATAGGCATTTGTTTGGTCAAAAATTTCATCGTCCTGGTCCTGGTCATAAATCGGTCTAATAATAATAAGTTGACATAATATTCGCCGTTTATTGTTTTTTCCTTTTGAAGGTAATCGATGTGGATTATCCCGCGTGCATCCCAAAAAATTGTTGCCATCACCTTATTGGCCAACAAACTTACCTTGGCCTTCTTCGGAGCAGGTTCACCCGGAGAAACTCATTGTTTAGACTGCTGCTTGGTCTCCGGAGTAAAGTAGTGGATCCATGTTTCATCCACAGTTACAAAATGCCACTAAAACTCATTCCGGATTGCGGTTATAACACCATATCGCGGATTTTTTCGACATTTTCGGATGTACTGACCTCAATTGGCCGTCCAGAACGTTCAGCGTCATTTGTACTTGTGCGACCACAACGAAAGTTAGTAAACCAGTTTTTTTACCATTGAAATCGATGGTGCAGAGTCCCCATAGAACTTATCGTGCTTTTCCTTGGTTTGATTGATGGTTTTTTTTTCGCAAAAAATAATGTTTAATGAGCACTCGAAATTCGATTTTTCCATTTCTAGAAAAATACACGAGGTTGTATGTTTTGAACAGCTGTTAAACGCAAATAAATGACGACACTTGCTCAAAATTTGACAGTAGTCTATTAACAGGTGTTACTTGATAAGAGCAGTGTTGCGTTTCATATAACTACGAGGGAAGTATGAAAAGTTACAGACTTATTGATCCGCCCTCGTGTGTATGTATGTGTGCTTCTTTGCGGTCTTATATAAACCGAACGCGTGGACCGATTTTAATGATTCTTACGTCAATCGATTTGTCTTAATCCCGGGAGTGTCACTAAAGATATGACAGTAGTAAAAATTCAATATGGCGGCCAACAGACGCCATTTTGTAAATACGAAAAACAATAAAAAGTCGGCGAACTACGAGTATATCAAAATGATTTTTCATTTCGAATGACCATTTAGGATATTGAACGGTTCAAAGTTGGTCGCAGTCGGGTTTTTTGATTTTTTTTTTAATTACTATTTGTGTAGTGATGCATTGAAAGATCAATTTTTTGAGTACGATTAATCATATTAATGTCGAGACCTATTTTTGATTTAAACGTAAGCGATATATAGTAAAAAATTAACTTTTTTGGTTAAATTTAAATTTTATGGACCTATCCATAGTTAAGAATTATCAAAATGCCAAAATTGTTCTCATAACTTTTGAAATACGGTTTGGACAAGTTTTACGTGTGTAAAACTTATTCAAATAAAAAACATTCTTTGATTTATTAATGGGTTTATCCCTAATGGATGTACATTGTACATGTGTACATAATTTCTTTTAAAATTTTTAACCAAAATTTCGGTCTTTCAAGAATTAAATATATTTTGGAGTAAGAAATAAAAAAAAAAATTTTCCTGTGGCAGCATTTTAATACGATAGGATGATACATAGCAAGACATCGTTGTGTATTCACATTAAAGATGAGCGATTTTTTGAAACCTGTTACTTTTTCACAGCGATTGAAAAATCACTAATCACAACTGTGACTGAATTTATCATGTAACAGGTTTTGGAAATATAGTTCTTTCATACAAATTGTGAATATTCTTGTATGCTTACTTTACAGTATGAATGAATTTTTTTTATACCTTCACCGTTTGCCGATAAAAAATTGTCAAATCGTGTCAAATCGTCTTTTCTGGCAACTATATATAGCTCTCACATTGTTATATTTGCAATTTTACTGTCTCTCTGATATTTATCAAAATACCAATACTAATAAATACTTTTAAAGCAGAAGAGCTGAAATGTGTTAAACCGTGATCACAGCCAGTGTTTAATTTTAATACTGCTCTTCTTAATAGATTTTGTCAAAATAACAGAACTGCTACAAACAAAATACTGCTAAACTAAGACCACAGTCACAGTTTAAAAGAACAGCGATTTAGAAATCACGTTCACAATTATTAAAAAATCACAGTATCGCTCAACACTAATTCACATCAATGCATTTATTGCGTACATTATTACAAATAATATATTTCTTGTTGCCATCGGCTTTGTTAATAAACGTCTCTTTATACCTACATATAATAATCATGCGAAAAAAAAACATCTCTTGCCTGGTTTCTACCAAATCGAATTTTTTTTATTAATTAGGAAATTCTTGGTTGTAGAAACGAAGAGAAAACAATTTCAGACCTAAGGAGAAAGGTAGCAATGGAAAATTATTAACACCTAAAACAATTTTAACCAAACTACCTGCTTAGTTTTTATTATCTACTGAGTGAGACTAAATACTTTAAACATTTTCCCACAACGGTCATATTTGGAATTTCCATTCTAGTACAATGTTCTGTGCTTTTAAAAAGAAAACCCTAGGAACTTAAGAAACTATTGTACGCACATGTTCCAAACTAAGATTTTTAATAAAATTCCATATATTTTTTCTGCCTTATTCATAAAAAATATTTCAGGTTTATTAAGCGCTTATTTGACTTATTTCTATGGAAAATTTGTCAAAAAAAAAACTGTAATAAACCTAAAATGTTTTTTATGAATTAAACCGTTAGAATATATATATGTATACATAAACATATTTACAACTTCTGTCACATTGACAAAACTGCAACAAAAGTAAATACAAAAAAAAATGTCATGAGAAAATAAACAAAATTCAAGGCGAATTCATATTGCTCAGGTGACTATTTTCGCCGCTTGTAATTTGAATATCCCTTAGATTTCAATAAAAATTTTTCAGTGCATTTTTGTGACATCGCGTTGCATCGTGTGCAGATACAAAGTTACGAAATATTGCAATCATGAACATCAACTTTTCTTAATACATTTCGACGTCGTTTTGAAAGGATGTGGCTTGTCAATGTTTGGTACTGCGGCGGCGTTATGTAACACTACACTTAGTTCGAAGACAAAGCAATTGACGATTTGGAAGTCAGTCATTCCAAGTATGAATTTTTCAAAGCGACTTAAGGCGAGTCTACCGTATGCATACATATAAATAAATATTTGTTGGACTTTTTTTATTTTGTTATAAAAATTCAGCTACATAGATTATATTTTGGAGCTATTGGGGTAACAAAAAAGTGTTGTTGTTTTTGTTTTGCATTATTGTAATTTTTAACCGACTTTAAAAAAAAAAAAAGAGAGGATGTTATCAATTTGTCCGTATTTTTTATTTTCGCATTGTTGCTTCATAACTCGGTACATGTATAGCTTCCATTTGGTTCCATTGCAAAAAAAGTGGGCGGGGACACGACCATAATTTTTTAAAATTTGATTTCATGATATTTTACTTATTCGCTTGCTACGAAACTTACCCAATACATTGGGCTCTCGTAACGACACAGTCTCGAAGTTCAAAAAATGCTCAGAGCCACGCCCAATAAAACATAATATTATATTTCACATGCTTCTATTCGACCGATTTTTAAGAAATTTAGCACACACCCTGAGCTCAAGACAGGACACAATCTTGTATACAAAAAAGTGGGCGAGACCGCGCCTATTAAATTTTAATATTTTATTTTCCGCGCTTTTACTTGACAAATTTTTTTTACGAAACTTGACACACAGCTTGAGCTCTTAAAAAACACAATCATGCATTCAATAAAGTGGGCGGGGCTATGCCTCTTAAAAATGTAATATTACACTTCAAGTACTTGTACTCAATCAATTTTTATTTAAACTTGGCACACATCTTGAGCTCTTAAAAAGACACAATCTTCATTCAAAAAAGTGGGCGGGCCACTTCTACTAAAATTTAATTAAATTTTTAATAATATTTAATAATAATATATTTCACGTGTTTCTACTTGATCGTTTTTAACGAAACTTGGCACACACCTTCAGCTCTGAAAAATACCTAATCGTGTGTTCAAAAAAGAGGGCGGGGCTGGCTACCCCTTTGAAAAGTTAGTATAAAATTAGGTGTACTTCTACTTATCCGATTCCCACGAAACCTGGCAAAGAGTTTTAGCTCTTAGAATTATATAATTTTGTGCTTAAAGAAGTTGGCGGGACCATGCCCATTAAAGATCAATATTATATTTCACGTTATTATACCTGAATCATTTCTACGAAACTTCCTCCACACACCCTGAGCTCTGAAAGTCACGCGGTGCTGAATTTAAAAAACTGGACAGCCACTAATATTTGCCAAATTGGGCCTGACCACGCCCCTAGAAATATAAACTTGTCACTGACGGCCTTATTTATAAAAATTATTAAGGCTTTATAAAGGGTTTTTAAAACAAATTTGCATAAAAAATTTTTCTTATTAAGCCTTTAATAATTTTTTATAAATAAGGCTGTAAAAATTTTAAAATAAAACTTTTTTAAACAAAATTAAATCGACTTCAAGAATAAGCATTAAAAAGTTAAAAATAATTTAGATTCAGTTTCATAAAACATTTTCTTAATCAAAATTTAAACTAGTTTATATAAAAAAAAAGAAAAGTTAATGTTTCCAAACATTTGGTTTGCTTCAATTAGAATTATTTTTATCACCCTGAGCTTCGAAAATCGAATTTTCATCAGATCTGTAGACCTTGGGAATATTCGAAAATAAAGTTTTGAAAAAAAATAAATTTAAATAAATTTGAAATACTAAACGACGAATTTATGTACTTTCTGGACTTCTGGACGAATTTATGTACTTTCTGGACTTGGCATATTGCGACATATATCGCAGATTTGATCTAAATCGTTTAAATGTTTCGAGGGATATCGTTCTCGAATTTTTTTTTTTAATTTTACTCTAAAAATCTGAATTCTCCAGCGTTTTGAGCGGGAAATTTTAGGGATGGCCTGCAAGCTCAACCTTATCCCATATTTGTTTTTATAGTGAAAATAATGTGGTAAAATTTGTTTTGTTTTGTTTTCAATTTAAATTGGCGAACAGATTTTTCTCTCGTTTTCTAAAAACTGATACAAAGTTGCTAGATTTTTGAAATTCCTGTAATAAATTATGTCTGCAGTTCCTTAATTTAAATTTTATTAAGTTAATACCAAAGCAAATATAGGAAAGGGTTTGTATGTATCAGTATATTAAATTTTCTTCTACTTATTTTTAAGCGAGTGCACTTGAAGTGAAAATGATTGAGCGAAAAATATATAAATGAATACAGAGCACTAAGTTTGACATTTTCATTGCCTATCATTGAAGAAATCGGATTTGTATTGCCAATTGTTGTAATAAAGGGTGATTTTTTAAGAGCTTTCGGTTTTGATTTATAAGAAAAACACAAAAAATTTAGAGAAATTTATGAAATATTAATTTGAGTCTGTAGAACGATCTACATATATAATTCAATGTTTAAAGATGATTTTATGTACATAAATGTTGAACGCGGCTACGCCTGAAATGATTCATACGCTGGGTACAATTTTGGCATACTCTCTCTAATTTATCGGACGGTATCTCACGAATAAACTCTTCAATATTATCTTCCAGTGCGTCAACCGTTGCGGGTTTGTCCCTATGGACATGAGCCTTAACGTAGCCCCACAATAAAGAGTCTAAAGGCGTTAAATCACACGATCCAGGCAGCCAATTGACCGGCCCCAAAGGTGAAATAAACCTTTCACCGACCTCGCCTCTCAATTGGGTCATTGTTAGGCGTGGTGTGTAGCATATGGCAGCGTCTTGCTGAAAACACATGTCAGCCAAGTTCAGCTCTTCCATTTTGGGCAAAAAAAGTAACAGACGCCCAATTGCTGCGAATGGCGCCGTATCGATAATCCACGGTCATCAACAACACTGACGTTTACAGCTACGATATTTTAATCTGTCCTCCCTGTACGTATGCGTGTTGGTGGTTTAATTCTCAATTGTGTAATTTTGGTGCGAAATTTAGTTAGCCTCAAAAGGTCGCCCAAACTGACCATAAAATGGAAGAAATGCACGATGCACTTAATAATCTGCAAGCGTTGTTCATTTGTAACTTGATTCATGGTTAAATGGTAGACCAAACTGAACATTTTTAACAGTAACATCCCTGAAGGAAGCGTGGGGTTAAGTGTCCCCAAGTCACCAGTTTTGTCGACTATTTTGATGACATACTAACACAGCTATGCTTCTTCTTAATAATTTATTTGTTTGTTGAATCTACAAGTGGAGTCAAGCAAAATTTAAGTTTTTATAAAAATTAGTTTTTTTTTAATTTATTAAAAATAATTCAAAAATAATCAAACAAAAAGAAATTGCAAAAGACAAATGAAAAGCAATCAATTTTGTAGGTATGAAAATAAAAAATTTTAAACTTAAACAATTGTGGAAATTTTTATGAGCCTATAGAAGATTTTGTGGTAATTTGCTGTAAGTCCAGATTCATACGTAAGTGTTTGATTTTACAAATTCGACGCAACTCTGAATTTTTCATTTATATTTAATAGAAACGGCAAACCAAATCCCTACTTGCTGGACGAAGGATTGAATTACAGTTTATCTTTTATATGTTTTTTTTAATACATTAGTTTCCTTTTTGTATGTATTTTTTTTAAACATCAAATGTGAACCAAATATCATATCATTATCATTAGAATTACGAAAATGTACTGGCGACTTTCTGTTGCCAATGTCTCGATTTGGTCCCAAAAGAACTGCATACTCAGTAGTACCAACGTCAGTAGTTGCTTTCCAATGAAACGCATATGTTAAATGTCTATATCAAAAAGCATTGTCTGGAGTATAATTTGTCAGTAGTACTGGTGACAAAGTCAATAGTGAATCAGTACTGATTCACTAGTGACATTTCCTACAGGTATGATACACGAAAACAGCTGAGTTGCTCAGAACAGTGTTGCCAAAAAGAAAGTTGCTAAAAAATCATCCTTTAATTTTTTGAGATTTTGTCATATTGTGAAATTTGCAAAATCTAGTAGGGAGCCAGATTTGGCTTTGTATGTATGAGGATATACCTGTTGTATACATACATACATACATATATGTATATGTGTGCATGTATGGAAATGCTTCAAAGCAAGCAAAATACGAGTAATAAAAATGTAAATAAAATTAAATATTAAAACTGAAATATCTACTAAAACTACTTGTAGTTGAAAATAAGATAAGTTTCAAAAAAATCCATAATATTCGAAAACTTATATATGTGAGATACGAGTAGATAGTATATACCACAATTGAAATTATATGTACATAGCGCTCATTTACTGAAACAACGTCACAACTCCAAAAAATCAGTTTTCCAGAAAAGGAGTTTGAAATTTTCAATTTACACACAACCTAAAAGAAAAAGAACATTTTATTTTTCTCTCAAGAGTTGAGTAAACAAGATATTTGTATGCAATTTTTACACAATATGAAGAACGATTTGGGTATTAATTCTGCATTACTAACTCGAAAATACCATTTTTTGAGTTATGACGTTGTTTGAGTAAATGAGCAGCGATATGTACGTGATTTTCCAGAGGATATTTATTTGTAAGCTTGTTTCGTTTTTTTCAGCATTTAATTTTTTTTCACAAATCATTTTAAATTTAATTTTTAATTTAATTTTTTATTTAATTTAATTTTTTTTTTAATTTTGTAGCGATGTGTGTATGTGCAATTGAAAGTGCATATAAATATGCATTTCAATTAAACGAGGGCAATCTAAAAGAAATAACAGTGGAAATAATGGCACGATTATTTATGGACTGAAACTAAAATTAATATTAAGTATGGAAACTTTCACCAGTTATTGAAAATATTAATATATAATTATTAAATTGAAAAAAAAAATTAATAAAAAAATCAATTACCGTAAATAATATTAGTTCAGTGGAATAAGTTTTCGTTGAAGAGAAGTCGGCATTTAAAGGACAATTTAGAACTCCCATTCCACTGTGTGTAAATAAATATGCTGTAAAAGCATATTTTTGTCTGAAGTTTAGATCCCACTATCGGCACAATGTACCGATTTTTGTCGGCTCACTGAAATAAAGTTATAAGTAATAAAAGCTAAATTGGCCTTATTTTTGAACTGATTGAAATATAAGAACATAATTGCACCACACTGCATTGTTAGTAGAGCCATATAGACTTATTCCGGTATTAATTGAGAAATAAGGCAATTTTGGTTTATTACTTATGAATTGATTGCAGTGAGCCGACGAAAATAGTTTATTTGATTTAATTTAAATCTATTATTATTATTTATTTTTAATATGTACCTTGTACCAACTAAAAATTGGACATTGCCAATATAAACAATGTTTAGCAACTCAAGTTAACAGCTGTTAGTTGAAAGTCACCATAAGTAATAACATTTTGGCAAGAGGCAACGCAACTAAAGTTCGGTCATAATTTTTTTTTAATAAGATGGTGACGGTATTATTGGTTCTGCCCAGAAAAAAAATCGGTCCATAAAATCTTTTAATAAGAATGGGTGTATTGTTGGTTCTGCATGAAAAAAGAAAAATTCAACGGAAATAAATATCGAATGATATGCAAATTGCAATTATTCATTCATGCCTGTTTTTTTTTTTAAATTCTAAATTAGTATAATGTCAGCTAATCTTGAAAGAAAAAAAGATTTTTAAACGATTCTTATATATAGATGGTATAATATTGTTCTTAGTAGAGATGGGCCCGTTTCGAATTTATCCAACACGACAGGACCCGAAGACGAACACCAACATGTCCAGCACGTACGAAACACACACGCGAAAAATTTTGCCAACACGACACGACACGATACGACACAAAACGCACAAAGTCACTCTGAATAGCAAAAAATCATTTTTTATACTCAAATTTTTTTCATATTTTTGTTTGATTTCAAAACTTTAAGCTTAAGAGACCCCTACACTATCAACACATTTGCTGGTTTTGCGTGTTTAACCATACAAAATATTAAACTTTCTCTTTAGTTGAATTTCATGCATGTACATTTTACACCTAAAATCGTTTTGTGCTTCATCGTGTTTGCTCACTCACACTCACGTAATCAGATTTTCTGTCACGAACACTGTATTGTATCTCTAGTTCATAGTAAAAGCCCTTTTGAGGAAATGCAACCCTGATCTAATGAGTTCCTATTAGAGATGGGCGCGTGTCGTGTTTTTTTCGTGACACGAACACGCACAACTCACCACGAAGTGTTCGTGACAAAAAATCTGATTTCGTGCGTGTTCAGGTCGTTTCGTGTTGTTGAGCTAAATTGACACGAAAAACACGAAACGATTTTAGATGTAAAATATGCATGAATGAATTTCCAGTAGAGAAAAAATTTAATATTTTGTATCGTCAAACACACAACACCAGCATATTTGTTGATATTGTATGCGCATCTGAAGCTTTAAGTTTTGTACGTAAACAGATAGTATTCAGCTGTATTGGCAGAGTGCATCAGCTGGCATTGCCAATTCGGTGCCATATTTTGAAAAGCAACCCTTGAAAAAAAATAAATTAAAGTTTTTCGTGCTTGTTGTGCAGTATCGTGTTGACAAAACTTTTCGCGTGCGTGTTTCGTATGTGTTGAGCGTCTTGTTATTAGTTTTCGTGTCGTGTCGTATTCGAAAAATTCAACACGCGCCCATCTCTAGTTGCTATTATCTTTTGAAAATTTTCATAAACTCCATTAGATGAATGTTACGAGCATTTTAAACTTAAGTGAAACACTATCGAACATAAGTGACAATCATAAATTCATCAGATTTGAATGATAGTATTGACTGTTCAGACTATCGATCATGCTCGACACTCAAACCTTCATTCAAGAAAAAAATTGGACACACAAACATTAAAAAAACACAAATTGGATGCGTATTATTGCTAACAAAAATTTATTATAACGAATTATTCTAATTTATACTTATCTCTAAAAACTCCTCGCACGATTTTGTCTTAACATTTCGTCTTTAACACACACAGCTCTCCATTTCATAAAAATATAAAATTATCCGCGTCCAACTTGCACACAAAAAAGTAATATGAATGAGTTTGTAATATTAATTAAAATATTTGTAATATTAATTAAAAAATTAATTAAATTTTCACCTATAAACAATTTGATCATATCAATTGAGTTTTTCCACTCAAATTAATTAATACAATTAAAAATATAATTGAATCAATTAAATTATTAATTTTTTCTGTGTGTGTTGGTGTATACTACAAAAATATCTCTTTTTGGTACAAACTATCAGTCAAAATCCAATATGGCCGCTGACTGTCACTCAACCGCAAAATATTCTGTGGTTGACTGTTGACTGACGAAATTCGCGTTCGCACTATAATCAAGCCAAAATTTGAGCAAAACTGTCACTCAAAATCTATAGTGTGTACTCTACTTTACTCCCTTCCACAAATTATTTCAACGTTCTAAAAATCACGTTTCTTTAATATTGTTTGGTTTAATTAAAAAAAAAGTATTCAGAAGTAAATTCTTAGTTGGGCTTAAGTTCAGTGATTTCAATTCTTATTGAATGAAATATTTTTTATTAATTAATGTGAGTTTCTAAAGAAGAGAAGAAAAATTAAATTAGACTATAAGCGGTCCATCACGTATTTGCTGAATACCGAACTTTGAACGAAATTGTCGACGAACAATTACGTAAGAGACATTAGTCTTAAAAAACATCTCCACAGCGAACTTGCGATTCTCACTCGACTACTGCGACATCGTGACTAACAAATCCGCACAATCGATAATTTCAACGGCGCCACCCTCCCTCCACACCGTTTATTGCTTTTTGAAATAATCGTATTTAAAAATATAAATTTGCCACCAGACACCCTGTATATGTACAATAAGTTATTAACATCAGCTATTTAACGCAAATTTTTACTGAAATGGAATATGAGAAATATTGTGTATACAATTATTGATTTACCTTTGCTGATGTTAATAACAATCTCTACCCCAGTAGATAGACTTGGGTGGGTGCTGATGAAGTGCGTTGCTGCACAGAAAAATATCGGTATTTCCCCCAGCTAATAAAGTCTAATTTAATTTTTCTTCTCTTCTTTAGAAACTCACATTAATTAATAAAAAATATTTCATTCAATAAGAATTGAAATCACTGAACTTAAGCCCAACTAAGAATTTACTTCTGATTAAAATTCACTATAGTTCAACTAAACATTTAAAATTGTGTCACAAAAAAAAGTATTTTTATATACTTTTTTATATTTGCAATAAGTAGATATTTTTTATTGTTTTTCTACAACTTTAAAGTCTTTATCATTAAGTAGAATGGACTGATAAAAAGTCATTGCCTTCAATAATTTTTTTTACGCTTACTTATCCACATCAAGCAATATAAACAATAGTATCACTCGTAATTACGCTGATTTCCGGATCACGCTTTCCAGAAAGGTTCTTGTTTTTTATGCATACAAAAATAGAAAAAATTAATTAACCGTCATATTGCGAAATATTTGGCAAAATATAAAGTAAATAAAGTAAAGTATAAAACGAACAACACAACAACAAGATGGATGGTAAATTTTAACATAAAAATCGGAACTAAGTTAAATAAAAGGAAAATCGGTTAATTTAAATAGACTGGGTCTGCCAGCCTAGTATTTAATATATTGGGCCATTACCGACATATTTCCCTTTTTTAAGATAGAGAATAACGTTTATGGAGAGCGACGATTCCTGGCGTAACTTCGAGGTATCAAATCTGCAACAGATCGATCTATCAGAATGTTCGATCTCTTGTGCAGTGGACGAATTTTTTTGGCTTGGTATTTCTGACGATATAGTTGAGAATTCATTCTCGTTTTCAGCTTTGAAAGGCCATATTGTCAAGTCGAAACTACTTAAGGCTAGTATTCACTTTTGAGAAAATACAACCCTGGTGTAATGGAGCTTATGAAAATGTTGAACTGACAACAAAATTCATTAGATAAGGGTTGTATTTTTTCAAAAGTCGTACGATTATCTAGGATAGTGAGTACTAGCATTTTGTGTGTGTAAGAAAGCATTCAACAGACTGATGAACAAATATACTCGTACATAGTGTAAGTCTATTGTAGATTCCAGGACATTGCAATGGTTGGGGAAGTGAGGCTGCCGATGAATTGGCAAGATGGCGATTAAAAGTAGATGAGATAGTGCAAAAAATGTCGTTCAAACCACCGGTTAGTCACTATATCAGTGAACTCAGCAATTGGGTATTTTCAGGAACAAATAGAAGAAATTTCAGGGTCACGCGGGCCTTCAACACTCAGTCTAGATTGTAACCTTTTAATATACAAGTCGCTTTTGAAACCCATATGGTGCTACGGAATACAGCTATGGGGCACTGCTTCAGCTTCCAATATAGAGAGAATCCAACGAAGGCAAAACAAGATTTTAAGACTAATAACATCGGCTCCATGGTACATCAAAAATTCAAATTTACATCGTGATTTAAATATGCCACTAGTGACTGAAGAAATTAAAAAAAAAATACGCAGGCAAATACTTAACAAAACTCGAATCTCATCCTAATCCACTTGCTCGTAACATCTATGGCTCTAATACTCAACACTCCAGATGAAACTGCTTGAAAATATTTTTGTGCTTAATACGATATTTATGTATTATTGATTACTATCACTAAGTTTATGCCTGACACTGGTTGGGCCTAATTATTATATCTAGATTTAAGATTTGAATACTTATTGTTAGTTCATTTTTTAAAGATACAATAAATAAATATAAGCATGAAAAAAAACGCGGGCCTTAGGGGCCATTCACATTGTACTCAACGCTATTTTCGGAGTTTTTAAGTGTAACGCAGTATCAATTTTCTAAAACGCAACGAATCCTTAAATTCCCCTGGAGCGTTACTTAATATGTGAATAGCACCACGGCTTGACTTGGCAAAATCAGAATTATTACTGAGTATGAGCAAGAGATTTCTACGAGTCCTTGTGTGAGTCTTGGCTGGCCATTGCCTTGTTAGCGCAAGGATCGGCACACTGGATTTTTGCAAGCTGTGTAAGGATGAAGGGGAAGGGGAGGCCGAATTTACAACTCCACAGAATTAAATGGCTGAGTAGCCATTTTCATGAGGAACTAACATATATCACGGAGTGTAAGCTTGAGGATATACTAACCTAACATAACCTTGGTAAACATTTAAATTATTGAGCCGTAATTCAATTCAATTATTCGATTAATTGATTTTGGGTTTATTTTTAATTAATTGTGTTATTCATTCACTTAAACACTTTAATTAAATTCATACATATTTTCAATCATATATTAAATTTTTTTATAACAAACATAACCCGCGAATCGATTAGCTATGGTGGGAATCGCAGCCACGACCTGTGGACTGAGAGGCTAGCATCGCTACCACTCAGCCACAAGGGCACCCAATAAAAGTTGCATTAAATGCACAAAAATTAAATTTGATTCGATATGTATTTACAATTCTGATAATTGATATCATTACTTTGGTAAAAACTGTTTTTATTAATTCAAGGGTTTTGATGATTAAAATCATTTATTTTTAAATTTTCTATGTATGTACATATGTATTATGTATGTATGTAAATTATCGCACATTTGATTTTATTATTTATATTTTTTATTAAACGGACAACCTTTAAAATAGTATTTTGAAATTTAATTTATTATTTTAAAAATTATCTTTGCTTGCTGATATGAGCAATAGAAAAATATGCAAAAACTTATTTGTCATAAAGAAGAAAAAAAGATGAATGGATTGAAAAGATCTGTTAAACATGTACAAGTACATATCGCTCATTTACTCAAACAACGTCATAACTAAAAAAAAAGAAGAGAGGTGTCTTATGACACCCGGTTGTAGCTATGCTGCTTGTAATGTAATAAAATTATATTATAAGATGATGTCAAATTCTCTGCAAATATTTCAAAACGTTTCCATTTATTTTCGATTATTTTCTTTTCTAGCGGCGTACGATTAAATTAATGTATTGTTTTTGGCCGGTGGCGGCTGTTAGCCATGTTTCTTTCTATTCAAAGAACTAAATAAAACAAAATCAAACATTTTTGTCGCTTATTTTCGTACTTTGCTTTTAAGTACAAAGAAATCAAAACAAAAATAAATTTATAACTGCAATAGTGTCGATTATTTTTGTTACGAAAACACGTCCTTACTCCTGTATCGCCCAATAAATAGCATAGCTACAAAAAAACTAGTTTGCAAGAACAGGAGTTTAAAGTTTTAAGTTTACATACTCGTACAACTTAATGGAAAAATAAAATTTGATTTTGCTTTCACGAGTTGAGTAAGCAAGATATTTGTATGAATATGAAGAAAGATAAATATGAGGATCAATTTTGCATCATTAACTTGAAAATTCCATTTTTTGAGTTATAACGTTCTTTAAGTAAATGAGCGATGTGCACTTGTACATGTTTATACATATAAGATAAGGAAATGAAATTTCATCATACATTGAAATAAGAACTTTCTAGACTTCTCTCGTATGTGTATGCGTGTGTACTTGGATTCAATAAAAATAATTTCTCTGTCAAGTTTTGTTTTTTTTTGTTGTTGTTGCATCCCTTTTTTATTATTTCGTATTTTATTGTGCTAAATTTTGTTTCGTTTTGTTCTGGTGTCGTGTTTTTATGACCGCATGCATACATGCGTCCTCGGCCATAGCTTATGGAGTCACGTACACCATTAATGAAAAGATCTCAACATAAAATCAAGCAAAGCCGGCTGGCTAGAGGAGCTCAACGCTATAAAAGAGAAATACAAAAATACAAAATAGTTACTTACAGTTACAGTCAGAACTATCTGTACATCCCATATTTTGTAAATATTTAAAAAATTTAAGTGAAATTTCGTTTAATATATATTTTACTAGCTGTACCCTGCGCGCGTTGCTACGCCAACAACTAAAATAAATTTGAAGGAAAGACATTACACAAAATATTTAATTAATTTTCAGTAATTTGATTGATTTTTAACGTTTCGGAGGGGGAGAAATTTCCCTCTATCGCCCTCTTGATCCTAGTTTTAAAAATGTACATAGCATATGTAACTTTTTAAACGCAGATCTATCTATGTTCTAAATTTCATTAAAATCGGTTCGAATGTCTCGGAGGGACTGCAATCCCGCCCCCTCGCCCTACTGGTCCTTGTTCGAAAAATGTACATAGACCATGCGAATTTTTAGATGAAAATCTATCTATGTTCTAAACTTCATTAAAATCGGTTTGAACTTTTTGGAGGGACAGAAATTTCCCAATATCGCCCTCCTGGTCCTAATTTTAAAAATGTAAATGGCCTATGTGACTTTTTGGACGCAGATCTATCTATGTTCTAAATTTCATTAAACTCGGTTTGGACGTTTCAGAGGGGCAGAAATTTCCCCCCTATCGCGGTCCTGGTCCTAGTTTTAAAATTTTCTCTCCGTAAGAACCCTCCTCGTACTTCAAGAAATATTATAAAAAAAGAATTGGCGAAATCGTTCCATCTGTTCTCAAGATTTGCGCTTAGCAACACATTCAGCGATTCATTTTTATATTATAGATTAACGTATATTATTAAAATCACTATTTCTGAAAGGGGCGTAGCATTTACCGGGGTAGAATGTATATAAAAACACGCGCCGGTCTTTTACAAATATTTTGTGGGGTGGAAGGCGAAAATCTGTTGGGGCATTGAAGAGTTCACCCCTAACAAATAAACGTGTTTTTGATTTTTATATATACTAAGATTCTACTAATTTATAAAAAAATATTATAATACGAGTATTCAACACATTATATACCGGCCTGTTCTGAAACTCATGGTGATTTCATTAATTTTTTAAAATCACCGTGATTTGACATGTCCTGATTTGCAGAACAGGCCCGATAATAAAAAAAACAAAATAAGCGAAATAAATTGGGACAAAAGTGTGTGTACATCTAAAGCTGTATTTTTCTTGCGCCATACCTTGCCTCTGCTATCATTTTCAAAAATATTTATTTTAACTTCATCCGTAAATAATATCGTTTCCCAAAATTCATTATCCATATCTGTATAACGCTTGACGATTTTTTTGTTGATGATAAGAGGTTTCTTGCAAGGTAAACTGCTCGCATATCCGTCGCAATATAATGTGCTCGCTATAGAATTTTTAAATGAACACTTGTTCCTGTTGTATTGCCGACTTGGCACGACTTACTTTTGAAATTGTTTGTACTTCTTTTAAAACCATACTCACATTAGAGAATGACAAAACTATCGTTTTAAGTACTCTTTGATACCCAAAGCCGTCAAGGAACTATGAATGCCTACAGCTAAAAATAAGAAACATTTTCATATGCACACACACGAATTAATTTCAAACCGAATACGTACAACTATAAACATCCAACAACTATGTTCATACACATTTTTAAAAATACGCAGCACAAGCAACTATAATTAAAATTTATAGACTGTGTGAGCTGCAAGCACACGCATGAAGTAGTACAAAAATAATATGACTATTAATTGGCTATAGATGCGTATATAGAGGGCTATTTTATTTACATACGCACATAAAGCAAGTCTTCAAACAGCCACACACCCACACATTTTCCATTCCATTCCATTTTATATATACAAATGTATGTATGTATACGGTGGCGAATGATGAATAAATATCCCGAATATCATGCGTATATTTTTTCCGATTATGAATATACTCAGACTGTAGGAATGGAAGAGAGTCAATGCCCTTGATACGCATGTGTCTTTTTGGTTTTTAGTTGCAGCGTATTTAAGCTTTTCGCATAAGCGAAGTAGAGATACTCTTGTACATATGTTGGAATGGGCTAAAGTCATACTAGCTTGAGAGAAAATATATAGCGTACGATATGTTTGCGCTGCAATTGTGATTACGTGCAGTTACTAAAATTAAGACTATTTATTTATGAATATTTTTTTTGAGTACTCATTGTAATTCTCTGACTCACATCCCGTCTTGAAACTTATTTTGGTCGTTCTGTCCTATTCGCATTTTCCACGGAACAATTGTTTGTTGTTTAGAACTTTTAAAAATGTCTGTGACAATAAGGAAAAAGTGCTCCAGTCATATTTTACAATTTTGTACGAGAGCACTTTGAAACTTTAAAGTCGATTTTTAGAAATTTATTTCTTTTACAAATAAATTGAGAGATTTGCTGTTCACTTTTATCTTTTTGAACACTATAAATAATACATTCTATTTGAAATACATAAACCAAAGTATACAGATGTGTTCTGTAAATCGCGCGTTTTGAAATTGCCTATTTTCCAGGAAAGAGCTCAGTTAAAAAGGTTACTTATTGCTATCGTTTTAATGTTTTAGATGTTTAAGATATTTTATACCAACTAATCTTCGAATGCACTAGATGGTCCGATCAGTAGAACACTGTTTTTCGTTATTGGAAATCGCACGATTTCAAAACGCTCGGCTTACAGAACACCTCTGATAATCTTAATTAAAATATTATTCCATATGAGATTATAAGTCCAAAAAAAAAAAAGATAAGCAATAAGTGGTTGCGCTACAACTTCCTGAAAAATCGCATAAAGTAATTGAGATTTTGGCCATATTTATTTTTGCATGTGGAGATAACATGGACGCCATTAACTTAAAATTAGCTTATCTCGACTTAGGTACTTTTTACCACGGATATCATGGCCGGTGGAATGTTGTAAGTTTACTATATCACATACAGGGTGGGCCAAAAGTTACCATGGGGTTTAAAAGTTTAATAACTTTTTCGTTTATTAATTTTTTTAAATTTTTTTTCTCAGATTATATAATATACAAAATGGAAAATTTTTTTACACTAAGTATGAAAAATAATGTCTCTTAAATGACCACCGTTTTCAGCTTCGCACTGATGGGCGATTATGATTATGAGTGATGAAGCTCATTTTCATTTGAATGGCTTTGTTACTAAGCAGAACTGTAGGTTCTGGGGTTCTGAAAATCCAAGAGCCATTCATAAACGCCAATTGCACCCCATTAGGTGTACAATATGGTGTGGAATCACATCTGAAAATATCATTGGGCCTTACTTCTTCGAGAATGAAGATGGGAGTGCTGTAACCGTAAATGGAGAGCGGTATCGGTTTATGATAAAAAAATTTTTTACGTCTTGCTCTTGAAAACATACCTGGTATGTGGTTTCAGCAGGACGGAGCCACTGCCCGCACTGCCCGAGACACAATGGCACTTTTAAGTCAAATTTTTGGAGAGCGAATAATTTCCAGAAATTCGGAAATAATTTGGCCCAGCGCGATCGCCAGTTTTGACAGCACCCGACTATTTTCTTTGGGGTTATTTGAAGTAGCGAGTGTATGTGAACAAGCCAGAGACAATCCTTGAACTCAAGGCAAACATTGTTGCAGAAATTTTGGAAGATATTATGGAAAATGCTCTAAAACGAGCCCATCAGTGCGAAGCTGAAAACAGTGGTAATTTAAGAGACATTATTTTTCATACTTAGTGTAAAAAATTTTCCATTTTGTATATTATATAATCTGAGAAAAAAATAAAAAAAAATTAATAAACGAAAAAGTTATTAAACTTTTAAACCCCAAGGTAACTTTTGGCCCACCCTGTATAATGCAGCTATTCTCCTTATTTTATATTGTTCAATTGTAAAATTTTTGATATTCAAACTCAATTAAATTTTTGACATTCGCTTAAAAATTTTTGGCTTGTTTATTGCCCAAAATCTTGAAATTAAATATTTTGCAAGAAAAAAATGTTTTACACTTAAAATTTAACGGTATTTTAAATAAAAATGTAAACATTCAAACCAGTAACGCACAAATGAAATTGTAGGAAGTACTGATATTAAGAAATAATTATTAGCTGACTTCAAAAAAGGAGGATGTTATCAATTCGTCTGTATTTTTCTTTTGAAATTGTTACTTCGTAACTCAGTACATTTTAGACCAATTGTAAAAATTCTTTTTTTTTGTCTGAGAAGGTATAGCTTTCTATTCGTCCCATTGTAAAAAAGTAGGGCGGGGACACGCCCACAAATTTTTTATTTTATTGTATTTCATTATTATTCTACTTATTTGATTGCTGCGAAACCTAACAATAACCATTGGTTCTTGTAATTACACAGTTTTGAAATAGAAAAAATGGGCGGGACTACGCCCATGCAAAATTTATTATTATATTTCACGTGGTTCTACTGAAACGATTTTTACGTAACTTACCACACACCATGAGCTCTAAAATATACACAATCTTTCATAACAAAAAATGGGCGGAGTCACGCCCATTAAAATTTAATATTTTATTTTAAGTGATTCTACTTTAACGATTTTCTCAAAACTTAACACACACCCTGAGCTCTGAAGAACACACAAACTTGCATTTGAAAAAATGGGCAGAGGCACGCCCATTAAAATTTAATTGTATATTTCACGTACTTCTTCTTAACCAGTAGATTTGCAAACTTTTTTTTTGTTTGAAAGAGTTTGCTTCCAGTTTGGTCTAATAAATTTGTTTCGAAAATGTTCTAGCAGATCTCTGCATTTTAGTCGGTTTTTCTTTTGGCAGAATTATAATTTTAAATAATGTTTTGAATATTATGATTTTTTTTTATTAATTAATTGAATAAAAATGTAGGTGTATATATTAAATAAAATTACATATAATTTTTTTACGGTCTAATTCATAAAAAATATTTTAGGTTTATTACAGGTTTACTTGACAAATTTCCCATAGAAATATGTCAAATAAGCCCTTAATAAACCTGAAATATTTTTTATGAATAAGCAGATTAGTATTTTACATAAAATTAAGGATATAGAGTGTGCATACATTTCTGCTCCTAACTGTATGTAAGTGAACAGGAGAATGAGTCCAAAGGAAACTAAAGCCTGCACATGCAATAAATGTGAGGAGAAAAACAAGTTTCCAAGGGGAATAATAAAAAATAAAAGAAAAACTTGAGATAAAAAAAATAACAACAGCTCCACAGCAACCACACGGTATGTATTCGGTAAATGTAAAATGAAACAAAAACAACTAAACTAAGTTGTGCCATCAGCTGATGGAAAATTCAACAACAAAAAAAAACAAAAAAAGGAAATAAAAGTTACTTTGACTGACTTTTGTCCGTATACTCCAGCCATAAACATGAATCCAGATAAACAAGAATTTATACATAAGTATCTAGCGATAAATACTCTTACACACATACTTACGTACAAATATTAACATAGATACATATGTACTCATATTTATTTACCCGAGATTTTGCTACCTGAATTAAAATATGTACACAAAATTATATACTTACAAAGCAATGCTTTCGAGTATTTATTTATACGAGTACGTGTGAATATACATAGAGGAAAATTTGTTGCAATGTGCTAAATGCTAAAAACTCATAGTACTCGTATCTAGATACTCATAAAATGCATTTCGTAAATACACATACTCCTAAAATGTAGCTCATTTAATTTGTATCCCATTTTGTAGTCGTGCTCTCGACGACTCTTTGACACCCTTCAATTCTCTGGGCTGAGAGCCAGTGCCCAACAAGAACTTGAGTCGATTCTGTTTTTGTACGAGAAGGTAAACGCAAACAAATGAGTGGTAAATAGTGTTAATATATACAAGTATCTGAGAAATAAATGATGAAAAAACGGTCTCTTATTGTGTTGAGTGGAAATGAAACGTATAAATAGCGCTGCAGTGTAGCCGGTTTCTTATAGTAGCTTCGATACATTGCTGAGATACAGATAAATTTAGGAATCAAGTGATTCAAACACAAGTGTTGCGCTCTAAAAGCTAATCATCTGTTTTAGAAATTTTACGTATTTTTTTCTCGTTGAAAATTTAATACAATAGAAAGAAGAGTTCTATTTGGAAAAAGAATTAAAAATTTTTTTTTGCCATTCTTTTGTTTTTTTTTTGTTTGTTTAATAAATTTGTTAACGGACCTTTTAAAAAAAGAGAAAGCCATTTGAAAGTGATAAAAACCTACAAATAATTTTAAATAAACGTGCTGTGATTAATTAGAAAACGTGGACAAAAAAAACCTTAAAAACCTAAAAATTCAAGCATTACAAAAAATAATTGTTTTTAAGTTAAAAAAAGACAGCAAAAGTGTGATATTATATTGTTCAAATAAAAACTTTTATCAACTGTGGCTTTTGGCAATAAACTATTTTGAAGATAAAGTTCCAAAAAAAAAAACGATACTTGGAAATATTTCGAAACTGATAGAAGTTTCTGGAAACTTTAAATATTTTAAAACATTTGTAAAAAATAGAAACAGCAGCAACATTATGAAAATGGAACTCTTGGCAGTACAACAACTCTACCATCCAGCCGATTTCAATGTACTGGGGTCTAATAAAATCAAAGGTAAGTGCCAATAAGCAAAAAAAAATAAAAAATTAATTTCACAATAAAATAAAGTTAGAGAAAAAGGGTTTAAGTAAAAAAGTATTGAAAAGGTTTTTTTAAAAATTACAAAAAAATTTAATTAGGTAAAAATTTCAGCCGTCGGCAAATTTGCAAAAAAAAACTTCCGTTTCAATTTTTTCATTATTTCCTGGTTGGTTATTCTTAAAATAAATAATTTTCTAAGTGATTTGTTTGAACAAAAAAAAAATGCAAAAAAAAAAAATATAATCATTCAACAAAACTTTTGTTTCAAATAATTGAGACTTTCTCTCTAATGCACGTTTTCTTACCCTGCCAAACAAACGCATGAATGTTCGTTCGCAATTGTTTTCGCGTTTATGTAGTTTTCATACGTTTAGCTTGTTGTCAAGCGCTTTTTTAAAACGCTTTAAATGTATGTAACGACCTCGACAATAAAACAGCTTTAGCTCGCTGGCATACAGTCAGATAAACAAGCAACTCGCAGTCAGTCGTTGTGTTAGTTAAAAAAAAAAATAAAAAAATTAAAAAACTTAAAAGTTAGCATGTGAGCTGCAAAAAAAATATAAAATAAAATAATTAAAATGAAAATGAAAAAGTTTATAAAGCAAACGTGCTAGTTAATTTTTTTTCATGTTTTTTTTTTGTTCAAACAAAAAGAAATTTAATTTAAAATTTTATTTGCCCACAGAGCAAACTTTTGAGCTTTTAATTTTTACCTCTCGAAATCTTCAGCCCTACGCATACGCAATGTGCTTAAAATTAGGTAAAAAGTTGTTCTAGTCCAGGCTTATTAAAATGTTAGCAATATAATTTCCCATATTTGATAATCACATTAAGTGATTTATTTTTAAAAATCTTTTTTTTTGTTTGCTTTTAGATTGGACATCACCTTTGACACCGCCACCGGAAGCCTCGATCAAGGCCACCACAAATTTACCGTATGCCCAAACAAATACTACCAATAAAATTAAAAATAGTATTAACAATCAGAAAAATAAGCGCTTGTCGGAAAGCGTTAGCAAACGCAATTCCCCAGCCGTCGCCACCAACCAGAAGCCTTCGTTGAACTCAGCCAAGCACGAGGACAGTAATACTTTCTACTGTGAGGATTTAGATGCCAAGGCCGTAAATGAGTTGTCGCTGCGCGTACTGGATGAATTGAGATTGGCCAAGTCACGTCATTTGTCCTGTACAGAAGTGTCATTGCCCTGTGATCTTACGCCACGCATAGCAGCCGAAATCTTGCGTTTGAGCGAACGTGAACCGTGTGGTCTTAGAGGTTGTACGATATACATTGAATTCGAAGATGAACCGCATAATTCCAGGCGCATAGCATCGCTTAAGCTGGATCCGGAGACAGTGTCAACATTTGAAATCTACTTGACTTTGCGTCAAGATCATCGCGGCTGGGCCTCGTTACTGCCACAATTCATGAAGGGTTTGTCGCGCACGATTACCATAAGTCCCGAATTTATCATCACTAAGAACAAGCTGTACTCGCCGTTGGCGAGCACAAGTTATAGTTATACCAGTTCTAAAGCCATATCAACACCCACCGCGTAAATTTTTTTCAATTATGCCTGTTGTGTACTTATGAATATAAATATGTCTTTAAGGGTTGGTTGGGTTCTAATTTCAGACCTCTAACCCTCACTCTCTCACTATACATACATATGTATGTATGTGCTACACATCACTAAAACTGATGTTGTTGTTGTTCAGGTTTTACCTTGATACGACTACCAACAAACAACAACAAGCCAACAACTCCTGATCTCCCACCATCTCTCAAGCTAAGAATGCCTGCAATTACAAAAAAAAAAAGAAAAAAGAAAAAAAATCTCAGTAAAAAATAATTTTCAATTTCGTGTTGTATGGCTTCGGGCATTTTTCTTTCCATTTGGTCGTATCATTTTCCCTTAATAAGAAATTCTAATGAATTGTTGAATTTAAGCTTAAGTCGAATATTATTTTTTTTTGTTGGTTTCATAAAATCCACACACACCGTCGTCATATGCCATGGCAGGCGGTCTTAGTTTTTCTTTTTTTTCATTTTGTCTTGTAAATCACCGGTCGAGTTTAGGAATTGATGAACAATCGTTCGTTTGACTCCTCTTTTTGATTTTCAACATACTCGTACATAACTTTAACTCAAGGCCAATTATTATCGTATAAAACTCATGAAAATAAGAATGTGATAACGATTAAGATGCTAAGTTTTTTTTATATATACATATATATGTATATATATATAATTTTAACTAATATTAAAAAAAAAATAGTAGTTGTGTGTAATTTTGTAGATCTTAAAAAACGAACGAAAGTGTTAATTAACTTGAAAATTAAAACCCTAAAACAATAAGCAACATCAAAACATTTTACTAATATACATATACATATGTACATACATAGGAGTAACTGAAAAGTATTGAACACTGTGTGTCCAAGGGCAATTCCAGACAAAGAATTTTTAAAATTTTTTGTTTCTTTTTCCTCTTTTAATTTAAGCTAAAATAAAATTAAAACAAAAATAATTCTTTGTGCATGTTTATCACATCAAAATAAGTTTTGAAAGAAAATCGAAAGAAAAACCTGCGATATTTTGCACACAAACTGTGTGTGTGTGCATTTAGTTTGTAAAATGAAAATTAAACGTACGAAAACAGAAACTCATTTTTTCGCTTTAATTAAAACATTATTTTTCTTTTGATCTTAAAAAAAAACATTAACTTAAATTCACAATGTTCTCATTCGTTTTTAAATGATATTCATTCATAATTAATATTATTTCATTTTTTTTAATTCCTCACTATACATACATAATTTAAAGGAATGTATTTATTTAAATGCGCTACAAAAAATAATTTTTTTTAAATAAAAAAAGCATGTATTATTTTCTTTTTATACGAATGTATTTAAATAGTTATATAAAAAAAAAAATATATCCTCAACAAAATAAAAATAAAAACACAAAAATGTATTAAAAATTCAAATATTATATATGTATGTATAAATGTAAAAAAACAGTGTTTTGTTTTTTCAATAATGTATTAAAAACAAATGATCTTAATTTTTATAACCAAAAAAGCAAATATGAATTTAATATTAAAATCAAATAAAAAAAAAATAAATAAAATATTATATTTGGAAGTTATTTGCTTAGCTGTTCCATTATCCAAATGGATTCTAAGCAAATAATGGAAGAATGTATTAAAAACTTCTAAATGCCTTGACTTTTATTTAATCTTAAGCTTCTTAAGCGAATTTCGTCGCCGTTTTTAGCGAGGGAAGAAAAATCCTCAAATAATACTCATGGTAGCCACGCCCGAACAGAAAATATATTTTTCCAATAAAAGACCTAAAAAAATTTGAGTTAAGTTAATTAAACTTTTGTTTAAAAATTTTATTGATTAAATAAAATTCAATTGAATCGACTAAAAGTTTGTTTAAAAAATTTAATTTAATCAATTAAAATTTTGTTGAAAAATTTAACAATTAATACGTTTAATTGACGCACAGGCCAATTATGATTTTTCCCGGGAAGTTTTTTCTATTCCCAAACATTTGGCGAAAAAATCTCCCTATTTTGAATAGCCTGGGAATAAGCAAATATGGGAGAGGGGAAAATATGTATCAGCTGTTTAATGTTTACATTTTATTCTGCACTGGCTGCCCTTGTGGCTGAGTGGTAGAGGTCGTGGGTTCGATTCCCGCCATAGACCCTTGGTGTTTTCTGCAGCCAAGCTAATCGCTTGGCGGGTTGGGTGTTTGTTCAAAAAAAAAAAAAAATACTGTCGATAATTTTTGTTACGAAAATCACGTCCTATCTCCTGTATCGCGCAATAAATAGCATAGCTATAAAAATTTATGTTTTCATTGCCAATAACATTGTGTATTAATATACTTAAATATGTATCTGTTTCTGCTGAAATAAAAATAAAAAGTGAAGTGAAGCGACAACTGCGCAGTTGCAAATGCGAATGAATAAAATTTCTAATGGTTGTAGGTACAAAGGAAATCCTAAATTTTAAGGGAAATGATTACAACTTAACAAATCGTCAGTTGAAAATTTTCAAAATATGTATGTGATTAAAGTCTACTGACGATTTGTTAAAACGACAATGAAATGCATATAGACAATGCTTAAGCGCCAGCAAATCAATTTCAACTCATTCTTATAGAATGTAATTATAATCTTTTTTTTTTATTTTGAATATGCATTTAAATATGTAAAATAAGCACTTACCACTTAAATATGCAATTACAAATCGATGCCAAAATACTTAAAATGTTACGATTCGATTAGATAATGTTAGTTAATACCTTTTCATCTATCACCAAAAATAACATTCATTTGCATGAAAGTCCGAGCCCGGTTAAGTATTTTTAAAATTTAAGTGGTCGTTTTTGCAACCAGGGATCGACTCTTCAAGTCCGTGAACGTACAACAATTCGTCACGTAAAAACACCATTTTCGGATTATGACATACATACGTCAACGTACTGAAATCCAGTGTTTAAAAAACTTAAATCGAAGTAGCAAAAGTCGTAAAATTTTTACTTTTCGCTGCTTAGGCTTTTTCCAACTGTTTAAAATCAACCAATGCTTTTGCTTGTGCTTGTGAAAATCAACAACAGTCGCAGTCGAAGCAGAAGCAGCAAATGATTTATAAACAATTACGCAGTACTTTTAACAGTCTACGATTTCAAAAGTTTGAATTTGATTTACTGTTGCTTTTGGTTAGTTTCGGTAGTAAAAGCATAAGCAGTCTGTATGATGTTGTAAGTACCAAACAGTCACAGTCGAAGAAGCAAAAAACCAAATTTTATTGAATCTAACGTCCGTTCTGTATTGAGATTTAGATGGCGAAAAATAAAATTTTTGGGTTGGAAGCAGATTAAAATAAAAAAATTCTATGAAGTATCAAAATATGCCTTAAAAGTGTCAAATATAATCTAAAAATTCGAAAAAAATGCTAAAAATATGCAAACATGCTTTAAAAGGTAAAAGATGCAAACACAAATTCTGAAGCATATAAATATCTTATCTCCGCAAGAAAAGACATGAAATTGCATATTTGCGGTTTCACTGGTTATTGCTTATGGCAACTGGCAACTAACAGCTGTTTATTTCAAATAGCAATATTATTGACAACCACAAATTTTTAGTTGCTGCGTAGTTTTTAAAGCCAAAAGGTCGTAAATAAAATTAAAATAAAATAAACTACTCCTCCTTTGGAAAGGCGAAAATGTGCTAATTCCTTTAAACAAATAATCTTTATGGTGAAGCACTTTTAGTTTACAATTACTATAGCTCTTATATATCTTATATTATGTCATAATCTCAGTTATGGTAACTTTTGGGCAGCTGGAGAAAGTTGCGATACATAATACTAGTTTTACTAGGGGTCTCCGCTAGCCATGAACTTGGTATGGGCATCATGTGGGACATCGCAAATGGCTAATGGAGACCTGTCATGTCCATGTTTCATCCATGCTCTGACATCAATTCCCGAACATATGACTGAGCAACAATGTTCGCCATTTGCCATAAAAAGAAAAGAGACAGAACAAAATTAGTAAATGTAAAATACTTTGATATGCCTGAACATGGGAATCGCACGTATTCACCAGAACAAAGAAGTTGTGAATTTTCACAGTTGCTCTGCCGGCGTCATGTTCATGTCATGCCAAGTCGATGGCTCGCGAAGACGTAGGGTTATTTTCGGTTAATCGACTCATCCATTGTCTAAATAGATGCCTTTTACACACGCAAAATTTACTTTGCAAAGTCTTTAGTTCGTGGGGGAGAAGGGAATATAAAATGGGAGCTCTGCTTCCTTCCCTACTATAAACCCAAGGCCTTGCAAGGTAAACTTTGCTAGTGTAAAAGCCAGTGTTTAAAAAACTTAAGTCGAAATGGCAAAAGTCGTAAAACTTTTACTGTTCGGTGCTTTGGTTTTTTGCAACTGTATAAAATCAACCAATGCTTTTGCTTGTGCTTGTGAAAATCAGCAACAGTCGCAGCCGAGTAGACAGTAGACGATTTCAAAAGTTGGAATTTGATTTACTGTTGCTTTTGGTTAGTTTCGGTAGTAAAAGCATAAAGGCTCAGTTAGCCGACTGTAATGCAATGTAACTCCAACAGTAGAAAACAGCTGATCGATATTGTTATGTGAAAAGTAATGACTGTGACTGCGACTTCCAAAAGCATATAGACTGCTTCTGCTTTTACTTGCTATACTATGCAAAAACAAAAGCAAATCAAATTCAAACTTTTCAAATCGTCGACTGCTGAAAGTACTGCGCAATTGGTCAAAAATCGTTTTGTGATTTTGCTTTGACTGAAACTGTTGTATTTTTCAAAGGCGAAAGCAGAAGCAAAATCAAATGTAACGAAAATCATTACAGTTTTATAAACACTGGTAAAAGCCGTCATAGCAGAAAAACCCTTGTTACTGACCTATAAGGGATACCAGAACTATGCTAAGGTTAGAACTTTATGATTTGTTACCATTTCGCATGTCAGTTAAATTTTTATTTAATTTTGTGTGCTGAATTTAAGTTCCCTGACCCTGAAAAAGTTGATTTGCTTTATTTGGCGTATTTATTTATTTAGTTTCTTAATTTGTAATAAACAATTTTTAATCGTTATATAAATTTAAAAATAACTTTTTCAATTTATAATTTCATGCATATACATACATACATACTCGTACATGCATATACATACATATGTATGTATATGTATTACACCTAAATAAAGATGTTAATCGAATTAGTTGTAATCTTAATTTGAACAAACTATTTTTGTTTGTTATTTCTTAATGCCTTTTTAAATTTACCTTTTTGTATAAATATAGTATTTAGCGAGATTACTCAGATTTCAGTACAGGAGAACCGGAAAAAGGATAAGACAATTTGTTTACTGTTTTTTTCCGCCAGCCTGTTTTTTATACCAGAAGCTTTATTTACCCATAAATTTTTTATTAAAAAAAAATCAAGTATTTAAGCTTCTTTTTTAGGTAAGTGTGTATGTATGTCATGTATGTCATGGAATATTATTTAACACAAACATAAATAAATACATGCTTATATACATACACATGTACATATATATATATACTAATTAGTTTAACAAAATGATGCCACAAACAATTTTTTATTACAGTACAGTAAAAATTATAAAAATATTTATAATTTAAGGACAATTTAAAAATACATACTCATACAAAGTCTTAAAAAATAAAATAAAATGTATTTAAAATCTTTTTCAAGAAAGTTTTGTATGAAGAATTTCAAATAAAGTACATTTCAAACTCTTTTAAAATTTTATAAATATGAGAGTCAGTATTTTGATTTGTTCTTTGATCGTACATCATTCCCTATATTTGCCTCATTGTCAGACGCCCACAAAAGTTTCTTATTAAATGGTGTTTTCTTTTCTAAAAATAAAGGCAACCTTCTTTCGGTTCATTATAAAGCAAACATTTTTAGGAGGAAGAAGAACTCGAGATTTTTAAAGCCATATATAATTTATTAGTGATTATAATAATTTTGCCAATCTAGCCGGATATTACTTTTTTTTTTAGTTTATATATATTGCTTGTGAAAAGTTATTGAGTGCCCCTAGATAAATGAAACTTGGCAGAAATATGTACATATGTCTTATAGTCATGGCTTGTTTTGTAAGGATGTTTGTTTGAGGCTTTTAAACTTGTTATTTTTGTATATTGTAATTCTCAATTAAGTATTAAGAGTCTTACTATAAACATACGAAGTGTGTTAAATTCAAAATCTTTTGGGTTAAAGTCTACTGATGAGTTTCATAAAGCCCCCGTAGACGACATGTTTTTTACATCTGACTTGTCATATTTCCCAGTGTAAAACATGTACATGTCGTGTGGTACCTTTAAAACATTGCTTCTGTAAAAGTCAGACGCAAAGTCTTCTGACAAAATTTCAATTAGAGCGTGATCTATTTTCTTCTGACAAAATTTCTGTCATCAGCTGTTTTTCTTATCTATGCCGTGAGGAAACATTCAGCGGCGTTCCGATATTGACGGAAGCATTAGCCGCCTAAAGTTGATATTTTACAACATTGATATATTTATGTTTTTTTTTTTAACTATTAAATAACAATCATGTACATGCAATAAAATTGCGTTCCATATTTATATCCTAAAATGATTTCTTCGAATTTAAAGAAAAATTCTTTAAAATGAGTGAACTTTTTACGGCGTAAAGAAACATTTTTGTGCCGGCAACACTCCATTTTGAAACGGAGAACGACATAGGTTTGTGCAAAATATTTAAATTTTTTTATATTTGATTTTGCTTTAATTGCAGTTATAATTGAAATAATGCTGCACACTGCAATTGTATTATTTTCGGAATTCATTTTACAACCACTTTTAACAAAATATTTAATAAAATTTGAGCACAGATCAGCTGTTGGATACAAACACGAACAATGTCAGTCGTATTTGTACATGCACGTTTGTGACCGAATATTATAAACCTTCTGTAAAACACAATTTTTGACAGACATGCAGAATTACATCTGAGTTGAAAAGTTGACATGTCAGACGTAAAAAACATGTCGTGTACGACCTGCTTAAGCTGGAACGAAATGTATATCGACAATGCTTGACCAAACAAACAAGCAAACAATTTTATTAAAAACTTATGTAATTTCAGCAATATCTCAGAGCTACAAATCGCAGCTAAAGTCTTCAAAATTTACAATATGATGTAAAATTTTGTTGTTTATCGAGCTGCGTACTTAGTTCTTAAGATTTCTTTAAATTAATTTTTGCCTTTTTGGCTCAAATACTCCTCTGTGTTTATTGTTTTAACTGTTTAATAGCAATTATGCACATACAATATAAATAGCGTTGCATTATTATTTTTTTTTATTAAGAGAAGTAACACTCAGGCAATATGCCTATCACTATCCTGCTTTAGGAAAAGGAAGGTGGTGAAGGAAGAGATTGAGGAAAGCTTCGTCCTTTTACAACTCTGCTTTTTGCACGTTTTTAATAATGCAGAGTTGCAAAGCCTCTGGTGGCAATGAGGCGTATTAAATTTTTGAAGCTGTGTTAAGTAGTCATTTTATTGGTTATTTTACTTCGCCGATGGTTCTGCTAGACAATGCCGACGAAAGAGGACGCTCTGATGTTACATTGGGATTAGTAACCGCTGAAGACGGCGTAGTTTCCTACAACAAACTGATACAAAGGAACATTAATGCACATCAGAAAAATGTTATTTTGTTTTAATGACTGTCGAAATGTGTAGAAATATATATGTAAATATGTTTTTAAATTAAAAATTGCTTGAAATTTTTTGACGTTTGTTTAAAATTTACATAAACTGTTTGCGCAAGAGTTCAAAAGGGGGAAAAAGACAATTTTAAGAGTTGTCATAAAAACCCTTAGTATTTTCCAATTAATTTGTTATTGGAAATGAAAATGTTTTTAATTATGTATTTTTATGAAGATGCATAGATTTTATTTTATTATTATAAAGAACTAGATGAGCCCGGCAAACGTTGTCTTAGCCTCAATAAATTTTTTTTAACTACAAATTACTCCATACAGTAGTCACTTGTTGGTTAAAAAACAAAACGAAAACCTACCCGGTATTGACCCTGATCTGTGTTGAAAATTTCAGCTTTCTTAGGTTTTATAGTTCCACAAATCATGCGTTAATAACAAACACACACTGCGATTTTATATATATAGAAGATATATAATCTAGCGCCTTAAAATATGCAACATCTTGAATTTTTGTATTACAAACTGTCAAACAATGTATCACGCACCTGCGCCATCTACTTAAAATGAAACAAAATGAAACGTACTTATTTTTGTGAAGTATACTCACACACCACGTACTTGCGCTGTTGTAGTACATGCTATGTATCAGAGATGGCACTGTATGTGAAAAATGATTTTCCCTGTTTTCCTGCTTTTCTCTTGAAATTTTCCCTGAATTTTCTTTGGTATAAACCTCACGGAGCCCGATACCTTACCAACGAATGCAAAACCGTGGAAATCGGTTCGTGCGTTATGGAGTTATAGCGTCAGATATGTAGAAATATTTAACTAAAACATGCCATACACGACACGTTTTTCCATGTGACATGTCAAATTTCCAACTGCAAATACGTACATGTTGCTGCCTTTAAAATAGTGCTGCTGTAAAAGTCAGACACAAAGTCGTCTATTTTCTTCTCACTAATCCTCCCAACATCAGCTATTTTTATTATGAAAAAAATTTATCGTAAGAAATCCATGCCGAGAGGAAACAGGTAGCGGCAGTCTGTTATTGAGAGCAGTATTAGCCGGCTTAATCTGTGAAGTTTTATGTCAAAGTTGGCGAATGAATGCTTAATGCTTTAACAATTTTATTTCAAACAGTCATTAAAAAAGCTCCTTTTAAAATTCCAGATATCCGACGGATCTAATATTCGAAGAAGAGTCGTTTGACAACATGTGATGAGAACTTGTTGCTGGCAGCTTGATTTTCTGCAAATTTCGAATTCAAACCGCATTAATGAAAATAAGAAAGGATAACAGGTATTTAAAAATTTATATTATACATAATTATTTTATCATACATATTCAATACAAGTATTTAAATTAGCGTGGGTAAAATTTTTGCATACAAAATTACAAAATCATTGAGCACAATTTTATGTCTATAGCAAAAACAAAAAAAAAAGCATAAATCACCCTTAGAATCAATCGACATCAAGATTCCATAAATGTCACAATTATTAATGTGGAAAATATATTTTTCTTTCGTTAAATATTCTAACGAAATTGTATTTTCTGATCTTATATAAAACTATTAGTATGTTGTTGTCATCAAAAGCGCTAAATAATTCACATACGTTGTCAACATACGAGTACACTACTCCCTACTTTTGATAACACTCCCATTTTCTCCAGTCATAGGACGAGTACGTGTGGATAAATTCTCATAAAATCTTCTGCAGGGATACTATATGAATAGCATGTGGTCGTATTAAATATATAACATATACAATACATATATGTATTCGTACAGTTTCATATCATGAACTAAATAGAAAAATGCGTTCTGATGCCCTTTTTGTATCATAAAACGTGTTTTGATTCTATTTAAATTTGAAATTAAATTTAAAATAGACAAAACAACTTTCCTAGTCCATATTTACACTATTCAAGTCTTATTGCTAAGCTGATTAGTTTCTTAGGAAAGAGAGACGAGGGGAAAAGAAACGTGCCCCTCGTCTCTCTCTCCCTCAAACTAATCAGCTTAAGCAATAAGACTTGCATAGTGTAAATATGGACTTATTATTGGTTAAGACCCGCCTTTTAGACACGCAAAGTTTACTTTGCAAAATCTTAATTCAGCTGGGTGAAAGACAGAAATATAAATACTTTCTCTTCTGTCTTTCTCCCAGTTAGACTTTGCAAAGTAAACTTTGTTTGTCTAAACAGCTGTAGTATGGAAGGTTTTCCATAGTATTTCGAAATTTTGTAGTGCTGCCATACTCTCAACGTAATTTAATAAGAACTTGTTTTAACCACTGAAAAAAACGGAGCCGTATTAACGGCAACAAAAAATACCGTAAAATTCTATTGTAACTCTTGCAGCTCAACATTCAATTTAAGTTTCCTAAGGGTAGAAATGCCATCCGTCCTCTTTTGTCCGGCCACCTTCCTCTTTTTTAGGGCGTCCGGGGTGGTCCTACTTCTTTTTTTAGGAATTGTCCGGAGTTGTCCTACTTTTTACTTTTATGTTTTTGAAGCTACTTAATTATTTTCAAGGCTTAATAGCAACTGAGAGGAGTTTTATATAACAAGGAGTTACAGCACAGTTTTAGAACTTAAAACTGAAGACTACAAAGTTAATTCACAAAACTACTCGAAAGGGAGCATAGGTTGAAATAGCAAAAATTAGAGATTTACTTGGTATTGGGTCTAAATGAAAGATTTGATGGTTTGCTTGCTTATTTTTCGATAAATAAAGAACGAATATTTCAATTGCAGTCTACTACTTCTATATCAAAAATTGGTTTTACTGAGTTAGTTGACCTAAATGTAGTTTTATATTCTGCCTTACACCTCATAGAAGTTCTGTTAAGTCCACAAAAAGTAGGCTTTGAGCCCTTGTCTAGACTAAGGTATAATTCTTCTAAAGAAGACGTGGAAAAATTCTAGTACATCTACAGATACACATTCGCTTATTTTCTGGCGCTATGGCATCATACACATAAACTACTGCAGCACTTGTTCAAACCGATTTATGAAATCGTTTTCCTCCGAAAAATTTGAGAATGGTTGGTTTTTTAAACAAAAATTGTACTAGTGCGGCTCAATAAGTTCGTGACTTTTTGAATGAAACACAGTTTTTTTTTTTTTTTTGCAAAACAAAAATTTATTTTTCAACATAATCTCCTTTTAACTCAACACACTTAGTGCAACGTTTCTCCAGTTTTTGTATCCCTTCCAAAAAATAGAATTTTTCCCGGTACTTAAAATAAGCATTTGTTTTTGTTTGGTCAATAATTTCATCGTTAGAACTAAATCTCTTTCCACCAAGCCATTTCTTTAGGTTTGAAAACAGGAAGTGGTCACTAGGGGCTAAATGCGGAGAATATGGCGGATGAGGTACCAATTTGTAGCCCAATTCATAGAGTTTTGCCATTGAGACTGCACACGTGTGCACCCGTGCATTATCTTGATGAAAAAGAACTTTTTTTGTGGCCATATGGGGTCGTTTTCTTTTTAAATCCTCATTAAATCAGTTTAATAAGTTGGCATAATATTCGCTGTTTATTGTTTTTTCCTTTTGAGGATAATCGATGTGGATTATCCCGCGTGCATCCCAAAAAACTTTTGCCATCACCTTATTGGCCGACAAACTTACCTTGGCCGACAAACTTACCTTGGCCTTCCTCGGAGCAAGTTCACCAGAAGAAACCCATTGTTTACACTGCTGCTTGGTCTCCGGAGTACAGTAATGGATCCATGTTTCATCCACAGTTACAAAACGCCTCAAAAACTCGTTCGGATTGCGGTTAAACAACTCCAAACAATCCTTTGAAGTTGTCACACGTTTACGTTTATGCTCAATTGAGAGCAAACGCGGCACCCATCTTGCAGACAACTTTCTTAAACCCAGCTGATCACTTAAATGCCTATGGCTTCAACAATCTCACGCACTTTTATTCTTCGATCGGCCAACACCATATCGTGGATTTTTTTCGAAATTTTCGGGTGTATTGACCTCAATTGGCCGTTCAGAACGTTCAGCGTCATTTGTACTTGTGCAACCACAACGAAAGTCAGTAAACTACTTTTTTACCATTGAAATCGATGGTGCAGATTCCCCATAGTATTTATCGAGCTTTTCCTTGGTTTGATTGGCGGTTTTTTTTCGCAAAAAATAATGTTTAATGAGCACTCAAAATTCACTTTTTTCCATTTTTAGAAAAATACACGAGGTTGTACGTTTTGAACAGCTGTTAAACGCAAAGTAAATGAATGTTAAACGCAAAGTAAAGGTATCGTCAATACTTTTTCTGAGTACCGGGATACTGCCCTAAATTTTTTCATGATTTTTTTTTAATTCTCTATTAAAGTTCCTTCAGTTATAACTCAAATATTTCTATTTTCTTCGAGAATTCGAGAATTATTCAAAACAAAGATTTTATAAAAAATTTGAAGAAGTATAAGTCATGAAATTGAGAGGTGTAGATATGTACTCTTACCAACAAAACAAAAATTTAATGCAACTTGTTGGAAGCACAGTATTGTCGTTGTTATTTCAAATGAGACTGCATCAGTTATTTTGATTGGCAAACGTGTTTTTATAAATTTATTTTGGGCCAAATGTCCTCGGTTTTTGTGATTGTGGTCCTCTTTTTCTCAAAATAGAAATGGCAACCCTACCTAAGGGTCCAATTGCTCCAAAGAAATATTTTTCACTACTATGTACATGATAGTTTGAAATTCAATTTAAAAATCAAATTTAAATTTAAACTTGAATTATTATTATTATTAAAATTGTCAAAATACATATGTATGTAATTATGTGGGTATATTGTCATTTATGCTTTATAGAGCCAAAATAAATTAATTCATTGCACATGTAGAGATTCATTACAATACGAGTACATATGTATATATATAAAAAATTTTGGAAGTACATACCTATTCGTTTTTTGTACATTCGTTTGTTTTTGCCAAATTTTCGCAACACAAAGCTCATTGTTGTTGGAAGAAATAAAAAACAATTAAATTGAAATAAAATAAAAATATCGCAGTCAATACTAATCGACAGTTTATTGCTCACTCAATCAAGCCGTAGAGACAGTCATAGGCGTAGAAAGATTTTTTGAGGGGATAAATATAACAGCCGCGGAATGGTTTATAGCATTATACCCGCTTTAAAAAAATTATTTATATAATTTTTTAGAAGAAATTTTTTAGGTTTGGAAAAATTCATCTCCCATCCCCCAAAAAAAATGTAGCTACGCTCATTGTATTATAAATACATACATATGTATGTGCATACCCTCTAGTCAGCCTAGAACCATATGTCTCTATGTCAACACTCTTTTCTATAGCGACAATTGCACTAGTTGAAATGTCGACAACTTTGCTTTTATGCGAGAGACATTGTCAATGCACGCGTCAATAGTTTGGTTTTCTTTTTTATTATGTTGTGCAATACTGTTAAAATACACATGTATATGTGTTTAAGTTTGTTGCCTTAACATTATGAAATTGTAGATGAGGGTCACTAAAATGTACTACTGAATCTTTGGTGTCAATGTCTACGCCTATGTACTACTGAATCTTTGGTGTCAATGTCTCCATGTGGTCCCAGAAAAACTACTTAGTCAGTAGTGCTACAGTCTAGTGGTGGATTATCAATGACAAGCTAATGTTAAATGTCAATAGACGATTACATTGGCTAGGGTACACCTGGTCAGTAGTGCTACTGACAATGTCACTAGTAAATCACTACATTTTCACTATTCGCATTTTCTGCAGGGTATTTATATACAAACATACTATACGGAAACACACACATACACGCATCTGTACATGCATATAAATACCCTGTAGGAAGGTTGGTTGTTTGTCTCCAAGTCACCACTTTAGTCGACTATTTTGATGACTTTTAGGCAAAATTGTCAACGGAGCGTCTACGTATTAAAATTTGCTTTTGATAAGTACAAAAGCTGAGTGATAATTTCTTGGCAAAAGAACTACCGGGTCAATGGTACCAACGTCAGTAGTGTAATTGGTTGTTTGTCTCCAGGTCACCACTCCAGTCGACTATTTTGGTGACTTTTTGGCGACATTGAGTGATAATTTGTTGGCAGCATAACGACGGCTTATATTCAATACCCGCCATACGCCAAAAAACAATTTTTCAGGAGAGAGAAAAAACTGTTTCATTCCAAAATTCTTAAGGTATGAATTAATCTTTCTTCTATAATATTTTTTAAATATGACTACTGAGTCACCCTTATAAAAAAATATAACTTTTTACTCTATTCGTAGCGATATGGTTGATGTCGGGTTTTGCAACTGAAATCTTCAAATATTTTTATGGCGTATAGCGGTTGTTGCACAGTAATAAAAATATTTTTTGTATGCTCTAATATGTAATTTTATTAAATTAAGCATTAGTTTAACGTTTTTCTAACATAAAAGAATTCAATAACAAAACAATAACAAAAAAATAAACATAATTAAAAAAAAAAGGTAATTCAAATTGGAAATTTATTCGTTCCGTATTATCAATGTATGGCGTATGGCGGGTATTGCATTAAAAAAAAATCGTGCGGTTGATAGCGATATCACAAATATTTAAAAATAAGGACTTATATTAATTTTTTTTCGGAAATTTTGCTGGCATCAGTGAACAATTTGCGATCAAAAAGTCATTTTCCAAAAATTGGTGTATGGCGGGTTATATTCAATAAGCCCCCGATAATATTTCGTATCCAGAGTATTTTTCCCAAAAGAACTACCGGGTCAATGGTCAGTAGTGTAGACCAATGTCTACATATGCTCCCAAAAGAACTGCATCCCTAGTCAGTAGTACCAATATCAGTCAGCACTAGATTTTCAATGACATGCACATCTTAAATATCTATAGCAAAATGCATTATCTGGGGTAGGTATAATTCGTCAGTAGTATTGGCGACAATAGTCAATAGAGAATCAGTATTATTTTACTATTGACACTACCTACAGGGTATACAGTAAGCACTACAGATATGTGCATGTGTATATTTTGTTTTATTGGATTATCTGAAAATATTTTTATTATACTGAGTGGCATACGTGATCATAACCGGCACTTACTTAAAACTTTCTTCCCAAATGTGACTAATAAACTAATTAAAAAAAAGAAAAATAACAAAAAGTCTAGATTTCACGTCATGGGGTCACATTTTATAAAATAACAAATAAAATCACACAAATAAATATATAACACATACATATGTATATACACCTAGATACATAAGTACATACATACATATGTACTTGTAGTACCCATGAAAGATCATCAGAAATTTGTGAAATACACTTGCGCTTAATAAGTAAGCAAATTCTAGGGACAAAAATTTCGAATAACAATTTTACTTTGGTTTAATCATAATGACGATGATGAAAGCTTACATTGACATTAGAAAGGTATAGCTAAATATTTACAAACATACATACATACATATGTACATACCAACAATACTATTAATAATTGTTTAACTGCTTAAATAATAATTTATTTATTATCGAAAATCCACTTGGCAACAAGCAATTTTAAGTTCAAATTGCAGGTAAAATTTCTTAAAAAAAAAATTGGACGATGCGACACGTCATCGTCATCATTTGGTGATGACGATAACGATGACGATCAGTGGCGTCGCGTCATTATCAAGATAAAGAAACCGTTGCTGTTTAGCAACTCTAATGCAGTTGTGCTACAAATTAAATCGAAGAGAGGACAACTTACGTACATACATATATGTACATATGCATACATATGTAAGTATATATGTATGTATATAAATATACATGCACAATAGGGAGGTTCCATATTTCTGGGAATAATTCTAAGCATCTGTTTTTGTCAGCAAAATGTCCAGCTTAAGCTAATGGTTTCTAGGTCATATTATTCCTCATGATCTTTTGGCCAAAATCTTCGAAACACCCTAATAAACATACGCAAAGAAAGCATTCTTCACCATAAAAAAGTAAGAGCAACATGAATAATGTTGTTCAACAACAAACACACTGGTTGCAATACACAATTTCATCACAATGCATTAAATACATACATACATGCATACATAAATATATACATACATACATACATAAATATATATATACATACATATCAGAGAACAGATTGAATGCCTTATTTTGTTGTTTTGAATGCAATCACAAAAAAAAACCTGCATATTGTTGTCAATCCACAACATTTGAAAAAATCAACGCATTACACAATTCAAAGAGATGAGTGCGGCGAATTTTATTGTATTGCTTGTTTTATATTCTAAATGTTCACTGGTCTTGTCAAAAGCAACGAATAGTCAGTGAATGGTGCGAATACTTTTTACTGTGATTGAACACAACGTAATCTTGTATAAAACGTATGCTCTTACATTAGTATTCATAAAATACGATATAAATTTGAAATGTATTTGATATCAAATTTTATATGAAACAGTTATTTGAAATACATTTCAGATCTATTTTACTTTTTCCAAATTTTACTTTTTGTATTTTCTTTTTTTCTAACACCGAAAATGTGGGCATATATTTTTCAACAATTTCTTCCCACACACTGCATTTTTTTTTATATATGTGATTAAAATCACTTAAAATAAACTTGTTATTTAAACGTGATATACTAAAGATCAGCGAATACTGAGTGAATGGTATGAAAGAAATCCATTCTTTCATGCTGCATCATTTCATTTCGCTGCTTGTAATAACAGAGTGCGTATGAGCAATAAACAAATCACAATCATATCGTATCATAGCAATTACATATGTATGTATGTTATTGTTGTCGAATAAATGCATGGCAAAAACGATGAATTTATGAATTGTGAGCAATTGCGAATGGTTTCATTCTGTTCTCTGATACGTATATATGTATGCATGTTATAGCGGTAATTGCAAAGACAAGGTTTTGTTGCTGCTTTATATTTTCCTTTTTTTCATTTCATTTGTTGCAATTTTTGCTTTTTTGTTTAACATATCCATAGCATTATTTACAAAACCTCATAATGTGGTTGCAACAAACAACAACACTTGAACAACAATAAAATACATACCACATATGTATATATGTATGTACGTTAGAGTGGCCGTTTTTTTTTTGATTTCTTATATTCGTTTAACGCCGACCAAGAGGCCGCCGCCGTAATATTTTTGACTATCAATCCGCTTACACACTTACACTAGAAAAACTAGTAATTGAAGTGTATTTAATATAAGTCCTAGTTTACACTATGCAAGTCTTATTGCTAAGCTGATTAGTTTGTTAAGAAAGAGAGACGAGGGGAAAAGAAACGTTACTGTTCCCCTCGTCTCTCTCTACTTCTGTTATACCCAAACATGCATAATTAAGGTTTCTTTTATGTTATTTTAGTGTCGGCTGCGTCTGGGTGATTATGTTTTTGCTTAAGTCGCCGTTCAATTTTTCTTACAACATCTTCCTTTTTATTATTCATTTCTTATAGAACTGAAGCATAGCAAGAGTTAAATTTACTTCGCATGTTTTTGTATGAAGAATTTGACGCAAACGCCAAACTGTGGCATGTACAGCAAAACAATACTTATTAAATCTTAAGATAGTTGAGTTGAAATGGAGAAAAATGAATGCTAAATATCTCAGAAACCATAATTAATTTCACGAAACATATTTTGGATTCAGAAAGGAGATAGTTGAAGCAATAATGACATGACGATATGGCAATATTTTAGCTCTTCTAGTCAATAACATTAGTCTCAAAGAAAGAAAAATGCTAAAATTAATATTTTAGAAAATAATGAAGAAAATAACCAACAAAATACCAAAAATTATATACACCAAAACTATATTTATATGGAAATTATTTATATTAAGCATGTACAATAAGGACTTACATATATCTATTAAATTATTTCATGCATATACATACACATGTATAGTCAAAAGAAAACTAAACAAAAGACCAAAAAAAAAATTACATTGAGTAAATGGGGCGGACGCACCCCCTAAAACACAACTTATCGCTATGCAATTTTTTTGTATATTTTTTTTACATAAAACTGAACTGATTTGGGGGGAAAGAATTTAAGAAATAAAAAAAAATATTCTCCATACAACTAAGGGCCACTCTAATGTGCATATGTATGTGTGTTGTTAAAAAAAATCCAATGAATAAAAACTGAAATATCAACCTTAGCAACAGTAACAATAACTGAAACATCAACAGAGCACTTCACTAAATGTTGCTTGCTGTTCATGTTAATAACTGACTGCCTATTGAAAGTTTGTTGTTTTCTTAGCTGTAGTTGTTCTTGTTGTTGCCGTTGTTTTATGTACAAATGCAGCTCAGTACTAAATCTGTTGCCTCTATTGTAACTGATGTTTTTTGATACCCTACCTTTAAAAAGATGGAACAGTCTGGACTAATTAAACATGATCACAATGTGTATAAACACATATATGTATGTATGTATGTAAGTACATGTACATACATATGTATATAATAAATCTGTACATCTTGACTAGTATTTACAAAAAATTATATTTCCCTACGTTTAATTATTTGACTGAGTCCAAATCAAGAGCCTTCTTTTCTTATTGGAATATTTCTGTTGTTGTTTGGTGTCAAGTTCAAAATTTTTCATGGGTCTGATCTACGAGTACATTAAATAAATGAATGCTTATTGTATTTTTCTTACATGTAAAGGGTCTTGCTCCCATTTTCTTGAAGTTACGTCTGCCGAATTGCTGTAATTTTTTATTCAGTCTGTTTGCGAAATCACCCTGGACGGATATAGCGTTAAGCAACAAGAGCAACGTTCCGCCCGTTTCGCCTAATTTACGCCATATTCGTCCTACCAAGAAGACTATTCGTAGTGTGTAGTGTAAAATCAATCAATACCCAGATCAGGCCCAGGTATATACTGCGTTACGCAAACGCAAGGTTTTCTAGAAGACATCGGCGCTGTCCGTGAGAGTGTGCAAGAGAATCCCAAGCAGTCGACTTCGCATGGGTCAGAGGAACTCTACCTTTCGCAGATTACAACTTGGCGAATCGAATCTCCAGCCAGAAAATCATATTCACTGATACGGCTCATTTCTAGTGAAATGGGTACGTGGAAAAAAAATTGTCGATTTTGGGACAACAACACTCCACAAGAGATCCCGAAACGTTCAATTCATCTCGAAAAAGTCAATTGTTGGTTTGGATTTGGGTTGGCAGCACGTCATTGGGCCATATTTCTTGAAAACGACCCAATATCAACGGCGAGCGCTATGGGTCGATGATTACCAGCCTCTTTAGAATTGGATGATTGGATGACATGTGGTTTCAAAATCACGGCGCTATGAACCACACAGCTCATGCCACAATGGACATTCTCCACGATCAATTTTAGGGCCTGTTCATCCTATGCCAAGGCGAATGAAATGGCCACCGAGAACCTGCGATTTGATCCCGCTAGACTCTTCTGTGGAGTTTTCTTAATTTGCTGGTCTACTCGAATAAGCCACAAACCACAGCGGCTCTCAAAGCCAAAATAACCAGTGCTCTCGGCACTATTTTTGGTGTTTTTTGATTCCTCAAAGTGCAATTGCTAGCTTTAGTGCTAAACTTCTTTAACGAAATAAAACAAATAGTTAAAATAAAAATAAAATCCTAAACATTTGGGAGTTATTTAATAATGAGTAAGAGGAGTCATATAATTTTTGTTTTGGGCGATATTCGTAGAGCCTAAAGCTTATGCCAACCAAGGTATTTTGAATCGCATGAGACAAATCGTGAATAGGATAGGCTATGTACAGGCTGTAAAACGGTTGGGGCAAAACTTCCTAAGTAAAATCTCTCAAATAACTTTTAATTTATTGATCGTACGATATAAGACCCAGACCTTCAAAAACATTTTCCTATACCTTATTAATAATTTCAAATTAAGAATTCAAAACTTTACTAACGAATTATATATGTATGTAATTATATAAAAAATTAAAAATACGTAATAGGGGATACTCGGACCGGATTTGTTCCAGTATATTTGTTTTCTTACTTTTATTTTTCTTAAAGCCAAAGTTGTATGTAATACAAGCTCTAACATAAATATGGAAGAACCGTAACAATACGACGGCAACTTTGGGTTTAAAAATTTACCCTGTAGTTCTGAATGAGAGTTCGTATGAAAGGTTTGATCTTTCTGCGACGAGTTTACTCGAAAGCCTACAAAGCTAACAACAACCTTAAAACTTATGCTTAGATATTATTCTCTTAAATATCTGCTCATGCATATGAATTTGACGTGGTCAGATAGACTAACGTTTCCCAGGATCTTTTCGCAATAATGAAGTATATCTGACGTAAGAATGCGGAGTTTTGAATCACTTTTCACAAAGCATAAATGATCGTAAGGAGGAGGTTTTCAATTCGTTTGTATTCTTTAAATTTTGTATGTGTGCTACTGGTTAACTCCATAATTTGTTAACAACCAAGCTCAGAAACTCCGTCTATTCCGAAAATAACGAACGATGACTGAAAATGTTCACTAATCAATGCCTACTGAGAATAATCCTATGTTTTTGGCCTAACACCATAACTAACTCCGAGCTGCTCTGAACCTACAATCAATTCAGTATGACATCCTGAAGAGTAAATTATAGATTGATCATACACTGAGTTCCGCTACTGAGGTGGGCAAGGCAGCGCTGCAGTGCAACCCACAAGGTTCTCGGCATCGTGGACATCTAAGAACAACTTGTCGCATAGCAGCCATCTGTGAACTGGATACACTGCAGCATTTTCGTGGAACTAGGCAGTCACAATAGCCCACAGCAGAGAGGAAGTCATTAATTAAGTTCTTTTGCTTTCCAGCAGAGAAAATAGCAGAATCTAAATCATGTTTACTTCTTAGTGCCGAGAAGCAGCCTTAATTACGACGAAGTGCTTGGCTTTGAATAGCTGAGCCCTTTAACATATCGAGCCATAACCTCCAAAAAAAGTTTAATCGACACATTTTTACGATGGCAAATAATCGAGTTTGGTAAAAAAATTAAATTCGAAAATTATGTCGCTTGAGCTTTTTTTTTGGCGGTTATGGCACGATACGTATATGCAACAACTTGTTATAGGACTTTGGTGTCTCAGGGCCAATACCTGAAAGCTTCTGGATGGTTCCCAGCAGCTGCACTCTGCACTACGCGTAGTGCGCGTAGTAGCTACGTCGTTAGACTATAGGCCATAATGGGGTCTAACTCGGCTTGTAGGATGTGAATGGTTCTTTAAGGATTATAGGGTACAAATGATTTTCTAAGCATCAATGTACTCTAATCTGGCCTCACGTACGGTCTATTCTTCCAATTAACCCAGCAAGAATTAAAATTTATTCTTTTGCAAGCACGACTAAATTTGTTTAATGTTATATGTGCTTGAAGCCACAATATTTTCCTGTGTTCTATTGGTTTTAGCGCCATGAAATATACGAGTATAAGTCTGGAATCAGGCATTTTATATGGCTTTGTGAAAATAATGAGTTCAAGTTTGTTGCGATTGCCGGATAGCCTGATGCCACCAAACCATTTCCACATGCCTATCAACAATTATTTTAAGAATGTTTAACGTTTTTTACTTTTGGCGAAGGCCCTAGATAAGCCCTGATTCCTGATGCGTTCAGAACAGAATAGTTCACAGGACTTTTCCAAAGTTAAGATTTCTCTTGATGATATCACATTTATAAAAGCAAACACGAAATTAAACTGCTTATATATGTATGTATGTATAAGTCCTGGCTGTATGCTTACTTTATGAATCTGTATGGTAGATGCTCACAAAATAAAGAAATCTAAAGACATTTAATCTGAAAATATCAGCTTTTTATTGTCACGTCAACCGAAGGTATGACCGTTCGAATATGTGTATGCCGAAACAGTTTAAGAAGTAGATGTCTATTCTTCTCCTGGTGGAGCACGATACTTCAATGAAAATTTCCCGAACTACAGGGCTTGCACTCTATATATGGATATACATACATGCACATGCATACATACTCGTATACACTTGCATGTGATATGTATCGCTTGCATGCGTATGGCAAAGTTGGTAATAATGAACGATGAGTCATTCTCTATGTTCAGAGGTACAATTTTATTTTTTTTTTATTTTTTTTTGTGGTGTTCAGTAAAGGTATTGCTGGTGCATATATTTCTTTTTCTTTGTTGTTGCTCTTGTTGCAATTGTTGTTTGCATTACTTTAGCCGCGTGAGTGAAAATGAGCCCAAGAGTACTTTGCAAGACAATGACTGCAAAATAATAAAAATTTAAAATAGCAATAATAAATGTGTATTAAAAAAAAGCAACAACAAAATAAGAACTGTAATAATAAAAAAACTAAAGGTAACAAAAGTTCAGCAGAGCAATGATGTGTATAACGATTTATTGGTTAAGACACGTTGGTGATGAGATGGTGATCACTATAATTACGTTTCATTTCAATACTAATGTACATACCTACTTTGTTATACAAACATACATATGTATGTATGTACATACTAAGATACTTAACCAGTTGACCAAGTCTTTCAGACATCTTAAGCGATAGATACAAGCCAATAGAAAATCGTGGGAGACATATTGACGACAGCTCAAATAAATCGTTAACGGAATTTTCGAACAAATGGCCACCAAATCATGCACGATCACACAAGCGACAATTTCCACCAGCATATCGATTGTCCTTCACAAAATGATAGTGTGATTTCTTGAGCGACAATATCACTCAACAGAACAGACTTTAGTTAATATTTTTAACTCACAAATAAATTAATTTTTTTTGATTACTTGTTTTTTCCGTTTCATTTAAATTATTGACTGACTTAGCTGGAATTCGAACTGATGCTGCATATTTATAAAACTTCGAACTGCGTCGCCAAGAGGCCAACATATTCATGTGTTTGATGGGAGCGAAAACACACCACTTGCCGCTCAGATTGTCATTACAAAAGTCAAAAGTGTTTAATTGAGGACAACATGCCAGACATTGTCTCTCACTCTCAGATTGTCGTGCACGACTATTTCCTTTAAATTGTTGACTAGAAAACTAAATAACAGAGGATAAGTCGTACAAGAATCATATATCGTCAGCCCATTATTGGTTTGACCCACCGACCATTTAAAAAAAATAGGTATGGGGTATATCCCTTTCTGAATCCAAAACATGTTTTGCGAAATTAATTATGGATTCTGAGATACTTAGCATTAATTTTGCTCCATTTCAACCAATTTAAGGTGTATTGTTTTGCTGCACATGCCAAAGTGTGGCGTTTGAGTCAAATTCTTCATACAAAAACATGAGAAGTAAAGTTAACTCTTGCTTTGCTTCACTTCTATAATAAATGGATAATAAAAAAAGAAGGTGCCATAAGAAAAATTCAACAAGCAAAAACATCACCACCCAGAAGCAACCGCCGATTAAGTATTTTAATATAAACTTATTAAACACTAAAGTAAAATAAAAGAAACCTTAATTATGCATGTTTGAGTATAACAGAAATCATTTAATTTCATTATTTACATTAAATATATTTCAATTACTTGTTTTTCTTGTGCAAGTGTGTAAGCGGATCGATAGTTAAAAATATTCCGGCGGCGGCTTATTGGTCGGCGTTAAACGATCGACTTGTTTCTCTAGACAACAAGAAAAATAAACAAAACAACAAAATTCTCAATTCACAGCAGTAAAGTATACGTACGAGTATGGAGCACAAAACGTATTTTTACTTTTACAATAAAGTAATATTAACTTCTAACTTTATTCGTGAAAGTTCACTAAAATTTACACATTTCTTCCAAACATGTGTCGGAAGCAATGGTGAAAATACAAAAAAATTCTATCCGGTATACTTCATGAAAACCTTCTTTGTCGTTTTCCTCCATTCCGACTTTTTGGCATATGCTCCAAATCAATAATGGGCTGAACATGACAGTGTCGTGCAAGGCAATCTGGCCAACTGGGACTTACATATTAGGGTATCCAATTGCATACATATGTTTACATATATGTACATATGTATATGTATCTGATTTTTGGTTTTGTCCGAGTAACGTTACATTAGTTTGAGCACTGCTTTCTTTCTAGTTGTAAGGCATAAATGCTAGTTTTATTATAGTAAACAAATTAGAGGCTGTTCGGATGTCCTTAGTAGTTTTAAAATTTTTACTTGAAAACATGGGCTACCCTAATGTACATATGTACATACACCCAAAAAATAAAGTTTTAAAATCAAGAAGAAACATTTTGATTTTAAAAACGAAACCTTTATGACATAGAACTAAGTTTGTTTTGTGTTATTTTAAAAATTTTCATTCTTTGCTTAAAAATTAAAACTATTTTGGAATGAAAAATTATTATTTTTGTTTTAAGAAACAACAACCTTGATAAATATAAAGTTGAACATACTCAAATTAAGAACTTATGTTTTTGAATTAAGAATGAAATATTCTTGAAGTAATAATGAAGCATTTTTGTTTTAAAACTAATTATTTTTATATAAAAATGAAATGTTTTGAATTAATAATGGAGACTTCTTAAATTAAGAATGAAACGTTTTAAATTAATAAAAGAGAATTTTGAAATTACGAATGGTTCGTATTAAAATTAAAAATGTTAATTTTGTTTGAAATCAAAATGCCCTTATTATGAAAAATTTTCGGTGTTCGACTGTAGTTTGCGTCATGACGAGCATTCAACAAAAAATGTCGCTATTATGTTATGAACACCATGTTTTTTAAAATTTCACAATAATTTTAAGATTTTGTGCGCAAGGATCATACAGGATAATGAACATTAATATACACTTGGTCTTAATAACAGATTAATTCTTTTTTTTTCAACACGACACAAATATAAAATGTTACTCGGGGAAAAATATATTCTTTTATTTAAAAAAATTAAAATTATTGGTATAATAATAAAATATTTTTGTTTTTAGAATGTTTAAAAATACATTTTCTCTTTTATTATGATTTCAAAAATTATAATTTTTATTTTAATAAGAAAACATTATAGTTTTTGAAATTTTTAAAATGAAAGCGCACATTTTTGTTTTAGAACTATTTCGTTATAAAAATAACAATGTTGTATATTAATACTATAAGAAACATTTATATTTTAAAAATGATTTTTAAAAATGCAGCATTTTTAAAACAAAAACGCAAGATTCTTGTTTTAAGAATGCTTTTTTGGTTCAGTGTACATACATATGTATGTACATGCAGGCACATTGTATGCTTGTATGTTAATTAAATTTTTTTTCGCCGCATTGGTATTAATTATGATAAGTCAGTCGGCCAGTAGCATTGACTTTGAAAGTTACATACATACATATGTACATATGTACATCTTTACATTCATATGCATTGCATATCTAAAAATTTCATTCGAAAATATATTATTTCCCCCAGGTTTGCTTCAGTTGCATTTTGGTATACAGTGACTCCAACGCATAATCAGACATGAGTGTGGCTGATGTAAATTTAGTTAAGGTTGATTTTTTCGATTTTATTTACACTTCACATATTTACATCTGCGGATAATAAAAAAAAAACTACAACTTTTCCAACGATAACATACATTAAAAGAAAAAAATAACTCAAAAACATTTACTATACAAAAATCCTTTGTTGTCGAGAACGGCCTGTAAGCCGTTGAACAAGTTTTGCCATACTTCCGGCTCTATAGAGTTCCGAGCTTCTAACAAGCCCTCCTGCAGCTGGACTAATGACCTGAATTGTTTTTTTGATACACTCTTCTGCCTAATTCCTCACAAAGGTGCTCAACTACATTGAGGTCAGGGCTCTGTGAAGGTGTTTCGATAAGTTTGGGGCAGTTATGAATCAACCAAAACTTTGCAACTCCTGGTGTGTGCTTGGGATCGTTGTCTTGGTAAAAAGCAAAGATGTTCTCAATACCCAATTTCTCTGCTTTTTGCTTTATATTTTGCTTCAAAATGTTGAGGTAGACAAATTTGTCCATTTTACATTCTATAAAATGGAAATTGCCTACTCCAGCACTAGACATGCAGCCCTAAACCATTACAGAGCCTGCTCCATGCTTCACTGTTGCTTTTGTATTGTTATGGTTAAAGTTGGTATTTTGCTTAAGCCACACAAATTGCCTGCCATCTGAACCGTGCTAATTAATTTTGCTTTCGTCAGTGAACAAAATCTTAAACTAATTACAAACTTTCAATAAAAATGAACTTCAGGGTGATTTTTCACCAAATTACTTGATTAAACAAATCTTCAGTTTTCAATAACTACTCTTTGGCGAATTTTACTCTACGGTATTTATTTCTAAGGCTTATAAAAGGCTTTTTTCTGGTAAATCTCCCATAATAATTGTACGAGTACTTATGTAATGTATTGCGATCAGTATTTAGACAAACGTCTTTTTCAGTTCAAAATTTTAATGATATTTTTTTCTTTTGCGGTTTTAAAGGGACCTCCTTTGATTCCCTTTTTCATTTAGTATTTTATCTTGAAATTAAATTTATTACGAAACCTTTTAACAACATCGTGGACAGTGGATTTGCTTTTTCCAACCAATTCAGCAATTTTTCGAACAGTTTTACCTTCCAAACTTGATTTAGCTATAAAAAATGTTTGGTGCATACGAGTACAACGAAACAGTTTTCATAGCAAATATTTTTTATTGTTGTCTGAAGTGGTTAAAGCGTTGTCCAAAAATGTTATGAAAATTAAAAGTCCAAGATCGATACTGTGAGCAATTGTCAAGGTGGTAGCATTGGGTCGTTTTCTGTTGTTATTAGAGATGGGCGCGTGTCGTGTTTTTTTTGCGACACGAACACGCACGAACAAAAAATCTGATTTCGTGCGTGTTGTGTTGGGTCGTTTTGTGTTGAGCAAAATTGACACGAAAAACACGAAACGATTTTAGATGTAAAATATGTATGAATGAATTTCCAGTAGAGAAAAAATTTAATATTTTGTATCGTCAAACACACAACACCAGCATATTTGTTGATCTTGTATGGGCCTCCGCAGCTTAAAGTTCTGTACGCAAAAAGATAGTATCAGCTGTGGTGGCAGAGTGTATCGGTGAAAAGCAGCTCTTGAAAAAAAATAAATTGAATTTTCTTGTCCTCCATACTATACCAATAATATTTCGTGCGTGTTGACAAAATTTTTCGCGTGCGTGTTTCGTACGTGTGATGCTAGGAACACAACTGGGACGAACGACGAATTATTTTATTTTTGACGACGAATATTCGCGACCAAAAGTTCGTCGTTCGTCGCAGTTGTGCATTAAGCGTCTTGGTATTCGTGTCGTGTTGGAAAAATTTTACACGTGCCCATCTCTATTGTGCTCACTTCACAACGTTCAAGTGTTTTATATCAAACTTTACGAACATTCTTCACTTAATACAAGGAAATCTTACGTTAGTTCCTTATTAATGACAGAATTCATTGATTCAATGAATGTAATATGACTTTCCAAAAACACAAGCTTTAGCCTAATCAAAACCAAGTAAGGTATTTAATACGTTTTCTAAGTCACTATATTAAACGTTCCATAAAATGAAGTAAATAATTCAAAAGCGAAGCCAAAATAAAAAAAATGATAAATTTAGCTGTAAGAATGCTGAAATGGTCACACTGCTATTCATTTAAAAACACAAACATTCACACATAAATTGCGCCTTAATTGAAAATATTTTGAATTTTTTTAATTACACATATACTCAGTAATTTTTATAAACTTTATATTTGTTGATCTGGTTCAATAAACTTTTCAAAGATAATTGCTTTTTTCATAGCATTTCCATAAGACGTGCCTACAGGAAGCATGTTGAAATAAAGATCGTTGCACTGAGATAGAATGATTGACTACTGGCTCTAGACATCTGTTTTTTAAAAGTACAGACTGACATTCTTTAAAATATATGCCAAAAGCAGTGTTGCGATGCCGGAAATATTGATTTTTTTTTGGATCGGGATTCGTCGAAATCCAGGGACTCAGCTATCGGGATCGGGTATTCACATTATCAATACTAAAAGTACATAAACAGTATCGCCTACATTTGCATTAGTTAGTTATTTAAACTCTTCCTTTCGTCGATTTCGAACTCCACAGGAAAAAAATCATCTGCAATGTGTAATTTGTTATAGACAGTGGTGTCTAAGAAATCATCGTTAAATTGAATACAAATTAGTTAGATGTAACTTTGTAGTTTATCTCATGAACTATTTCAAATACAAAAACGGGTGTTATGAACAAGAAAAATAAGCTTATTTATCATTACAAGTTAATTAAAAGTTATAATCTGCTTATGAATCCCATGTAAATTGGAACTACATATTATGAATATTTGTCATATACAGATGGAATTATTTTTTTTACTTTTTATATATTTGTATAGGGCGTCAAGCTCTACTTTTGGTAAAATTTTACGCAAAATCGAGTAACATTGCTCTGAAATATAAGCTTAATTGCTTGCTGTTGCACGTGACAAAAAAGTTAACCTTCTCGTGGAAATGCCCATATGTATTTTTTTCAATTAAAGGTGTTTCAATGATGACTTTTTATACTGTGCATGTACTATGTACATACATACACATCGTTACCTTACAACAAAAAAGGCCTAAGTCATTATTTTTTTGATTTCGATTTTTTTTGTATAATTCGATAGAAGTACGTCTAATGAATCGAAAAATGCACAAATCTCAATTTCCAAAAAATACTGCATTAAGACCTTTATATATTAGGGTAACGATATGCATGTAGAATGTACATACATATTTAATTATAGATTTAATGGATGCCACGAATTTCATAAAAATATGTCAAGGTATCTAAATACAGATAAGCAAAAATATTCCTAGTTGCACACTCACAAATAGACTGGACTTGATCTATTTTTTAAATGGATCACAACCACATACTTCATCTGCATGGCTGTTAATTATTTCTTAAAGTAAATAAAACACAGCACAATACATATTAACTGAAGGTATGGTCACACTTGGGAAAATATTTACACAAAAAAACGTAACCCCTAAAGATTAATGAAGAATCTTTCAATTCAGAGACGTGTTTGTTCAGTTAAATAGTTTCCAATAATGTTGGATTCTATAACATTCTCTATTAGTTGTGTATCAAACTCTTTAACTTAAAGCGGCCCACCCACTTGCAATTGCACAATTTTTCGTATTGTGCAATAACATCGCCAATGTGTATGTCATATACGAAGGTGGCACAATATATTGGCAAATATCTAAACACTTTTGATTTTTATTGTACAATCAAGACAATTGTGTAATGTGGTGGCAATATTGTTCAATGTTGTTTACTATTTCACTGCCAAAAAAATTGGGCAATATTTTCTTTAAAAATATTGTGCCATTTATTGCATAGTATAGGTTAAAATGACAATAATATGTACAACAACATATGCAATAATATTGTATAATGGATGGGCCGCTTAAGAAACACGTGTCTGAATCAAAATGTTTTACACTAATGTTTGTTGGTTACGTTTTTTGGGCAAATGTTTGCCCAAGTGTGGCCATACCTTGAGTAATTCAAATGAAATAAACACTTTTAAAAATCCCAATATTGAATAATAAAAAAAAACACAATTAAAATGGTTTATTTGCCAAAAACAAAAGACCGACGAAAAAATGCAATAATGCCTTTTGTTGAAATAATTTTAGCAAACAAGTATATATTTAGGATAATATTAAAATATTTTCAATTGCAAACAGAAACACTTATATTTTCTGGACAAAAAAAACCCATAACTCATCATTTTTGTTTTTTTTAATTGCAAGTTCACTGTACTAACAAGGATTGAATATTGTCTGAAAATTTTTCGGTCTAGATTCTAGAGTCTAGAATCGTTGCTCTCAATTGATCCAGCTAGGTTTCATTATTTTTTAAATAAAATTAATACATAGATACATTGCACATGCTAATGATGTGCAAATATTCGTGTTCGAATTCCCGAATATTCGGCCATTTTTAGATATCCCTATTTGCTAAATTCAGGTGAATATTTGAAGAATATATATTCCACAAAACAAATAAATAAAACATAAAAAAAGGAAACAACAATTTTAAATGTTTAGTTGAACTATAGTGAATTTTAATCAGAAATAATTTCTTAGTCGGGCTTATGTTCAGTAATTTCAATTCTTATTGAATGAAATATTTTTTATTAATTAATGTGAGTTTCTAAAGAAGAGAAGAAAAATTAAATTAGACTATAAGCTGGGGGAAATACCGATATTTTTCTGTGCAGCAACGCACGTCATCAGCACCCAAGTCTATCTACTGGGGTAGAGATTGTTATTAACATCAGCTATTTAACGCAAATTTTTTAATGAAATGGAATAAATATGAGAAACAACTTTATTTCATACTTATGATTCGATTAGACTAAGGTTCGTATCGCTCTGTAATGGGCGGAGCACAATGAATCCGTCATACGTTAAACTTCGCCTTTTTCAACTGACAGCTAAGTTGAACTACATGGTTTCTTATGAGGTTTGTTACATTCAGTACGTGTCCGCAAACGCAAAGTACAAAAATTGGTGAACTCTTAACTTTTTGCGTATGTTGAGTAGTTTGACAGATATTGGTTGGGTTTTTTGGCATGTTCTGATTTAGGTTTTTGTGTTTTGCGGCAGCAAAAATAAAATAAAACAAAATAAATAAAAAAAGATGAACTTAATGCATAAAATGCGAATCAACCGATTGAAGCTGTTGAAATGCTTCCATATATAAGTACTCATTGTGCCAACCTGCTCCGTCGTTGCGTTAATGTCAGTTGAAAGAGCCGAAGTTTAACGTAAGACGGATTCATTGTGCCCCGGCCACGCGGTGAGCGGCAAAAAATTAAAACTAATGAAATACTGCTGAAGTGGGCACGCAATCAGCGGCATGTGAACGGCTCAGGAATGAAACTTGTTCTAATTTTTAGTTGTTTTCTGAGCGGCTAAAAACAAACATGGCAAAAATTAATGTGGAGCTCATAATATAATCTGTACAAAGCCGACCACTATTATGGCGAGGCAGATTCCCAAATTTTTTCCATCAATGCTACCAAAACAGTTTGGAAACCTCCAAAGCCTGTAATATTCACTTATTACTTTTTTAAAGTGCTCTTCTGTTGTATACCTGGACAAGTTTTTTCCATAAGCTAATGCATTTCTCTGAAGTTATATTGCTGACGGTGCTTCTACCCATTCGAAAAGCTATCGCAGACCGTGATGCACAATCATATACATACAATCGTGTGTTGTTTGAGAAAATACAACCCTGCCATGAAAATTTTCAAAAGACAATAACAATTCAGCAGATAAGGGTTTTATTTTTTGTAGATCGTGCGATTTTGTAGGATAGTGAGTCATGGCATTTACGGAGACAACATACAAAAGCTCTAGATCCCAAGATACGCGTATATCCATCTCAAGATGTAGTATGGAAGTCGAAGCGTTTATGTTACTCGGATGGTATAGTTGTCACTGAATCATTTGCGCTTATTAATCTTTGATCATTAATTGATCATACAGTTGTTAGACTATGCTACTGTTACGAATAATGCCCTAATTCAGTAAGAATATTTCAGACGTTTTTGTTTGAAAATACTTTTGAGTTCTTGTTTTTGAATTCTCTAAATTATTTTCTTCAAAAATGGTTGTTGTCTTTGATAACGAAAAGTAAAAATATTATTACCATGTTTTTAAAACATAAATAAAGAATCACAACTGCGGCTTTTTTTCGTCCATAGACAAGACGATACAATCGTCGAACAGAATTAGGGCATAAGTTTTTCTATCGATAACGAACAATTTTACTAATGTAATTATCATTGTTAAATTTTAATCAATACAAGAAAAAATTCGCTCAATAAGATATTTCGGACGAAAATACTGAATACTGAATAAATAAAACAATAATAAAAAATTATATTTTTGACCAGCTATAACATTTTTTTTCAGTCTAGTAAAGCCCGAGAAATTTTATAAAATTATTTTGGCTTATGGAATCCCCAGGTGACTACTTTGAATCCTGGGGGGACACCCTGTTCACATCAATATTCAGTGTTAGCCTTTCCTTACAATTTGTATGAAAAACATAATCAAATTTCCAAACTGTTGCTTCTGTTTTTATGCAAAGACATATTAACCGACTTCAAAAAAAAGGAGGAGGTTGTCGATTCGTCTCTTTTTTATTTTGGCAGTTTTACTTCATAACTCGGTGCATATTAGACCGATTGTAACAATTCTTTTATTGTCTGTGAGGGTATAGCTTCCCATTGGTCCGATTATTTGTTTTTATGATATTATACTTATTTTATTGCTGCGAAACTTAGCAAACACCTTTGGCTCTTGTAATTATTATATTTCAGGTGGTTCTACTTAACCGATTTTTACGAAACTAACCCACACCTTTAGCTCAAAAATAGACACAATCTTCCATTTGGAAAAATGGGCGGGGTAACAACTATTAAAATTTAACCCCCATATGCAAAAAAAAAATAACGTGTGCTTCAAGTGTACGTTAAACCGGTTTTTGTATGGAAATTTTGTTTTAACGTAGACTTCAAGCACGCGTTATTTTTTTTTGCATATGGGGTAATACTTTATTTTAAGTGGTTCTACTGTACCTATTTTTACAAAACTTAACACATACCCTGAAATCTGAAAAACACAAAATCTTGCATTTGTATTCCATAGTTTTTTTTTTTCGAAAAAGTTCTATCAGATCTTTGCATTGAAACCGGTTTTTTTTGGCAGAATTATTTTAGTTACGTTAATTAGAAAATTGGGCCCTAAAGGTCAAAGGTCACAAGAATCAGTTTTTCGCTATTATGCAGGTTTCTATAGCTTCAATGATGTTTACATTCATTATAGAAATTGAAGAGCGTAAAATTTTTAATAAAGTGTAACAACAATTTTTTATACGCTCAAACATTTTTGAGATAGTGAACGCTGGAGTGCAGCCATTAGCGATATATATGTATATATAATTGCAAAACATGTCCTAAAACATGTTCCCACCTGTAAAAATATTTTATGTTTCTTTAACTATTTATAATAGCTTTTTTTTAAATACCTTGAAGTAAAATTAATTAATCTTCTATTTACATTTCTATGCCATATACGAGCACATATGTATATTGGATTGAAATCTAATCTTTTTTTTGCCAAAATATTTCTGATCAAATTTGTTAAGTGCAAAGTGTTTAATATGTATATTCTTTGTCAGATTTAAATTATTAATTTTAGTCCAAAAAATAAATATATATATATTTTGTTTACGCAAAATTTTTGGCAAATGTTTTGTAAAAACATTAAAAAGAAAAACAATTTTTACGTACACAAGTTTAATAAAACCATTGAACAATTAAATCTATAAAAAGTACTTAAAGAATCAATTATTCGCAAAATATTTAAGATTTTAAACAGCGTCTTGGCCGTGCTTTTTTCGTTTTTTTTTCTTTCTTCTGGTTCAGTTTTGCTTGTAATGCAATAAATTACATTAAGAATATGTTATTTAAAAAAAGTGGTGAAATTAATTATTAATTTTTCATATCAATTGAAAGCGTGTATGTATGTACAATAAATGCTTTTTCATCAAAAATTATTTTAGGTACTTTACCATTTTCACTGTAGATGGCGTGTGGTTTTTTGGTATTTGATCCGGATAAGTGGAAAGTGCCGCGCAATGTCAGTGTTATATTAAAGCCAATCCCACTTACAATAAAACAAATTTTATTATTTTGTTGTTGTTTCAAGTGCAAGTGTGGCCCTATTAGGGGTTTGTCCCTTCAAACCTAAACTAGACTTTTTAGCTGGGGAAAATACTGAACATAATCCCGATTAAGAAATTATTGCTGATTAAAAATACATTGTAGTTCAATTAAATTTAAATATGTATGTACGAGTATGTATATACATATGTACTTATTGAAAATACTATAGACCAATGTGTATATTGAAGACTAATCTGTACGACTTCAGGTCAAAAGATAGGGATTGCTGCTTTCCACAGGACTATGACTCAAATTACACAGGCCATTTAGCGAAAATTTTGTCTTTTTTAAGACACTGTAAAGCAAATAACAACTCATCAAAATTTAGATTTCATTATCAGCTTGTTTAACAAACAAAAAATTTAAAAGCGCATAATCGGAAGCAAATTTAACGTAAAACCAATTCTCTTGGATATATGGGAGAAAAATTAAAGAGTAATGCATTAAACACATCCACCACAGCAGGCTACACGAACACACGACTTCAAATGCCGCTAGCAGCATTTGTCGCCTCGTAGCCAGCTACTTAATTATTTTGGAGACGGCAGCAGCACCATCTGCACCTCATATTTAGGTATAAATACATAGTTCAGTATTGCCACCTTCAAATATTTCGCATTTATAAAAATTAAATTACTCTTTCAAAATATACTTATATGACGTAAAAGTATAAAAGTGAATCTATTTATGCTTTACATCAATTTTTGGACATTGTTTCTATTAAATAATATGAAATAATTGTACGATAACATTCATTCAACATTTTGTATTATACTTGCAACACTGAATTTTCTCATTGTAGCCAAAGAAATAGAAATTAGTTTAATTGGACTACAACGACAAAATAAGCATAGACAACAACCTGCCGGCCTGGTGCTTTGATGTCTTCAAAAGTATCACTCTCATATCAACATGTGTATTCCATCCTTGAAATTTTGTAGTAGGTAGCCTGCTGTGGTGAATGTGTTTAATGCATAAGCGGCAAAAAATATTGAATGAGTGCAGTCGTTAAGCAGCTCTGTGGTTGAAGAACAGCTCTCGTCAGTCATCGTAATTGTTTCTTATGCATTAAACACATTCACCACAGCAGGCTACCGACTACAAAATGTCAAGGATGGAATACACATGTTGATATGAGAGTGATACTTTTGAAGACATCAAAGCAACAGGGCGGCAGGTTGTTGTCTATGCTTATTTTGTCGTTGTAGTCCAATTAAACTAACTACAATGAGAAAATTCAGTGTTGCCAGTATAATACAAAATGTTGAATGAATGATATCGTACAATTATTTCATATTATTTAACAGAAACAATATCCAAAAATTGATGTAAAGCATAAATTGATTAATTTTTATACTTTTACGTCATATAAATACATTTTGAAAGAGTAATTTAATTTTTATAAATGCGAAATATTTGAAGGTGGCAATACTGAACTATGTATTTATACTTAAATATGAGGTGCAGATGGCGCTGTTGCAGTCTACAAAATAATTAAGGCTACGAAGCGACACAAGTTGGAAGCGGCATTTGAAGTTGTGTGTGCGTGTAGCCTGCTGTGGTGAATGTGTTTAATATATTAAGTGCATTGTGTGGCCTTCGAGAGTTTTTCTTCTCGTTCGCACTGGTTGACTGATCTGCCACGGATAACCGTATAATCTTGTGGTTCTTTTGTGGAATTTCTTTAACAACCACGTTGATACTTCCTATGTGAAGGCATAGGTCGTGTACAGTCAATCACAAACCTTTTTTAAAATACTGTTAATAACATCTGGAGCCAGTGTTGCCAGAAAATGATGATGAGTGAATGCTAAATCGGTAAAAAAATTCTGCTAAAATGTTCTACAGAAGAAAAGTATAATGCCAGATTTAAATGTATAAAAAATTATAGAAATGGCTTTGAATTTCATGTTTATACAAACTTATTAGTATTTGCAGGTATTTTTAGAGCATATACATATATATATATATTATACAAATATAAAATAGTTAATAATTGGTGTTTTTTTGAAAATGTTACAAATACGTTTAAAATTTTGTTTACAAAATAATTCCAAAATATTATTTTACTTATTCATTAAAATATTTTTTTAATTATAAATACATTGAAATTTATTATAGAGGGGTTAGCTGGATCCCATGCGCATTTCACTGTTGCTAGTGCAGGGAACCTTTAGCCTGCGATGCATTTATGAGAAAAATCCTCTATACAGAAGAATTTTTTTTAACAACTTACAATTTTTTATTTTCAACAAATTCTGCCAGAAAGCATCTAGCAGAATTTTTTTAAAGTTGAATGCATTTTAACTAATGAAAATGCCAGATCTGGCAGTGAAAATACTAAAATGGCAACAATGTCTAGTTACTCCGCCCTTATTTGTGCAACCATATTATGCAAATTTACTTTGTCTAATATGTATGTATCAATAAATAAAGTTTTTTTAATTTGTTGGATAATATGTAAGTCAAGTGTGTCGTTAGCTTTGCGGCTCGAGCTCACGATGTTTCTATAATTTTATTTGTATTATTCTACATTTATGAAATTAAGCTCTTTATTTATTTAATCAATTTATTAATTATGCTTTGTGCTTGCGTTTCTAGTCGTTGTTTGTTGTTTAGTTTTGGAAATAAAAAAAAACTCGAAGATACTTAAATTATATGGTGGTGTGTGCTTAGTTTTGTTTTCTACTGTATACTTTATTTAATTTGTTTAGTTATTAAATACATAAATGATAACAGTAATGTTAAGAAATTTTATTTTCCATCCCTGTTTCCCCTCTCTTTTCTCTTTTATGCAAAATATTCTCTTTCAGAGTTACCGTTCGCCAAAAAAAAGTCCCGATTTTTTGCCTTTTTTGACGGTCAGCAACTTTTTGTGAGATTTCTAAAACTGATCTATCTAGTTTTGCGACTTTTTAAATTTTTTGGCGATATCTTTCTCTCTTTTTCCAAATTCAATTAAGCCAACACTCGTGTTTGTTTACATGCATTAGAGCGACTCACCAAAAACAAGTGCTCGATGTACCCTCCTAAAAATGAACCTTGGACTTTTTTAAGATGACATTTAAAATATTTCGGCTCTAGCTTTGACCTCTCGTGAGCTGGACCATTTTGAAAAAGGGTCTATTTTTGCATGTTTTGTCAGTTTGAGAATCTGTTTCCTTACCAACATATACAATATGGGTATCATAAGAAAGGCTTTTTAGGGCGCGTCCAACAGTATATACAATTTGTTCAAGGACGATCATCCATGTCCTTTTTTCCGCTTATTACAATTCTGGTATTGGATTTTGAAAATTCTAAATGGCGGATTCAATATGGTGGACTATTTTTTTGTAATATTATTTGATTTTCTTGAAACTCGCCTCTCAGTGGTTTTTGGGGTAGCTGATTACCAATATGGTATTATGTTTTAAAAATCCAAAATAGTGGACTCAATATCAATTGCAGAAAAGCTTGTCACATCGGACTCTTTTTATTTATTTTTTAATCGAAATTATATTTTGAAGCTAATTTATGACAAAACCAATGCAATTAGAAAGCTGCTGATTACTGCATTAGAAAGAGCGAGTTGTCTAATTTTAGAATGTTTAACACTGATGTACGAGTATCTTTAAAATGGTTTTGATTTTACACATATTTTAATAAACTTTATTTATATACATACATACATATACTTATATATATATATTTTTTTTTAATTCAATTTTAATCACAGTCGCCCGAAATTTTTTTTCTGTCATGACATGTACATATATTCCTTCCGTTCCTCCTTTTACGAAGTTATAAATACGCAAGTTTAATAAAATTGTGTTAAAATTAACAGAAGTATTCAAACAACAAGAAAAATGTACTATTTGCTTTTTCGACATTTGGCATTTCTGCGAACTTCTGCCGAATTTCTACCTTACGCCTGTGGTCATTCCGCCTTTTTTCTTCTTGATCATTTAATTTTTCCCTCCAGTAGAGCTGTGTCCTTCATGAACGAACAAGTACAATTGAACGAATCAGTCTAATGAACGAAGTGATCCGGTTACTTTACTGAGCTGTTTTGGCTCAAGTGCTGATCAAAAGTACAATTCAACGAAATGAACGACCGAGCGCACTTGGTGTTTTTTCCTTTGTTCATGTGAGATTTTTTGTTTCTCGCCTTTTGCTTGCTTTTAGTAACAGTGTGACTATTATAATTTTAATTAAATTGTCATTAATATTTCTTAAGGATTTAAAATATTTTAAGTTTTTTTTTAACAAATTTGATTTTGCGTTTGAATTGTATTTACTGTTGTTTGTTTTGATTATTTTGCTAAACAATTCATAGCAAACATACTGCATTTGTCCCTTCTTATTGACCGAATTAACTTTTTGTTTTCATTTCGTTCTATTTCTTGAAAAGAGTAAATGAACGAAATGAACGAACTCGTTCTCTTTTAGAAAATGAGCGGTCACTTGAATGAACGATGTGGCACAGCTCTATCTTCCTGCCAACACTCTCCACTTTTTCTTTCCGCATTATTTCCTTGTCTTTTAATTTATGGCATTGTAATCATATTTCATCATCCTCCAATTTTTTTGTACACCCTTTTCAACTCTCGTATTTTGTCGCCATTTTTGATCAAAAATAAATAAATTTAAATAACTTAATAGTATGTACAATTTCTTTTATGTATTTCTCTTTTAACTTTACACCTACTTATGATGTCGCACGTGACCAACTTTATATAGGTACCATGACAACAGATCTTTATATTTTTCAAAGTTTATCGAGTTTTAATTGTGTTAAATATCTCTGTTTGTACTTAAAATTTGATGTGTTGTAATTTCTACTGAGTGAAAACAAATGTTGTGTTACAATGTGACACGTGGCAAAGAAATATGTACATATGTTTTTAATGCAAAAATGTACAGTTATTTTTAATTGTGTCTTATATATTCTTTTTGATCCTTTATACCCCCAGAAAACTTTTAGAAATCAAAAGTCTTACTCTTTTTAAAATAAGAGTAAAACGTTCAAAAGAAATATACAAATGAAAAATTTGTACTTTGTGACCTTGCCCTTTCATATACCGAAATGGGTCATGTACAGATATAAAATCTTTTCACTTAATTTGATCGTTTGTCTATGAAAATATGACAAAATTATGTGTTTTAAAGAACTTTTTATTTGTTGGTGCCGGTGAACCTATATATATATGGTTTTGTTTTTGTATTGAACAGTTTATCAAAAATATAAAAAAATAAGGTAATAAAAGATAAGATAATAAAAGAAGTGTGCCTTTGTTTGTTTTCAATTTTAAAACAAAAAAAGTCAAATTTAAAACGACTTTTTTGCGCATTTTAATATTCTTTAACGACTTATTGTGCCACTTTCTTGAAATTACCAACGGTAACTCTGTCCTAATCTCTTTTGTACATTCACAAATTTGTAATGCTGCCCACAAACGAAGGAACTTGTTGAGAAACATGTGCTTTTACTAATGTTTGCTTTTATCATACATAGACACGATGGAACCAAAAACGAAACATCAGTTCTGTGTGTTTATCGAATAAAGAAGCACTATTAAACAAATATACGTTATTGCACTATTTCTATGGTTGCATACTTATAAATGTTTCTATATTGTTTTCATAATCTTTCATATGCTGCTGTTTTTTGTAGTTTTTTTTGTAGCATTCAAGGTGTATAGCTTTTATGCTATTTTACATGGAGTTTGACGTATGAGGTAAAGTCAGCTGGCCTGATAAGCCCACTTAGTATTAATACACTTTAGTAGCAATCTCATTTTATATCCCATATTTTTGCAAAATTTTATATGAAATTATAAAATGTAAAGGTTCCCTGATGATCTGCATTAGCAACAGTGAAATGCGCATAGGATCCAGCTAAACCCCTCAATAATCAATTTCAATGTATTTTTATTAAAAAAATATTTTACTTAATAAGTAAAATAATAATTTGGGATTACTAGTGAGTTAAAAAATTTTAAACTTAAATTGTAACAATTCCCACAAAAAAAAAACACTAAGTATCCAATTTTCGTTATCTTCAATTGTTATCATTTTCACTTCTTGAGACCTTGAGTGGAACATTCCCCATCTTTCTACTGATGTTCCTTCGTCTGTGGGCTGTTTAATGTGTTTGTTGTGTGTAGCAAATGTGTATGCAGGCATGTACACACTTACATATCGTGCCATCACCGCCAAAAAAGCTTAAGCGACATAATTTTTGAATTTGTTTTTTTTACCAAAATCCATTATTTGCTTTCGTAAATAATCTATGTCGTAAAAAAATGAGGTCCAAAAAATGTATTGGTTAAGGTTTTTTGGCGGTTATGGCTCGTTGTATATAAAAACCTCACCAACTTTGTGAACTAAATCATTCTGTTCTCTCTCTTCAAACGAGTAACAGCTTTGTTTAGTATTAATTTACCGGACGGGTTGTGATTTTTGAAGTGATATAAAAACAGTGTGCTTTGTATGTTTTTTTTCATTCATACTATTTTTTTGTTGTAAGTTAAAGTTTTTGTTTCATTAACTTAAAAATAAGGCTAAATAATTATTAAACAACTAAGAATTTTGGGGAAACGACTAATAGATCATCGCTTGCATCGCTTCACACATTTTGCTACGAACCAGTTTTATCAAATGAATGCCAATACCAGTAGATATGGAATTTTCACTCAATGTACCGCACGTTTTAAAGGACAAAAAGATGCAGCTGTTGTGGAAGAATTTTTGTCAGCAATGACTGTGTTTAAAGACAATCACGCGGTTTCTGATTCTGACGCTTTGCGTGAATTACCACTACTATTTGAGGATCATGCAATTCCATGGTGGATTGGTGTGAAAGACACTGTATTTACGTTTGAGCAGGCTATCGACCTCCTTCGGAATGAATTTACACCTCCTAATCCCGACTGGCTAATTTTCTTTAATATTTTTGGGAGTAAACAACAAAAATATGAATCAACCGATAGCTTCATACGTAAAAAGAGACTTCTTTTATCTCAACTTGCAATGCCTTTGCCTGAAATCTCGCAGTTAGATATTGCATACAGCCTGCTCAGTATTAGCGTAAGGGGTCGAGTACGACGTGAAATTATTAATTCTTTTGAAGACTTAATATCTGCCGGTCGTGAAGCTGAGATTGCTATATTACACGGTACACCATTGCTCCCTGAAGAAAAGAGAGAACTAGACCGCAGAACTCGCTGCAGTTTTTGCCGATGCAGAGGTCACACAGTAGAAGGTTGCGCGAAAAAGAAAAGCGAACAAGCTGCCCCAAAAAATCTAAATTCATCTCTAGGTCATGAACAACCAAAGCCAATGTTCAAGACCCATTTATTTTGCTATGGCTGCAGTGCTCCGAATGTGTATAGATCGAATTGTCCTTCATGCAATAGACAATCGGCAATAGCGGTCAGCCCAAACTATGTAGACCGCAACTCCGTTATGTCCAACGTTATCGGACATTCTTTGCCAACAACGAACGTAACATTCTTTGGTATTCAAACAGAAGCAGTGTTCGATACTGGTGCTAAGACAAGTGTTGCCAACTTGCAGTTAAAGCAAATACTTTTCAACAATAATTGTGTATTTGAGGATGTGAAGGCTGATATTACCCTGGCAGACGGTTCTTTTAACACCAGCAGTATTATGTCCACTGCTTGCGATATTTTCATCGGCAATAGAGTGCGACAAATAAAGCTCATATATATGCCAAATGCCAATAATAGCAGAATATTACTCGGAACGGACTTTCTGGAACAAGCGGGAATTGTGCTTAACATGGCGCAGAGGTACTGGTGTTTTGAAGATGAACTCAAACAAAAATACTCCTTTACAAGTCTAATGGAAGCTAAAAAGTCTTTAGAGCAAAGTGAAGATTCAGTTCCTTCATCATCGAATTTATTTGCACCGCCAGCTAAAATTCGTAAAGTGCACCCTCACGAAAGCAGCGATAACTACTTGACACCATTGTTTTAATTGGTTTTTGATAATAGTGGACTTTTAACTAACAAAAGTTCCTAAACGATACATAAAAGAAAATCTACATTTCCCTCCATGAAGCGGAGCTTTATGGCATCAATCTCTTTTTCACAATTTAATTTTACTGATTAGTTTTTCAATGAATTATATCAAAGTATTTCATATAAATACATATCGTTACCGTAATATAGAAAGGCTCTAACTTATTTTTTCTTTCAAATTGAGTTTTGTCCTTTCCTTTGTTAGGTCCTTTCTATACATATTAAGGTAACGATATGTATACGTACATATACATTTATCTTTAATTAATCTTTATTTGAATTAATAAATGTTATTATTACAATTTTGTCATGCTTTAGATATCGTTATTTCTTTGTCTAACTTTGCTCACTTTAATATAAATTTTGCACATTTCTGATTGTAAACGCATTAGACGAAAAATCACATACGAGTACAATCACAAAATTGTACGGCAAAGAGAAAAAATAACGATAAAATAAAAACGAAAAAAATTTCTTTGAAGTAAGAAAAGCATAAATTTTCTTTAATCGGAACTGCGTTTGAGTTGAAATATTTATACAGTTCGCTATATTATTAACTCTTAACTAGTGTCGTGGATTCGATATGAACCCAACTACATACATATTTTTAACCGACTTAAAAAAATGAAGAGGTTATCAATTCGTTTTTTGGTTATGTTACTTCATAACCGGTACATTTTAAACCAATTGTAAAAATTCTTTTTTTTTTGTGTATGAGGTTACAGCTCTATTTGGTGAAATTTTAAAAAGTGGGCGGGAATACGACCACAAATTTATTTATTTAGTTTTATGAAATTTTACTCATTCGATTATTGCAAAACTCACTCAGCACATTAGGCTCTCGTAACGACACAATCTCGAAGTTGAAAAAAAGGGCGGAGCCACGCCCCATCAAACTTAATATTATATTTCACATGCTTCTATTTGAGCAAATTTTTACATAACTTGGCACACCTCTGACCCCAAAATAAGACACAATCTTGCATTCAAAAAGTGGGCGGGATCACGCCTATTAAGTTTTCATACAGTATTTCACGTGCTTGAACGTGACCAATTCTTAGAATATTGGCACACATCTTGAGCTCTTAAGAAGGCATAATCTTGCATTAAAAAAAGTGGGCGGGGCCACGCCTATTAAATTTTAATATTTGTACTTAAAACTTTTTTTTACAAAACTTGGCGCACACCTTGAGCTCTTAAAAAGACACAATATTACATTTAAAGAGTGGGTGGGGCCACGCCCATTAACATTTAATATTTCATGCGCTTATGTTCCATCGAGTTTTACGAAACTTGGCACACAACTTGAGCTTTGAAAATAAAAACTTAATATGTTGCTCAAAAAAATGGGCGGGGATACGCCCATGAAAGATTAAGATTAAATTACACATGTGTTCTACTACTTATACGATTCCTACGAAATTTGGCAAAGAGTTTCGGCTCTTGGAATGACATCATTTTGTGCTTAAGAAATGGCCGGGCCGTGCTCACTAGAGATTTATATTATATTTCACGTGCTGCTACCTGAATCAGTTTTGCGAAACTTGGCACACACCTTGAGCTCTGAAAGTGACGCAATGTTGAATTTAGAAAAGAGGCGGATACTAATATTTGCCAAATTAGGCTGGACCACGCCCCTAAAAATACAAACTTGGTACTACAAAATTTAAAATAAAACTTAAAAAAAAATTAAACCGACTTCAAAGATAATCACTAAAAAGCTAAAAGTAATTTTGATTCAGTTAAGTAAAATATTTGTATAGAGGGCAATCATTAATAAAATTCCGCGAGAAAATTTTCCCGGGCAATAATTTCAAACAATAGCAAGTAGTAGAGAAACCAAAAAAAATCTAAGTGGAAAAAGGAGAAATTTCTTGCGGAATTTTATTCATGATTGCCCTGATAGTATTTGTAGTTGGTTAGTATTTTTATTTTGATGGCTACATGTAGCAAAAATATCCATCTACCTAGAACAAAGTCAGGTAAACACATACATATACAATATAAAAGGGTGTAAAAAAGAGCATCAGGAGTCGATCCAACGATCTCCGTATAATAGGCCAGGGCACTACCTACTGACTTACCTAAGACCATATTTATTTTCATACACAAAAAAAAAAATTAAAGCACGAAGTAAAAGTCTCATTCGCATCCAAATTTGTATCCTGGTAAGCGAAAAAAAACATTGAGTATTTTAGTATAAACAGCCGACCAACTTCGTAGTTTTTGTGTTAAATTTCGTCACTCGTTTACGTTATTGCCTCCCAGTGAGGCGGAGGGAATGCACTGTCCACTGTCCGCATCTCCTAAGCGCTTCTTTTTGTCCTAGTGCTTACTTGTTCCAAATGTATTTTTGCTGGACCAATTCCTTAATTCAAAAAATTAAATTGAAGCTACAATTACGAAAAGAATGCAGCACCTTTTTTTAGATATTTGGAATGCATTGAAGCTTTCTGGGTAATTTCAAAAGAATTGCATCAAGTACATGCCTGTTTCCCATATATCCTTAACATAAAAAAAAAATTATTTCAGTTACGAATTTGCTTAAAATGCGGCGAAAATTTGTTAAATTTTTTTTAAATGCACTTAGGCCTGTGTGAAAAATTTCATAATAACCAGGACATGTCTACATGGCATATATCGTGCCGTGACCTCCAAAAAAAGTTTAAGCGACATCATTTTCGAACTTAATTTTTTGACTAAAATCTATTGCTTATGATCGTAAAGTATAAATTTTCGTAAAGATAATTCTGCTAAAAAAACCAACTTCAATGCAAAGATCTGATGGAAAGAGATAAGAAGTACGTAAAAAGTAAAATTAAATTTTAACGGGCGCTCCTCCGCCCATTTCTTAAATGCAGGTAAAGTGCAATCACTTAAAATAAAATATTAAATTTCATGGGAGTGACTCCGACAAATTTTTTTAAATGGAGAATTGTGTTTATTTTAGAGCTCAAGAAGTGTGGTAAGTTTCGTAAAAATCGTTTACGTGAAATATTATAATAAATTTTAATGGGAGTAGCACCGCCCATTTTTTCAATTTTAAAATTGTGTAATTACAAGAACCAAAAATGTTTGCTAGGTTTCGCAGCAATCAAATATGTAGAATATGATAAAATCAAATAAAAAATTGTGGGCGTGTCCTCGTGTAATTTTTTTTTACAATAACCTTAATGGGAAGCTATACCCTCACAGACAAAAGGAGAATTTTTGTAAGCGGTCTAAAATGTACCGAGTTATGAAGTAACAGCGCCAAAATAAAATAGAGACGAATTAATAACCTTCTCCTTTTTTTAAAGTCGCTTAAAAAGAAAAAAATATGTCGTATAAGTTTCTTTGGCGGTTATGGATCGATATCAAAGAATGACAATGAATACAAAAAAAAAATATACATAAGTAAATAACCTCAATTTTAGTAACAGCATACGTATAATCGTAATTGTAGCGCAAACATTTCGTTGCTCACATAGTTTCTTTAAAGCAACTATGACTATAGCCGATACTGACATAAAATAGCATCTCTACTTCGTTTATGCGAGTTGACTCTCTCTCTCTCTCTCACACATTTATAGTCTGAGTATTCTCATACTCAGGCTATGGATATTTAATCGGACATAAAAAATATACGCATGATATTTATTCATCATGGAATGGAATGGAAAATATGTGGATGTGTGGGTTGCTGTATGAAAACATGCTTTGTGTGTGTTTAAATAAAATAGCCCTGTATATACGCATGTTTAGCCGATTAATAGCCAGAGTATTTTTATACTCATACGTATGATTGTAACTCATGCAGTCTATAAATTTTGTTTGTGCTGCGTAATTAGAAAATGTGTGTAAACATAGTTGTTGGATGTTTATAGTTATACTTATTCGGTCTAAAATTAAAACATGTTTTTGCATATGAGCTTGTTTTTTTATTTTTAGCTGTACACATTCATAGTTCTTTGACGGTCAATACTCAAAGAGTGCTTAAGAGGATCCTTTTGTCATTCTCTGGTCGATATACTTAATTTTAGAAACAGAAATTCCCGAAAGCAGCGCAAAATTTAAATTTTATTATGTATGTATACACAATTGCACAGTAGATTTTATTTCAATTGATGCAAACCTTATAATCTAATTTGTCAGAAATCTTATTCATATCCTGCCGTAACTGCAAAAAAAAAAAACTCAAGCAACGCAATTATCGAGCTTAATTTGTTTACGAAAATCGATTACTTATGATCGTAAATAATCGATTTTTGTCAACAAATGAAATTAGGTGAAAGTTGACTAAGCCACAGTAAATTTTTATTTACTACATATCAAATTAATTGTGCGTAAATTTTCTGCACTCAGACGAACAAATGTAATCGCAGCAAAAAAAATAAACATTATCGAAAAGACTTCTTTTTGGCTCCTGATTATTGTCTTTCCCCTCTATAGTTTATGCACAAATATTGCACTGATCTCAGTCCTTACATTTGATTGTTATTTTTGTTCATGCATTGTTTAGATCATATTCGTTTCAGTATTTTATTAATGCATACTCGTACAAATACATCTGTAGAGTATTCGAAATACAATTTCATTTGAAATAGTAAACACAAGATTTGGCTCTAGATATTTTAACGTCGGCTAGGTCATGATGATATTTTTCAACACATTTAACATCATAGTGGGAGATATGTATACTTATCGTCTCGTTTTCATACAAAAAAATCTAAATATTCTAGTGTTTGCAATTGAAAATGTGTGTACTATACGTGGGTAATATTTTATTTACATACAATTCATTTAAGTTTTTTATAGTTTTTTATTTTTTATTTTAAATATTTAAGTGCACAATGAATGCTATTGCTAAAGAGATTTGTTGTTGATTTTGTATGTAAGTAGCAGTTCTATATCTTAATTAGATGTGGGCTGGTGAGTAAATTTTTGACTCACGGCCATAAATCAAGTCTATTTGTGTTTTAGAATTTTCGATTTAGAGTTTTCATATGCACACATACACACACACACTTGTATTTAACAATCAGTTGAACATTTTACTCACTCTTATGCCAGCTCAACTGATTGAAAGAAAATAAGACTTCACATTCAGTTGGATCAAAAGTGATCATACATATGTATGTACATATATGTATGTATGTATGTACACTAGACTGGTCGCAGCTTGTATGGAATTTAGTTAATTTTTAATATATGCGCTGTCTAAAATATGAGGTTTGCTGTCGTAAATGTGATCTTAATTTTGTAGCTCGATGCGACGGTGCCTTCTGGTGTCTAGTGGGGCTTAAAGTACCCGATACATAGTGGGGGATTTTGTTAAAAAAATGGAAATAATTCTGCAGTTTCTAAATAATCCATCCCATTGTGATGAAATTTCATACAACATTTGAAGAGGTGTCACAGAGCTTAAGTCTGGAATTTGGAGTTTATATCTTTAAAGCGGCGGAGCCACAAAGCCCCAAAGTGGGCAACCTTGGGCTCATTAAAAATTAAAACCGATGCCAAACTGATGTTTTTGTTCTGATAAAAAAAAAATTTTTTTTGCAAGTGGATTTTTTTTTCTAGCCAAGAGCTAAATGAAGTCTGCTACATTTATGGATTTTCGCTTACAGTTTAGAAAATATTTGAGAAAAAAATTAAAAGTTTGGCTTTTTTACCAACCTTGGTCCACTGTTCTGCTAATGGAGAATTCAAATCTTGTTTGATTTAGGAAAAGAAACTTATTATGGGTTAAGAACAAAATTTTTAGCATTTAGAAAAAAAAATTCGTATCAAAAGCACAATTAAGTCAAAAGTTATACGCAATTTAAATTAAATTTTTGAAAAATTTAAATTTTTCGTCTTTTTTTTTGGAGAAAAAAGTGGGGTAATTATTTCCCTATTACTCGTATTAATAAATATTGCATAAATACCAACCCCATATTTCTACTTATTCAAAAGCTAATACTATAAGAAATATTACAAAAAAAATTTTTTGTTATTGATCGTTACGAAATAGACCTACTTTTGTTATAAATATCAAATTTAAGGCTTGTTTTCTCCAATTCCAAAGCTTCAACCAAAAAAATTCATCATACCACCTTAAGACCTGATATATTATTAAGTATTTACAAAAATATTATCTGCAATCGGCGAAAGATAAGAAAAATACAGCAAAAATACTGAAAAAATTCCATTTTTGGTATTTTATGATATTTTTTTTGGGGGAATTTGCCGGGAACTCAAAAACATATTCTATTTGTTTTTACTTTTTGTGTATTAACTGCATAATTTTCCACCTAAGAGAGAATATTCAGCTGAAAATTTTGATAGATACGAATTTTATAACAGATTTTTTTTATAGATTTTTAACAAAATCCCCCACTGTGTATCGGGTACTTTAGGCACCAGAAGGCACCGTCGGATCGAGCTAAAAAAATTAAGACCGCATTTATTTAATTCATAATAAAACAAGGAAATATATGTATTTTCAATATCAATGAAAATCTTATGAAATTAATATTTAAATATGATTTCTGTCATGTGGCCCCCACGGCTGGCGCCTAGAAGGCGCAATCTGGATCACAAATTTTCAAAAACTTTTCTCAGCATTTGCGGCGGTATTTCGAACTCTTCGAATGTTGATTTCCAAATGTTTGAAAGAAAATAATCCAATGGGGCTAAATCATACGATCTTGGTGGCCAATTAATTGGGCCATTACGATAAAATATTTTTTCATCAAAAGTTTCTTTAAGTAAATCAACTGTACTGTTGGAACCACATATCAGCAAGATTAATGCCACGTAATAGAGGTACGAAAAAATTTCGAATCATGTTCCTATACCGTTCACTATTGACAGTAACATTCTGACCATGATCGCTTTTGAAGTCATATGGGCCAATGACTCCACCAGCCCATAAAGCGCACCAAACAGTAATTTTCTGCGGATGTAATGGTGTTTGGACAAAAGCTTGTAAATTTTAATCACTCCAAATGCGACAATTCTGCTTAATTACGTACCCATTCAACCAGAAATGGGCCTCATCGAAAAATACAGTTAAAAAAAAAAAATTAAAATAAATAAAAAAATGAAAATTTCAACAATTTGCACGTGGTGCTCTGGTGTAAGTCGATTTATAATGAAATTTCAAAGTAAACTAAACAAAAAGCAACTATCAGCTGTTAAATGGGTGCTCAAATAAAGCAGTGATGCCAACTTAAACTTGAGACACTTTAAAAAAACACGCTTTACACGAACGTGTATGAACTGATAACAGAAAGTTGTCAACTTTTGATATTGATAGCGCTGGTGGCAACTTGTACACATTCGTTGTCAACACTTCCTTGTCAAATTGACAACGGTGTCCACAGTTCGAACACCAGCGTTGTTTATACACAATTGACAGCGAAATGTGGTTGGTTTGAGTACGTATGGTGTCATTTTTCTGGGTGTATGTACATCGTAGTCGGCCAAAGTGGCACCATTCTCTCGGTGGCCAGCATTGATGTACATTCTTCTTACATTCATATATCATTTGCGACTATCACACGAATGATGGCCGTCTCTAATCTAAATCTACGTCAGTCAGTCTGCGGGCCTATAGAATGCGATATCTTGTCGTGTTGCAATAAAGTTTTCGTTTCCATTATGTAAATATTTTAAAAAAGCTGAAAGCCTACAACGCAGTAAATGCATTTAAACATTTTGCACATAAATTTTTCAAAATTATTGTCTCATAACGAAAATAATTTATTGTACAATAATTTTTTATATGTTATTTTTTTAAATAAAATACAATTTAGTTTTAATTTGCTGTGTGCTATTTCCAAAATAAATAATTTATAATTCAAATACTTGCACAAAAACTATTAGAGGCTTTTTGTTTAATTGTTTATGCTGGAATTGTTTGAAGCGGCGGTGGAATTAGTTCGTGTGTGTGTGCATTTCAGCATTTTAGAGATTGCAGTGTTAATTTTTGTGCAGGAAAGCTTTTTTTAAATCCAGGTCATAGTTTTCAAGGATGTAACCTCATTATTACTTCTGAAGAAACCTGCTAAGTGAAGCAGGATGTCTCCAAAGGAAGTTTATATTTATCGTGTCAATTAAAAACATAAGTAATTCTTTTAGCGAAATACGGAATTTGTTTCAAAAATTATATCGCCCATATGTAAACGTTCATAATGGCGGCATCCACTTAATTGAGTAGGAAAACTTCGTACGACGACTCGGCAGGGAAACTCCATGATTACCGCCATTTCTGGAAATATGTTTTCTTTCAAATTCTCCTAGGGAGTCCATTTAGAGGCGCAAGCTTTATATTTCAAATAACTTCAGTTGAAAATGTGGATAATTTTACCGGCGAAGTTACGCCTCAGACTGGCAGACTTGTGCTGTAATTCTGACATTGAATTGAATTTTGTAAGCTGCAGCTTAAAGTCCTTATGTGCAATGCGCTGTACTTACAATCTATGCACGATTAAAGTACCCTAGAGGGTAACGAAACTGGCACAGGACACGTCTCACTTGGCTGGTTTCCAGGGACTAGCAACCGGTTCAAGTTTCGCAACTTAATATATATAAGAGGGACCGATAAATTTTACATGGAGTTGTCCTGGGAGGAGTCAATTTACATAATTAAGGTACGTGTAGTTGCCCTGTGGTGTTTCCCTTAGTACCAGTCTCAGTTATGGTTTCACAAAAACTGGTAATAGAGCTCTTCCAATTTGGTGTCCGAAAAACTTAAAAAAATATATCTGAAGCAATATGGAATAGTAGCTAAAGTACACTTAAAGAAATTTAGCTTTATTATGCTGTATTACGTTCAAGTTGGTATTTGCAGTGTATAAAATGCTACACGAAAATAGAATGACGGGTTCGAGCCTTTTAATCTCTTAGCATTAGCGTCAAAACTTCCGAAAAACACTGTATTGCTTAAGTGATAAGATATAAATTTTCCAATTTGACGCTTAGTGAGGACATTTTGTCAGCACTTTTGTTCTAGTTTTGTGATGTGTCTTGTTTTCACCAGTCACGACTCAGAATATTTTTGTATGATTTCCATTTTCACCAGTCATGGGACAGGTATGTTGAAGAGAATTAGTACAACATTTCCCGCAGGGTAATTATGCATTTCCTAGTTCAAAGTTTCGAATAGTCACTGATGATCTTGATCGCCCCGATTTTGACATTTCCAATGTGGTTCCGGTCTCTGAAAACTGTTTGAAATATTTTTGAGTGAGATGTATGTATCCCTTCCTATAGTCAGGCAGCTTTTAAGTCTCTCCTTTCATGGGAATTCCCTTCCAATCTTATTTTAGAGAGCTTTGACACATTACAAGGTATCCATTTGCTAGATACCTGGACAGGGGAAACTTCTGCTGCTCCGTTTATGGGCCCATAGCCATTTTGTGGAGCAGATTGGTTCACTGTAATCTATCTGATCAAAGGAGATAATACTTCGACCGCGAAGGCAATGTGGCTGACATCTTCTGATTTAAGGCAGGCCAAAGCATTGATGCATTAATTTTCATATAGTTGCATCCTGAACCTCAACAGGAATAATTTACGGCTTGTTACTAATTTTCTTTTATCTCACTTTGAACCGAACTATTCTCTGGGGAAAAGTAATCAAGTTCGTTTAGCCTTATGTCGTTTATGCTTAGAAGATGACGATACAATTGCACACATTCTTTGCGAGTGTGTCGCAGGTTTTTTTCATTCTGAGTTTCTGTGGCTGGCTTCTCCAATCTCTGTGCTAACTTTCTTAAGGAGAGTGATACGCAGCTTGATTTAATTTACAGATCTATGGCACAAAAGATCCATCAGGTGTCGCAGTGCCGGTCTTGGGACTACAACTTTCCCTTATTATATTCTATGCTGGGCGCACCGTTTAAGTGGCGCAAGATCTTCTAATATCGCATGAGAAACGCTTCATAGTGACTGAATTTCCATGGGCCACTTTACCGATTGGCATATCCCTTACTACCCCTAAATTCATTGCTCACACGCACAAAGGACGTGTTCAACCTTCTGTTCAAGGGAGGTCATATGGTTCAGTCGGTACTGTGTAGCAGTGCTCAACAATAACTTAAAGAAGTATAAACTTACTTTTGAGACATGGATATCTTGGTGCAATGTTGTGCGTTTCATGCTTTACTTCAGGTCACCTAAAAAAAATTCAGAACTTAAAGAATTGGAGGCTTTGACCGAGCTAGTCTCTGGGCAAATGCAAGCCAATTTTGTGAAATTATTTATAGGAAGTTAAACAGCAACTTTTTTGTCGTTTAAAGGCAAGGAAATTTAGTGGCACACCAACTGAAGCCAAGAGACGACGTTGGTAATGCTGATGGAGTTCTACAAAAGATAATTATTTCCGCATCTAGCCTTTACGAGTTGTGGGTAATGAAGCTCAATATTATATTTCAACATAAGACAACTAGGAAAATCAAGAACAAAGGGTTATGGAATGTCATCCAGGTATTGAGATCACTATAAGCCACAAAGAGACACCTACACAAAATAAACTTGAACCACTTTTTTCAACAAACAAATTGCGACGCTACTTTGGCTTCCTTGCAGAAACATTTAGAGTCTCTGTTAGGAAAATACACCGCGATCCTGCGACTACTAGGCCAGTGCACTGCGTACTAGCCCAAAGAAGGAAAAAAGCTTGCAACCAGCTGCGTGTGCCTAATTTTCTAATATGACACTGGTTGGCCTAATTTCATTAAGTAGTGGATGGGAAGCTTATGATCGTACGCTTTCGCATTAACTTCTCCTCTTTCGTCCCATAAACTCAAAAGTTGCTCAAAAAAAATTACTTTGCTTTGCCTATTTAAAAAAAAAAGATAAGAAAAACATACATATTTTTATTACGTTGAGGTAACCTTCCTTCCTTCCGAATCTTCTCTCATACAAATTAAATGTACGTTTCTTAACCACTTTTCAGTGTCTTGAAAACTTTTCAATGTCTGCCATTTTAATAAATTCTAAAACCTTATAAATTGTTGACAATTATCTACAAGTGGGTGAAGTATTTGTTATGCAAAAATATATTTTCTAGTTGAACTTGTGCGTATGCAATTTTTAAGGTGCGACTTCAAGTGATGCAAAAAAAAAAAAAATAAAAAAATTATTTGTTTTCAGTCTTAATTCATAACAGAAAATAATATTTAAATATTACTAGTACGCCTTAAAATATTAATTAATAATAAATAATAACATATTAAATTATTTTTAATGATGTTTGTTCAAAAAAAAAAAAAAAAAAAAAAAAGCAAAACTTTAATACAAAAAACTATAAACTTTGAAACAGCATCGCATATCTATTAATCCTTTGTTTCAAAATACTCATAACTCATAAAAGCCAGTCTTACGAAAAACTAAATTTTTAACTTACTCAAGAATAATATCTTACTGCATGTTCCACAGCAACGTTGGCAAATCGTTTGCCTTCTCACATTTATATTGAAAACAAAAACAAATTAAAACTTTTTATTATTGTTTTCAATATAAGCATCAGAGCGTAATCAATTTGTGGATATCGGTGGTACAGGCAGTCAATCGGGTTCAAGTTCACTATTTTCAGTTCTTATTATAGAGAATGAAATATTTGTATTAATGAATGTGATCATCTATTTTTAATTTACTTATTGCACAAGGGCTTGTCTCAGTCTAACTGCTTTCTTAGTCTTACCAATGTGAGCCCTTTTGAAAGATGATTGTTTAACAATAAATATAATTTTCGTTTTGCTCTCACATGATCAGTGTAGGGGAGGCATCCTCAAAACACCGCTCACGGAAATTTCCTTTAATTATCCCCAATTTCAGTTAAAAGAACGTGAGGTCTGCCTGCTATATCTAATTATTCTACATCATTACTTCCAAATATAATTTTTTGAGATATAACTATTTTGCAAAGAGGGAGCCATAACCGTCGAAATAGCTTAAGCGATATAATTTTAGAACTTAATTTTTTAACAAAAATCGATTACTTATGGTCGTAAATAATCGATTAACGTCAAAAAATGATGTTCGGAAATAATGTCGCTTAAGCTTTTCTGGCAGTTATGGCGATAGCGCTCATGTTATTGAAGCTATATCTGTCGAAGTGGCCGTCATTTATTCAGTTTGTTTTGCCGAATTACCGTGGACGAAAATTGTGTTCAAAATCATGTGCAAATGATAAAATTATTTTTATAAGAATGCGTGTTTTGATAATGTTCCGGCCGCTTGACTTATTTTACGGTCGCCATAACCGTCCCAGCCGGTTCAGTCAACAATCAGCCAACAAACCGCAAGCTAACGAAACCCAAGATTTGTCTAAAACATCGCCGCCGTTCACAAGAACTCTGCGGTTCGCTGATCACAATTGGGCGATTTTCACGAACTGCCTTGGTCCTGCACCCAGGAGCTGAAGATAAGATATCATAGAGAATGTGTTCGCTGAATAAGCATTGGAGCAGTTGGAAACTGACTCAAAAAATCATCTTTAATTGTCGAATTTGGAACGATACCAATAAAATCGATGAGTTTCCTAAGTATAGCGAAAAAGTTAGTGTTTGGTGTGAATTTTGGCCTGGTGGCGTCACTGGTCTACATTTATTTGAGAATGACGTTGGTCCAAGCATTACCGTCAATGGAGAACGCTTTAGGTCGATGGTCACCAGGTTCTCTTGGCCAGAATTGAATAATGTGAACACCAACGACATGTTGTTTCACGGAACGGCGCTACGTTCCACACAGCTCTTGTCACATTGGATGTTTTGAGCACAATTTGAGGTCCTTGTAGTCTTACGTAGATTTGATGTGAACTGGCCAGCGAGAACTTGCAATTTGGCCTCGTTAGACTTTTTAACCCATGTAATCGGTCAAATTTATCTTAATTTATGCGCCTGAATCATGGAAAATTTGTCAATTGGGTCGCTTGCCATCCAACGAAGCCGCGGCGGATAGGCTTTTCAATTTAAAGATAGGAAGCGCTTAATAGAAGGGATTTTTATGTGTTTCTAGGTTAATTGTTTTATGCTAAATCTATTTCACATAAATAACTCTGCTATTCCAAGTACTTCTTACTTAAAATCTGCCTTATTCCAGTTGTCAACATCGCCGTCACGTCAATACGATACCAAAAAATTGGGGCTTGTCTACCCGTTGCCGAAAACAAATGACTGCTATTAGCTAAACCTTAGGGATCATAAATATACTGTCAGTAGCACAAAATTATTCTCGACAGCAAGTGGACAAGCTTCAATTTGTTGGTATTCTATTGACATGATGTCGATGTTGACAACTGAAATAAGGGTGAACAAAATTTCCATGTTGTTATAAATTTTTGTTTCGATGCTATCGAAAGATTATTGAAATTAAAAACAAATTTTCATATGATGTTGTTTCCAATATAAATTGTGAAAAGAACATTTTTTTACGATAACGTGGAACGCGCTGTTAGTTAGATTGGATTCACACACGTCAATTTTCCTTAAGCAAATTTTTAGGTCATATGCGAGAGAGAGAATTATGATGGCTGCCCTATTTATCATCTTCTACTCTTTCTCGCACTCTTTCGCTCTTCTATAAACTCAAAAGTTGCTCAACTAAAATTGTGCGAATCCAGAGTGATACGTCAATCATTTAAGCTGAAAGGAATTTCAGTACGTTCACGTATGTAATAATCCGAAAATGGTGTTTTCACGTGACGAGTTGTACGTTCACCGATGTAACGATTCGATCCCAGCGCTAGCTTTTGGCAATAAGGAGGAAAAAAGAAGACACCCGGTTATAGCTTTGCTGCTAAGTTATATAAAACAAATTTCATGTGTGAAATAACAATGCAATAAAATTATATTATATGATGATGTTGAATTCGCCGCAAATATTTCAAAACGTTTCCATTTATTTCTGTACTGTTTGTGGCTGTTAGCCGGCTTACAGCCAATCGGCTGTCTTCTCTGGTTTATGCTCATGTGCAAAAGCAATACAAAAACAAATTGAGCATGGTTATCATTGTTTTTGTTTCCTTATTGTTTCACTCACTTCAGAGAACGAAACAAAACAAAATTAAACATTTTTAAGTACAAAGAAATCAAAACAAAAATATATTTATAACTGTAATAGGTGTCGATTATTTTTGTTACGAAAATCACGTCCTAACCTTGCAATAAATAGCAAAGCTATAAAATTAAATAGCTATTAAAAAGCATTTGTCCTTTCTAACATTTGCTTATTATGAGCTTAACATGTCTTAAGCGATTTCCATTAGACGTTGCTGCATTCAAATTCTGCTTTCATCATTAAAAATTAAATCAGTTGACAAAACTTTTAAGACTGCGTGCAATTTTATGCTTATTTTTATTTTGCTGTAAATTTATTTTAATATATTGTGCAATTTAGCAAGATGAGTTGTTCACAACTCTTTAGCACAACATATTTATAGATTTTTTTCTTATACAAAACAATAGTTTTATTACAAAAAAAAAAAAAAACAACTTGTAGTGTTTTTTTTGTAGGCGCGGCGCCGTTTTGTTTTTTCTCATATTATTATTATTTTTTGTTATTGATTAATAAATTGCAACAAAATTGAAAACAATATCATGAATGTCAAATAAATATGAACGCTTTACGAAAGTGCAATAAAAAAAAACATGCACATCAACGAGTTGCAAAGAGCTGCATTAAATTTTTCGTTTGTGGGAGGTTGTCAGCACTGCAGTCAGTCGTAATTGCAAAACTGTAAGAGGTCGGCAATAAATTCAGTTGTTTTCAGCGTTTTTTTTCTGGCTTATTTGGAAAAGTGGAGGGGGGATATCATATTTGTTGCTAGTTCTTATTGCCACTGTTCTAAATTTTTTTTATTGCGAAATATATCTGCACACTTTTAGTGTCTATTTTTTAAATTAAAAATAGCTAAGAATATACATACATATTTAACTAATTTTAATTAAAGAATCTTTTTATTTTACTCATTTATAAGAGAAAAAAGATGTTTATCCCCACACTACACAGCAAGAATTTTCGTAGGTTAATCTAACAAATTTTAATTGTCAAATTTATAGTCAATATACAAGGTGGGCCAAAAGAAGTCATCCGATGTTGTTTGGCTCTCATTTCTTTTCTAAATGAAAAACTTCGATTATGTTTATTTGAACCTTTAGAATTTTATTGGTCAAGTCGAAAAGAGGCTATCGGCCAAATGTACGCCGTCACAAATAATTGCTGTACGGGCTCGTTTTATGGAATTTTTCATCACTTCGGCGAGAATTTCGGGCGACAGATTCTCGCACTCGTGTCGAATGTTGACCTTAAGGACTTCCAGGGTCTCGGGCTTGTTCACGTTAACACGGGACTTCAAAAAATTAAACAAAAAAGTCTGGAACGGTTAAATCGGGCGATCTTGCGGGCCAAAACGAGAGATGAGGCGACCCGGGAACGCCACCTTCAGAATATTGGTTGTAGCTCGCGCAGTGTGTGCCGCTGCTCCGTCCTATTAGAACCACATGTCCTCCAGTCCTAATTCGTTCAATTGCGGTAGAAAAAACTCGGTTAACATGGCCCTATAGCGCGCGCCGTCCACTGTTGTCGTTTGACCAGCGACGTCCTCGAAAAAAAATGGTCCGATGACTTCTCCAGCGTGAACAGCGCACCATGCAGTCACTTTGAGCGGGTGTAATGGCTCCTTGTGCATTACTCGTGGATTTTCGGTGCCCCAGACGCGATAGTTTTGCTTGTTCACGCACCCGCTGAGGTGGAAATAAGTCTCATCGCTCATTATGATTTTGTCGAAAAATCGTCCACTTCGTCCTCGAGATTGAGGATGGCTTGGGTGTAGGTTACACGCGTTTGACAGACGACAGGCAGCAGCTGATGCACGGACTGGACTTTGTACGGGAACATGCGCAGGTCTTTGACCAAAATTCGCCTTAGAGACGACCGGCTGATGGCTAATTGCGAGGCACGGCGACAGCTCGACATCCTCGGCAACAGCGGCGACATTCTCGGCAGAACGGGCGCTCCGGAGCCGGCCACTCTTGGCAGCGTCTTGTGTGGTCCCCTACTCTTCAAAGTTGGTGGCCAAACGGCGCAGTGTTTGCGCAGTCGGTGCCGGATGACCGGGGAATCGGCGACGGAATTCGTGCTCTGCCCACACCACAGAAGAATTGTTATGCAAAAAAATAGACACGATTATTTCGCGTTCTTGGGGAGCGTATCACTTGTTCACTTGTATTCTACATCTGTCTAGTTCACAAATGTCAAAACAGATTGACACTGGCCGCCATTTGCAAAAATAAGAGCATCTTCCAATAGGATGATTTGTTTTGGCCCACCTTGTATATTTAAACCCTCGAATTTCAGTTTAGGACGATTTTCCTGGTTAATCTGACCAAAGTAGCTTTATTATTATATTTTTTAGCACAAATTTTTGTTGCGGTTTGAATGAATAAACTATTAATTTGGTTGAAATTACTCATTTGTAATAGTTACTGAATTGATGGTGTAAATTATTGTTGCAAAATAAAAATTTTCTTGGTTTAGACAACCAATTTAAATTATTATGGGCTATTTAAATTATTATGTATAATAATGAGCTGCATTAAGTACCGCTTAAAACAAAATTTCGAAAAAAAACTCAATATTTTTAGTTGAAGAATAAAGACAAGCTAGATACTAAGGACAAATTTGTAATTTTATTACTGCCAATTCAACCTAACTTATTTCTCTAGTCTAAGGTTTCATGGAGCACTTAGCACAGTCAAACCGATCGATTGATAATAGGGCCTATTCTTGTTTCGGTATCGTTATAAAAAGATATATAAAAACGACAAATTTACATTAAAATGATAGTGCGGTCATTTTAAAACGATACTCAAACGAGTATAAGCCCGAATAAATACCCTGCAGAAAATTTTATGACAATTGATCCACACGTACTCGATCCGTGTTTTAAGAAAGTGGGAGTGTTACCAAAAGTAGGGAGTAGTGTATGCTGAAAAATAAACATATCGCGTAAATTGTTACATATTCACCATTTTCGATTATCAGCTGCTTCTGGTCATTTCAACTTGACAGCACTGAATTAAGTACAGCAAAAACGAGATTGCATTTAATAAAACCTACTTAAAACCAATTTAAAAAAGGGTTTAAGTTGGTTTTAACATTTAACATTACCATTAATTACAACTAACTTTTATTAAAACCATGTCAATGTGAAAACACTACAAGAGAATCTACCAGAAATCCTACTCAAAGTCTCGGTAAAAGAAAAACTACTCAACTGGTCATGCATGAAAATGATTGGTGGATATTGTTCGCAAGCTAGTCTTGCAACGTTCAATGTTAAATTGTATATAGTTTCATTAATGAAAATGTTGTAGAAATTGTCCAGCATTATTAGTCTTGCAAGATGTCTGAAAGACATGGCCAACTGGGTGCTCATGAGCATAAAATTTTTTTTTTCTAATTTAACGTTATCACAGAATTACAATCGGTCTTTGTATAAAGGCTTATGTATTAAAATTATGTGGCTGATCGCATGCAAGACCTCATTAAGTGATAAATTATATTGAAAACAAAGAATTTCTTTTAATTTTAACAAATTCTTTTTAATTTTTTTTTTTACAAATTTCATAAATTATTACAACCCCGTAATTTTCTGTGCGTTTCTTTAGGTGCGGAAAAACAAAAAAAATATATTTGAATTTTATTTTTGTTTTCTGTATAATTTATCACTCAATCTCACTTTCATACAATTAGGAGGCCCCATAAACTGTTTGACTCAAATGCCTTTTCTATTGAATTTTTGTGTCAACATGTTCTGTTTAACTTATTAGTTTATATATTTTCTTATGCGTTTTATAATTAATATTTTATAAAATTAGTGTGATTTTTTTCTCAATAAATTAAAGTTATTTATGCCACTTAGTTTTTCTAAAGCGACTTTTTGTGTCACTTATTAAAAAAAAATCTCGACCACTTAAATTTTTAACTAGAACTACTACTTAAGCTACGAAGAAATAACTGTAATGTATAACGAACTTTTTCCTTCTGTGTATGTACCCTGCAGGAAATTGAACTGACACAGGACTAGTCACGTGTTTGGTCCCCAAATGATAGGTACCAATCCGAGTTCCAACACTTCCTATGAAGTGGACCAGTCGCTTTTACATGGGAATGGCCTAGGATGGCGTTAAATATCGATGTAAATGCCATTCCGACATTTAACTGTTACAATGAAAACTTATAAATTTTTTTATTGTTACAATTATGTTTTATTTTTAAGCAGACATATTTTTGGAACTCTGATTCGGATTCTGACAACCTACGGCATGACAGACTTGTACACTATCCACTTGACCACAGGGGCGCTCATATTTCAAAAGTATAAACACTATATAGCAACGATTGGATTAATATCTAAGCATAGTTACTGCAAAGTTTTGAGAGTGACTTGGCTGTTTAATTGAAGGGAAAAAATAACATTATATTTATACTATTTTATAGGTCTTAGATCCAGCAACATCGAACTTGTTCAGTGCCCTTTACTACAATACTAGATTGAGTCCCAATTAAATTGAATGAAAATTAAGACCATACATGCAAACAAAAACAGCTGTTGTACAGTTTGTCGAATAAGTGTTCTACAAAAGCAGAAAAAAATACAGCAACAAACACACGTATTTCTACAGTAGATTTATTTTGCTTTAACGTTAAAACCAGATGTTAACTTTAGGTGTGAAAACACTATTAAAAGAAACTGTAATTGACAAATATGCTGTGTGACAAATGTCGAAATTTCCCTAAGTAGTGTGCTCTGCGACAAGTTGGCCAACTGAGCGTTTTTCATTATGCTTTTCACAAATACATATTGCTCATTAACTCAAAAATTGGAATTTTTGAGTTAATGATGTGTGTAAAAATTTCATACAAATATCTTGTTTACTCAACTCTTGAAAGCATAATAAAATTTTATTCTTCCATTAAGTTGTGTGTAAATTAAAAAATAAATTTAAAATCATTTTATGGCAAACTAGTTTTTTTTTTGAGTTATGATGTTGTTTGTGTAAATGAGCGATATGTATGCGCATAATGAATATACAAAACAATGTGTTCTTGATCAAGGAATAATTTCTTAATCGTGCTCAAGTTAATGCCCTAGTTCTGTTCGACGATTGTATCGTCTTGTCTATGGACGAAAATAAGCCGCAGTTGTGATTCTCTAGAACAATTATTGTTTATTGTCCATGCTAGAAGGTTCGTGTATTTGCTTTATGATTTTGTTCTAAACATTATATCCAACACATATTTTTTTAAATATTTTTCAAACTATTGTATAATACTTTAATTTTATTTTTATGTTTTAAAAACATGGCAATAATATTTTTACTTTTCATTATCAAAGACAACAACCATTTTTGAAGAAAATAATTTAGTGAATTCAAAAACAAGAACTCAGAAGTATTTTCAAACTAAAACGTCCTAAATCTTCTTACTGAATTAGGGCATAAGTATATTTTTCAATTCTTTTTAAAGAATAAAATATTCATCATTTAATTGAATTAAAATGAATCCTAATCAGTTACAATTTCTTAATCGATCTCAAAATCATTATTTTCAATTCTTATTATAGAATAAATAATTTTATAGGGTATTTACAACTGCACAAAATCTAGCAGATTGTATTTAAAATCTTTGTGAAAATCTATATCTTACACACCAACTTATTTTTGACATTTATCAAGATTTTTTATCCAAAGCAAAACCCATTAACTGAAAACAACAACTGTAATGTAGCCAATTCACACACCTTTATAAATATTTTGTACAGGGTAGTAAAAATTTAATAAAAATATTAGATTTTGATTAATTTTCCTACAAATCTGCTGACACAATAGATTCTGTTTTGTATGGGAAATCTAGTAAAAAACAGCAAATTTAGCACGAAATCTAGTATATTTGATTGGAAATCTTTAATGAAATCTATATCGTTAACACTAAGATTTTTTGACAGTTTCGAAGATTTTGTATCCGAGACAAAATCCTTTGTCTGAAATTTAGTCTTAAATTGTAACAAAAAAAAAAGAAATGCCGACTTAGCTCGTTCACAAACCTTCAATAGAAAATTGTTTAGAGCGTAGCTAATTCACTCACCTTCTATGTAAATTATGATGTACAGGGTAGTAAAAATTAAATAAAAATATTAGATTTTTAGTAGATTTCCTACAAATCTATTGAAAAATTAGATTTCGTTTTGTACGGGGAATCTAGTAAAAAGCAACTAGCTTTATAGGGCATTTACATTGTCTCAAAATCTAGTACTTACGAGATTCCGAGCTAAATCTACAAAATCTTGGAAAATGTCAAAAAATATTAGTTTAAACGATACAGATTTCGTTAAAGATTTCTAACCAAATATACTAGATTTCGAGACAATGTAAATGCAGTATTAGCTAGGAATCTCGTAAGTACTAGATTTGGAAACAATGTAAATGCCGTATTACTAACTAATGTGATATCCAAAAGAAGGCAAAAAAATTAAAGTAGGATTTGGGATTGGGGAAAATGCATCACTTTTCAGTGCCACCATGCACTTCCTCAGTTGCCATCTATGTCCATCTACTAGGATGGAGATTAGTTGTTGACATCAGATTTTTAAACTGCATTTTTCAGGGACTGGAATGAGTTTAGTTTTTGTTGCTATTTTCCTTTCCGTTTAAAAGATTTTTTCCACAATGCCGGACAAATTTCTTTTTCATTCACTTATTTTTTTACATTAACTTACTAAATGTAATCAACTTTGAAAAAAGTTGCAAAAAATACGGAAGTCCATTTATAATTTGTAGCTATTAAAACTACTAATGTTACATTTTTTTTTTTTGCCCAAGTCATTAAAAATTGCCATTGACCAGCAAATATGTTCGACTCGTTGTAAATATTTTTTTATTTTTATTTCAAGTCGTTAAACTTAATTTTTATAAACAAATTAAAATCAAAATTGCATAAATGTATTTGAATTTTTAATCTGCCTGCGACATTAAATGCCATTGACAGCATTAATAGATTTGTTGGTTGTTAAATTTTATAAGAAAATAAACTATTCGTAAAGAGGTGCAAAATTAATTAAGAAGGAAAATTAGAGATAAGAATAGAGGGGAGATTCTTTTAGGCCCAGCGATTAGATGAATTGGGTTTCAATCAACTCTGAAAAAAAAAATTTCCTGGACTTTGAGACTTAAACTATATATCGATGGTCTCAAGCAGAAAGACCCTAACTCGTATTTTTTACGAAATTTAGTTTTTCAATGATACCAAATCATTTCACACAAATACACATCGTGACAAAAATTTATTGCAATAGTGTAAAAAATAAAGCTTTTACAAGCAGTTGTACAAAAAAAGTTACATTATGAATATCAAAGTTTATATTCTGTTTTTGCCTTCTCCTGTAAAGTAACAAGTATTTGAGTTACAGCCAACGATATGTGCATGAGTTGAGTTAGACCAACGATATGTGCATATTTCTCGGGAATTTAAAGCGGGAGAAGCTCAAAAATCCCAGAGTTAAAATTCATTGAAATGCAAAAACTAAAACACGATGTATGTACAGGGTGTTTTTTATAGACTGACACAAGTTTAAATCATAATCAAACAAGCAAATATATTTTTAATATCAATGAAACGGGCTTTATTGGAAAGAAAATTTTATGAAATTAGTATTTAAATATGATTTCTGTCATATGGCCGCCCGGCAATCTGGAACACCAATTTTCAACAACTTTTCGCAGCATTTGCGGCCGTATTTCGCCGATAACTCTTCCAATGTTGATTTCCAGGTGTTCAATTGTTTGTGACTTATCGACGTAGACAAGTGACTTAACATAACCCCAAAGAAAATAATCCAATGGAGTTAAATTGCACGATCTTGGTGGTCAAAAGGTTCTTTGACTAAATCAATTGTAGCGCCCGCTGTGTGGCATGTGGCTCCGTCCTGTTGGTACCACATATCAGCAAGATTAATGCCACTTAATTCAGGTACTAAAAACTTTCGAATCCTGCTCCTATACCGTTCAACCATGGACAGTAAGATTTTGACCATCATCGTTTTTGAAGACATATGGGCCAATGACTCCGCCAGCCCAGGATGTAATGGTGTTTCTACAAAAAAAGCGTGTGGATTCTCCTCACTCACTACGTATTCAACCAGAATCATGTACGCCATAAAATGGAAAAAGTGCACGATGAGTTTGACGAATAGAACAATTATTTTGATTAAAAATTTCAACAATTTGCACGCGTTGCTCTGTTGTAAATCGACTCATAATGAAATTTCAAAGCAAAGTAAACAAAAAACAACTATCAGCTGTTAAATGGGTGCTCAAATAAAGTAGTGATGCCAACTCAAAGTGGTGACACTCGAAAAAAAAAACACGCTTTATGTATGTACATTAGACTGATCGCAGCTTGTATGGGATTTTTTTTAAGTCTCTCTTAGGTGGAAAATGATGCAATCAACACACAGAAGAACAAGTAGAATTTGCTTTTGAGTTCCCGGCAATTCCCAAAAAATATTGTTAAATCCCAAAATGGGATTTTTTCAGTATCTATGTTTGCTGCATTCTTCTTATTTTTCGCCGGGCGCAGATAATATTTTTGGAAACATTTAAAAACAAATCTAGTCTTAAAATGGCGTTATAAATTTTTTGGTTTCAGCTTTGGAATTTGACAAAAAAGGCCTTAAATTTGATATTTATAACAAAAATAGAACTATTTCGAAACGATGTGGTTCCTTCAATAACGACAATTCTTTGTTATATTTCTTATAGTATCACCTTTTGAATAAATAAAAATATGGGCTTGGTATATTTAGGAAAAAAATTTATAATAGCGAAATAATTAATCCACTGTTTTCTGCAAAAAAGGCGAAAATCTACTTTTTTTTCAAAATTTTAATTAAAATTGCGTATAACTTTTGACTTAATCGTGCTTTTGATAACACATGTTTTTTAATGCTATAAATTTTGTTGTTAGTTCATAATAAGTTTCCTTTTCTAAATCGAACAGGATTTGACTGCTCCAGTAGCAGAACAGTGAACCAAGGTTGGTAAAAGAGCCAAAATTTTTATTTTTTTCTCATATATTGCCTAAACTGTAAACCCATAAATAAAGCAACTGTTTTTAGTTCTTTGATAGAAAAAAAATCCACTTGCCAAACAAAGATCTTTTTTATCAGATCAAAAAGATCAGCTTGGCATCGGTTTTAATTTTTCATTAACCCTAGGTTGCCCAATTTGGGCTTTGTGGCTCCGCCCCCTTTAAATATAGACTCGTATAAACCAAACTCCTGACTTAAGTTCTGTAACACCTTCTCAAATGCTGTATGAAATTTCATCACGCTCGGATGGCTTATTTAGAAACTGCAGAATTATTTCTTTTTTTTTAACAAAATCCTCACTGTGTATCGGATACTTTAGGCTGCTCTTCGCACCAGAAGGCACCGTAGGACCGAGCTAAAACATTAAGATCGTATTTATGGCAGCAAACCTCATATTTAAGACAGCGCATATATATCAATTAACAAAAATATTTGCGACCAGTCTAAAGAACATTAAAATGCAAAACCCTGCTACTGGAGTCAGTTTTTTTTTAAATAAAGACAAGTAACACTCAGGCAATGAATGAATGCCTACTACTATCAATAGGTGTTACCTTCTTTAGGAAAGGGACCACCTGTCTGGTGCAGGAAGAGATAGAGGATAGAGAAGCTTCATTATTTTACAACTCTGTTTCTTGCACGTTTTTAATAATGCACTGTTGCAGCGCCTCTGGTGTTAAATGGCGCGTATTAAATTTTTGAAGCTGTGATTTGTAGCCATTTTATTGGTTATTTTACTTCGCCGATGATTCTGCTACACAACGAAGGAGGACGCTCTGATGCTACATTAGGATTAGTATCTGCTGAAGTTGGTATAATTCAGTGACCAGTGACTATGCCTTCATCACATGAGCTTTCCTACAACAACTGGTACAAAGATACACTAATGTACATCAGAAAACTGCGTGGTGTTGTTATTTGTTTACTATCTGATACCGGGCTCGAACCCAGGACCTTCGTTTTCATAGTCAACGTGCTAGCTACTGGGCCAGCGACCGGTAGTTACCACTATGAGGTCTCGCAGTTGGAATCTAGGAAGGCTTATCACAAATCGCATTCTAATCGAGTATACGGACCAGAGTTTTCTGGTATCTTTACATGTGGGGTGTTTCTCCCATCGCTTGTCAGCAATTTGTATTTATGATTATTATTCTTCTTCTTCTTTTTATTGAGAGGAATTCCAATATTTTGGATCATCTGACAGCATCAATCCAGAGCTGCTAAATTATCAGACACCAAAACAATTTTTCTTGTGTTTTTAGAATCCATTTGGAAAAACAGATTTTTATTTTCAAACTTAAATAAAAAACGTAATAATTGACACAAAGTTTTATTAAGAGCCTTGAACGATATAATGGAAATGCGGATTTTATTTTTTAAAGAGTATGTCACCCAGATGTCTTCCGTCAAGTTGAACATCCTGTTCGAAACGGAGCCTTGTGTTCTGCGCCACACGCTGCAGTAAACTTGGTTCCATTGAGCTGATTTCTCGACGAATATTTTCCTTTAAAGCCAGAAGAGATTGAGGATTCTCATTATAAACCAGAGGTAAGCAAAAGGCCGCCCGTGGGCAGTTCGTTATGCTCTTATTTACACGTACACATCCACACGTAGGGAAGAAAACAACTCAATCTCTCATAAGCATTCGACAAAGTATACATTTTACTCTCTTTTATTTGATCACTAAAACATAAATAATTTAAAGATGTACTCGTATGTGAGTGCCTGACTTTGTTAGAATCCCTCTCTTTGAGGTAGCCCCATAAAAAAATCCATAAGAGTTTCATCGGGTGACCTCGGTCCCCAAAGCGCCTGATCAGTTTTTGGGGGAAATTTTCCCGAAGCAAACTCATCGAAGCTCTGGCAGTGTGTGCAGTCGCCCCATCCTGTTGAAACCACGTGTGTGAAGAGTACGATGGATGAGCTCGCAGGTTTGGCAAAAAGAATTCCGTAATCATGCATCGATAATTTAATCATTGACAGTCGTTGTCTGGCCTCAAGAATTTTTGAAAAAAAATTGTCCAATTATCTCATGCGTGGATAAGGCACACCAAACAGTTGCCCGGGGCCAATGCAATGGTTTTTGATGTTTCAATCGAGGGTTGCGGGTTCTTGGAGACGAGTAACGGCAGTTTTGCTTGTTGACGTGGCCATTTAATTGAAAATGAGCCTCGTCGCTCCAAAAAATAGGATTTACAGTGCGAAAATGCTCCAACATCGTTTCACAAAAATTTTCGCATGAATCAAAGTATCTTTCTTTGAGTTCTTGAACGATTTGAATTTTAAAAGGATGGAAGTTCAGATCCTTTTTTAAAATGTCATGAATAATCGCTCTTGGAAGTACCAGTGAGGCTGCTCTTTTCCGTATTGAAAGTCGCGGATTTTCAAGTAAACTGCTTTCAAACAGTTCAATGTTTTCGGGAGTCATTGAAGATCGACTGGGCCCTGGCCGTGAGACATTCATAGCCGAAGCAGTTGGGCGGAACCTCTGCACCCACGAACGAGTTAAATTTATACTCGGTCCATCACCTATTCGCCGAATGCCGAACTTTGACGACGAGCAATTACGTAAGAATCATTATTCTTTAAAAATGTCGCCACAGCGAATGCACGATGCTGAAAAATCCGCAAAATCGATAATTCCAACGGCGCCACCCTCCTTCCGCACCGTTTATTGCCTTTTGAAATAATCGTATTTAAAAATACAAATTTGCCCTGTATTAGCAGAAGTGTAGTATTTTTGTTTACATTTCTATATTTCTTTCTAAAAATATTCTACCACAAGATAAAAGTGTCCTAAAGTTTGTAAAAATTTCAAATTTAGTCTCGCTAAATTATGACATACTTTTACTAGTTGAGCAATAAATTTATAAGCCGAACTACTTCAGGATATTATATGCCCAATTTTATCTTTGTAGGTTTATTTAATAATTTTTTTATTTTTTTAAAAAAAATGCTAAAGCGTTTAAAATTTCAACTAAGTATTTAAAATGTCACTTTCAATAAACAAATTTAATGTGAAGGCAATTTGCAAAAAAAAAAGAGAAAAAATATACAAATTAGACATAAACATTATTTCTATTTTAAAAAAATTTTTATAACTTTTAAATTAGATTTTTTCAAATTATATGACATTTTTGATGCAGTAAATGTTCGAAATTTTCTTGACCTGATGTAATGCAATAAACTAAAATATTTCAGCTAATATAAAATGTAATAAAAATAGCGACAAAAAGGTAATTAAAATATAAATAAATCTTAGCACTGGCATTCACAGAGAACTGTTTGAGTGGGGGAAAAAGTTATATTTTAGATGAGTAGAGCTTGGGTCTGAAAAGCCCCATGTATATCATGTATATCTGATTTACTGTTCCAAAGAAGATCTTAGATTCACTTGTTGATTTCCAACAGTTCTCTGTCAGGAACAATGTGCTGCAAAACACTCTAAGAAGTGCCCATGCGATCACGTTGAACAAACACTGCAGACCTGATGTCCTTTTACATACTTTCGTACATGTTGAAATGTGATTTATAGCCTCTTCAATCCATATAATTTCTGGGCCATGTGTCTTTGTTGAACATTTTCATTATGAATACCGTTAATAAATTGTATAATAAGTAACAAAAATATTTAATTAGTTTGTCGCTGTGAATGCATTTATTTGTACAACTAGAAATGTTTGTCTTAAAAATACAAATTAACTTATTTTTACGATACCCTATTACTTGTGCAACTAATTGAATCTTTTTGTCACATTATTTTTACAATAAAAAAATAACAAGTAATCTACCCAATTCCGCATGAAAGAATTTCATTGAATATGACAGATTTTTTTTTAATTTTGCTCAATTTTTTTTTATTCATTAATTTTTTAAGCAATAATTTTTTTTTTTTTTTGCAAAATTAAATTTTTCTTTAAAGTTGGTAATTTTAAATTGATTTCGTAATATTTCCGAAACTTCGATATATTATTCAACAAGCCATAGATAACTTTGCTGCTAGGGTGAAAACGTTTATATTAACATGCACATCTAATTCTAAGTGCAAATTTAAGATAAGCCAAACTCAGCGTATAAATTAAAATAAATTTAAAATTTAATAAAAATTCCCAAAGTTGAAGGCAATTTGAGTTCGAGCAAATTTAGACATTTTTAGGTTCAGTTACAGGTTTCTTTAAATTAAGGATATATGCGAGGTAGTCATGTCCTTGCAGCGATTGACAAGAAATTTATCAAAGCGACGAGCAATATAATTTCAGGAATAATAATTATCATAATTGTAACTAGAAATTAATTTTGAAAATAAAGTTCGCAAGCATGTCCTTGCACATATTAAAATTAAATTTACCAGAAAAGTTGGCCGTAAAATATATATTTAATACAATTTTGCTATATTCTAACAGCGATTGCAGCTGAAGTTTAATTTTAAAAGTTAAGGATATATGGACAGAAGTCTTGCTCTTTCAACTGAAATGGCTTAACTGCATTATTTTAGAACGTGTGCATATTTTTATTGCGTTCTCGTTCTGATGGCAGCTAAAATTTAATTTTTAATATTAACTATATATAAAATATGGGCATGTGTACTGTACTACCGAAAGAAGTAAAATTTTCTAGTGGCAATGTCTACCCGATTGGAAAAAGTAATGATCGTGATGGAAACCAAAAAAAAATTTTTTTTTTAAATAAAGGATATATGGGGAGCAGGCATACTTTTACACCCCTTAAACTGAAATTAATGCGAGAATACAACTGTATGATTCTACAAATAGTAATAAGGTTTCAGTGCATTCTGATTGTTAGTTTAAAAGAAATTTAAATTTTAATATTAAGGATATATTGATTCTAGCAATATGCTTTACACCAATTAATTTGAAGTTAGCCAGGCTGCTTGAGTGTGCAATAGTAAGTATAGTAACAGGTTTTTACTGCATACCAATAGTAGTGGTGGCTTCAACTGACATTTTAATATTAAGGATACAAGAGAGGTAGACTTGTCCCGTCACCGATGGAAATAAAATTTACTAGAGACAGTCTCTCTAAAATTTTAAGAATATCTATAATCATAATTAAGGCCAAAATTTGTTTTTAAAATAAAGGATATATGGGAAGCACACATATTTTCGCACCGACTAAAATGAAATTAATCAGAGAAGATGATTGTATAATTGTAGGAATAGTAAGAAAGTTTCGCTGATTTCCGATTGTAATTTTAGCTGAAATTAAAATTTTAATATTGAGGATATATGGCAGATAGGCATGTGCTGGCTCTAACTGATATTGATCTTTCTGAAGACATTGCATACTCGATTGCAAAAAGTAATGATCGTGATGAAAACAAACAAAAAATTTCTTTTTTAAATAAAGGATATATGGGGAGCAGGTATTCTTTTCCACCCCTTAAACTGAAATTAATCCGAGAAGATAACTGTATGACTCTACAAATAGTAATAAAGTTTCAGTGCATTCTGATTGTTAGTTTAAAAGAAATTTAAATTTTAATATTAAAGAGTATATGTATGTATGTATATGTGCAGTACAAATATGTTTATACTAATTGAAATGGAGCTAATAAGCAACGATTGAAATAAAATATACTATATAGATTGAATAAATAATATTATTTGGAAGAATAACAATCATAATTAATGACAAAATTTGTTTTTTTTTTTAAATAAAGGATATATGCGATGCATTTGTATACTTCCACGAATTTAAGTGATATTTAGCAGAGAATTTAAGTGTATAGTTTTATATATTGTTACTAAGTTTTGTTGTATTCTAATTTTAAGTGTGGCTGGAATGAAATTTTTTTTATATTAAGCATAAATGGCAGGTATTCTAATAGCTGCTGAACTCGAATTAACCAGGCTGCTTCAGTGCATAAATACTGGAAAAGATTGGCTGTACAATTTTGGGAATAATAATAATCATAATTAATGCCAAAACTTAGTTTTTAAAATAAAGGATATATGAGATGCAGTTATATCCTTACACCGATTTAATTGACATTTACCAAGGAGTTGAACTGTATAATTTTAGAAACAGTTATTAATTTTTTTTTTAATTCTAGTTGTAGTTGCAAGTGAAATTAAATTTTTGTATATAAAGGATATATGACAAGTATGAAAATTCTATCACGAAATTAACTAAAATCAACCACAATGCTTGATTGTAAAATTATGAAACTAGTTGCAAGGTTATCACTGCATTCTAATGGCAATTGTAGCTCGTGTGAAATTTTTAATAATAAGGATATATGGCAGAAGGACATGTCCAGGCATTTATCAAAATAAAATTTATTCGAGCGATTGCTTAGACAATTTAGAGAATAATAGTAAACATAATTAAAGATAAAATTATTATTACTTTTTTTTTTTTGAAAAAAGGATATATGGGGCTCAGGCTTAAAACTCCACCAATTGAAATGAAATTTATGAAGAAAGTAGATTATGTAATACTACAAATAGTTATAAAGTTTCACATCATTTTGATGGCTATTGTTGGTGAAATACAAATTTTAATATCGAGGATGTATGAGAGGTGGGAATGCGATTTTACCAATTAAACTTAAATTTTAAAATAAATGCCAGAGTGCATAATTTTAGGTTTATTTTAGAACTACTTGCAGGTTTTCCCTATACGAGTATGCTGATGGTAATTTTAGCTAAATTTAAAGTTTTAATATAAAGGATATATGGAAAGAAGGTATGCCCAGCCAGTAATTGAAATAAAATTAACTGCTGGTGTAGGCTTTGCAATTTTAGCAATAATAATGTCACAATAAAGCAAAACTAATTTTTTTTTTTTTAAATAAAGGATATGGGACGCATTCATATTTTGTAACGAATGGAAGTGAAATTTAACAGAGAAGTTAAGTATATAATTGTACAATTTTAGCAATAATAATAAGTAATAATAAGGCAAAAATAATTTTTTCTAAAATAAAGGATAAATGGGACGCATTCATATTTTGTAACGAATGGAAGTGAAATTTAACAGAGAAGTTAAGTATATAATTGTACAATTTTAGCAATAATAATAAGTAATTATAAGGCAAAAATAATTTTTTGTAAAATAAAGGATATATGGGACGCATTCATATTTTGTAACGAATGGAAGTGAAATTTAACAGAGAATTTAAGTATATAATTGTACAATTTTAGCAATAATAATAAGTAATAATAAGGCAAAAATAATTTTTTCTAAAATAAAGGATATATGGGACGCATTCATATTTTGTAAGGAATGGAAGTGAAATTTAACAGAGAAACTAAGTACATAATTGTACAAATAGTAACAAAGTTTCACGGTATTCTGATGGTAATTACAGCTGAAATTCTAATTTTTACTGTGCAGGAAATATGGAAGGTAGGCATGTCCTTGCATAAAATCTGCTTAGACATCAAATTGTTATTAGCTTTATTATTATTCGTGTGCGATATGTGTGAATAAAACAAAATGTAAAAAAATTTAGGTAACTCAAAATTCAATCAAATTAAAACACTTTTGAAATTTTGGTGGTTTTTATTTTTCTTGTAATTCATTTATAGATTTTTATTATTATTGAAAATTAACGATTAAGTAACAATATATTTTAACTTAAAGTAAGTAATTTTGATAAAAGTAAAAAAAAGAAACAAAACTCAAAATATTTATATGTATTTGTTTTTTAAACGTTATTAATTTTTATAACACAAGGTACTTATATTCCATTCAACTGATCCCTATCATTATATTGCAGAGATTTTTAATAACAAAAAGTAATAAAACAAAATTAAAAAAAAACTTAAATGACTATAAAAAAGGCACCTGAGTTGTAAATAAATATATATTTATATTTAAATGTTATTTGTTAATTTATGTATGTTCATGTACACACATACTTGTGTGTGATTATGATTGTTTTTTAAAAAAGTAATATTAAGTTTTTTTTGTATAAAATATATATGATTCTTTTTCCAAATTTACACACACGTACACTGAAAAAAGAAGGTTAGTTTTTAAATAAAAAAAATATAGATATTTGAGCAATTCTTTTCATTAATTTTTTTCTTTTTCATATTTTTGTTAATTAATTTTTTCAAGTGTCCTGCACTAATCCATGTTCATATCGTAAGGGGGAAGTGGTTTAATGATTCGCAATTCAAAGGCTTTCAATTCTTTGCAGTACTATTTATTGTGTGCTGTTGCATGTGTAAATTTGTTTTTTATTTTTTATTTATATACTTAACTTTAAATTTCCTAGTTGAAATTTTAAAAATATTGTTTTGTTTTGTTTTGTCTATCCCTGATTAAATTTGAAACACAAATTGACTAGTGTTCAAGGTAACATCTGTTTAAGCAAAAGGTTTCTTATTTCTCACTAAATGTTTGCCTATGTCTCGTTTTATTTATAAACAAAAAAATTATTTATACTCGTATTTGTTTTTTTAAGTGGGTTGGATTTTCATTTGTCTATTTTTCTAGTTTAAAAATTTATTTAATTGCTTGATTTTCTTATACAGTATCACATTTTATAGAGTTCAGGTGGTTCTTTGCATGAAGATATGCCCTGATCATATTTACCCATTTCGGCCTCGTACAGCAAATTATTGATTAAATGCTTTACCACAATTTTGGCTTTGGACGTTTTCAGTTTTCTTATAGTTATGGCCACATATTCGCCAAACACGCCATACTCGTCGAGGGGGGTGCTGCTGCTGCTGTTGCTGTTGCTGTTGTTTGTCTTATTGTTATTGCTGCTGTTGTTGTTGTTGTTGTTGCTAGTTGTTAAATTATTATTGCTGCTATTGTTGTTGTTATTGACGAGCGTGGCTTGTAGGTGGGAATAAGAGGTGGAGTAACCAGCTCCATCATTATCATTGTCATTATTGTCATCATCATTATCATCATTATTATTGTGTTCATTATTGTGCATGTTGCTGCTATTTAAATAATTACTTTGTCTGGAGTGCATGGCATTGGAATGTTGCAGTTGCTTCTGATGTAATTTAGAAGGTGATGGTGCATCTTCATTGCGATTTACGTTTGAATGCAAGTGCGCTTTGCGTTTGCGACTGCCAACTAAGCGAGAGCCACTATTGTTAGCAATTTTGCTGCTGTCGTGGCTTATATTGTTGCTGCTGTTGTTGTTAGTGTTAGTGCTGCTACGGTTCATTGTTAAGTCAGTGGCATTTTTATGATAATTCAGTGGTACTGGGGTGGAAGTGCGTGCGCTTTCAAGCATGGCCAAATCGGTGGAATCACTTTCAAACTGTTGAGTTAAATAGATGAGCCAAAAGAAAAACATAATAAAAATAAAAAGAAAACTTACAAACAAAAACTTTAACAGTATAAAATAATGTTGAAAAATTACTAAAAATTAGCTAGACAAGTCGACAAAACTTAATGGCGTGAGAGCTTTTTTAGACAAAAGACTTTAAAACAAATTGCACATAATTTTTGTTAATTATTTTATTCTAAGTAGAGATGGGCGCGTATCGTGTTTTTTTCGTCACACGAACACGCACGACTCAACACGAAGTGTTCGTGACAGAAAATCTGTTTTCGTGCGTCTTCGTGTCGTATCGTGTTGAGCAAAATTAACAATTTTTGGTGTTAAAATATGTATGCATGAATTTCCAGTACAGAAAAAATTTAATATTTAGTATCGTCAAACACGTAAAACCATCAAATTTGTTGATAGTGTAGGGGTCTCTTAAGCTTAAAGTTCTGAAACTAAACTAAAATAATTATCTATTTGAATATAAAAAATGCTTTCTTGCAATTTAATTTGGTTTTGTGCGTGTTGTGCAGTTTCGTGTTTTGAAAAAATTTAGCGTGCGTGTTGAACATTTTGGCATTCGTGTTCGTGTCGTGTCGTGTTGGAAAAATTCAAAACGCGCTCATCTCTAATTCTTACCCAATTAAATTTTCGAATTAAATGCTGGCTTCCACAAAAAATTTATCGTGTGCCAGTTTCTGGAATTTAAGGGTATATAATTTATTTTCTAAGTACTAAGGGGGCAAACCTCTCTATAATTTATTAAGAGTTTATCTATAAGAATTGGAGTTTAAAGTATATATGAAAGTTGTCTAACTTATTTGCATTTTTGCTTCGAAATTTTAAATAAATTTTCAAAAAACTTCAATAAATATTTCATAAATATTAACTGTTATAATCATAAAAAAAATTTTAGGTTTATTTAAGCGCTTCTTTGACATATTTTTATGGGAAATTTGTCAAATAAACCTATAATAAATCTAAATTATTATATAAATTTATATTCATCAAGGCTACTACAACTCTAAATTAAAATGTTGCATAACATAACAATACTTTTTGCTTTATTTAAATGTAATCTACTAAGTAAGTCGACCAAAGAAATATATGACTTAGACCACTTTCATAATTAGGGCCACATATATTCTGAGTCCTTATGAATAGGGAAGACGATTAAGTGATCTCCGTCCATCCGTCAGTTTGTACATGAAATCGGTTTTCCGCAGCTCCCAAAGAAGCTAGAGAATTTGATCTTAGACTCTAATGTCAGAAATGGTCCGAAATAAATTGGTATTGAAAATCAGCTAAATCGAAAAGAGGGTTTCAGAGCTGGAAAATGTTAACTTTTTTTTTGGCATATAAAAGCAAAGTTTTGTTTTTTTGTGAAATAAATATATTTTCTATATCAGAAAGAATGAAATTTGTATTCAAAATAAAAAAAAAAGTTAAAAAGACGATTCCAGGGCTGGAAAGTTTTAACTTTTTTTGGTATATGAAATTAAGCAACTAAAACTAATTTTTTCCTTTCTCTCTGTAAGCTAAAGATATTTTATACCTTTAAAAGAAATAAATTGGTGTAAGAAATTAGAAAAATCTGAAAAGATGATTCCAGGGTTGGAAAGCTTAAACTTTCTTTTTGGTAATTTTTTAATAAAAACAACTCAAAATAATTTTTTTTTATGAATTAAACAATTTTTATGTTTTGGAAAAAAATAGTTTGGTATAAAAAATTGGAAAAATAAAAAACGCAGCTCCAGACCTGGAAAATTTAAGTTTTTTGGTATATGAAATTAACTAAAAGAAACATCTTTATCTTTGTGGGTGAAAAATAAAAAATCACAAAAATAAAAAAATTTGTTTCAAGGTTTAGGTTAGGTTATGTTAGGTTATAACAGGCTGCCGATTTATAGTAAAAAAACCAGCACACTTGGCTCCTTTGAGGTCCCGTTGTGCTACCTGGGCGGATTGAAGTGGACTGCCCATCCTCATTCATCCTATTCACTATTTATACTTTGCTGAAACCAACCCGAAAGGCGTATAAATGAATTCACATTCCGACAGACTCTCCAAACCTTGCAGTATCGGAGCCCCCATGTAGAGTGACCGCACCTCCGCAAGTGCTGGGCAATGACAGAGAAAATGCTCAACAGTTTCCTCCTCTTCCACGTCCTGACAGCTTCTGCAGAAGTCATTATAACGTAGATTTAATCTACCAGCATGTATACCTATATAGCAGTGTCCTGTTAGGACTGCAACCAAAGTACGGAGTTGTCCTCTTGGAATCCTCACCAATATTACGGACATCCTCATATCATAACAGGGCCATGTCATTCTAGAGGCAGAGCATGTGACCTCATTTAACCATCTAGCCTGTGCAACTCTGAAAAGGTTCTGCTGTATTTGCATTTTGCAGCAATTCATCGGAACACCCACCAACCGATCAGTGTCCTTATCGTGCATTTGAGCTCCAGCCTTAGCCAGCTCATCCGCAATATCATTTCCAACATTATTCACATGTCCTGGAAGCCATTGTAGCTCCAGGTCAGCATGCATTCCCAGTTTGTTAAGAGATATTCGTCAGTCATATACCAGATTCGATGTCGTAAAGACACCCGCAATATTTTTAATGGCAGCTTTGCTATCTGTGAAGATACGGATATCCCAGTTGTATATCATGTAATATCTCAACCAGTTAGCCGCTCTACTTATCGCTGAGATTTCAGCCTGTAGTATACTACATCTACTGTCCAGCTTAAAGCTTATCCTCTTTTGAAAGCGAGGAATAAAGATTCCTCCACCCACGCCTCTGTGTGACTTCGATCCGTCTGTGTACACCTCGAGCACATCTTCCTTTGTTCCCATAGACGAGTTAGATACGCCCGATGTGTTAGATTTAAATCTACTGTCAGGCAGAGGTATGGGTGATGGGTAATCTATATTGGCCGGTAGATCATTCAATTGATCTCCTATTATAGAGTGACCACAAGTCAGCTTTTTCCACGCATTTGCGGACTGTAGTCTAGTTGCAGAGTTCATAGCATTTTGCTTTACCATGAGATTCACTGGCAGCCAGTGCATCATCACGAAGATCACCTTGGAGGGAGTGGTTCGTGGTGCACCCGTAATAGCCAGGGCTGCAGATCGTAGAATCCTTTCAAGGTTTAAAAAGTGAAACTTTTATGGTTTAGAAAAGTAACTAAATAAAACTATTTATTTTTCTTTCTCTTAAATTAAACATATTTTATATTTTACGAAGTTCTTTTCTAAAGAGTTTTTTTTTTATATTTTTTCAGCTTTTAGTGTCGGTAAAAGTTTTAACTTGTATGTATATGCACCCACATTCATGTTGCTTTAGATGTGGGTAAATAAATAAATAAAATTACAAAGTGCTGATCTCTGTTGAAAGTCCTCTTTCATTAATCTCTCCTCAATCATTTAAAAAATGAAAAATATTAGTAATGTAAAAAAAATCTGAAATACAGGGTATAGAATAAAATTTTCAACTAGTGCTAATATTGAAAACAAAATCTTTGCACTAAATTCTTTAGTGGAAAAATTACCTATAAATTGCACTATAGCCAAAAATAAATGACCTCTTCTTTTTAGAAAACAAATATGTGTGTACGAGTATGTACTTATGTTTGTATATACATAAATATTCCACAAACGCACGTCGATGAAGAGTAGATAAGATTCGGCACAGCCGAATAAAGCACTCCCACTTGTTTGATTTACGATTGAACTCTATTTATGACTTGCTGAAGCATCAACGAAATGCATCCAGACTTGCTTAACCAACAACAAACAAACTTTTTGAAATAAAATATTCGTATAAGAAATTCAGTCTTTAATGTTTTATTGTATGTATTTTAATTTCGTTCCTGCTTTTGGAACTCATCAGTAGACTCCAAACCAAAAGATTTTTGCAATAAGCTAAAGAACTTTCTATGTTTGTAGTAATAACAGACGTTATAACATCACATTCCTTTCATCAATCAGAGTTCAACGCGATCAAATAATCAGCCGTCGAATAAAAAATCCAAACTACCGAAAAAACATTACTTACTGCACGCACACAACTTTGTGATTGTTGACTTTATTTGATCGTCTGCTGGGCAGTTAAATAAAAACTGTAATAAAAATTGTAATTTCAACTCTGCTTTATAGTGTTTTAAATTAAAATTTTTATAGCTATGCTATTTATGTCACAACACAGGAGCTAGGACGTGAGTTTCGTAAAAAAATAATCGACACTATTACTGTTATAAATTTATTTTTGTTTTGATTTCTTTGTACTTAAAACCAATTTTTTTTGATTTTGTTTTGTTTCGTTCTTTGAAGTGAGTGAAACAAAAACAAAACAAAAATAATGACAAGCATTACTCAATTTGTTTTTGTATTGTTTTTGCACATGAGAACACTGCCGATCGGCTTTAAGCCGGCTAACAGCCGCCGCCGGCCACAAACAATACATTAATTTAATCGCGCTCCGCTAGAAAGGAAAGTAATGGGAAATGTATGGAAACGTTTTGAAATATTTGCGGCGAATTTGACATCATCATGTAATATAATTTTATTGCATTGTTATTTAACACAATTAAGTTTGTTTTATATACCTAAGCAGCATAACTATAACCGGGTGTCCTAAGATACCTCGCTTCTTTTTTGTATTTAACTTATTTAATTTTTTTTGTCTTTCAGGAAAATTCTTCATCAAACTTTAAACATTTTGTGTCTATGCTTTAATGGCTGAAGTCTTTGTAAACGAGTAAGTGAACTTTTAAACATATTTCTTTTAGTTCACAAATATGTATTGCTGAATAATAACACTATGCAACTAATTGAGACTTTTGCGGCTTTTAGGCCAAATATTCGAAACCGAAAATCGACAAGGAAACCGTCGATTTCCGATTTTTTAATTCCTGTTATTTTAACATGTTTTATTTTTTATTTTATCAATCATTAATAATGATTTGAGAGCAGATTAGGTGAACCTACGGCAAGTATGCTGGATTCAGTGGTGCTAACCGTTTTTATAGGTTAGCTCTGGTTTAAAAACTAATTAAGACTGAAAACTGGGTTAAAAGTACCTTAAAAAAGTAATTTTTTCCTTTGTTTTCTAATATATGAAAATATAAACATGCGATGCGTTACGTGCAATTATGCAAAATTCGACATCACGTAGGCGTAATAAAAAAAAAACAAGCGTTAGACGCTAATAAAATTGCAGCAAATGTTATGTTACCCAAGATAGAGACATGTTTGATGTCCCTTATTATTTACTATACGAAATGGCTCAAATAAAAGTATTATATAGTACGTTAATTAAAAGTTATTTAATAAACTTTGTTACTTGAAAATAGAAAAATTTATGAGCTTTGTGTAGTAAAAATAGTTCAAACATTCCAGATGTGCTGCTTTGAAATACTTTCGAGTACGCACAAATAGAAAGTAGAGCTAATTTGATTCATTTCTAAACACTCCGAAGTTAGTCAGTTAGTTACTCTCATTTAACATCAACATCAAAAGGAAATATGTGTAACACAAGTAAAATTTCATTTTAAAGTTGATCAAATTTCAAAAAAGAACACAGCATTGCACTGTGACTGAATTTTTAAAACCTAATAATTGTGTAAAAAGAAACTGAGCTCTCCCAAACTAGCAATCGAACACAAAAATTCATGCCTTTTTGAGGTGCCTTTCGAAGCTTACCGACCTGCTCCAGGCGAAGCGGCATTATCCTTTACCTTGGGCTTTGCATAAAAGTTTCCACAACTTCTGCTAACTTTCAAGCTTTCATTCAAAATTTTATTATATTACGATATTCTTGAATACAATAATTTTCAATTAAGGGCCTGGTTCATGATATCGACAGCGTTCGACTTGTCGCACACTTATATTCAAAACAAAAACAAATTCTAAAATTTTATTGTTGTTTCCAATGTAAGTGTGCGACAACGTTCTACTTGTCGATATCGTGAACCAGGCCCTAAATATCTTATCAACACAGTGGAAGTTGTTTTTAAGGAACGTTACATTCATTTCATAATTATTTTTTTTCAGGCAATGAATGCCTGATATTAATAGAGAAGACAGATAGATGGTGAAGGAAGATATAGAGGAAAGCTTCATTCTTTTACAACTCTGAATCTTGCACGTTTTATTTAAGGCACTTTTGCCTATGAAACCGAAAAAAGGAGAGGAATATTACATCTTTACTCAAAATTATTCTTTTAAAAAATGATATTTTACAGTAAGATTGAACACTAGATTGTATTGCTAAACATAAAAAACAAAACGTGCAACTTGACTAGACGAGTTTTACTCAAGGTGTAGGGCTTCCTTTTCAATGGTCTAACTTTATAAATTTGGTTGGTTCGGCGGAAACTATCGAAATTTGTTAGAACACTTTTACTATTAGAAATACTTTTTTATTTCAGATTTTTAAATTACAGTACGTTTCCATTATGAGTAAAACCAGTTGTTTTGAACAAAACATTTCGAAGTGCTTCCATTATGCTGTAAAATCAATTTGACTTTTATGATATAATTTTAATTTTTATTAATTTATTTAATTTAATTTTATTTTCATGAGATACTATTTATTATTTATATTACGATTTGTTTTTGGGGCAAAACAAGTTATTTGGGTAGTTTTGCTCAAATTAAAAAAAAATAAAAAATGGGGGGAGTTGTAGCGAAATTTGTATTGCTGAATATGGCCTCGAATATATGACTAATACATTTGGATTCCATCGAAATTCTTATAAAATATATTTAAGTGAATATTGTAATGGTAATTTAGTGACTACACTAAAAATATATTTCTGTTTTTATTCTATAGAAGATTTTATGAAAAATTCCAATTAATCAACTTTCTTGAGAAGCTAATTCAGCTTTTATAGAATTTTTGATTTATTTTATATTATGTCGAATGAATGCCATGAGCCCGATAAGCTTATCTAAGGGAAATAAATTCCCTGGGGCTGTTCACATATTACGTAACGCTCCATGAGGGAGGGGGGGGGGGGACGGGAGGGGTTAAGTAGTTTTTACGGTTTAGAAAATTTAAACTGAAAAGTTTGTAAAAATCATTATAAAGGGGTGAAGGGGGCAAGCTCCGAAAATAGCGTTACGTAATATGTGAATAGCCCCTTGAGACACTAGACATAGACAGTGTTAGCAAGACTCTTCGCACGACTAGAAGTGTTCGGAACTGCTTTAAAGAAGAACCCGAGGTAAAGCTCAATCCGAACATATTATTTTTTTAGATTTTTTTAAATAGAAAAAGGTTCTGAATTCTTTTATATATGGGCATTTCCGCAGAAAAGTCCACCTTTTGTCACGTTACGTCATCAAGCAATTAAGCTTGTATTTCGGAGCAATGCTATTCAATTATTTCCTAGCTTTTACTAAATATAGAGCTGATTACGCTCAAAAGTATTTAAACTATAAGTTTTTCTTTAAAACACATCCTACGTTAGCAAGCAACGTCATTTTATTTTATTTTGTTTATGTGTTTGTTGTTTTGCTTTTTGTCTGAGAAGAGAGAGCTACCGTTTGATGCCATTGCACTATGGCTCCAATTTAAATTTTAGCTGCAAAAAAAATTCACGATTCAATAAAAATTTGTTCTAGTTGGCAACTCTATTTATATTTAAACAGCTGTGAATGTTTACAAAAGGAATGGGGGTTATTGCCAACTTTTTTGAAATGCTTATTTTAGCACCAGAGGTCTCCACACCAAGTTTTATGAGGCTTGCTCATTTGGAAATAATTTTTGGCGCAATTTCGGCTTTCGGACACAATTTAACGCAGTTTTCATACTCCCACCTGCACGATTCTTAAGTGTAGCACACACCTTAGAATTTTGTAACGACACAATATAACGATTGGAAAAGTGGGCGGGGTCACTCTTATTCAAATTTAATATTACATTTTCCCATGATTCTGCATATTTGATTATCACTAAGAAAAGTGGACACTGCCACCCGCTATAAAAAATTTCAAATATTTTTATGTACTTCTACTCAACTGGTTCATAAAACTGCACAATGTCGCATTAGGAAAAGTAGGCGGTGCTATGATCTATATTGAATTGTGTAATAAATTGTATGCACTTCTACTTAACCGGTTCCTATAAAAAGTGTCTTGTTGTAACACAATCTCCAGTTTGAAAAAGTTGGCGAGTTCACATCTCTTAAAATTTCATATTGTACGAAGGCGGATCAATAAGTCCGTGAATATTTGAATGAAACAAAGTTTTTTTTTGCAAAACAAAAATTTATTTTTCAACATAATGTCCTTTCAACTCAATACAACGTTTTTCCAGTTTTTGTATCCCTTCCAAAAAAAATAGGATTTTTCGAGGTCCTTAAAATAGGCATTTGTTTAGTCAATAATTTCATCGTTGGAGCTAAATCTCTTCCCACCGAGCCATTTCATTAGGTTTGGAAATAGGAAGTAGTCACTAGGGGCTAAATCCGGAGAAAATGGCGGATGAGGTACCAATTCGTAGCCCAATTCATACAGTTTTGCCATTGAGACTGCACACGTGTGCACCCGTGCATTATGTTGGTGATGAAAAAGAACTGTTTTTTGTGGCCATATGGGGTCGTTTTCTTTTTAAATCCTCATTAAATCAGTTTAATAAGTTGGCATAATAATCGCGGTTTATTGTTTTCCCCTTCTGAAGGTAATCGATGTGTATCCCAAAAAACTGTCGCCATCACCTTATTGGCCGACAAACTTACCTTGGCCTTCTTCGGAGCAGGTTCACCCGGAGAAACCCATTGTTTAGACTGCTGCTTGGTCTCCGGAGTACAGTAATGTATCCATGTTTCATCCACAGTTACAAAACGCCGCAAAAACTCATTCGGATTGCGATTAAACAACTCCAAACAATCCTTTGAAGTTGTCACACGTTTAAGTTTATGCTCAATTGAGAGCAAACGCGGCACCCATCTTGCAGACAACTTTCTTAAACCCAGCTGATCACTTAAAATCGAAACCAAACTACCATATGAAATGCCTACGGCATCAACAATCTCACGCACTTTCACTCTTCGTTCGGGCAACACCATATCGTGGATTTTTTTTTCGAAATTTTCGGGTGTACTGACCTCAATTGGCCGTCCAGAACGTTCAGCGTCATTTGTACTTGTGCGACCACAACGAAAGTCAGTAAACCACTTTTTTACTATTTAAATCGATGGTGCAGAGTTCCCATATTATTTATCGATATTTTTCTTGGTTTGATTAACGTTTTTTTTTCGCAAAAGATAATGTTTAATGAACACTCGAAATTCACTTTTTTCCATTTTTATAAAAATACACCAGGTTGTATGTTTTGAACATCCGTTAAACGCAAAGTAAATTACGATACTTGCTCAAAATTTGACAGTAGTCCATTGGGAATGGTAGTCTTGATGGGAACAGTGTTGCATTTCATATAACTACGAGGGAAGTTCGAAAAGTCACGGACTTATTGATCTGCCCTCGTATTTTATGTACTTTCACCCCACAAACTGATTTCTACAAAAAATTTCAACAATTTTGGGCTGATACAATCATGGGTTTTAAAGAGTGGACGGGGATACGCCCCTCAAAGCTTAACACGGCATTTCATGCATTTCTATTTAAACAATTCTTCCGAAACCTGGCTCATGTACATATATATTAGCCCTTTGCTATGATTCAACTTGGGCATAAACTGACAGTAAGTGATCTTGTAGCACCAGTGTTACCAGATTTTATTTACAGCGTTCTTCGAAGATTAGTAAACAAACGCATAATTATGATGCAGGTTAAAAAGTTGTTTTGTAGCTTGTTTGTCACAGACTTTGAACGGCAGTGACGCAGACATATAATAATGTTTTATTTAACTAAGCCTAAATTAATTAAAAAAAGCCTATATATACCTTTTACCATTTTTGGCGAAGGGTATAAAAAACGATGTCGGCAAATTGATTAAAATATCAAAAAATTTCTTCTATCTTATGCTGTCCATGTTCTTTAGCTTCCGGAAATATTATTCCCAATTCAAAATAACTTGAAAACAAATGACAAGAACTAATAATAAACAAATTTACAATGTGTTTGATGGGAAAATAACATGCATATGTGCATATGTAATAGTCTTAATATATTTGTAGGTATGAACAATAAGGTTAAGAAATAAATCCGTTAATAAAAAACTTACAATTTCAGTTTTAACATCTTCTGCACTTATGTTACAGTATTCACTGCTATCGAAATCAGAGTTACGTGCCTGCAAAGAAAAATAAAAGAAACAAATAAAAAACCAAACAAAATCATAGACGTGAAAAAAGTGAAATGCATTTTTGTGGCTGTTGTTCAGTTTAAATGGATTGTGGCAATATCAATGTTACAACAAACTAGTAATAAAGACAAAGAAACAAATGCAAGCAAAAACTTTCTAACGCACAAAAGGGTTTTCTAATATGGGCAGTATATGAAAAAATTTGTTGCTTGTCTCAAGCATAATCTACTTAGATTTTTTAGATTTAGTTGGTAGATTTATTATGGTTGTATGTAGATTGATTTGGAAGAGAGGACCAGTCACCAAACTAATACGAGTATAAGGTTTTGAAGTTACAAAACTAATATAACCTTTCGGAGCTAGAACTGGTCCAAATAAAGCGCTACTCACATCATTATGCAAGTGTAAAGACATACATAAAATTTAACCAGAAAGACACTTGTTTCGACTGTCAAAAAATCTTACGTAAAATGGCAAATGACACAAGCGGAAAGCAAACAGCTGTTAAGAATTAACATGTCTATATATCAATGAGGGTGGCGTTGGCTGAAGTAGTTAGCACGTTGACTACAAAACCGAAGGTCTTGGCTTCGAGCCCAGTGTCCCAAAAAATCATTAAATAACAACACCGCGCATTGATGTGCATATTAGCGTTTCTTTGTGTCAGTTGTTGTAGGAAAGTTGAAGCGATGAAAGCATAGACACTTGTCTCTGAACTGCACCGGTTTGAGCGGATACTAATCCTAATGCAACATCAGAGCACTTTCCTTTGTCGGTATTGTGTAGCAGAGTCATATTCGAAGTAAAATAACCAATAAATAAAATGGCTACTAAGCACAGCTTTGAAAATTTAACACGCCTCATTGACACCAGAGGCGCTGCAACACTGCATTAATAAAAAAAACTTGCAAAAAAGCAGAGTTGTAAAAGTTTTCCTCTATTTCTTCCTTCACCACCTGTCTTCTCTATCATTATGCCTTTCCTAAAAAACAGTAACACCTAGTAATAGTAGCAGGCATTCATTGCCTGATTATTAGTTCTCTTTACCAAAAAAAAAAAAAAAAACTATGATGTGGGTAGGAGTAGGTCTTGCCATGGTTTGAACTCGGACTCTCGACAGCCGTCATTTGCTTTTTAGTAGATGCACTAACTACTTCAGCCTGTGCTAACGGATTCTGTAGTGTCATTTTGTTCAAGTCAAAAAACTTATTCTTGCAATTTAATGCTCAAGAAACCTGAAAGGCTCTGAAGCTTACTGACAAGGTTCGGCAGAAGGCGTCTCATTCCATTTAATATCGTAACAATTCCATTGCAATTTTAATCTCTCATCGTGGGAAAACTCTTTACAAATTAAAAATAGACTATCCGCACTAAATATCGGATGTGTATCGGGTTAATTAAAAAAAAAACCACTTGAACTAAACGCTACAAAATAAAGTTGCTCGTATGCGATATGTACACACATACATGCATACATACAGACATACATACATATGCATGTATGTATGTATGTTTCTATTTGTTGCATTCAATTAATACTACAACAACAGCAATTAACAAAGACTAAAGTTGGGAAATTATTGCCCTCGCACGCTGCTCCGAAAGCAAAAAAAAAATAAAAAATACAGCAAAGTTGAAACAAAATATGTATAATAAAGTTAAGGAATGGGAAACACACAACAAAACGGCTGATGCAACCAATTTGTACAAACATGCACACATACATACATACATGCATACATAAGTACCCTGTGGGAAATTCCGTTAACTTTAAGCTAACAAAGTCGCAACTAGTGCTGACCATGATACAATTATACAAGGTACTTGCACGACTACAACAAAATTGCAACACCAAGAAACACACGCATTTTGTTGGTAGAAACAAACAGAATTTAGTCAAAAACAGATGTCTTTTGTTGTTAAAAATAACAATTACAGGGTAACTAAAGTACAATTGCAGACGCGGCATTCATGAATGATTATAGTCATTCAGTGTTGCCAATATGTGTGTAATATGCAGAGTGTGTAATTTCTACTCACATGTGTAGGCCTATAATTAGATTCATGTATAATCTGTGTGTAATTCTACTTTGACTTCTATTTTTGTTTAATTTTAACCTACACAAAGGATGTGTAGTGTAATTTTCTTCAATGTGTAATTGGAGACACAGCCACATGCAAATTCATTGGCAACACTGTAATCATTTTATTCACACACATACACTAACATTTTTGCGGCTTGTAAACAAAGTTTGACAAGTTTCTGCATTGTATACATAAACAGGCTGGGCTTGTGCAAGTACCTTGTATAATTGTATCATGGTGCTGACTGACACTATTTACTTTCCAATGGAAATAATTAACGATTTTAACATTGCGATGACCTCTCTGCATTACTTTTCAACTAACTTAAAGTTGATTTTATTCAAGTCATCTGGTAGTCAGTAAATTAAAAAAAAAAATTTGCTGTGGCTCAAACTATGTATCATCACACGTTGTATAGTCAACGCGCTACTATCCTATGATATCTTATATCATCTAAAATAATAGCAGCAATATGTTAATATAAAATTGAAACGAGTTCCAAAGTAGCTGAGAGTAAATTTGTTGCCTCTCACCAAATCCGATTACATACTCAACTTAAGAATTAATTTTGGATCAGTTCCACATGACATTATAGTTAGCGTTTACGTTAGTCTACGAAAATTTTTACCATAAGTTGATTATTTTTGTAGTAAACCATACATTCTCCGACAGGGTATGTACATACATACATACATATGTACATTCAGGTAACTACGCACACTGTTACAAAAAAGCTCAATTGCAGCAGGGTCTTAATGTTGGTTGCTTGGCTTTAATTTCAATTCTTTTCATTTCATTTGAGGCCAAAGTAATGCGACACATTTACGACTCACTAAAGCTTATCAGTTGTGAAGCAGAGCTGCATGTTTTGTTTGTTGGCTTTAGTTATTGCTTTGTGGTGAAAACCACGAAAAACTTATAAAATAAATTTAAAAAAACAACAACAACCACTATGAGTGTGCATGTGCTTTGTTGTGCATTTATAAAAGCGATACTACATTGTAGAGTGCCTCATTTCAAAAAAGAAAAAAAAAATATGCGAACTGGACTGTTTCACGTGTGTGTTGATATGAAATTAACACACAACAGTAATATAAATTAAAAAAAAAATAAAAATTAAATAAAATAAAACAAATATTAATAAAAACAACTTGGGCATTAGCTGAGCATTGAACGCCAACAGAACTTAGTTGGCAGAGGCACTGTGGGCCTATATAAAAAACGGCACCATTGAAATATTTATTTATATTTAAATATCAGCTGCTGATGATGCTGGTACCGTCTCAAAAAAAAAAAAAAAAAATTGATGGCTTGCTACAAGGCGACAAATGCAGCTAGCGGCATTTGAAGTCTTGTGTTCTTGTAGTCTGCTGTGGTAAATGTATTTAATGCATTAGTTAGCAATTTTTGCGCTATCATAAGAACCTAGTTCCTTGAGCATATATTTTGATAATCGTGTTACTTAAAAAATGTATAGTGTGTAAGAATGGATTAAGTAGGAGCCATTGAAATAATATATTCAAGTTTAATGGGCGTAACTTATTAAAAACATAGTTATGTAACTTCAAGAGCACAAATTATATGCCCAGTTTCGAACAGTACATAAGATCAAAGTGGGCATTGTCCCTCCCACTTTTCGGGCAACAGCACCAAATAAAATTTTCAAAATGGCTGTACAAATAAAAGAGTTATGACACTAATACATATCAGAAAAATCGATGTTATTGATATAACTGAGTCTGGTCAGGGATTGAACTTGGGGTCAATTGGGGCACACCGTCATTCGCTTTCTAGTCGACTTCAACTAATAAGCACCATAAACACTTATGAATGACGAATTTAGAAAAAAATATTACTTTTTTGGTATAGATAGGTTTTCAAACTCAACAACAGATTCTACTCAGCCCGATTGATTACTTCTTAAAACTTCAGAGAGATAAATAAAATGTGCAAATTATAAATTTCTTTGGATGCGTCCACCTTGTTATATGTACATAAGTGCTCAAACATACATGTACCTTAATTTGTATAGCTATGCTATTTATGTCACGACACAGGAGTCAAGACGTGATTTTCGTAATACTCGACACTATTACAGTTATAAATTTATTTTTGTATTGATTTTTTTGTACTTAATTTCAGGGCACGAAAATAAACGAAACAAATAGTTTGATTTTGTGAATGAAACAAAAACAATGAGAAGGATTGCTCAATTTGTTTTTGTATTGTTTTTGCACATGAGCACAAACCAGAGAACACAGCCGATTGGCTATAAGCCGGCTAACAGCCGCCGCCGGCCACAAACAATACATTAATCTAAACGTTCGCCGCTAGAAAGGAAAATAATGGGAAATACATAAATGGAAACGGTTTGATATATATGCGGCGAATTTGACATCATCATATAATATAATTTTATTGTATTGTTATTTAACACATTAAGTTTGCTTTATAAAGCTAAGCAGCATAGCTATAACCGGGTGTCCTAAGACGCCCCCTTCTTTTTTCCTTAGAAATTTTCTTTTATTCTTAAGAAATTGATTTTTATTTCGTTTCTGGTGAAAAGTGAAAAATAATTGAGTTACTCCAAAGTAGTATTACCATTTAAACTATTTTCTCGCCAACTTCAGCGGTTTTCAAAAACATTTTGTGAGACAATTTTTTAGCTATTAGTTGTTACTTTTCAAGGATTTCAGAAACTTACGCACTAGTTGTATGTTAAATAATAGCAAAAAATTACGGCTGTACGAATTAAAGCCCAAGTGGAAATCGTCCGAAACAGCTAAAAGAAGGAACACAAAAATTTTTATTATTCATTGTGAAGAAATACCCAGAAGACAGTGCCCCTTCGCCCAAAAGAGTGAAGACCAACCCAAAAGTGTAAAATGAATAATCGCCTGAAGTTCTAATAGGTCTTCATGAAGGAGCAGAAATATGACCAATATTGGTATCATTTTAAACCTTTTGAGAACATCTTTCATGAAATGGGAAAATGCAGGCTTGGTCGGCCATGCTGGAAAGCTTTATTAGGCAAAAAAAACCTTGAGCCCTGCCGAAAGACGACAGTGCAGGAAAACATTATTATGTAATATATATTTCTGTATTTGGTTGTAAATGTTTTTATCCAACGAAAAGCTTGAATTTTGATGCCACTCGGTGGGAGCTAGGTTTTGATTTTAGAACCCGAGTTTCTCAGGGCAATATTTTTAGAAGCCTTTCGCTTTTTTTCACATGAACTAATGCAAGCTTAATTGCATGGTGACGTAACGTGACAAAAGGTGGAATTTTCTGTGGAAATGCCCATAGATATTTGTTCCTTCTAACTTCCACAAGAAGCATAGGGCCGTTAATAGTTTGACTTGATTTAAAAAATTAACTGATAGAAAAATAAGGCTGTAATCAAACCATTAAAAACGATATGAAATAATAGAACAAGTAGTAATTAAAAAAAAATCAAAAAACCCGACTGAACTTTGAACCGTTCAATATCCTAAACGGTCATTCGAAATGAAAAATCATGAGAGAAACCTAAAGATGATTTTAAAATACCGTCCAATGATACTTACTTATTTGGATATAGTTCGCCGACTTTTTATCGGGTATGTTCTGTATTCCACGTGAAATCAAAACGTGCGGAATTGCCATAGAACTGTTGTTGGAAATTCCCATTGACCGCCATATTGAATTTTTATTACTACTAGAGTGACACTCCCGGGATTAAGACAAATCGATTGACGTAAGAATCATTAAAATCGGTCCACGCGTTCGGTTTATATATATAAGGCCGCAAAGGAACACACATACATACATACATAGGCTTTGCGTCGCGCAGTCGGGTAAAAAGGTTGTGATAGGACCTAAAATGGCGACACTATTCATAAAAACAAAAATGGCGGAACTTTGTGTGTGGCAAAAAATTTATATTTTGAAGAAATATAAATCAGAACAACTACTGTATACATATTACAAGGAGGGAAGTATCCTAGATATCAGAAGGTGTATTGAGGATTTGAGGTCCGATAAGTAAACCACCAAAAGTTGTATCAAAACCACTAACAACAGTAATCAAAACTTTAAGATCGGACTGAACACAATATACAAAAAACTAACGGGGCGTGTCTGTGTCTATCATCTTAGGGGGTGACTGGTAGAACCTTTTTTATGGGAATCTAACCGGTCTGTTGTATACATATGCTTTAAAGCTGCTTCTAGTGTATTTAAAAAAAGTGAAAAAATAAATTCATTATGTTGGGAAAAAATTTTGTAAAAGGCGGGGAAAGTTATTTGAACTGAAATTATCAGTTAACTCAAATTATGACATTACTTTTGCGCCACCATGTATGTATACATGTATCTATTATGTGTATCGAGTCTCAGGAGCCGGTTAATATTTTCAAAGCCACAAACTATTCAACTGGTATATACTGATTGTTTTTCTCACATATCTATTATCTGGGCCCACTGTATAGTTTATTCATACTTATGTGTTTGCAACTGTCAAAGTGTCTTCAAATTATTCCGTAGCGCTGAAATAACACCACACAACAATAAACCAGAAATGAAAACGCAAAACCTACCGAGCGAGAGAAACTAGACAAGCAACTTGAATACTATTTTGTGTAGTCGACGATTTTGAGTTGCAAATGAATAGATACAGTGCCACAAAAACAACAATACGGGCAACTTAATATACACTGGAAAAAATAGTTTGAGAAGAAATTAAAAAAAAAAACAATAAGATGCTGTGGTTGCAATTTAAAGCTTATCGGCCGTATTCAAAACAAACTAATTTGTATTTCAAATTTGCTTTAGTAAAAAACTTTTATGGAAATTGTGTTTTAAGAAAATGGCAGTAGTCGTATTATTGCCGAATTCACATCATGAAATATTTCATGAAATTTCACGAAACTTTTTAAGTTTTTTTTGCACATATTTGAAAATTAAAAATTTTATTTATTCATTAAAAATATTTTATACTTTGTTAGCACAAAAGTTTTTTTGTTTGAGCAACTGTAGTGGTTTTCTTATTGGTTCCGTATTGTTATACCTAATAAAAGTTTTTAAAATCGAAGTTTTTTAAAACACAATCGCATAAGAAAACTTTTAGCAACTCGAACAGCAACATATTTTTGTACAGTGTCTTGCCTTGTACGTAAATATGTCTGTATGCATGTGTGTATTTTTTTTATTGGTATATATGAATGTATGTCTGTACATATATATATATATGTGTGTGTGTGTGTGTGTAGTGATAATGTCTAATATAAACTATAAAGATATGGAAAGTCGCTACTTACCACAGCCGTTATCGATAGACTGGGAATCGCAGTCGCCGGAGCTGAGGCAGTGGCAGTCGCAGAATTTCCATCCAAGCTACGTGATCCATGTAAAACATTTAAACTTTCCAGTGTGCATGTACTTGTTGTGGACGGTGGTGGCAACTGCTGTTGCTGTTGTTGTTGCTGTTGTGGCGGTGGTGGTGGTGGTGGTGGGGTTGATGTTGTTGTTGCTGCTGTTATTGTGCTTGATAATGTTGTTGTGGTTGTTACTGGGCCACAAGTAATAGTAGCTGACGGCGACGATGATGATGATGGTTTGGGACTGTTGAAAGGCTTGGTAATTGGGTTAAACGTTGCAGAAGTGGAGGTGAGGTTCAAAGTGTTGTCGCTGTTGTTGTTGTTATTATTGTTGCTGCTGTTGTTCGTTGCTATTGCAGTAGTTGTTGCATTTGTAGATAATTCAAGTAATTTAAGTTGAGTAGCAGAATCTATTTCTTGCTGTTTGAGAGCATATTTCTGCTCTTGTCGCCTCTCTTGAGCAGCCGAGGCAGCGGCAGCAGCTTCAACTGCTGCTATCACGGCCATGGGATGGCGAGCTTGCAAGCCTAATGCCAAGAAATGATTGTTAAAATGTTCAATGTCACGACTAGAAATTTTACGCTCTTCCAATAGTTCCTCATCGATGCTTAGGTTAGCGATGTTCTTGCTGTTGTTATTATTTGGCTCTGACAACGTTGACTCGCTCTTAGTTGAATCGTTTTTTTGCGTTTCCGCTTCATCCGAGTCCCCCGACTCGCCATCCAGTATAAAGCGTATGGCATCGTATGCAAACCACATTGGCTGATAATTGAGACCCTTGCGACGCCCGTTGAGAACCTTGCCATGTTCGCGATGGAAGGAGGAACGTAAGCTTTTGATTTTCGAACGTATGGATCTTATTTCAGCACCGTACTTGTGACCCAGTAGCTTGAGGGCTTCGTATTTAGTTTGCTTGATGTGATAGCCCTTCGTATTGGGATCCCAGAGCACACGTTGGCGCCGATAGTCTTCGATAAAATCGAGTATTGTGGCACGAGACCATTCAATGCGATCGGTTGTCGATGCGCCGCTAATAGTGCTTGAGGCGATGTTGGGACTGCTGGAGGTGGTGCTACTGTTGCTGTTGAGGCTCATGTTGAGGTTTGAGGTGTTGCTGTTGTTATTGTTATTGTTGTTTGCCAAAGTGCTTACTTTGCTAAACATTGCCGCAATATTCATGGTGTTCTTCCTCCTCGTGCGACGAGCTTGCCGATCGTGTGGCGACGACAGTTTGGTGCCGTCCTGTATTGTTCAGTTGAAGGAAATATTCGTCTGTTTGTATGTATGTTGGTAGTAGTTGAAAGAGAGTTGGGCGGTAGGTTGTGGGCGCAAGGAAGGGGTACGACTAACTGAATGTAGTCCACGGTTTGTCAGCAGTATATGATCATAAGAGCAACAGGTTTGTTATTTTTTTATTCAAACAAGTGTTTTTCTTCAAAAAGACAATTTTGTCTTGTTTGTTTTCCTTGTTCCTCCCTCCTACGTCGTTTTCTTCTTCGTTTGCTTTGTCAACAACTGAAATACATAGTATGTACTTATAACAGTGACAACAACTCAATGCTACTACAAATATGTAAGTATGTACTCGTATGTATGTATGCACATACATACATGTGCGAGTGAGTGCGTGTATGTGGTCTATTTGTTTGCTGGCTGTGTAATGTTGTGAGTTCCGTTTGGAGCTTGACTTTTTGTTGTTGCTTTTTGCCAAAATTGTATTTTTGGTTGATCTTAACTGGTTTTTGGCTATAGGTATTTGATTGAGGTTTCGTTTGGTGGTGGTGTTGTATTACGGGTTTTGTTTTCTTATTTTTGTAGAGATGTTGTTATTGGTTTTGCAGCTGCCGCAACTTGATTATTAAACACATTCGATCGCGAACATACATACCGTTTCGTCGTTCACCGTTGAAATCACGAATTGTACTAATTTCATATGTTTTTTTAACACACCGCCACCGTTGCTGTTGCCGCTGCTACGACTGCTACAGCCACAACTGGTACGACTGCGGTTGTGGTGGCTGGCAATCAGGCAGTCTGGTCGTTATTTGGTTTGTTTGTTAGTTGTTGACTGGTTGGCTACTAGCTGGCCTTAGTATGTGTGGCATGCTCCAACGTCATTGCCATTGTCGTTTCAGTTGTCGCAGCTATTATTGTTGTTGTTGCCGTTGTTATTTTTAAGTCGTCTCCAAAATAAAATAAAAAATAAAAAACAATAAAATGAGCAATAATATAATAAACAAATACGAAAAAAAATCGTATATACTAACTTTGTGTCGTTTTTGTTTTTTGGTTTGATTTCGTTTTTGCTGCTGCTATTGTTGTTTTTGTTATTAATATTTCTGGTGTTGTTGTTGTGTGGAGGTATTCAGATTAGTCGTATGCAAGCTTTTTTTTGGAAATTTTATTTATAATTTTTGGTTTTTGTTGCTACAGTAGGTATCTACTACTCTTTACCTTGATTGCCTAACTGGCATTATGACAAACTGACACTGGCTGGTGCGCATTGCTTCACCAATTTGAACGTTGCTGCTGCGACTATTGTTATTTTTGCTATTACTGCCGCTTTTAGCTTCTGTTGGTGCTCTTATTTTTGTGGAGAACACACTTACATCCATACATACATACATATTTACATATGTACATATATGCATATGTATGTACATATGTATATATAGATGTGTAGTTGCTTATTTATTTTGTATTGTCATTAAATTTGTTGTTGTTGTTGCCGCGTTTATTTATTATTTAGCATTTCATACCTTATTTTTATTTTATTTAATATTTTTTTCTTTCGGCTGAGTTTTTCCATGATCTTCAACGGCAACTAGAAACAGTAAATTGCTAAGCATGGTCGAATACTTTGCTACGTACACGAAATCTAAGTAAAACTGCAAGATATGTAAGTATGTAGGTACATAGTATGTATGTGCGTTTCTAAAACTTATTTGCTTAAATCAAGCACGATCGTGATGAAATTTTTGTGCTAAAACGTGAGCGTGAATTAAAGAAATTTTGCGTGATTAAAAGATTTCGAATTTTTTGCAATGTGAAATTTTTTATTGGAAAACTTTGATGGCAAATTTTAATTTAGGACTATCCATTTTTCGGTTTCAACAGTAAAGTTAAATAAAACACACAAAAAGCTTTGATTTCGATTAAACTTTTATTTCATTATAATAATTGGACCTTGCCATTACGTACGAAATACAATGCCATTTAAATAACCGCCTCGAGATTGGTTGCAACAGTCCTTGAAGCAAAAAAGTCTAAAATTTTTGAACATTTTAATCATATATGGCCCAATAGTCTCGATTAATTAATTTTTTTTTTTTGTAACAAACAACCCGCAAAGCGATTAGCTTATCTGCAGAAAACACCCAGGGTCTATGGTGGGAATCGAACCCACTACCTCTGGACTGAGAGGCTAGAATCGCTACCACTCAGCCAAATGGGCACTTGATCTTGTTGGCCAATTGAAGTCACCCAAACGTGGAATTATGCGTTCTTTAAACTTCCCATGCAATAAAACCAAAATCGATTGTATTCTGTGGCTCGTGGCACCGTCCTGTTGAAACCACCTATCGTCCGGCTTATAGATAAAAAAAAAAGTCGGCTACCATACGACCAAAGCGCTCTGAATTGACGGATTATCCGCCAGACTTTCAGTAACAGAAGAGATATTCTGGGCAGCTTGCACATTGCGATGGTGCATAGGTCTGACAATTCCTTGCACAGTGGTTCGATTATGGCGTTCATAGTGACCTCGTAATGCACAAAATGTGGCCACTACTTTTGAACCACCACTTTTGCAGTAAGTCTTAACTTTTTATGCATACTTCGGTTTGTTAAGCGATCCATATTCGTAAATAGCAAACCTTTCATTAGGTAAATGCCACTTTAGCACAGAATATATACAGAAGTGTAAAAAGTGACAGGAAAAAAAGCTCGAATCAGGTTTTTTAAAATTCGTGGAGAAAAGAGACAAATATAGTGTATTTGTTATTGTAGTGTATTACTACTTAGCCATTACCATAACTATTAAAACACGTTGAAGTTTTATTGCACTAGAAAGATGAATCAAAATAAAACAGCCTAATTACACTTGCCTTCCGTCTCGTGACATCTCTGTATACTTTGTGACTTCAGTTGACAGATATTCAACAGCTGACAGCCTTGCCAGACCGCTAAACTGATAACCCTTTGTGTATATATTATTAACTCACAAATTGTGATAGTGATTCAGTTAACTTGACACGTACGCCAGCGTGCATGAGCGTTAACCGACAGACAAGATAGTTTATGATTATAAATTTTTTGTCGAGGTTTTCCATAAGACAAAAATAACTTGCTCCGGCTGCGTGCTACTAAATATTACTCCTTTTTAAATAAAACTTCCTTTATAAAGGCACTCCTAGAGTAGGAAAACTTATGTACAGCATACGATTACAAGCTTTTTGGTGCATTCAAGAGATTAGAGATTCTATGTTTAAAAGGCCAACACTTCGGAACTTGGTTAAAATAATAACAGGACAGTTAAAAAGTCACCTGGCTGGCATGGGTGTTGTTGAAACTCATGAACACTACTTGTGTCAGTGACACCACCATTCAGTAAAATTAGAAGACAAATCTTCCATCTGGAATATATACCAGATATGGAATATCTTAAGGGTTCAGACTGCAAAACCCTAAGAAAGTATATTGAGGAGACTAGGTTTCTAATCTGACTAAGTTTAATAGGTTTTCATGGTTTTTGTTGGGTATCTCTCAAGCGCATAACATGGTATAGGTGTAATCTGAAACGGATTGGGTAAATTTTTTTACTGCCCCTCTTTTCAACAGCACCTCACCTAAGCTAAGGTGATCAGATTTCGGAGAATGAAAAGTATGACATCAACAATAGAAAAAAATATTATTTGAATACAATGTCTTTATTTTTTACATACATACTTTATAAAAAATTACATTCATATACATACATACATGCAATAATAAAAATTAAAAATTTTAAAAACCCCTGATGCAGTTGACGAAACAAACATATAAACAGAAAAAATCTCAATAATATCACAGCCCTGTACACAAGCTTACTAGGGTACACTCAAACCAGGTTAGCCCATAAGGCAGCTGTTTATTTTAACTGTCAACCTCCTTATAAAACCAAAATAAACAAAAAATTTATACATACATATATATGGAGCTTGGTTGATAGTTAGATAATGCAAATGAAAGTGAGGATACATTGTTTCATCGATAAAAACAAATATAAATCATTCTTTTAATATTAAAGATGACAAAGGATGGCTGAAAATAAAAAAGATGACAAAAAGAGCACACAAATTTTATAGATGATTGCGGCAGCTTCCATTGAGATGATTGAGCTTTGGTTTCTACGTCATAACCATAAACCCACGATTCGTCACCAGTTATGAGCTTCTGGAGCAAATTTGGGTCGTCGCGGACAGAGTCCAACAGCTCATTACCAATGTTCATGCGATGATGTTTTGTCTAAATTGAGCAATTTTGGTACGAATTTCGCGGCGACCCATCTCATGCCTAAATCATTGATAAAAATCGAATGGCACGAGCCAATCGATATGTCTAGGTTCTCAGCAACTTCTGTAATGGTGATTCGACTATTGGCCAATACCATTTTCTTTACTTCATCAATTTTTTTGTCTGTTGAAGGGTGTCCGGCACGCTTTTGGTCGTTCACATCTTCTCGGCCTTCTGAGAACATTTTGTACCACCGCTAAACGTTGCTTCGGTCCAAGGTAGCTTCTCCGTATGTCACAGTCAACATTCGGAATGCATCCGCGCACTAAATTTTGTTTTTCACACAAAATTTGCTACAGGTTCTTTGTTCCAAAACGCGTCCAAGTAAAGCAGCTGTCAACAATTAACTGAACATTCAAAATGGCCGAAATTTTCGGTATAAATGAGAGACATAAGCACCAACATAACGCCACAAAAAAAAATCAAAAAAATTCGAATATACGTAACCCGCGAAAATTCAAAATTCGCGATTCATTTTGAACAAACCTCGTATTAAAATTTTTTTATAAGAATCTCATTCATATCATTAAAATGTTACATGTTCTGTATCAAGTCGATATTCACTGCCCAAAAGAAAAGCGACATAGGTACATAAAATGTTATAACAAAACGGCAACAATAAGCTGTTGTAGTGAGTTGGTGTCGTGTCGCATCATCATCATCTGTCCATTGTCGTTACTGATCTTTGTTGCTTTTTTTGCCGCTGTCGTTTTTTTTTTAAATTTTATTATAGGTATGTATATATATATTTTTTTTGTTAAATAAACCGCAAACAAAACCTTTAATAATTTTCGTGCTCCTATTTTGTTTCTCTAACATGTGGTATGCTCTGTATGGCTCTCACCTTTTAACACGTTGTTGCCTGCAGCACACTGCTAATATAAATGTGATTTTCGTGGAATCCCTACCACCAACACCATTACCACTTCCACTGGAAATGGCAGTACATATTTACAGTATTCATGAGTAACGAAAAAGTAATAATAAAAAAATAGTAACAACAACTGAATTTTTGTGTAAAACGAATGAAAATGGAAAAAGAAAGCTGTCAATTGCATTTACACAGTCAGCTCTCTAATGATATCAAAATATTATTTAAACTTATACAGGGTGATTGATTAATTTCTAGTGAAGAAAAATTATTTATTATACTAAACGAAAAATTTATATATTTTGACTGCAATATGGTCCAGCCTAAAAACACTCATAGGTACGTACATCGTAAGTATGTACCACCTAGTTTGAATTGAAATAAATTATATCCTCATATACATAAATTCAAAAAAGGCGTAAATTACATTTAAAATATTTTACAAAAGTTTTAGTGCATTTAGTTCTCAGTAGTCTTTGGAATTTCGTTAATAAATTCGATATTTTTGAGCATATTCGTATAAAAATATTATGGGTAGATGGATTTTATATAATTATGTACATCATAATCAATCAAAAAGACGATTTTGAACATTTTGTAAGTTACGCCCTTTTTGAATTTATATGACGATATATACATATACATACATACATACATATGTATGTGTACGTATGTATGTGAATGGCGTTAATTGTCATGAATTCGGATTTTTTTTCGAATAATAGTTCTTTTTCATTTATATTTGAATATGATTTCCTCGACTTTCTCAGACGTAGTCCAATCGGAAAATCCAATTTTGTATCAATTAGCGCAGCAATGGAAATCGTATATCAGAGATAACGCATTAAAGCATCAAACGTCTGCGTGTTAGGTATACATATACATTTTATATAGTCCCAGTCATATATGTATGTAGTCCATCGGTTTTAAATCAAATGATCGTGGAGCCCAATTTATACTTCCCTTACACGCAATTATTTCTTCGCTTAACTTTTTTTCAATAAATTATTTCAGACATGGCTTGTATACATTTATAATTTTGCTTCTTGTTAGTGATAAAAGGAATTTAGTCGATTTGAGATCGTAGGAGCTCCATATGATTTTAGAAGTTTGGCAAGTTCTAAAGTTCTTCTTTATCTTAGAGTCTATAGTCCCTTTCAGATGTTGAATTATTTTCCGGACATATACCGCCTTCTCCACTGGTAATTGAATTCACCTTTTCGCCATTTCGTTTCCCTCAATATGTCTACCAGTACATAATATATGTATTTAGGGCATTCTTACACATGAGCACAATCGAGGAGTAGTTGCAGTTTGCTGAACTTGCCTTAGTTAATGCTTGACTGTCTATATACATATTCACACGCGCAATCGTGGTTTATTTTAGATTATTTTAGATGATTAGCTAATTGAGCTAAAGCATCCGATCCTAGAGTTGGGTCTGCCAAGATACCGCTAGGCCGGTGAGCCGTTGGACGGTTAAATACAGCTGAGATTCAGTGATACATTGTTGTCGGGTGGCACTTAGTTTTCAGAGACGCATCGTTCCTGTGCGCCTTCTCACTTTGTCTGCCATCAGACGGGTGCCTGGATGACATTACCAGGGAATACTTGGTCTAAGACCGGAAGTAGTGAGATGCTTGGGAATTTCGATCAAAGGAATCGCTTTTTGCTACCACCAAGTTGATAGCAGACAGAGAGCTTTCAATCTCTGCTCTATGCTCCTGATAGGAACTACGGGAACTAATATATATATATATATATATAATATAATTATGGTTTGTATATATATAATTATGCTTTGAAAGATATCTGCCTAGAAGATACTAAAATAATCAGGATGCTTATTAGATTCCTCTATACCAAGCTCCGGACAATAAAGCGCAGCTCCCACCCCTCCATCTATGTTGGAGCCATCAGTGAAAAAGTTGAAAATAGAACCACTATAGTCAAGACCTTCAAGATAGCCTTCTTCCTTTATAGTTCTCTGTGCTTGGGCAAAACAGTTCATTACTGCAATGATATAGTCCGAGCTACACTCCATATCTTCCAGTAGTTTACCGTGACCAAATGATCTCTGCCCTGAGGCGAATAAAGGATTTGCATTCCGCATTCTCTGCGATTAGTTTGTTTGATTTAAGGTCCAATATGACGTCTTAAGGCAGCAGCTCCAGTGACGCAGAGTTCTACTCGGGATATTCTCTAACATTTTCAATTCATATCGGTATCGTTATTGTGGAAACCAAAAAAATAATACGCCCATACGTTGACAGTCAATTAGAATTGTCATTCACATTTCAACTCAGTTTAGTTGTCTGAGAGTCGACCCAACTTACGCATTTGTATTGACATTCACAACTTAAATTATGGTTTTGGAGTTCTTAGTTGTTTTGTGCCATAACATTTTCAACTAAATATTAGTTGTGATTCAAAATACTAAAATATAATTGGGTTGTGTCAAAGTTGGGTTGACTCTCAGACAACCAAACTAACTACGTTGAGTTGAAGACAATAGCCAATAGGGGCGCAAGTTTTTACAAGAATCACTCTACTCGTCTGAGTTAATCTACAGAGGTATAGTTCTATAACTGGTAATGATTACACTTTGTTGCACTAAGGTATTCCATAATATTGCCTATATCTACCTGCGCTAAGCCCGGTAGGTCATCTATTATATGTTTGCCAAAAAAGAACTTTAGAATAGGGGGAAAGATCTGGTACAAAGACCGGCACTGCGACACCTGATGGATCTTTTGTACCATAGATCTATGAGTTTATTTAATTCAATCTCTGTATGACTTTCCTTATGAAGGTCACTACAGATATTGGAGAAGCTCGCCTTATATCATCTGAACACAGAAACTCAGAATGAAAAACACGCCTTCTACTGTCACATAATACGATACAATCACAAAGAATGTGTGTCGTCGTCTCGTCATCTTCCAAGCACAAGCGACACAAAGGTGAACGAACTTGGTTACTTTTCCACAGAGAATAGTTCAGTCCAAAGTGACCAGACAGAAAACCAGTAACAAGCCGTAAATTATTCCTGTTGAAGTTCAGGATGCCATTATATGTAAATGGCTGCATCAAAGCTTTGGCCTGCCTTAAGCCAGAAGAAGACAGCCAGAACTCCTTAGCGGTCGAAGTGACATCTTCTTTAATCAGAGACATTACAGTCGACCGACTTACGCCGCAAAACGGCTCAGGGCCCATAAAAGGAGCAGCAGAGGCCTTCTTGGCCAGTTCATCCGCTTCCTCATTCCCTGGATGACCGCTGTGGCCAGGTATCCAATAAATGGAAACCTTGTTCCGTATGGATAGCTTTTGTAATGAGTCAAAGCACTCTAAAACTAGCCTGGAACGGAATTCCCATGAAAGGAGAGACTTAAGAGCTGCCTGACTATCGGAAAAGATAGCTATATGCGCACCTCTAATGCCCCTTTTTAAATTAATGTCAACACATTTGGTGATTGCTTGTATTTCCGTCTGAAATAACGTAGGCCATTTGCCCATGGGCAAAGAGGTTTTTACGTTGGGCCCAAAAACTCCAGCACCAACTCCATCCTCCGTTTTGGAACCATCCGTATACCAAAATAAACTTCTGGGATCCACAACAGGACCGTTTAGAACTTTAGTCGTAACAGTAGAAGACTGTCTCTTCCTTGTCTTGCTTTAGGCAGCTGGGGCAGAATGCCTTACAGTATAGATAAAAATTATTAGAGAGTCGTTAGAAAATCTCTCAACTTTGATATGGTCTTCCTGTTCCTGTGCTGGTCATGTCTTCTTTGCTACCCTACAATTACTTAGTTTGTTCCGTCTATGCTCTAATGCCTGAAGTTGGTATTTGAAGGTGATATTTTTAATATTGTTAAAGGATAGTTCAACTGATTATGTATTGTAATACGCCGGAAACAGCCCTAGGCAATGCATTCCAAGGAATTCGCTATGGGCAGGAACACAGCTTAAGCTAACGGCAGCCTGTCAGGCAACAACCTAGATATCACATTCTTGCATTGTGCAATATGAACTTAGGAGGCGGCATGTGACCTTTCTTTTCTTGAGCACTTCTGTCGCACAGCCTCGTTCCTGTTCAATATTTCTGTCCGGAATACCCTTAATACAATTAGGAAACGTTGCAACTGCTGCACGCCAAGACTACTTAAAAATATGCTAGAGCCAATGCTGCAGGTAATTTTGGATCATCCTGTGTATACTTTAGTGCTATTTCGCCTTTTTCGTATTCTCTTTTGGATAGAAAAACTACTTTAAAAATCAAGTGGCAAATTACGGCACTCGCTATCGAACGAAATTGCAAAATATTCCAATAGAGTTTTTATTGAAATATTTTATAATTTCGATACGTATCGAATGCCGTAATTCGCTCCCCAGTTTTGACAATTACGTAGTCCGAGGGTTCTGCTTTAGTGTGCGCTTTTTTCAACTTTTTGTTTATTTAAATAGTTTGTGAGAGTTAATTCGTTTGGCACAAACTGCTCGAATATCTTTTGGAACACAACTTATTTTTCTTTGCATTCGAAATAAAATTTTCTATCTATTACCTGCATTTGACACGTTTTTAATTAATAAATTAAGTAAATTAAATTATCCCTTAAGCTACTACTGTTTTGCTACTAAACATTGTGGCCTTCCAGCTAAAACTGTTGCAACTCTTAATGTCTTCGTCTATTAGAAATTTTTGTTTGTTTGTCATTAGTTTCCATTGCCAACTTTAGTTTACAATGTAATTTTTTTCACATAAAATTATTCTCGTATTTGCTACATAGTGTAAATATATTAAGGTAATATGTAATTGTTAGTTTAAGTTAAAGAGTTGAAAATAGAAAGCCTCACAAATGTTTTAACAGCTTTTTCTTGTTTATTTATTGAATTTTTATTTCTTTGTTCATTTATATTTGTGTGCCAGCGACACAACACGAAAAAGTCTTAAGGCGGTTTCAACATTTCCGCGAGTTTTGTCTAATCATGAACGTATTCTTAGACGTTGGAAAACATCATGGACTATAGTTACAAGTGACCCTCTTTGGATTTTGTTTTGATACAGAACAGTTTCCTGAAACGGCACAGAGTGCTAAAAGGCAATCGAACTTCCACAGCTGTTATTGGAATTTTTATTTTATGCAGTTTTTTGTGAGGGATTGAAGAAAAATTTTAAAATTTTTAATATATAAAATGCGTTTTTTGTTGATTTTTCTGTTAATTTCTCGTTGTGTTGATGTTGAAGAGGTTCCTGATTAGGGACACAGTGTGGGAACACGGGTGAGACTCTATAACTTTTGATTCATCGAGAGTAAAATAAAGTTTATTGCTTTAAGCAATTTGCCATAGTACGCCGTTGTTATAACATATTGTTCGGCAGCTCGCGAATTTAAAGAGTCTTTCTCCCGTCAGCTCGACTTTCGGATCTGTCAGATCTACTGAGCTAAGCTGTGTACCAAGAAAACTGTTCACTACTGATCTCACTTCCCAGGATTTAGGCAACTCGTAAGTTCTCAGGGTCGTTGTAGCTAAAGTTGCCTTCAAATTATCTGTAGAACATTCGAGGTACTTCACGACTTTCATCGCTATCTAAGGAGAACTTCTGTGGCTCATCTAGAGTATTTTAGGCGCTAAACCATATGCCTAACAAAAGATTGCTTGCAGGTTATAAGTGGACATAGTTTTCACATATCGCGCCTCATATTTCGAAACTTTTTTAGCAAAATTTCTTAAGAATTCCCTCGAGAACGCACCCAAGTAATTTTTAATACCTTACTCTCGGTCCAACTCAACAATGTCGCATACAAGTTTAGCATTCGGACTCTATGGCACCTCATTCCGTTGCTACAGAAGTAATTTAAATGTGTTTAGCGTTCGCCAGATCTTTTAAAATGTCATATTTTTCAGTATTTTAAATTTTTCTAGAATGAAAGATTTTTGATTAATCAAAGTGATATTCTAAAGAAGAAAAGAAAAATTAATTAGGTGGGGATGTATATACCAAGAAGATTTGTCTTTTAATTTAACTGAATGCTGGACAGTGACACAAGTAGTGTTTGAGAGTTTCATCATCTTATACTCGTATATATATATATATATTTTTTAAACAGAAGTAACACTCAGGCAATGAATGCCTAATACTATTACTAGGTATTATCTTCTTTAGGAAAGAGATAGTGATAGAGAAGACAGGTGGTGACGGAACAGATAGGAGGAAAGCTTCATTCTTTTACAATTCTGCTTTCTTGCACTTTTCTAATAATGCAGAGTTGCAGCGCCTCTGGTGTTAACGAGGCGTATTAAATTATCAAAGCTGTACTTAGTAGCTATTTTATTGGTTATCTTACTTCGCCGATGATAATGCTACACAATATCGACGAAGGAGGGCGAACTGATGTTACATTAGAATTAGCATCTGCTGAAGTTGATATAGTTCATTACTTGAACTTTCCTACAACAACTAATGTACATCAGAAAAAATGCGTGGTGTTGTTATTTAATGACTGTCGGAGATAGGGCTTGAACCCTGGACCTTCGGTTTAGTAGTCAACGTGCCAACTACTTCATCCAACGTCACTCCCTTTCTTCCTGGCAAGCTGTACATGTTGCATCGTCAAAAACTCCCAGGCGAGTTAGGTGACTTTTTAACTTTGTTCTATTATTATGCTAACCAAATTCCAAAGTGTTGGCCTTTTTAAACTTAAGGTCTCGATTGTATTTTCACTATTTGGGTTTCCCCAAAGAATTTCGGTCACTTTTCCAACAGTAGCATTCTGCCAATCTCTCGTGCCTCAATTCATTTTTAAATTCTTGAAAATTTTTGCCATATTTTAGTGTGTTGTTATTCGGCAATGATTCCATCTCCGCTTCTCGTTTCCAGGGACAGCTTGAGGTTCTGGAATCCATATTATCTCAATTTCTCTACAATACGTGTATGAGCTTGTCTTATTTTTACATTGAAGGACGCTTTAAGATTGAACTTTATGTTTTCTTAAGGCTTCGATATATTTTCTACTACCCGCAAAGCTACGGATTGGTGGTGGTTCATTGTTAATTTCCTTTGGATATTTAATGCCTTTCATTATAGTCATGATCTCAGTTTGAAATACTGTATTATGATACGTCAAGCAAAATACTTGTAATTTAAGTATATTACGACTCATGTCGTAAAATCTGCTAGCCGATCGGTTTTCCATTTCTGACCCTCCCGTGTAAAGGATAGTTCCGCAGTTATTCCTTATTATTGTTGCTTTCTCCCTTCCATACTTTCAGACGTTTACAGAAAAAAGTATTCAGTAATTAATGCTTTCAATTAAGAGTTTAATTGATTCAATTAAATTTTTGACTGGAAAAACTTAATTGATATTATGAAATTGTTTATAGGTGAAAATTTAATTAATTTTTTAATTGATATTACAAATATTTTAATTGATATTACAAAATTATTCTTATTACATTTTTGTGTTATTGTGATGCAGTTACTTTAAAAATACCTAAATGAGATTTTATATTGTATACGCAATATAAGCATTTCTCATATTCTATTTCATTCAAAATTCATGTTAAATAGCTGATGTTAACAAAAACCTCTAACCCATTAGGTAGACATGGATGCTGATAAATAGCGTGGCGGCTTAAAAAATATCCACATTTTCCCCCAGCTGAGGTCTAGTTTAATTTTTCTTCTCTTCTTTAATCAATTAAATTAATTAATACAAATATTTCATTCTATAAGCATTGAAACTACTGAACTCAAGTCCGATTAAGAAATTATTCCTGATTAAAAAGCTTAAAATTTCAATGAAAAAATTGGGAATTAGAAAATAAAAGGGAATTTTCAATTACATTATCTCCTCTCTCACCAACAAACTCACACTTTCTAAAAAAAAATTTCATAGTGTGAACAGTGACTTATTCGTATTACTAAATTTCAAGTCGTAAAAAATATGCATAACGAATTTTATTCCAAAGCTTCTAGTCTTCGCTTGGAGTTCTTGCAACAGTAAAAGGATTTCTCAGCTAAAATGACAGTACCCTTCAAGATTAGACAATGGGTAGTATTCTTTTAGTGGCTTACAAAGTAATGAGTGCTGCTTATTTATCTAAATATTTTTTTTATGTTATAATAACTTCCCCGCAATTAATGAAATAAGCACCTGCTTATATCATTATGTGCAAGTACTTATTTAAATACTTCCCAGTTATTGATGAAATATGTATAGGCAGAAATTTTTGATCGTGGGAATGAATTTTGAAAACAAAAGACTTGTAGTTTAATTTTTTTATAAATTAACTTTGGTTTTGCGTTCAAGTGACTATAATTTTTATTAAGCATTTATAGGCAAAAAGTAATTAATTAGTTTTTGGATATTTGTAGAAGAAACATGCTACTACCTTCTTGTAATTCCTATAACTGCATTTTTTTAACTTAGATTTTTGAGGGGTACCCTATATATTTTGAACTAAAATAATGTGTTATTCAGTTGAATTGTAAGTACATACTTACGTACACTCTAGTAAGCAAATTTTCTGCTGCGGGATTTGTTAATAACCTGTGTGGAAATTCTTAAATATATACCAACGATTTAGTTATTCATCATTTGCCTTCATTTATATTTATATATTTATTGTTATGGAATTTTCAGTACTTGCTCTTAGTTTCATGGTTTTAAATTTATAAGATTTTTAATGTCTCTTTCACATTAAAAATTATTCTTTTTGTAGTTATTAGCTCGAAATAGAATTCCAAATTTAAGCAAATACTGCCATGATAAAAAAAATAATGTCATCTTTTTTGTTTACTTTTTATTTATTTTTTATTAAACATTAGATAAGTATTATGCTGATAGTGTATAAGTTTTTTAAATAAAGTTTGGCCCCGTTTCGGCAAAGATTTCTTATGAAATCAAAATCCATAACTGGCCTAAATAAAAATAATTTGTTGTTATACTCACTGTTGACGTCATGACTAGTGTTTTTCATACGGGAGTTCCCGGGATCCCGCACAATTTCCGGGAAAGAAATCCCGGGATTTTTTTTGTTTTGATTTTATTATGGCAACTTTAGTTCATATGTACACATTCCTTGATGAGTGTCGTTATTCACTTATGAAGTTGATGGTGCAATAATAAGGTGATGGTACTAGCACAATAGCTAAAATTTTGCAACAACAACTTATATTGTGTTCATTTTGTAGTAAAGAAAACGCTGTTCCGATTAAAAAAAATTATTTTCATTAAAAAAGGAATTGCAATTTTTTGAAGGAAGTGGAAAAAAACTGAAAGTGTCCAGAGATTATATAACTATATATATTTATATATATATAACTGACTATAAGGCCAACATCCGTAGAAAGTGAACGTATTTTTTCATTAACAGGAGTTTTTTTTTTAATAAAATTAGAAATAGTCCGTCTAACGATTCTATTAATGCTTATTCTGTACTAAAGTCCTATTTTCAAAGCAAGATTTTGTAATATTTTTTTAATAATGTAATTTGTTTTGTTTTTTTTTGTTTGTGTTAGGGGCCATCCATATATTACGTAACGCCCTTGGGAGGGGGGGGGGGTTTGAGTTTTGTTAGGATTTGTTACGGGGGGTTAGGGGGGGTCTGTAAAATTGTTACGTAACATAAATTTTACTAATTTCGTACAAGAACACTTCGATTTTTCATTTATTTATGTATTTAATTTATCAAAGAAATACATAATAAATCAAGAATCATGAGTGTTAAATATATATAAATATATGCATATACATATGTATGTATGTACATAAATACATAATTGTTATTATTTATATTTTGCAAGCTTATTTGATTTTTGTCTACGCACTGTGTTAGTCTAACAGAAAATAAAAATAAAGGAACAAAAGTATTCGAATTCCCGAATATTCGTCCATTCTCAATTACTTGCATTTTCCCATAAATAAAATAAATAAATGCATAAATCCTAAACGAAACTTAAGAAAATGCCATAAAAATATTTGTATATTAGTTTGTAATAACTAAATAAAGAAATTTACTTCAATTCAAACAAAAAGTTATTTAAAAATACATACATATGTATGTGTATGAAATAAATTTAATTTTTTTTAAATAAAAACTTAAAACAATTTAAATTTTTTTTAAAGTTCTTGTTATGTTATTGTGAAGGGGGTGGGGGGGGGGGGTCTAAGAATTGTTACGATCTGTTACTGTGTGGAGGGGGGGGGGGGTGGGTCAAAAATCGGAAAAAATGGCGTTACGTAATATGTGGATGGCCCCTTATATCAATGCACTTGACTTTCCATTTACATATAATATTGGTATTTATGCATTACTATAATATAAAGAACTGAAATTATATTAGTTTTTCGACTAATGTGTTTATAAAACGTTATTATTTAAATTCCCGGGAAACTGAAAAGTCGTTCCCACTTTCCCGGGAAATGAAAAAGTCCGGGAAAAGAAAAACTCTAGTTATGACCTTCCCGTAAGATGGATGGTATCTTCGCTTTCTTTGGACATGATTCGCCCATTCCAGTCCACTGCTTTGACCATTGGAATAAAACTCCAATAGCAGGAAACAAATTACCTCTTTGATGATCGATATCATAATTTTGTTAATAGATGCAATATTGAAATTTTTTAATGATTTAAGCAATTTGAAGACTACAACCATGGCGGTATACGTGAGTGTAAAATGCGTTTCTTTAGAATCCAACAACAAAATACTCACAAAATCAACAAAAAAAAACCTACAACACGAGAGAGGATCAATAAGTCCGTGACTTTTCGAACTTCCCTCGTATTTATATGAAATGCAACACTGTTCCCATCAAGTACCACCTCTTAATAGACTACTGTCAAATTTGAGCAAGTGTCGTCACTTACTTTGCGTTTAACAGCTGTTCAAAACATACAACCTGGTGTATTTTTCTAAAAAATGGAAAAAAGTGAATTTCGAGTGCTCATTAAACATTATTTTTTGCGAAAAAAACCGTCAATCAAACCAAGAAAAAGCTCGATAAATACTATGGGAACTCTGCACCATCGATGTCAATGGTAAAAAAGTGGTTTACTGGTTTTTGTTGTGGTCGCACAAGTACAAATGACGCTGAACGTTCTGGACGGCCAATTGAGGTCAGTACACCCGAAAATGTCGAAAAAATCCACGATATGGTGTTGGCCGATCGAAGAATAAAAGTGCGTGAGATTGTTGATGCCATAGGCATTTCATATGGCAAAGTGGTTTCGATTTTAAGTGATCAGCTGGGTTTAAGAAAGTTGTCTGCAATTGACCATAAACGTAACCTTCTGACAACTTCAAAGGATTGTTTGGAGTTGTTTAACCGCAATCCGAATAAGTTTTTGCAGTGTTTTGTAACTGTGGATGAAACATGGATCCATTACTGTACTCCGCAGACCAAGCAGCAGTCTAAACAATGGGTTTCTCCGGGTGAACCTGCTCCGAAGAAGGCCAAGGTGATGGCAACAGTTTTTTGGGATGCACGCGGGATAATCCACATCGATTACCTTCAAAATGGAAAAACAATAAACGGCGAATATTATGCCAACTTATTAGACCGATTTAATGCGGATTTAAAAAGAAAACCACCCCATATGGCCAAGAAAAAAGTTATTTTTCATTAAGATAACGCACGGGTGCTCACGTGTGCAGTCTCAATGGCAAAACTCTATGAATTGGGGGGCTACGTATTGGTACCTGATGCGCCATATTCTCCGGATTTAGCCCCTAGTGACTACTTCCTATTTCCAAACCTAAAGAAATGGCTCGGTGGAAAGAGATTTAGCTCCAACGATGAAATTATTGACCAAACAAATGCCTATTTTAAGGACCTCGAAAAATTCTATTTTTTGGAAGGGATACAAAAACTGGACTGGTCTAGAACTCAAAGAAGTCTAGGTTGAATTATAAAAAAAAAACTTTTTATATAAAAACCTGTGTTTCTTCAAAAAGTTACTGATTTAATGATCCGCCTATTTACCCTTAGGCAAGATCATTTTTATCGAACACCGAATGCCGCCCAGGCTTCAATTTTCTTTTTTATGTACTCGTATGTGCAGATTCTCTGTCTTGTAAATATGAAAGAAATTTAAGTGCTATAAACGTGCGAGTATTTTCGTAGAGGGCAGTAGAAATACAATTGTATGTCAGTTTACGCGTAAATGCTACTTGGCTTATTTTTGTAAAATACCTGGCCATTTGTATACAATTTGTGCTAAGGAAATTGAAAATATAAAAAGTATAATATATACATACATATATGTATGTGGTATGTATTTATGTATGTACATACATACATATAAGCATATGTATTTCCATATGGCAAAAGCAAAATATCAAATGTTACGCCCAGCACTTAAGAAAAATCGTACTAACCGCCAATATAATCTTCTTTAGAGCTTTAGAACATAACAAAATAAATGGAAATAGTAAATCCAAATTACCAAAAAAAAAAAAAAAAATACATACTGAAATATTTAACAAAATTCTTAATGAAAATGAAAGTACGAGTACAATAATTGCCATCGTACGAGTATATGGTAGGGCATTTTTAAAGTCAACTAAAGTAAGGAGAATTCATGTTGAAATCGCCTCATGTTGTACAGAACTACATAAAGATCGAAACATATACTGAATATTTTCATCACAAAGTCCAAGTGAAAAAATTTGTGTTTATATTGTTATTTAAAAATTTTTTAATTAATTATTCAGTAACTACCTTTTCTCTACTTCCAAAGTTATTGATACATACTTTGTAAATTTTTGACTTTTCAGCAATAGATTATATTCTAGAAGAAGAAGAAAAAGGAGAAGAAGGTGTTTCACTTATGCAAAATTGGAGATCATTTGCAGTTTTCGCAAATACTTACAATATGTCGTGATTATCATTATCACTAAGTATTATTAAAAAAGAAATATATCAAGCCATAACCGCTAAAAAAAAAAGCTTAAGCGACACTTATTTTTTGGACCTCGTATTTTGACGAAAATAGATTATTTACGATCGCAAGTAATAGATTTTGTTAAAAAAAAATTATGTCGCTTAAGCTTTTTTGACGGTCACTGTCACGGTCACGGGTATATTGATTTAAAAGAAATTTAGGGACAGAAAAATAGACCCTATGAAAAAATCTCATTAACTTAACATCATAAATTTGACTTCGGATTCTGCTGCCAAAAACATCCCTATGAATAAATCATTAGAAATCATACAAATTTGCACTACTTTTTTATGACAAGTTCAGCATCTTATTAACTTCCTTGCAAGCTCTTTTTTTACTTGGTGATACTTTACATTTTTTTTGTATAAATTAAATTTGGATGTCACAATTTACTGGAACAGTAAAAAATATACGCTGAAACTAAATTTTATTTCATTCAAATGTTTGTGGAAAATTTTTTTTTAAATAATTTTTTTCCAGTATTTAAAAAACTGTAATGATTTTCATTTCATTTGATGTTGCTACTGCTTTTGCTTTTGAAAAATACAACAGTTTCAGTCAAAGCAAAATCCCAAAACGGCTTATGGCCAACAATTCATGACCAATTGCGCAGTACTTTCAGCACTCAACGATTTGAAAAGTTTGAATTTGATTTGCTTTTTCTTTTAATTAGTATCGCTTTAATTATATGCTTTTGTAAGTACCAAACAGTCACAGTCGAATAAGCAAAAGCTCTTGCTTTTATATATGTACATATATTTCATATTTAATTTATTATTTATAATGTGTAGAATGAGGTTTTTCTCCAAAAAATTTAATGAATACTGAATTTGCCAATTTGACTGTAAAAAGAAACAAAATGTCTGAAAATCGACTTGAAAGCTTAAAAGTGCTCTACTGCAAAACAGTAAAATATTACTTAAGCACTTTTTCCTTATTGCCACAAATATAGGTAGTAATTGTTTTAAAAATATTTTGGAAAGGTAGTTTTTTGCAACGGCAAATTTAGAAAATATTGTGAAGAAAGTTTAAAATTTTAAAGTTTTGAATAAAGACATTTTTTAAGCAGGTTTCTCTGGTAAGCGCTGATTCTTTTCTAAATGCATCTTTGCTTTAAGAATTTTTTGTCCACTTTTAGTATTTTTTGGTGCTTTAAATATTTTACAATCAACCCTCGTTATTTCTAAGCATAGCATCATACATTTCGGTACTTACACATTTATGTTTATACTAAAGGGTCCGCCGGATAACTTTTTTTTTTTTAAAACAGGGCGCAAAACATCGAGTGTAGCTTCGACTGTGTGGCACGTAGCGCCGTCCTGTTGAAACCAAATGTTGTCAATATCCTCCTCTTCAAATTTTGTGAACAAAAATTCGTTCAACATGGCCCGATAACGATCGCCATTGACAATAACGGCCACTCCTTGCTCATTGGCCCAATTATGCCTCTGGACCAAAATCCGCACCAAACAGTGACTCGTTTTGGGTGCGTCGGCTTTTCAATGTATGCGTGCGGGTTTTCTGTGCACCAAATGCGACAATTTTGCTTGTTTACATACCCGCCAAGATCAAAATGAGCTTCATCAGAAAAGATGATTTTTTTTGGCAAAATCGGCATCTTCTGTAAGTCGATCGCAGGCAATATTTCCCAGCGTTGTTCAAGCGTATACACAACCATATTCGTTCAGCGGAAGGATAAAACTAATTATCTGTCAAATCAGACCTGAGCTAAGTGTTACCATTCACGAAATAAGCACTAGTTGAAAAAAAACGTTAAATGGCGGACCCTTTATATGTCGCTCATTTACTTCAATAGTGCCATAACTCAAAAAATGCATTTTTTGAGTTAATAGTGCAATATAATGCGGCATTTTGTATTTTATCTTGTGTAAAAATTTCATATATGTAAATAGCTTTTACTTCCACCTCGTGAGAGAAGAATATTTTTTTCATTTCTTCATTGAGTTGTATGTAAATTGAAAACTTTAAAACTAGTTTTTTGAGTTGTGACAGTATTGAAGTAAATCAGCGATGTGATGTAAAATATTGAGTAAAACGCCTTCCAATCTGCATCCCTTAATGACATTTGCTGCTTCAAAGAAGTGAGTAGAAAAATATTAACTATTGAATTTATGACGCAAATAACGGAAAGAAATTAAATAGTTTCACAGATGATATTGAAATGAAAAACATAAAAAGAAATAAAACTCATTAACTAAAACAATTTATTATTAAAGGCACACATGCGACACACACTCACTAACAATCAAATCCATTTAATAGAACGAAAGGACTTACTTACTTACACACATTAAACCAGACAAATTCTAAGAATATACTACGAGTAGCAAGAACTCTACGCAATTAAGAGTCTTGTTGTAATGCTCAACACAACGGAAACAGGAAGAAATGGTACAAAGAGCCCCCACAAATCTATACAACAACAACAAAAATAAGGAGAAACATCATTTAACTTTAATTGAGGTTATTTTGTATGTAGCGAGCGGTGTGAGTGGTGCTCAATACAATGAAATTTAATTTGTATACATTTAATGCGTTTCATGTGTCCTTTTAAACGACGGCGTACATACATACATATATAAATACTTAACAACCAGTCACTCGTGTGAGCTGAGCACATGTACTCGTATGTATATTTGACACTGGGGCATGCATCTGATAAGGATGACGATAATAATGATTTTTCGAGCATCCTGCCTTTTAGTCTATGCTCTTCAGTTGGAACAATTGAAACACATACATGACTATAACTTTGTCTAAGGGAGAGTGGAGGAGGTTTATTTATTGTTTAACTTTTATCTATTTTAGCTGTAAATAGTTTCATAAGTATTGATACGCTTTCGAAAATTTCAATACTAAGCTCAAATATCACAACGATTAAAGAAAGGCATGATTACAACTCGAATGAATATAACAATCTCTTATGTATAAATGTTATTTGCCAGTGTAAGGAAGGATTTTCATTAAAAGCATAAAATTGGCAGACCAAATCAAATAACGTATAAAATATTCATGTGTTATTGAATTAAGTAATTCCGGATATAAAGTGCTGGCATATGATATCCTTTGTAGTATATTTGAAGCGTAACAAATGCGTAAATTCATTAGGATTTTTGCTAACATATAAAATAGTTACGAGGATTGCTACCTCGTATGTGTGCATGTACTCGTACATATTTGGTAGAAAAATTAAGAGGGCATGTGTTTGCTTTCCGTTACCAAGCTACAAAATGTCCTGCACAAGTATTGTATTCAAGTGCAAGAAAGAAAAGAAATTTGTTATACAACTTAAAGAGTAATAAGAACTCTTCTATCACACATTACTGTCTTTTCATATCAGGCGTCTCCTCGTATTAATACAACAACTTAAATTCCATTTTCCAACTTCTAGGGTTCTAAAGGAAACCTCTTGAATCAGTTTATATGATATGAAAATAAGAATGAAATGCTAAAAATTCTTTACAACTTCTCTACTATTTAAAGAGTATGTGTAGCCGTTTTATATTTCAAATCATTAAAGTTTTACAAGTTTCTTAAGTACTTGTTTCGTTTACAGTTCGAGAAGGAAAACCTATTTGTTTAGAGCAAAAAGATGTCTCCTCTAAACTTAAACTTTTGCAATCTTAAAAAGTTTAATATCAATGCACTTAAAGACTTTTTAGTCTAATTGTAATCTTAAGAGCTTAATAACAATACACTGAAATATTTTTCCTTTATAATTGGAAGAAGTTAAATACAATGGTGTTGTGGAAGAAGCTCTTGTGTCAACTGAATCTTATATGGAAACAAATAAGCCAAATTGTGGCCAAAATTGTTCTTAGAAGACTAAGCTCCTGAGCACGGCGTCGAATTGGGGTTGATGGATTGTTTTGAACACTTTCTTGAGCCGCAGTAATGTTTTCAGCCGATCTTGCAGTCCATGCTTGGGCCAAAAATTTCACGTAACTTTCTCATCGTCACTGTAATCGATGATTGATTTTGATAAAATGTTTCAACGATTACAACACGTTTCCATAACAAATTTGCGAAGTGTCTACTTCACGACTGCCAAATATGAGCTGTCAAGTCGAATGTTTACCAAAATGGCGGCAAAACAAAGTAGTATACCTTCCTGGCGGACACCCTGTATAAAAGAGTAACGTTACTGACTGACTGACATCAGTCAGTCGATGTATCAACGCACAGCCCAAAACGACTACAGCTAGAAAGCTGAAATTTGGTGTGTCGGTTCCCCTTTCGATGTTTAGATCCACTGAGAAGGGATTTTTTGAAACTCGCATGCTAAGGGGCTAAAAAAGGGTAAAATCGGTATTTTTATATCTCGGAAACCACATTAGGTGGACTAAAAATTCTAAAAGCGTACGAATGTTGCTAAAAAAATAAGCCGACACGTGCTTGGTACTTTTTCGATATGTGTACTTTTAGGGATTAGAATGGGGTAAAAACTGAATTTATGTCATTTTTTTCCACATGATGTATCTTCTAAATTATTCAATGTAGCAGAAAGCTTTTTGGCGCGTTATATTTTTCTAGACAGAATCTCGAATGGGTTTTGTCACTTTCCGAAAATTCGCACTTATAAGGGGTAAAATCGCACCCGTTTTCGGTACTTTTTTGTTAATGACAACACACAAAAAAGTAATATGAATGAGTTTGTAATATTAATTAAAATATTTGTAATATTAATTAAAAAATTAATTAAATTTTCACCTATAAACAATTTGATAATATCAATTAAGTTTTTCCACGCAAATTAATTAATACAATTAAAAATTTAATTGAATCAATTAAATTATTAATTGAAAACATTAATTGGTGAATACTTTTTTCTGTGAAGGTACGTATGACATACATGTAAAAATAATTTACTATGACTTCCTACCACTCAGTAGAGGCTGAGATAATAAAATGTATGTTGTTTTGAAGGGCCAAAAAAACGTACCCAAAAGGGTAAATATGGGAAACGATGCTAAATATTTTATATGCGGCAGAGTTCATATAATTAAAACATTTTAAATTTGAGTTAAATTTTATCAACTAATATAGTGTATTCTTGAAGACTGGAGTTTAAGGAATACTTTCAATATTAATTTGGTATTTTTAAGAAAACACTTTTCAGTAGAGGTACTTTTTTTCCAAAAAAAAAAAATTTATTATTATTTTTGGTAACAGCACTTTTTTGAACTGGTGCTTTTTTCGAATATAAAAACTTTTGAATAAGGTAATTTTCGATTGATAAACCTTTTATCAATGGTACTTTATAAAAGAGTAGTTTTTCAAAAAAGTACTTTTAAGAAAAGTTATTTGCACTTAAAAAGGTGCTTAAGAAAAATACATTTGAAAAAATATCTTTTGGGAAAAATACTTACATATATATGTATAAGAAGAGTATTTTTAAAACAAAAACAATAATTTTCAGGTGCGATACATTTTTGAAATGATACTTTATTGAAAAATGTTCTTTCTAAAAGTACTTTTTGCATTTAATTAATTAATATGTTAAAAAATTAAACCAAGTCTAAATACGTAATAATTTATTTATATATTGTTATTTTTATTATTGGTATTATTACTATTATTATACGAGGTCTGATAAAAAAATAACCGTTATTTTCAATATTTTCAAAAAGTATTTATTTATTCATCAATAACTATCTTGTCCCCTTCAAAGTAATCCCCCTCAGATATAATACACTTATGCCAGCGTTATTTCCAATCCTCAAAACACTTCTGAAACGCGCTTTTTGGTATCGCCAACAGCTCCTGTTTCGATTTTCCTTTTATCTCCTCAATCGTAGCAAAACGCTTTCCTTTCATCGGTGTCTTCAGTTTTGGGAAGAGGAAAAAGTCAGCGGGGGCCAAGTCCGGTGAATACGGTGGTTGAGGCATGATAACTGTTTTGTTTTTGGCCAAAAACTCACGCACAAGCATCGATGTGTGCGTTTCTGACGAATTGTTTCGCTCAAGCGTTTCATAACTTCAAGGTAGTATTCCTTATTGACCGTACGACCTTGTGGCAAGAATTCATGATGCACCACGCCATTGCAGTCGAAGAAAACAGTGAGCAAAACCTTCACAATTGACCGAACTTAACGACGAGGACGAGCATCTTCATTAACATCTTCTCGGCCTTCCTTAAACCGGTTATACCACAATTGAACCTGTGTTCTGCTCATAGTAGACTCGAAAAACGCCACAGTCAACATTTCAAATGTCCTTGCGCATTTAATTTAATTTTTTACACAAAACTTAATACAATTTCAGTTAATTTAATTATTATTATTCGAACTGCATTTGTTTCTATATTTAATGAATTGAATAGGCTAATGTTCGTATCGCCTTTTAAGCCAAATTACACGTGATAATTATTAATGAACAAATAACATCAAAGTTAGTTGTAAATATTCTGACAACACATAGTTGAACGGAACAGCCAGCCGTTTTCGAAGGCCACTAAACCTTCATCATCAGCGTTCTTCTGTGTTTGGTCCACTGTGTGTGGTGTCAGTTGATGTAGATTTCTGCCTTATATACGAAACTTTCTTGCAAATGGAATATGTGAATTCGTTTGATTCATCGTATTTCAATTTGCTGAAATGTGTTTTGTAATGAAGGCCCAAATTTACGATCTCTAAATTTACAACAGTCTTACCATTGTTGTTTTTTCATTACTAATTATACAGTTTCTTTGATCCATTTTTTCGAATAGTAAAAAATCGAAGAGCACACTAAAACACGACTAACCTTTTTATCTGTCAAAAACAAACTGACAATCCAAAATGGCTGATATTGCCAACATATATATCAGACATGTGTACCAACATAACAGAAAAAAAAATGCGAAAATCGAACATACGTAACTCACGAAATTTGAAAATAACGGTTTTTTTTGATCAGACATGGTATATAAAAGAGTAACGTGATTACTAGGTGATTATCGCCTAGACCAAGTCAGTGGCGGTAGAGCGTGTGTGAATCTACCGAGAAAGGGTTTTTTTTAAGTTCGAATGCAAAGGTTTAAACAGGTGCAAAAATAGGTAAAATCTGTAGAGTCACGCCCATTAAAATTTAATATTTCATTTTAAGTGGTTCTATTGTACCGATTTTTACAAAACTTAACACACACCCTGAACTCTGAAAAACACTAAATCTTGCATTTAAAAAAATTTAAATATCCCTTTCGTGCAAAGGAGTAAAATTAGTACCTTTAAAACGGGGTTGTAAGGGCTTAAAATGTTTGGTATACAGATATCACAAAATCAATTTTTACAGCAGATATTCCTGCAATCCAATCCGATCCGATCCAATCAAGGCTACAATGCCCACTATTTTTTTTTAGCGAATATTTAACTTCTTTGCCAAGGGCATTCATTCATTGTCCAAAGTTTACAACTGAAGACGCCTAATCTCCCGACAAAAAACGAACATTTAACAGCTTCAGTAAGAAGGGACTGTTTTGTATGATTGTATCATAAAATTGTTATGGACTTTTTTTCTAAGTATTAGAGTAAACAGTTCAAATAAATGTTAATTATAAATTGCCTGTCACTTCTGTTTATGTTGGCTTGTTGTTGTCTATAAAACAGTTTCAAAGATGTTAATTTATACCCACACGCCTTATTTCAAACATGTTTTGTATGTTTGTACATCTAAATATTCTTTAATTTCATACTCACAAACATACTTACATACATACTCACACTTGTAAATCTAAATGAACACGGAAAATGTATTCCAGTAACGTACATAGATTGGAGCTAATGATTAAACCAGTTTGGACGACCGACCATTTAGAATTTTGTGTAGCATTTCGGTCAACTAATGCTGTTCCAAGTTACTTCTATTATAATACATACATACATACTTACATATGTACATCTGTACATGTTAAGCCATTTACATACACACAGAATACGAAGATACAATAATATTTATTTTAATTTGCCCAAAGGTGTTGTATGCTGGTTTGTTTGGCTTTGCGATTGTATCTTTGATCGTAAAACTATTTTCAGTGTGTTGTGTGAAGTGTTTTTTTTATATTTTATTATGCTTTTATTCCATATGGCAATGAAGTATTAAGACTGATTGATGATAAACAGGAAATTAAAGTGAAACTTTAAGAAACTGGGCTAGACATTCGTTTGTTAGTTTAAAGCTTCATAGTTATTCTCTGTTATCACGATAGAAATCAATTTTAATTTAATTAACTCACATTTTGAATACGATACGCTTAGTTGTAATGAAATTGTAGATTTCATATGGATTTATTCAAGAATATTAATAATTTCACATAAATATATTATAACTAATAGCAATAATTATTGCCAGGTCTTGATTATTGAAAAAAAAATAAAAAAAAAATACAAAGTGAAAACTAAGTTAATTTTAGACCAGTCTATTTATAGAAGGTTGCTCAGAGCAGAAAGTAAGCTTTTCTGCTCACTTGGGCCAAATAACTGGTCCCTTTATGTTACCTGAGAGCAGGAAAGGCATAGTGCAAGTACAGCTGCTGAAGTGACAGATAGATAGAGGTATACAACTCTGCTGTTGTGCATTGTGTTAATTTTTATAGCATCGTTGCAGCGCCTCTGGTGTTAAGCCATTTTATTATTAATTTTTCTTCACCGACGATTAATTATTACAAATATCAACGAAGGAGGGTGCTGCTATATATGTACATTAACATAGACACTAATGCATATCAGAAAAATCTATGAGGTTGATATGACTAAGGTTTGGCCAGGGTTTGTACTCGAGCTCTAAAAACCCGTCATTTGGTTTCTAGTTAACGTACTAACTACTTCATTCAACAGCATCCCCTTCAGCTGTTAGACCGCAATTTCAGTCTCTCGAACACCGTGATGACTACCGCAGTCAACAGCATCCCCTTTGTCTTTAAGATCCAAATTCAACAACATTCATGAGGGGGCGCATAAAAAACACGCTCTAACGCGGTCATCTGCTGGATTACAAGGCAAGGTTTCCTGCAATCCTTCAGGAAACATCTTGCGGACAAACACTCATGTTAGGGGATTAAATCCACCATACAACGATTTCTATAGAAGTTGTCATAATGAAAAGGAAGAAGAGACTATAGAACACCTCCTTAGTATATGTCAAGCTCTCTCTAAGAATTGTAATCATAAACCCCTTCAATAGGTCGCCAGGTTGGTTCAGCACTGAACCGAACGTAGAAGAAATTACCTCTCGTCACGTCCCCGTTGCAGCCAATACAACACGACCTGCTGGGACCCACATGGGCTGGTTTGGACCTTTTCTAACCTGACCTAACCTAATTATTCGATGAAAAAATTACTTCTTTTTAGAGCGTGGATCCTGCAAGTTCTTTTTTAGTTTGCCTACAATCTTCATGGAGTTCAAATCATCTTCGAATTTTTTTTGCTGAACTGGGTGGACTGTGCCACACAAACCATTTAAAAAAAATCTATGAAAGGTATTCAATATTAGCTGCGGTGAATAATCGATGTGCTTCACTTAAATTTTCTTTTTTCAAATTGTAGTAGTAAAGCAAAACTTCATGCAAATGATGAATCGCAAACAAACTTTGTTTGTAGCACAATATTTCCAATAGCTAATTGGGAATAAATGATAGATGTGTACCCTAGACATTGAGATATAAGTCTTTAAACACACAGACCAAGTGTAAATGTTTCGTCATCTGCTGTGAATTCCGGTTTTTTACACACCCAATAAATACGAGTATACACACATGTGTATATGGGCATTTACACGGGAACGTTCACTTTTTTGTCGCGTGCGACAGCAAACAATTAAGCTTGTATTTCGCAACAATGTGGCTAGATTATTCTTCAAATATAACCTAATGTGAACCTGCTGACTGACTACACAAATATATCTATAAAGAAGTAAAAAAACTTTAGTTTTCTTTAAAAAAAAACAATAATATTTGTTTGATGTCGCACGCGACAAAAAGTTAACATTCCCGTGGAAATGCTCATATGTTCATAAGTACATATGTAATTATACGTATGGAAAAATCTTTTTGCTACTTCCCAGTGTGGCATAGTTGAAAAGATTTAACAAATAACTTCAATTGTTTACCTGCTTGAAACCAACCTCATGAAACTGTACTGAGTGTTGTATATCAAACATTTTCGAACAATTCATGGAAAATATTCTTAACTCAAATTTTTTCGTTTTATACTAAAATATGCTGGCAATGCCGGTTTTATTTAATTTAAATATAATTTCTATAACTTCATTTTATAAACTCACTTTGAAGTTTTGTAATTTGGCACATCAAAGTCAGCATTTTTTGAAATCGTAACTAAAAAAAAAATTACAACAAAATATTATGAGATACATATTCATAAAATATTGCGTTAGCAAAGCTTGAATTTAAAAAATTCGTTTTGATTACCCAACAATTTATTGCGCATCTTAGAAGTATAAAAAAAGTACATACTTATGCCGCCTCCTGTTGTCATTTGCGAAGCAAAATATATTGTAAAGAAAACGAAAGGATTTTTTTTCTTTTTTTTCACATAAAAACTACAGCATTGGAAGGTATTATCGGCGCTCTTAAATAGCCAATGTTACCAGTTTAGGCTCTTCGAAAAATGCCAAAGTTTTTTTTCTAATTATTTGTGTTCGTAACCTTGTCTAGGGGTGTGTCGAAAATAACTTTTACAACAATTGCATGTTGTACAATCTTGGCTTATTGCTATTATATATATATATATGTATATAAGTTCTCGTAGTTCCTAGCATAGGTTCATAACACATTTATTCCATTCTGATTTGTCCGATGCAAGTGTTTTTATTTTGTTCCAACTCTTGTCTGGGTTGGCCGCTTTAATTTTGATTTGGCGGTTCAAGGTGTATGATGGTCTTCATTTTCCGTGGCTTTCCTTGTGGCATCGTCAACGGTTTTAGATAGGGCATGCCCTAGTCAGCGCCATTTTCTTTTCCGGATCTCGAAATGTACGGGGATTTGAGAGGTTTGGACCCATAGTCTTTCATTGGTTATTGTAACTGGCCAAAATATCTTTCAAATTCTGCGCAGGCAGCGGTTTATAAAAACCTGCAGCGAGTTAACATCCTTTTTCGCTTCATTCTACGATTCACATCCATATAGAACAGCTGATTTTATGCAAGAGTCAAAAATATGTTTAAATTGGTTTTTTTTTCGAAATATGTGCTGATCGCCATATAGAGTTAGGAATGCCAAATGATTGCTTACAAGCTTTTATTCGATTTGTTACATTGTCTGCAAAGCCACCTTTTATAGTCAGAAGACTTTCGAGATAGCAGAATGTTGATGCATCCTCAAGATTCTTCCCGTATATTGCGAATATACTTTTTGCTTTAGTTTTTACTATATTTAATTTAAATAGTTTAATTTTTACTTATTGCTTTAAACATCTTTGAAAATTATTCACAGACTGATTATTGAGCACGTCGACTCGCCAAATTTTGCGTTTGATATTAAAGCTGGCAAAATTTATGTCCTCGCGAAATATCTTTCTTAGGTCTTTGTTCGAATAAACTTGAAATTAATACGAGTATATGTGACAGTCCCACAGACCATAGTCTAGGTAATTTGGTAATTTCAAGATTTTGCCTTTGCAAACCTCTGAATTAACAAAGTAACGACTAATATGCATATATTTATTAAGGGAAATAGTTTTGGTACGTACCTGGTACGTAGTAGTGCTCTTTTTTCAAAACCCGATAAAAGTTTTTCATGTTATTTTAGCATCTAGTTCACGTTGTTTCAACTTGAAATACCTTTGATTGTACATTTTAATTTTACAGTACTAGAATGTTAAATCAATTTGAAATAAAATTATTTCAAAAGGAAAAATTTTCTTTAAAGATTACTGTAAATCATACTGAAAGCGGAATGTATGGTTGGTGTATGTGAAAAATGTGGCTCTCAAGAAAAAAAGTTTGGCAACCACTGTTGTACCAATTTTATGCTTATACGTCTTTTAAATTGTACTTTCATCATCCTGGAAGCTTAAATACGAAATACATATTTTTTTTTATAAAAAGAGAAGTAACACTCAGGCAATGAATGCCTGCTGCTATTACTAGGTGTTACCTTCTTTAGGAAAGGAATAGTGTTAGGGAAGACAGGTGGTGAAGGAAGAGATAGAGGAAAGATTCATTCTTTTTTTAAAACTCGGCTTTTTGCACGTTTTTAATAATGCAGTGTTGCAGCGCCCCTGGTGTTAAATGAGGCGTATTAAATTTCTTCTGAAACTGTCTTTAGCAGCAATTTATTTTGGTTATTTTACTTCGCCGATGATTCTGCTACACAACGAATGAGGGCGCTCTGATGTTACATTAGGATTAGTATCTTCTAAAGCCGGTATAGGTCAGTGACCAGTGACTATGCCTTCATCATTTGAACTTTCCTACAAACACTGATACAAAGGCACACTAATGCACATCAGAAAAATGCGTGGTGTTGTTATTTAATGTTGACTACTTCGGCCAAGCAGTTTTTTTAACAAAAAACCTTGTAATAAAATATTTAATAACTCAGTCAATTTCTAAAGAATTTATTAATACAAATCTGGGAATTATTCTTAATCAATTATGTTTTATAAATAAAGTCATAAAGAGTATGGTTCCAGTACAAAAATACTGCCTTAGAACGAATCCAAAGTAGATAAGCGAATAAAAAACCGAAAAAATTATGTTTGGTGAAAAAATACAAACATGCTCGATATGGCAGTCAAAAAAGCTTAAGCGACATTTATTTTGAACTTCGTTTCTTAACGAAAAACGATTACCTGCGATCGTGAATAATCGATTTCCAACAAAAAATGAACATCGAAAATTATACCGCTTAAGCTTTTTTGGCGGTTATGGCACGATGTATGTAACTGAAATTTACTGAAACAAAATATATATGATTCGAAAGATCTTAGTCTCCGTTTACAAATTTAAAATCGGTTGATATTTAAGTTAGTTAGAGGTTGATAAGTGCATATGGGTACGAAACCCCGGTTTTTTATCCGTAACTCAAGATTTTGGGGGTGTTTCGAAAATTTAAAATACAAATTATTGTTATACTCAATAATACCTACAAGAAACATTATAACACGCCACAGGAATTTTTTTGTCACACAGTGTAATTCATCACATGTTCTGCGGTTTTTAAATAATGGAGTAAAGGCTCAGTTAGCTGACTGTAATGTAATGTAACTGCAACGGTAGGAAACAGCGGATCGATATTGTTATGTGAAAATTAATGAAAATGGTTATAAAGATGTAATGTAACCTAATTTTCATATAAAAATATCGATCAGCTGTTTTCTACATTACAGTTACATTGCGTTACAGTCGGCTAACTGAGCCTTAAAGCACTGTGCGGTGGAGTGTCGTGAGTAGGGCACGTTTCCATATACGATTATAAGTTACATTTATATCTGCTTACCTTTCCTGTGTGGATTTGAGAGCGATCATTATATGTGCTGGAGCATATTTATCGTTGTTATTAGACTCTGCCTCCCAGTAGACGACTTCTTGGTTTATGGTCCTGTTATGACCCTTTAATAACATAAAAGCACATTAAGAAACATTTAAGAATGACTTGTACATGTGCAATTTTAGTGAGAATGTTAATTTTAACTGTTTATTTGTTCTCCACTTGCCTGATTGTATCCATTAGGAACGTACCGCAATATTGCGCTCTAAAATTTTTATTAGCTTTTAGCTAATGAACATTCTTTTTTTTTTTTGGTATGAGTGTTTAAACAATTTCTCAATCTCAAGATAAGCTGCTGGCTGGCTGGCTGACTGACTGACTGGTATTCTTTTTACGAAATCTATATTAATATTTTGTGTGCAGTGTGTGGTAAAGGAAACATTAAAGAAACTGCGCACTCGAGTACAGAAGGCCCATTTAAATCTTATGGTTGCCTCGTAAACCATTTTAAGTACGAAATTGCTTAAGTTAAGACTTTGCAGGTTTGCATGTCTGTCTGCATATATGTATGCAGTGCAGTAGTATTTTTGTAATACATGTTAAAAAGCGGAGTGATGGATACAAGCTAGCAAACATTTGACAACAGTGTCGCAAATCATAAATTATTTGCTGTTCCTTGTTTGTGTTCGTTTTTATTTAACTGTAAAATAAATTGCTTTTTTACTACTGCTTTTGAAGCTATTGCAGCATCAGCCACTTCAGCAACATAACCGCAAGGAGCAGCGCGTGCAGTGTAGTTGTACTCGTATACAAATCAGTTGGCAACATAAAATTTTAAGGCGTGGGCAAAAGTAAAAAAGTTTATTTCTTTTCTTTACATGCTGCATTACACTGTCGCTTTTATTTATGTATGTATGTATATGTATGTATCAGCTGGTAACAAGGCAAAAGGAAGAAATGTAAATAAAATAAAATATATGTGTGTGTAAAAATCTTTTACACGTGTGTAATAAATGAAACCGTGAAGGAGCATCACAAAAGCCTAGAAAAGAAATGTCTTCCAAATTGTTTATGCTTAAATACTTTTCATTAGAGATTTTCAAATGGCGTGATTTTATCGTGTCACGCGTGATCATGATCAAATTTATAATAAATCAGGCGTGAGCGCGTGACCGTGACTCCAAAAAAATTACTCCTGCGTGAGTTTTTCTTAAGAAACACGCACGAATTCTTACGCTCTCACGAGATAACACTCCTGCGTGGGTATATAACTGTATTGAAAATTTTAAATTTTCTCATAATAAATACTGCAATCTATGTCTGAGCTGCCCAAATCAGCACCAGAGTGCCGAACATCAATCGGCTTCTTATATATACAAGTGAATACACATACGCGAATACATTACTCTTGTGTTTCTCTCGCTGGCCAGCTCTAATTTATGTACATACTTACATACATATGTATATCCATACATATAAGTAGAATGAGCCTGCAAACATAATGCATACATACATACTCGTGCATATGTATGTGTAAGAACCTATTTTTCAACCAACAAAAATAAACAATTAATTATATATTTTTCGTAAGCGTGCGTGATCGTGAACATTTTCATAATCATTCGTGCGTGAACATGCGTGAGTGAAATATTTTACTGCCTGAGCGTGCGTGTCGTGAGTCAAAAACCGCTCACGGACAAACATGCACATGCACTGTATTCATAAATGTAGCTACGTCTGTACAATACACTGGTTCCGTTTGTAAAAAAAAAATTATGAGACGGGACCAGCCAAAGATGTTAGATGTGATGATTGTATAATTATTATATTTTGACAGTTTTCTGACATCACTTACCCTACGTCTTCACGAGCCATCGAATTGGACATGATATGAACATGACGCCAGCAGAGAGCAACTGTGAAAAATTCATCAACTTATTTGTTGTGGTGGATGTCCATGTTCAGGAATATCAAAGTACAATAGAGGTCGAATATTTACCAATTCTGTTCTGTCTCTTTTCTTTCAATTACAAATGGTTGCGGATGTCGAATCTCATGGCCAACATTGTTGCTCAGCCATATGTTCGGGCATCAATGTCAGAGCATGGACGAAACATGGACATGAGCGGTCTCCAATAGTCATTTGCGATTTTCGACATGATGCAAGTACCAAGTTCATGGCTGGTGGAGACCACTACTTATGTTAGTATTGATTTATCGCAATGCCTAGAACACAGTCAAAAATGTTTGATGTTTGCACATATGAAGAAAGATATACATGGAAAATAAATATTTACACATATGTATCCACATATGTACAGGGTGGGCCAAAAGTTACCATGGGATTTAAAAGTTTAATAACTTTAGTTTATTAATTTTTTTATTTCTTTTTCTCAGATTATATAATATACAAAATGGAAATTTTTTTACACTAAGTATGAAAAATAATGTCTCTTAAATGACCATCGTTTTCAGCTGCGCACTGATGGGCTCGTTTTAGAGCATTTTCCATAACATCTTTCAAAATTTGTGGCTGTAGCGTTCGAATTTCTGCAACAATGTTTGCCTTGAGTTCAAGGATTGTCTCTGGCTTGTTCACATACACTCGCTACTTCAAATAACCCCAAAGAAAATAGTCGGGTGCTGTCAAAACTGGCGATCGCGCTGGGCCAAATTATTTCCGAATTTCTCGAAATTATTCGCTCTCCAAAAATTTGACTTAAAAGTGCCATTGTGTCTCGGGCAGTGTGGGCAGTGGCTCCATCCTGCTGAAACCACATACCAGGTCTGTTTTCAAGAGCAGGACGTAAAAAATGTTCTTTCATAAACCGATACCGCTCTCCATTTACGGTTACAGCACTTCCATCTTCATTCTCGAAGAAGTAAGGCCCAATGATATTTTCAGATGTGATCCCACACCATATTGTACACCTAATGGGGTGCAATTGGCGTTTATCAATGGCTCTTGGATTTTCAGAACCCCAGAACCTACAGTTCTGCTTAGTAACAAAGCCATTCAAATGAAAATGAGCTTCATCACTCATAATCATAATCGCCCATCAGTGTGAAGCTGAAAACGGTGGTCATTTAAGAGACATTATTTTTCATACTTAGTGTAAAAAATTTCCATTTTGTATATTATATAATCTGAGAAAAAAAGTAAAAAAAAATTAATAAACGAAAAAGTTATTAAACTTTTAAGCCCCATGGTAACTTTTGGCCCACCCTGTACATATAATTATTGCAAATATAACTTTAAGGGCCAATTTCACCAACTTATTTAATGAAAATCGACATTTAAATATGAATCGTTATTTAAATAGAGTTGGTGAAATTGGACAGTAAAAGAATTTTTAGTCAAATAAATTTAAATAAAAATCTAGTCAGAAATTCTTCAAAAAAAAAAAACAAAAAACAATCCGAGGAATCTTGTTTACAAAGGACTATTTTAAAATGAATTCTTCAGATTGTTTCAATGCAGATATGACAAAAAAATTATTACAACAGCACCGAGCGGATGATATGTGTGAACAGTATTTGTCTAATGGACCCTGGAGACGATCAAATAAACGCTTCAATTAGTGCTTATGTGTGTGTAAGTGTCGTGCGCTTGCCGCTTAAAATAAACCGTCAATCACCATTTGTAAAGGATGGGCTAATTTAAGGTTAGAAAATAAATTGTCTTAAAAACACACCATTTTTTTTTGCCAAATTCAGTTTTATTCATACCAATGTAAAGTAGAAATATCTGAATTAATAATGGCATATGATGACGGGCAAATGTGCACCTCTAGCACGTCGGCAGACGTCAGCTCTTTTCACAAAATTTTTAACCACATTTTGCAATAAAGCTTCGCTTATCTCGCCAATGCAGCGCAAAATTTCATCTTTCAGAGCGTCAGTGGTTTCTGGTTTGTCAAGTAAACCTGGTCTTCAAATTAAAACTCACAAATTTCACAACTAAAATTCTTTGTTTAAAAGTTTAGCCTCATTCCATGGTTAAAATTGCCTAACTTTTTACTAAATAAATATCAAAAGATGACAGCTCACTTCTTGACATTTCATCATTAGGCCCCATTACTCGGGTTTGTTCTTCATAGCGTTATGCCCCTTTTTTTTAATACGTGTATGCTTTTGGCATAGCTTTATTTATATGGTTTATAATTTCTCGGATTTTGTATCCACGAGCTTGATGAAATGTCGGATCTGTAGACCAATAGTTCCGAAAGCTGGGTAGTTTTACTAGGCTCATACGTATGATTAGACCCATAAAAGCCTTGCACTCTTCCACGGTCAGAGTGAAAACACGACCTTTTTGTATGGCATATAAGTTGGACTTCTGGACTATCATTATGCACATTTCTGAAACCAAAAAAGTGTAGAAAATAAGAAACTACTATTTAGCAATTATAAAAACTTACCTTTAAAATTACAAACAGCATTGAACACATCATACACTGGCGGCATTTCCTCATGTGTATTTACAATGGGTTTTAGAACTTGCGAATATTAATTTACCAATTTACATCCTAACCTCAAATTTGCTCAACCCTCTATTTCGACTTCGCAGCGTTCATATCAAAGCATATCGTCACCGTATGATATTTTTTTCTTTTAAGCGGTAAGTTGAGTGTTGTTAAAAAATATATATTCACCCTTATTCCAGTTGTCGACAACGACGTCACTTTAACACAATGCCTAAAAATTGGGTCTTGTTTACTCGCTCTCGAGAACAATTTTGTGCTACTGACAATCTATTGCCGTTCCCTACGGTCTAGAAAATAACATAAACCTGCCAACAGAAGTCAGTTGTTTTCAACAACGGGTACAAAATCCCCAATTTTTTGGTATTGTCGATGTCGACAACTGGAATAAGGGTGATTAAAAAGGAACAGTTTTACACAGGAAAATATTTTATGAATTAAAAAATGTAAAATATTTTTTTTAGTCCCCGCACTTCATTATGACGTCCCAAACAAATAATTTTTTTTCCTCATTCAATGTTGGACACGATCAAATAATCAGCTGTCAAATAAAAGAATAAAAATGTTTTGATTCTCATTAATCATTGCCTACAATGCCGCAAAAGAAAAAAAACGACTGCACGTAAACAATTGTGTGCTTGATGACTTTATTTGTTCGTCTATAGAGTACTTAATGTTATTTTTCTAATAACCAAAAATTAAATTTGCTTCTGATTTGAAACATTTAAATATTTGACGACTTTTTGATGATTTTGTTAAATGTTCGTGACAATTTTGAGAAATGTTGTTTAAAATATTCACGCTTCTTAAGAAAAAAAGCCTAACAGTTCTGGGCAGGACTAGCATTTCGACAATGTGCGAAATGTGAAGTAGACTTTTTGTGAAAATTACAGCGCAATTTGCAGAGATAGATCTCGTAAGATCTTCTAGTAGTTTTCTGGCAAAAAGAAATTAGTGTTTTTTTGTTCTTTAATTCTTAAGTTTATAATTCGATCAAGAACGTATTTTTTATTTGAAAGCAGCTTACTTCGTATCACAGTGATTGGTCTGAGACCCGAAAGTCAAAGTGAAATATTACAAATTGCAATAATCCATACATGTAAATACATATACATATGTATATGTATGTATATACCCTGTCGGAGAATGTATGGTTGACTACAAAAATATTTAACTTATAGTTAACTTTTCTTAGACTGACTAGAAGCTAACTGCAATGTCATCCAGAACAAATCCAAAATTAATTCTTGAGTTGAGTACGTAATCGAATTTGGTGAAAGCCAACAAATTTATTCTCAGCTACTTTGAAACTCATTTCAGTTTTATATTAACATTTTGTTGTTATTATTTTAGATGGTAAGTTGGCTGTGTAGTTAGCACGTTGAGTACACAACGTGTGATGATACATGTTCGAACCCCAGAAAAATTTGTTAAATTTACTGACTACCAGGTGATTTAAAAGAGCCAACTTTAAGTTAGCTGAAAGTAATGCAGAGTGAGACAATTGACTACTGCCTAGGACATCGCAATGTTAAAATAGTCAGTTGATTACATTGAAAAGTAATCCAAGTGCCAGTTAGTACTAGTTGCGAAATAGTTAGCTTAAAGTTAGTTTAAAGTTAACTTAATTTCCGACAGGGTATGTACATATATCGCTCATTTACTTCAACACATGCGATTTTTGGGTTAATAATGCTAAAATTAAGTAAATAAAAATTTCATAAAAACTGCGTGCCATAACCGCCAAAAAAGTTTAAGCGACATAACTTTCGAACTTAATTTTTTTTTTACAAAATCCATCATTTGCGATCGTAAATAATCAATTTTCGTCGAAAAAAAACGGCGTTCAAAAAATGTGTCGGTTAAGCTTTTTTGGCACAACTTTCTTTCCTTCTTCGTTCATTTTACCAAAAAACTAGTGGTATTCCGTTCGCTGAAAAATATGGGCCCAAAGACTGACTGCTTAGTATAAGAAAATCTTTCAATCAGTTAAAGTTATCAAGGGGTTACTGTGTCTGCCTGTATTTACCATTTGGCACACCATCATTATCCCTGCGATGCTTCTGCTGTAATGAGTGGAAATGCCTTCCGCATAGTCTTTTAAATACTTTTTTTTCTTTCGCCTTTTCACATGTCTTGTGTAAACAGCCTCCTCCCCCACTTTGCTGGAAACTGCAGCACAAGGCTTGGGTGTGGATGTTATGTATGTATGTACTCGTATGTATTTTAGTGGAAAATATTGATGCATGTTTGGAGTGTTAAAAATATTGCGTGTTGTAAAGACCATTAAATAAAATTTTTATTGTACAAAATGTTTTATGTCATTTCAGCAAATGCTATTGTATGGGGGTATTATAAATTTGCCAGGCTTTGAGAAGAACAGAAGATGCGTTAACAAATAAAATGCGGAGGAGATGCTGGTACTAAAGGGTGTTTTTTGTTCTTGTTTTTTTTAGTGGAGCAACCAAATAAAACATAACTTTTAATAGAATACACAAGAAGCGTTTCGTAAAAATTTATTTTACTGGCGCTTGGTTGGGCTCAGTGCATTTGAAAATAAGTGAAAAATTAAACTCAATATAATTTATACCAAAATTTTAAATGCAAATAAAACATAAATTTCTTGGTCTTATGGGGTATTTAAAGTGTTGAAATGTATCAGCGACTCCTTAAAGCTTTAGCGCCAATCCCACGATGTCGACAACGTTCGACTTGTCTCACACTTACATTCAAAACAAAAACTAATTTCAATATTTTTTTGTTGTTTCAAATGTAAATGTGGGACAAGTCGAAGGTTGTCGACATCGTGGGATTGGCCCTTAATCATGTTCCTGCGAAGCATAGAGCCGCAATAAGTTGATTCACATGATCACAATATTTGAAGTCGTTCCACTGTAGTCGTAGTTTCAATAGTTTGATTGGCTTCCTTGCTGTTATCATCTAGTGGCTTACGTAGTGTGTGTCCAAGCAAGCCCTATATGTGTCTTTTTATTTACATTTCAATTGGTTACTGAATTTTATCTGTCCCGAGCTGGGCGCGGTACCATATCCCATGTTTCACACTAGTATGGTTAGGTTAGGTTATAACAGGCTGCCGATTTATAGTAAAAACCAGCCCAATTGGGTCCTTTGAGGTCCCGTTGTGCTACCTGGGCGGATTGAGGTGGACTGCCCATCCTCATTCATCCGATTCACTATTTATGCTTTGCTGAAACCAACCCGAAAGGCGTATGAATGAATTCAAACCGCCGATGTCACATTCTGACTGACTCTCCAAACCTTGCAGTATCGGAGCCCCCATGTAGAGTGACCGCACCTCCGCAAGTGCTGGGCAATGACAGAGAAAATGCTCAACAGTTTCCTCCTCTTCCTCGTCTTGACAGCTTCTGCAGAAGTCATTATAAGGTAGATTTAATCTACCAGCATGTATACCTATATAGCAGTGTCCTGTTAGGACTACAACCAAAGTAGGGAGTTGTCCTCTTGGAATCCTCACCAATATTACGGACCTCCTCATATCATAACAGGGCCATGTCATTCTAGAGGCAGAGCATGTGACCTCATTTAACCATCTAGCCTGTGCAACTCTGAAAAGGTTCTGCTGTATTTGCATTTTGCAGCAATTCATCGGAACGCCCACCAACCGATCAGTGTCCTTTCACACTAGTATAATAACGTGAATTTCATGTTAGAGTTGAAACCTCCAATTTTGGACCATTTCGATTTGTTAGTATTTTTCCAAACAGAGATAAGTTGGGCTTCTTGTTAATGCAACTGGTAATATTTGTTGATGAGCCGCCGGATTTGTCTAGTATTAGTTGCGTATCTTGGATTAGCATATTTCACAACAGTCCTAAAACTATTGACCTGGTCGAGGCAAGATTTGTTAGAACAGTAGCCAGCTTTTGCTCCCTTCTGTAGCTGGTTTCAGTAATTTTTATTACGATAATCGTATCGCTATAATAAATATAACGAAAAGTTATCGACCTTGCTATTCAGTAACATATTTGAACGATATTCGCTTTCGGTAGGAGGAAAAAACAATAAAATCACAAGCTAAAATTTAGTGAATTTTTTTATTGTTTTTTATGCTTTTCGCTTATTTTCACATTTTCTGTACAAAGACACCACATAATATTGAATTAAACGGTGTAAGATAAAGCTGGAGACTATCGTAAAAAATAAATTATAAACAAATAAATACTACGATTTTCGGTTCACAAAAAGTTACAGAATCCAAGTACTGATCAACGTCAGATAGTCTTTAGTTTATTAAATTCGCAATAACTTTGCTCAGCAAAATTATGCCCCTCTAATTCTTCCTGGTGGTTAGATCACTTTTGTGGTGAATTAATAATTAAGCCCACGCTGATATCGTCTGGAAGGGTTTCGTTATTCCAGCATATCCTTCCAAAATGATATATTACTTTAATAAAATGAACTTTAAAAGCCAGATTCTTCTATTACAATATATTGAAACAGAAATATTGCAATCAATTGATAGAAATGGTCGAATATGGTATATGCTGTGCTATTTATCTCACGACACAGGAGCTAGGACGTGATTTTCGTAACAAAAATAATCGACACTATTACAATTATAAATTTATTTTTCTTTTGATTTCTTTGTACTTAAAACCAGAATACGAAAATAAAGGAAACAAATTGTTGGAATTTGTTTTGTTTCATTCTTTGCAGTGAGTGACACAAAAACAATGAGAAGGATTGCTCAATTTGTTGTTGTATTGTTTTTGCTCATGAGCACCAACCAGAGAACACAGCCGATCGGCTGTAAACCGGCAAACAGCCGCCGCCGGCCACAAACAATACATTAATTTAATCGTACGCCGCTAGGAAAGAAAATAATGGGTAATAAATGGAAACGTTTTGAAATATTTGCAGAGAATTTGACATCATCATGTATTATATTTTATTGCATTGTTATTTCATACATGAAATTTGTTTTATATTTGCATCAAAACTATAACCGGGTGTTCTAAGACACCTCTCTTCTTTTTTTTTATTCAAGAATTTCCAATTTGGTTTCTCTAAGTTTCGGGTTAATTTTAATAGCTTGTTCATGTTCTAACATTTTCAATTTCAATAATTTCGAACTTTGCAATTTTGGGTTTCATAAAGAAAGTCCGAATAGAGTTTTGCACCAGATACATTGCAAAGTTTCGAACCGAGAGTTTCACTTGACATATAAAAGTGATTGCGTCGTAGAAAGAGTTCAATGTATGTGCCAAGTGGGAGTAAAACTGATGAGTAAAACTACAAACTGTAATTATTCTTCCTATATCGGAATAGAATGACAATAGTCATTTACATTTCACAATATATTTTCATTCTCATTGTCAATTGCAATTTTTATTGGTTTGCATTTAATTTGAGGACATTTATGCGCCGCGATATTCTTAGGCCGAGTTTACATCTGGCAGACATATGCCCAAAAAAAGGCGTAACCATTAATTACTAATGAAAAACTGTTTGATTCAGACATGTTCGTATTGATTTAAACAGTTTCTAATCATGTTGAATTCTACAAAATTGTCTATTAATTATGTATGAAACTGTTTAACTTAAAAATAACGTTTCTGAATCAAACAGTTTTTCATTAGTAATTAGTGGTTACGCTTTTTTGGGCACGTATGTGCCAGATGTAAACTCGGCTTTACTGATAATTTAGGTAATTAGAAAAAAAAACGTTATAGAATAGCTGAAGTTTTGAAAAATAAAAGCAAAAAGAAAAATTAAATATTGAGTGTTAGATTTTTAAAACGAAAGACTTTTCAATTGCACTTGATCAAAACTAGAAGAAATTCCCCACGCTCTACCCACGATAGTAAAAATTACACCCAATTTGGGTAATTACCCACGAAGTGGCAACACTGCTAAGTGTACTAAATTTGTTGTTGTTGTTTATTTCTGTTGTTTTTGTCGTTGAGAGAGTACAGAAATGCATGCACGAATTGGTGCGATATCATTGTTTAGTTTTTTTTTTGCCAGCTACCATGATATAATTATACAAGGTACTTGCACGACTACAACAAAATTGCAACACCAAGAAACACACGCATTTTGTTGGTAGAAACAAACAGAATTTAGTCAAAAACACATGTCTTTTTTTGTTAAAAATAACAATTACAGGGTAGCTAAAGTACAATTGCAGACGCGGCATTCATGAATGATTATAGTCATTCAGTGTTGCCAATATGTGTGTAATATACAGAGTGTGTAATTTCTACTCACATGTGTAGGCCTATAATTAGATTCATGTATAATCTGTGTGTAATTCTACTTTGACAACTATTTTTTTGTTTAATTTTAACCTACACAAAGGATGTGTAGTGTAATTTTCTTCAATGTGTAATTGGAGACACAGCCACATGCAAATTCATTGGAAACACTGTAATCATTTTATTCACACACATACACTAACATTTTTGCGGCTTGTAAACAAAGTTTGACAAGTTTCTACATTGTATACATTAACAGGCTGGGCTTGTGCAAGTACCTTGTATAATTGTATCATGCCAGCGACCGTAACTCTTAGGACTTTATAACAGGGACCGTAATTGTTATGGCTTTTATAATAAAAGTCCAAAGATATTCGTTATTTTCTGATTTCGATTTTTTCGAGCAGAAATAAAAACTAAATTTTAATTTCTACTTTTTCGAACAGAATGTAAAAATAAATAAAGAAGAATATGAACAACATTATCGTAAAAAAGTTTTAACACTTTTTCATTTGGACCTTTTTAGTCCCTGTAGATTAAGAGTACACATTTCAAGTTTTATTTGTTTAATTTGGTATCCACAACTAGTGCCATTTTGATTTTTTACGATTTGTATTAAAACTTCTATTTATTTTGCATTCGCTTTCTATTTGCTGATGAACACCCACAAAAAGGAAAATCTCAAAAGGGTGTTAATGTGAAAGTTTGTATGTAAGTATGTGTAGTATGAAGCACATGGATACTTTATGCTTGCGTAAACGCCCAGCTTTTAAGCAAATAAACAATGTTGCATTAGAAATAAATATGTATTTATGTGTATTGTAGAAAGCATTTCAGCAAGAGAAACTTTTATGTTCATATTAAACCACATAATTCAAATTCAGAAAACATCAAATGCCAATAATTCATTTTGCTCGTAGCGACTGGCTTTAAAGCATCTTTATATTTATACTCGTATGTAAATTGCAAAAAACAGTAGCGAAATACTAAAGAAAAAATTAAAAGAAATATTATGCAGGATATGCCTTAAAGTTATTTGTGTTTATTTGTTGCCAGGAGCAGTGCGTGTGTATACTTTAAAATACAGCTAAACAAATTTTGTTTATCTTTCAAATGACTTGTAAGGTTTTACTGTTTTGACAGGTAAAATTTAACTGCCTTATTCATAAAAAATAATTCAGGTTTATTAAGCGCTTATTTGACATATTTCTATGGGAAATTTGTCAAATAAACCTGTAATAAACCTGAAATATTTTTTATGAATTAGACCGTAAAACTTTACCTAAAATATAATTTTATGGCTTTCATTTTTATTCCGCTCGCGTTATGTATGTATTAAAAAAAAATACATAAAAACCGGGTTTAAAACTGTTTAAGCAATCAAACCCGAAACGAAAATTATCCTAACCAGCCCAAAAATGTGTTTTTCCGAAAAAGTCCGTACCATATATAAAAAGCCGGGTCGAACCGGATAAACAATATTCGCTGGAAATGAATTTTCATTGGTAAAAAGATTTTCAAAATCGATTTAGTGGTTTGGCCAAACAAATAAAAGAACAAACTCACTTTCATTTCATTTACATTTATAATGTAACAGGCTTATTTATAAAAAATATTAAGGCTTTATAAAAGTTTTTTAAGACAAATTTTCAGACAAAATTTTTCTTAATAGGTTTTATAAATAAGGCTGTCAGTATCTAAGTTGCTAGATGCAACCCCGTTGCGAAGTCTTCAAACACAAACAATTAAATATTAGTGGGATCTTTTACTCCTCACTGCTTAATATAAAGTACCCTACCCAGACTCTGCACTGACTGTTATTGCCATCACTATCATAATCAGCTGATATTGTTTTTATTGCCAACTCCAGGATGTCGACAACGTTCGACTTGTCGCACACTTACATTTGAAACAATAACAAATTATTCACCCATATTCCAGTTGGCGTCGATGTCGACACTTTAACACAATACCAAAAGCTTGGGGCTTGTGTACCCGTTGTCGACAACAACTGACTCCTGTTGGCAGGGTTATGCTGTTTTCTAGACCCTAGGGAACGGAAATAGATTGTCAGTTTTACAAAATTGTTCTCGAGAGCGAGTAAATAAGCCCCAATTTTTTGGTATTGTGTTAAAGTGACGTCAATGTCGACAACTGGAATAAGGGTGATTAAAGTTTGTTTTTGTTTTGAATGTAAGTGTGCGACAAGTCGAACGTTGTGTGGGATTTGCCCTTAATTTGATAGAATGTAAAGTGAAGCTTAAAATGACACAGAAGAGACAATATTTTGATAATTATTTAAAATTTGGCTTTGCATATCCCTCATTTACTCAAATAACATCGTGACTCAAAAAAAGTAGTTTGCCAGAAAACGAGTTTAAAGTTTTCAATTTACACACAGCTTAATGGAAAAAGGAAATTTTATTTTTCTCTCAAGAGCTAAAAAAACAAGATATTTGTATGAACTTTTTACACAATATTAAGTACGGTATGAGGATGAATTTTGCATCATTAACTCACTAATTCCTTTATTTTTCTTATGACATTGTTAGAGTAAATGAGCGATATGTAAGCACTTTCATGTAAAATTTTGAATCAAAATAAAAAATATATTTTTATTTCTTTCACTTTTTTGTCACTTTAATGCAACCTAAAAAACGTTATAACTGTTACAAGGGGTCCGTGAATAGGAATTTGGTGCATAACACTGTTTTAATATATTATAATGTTTTATTAGCTAGTCCTATTTTACACTATGCAAGTCTTATTGCTAAGCTGAATCAATCAATCTAATCAGCTTAGCAATGAGACTTGCATAGTGTAAATATGGACCTACTTTAATCAATTACTCGCCATAAATTCCACGATCTTGCATTTATTCAATCTGGCAGCCTTATTCAGCATTGCTTACATTCCTTCAGTTATTTACTTTTCGCTGAAGTGCCGATGTGACTACAATTATTTCATGCATCTTTCCGTGAGAAATAAAGTGGTAAAAAGCGTAAAGATTGTTGAAAAATATATATTAATCTCGAGGTAAACGGCCAAGGTCTCTATGTATTAAATTAGTTTGTTTGAAAATGTGAAATTTGTCAAGAAATATGAGTGTAAGGTTTGGCAATAGTTACATACACATATACATACATATGTATGTATTAGCTTGCAGGCTAAGATGGCAGGCCAGGCCGTCTTGTAAATTTTAGTGGTGTGTAATTTCATTTATATATTTTATTAGTGATGTGAGAGTGAGTTTAATCGATAATTAAAACAATAGGAACGTTATATTAAACGAATTTGAATAATTTTATGACTGTAGCTACTAGGAGTTCGGGAATTATTTGAGAAAAAAAAATTACAAACTGCCTGTATAAAAATTAGCTTATGCATACATATAAAAAATACAAGTAAGCTGATATGCATACATACATATTAACTCCGAATGTTCAATATTAAAAGAACATACACAAATAAAACTAATAAAAATTTAAGACGGGAGGAGCAGGATTATAATTTGCAATTTATATTTAAGGTAAGTGGTGTTAAGCGATTTATTTTCCCTTATTGTACCGTTTTATGAGCCAAAATTTTATTTTGATTACGGAACTTTTACATACATATGTACACACATACATACATATCTACAAGCATATTTTTATGTTTTCATTGCAGTGATGGGAAATGATATTTGCACTTTGGTATCAAGCAATTTTTTTAGTACTTTTTTGATCCCGAGAGTATCAAAAATTATTATTTTTTTATTGACATTTTATTAACAAAAAATTATATAAAATTCATTTACAAAGAAATAAACAAAGGAACACAAAGCATATATAGGGTCCGCCAGATAACTTTTTTTTTTTTTTGAAAACAGGGCGCAAAACATCGAGTGTGGCTTCGGCTGTGTGGCACGTAGCGCCGTCCTGTTGAAACCAAATGTTGCCAATATTCTCCTCTTCAATTTTTGTGAACAAAAATTCGTTTAACATGGCCCGATAACGATCGCCATTGACTGTAACGGCCACTCCTTGCTCATTTTCGAAAAAAATGCGGACCAAAATCCGCACCAAACAGTGACTCGTTTTGGGTGCGGGTTTTCTGTGCCCCAAATGCGACAATTTTGCTTGTTTACATACCCGCCAAGATCAAAATGAGCTTCATCTGAAAAGATGATTTTTTTGGCAAAATTTTTCCAATTAATGTCGCAATATTTCCCAGCGTTGTTCAAGCGTATTCACAATCATATTCGTTCAGCGGAAGGATAAAACTAATTATCTGTCAAATCAGACATGAGTTACCATTCACGAAATAAGCACTAGTTGAAAAAAAAACGTCAGATGGCGGACCCTACATATACATTGTATGTATGTATGTACAAAGGTACAAATGTTAAAGTTATAACAAGAAGAGTTTTTAGACTTCAATAAATCTTTGGCCTGGATAAGACTTGATACTGTTGGAACATAAAGCCTGTTCCTTTGTATTGTTTTCATTAGATTTTGGCAAGAGTATTATTGCATTTGAAGCGATGTTACGAATAATTTCTTTTGGCTTTCTATAATAATATTTTCCTCTAAAAAAAGAGTAAAAAGTTACTCATTTTCGCAATTCGTTTCTTTTTATACCCACATAAACGGGACACGTTGTTTTCATGTAAATTTCAGTAAATAACTCATAATTTTTAAATCAAAATTAGTTACTAAATTTCTTAAGGCATCATGGTTTTTTTTTCTAAATATAAGAAGTACAAATTTTTGTATGATTGTAGTAAATTTCTATTTGCTTTTCTGTTAATGATCTGCACATTAAAAATATAAATTTTTTTAGAAGTAATGCAAATGTAATTCCTAAAGAATGACCTGCATTTTTTTGTTACTGGTCATAATCGTAATTTTTTTTTTATATGCTTAGTATGTGTGGTATCTTTGTTAGGAATAGAAGAGGGAAAGAATGATAGAGTATCATGTTATTATGCCAAGTTCGTTTTACAGCTGTGCTATCACGCGTTTCGTCAATTTTTATAGCTTCATTGCAGCGCCTCTGGTGTTAATTAGGCGCATTAATTTTAACTGTTTAGTATTTTACTGGTTGTTTTACTCCGCCGACAACTTGTTGCTACAAATATCATTAAAGGAGGACGCTATGATATAAATTAGCTCAAGAATCTAACGCACATCAGAGAATCTATGATATTAATATAGGGTGTTTTTTATTGAGGTATAGAACTTTAAGTTGACATCACTTTTTTAACTGGCGGCCATTTTGTCAGCTGTCAAGTGATTAATATTTAGTTTGGTTTGCCATTTCATCATGAACAGGTTGACAAAAGAACAACGCTTGCAAATCGTGCAAATTTATTTCGAAAATAATGGTTCAGTTCGCGAAGTTTACCGCAAGCTCCGTCCATTTTATGGTCGACATAATCGTCCATCAGAGCAATTAATTCGGTTAACCTGTCAATTGGCCACTAAGATCGTGTGATTTGACACCATTGGATTATTTTCTTTGGGGATATGTGAAGTCGCTCGTCTACGCCAACAAACCAGAAACGTTAGGGGACTTGGAAGCCAACATTCGTGGCGTTATTGCCAACATACGGCCCCATATGCTCGAAAAAGTGGTTGAAAATTGGACCTGTAGAATTGGCTTTATTCGAGCCAGCCGCGGCGGCCACATGCCCGAAATCATATTTAAATGTTAATGGCATAAAATTATCCTTCCAATAAAGCCAAATTGATGGACATTAGAACGATTTTCTTGTGTTTTATTTCAATTCGAAGTTCTATACCTCTAAAAAAACACCCTGACTGAGTCTGGCCAGTAACAACTGTAATGCAGACTCCCCAGTTCGCCCGTATAAAATTTTTCATTTGTAATAAGAAGCATAGGCGTAGTCATAGCTGTTAAGTAATGATTAGCAATAGTTCTGCTTTATGCTGAATACATGTGTGTAGTCCACAGTTTTTTTTGGTATTTTCTACACTAATCAAAAAAACATTCATTCAGCTAATGAAGTAGCATCATTAATAATTTTTCATTGTATGAATGAAATTGTTCGTTGGCTTATTAAAAGTTTTCATTATATGCATGAAATTCTTCATTAATACGATGAATTCTTACGTTAGCGCGTTATTAATGAGAAAATTCATTGATTAAATGAAGGTTTTCCTTTCAGTGTGTCTAAATCTAAAAAAGGGGTTTCAATAGTATGTGGTGGTTACGCTTTTTTGGGAAATGTTGGCCAAGTGTGACCTTTAATTGAATCAAAAAAAAAACTATTAATAATGTGTTGTTGCAGCAAAACATTTGTTACCATTACATTTGCAGCGATACCCACTGGGTGGTGGAAGCATAATTTCCCCCCAAATAAATGACATAAGCTCATTTTGGGCTTCGAATAATAAGCTTAGGCTTAGGATAAAAATGTAACAAATTACGTCTTCTTGAATATTTTATTGTATGCTTTTTTTTAATATCTTTATAAAAAAAATTAAGATTCGTTTTCTTTTTTATTCCTTACAAGCAGCTTATTTTACCGTGTGTGCACCCAAACGAGTAATGTTTGGTTTAATGTCATAAATATGTATGTACTTTGTTATTCTTCACATTAATGCGTAATATTTTCAAAGGAGTAAAATATATTTTTTCTGCTTTATTTTCTGTTGAATGTGTTCTTCTTTTATATTTTATATTCTTGTGTTATACATAAATCCTGTTCAGTAATAAGTAATTATCATTTATTTTCGTAAGAATAATAAGATTTTTTTTCATAGTTGGAAATATAAGGTGATTACTCAAAGTTAATGTAGCGTAATATATACAAGCAACAAATGTGAAAACTTAAGAAAGGGTTGCTGCGGTAATTATATATAGAAATTGTTTTTTGAATGCAGTCTTCGCTGCAAGAGAGTCATAACGCAAAAAAAAGTTATTTTACAAAAAGTAAGCTTGAAGCTTTGAATTAACTAAAACTGACTCTTCAGTCTAGACTATTCCAGTTTTCTTCTGATTCCAACTTCAATAGCGAAAAATTAAATAGACTCTCTAATAATGTGTGTGAAAATAAATTTTAATTTAATTATCAGATACAAAAAGCAAAAATTTTAGCAGAGCGCATTTTGCAAGTAACAGCGTACTATTAACCACTTAACAGTGCTATTAAAGTTAATGAAAAGTATTTCGGAGCAAAGTTTAGGCTAGCAGCCATACTCATCAATTAAAAGAAAATACGGTCCGAGATATTATTAATGAAATTATACCAGTGGCATATTTTAAAGACCAAGTGACCCGTCAAACTTCGTTCTCGCCAAAACAGATTTCGAGCTTACACGATTCTACACGAAATTAGTTTTTTCGTTAGAAAATTAGCGATCATTTACAGATTACGCACTAATATAATGTTAGCTATAGACTGAATGATACACTTTTCGAATTTAATATCCCATATTTATAATAAAAGCTCTCCCGAAGGACTTCATACATCCAATATTTGGGGAAAATAAAAATAAAACCAAGTATTAATTTCATTGTATCTTTTTATAAATCGCACACTAATCAATACACACAAAAAAGTAATATGAATGAGTTTGTAATATTAATTAAAATATTTGTAATATTAATTAAAAAATTAATTAAATTTTCACCTATAAACAATTTGATAATATCAATTAAGTTTTTCCGCTCAAATTAATTAATACAATTAAAAATTTAATTGAATCAATTAAATTATTAATTGAAAACATTAATTGGTGAATACTTTTTTCTGTGTAATTTACCTTTGAAAGTTAACGAGCACAATCAATTTAAATTAAAATAAATAAACTACAGTGCGATTTTGACTCGCACAGGAAGGGTTCCGTACTTCTCTTTATTTTAGGTGATTTTTTCTGTTTTAGCGGTTTTATCCTGTTTTGGCGATTTTTTACTATACACGCTTTTTTAACGTTTTTGGCGTTTTTTCGTTTTGTTGAGTTTTTTAGATTTTTGACGATTTTATTTTGTTGTTTTGCAATACATAATTTTAGTTTTAGCGGTTTTTTTATTTTTGGCGCTTTTTTTCGTTTTGGCTGTTTATTTTTTTGATTTTGTAATTTTATTTATTTATTTTATTTTTGGTGATATGTATTTATCATTTAAGCGCTTTTTTTAATTTTGGTGATTTTTCGTTTTAGCATTTTTTAATTTTGGCGTTTTTGAAAATTTCAAGAGTTTGTCTTTTACGGTTTCCAAGATACAGCAAATTGTCAAAATTACACTAACTAACAAAATACCGTTAAATTTTTGTTATTTTAATTTTAGTATTAATTGGTGTAATCTGCATAAAAATGCACTAACTTGGAAAATTTCTATTGTTTATAATATCGGGTGGGCCATTTAAAAGTTTAAGCTTAAAAATGCAATAAAACAAAAACTGTTTGAAATTTAGCCAATTTTTTTTTTGTTGTGAAGTAGAATTGTTACGGTTAGATATGAAATATTATTTCATTCATGTGGCTGCCGCGGCTGGCCTCACAGTAGCCCATGCGATCGGACCAATTCTCGAGCACTTTTTCGAGTGTATGGTGTTGTATTTCGGCAAAGGCATCACGAATGTTGGCCTTTAAATGCTCAATTGTCTCTGGTTTGTCGGCATAGCACCTGTCTTTGTCCCCACAGAAAAACTTCGAACGGTGTCAAATTGCAGCTTCTTGGCGGCCAATTGACATCACCATTTCGTCTAATTAAACGGTGCGATAGATGTCTCCATTGACCGTAATGGTTGCCCCGTTTCAAAGAAATATGGGCCAATGATGCCTCCGCTCTACAAGGCGCACCAAACAGTCACTCGCTATGGCTGCATTGGCTTCTGTTAGACCACGTGTGTGTTTTCTGAGCCCCAAATAAAGCAGTTTTGCTTATTAGCATACCCACCAAGATAAAAATGAGCTTCATCCGAAAAGAAGATTTTTTTTGGCAAACTCGTTTTCGTGCGATTGTAAATAATATTCCAATAAATAAATGGAAATAAATTTCCAATAAATCCCAACATTGCTTCAACCGTAAATCGATTGAGTTCGTTCAGTGGAGATAATATACTGAATTTTGTGACAGAATAGAATGACACACATACATAAGTATTGCCAAATTCGAAATAACCGGTGGTTAAAATTTCAACCGATATATGGTCCACTCGTTATAATTGTCTATATATTACATTAGGCTTTCAATATTTTTCGTTGCTAGCTTTAAAACATCCTTAAATTTTTAACTGTCACATATTTCTGTGAAAGTTTCAGGTCCGTACACCCAAAAAATAAAGTTTTAAAATCAAGAAGAAACATTTTGATTTTAAAAACGAAACCTTTATGAAATAGAACTAAGTTTGTTTTGTGAAATTTTAAAAATTAAAACTATTTTGGAATGAAAAATTATTATTTTTGTTTTAAAAAACAACAACCTTGATATAAAGTTGAACATACTCAAATTAAGAACTTATGTTTTTGAATTAAGAATGAAATATTTTTGAAGTAATAATGAATCATTTTTATTTTAAAACTAATTATTTTTATATAAAAAATTAAATGTTTTGAATTAATAATGGAGACTTCTTAAACTAAGAATGAAACGTTTTAAATTAATAAAAGAGAATTTTGAAATTACGGATGGTTCGTATTAAAATTAAAAATGTTAATTTTGTTTGGAATCAAAATGCCCTTATTATGAAAAATTTTCGGTCTTCGACTGTAGTCCAAAGCGCTAATCGAACGAATTTTCATTTGCGTCATGACGAGCATTCAACAAAAAATTTCGCTATTATGTTATGAACACCATGTTTTTTAAAATTTCGCAATAATTTTAAGATTTTGTGCGCAAGGATCATACAGGATAATGAACATTAATATACACTTGGTCTTAATAACAGATTAATTCTTTTTTTTTCAACACGACACAAATATAAAATGTTACTCGGGGAAAAATATATTCTTTTATTTAAAAAAATTAAAATTATTGATATAATAATAAAATATTTTTGTTTTTAGAATGTTTAAAAATACATTTTCTTTTCTATTATGATTTCAAAAATTATAATTTTTATTTTAATAAGAAAACATTATAGTTTTTGAAATTTTTAAAATGAAAGCGCACATTTTTGTTTTAGAACTGTTTCGTTATAAAAATAACAATGTTGTATATTAATATTATAAGAATCATTCATATTTTAAAAATGATTTTTAAAAATGCAGCATTTTTAAAACAAAAACGCAAGATTCTTGTTTTAAGAATGCTTTTTTTGGTTCAGTGTAGTTCTTACGGTTTTCGAAAAAACAGCCCGTGACAGACAGACATGCAGACGGACGAACAAAGAAATCGATAAAACAAATATCACGCAGAAATTGATAATCCATAGATTTGTAGTGGTATATTTTTTCGGTTTAAAGTTTTTCACTGGAAAAATTAATAAAAAAATATAAAACTATCGGAAAGTAATGTTAATTACAGCGCCACCTGTTGAATATTTGTCAAAGCTTTTTCTTCTTAAAGCTTAGAAATTACGAACAAAGCCACAGACGGAAGTATCCAAATTGTTCCAGTCGTTTTCAAGTTTTAGCAGTCGAAATCTAAGCTATTTAAATTTTACTAGAACCCAGACAAGTGTAAAGATAGCTTTGAAAACTTGATAATAAAATGATACATGGTTTTGCTTTTGAGAGAAGACTATACAAGATATTCAGAAGCATATAGTATACATATCTAAATATTAATGCTGTAATATCAACTAAAAAAAATCGAATTTTTTGAGTTATGACTCTCTTGCAGCTAAGGCTGATGATATCGCTCATTTACTAAAACAATGTCATAAGTAAAAAAACTAGTTTGCCAGAAAACGATTCTAAAGTACTTAAGGCCTGACCCACGATATCGACAATGTTCGACTTGTCGCGCACTTACATTTGAAACAACAACAAAATATTACAATTTGTTTTTGTTTTGAATGTAAGTGTGCGAAAAGTCGAACATTGTCGACATCGTGGGTTTGGCCTACAAGGAAAATAGGTTTTTTTTTTGCTTTCATGAGTTGAGTAAACAAGATATTTGTATGAAATTTTTACACAATGCGAGGAGCGATATCAGGATTAATTCTGTATCATTAACTTAAAAATTCCATTTTTTGAGTTATGTTGTTGTTTGAGTAAATGAGCCATATGTACATTGTATAGGGTGTTTTTTATTGAGGTATAGAACTTTAAGTTGGCATCACTTTTTTAACTGGCGGCCATTTTGTCAGCTGTCAAGTGATTAATATTTAGTTTGGTTTGCCATTTCATCATGAACAGGTTGACAAAAGAACAACGCTTGCAAATCGTGCAAATTTATTTCGAAAATAATGGTTCAGTTCGCGAAGTTTACCGCAAGCTCCGTCCATTTTATGGTCGACATAATCGTCCATCAGAGCAATTATGGAATGGACCTGTCAATTGGCCACCAAGATCGTGTGATTTGACACCATTGGATTATTTTCTTTGGGGATATGTGAAGTCGCTCGTCTACGCCAACAAACCAGAAACGTTAGGGGACTTGGAAGCCAACATTCGTGGCGTTATTGCCAACATACGGCCCCATATGCTCGAAAAAGTGGTTGAAAATTGGACCTGTAGAATTGGCTTTATTCGAGCCAGCCGCGGCGGCCACATGCCCGAAATCATATTTAAACGTGTAATGGCATAAAATTATCCTTCCAATAAAGCCAAATTGATGGACATTAAAACGATTTTCTTGTGTTTTATTTCAATTCGAAGTTCTATACCTCTAAAAAAACACCCTGTACATGTTTTACAAGACATGAGTAAAGTAACGAAGAAAAGCTGGTGTCAAAAACAGAGCAAAAGTATGTGTTTGAATATGTTCTTTATATAAGTGTGTATGTATGTTGTATGTAAATACTATGTGTACATTTACTGACATTGACGAATATACGATTGTTACTTGCTTTTCTGATGATGTGAATTTACAACATATGTATTTCATTAAGAAGGCATTGAAAGCATATTATGCTTTTTCACTGTAAAGTAATTTAATTTTGAGAATTATATTTGAGCTGTGAAAAATCTGATTAAAATATTGGATGCACTTGCTCCATCGCCTTGCGAAGGTACATAGCTAATCAAAAAGAAACGTGCCCATATATGAACGTTGAAATTACGGCTTACGATTTATAACACAGTAGTTAAATATACTAAGAAGAAGTGTTGGTTGGCAGAAGTAGTTCGTGCGTTGACTACAAAGGAATGAAATTAATATTTGGATATGAAAAATTTATCCGCGCGATGGTTGGCGCAACGAATGTTTGGCAATATTCAAGTACAATCCCAATGAGTTTTTAAATCCTTTGCAATAAAACCAGTAAATTTCTTCGGGTGAACATGCACCAAAGAAGGCTCAGGTGGGTCTGGCTCCCAGCTAAGTTTTTTTGATATGCAGGCGTTATCCCTCACATCGATTACCTTGAAAGCGTAAAACGATTACCGGCAAAAATCACTCAGAGTTAATTTAAAGCAAAAACAACCTCATTTAGCGAAGAAACAAGTGTTGTCACTATGGCGAAAATCCTTAAATGGGGCTACGAACATTGGCGTAGCTACAAAATTTTTTTAAGGGGGCATTAACGACTGCTGATTTTCATGATTAATATTAATATAAATAGTTACATGCAATTTTTAATAGTTCAAGGGAAGCAACAGCAATTCTTGGGGGACCAATGCACCCCCAGAATGCCTCTTCTACGCCTATGGCTACGAACTGCTACCGTAATTTAGTATATTTTTCACAATTAGCCCCCTTGTGATTTCTAGCTGTTTCCAAACTAGAAGAACCCAGCAAAAATATTCGTCTACCTGTAAGCAGGTTGGTAAGGGACAAAGAGCACAACTCTCGCTTACCAATCTGCTTCGATATCACATAGTTTTTGTTGGTGATGTGCCACTTCGTAGCCATTCAGGTATGAGCTTCTGAAAGCATATAGGATGTGCAGAAAGAAGCCCATACTTCATGCCTTTTTATATGTATAGAATTAAAAATATTTGCTCTTTAGATCAGAATTTCATATCTACTCTTAGATTAACTTACAATTCTTTATTTTGTGTTTATACTTATTATATATTAAATACAATATCAAATCAAATACTATTTGTTCGAGTGCAGAATCAGGCCTCGATCTCAGGATCTCCGTATGTTAGGCTGGTGCACTATAAAAAACTTTGAGAATTTGAGTATAAACAGTCGACCAACTTCGTAGTGTTTGTGTTAAATTTCGTCATTCGCTTACGTTCTTGCATCCTCGTAAGGCGGAGGGGATGTTCTGTGTGCTTTTCCGCATCTCCGAAGCACTTATTTTTGTCTTAGTGCATACTTGTGCCGAATGTATTTTTGCTGGGAAATGGCTGGGTGCCCAAAGATTTGTGCCAAAGGAAGAAGTTATCATTGAAACAAACGCCTATTTTGAAGGCCCTAGAAAGTATTATTATTTGGAAGGAATAAAAAACACTGGAAAGAAATTAAATGTTAATTTATTGTTATTGCTGCCGTCTTAATTTCGGGCTTGGGAAAGACATGAACTCTTCTTTAAGAGATTCTAGCTCATTGAGCCGATATGGCACTAAATATCATTTCCATAAAATAATCTTGCGCCTAGTTGTCACTCTATATCCTGATATTTATGTAAATTATGTTTTTGTTATTCTGAGAATTGTTGAGGCAGTTTTTATTTGGCAACATTTTGTAAACGTTTAATTGTAATGTTGCAGTAGTAAGTATGGTTTTATCTAAAAAAGTACTTTATTTTATATCTTAAATCGATTTGCAAAAGCATTAAGCAAAACTTGTTTATGCTTAGTACAGCAAAGAACAACTCAAAAGGTCTAGAAGTCTCCACATGTTGTGACAAGTATAAGCGAAAATTTAACACCCTACACAACCTTTTGCTACATTATCTTAAAAATTACTATTGAGAATTCTATAAATGCTGGTTAGCACTTTTATGTAAATTCTTAAAGAGAGCATTTTTTGTTAAAGAAAAGTTCTGGGAAAAGCGTTGTCCTTCCCACAAAAGAAGGCTAAAGTATGCTTTAACAGAATTTAAATTTCTCGTAAAATATTTGCCATACAATTCTATTACAAGCCTCAGCACGTAATAATGTTTGAAATTTAAGTTAAATACCGAGAATTAGTAAGAAATTAATAAACTTAAACGCTTCTTAAGTTTCAAATTAGTATTTCTGGTTCAGCATGTCGAATTTTCTCGTATTCTAAGACTCATAATAAGATTGTATGACGACTATATTTGTAGACCAGTTTTTGATTTGACCAGCCGTTTGATTTTCTGTTTTTAACTCAGAAGTGTAAAATATTTTACATTAACGGCCTGGCCCACGATATCGACAAAAAAGATTCTTATCGATTACTTATATTGAAAACAAAAGCAAATTTCCTTATTTTATTGTTGTTTTCAATACAAGACGTCGATCGAACGTTTCTCATCGACGAAACTGTGGGCCATGCCGTAAATATCCTTCTTTATTTCATTAGAAAAATTTTGTTTCTATATAAATAAAATTTTAAAGTAGGTTACAAACTCACAGTAAAACATATTATATCGCCTAAAAAATAAAGCATTGAAAAGGTGCTCCTAAAAATTGTTTGTTGTTCAAACCTTTTTTCGCTTATTTTTATTTATTTTTTTTTATTTTTTGTGTTACTTTTTTGTTTCGCTGACTTAGTAAAGTGTTTGGTTTTAGTTTTTGGACAACATCATTGGAACCAGTTTTTCCGGTACATCATTTTATTTACAAAATAATGCTTCATATCAGCTTCACAATATCTTGTGGTTTAAGTTCTTTGTACTTAGTACAGTGTAATGCTTTCACATAAAATGCATACGAAATATTTGCTGCTCCAAGTTATTGAAATCAAGTATACATTTTAAAATCAATAGCTGAAATTAAGTCGTACGTTATAGGCCGCCTTTTTAAACGGCATTAACGTAAGGACAACCTAAGGGCCAAAAGCGGCCATTTCACGGATTAATAAACAAAAAATGTTCAAGTACCGTGAAATGTGAAAGTAGTCGTAGTTTCTTCTTAAAGTGTATAAAATTCTATTTCACTAGGAAAATCTTTATATGAAATAGAAAGCAAGGCTTTTGTAATTGAAATGAAATAACTCCCAACAGAAAAACAAAAAAAAAAAGCGAGGTGTCTTAGGACACCCGGTTATAGCTTTGCTGCTTAGCTTTTTAAAACAAACTTAGGGCCAATTTCTCATATTTAAAAGAAATTTTTCCATAAAAAAATTAATGAAAATCTACATTTAAGTATGAATTGATATTTAAATACAGTTAGTGAAATTGGCCCTTCGTGTGCTGAATAACAATGCAATTAAACTATATTAACGTTTTCTTCTCTAGCATCGTACGATTAAATTATTGTATTTTTGTGGCCGGCGGCAGCTGTTAGCCGACTTACAACCGATCGGCTGCGTTCTGTGGTTTGTGCTCATGTGCAAAAACAATACAATCTGTCTCTGTTTTTGTTTTCTTTCACTCACTTCAAAGAACGAAACAAAACAAAATCAAACAATTTGTTTCGTTAATTTTCGTACTCTGGTTTTGAGTAAAAATAAATAAAAACAAAAATAAATTTATAACTGTAATAGTGTCGAATATTTTTGTTATGAAAATCACGTCCTAGTGCCTGTGTGGTGACATAAATAGCAAAGCTATAAAAATGAAATGACTTCCAATGATTTTTCCATACAAAATTGGGACGCATTTCATTATGAAATGCATTGGGAATTATTTAATTTTTTCTTATTGGGCGTCCCAGCAAAAAATCGATTGGGACTTTTTTAATTTTTTTTCTTTCATTGGAAATTATTTCATTTCATTAGTTATTAATTTTTGTTTGGGAGGTATTTAATTTTTTCTGATTGGGATTTATTTCATTTTTGTTGGGAGTTATTTCATTGGGACTTACTTCGTTTGGGACTTATTTCACGGTACTCTTTATAATGACGCGTTAAAGTTTAACATTGTGAGAGAAAACTAAAAAGAACAAGCAGAAAAAAGCTTAAAACGTTGCGTAACTAAATTCTATTTACCTTAAATAATTTTGAAAAGATAATAAATCAAAATATGAAACCATCAAGTTGTGGTATTTATTAAAATATTTTGCTAAAATTTGTTACCAAAATTTTAACCGTCTTCAAAAAAAGGAGGAGGTTATCAATTCGTCTCGTATTTTTTTTGGCGGTATTACTTCATAACTCGGTTCATATTAGACCGATTGTAAACAATTTTTTTATTGTCTGATAGGGTATAGCTTCCTATTGGTCCCATTGCAGAAAAAATTGGGCGGGGACACGCCCACAATTTTTTTTAATTTCATTTTATGATATTCTACTTATTTGATTGCTGCGAAACTTAACAAACCCCTTTGGTTCCTGTAATTACACAATTTTAAAGTTAAAAAAATAGGCGGAGTCACGCCCATTAAAATTTATTATTATATTTCACACGGTTCTACTTAACCGATTTTAACGAAGCTTACCACACACATGGGGCTCGAAAATATACACAATCTTATTTAAAAAAATGGGCGGAGTCACGCCCATTAACATTTTATATTTTAATTTAAGTGGTTCTACTTTACCGATTTTTACCAAACTTAACACGAACCCTGAGTTCTGAAAAACACAAAATCTTGCATTTAAAAAACGGGCGGAGGCACATCCGTTAAAATTTAATTTTATATCCCATAAATTTTTTACGGAAATGTTCTATCAGATCTTTGCATTCAAGTCGGTTTTTTTGGCAGAATCATTATATTGGAAGTGCAAAAAAAAATGGATTTTCTCAGTTTAAGTGGACATAAAGTTATTAATTCGTAATTTGTCCTAAACGTTACACTGTGCTGTTCTTGTTTTGATTTCGCGTTGACCCATGATTGTAATTTTTTTTCTTATTGTATTTTTGTTTTTGTCTTTTCTTTTCCTGGCCTGCTTACAAAGTTTGTATTGTTTTGATTCTTGTTTTTTTACCTTGATTTTTCTGCTTCGCTGTTTGAAAACGATGTTTTTGGTTTAAAAAAAAAATCATCTTAAGTATGGCTTTAATTGGCATATAAAACCATAAAAAAGATTGGATTGTTAAGAACACAACTTTGTCATGATGATGTTCTGTTTGTTTTTTTTCCAATGTGCTGAGGAGTGAGCGACTGCTTTAATAATCACACTCAGATTTAATTGCACAATGGACCAGGTTTATATATTTGTGATGTTGCTAATAGTGTTTCTGTGGAATGAACTTAATATTATATTTACGATGCACTAAAATTGATTTTCTCAAACATTATTGCTTCAAAATACATAAATTATACATTGAATGCTGTCCTTTAATTTAAAATTCAACCATAAACTAAAAAGTTATAGGCGAAATAATAAAAAACAAATTTTTTTATCTTAGATCAAATATCTTCTGAATTATGAGAGATACGGACACACATCTGCGGAAATTTTCTGTTAAGAATTTTGATCTTAGCTTAAAATGCTTTATCTGATAAAAATCGGATAAATTTTAAAAAAGTTACAAGCCTCAGAATTTTTTTTTTTGAGTCCCAGGTGATCAACTTAAACTCACTGTAACTCCTGTCCAGCTTAAGCCAGAAGGCTGTCTTATGCTAAGAAGCCTAATTTCTCCTCTAAAGATGTTCAAAATTTCATATAAATCCAATCAGTAGTTTAGAAGTTCAGGATTTATTACCATATATTTTTCAAAAGTTTTATCGCAATTATGTTTTTAGATTTATAAATACAAAAAAATTGTTTAATTAATTGACAATTGATAGCAATTGTAATTAAATATTCATTGCTCTAGCAGATTTTTAAATAATCTGTTTTCTCTGTGTGTATTTCAAATTTGGAAATTTATTGTTAAAAAGTAAAATCGTCGAAATGGAAAGTCTCTTGTGGAGGCCACTCATATAATCGAGTAGTAAAACTTCTTATGACACTTCGACAGATAGACTCTGTATTAGCTGCCATTTCGTGAGTGATACTTTCTTTTAAAATTTAAGTGGTGAAAACCTCTGATATTGCAAAATCCTCTATGCGCTACAGTCGAAGAATTACCATTTTGTTAATAAGACGATGGCATGCACTATGCGCGGTCCGTGATCGCGACTGAATTCCCAATAGCACTCTAACTGTTGGTATACCCAGAATATCCTTCAGGTTCACTAGGCTAAACAATTATAAACTTTCTTTTGAAACATACTGTCCCCCGTCCTCCATCAGGCAACTGAGGTCTAAGTGAGATGGGGCCTGATCACTGCCTCGTGCATTTAAAGCAAGATTACACAGATTTAGTCCCCATCTCTTACCAAAGGGCCTCCTACAATCATGAAAAGTCCTTAAGACTTTAAAGAAGAAAATAAATTGGAAAATAATTTCTGTTTTAATGGGGAATAATTTCTTAATCGGGCTTAAGTTCAGATTTTTTTTCAATCCATATTGAATGAAATATTTTTATTAAATAATGTGATTTTCTAAAGAAGATAAGAAAAATTAAAGTAGAGTTTTTAGCTGGGGAAAATGCGCATTTTTCTGTGCAGCCAGCAGCACTCACGTGTGTCTACTTGGGCATAGATTGTTATTGACATCAGCTATTCAAAGTGAATTTTTAATGAAATGGAATGTGAGAAATGATTATGTATATATTTAATCAGAATTTTTTTGGAGATTCGAACCGACAACCTCCTGCATGACAGGCATGTACACTACCCACTCGACCACAGGGCCACTCATACATATTTCAAAAGTATAAATACCAGTTAAGCTTAGGTTAATATCAAGGTATAGTTACGGGACTGGTTCCAGAGTCACATTGGAGGGAACAATTAACATTATATTTACACTATTTGATAGGTCATGCATACAAACGCATCAAATTTGTGAAGTGCCGTTTACTACAATACTAGACCGAGTCCCAAATAAATTGACTCATGATCAAGAAGATACATCACGAAAATGGCGAATATGTAACCATTTGCGCGATATGTCTCTTTTCACCATACACTAATCCGTACTTTTGGTAACACTCGCATTTTCTCAATTCAAAGGACGAGTACGTTTGGATTAATTGTCACAAAATTTTTTGCAGGGTAATAACACTCTCTGCCTGCGCAAGTATATAGACACGGGTGCTGATGAAGTGCGTGGCTGTACAGAAAAATGCGCATTTCCCCCAGCTAAAAAGTCTAGTTTAATTTTTCTTCTCTTCTTTAGAAAATCACATTAGTTAATACAAATATTTCATTCAGTAAGAATTGAAAACACCGAACTTAATCTCGATTAAGAAATTATTCCTGATTAAAATTCACTCTAGTTCAATTTAATTTCTGTTTAAGTTGAGTGTTAAACGTATTCACCACAGCAGGATGCCGATTGCAATCTGTCAAAAATAGAATACATACATGGCTGTAAATGAAAATTATTATTTTCACTACATACAACACGGCTACACGCCTACACAACCACTTTTGTAGCTGCAGCCAACTTAAACTAATTTCTATTTTTGTTGGCAACAATGAGCAACTACAGTGCTGCCAATATAATACAAAATGTGAAATGTATTATGGCTTAAAATGATTGGATATTGCTTAACAGAAAGAAACGCTTAAAACTCATATAAAGATATAGAAGAATTAATTTTTATGCTTTAACGTGATACATGTAAGTACATTTTAAATAAATAATTGAAGTATTTGAAAGTGGAACCACTTAAATATGTGTATATACTTCAATATCAGGTGCTTATAATGATGTCGCTGCCGCTTTCAAAATAATTAAGTGTTTGGCTACAATTGTTGCTAGCGGTGTTTGTAGTCGTTAGCCTGCTGTCGTGTCGTGAATGTGTTTAATGCATTACCATGTTTCTGCTGATAAATGATTTTAAGGAAAATGTTCCTTTGTAAATGATATTCAATTATATTACATTTAGGCCTTCTGCAAGTGCCACTGTCTAATTTGTTATTTTTATGAGAAAAACAAAAGTATAATAATATAAGAAAAAGTAAAGCCACTTAGATTTAATATAAGAAAATAAAAACAAATTGTAACAGAAATATACTCATCCATAAATATTTCATCAAAGTAACAAAATATCCAATTTGAAACAACTGATGCCTTCAATTACAAGATGGAGGCAGCAGCGGTAAGAGAATCTTCTTCTAAGTGGGACATAACGAGGAACTCATCAAAATGCTTTATTACAAATTTATTAAAAAATATTAAATATTTACAAAGTAACAACAGCAATAACAAGAGCTAAAAAATTAATAGACATTTAGAAAAAGAAATATATGTATGTTGTTTGTATTGTGTGTGTGTGTTGTACATATTAAGGACCAAATAAATTTTCTATGACAGAGTGAGCAAAATAAAAGGCAAAGTTTGTAGCAAAAAAAAAAAAAAAAAAAAAAAGAAACTGCTGTTACCTTTCAGCAGCCGTATTGAGGATGTTGCACTAAAATGAAAATACTACAGCAAAAAAGAAAGGTTTGTCAATTCATTTTATAAAAAGCATATTATTTCTTTTCCAAGAGCACACAGACACCAACCGTCTAAGTTCCCCCTCAATAATCAACTTCATTTCCTCCCTAGACGGAAGAGCTTCATATCTGGTAAATAATGTTTTGCAAATAAATGTTGTACATATTTTTTTATTTAATTTCTAAAACACTTTGGAATTTTTATTGGATTTTTCTCATAGTCAATCAAAGCATGTTCGTCAGGACGTATCCTGCAAGCGAATGTTTCTCTGAAAGTAACAAATGAACAAAATATCTTAAAGCGTAGGTTGTTTGCAAATTTATAACAGAGAAGAAGTATAATTATTATATGTTTAAAAAATTCAGAGAAAATATACCGTTTTTCGCTTATTCTGAGAATAACCGGCCTTCAACATTGTATTATATATACTGGAGGAACAAACGGAGGTACCACAAGTACTTATACTTGACCTCTTTAGATACCTAAAAGCGAAAGAATGGGCAAAGTAGCGCATCTCTGAGCCTGGCACTAGATCCCGTCTTTCCTATTTTGACTCAGACGGATTAACGGAATCCAATGGAGGCCTAATCGTCGCTTTCGATAACCAGCTGATTCGATCACATTTTTTCAGTTTGATATTATGGCATTCGATATCGAACCATACATTACATTGTACAATAGCGAATGCCATAATCTCAAACTGAAAAACGTGATCGAATCAGCTCGTTATCGAAAGCGACGATTAGACCGCTGATTCCACTTGGCTGCTTGCGGCTACTAAACGGCCACGTGAACCGAACAACCAATCGGTCGCTAATATCTGATTAAAATTGTAATGTAGCCTTGCAACAACCCTCTTAGGTTGTTATTTTGGATGTTATGGCGATTTATCAAAAGTTATTTTTTCTCTTTACATTGTATTTCTTGAATGCGAAGCCAAATGAAAGTACGAGGAATTTAATTAAGAATTTTTCTTCAAAATAGCAGAAAATAAATTAAATATGTTTTTCTTTTTGCTGAAGTTGTCAACTACAGCGACCCAGTATATAAACCAGAACTAAATAAGAAAGAGCTTTTATTGTAAAAGCAAGTGTTTAAAAAGCCTATAAAATGTGGTCTTGCTTAAATACTTAAATGCACAGATAAAATTAAATTATGTACATGCTCCAAAATTTTCCTCGAATTCCACAAAATTTTTCATTCAAAGTTATAAAAATAAACTTAATTACCTAGAGAGGGTTAAACAATTCTTAATTACATTTTAGGTCAGAGCCGGAAAGGAAATGTACGATAGAACTTCAAATTGCAAAAAATAATAAAAAAAATAAAATTTTCATAAAAAAATTTACGATAGAAACTCAAATTGCAAAAAATAATATAACAAATTAAATTTTAAACCAAAAGTTTATTTATCAAATAAAATTCTAAAAATTTTCAAAAACGCTAAAACTAAAAAATCCCAAAATTAAAAAAAAATCGCTGAAACTAAAAAAACCTAAAATTTAAAAAAAATCGCCAAATCGAAAAAACTTTTAAACTTAAAAATCCCAAAATTAAAGAAATCCCGAAGCGAAAAATTGCCAAAATGAAAAAAGCGCTTAAACGAAAAATATCACCAAAAATAAAACAAATCGCTGAAATGCAAAAAGTTACCTAAAGTAAAAATTCGCCAAGGATCGAAGAAAAATCGCCAAAAAGGCCAAACACTAAAAAAAATCGTTAAAAATCGCTAAAACTATAAAGATGTAATGCTAAGAAGGTGCTCGCATATTGAAAACCGTAAGAGGCAAATTCTTGAAATTTTCAAAAACGCTAAAACTAAAAAATTCCAAAACAAAAAAATTGCCAAAACTAAAAATTGCCAAAAAAAACTAAAAAAATCGCTGAAATGTAAAAAAGAAGAGACGACGGTTGTAGCTACGCTGCTTAGGCATATAAAACTAGGGTTTGCTGTTCGGTTGTAACCGAAATCGAAACCACGTTTTCTTAGGCCAAATATTCGGAACCAAAAATCGACAAGAAAACCGTAGATTTTCGATTTTTACTTTACTGTTATTTTAACATTTTTTTATTTATTTTTATCAATCATTAATAATGATTTGAGAGCGGTACATAATATTGGCGCTTAAAATAGGCAAAGCTCATGAGTTAAAAGTACCTAAACATCTTCCCATTTTTTTAACACTCATTAATTTTTATATCGATTAAAAAAACATATTATTGATGAACATGAAAAAATTTTTTAATTGTTTTGAAAAAAAATTTCAATATTTTTTTCGTTCCTCAATGCATATTTTTTCAATCGATATACATCGTTAATAATTATTAGAAAAATTGGGAAAAATTGCGTTCTTTTAGGTACTTTTAACCAATCAAATAGTTTTTAAATAACAGCTAAATTCAGCACCACTGAATTTATCGTACTCAAATTAGGATTATGCATCGGTACCGCGGCTTGTTACAAAAAAGTGTCCGATTCGATTACAGTGAAATTAATGGAAGCATTTGTAAAAACTGATTCATTAGAAACTATTGCATCTAAGCTCGCAATGGGTTGATGGGTTCTCCGTTAAAAGTATAACACAATCTCAATTTATCAGATAATTAATTGTAGTTAAATGTCTTTGAAGGCAGAAGAAAAATTATAGCACAACCTCTGAATTATAAAAAATCAAATGATCAAAAATACGGTTTAACAATAGATGAGTGAATTAGTACTATTTCTATTTCAAATGGCAAATGTTATAGTTTGGAATTTTTAGAACATGTTATTCCAAAAAAAAATAAGAAATTAAGACTTTTTACGGCAAAAATTAATTGAGTTCCATTTCATTGAGTTCACAAGCCGCAATAGCTTGTACTGGATAAGAAAACTGAACAAAACTGTATGTGTGGCTCACAAAATTAATCTTGAAGTGATGAATGTGGATTATAAAAATAGTATTCATAAGCCAGAGAAAAAGCATTCGAATTTGTGTGTTAGAAGCGTACAAATTCAAACAGTTTTGCTTTCGAATCGAATTACACAATAAACCCCACCCCCAGGATTAAAAAACCGAAACCGAACCCGAAACCGGTCGGTTTAAGTATATTTTAAATCGAAATCGCTGTTATTTCATTTTATCGATTTTTAGCAAACTCTATGTAAAACAAACTTAATGTGTTAAATAACAATTCAATAAAATTATATTACACACAAAAAAGTAATATGAATGAGTTTGTAATATTAATTAAAATATTTGTAATATTAATTAAAAAATTAATTAAATTTTCACCTATAAACAATTTGATACTATCAATTAAGTTTTTCCACTCAAATTAATGAATACAATTAAAAATTTAATTGAATCAATTAAATTATTAATTGAAAACATTAATTGGTGAATACTTTTTTCTGTGTATTGTTTGTGGCCGGCGGCGGCTGTTAGCCGGATTAGAGCAGTGCAGCTGTGTTCTCTGGATTGTGCTCATGTACAAAAACAATACAAAATCAAATTGAGCAATCGTTCTCATTGTTTTTGTTTCACTCACTTCAAAGAACGAAACGAAACAAAATCAAACAATTGGTTTCGTCAAAACAAAAATAAATTGATAACTGAATACTTGTAGTGTCGATTAGTTTTGTTACGAAAATCACAAAAATTACTAACACTCGTATTCCAAGCTCTGTGATAAAATACAAAATATAAGAAATGACAATTATTACATTACTTAAAATATAAAAATTCTCATTTGTTTTAATTTTTTTATTTGTCACAAAGTTCAGTATAAAGGGGTAAAAGTAAAGAGCTCGCCAAAAACCAAAAACCGCCAAAAATCTAAAAAATTGCAAAAAACCGAAAAAAGTCTCCAACAATTAAAAAAATCGCTAAAACTAAAAAAATGTAATGGTAAAAAGCAAAAAAAAAAAAGAAATCGCCAAAATTAAAAAAAACGCCCATACTAAATAAAAAAATTGTCAAAAATGTAAAAAAAAATAACGTACAGAAGGAACCTTTCGTGTGCGAGCCAAAGTCGCACTTTACTGAATTTTTATCAATTAAAAAAAATCGCTAAAACTTAAAATATGTAATGGTAAAAAGCAAAAATTAAATTAAAAAAGCCAAATTAAAAAAAGCGCCCATACTAAACAAAAAAATGTCAAAAATGTAAAAAAATTAACGTACGGAAGGAACCTTACGTGTGCGAGCCAAAGTCGCACTTTACTGAATTTTTTTCAATTACTAGAACGAAAAGAATTCACAAAATATATGCAATAACCCATTTGCTTTAATTTATATTTAACCGCTATCGAGGCGAACTCGTAATAGGCGGTCTCGATTTGCAACTCTGCATAAAATGCATGTACACATATTTGATAGTGTAAAATTTCCTGCTGTCAGAAAAATTCCGAACGTTTTGCTTGATTTGACACAAGTGAAATTAAACAGCTGGTCACTATTTCCTGTACCGAGATCACCGGGTGTCAATTCGCCTTGATCGCTATATTCGTGAATTAAACTAAAATTAAAAGAATTGTCCACTTTGAGCTACATTTTTAACCGACTTCAAAAAAAGGAGGAGGTTAATTCGTCTCCTATTATATTAGACCGATGTAAATTTTTTTTATTGTCTGCAGTAAAATTGGGCGGAGATACGCCCACAATTTTTATTTATTTGATTTTATGATATTCTACTTTTTTGATTGCTGCAAAACCTGAAAAACACCTTTGGTTCTTGTAATTACACAATTTTAAAGCTCACAAAATGGGTGGGGCTACGTCCATTAAAATCTTTTATTGTATTTTATGTTCTACTTAAGCGATTTTTAAGAAACTTACCACACACCTTGAGCTCAAAAATAGACACAATCTTTTGTTTGAAAAAATGGGCGGAGTTACGCTCATTAAAATTTAATATTTTGTTTTAAGTGGTTCTACTGTAGCGATTTTTACAAAACTTAACACACACCCTGAGCTCTGAAAAACGCAAATTCTTGCATTTAAAAAATGGACGGGGCACGCCCATTAAAATTTAATTTTATATCCCATAAATTTATTTTCGAAAATCTTCTATCAGATCTTTGCATTGAAGTCGGTTTTTTGGCCGATTTTTTTTTTATTTTTTTGCCACTTCCATCTGTTTTTCTATCGCTAACATTTTCAGGTATCTCGACTTTGCGGAACTGCCTTTAATATAGCTGAAGTCTTTACTTCTGGTAAATTTTTCTATTACGTTTATTTTCATCATTAATTCTGTGGCCACAAGGAAAACGTGCTAAGTCATATTTGACTGTTTTGCAGGAAGGCACTTTTAAGCGTTCAAGTCGATTTTCAGAAATTTATTTCTTTTAAACTTAAATTGGAAAATTCTTTGTTCACCTTTATTTTTTTAAGCAAACATCGTTCTACACACTGTAAATAATACATTCAAGTTGAAATATACCAAAAAATAACTTAAATCAAGCTTTTATTCCAAATGAGATTAGAAGTCTAAAAAAGGTAAGCTGCGATATATTTTGCTATAACTTCTTGAAAACTCGCACAAATTAATTGAGATTTTGCCCAGGAGTACTTTCAAATGTTGAGATAACGGCGGTACTATTAACTCAAAATCAGCTTATCTTGACTTAAGCACTTTTTCCTTTTTGCCACAGAGTTAATTAAATTTTGTTGAAGCCTTAAAGGTGTAACTGAAACAACTAATCCTCTGTTTTTTAATTTGATAAGCCGCTCAAGTCTTGGCAGCACCTCTTTATCAGGGCATACAATAACGCCAAGTTATCAATTAGGAATTGTCAGGTAATTGCAGAGCAATTGCCATAATTTTAAAATTTTGTCTATATATTTCATGTGTAACGACATGTTGTGCAAGTTTTTTAAAGCTTAAAAAGAATTTGTTTTCAAGTTTCCTTAAGAACAAACTTTGTATGCTTAAAGAATTTTCTGTTAACTAAAAAAAAAATAACTTTATCTATAAATATTTTAAGCAATTTTGAACAACAATCAAATACCAATCATTCTTTTAAAATAATGCATTGCAAAACCTATAAAAATCATTCGAATTTCTAGTTTAGCGTTAAAAACTTTTGCTCATAAAAAGTAAGTGTTAAATTAAAAATAAAAAAATAAATAAATTGAAAAATACACACAGATTTTTCAAATAAGTTCTCAGTTTCTATGAAACAGTTTACATACTTTTTTATATTGTCTCCAACCTTATAAATCAACAGACATATAAATTCTTGCAAGTTTTATGACTTGCAACCCTTTCAGCAGCAAAAGAAGTGTGTTACATTTATAAAAAAAAAAAATAATGGAAAAAAAATTTCAGCGACACCAAAAAAAAAATATACTGAAAAGCAACTGGGATTGAAAAAGAAGAAAAGTTTGATGTTTTTAATAATAAAATGATGATAATAATGTTATCCATTGAGTAATAAAAAATGAATTTTCTGTTATACTGTTTTAAGGAAGTTTTATGCCAGCGCCTTGTGACAACGTTCGCCTAAAGTGGAATGTTGATTTTAAAACCATAAAAAACAGCTGCATACTCGTATAAACTTCTTGGCTAAATGGTGATAATTTGCACATTTCCATGCGGATTTTTTATGACCTAAACAGATGTTGATTTATCAATAAAAAACATTCAAAATTTTTATTCTTTTAATACGACTATTAAAGTGATTCTATCTTTTATGGAGATACATTATTGTTGAATATGTAAATATATTGCTTTACGATACTTTGTAAATAGCGGCGTTTCCCTTAATGGCTTAGTATGGCAGAAATTAAGAATTGTGGCCAAGAAAGTCTTTAATTTTTTTTTTAAATATTTAAAAGCAATTTTCACTCTACTCTACTCTCTACTGTTAGTTAGTAAAACTTTCTTTGGCATCTTTGGCACACTGGGATCGTTCAAAGCATTTTATGCAATAATTAACTACAAATCTTCTAAGGAAAGGAAATGTAGAGAGCAGCTCTTAAGCTGTTAAAATTTGTCTTTATTCATTTATTTATTTATTTATTTATTTATTTACTTCAGGTAGAAGATAACAGACCCTTACAGATCTTAAGTATCATAACCAAAATGCTATTGCTGTTAACAGGGACAGGGGGTTTCATGCAAATTCAAGTTTTTTTTTTTTACTTAACTCTGATGATGGCAAAAATTAAATATGTTTACGAAACAATGAATTTGTATACAAGTGGCATCGATTTATTATTAGTGCACATTTTTGCATATTTTGATGAACATGCATATTTTTGCATAATTTGTCTTATAAATATTTGGTATAAATTCATGTTTTTGTGTTATATTTTGTCAAAAAAAAAATCAAATTTCTTTAATTTCTATTTATGTAGTATTTTTAGATAGTTAACGAATAAGATATATGTATGCATATCGTCACCTAAGAACCCAAACGCCGTAACTGACAAAGAAAAATCAAAATTGACTTTTTGATTGATAATTATGTAAATACCAAAAATACATCTTTCCTTAAAATTGTACATAGATACGTTAAAAAATAACGATTGCATTAACGTAATTCAAAACAGCGTAACTACATTGCGTTGGCCAAAAATTAGTAACTACACTTTTACTTCAAATACATTTTGTTTTCTGAACTTGTTTTTTCACATGATTGTATGCTTTTTTTTTCTTTAATGAAATAAATATTTCTCTAATTTTTTAATACGAGGGCGGATCAATAGGTCCGTAATTTTTTGAACTTCACTGTTCCTATCATGTACCACCTGTTAATAGACTACTGTCAAATTTTGAGCAAGTGTCGTCATTTACTTTGCGTTAACCAGCTGTTCAAAATATAAAACCTCGCGTATTTTTCTAAAAATGTAGTGCTCATTAAACATTTTTTTTGCGAAAAAAAACCGCCAATCAAACCAAGGAAAAGCTCTATAAATACTATGGGGACTCTGTACCATCGATTTCAATTGTAAAAAAGTGGTTTACTAACTTTCGTTGTGGTCGCACAAGTACAAATGACGCTGAACATTCTGGACGGACAATTGAGGTCAGTACACCCGAAAATTTCGAAAAAAATCCACGATATGATTATGGCCGATCGAAGAGTAAAAGTGCGTGAGATTGTTGATGCCATAGGCATTTCATATGGCAGTTTGGTTTCGATTTTAAGTGATCAGCTGGGTTTAAGAAAGTTGTCTGCAAGATGGGTGCCGCGTTTGCTCTCAATTGATCATAAACGTAAACGTGTGACAAACTTCAAAGTATTCTTTGGAGTTGTTTAACCGCAATCCGAATGAGGTTTTGCGGCGTTTTGTATCTGTGGATGAAACATGCAGTCTAAACAATGGCTTTCTCTGGGTGAACCTGCTCCTAAGAAAGCCAAGGTAAGTTTGTCGGCCAATAAGGAGATGGCAACAGTTTTTTCGGATGCACGCGGGATAATCCACATCGATTACCTTCAAAACGGAAAAACAATAAACGGCGAATATTATGCCAACTTATTAAATTAGTGAGGATTTAAAAAGAAAACGACCCCATATGGCAAAGAAAAAAGTTATTTTTCATCAAGACAATATACGGGTGCATACGTGTGCAGTCTCAATGGCAAAACTCTATGAATTGGGCTACGAATTGGTACCTCATCCGCCATATTCTCCAGATTTAGCCCCTAGTGACTACTTGCTATTTTCAAACCTAAAGAAATAGCTCGGTGGAAAGAGATTTAGCTCCAACGATGAAATTATTGACCAAACAAATGCTTATTTTAAGGACCTCGACAAATCCTTTTTTTTTGGAAGGGATACAAAAACTGGAGAAACGGCGGACTAAGTGTATTAAAATAAAAGGAGTTTATGTTGAAAAATAAATTTTTGTTAATAAAAAAAAACTGTGTTTCATTCAAAAAGTCACGGATTTATGGATCGGCCCTCGTAGTTGGAATGAATTTTGTATATAAAAAATATTGTTTGACCTAATATGCATCTTATTGTTATTTTTGTTAAAACAAATCAATGCACTTTCAGCTTTTTGGTTTCAAGTGTTTCCAAAAAGACGTAGTAAAAAAAAAAACAACTTTTTTAAATTTTTTTATTACATCACATCCGCATTGGCTTTCTAACCTCAATTTTAGAATTTGGCCACTAACTAAAAAATAGTCTAAAATTTATAATGTTTTTCACTTCCCCTGCAAAAAATAAAAAGTGCAGTTACGTCCTTTTTGATTTTAGGTGGCGATATGTATTTATGAGACTAAAATATATTGTTATGTTTTCGTTTGAATACAAATTTTTAAAAATATTTGCATATTTTATTGTTTTTAGGTCATATTTTGAGTTTTAAATGTCCCTGCTTATTAATTAATCAATATTAATAATTACTGAATTTGTGAGGGTGGTTCATTAACTTTAAAGAAACACAGGTTTTTATATAAAAAGTTATTTTATTTTTCAACATAGTCTCTTTTGAGTTCTACACACTTAGTCCAAAGTTTCTCCAATTTTCTTATCCCTTCCAAAAAATATGATTTTTCGAGGTCATCAAAATAGGCATGAGATGACTCATCGTTGGGGTCAAATCTCTTTTTGTTTAGTAATTTCTTCAAGTTTGGTAACAAGAAATAATCACTGGGGGTTAAATCTGGTGAATAGGGCGAATGAGGGAGCAATTCGTAGCCCTATTCATGGATTTTTGCCATGGAAACTGCACTTGCGTTTGTAGTCGATTTTAAAAAAACACGGCACCCATCTTGCGGAAAGCTTTCTCATACCCAAGCTATCATTCAAAATTAAAACTACTGAGCCATGTGAGATGCCCATGGCTTCCATAATCTCTCTCACATTTAAACTCCGATAGGCTAAAACCATACCGTGAATTTTTTCAATTGTTTCAGATGTAGAGATCGTTCGGATTGGTACGCCCACAATGAAATTCAGGCAACCACTTTTTTACAATTGAAATTAATATTGAAGAGTCTCCATGTATTTATCAAGCTTACCCTTGCTTTGAGTGATGATGGGTTTTTCCGGAAAACAAATAATGCTTAATGAGCACACGAAATTCACTTTTTTCCATTTTCTTCTCAAAACGAGCGGTAGTCTGCTATCAACGGCTGCCAAACGCAGCCTAAATGATGCAGCTTGTTTAAATTTATACAGGAGTCAACTGACAGTTGCTTGTTGACAGGAGCAGTATTGCCATTTCAATTAAGAGGCGTGAAATTAAAAAAGACACTGAGTTAATGAGCCACCCTCGTATATACTAATATATAAATTTAATGCTGAAAGATACTGTTACTAACCTTCTTCTGGAATTTGTATATCAATACAAAAAGGGGGGGTGCCCCAGCTAACCGAACAGTTTTGTGTAAAGAACAATAAGCTTAACATCGTGGTATTCCAGCAGTAAACAATTTAACATTGTGTGTTTAAAAGCCCCTTTCTGTCACCGTTGAGTTAATAAATTATTCTGATTTGATAAGAATTGTACACTGATGATTTTTTATTTAATTGCAAATACTCGAGCTCATAAATATAACATTTTTAAAAGGTAAAAATTAATTCTTAAAAGTTATTGATTGGTACGCTTTACAGCCGGTTGGAATAAATTATGAGTGCGGCCAGAAATTTACTGACTTTTCATTTCACAATCGAATATCCGCAATGTGGTAGAATTATTGTTTCAGCAAGACGGTGCGTGTCATAATTGATTTATTGAATGCAATATCGAGTAATGATGTCGTACGTTAACTTCCAAAATCTTTCGCTTTTTTGTTTCATCTATGTCAAATTTCTGATATACACCGATAAGCCACAGAGTACACAGAGTATCGATAACGTTTGCCACGTTATCACACAAAAAAAAATATTTCCAAAATCAACGCCTTTAATTGAAAACAAAAAACAAAAATTAATTAAAGCTTCAATTGTGTCTATTAAACTTTTAGATTAATTAAATTTTTAAAGAAAAAGTTTAATTAACTCAATTAAATTTTTAATTAACTTTTAATCAGTTACGTTTTTAAACAAAAGTTAAATTGACTCAATTAAATTTTAAATTGATATTTCAATTTTTTTCTTATCTTTTATGGCCTCCATTAAAAAAAAACAATAACAGAAAATTGGACTTTGCTATTGGACTTTTTCTGATTTCTTTATGCCAGAAACCAGATTTCTATATGCCACAAATTATATTTAAAAAAATGGCAATCGCCTACATTACGAATAAAGATAAATTCATGCAAACTTACACCATTTATTTGGATTACATTTTTATATCTATTGCGCTTGAGATCCTGCTTTTTATGTAAAGAATTAACAAATTGCATTTCATTTTTCTAAAAATCCTGGAAATACTGAAATTCTTATTGGGGTGTTTGCCAGAACGCATACATACATATTTGTATGTACTAGAAAATAAATCAATTCTTATTTTCTTTTTGCTGACACAAAAAATTTGTACACCCAATTGTAAGACAGTTATTGACCAAAATCAGTCGTTTATTTCCCACTTGTAAAATCTACATACACACATATTGTACATTCTACGTATTCTAGTAGAGCCATGATAATTAATTGATTGCTTTTTAAGGAACTTGAGTGTGTGCGGGTGTACGAGTAAGTACCAGGATTGTAAATATTTGATTAAAGCTTCTAAAGGGACCTAAAGAAAGACTTTGTATCATTTTTGTTAGCATAGATAAATTTCTTATACACATATATATGTGTGTATGTATATAAATTGTATATATGTGTGTATATTAAGCAGAAAACCAAATTTTATATCTACCACGTAATAGCCAATGTTGGCTTATTTCTGCAAATACTCCTTTGGGATCATTTTGGAACAAACACCTCACCCAGAAATTTCAAATTTTAATCCTTTAAAATATATTAATTATTGAAATTAATAAGCACATGTACAAAATGTTACATTGTGAGTGGAATTGATTTAAAATAACAAGTTATGAGATAATTCATTAACAAATAATTCGGATGAATGTGTTAAACAACATGTGATCAAATAATTGATGATGATAAATGCCCAATAACATCTCTTAGATCAGATAGTTTTAAAAAGCTTAGTACTAATTCAATGGCGTTTAAATTGCAGATAATGATTAGGAGAAATATATAAACAGAGGCTGTAAATAGGTTTCAGTGGGAAAAATAAGGAGTAAAGATGCCTTCTATACGGCCTCTGTACTCCTTATTTTTGATATAAAAGGCCTGCTCACTCCATTCCATACTCATATATTTTCTTTTACACGCGTTGTAATTGCGAGGTAGGCTTTCCGATTTCGCTTCTCTCGATTCTGAAAGACCTTCAAATTAAGACACTTTACATATTCCATTTCCCTCCTTATAGAAGGGAATATGGAATGCGTATATTATCTTTTATGCGAATGAGTCGAGGCCTTCAATAAGGCATTCTCTAGTAGTTAGATTCGAATAGTAATTGCATGAAAACAATTTCTAAGCAGGCCTTTAATAAGGTCTGAAGCAAGAAGGTCTTCTAAATTTTCATTACGGCACACAAAATCTCAAGGTATAAAAAGCCACTAAAATTATATTTATCTTTGGATTAAAAATCATTTAAGATGACAATCAATACCCCCTTCCTGATTTTTTTTTATATCAGTAGTTAAAATTTAAACTATAGAATAAAATGTTAAAATTTTTTGAATTTACAAAAATTCTTTATTGATTAAAATTTCTACCAAAAGTAAAAATATCTTCTATGTACATGCATATGTACCTATGTGTATACATACATGCATGTATATATACAGAAATATATAAATATGTATGTACATACATCTGGATCTGTGTCGTCACTTAGTTTTCATTACATTTTTATTACGAGCAACTTAGCTAATTTATAATGTTACCCCCCGGTTTTCCCCAATTAATTATAACACATTCTATCCTCATCAATTATTCTCCAACCTCTGGTAACCCTTTTCTTTGCTCTTCTTACTTTTATTAGTTTAATTATTGTAATCGCACAGAAAGAACGTGTAAGTCAATCGCGAATATTAAAATTAACTACATAAATATGTACATACGTATGCATTTATAAAGTAAAGTTTATGTAAAAAAGTGCATTATGTTGTTAAGAAGTGTTTAAAGTGTATAAAAGTGTGTATTGTCTAAATGTGTCAAAAATATTTCAGAAAAAGTGCAGAAACATCTAAGAAAAATTGCTTGATAAATGTGTCCGTATGTATGTAAGTACACATGTGCGTATGCATGTATGTATCGCCATATGCAAAACCAATAACATAATTTTAGCAACATTTGAAGCCGATTGCACTTGTTTGTTATTGTTGTTTTTAGAGTACTTCTCTTAACATCAGAGTAATGGTGGATTTTGCATTTAACAGTGTTGATTATGTATGTGCAATAGGGTTGGTAAATAAGTGGTAAGATACTATTTTTTAGTACAAGGTGACAGTGGTGGAATTAATAGTATTATAAAGTGTTATAAACATTATAATGGTATAAAATTATTCCCATTTCATAGCTTTGTAAAATATAAATACATACATATATATGAATGTATGTATGTAAGTAAGAAAATAGAAAATGATTAATTTAAAAATATTAGAAATATTGGGCCTGATTGTGTAAAGTGTGAGATTACATTTGTCGTGTCACTTTCATCTAATACAAAAATGCCATGGGAGTTTACGACAACACCTTACACAATCAGGCACATTTATTACAGCGGGCGATTCCAGTTTTGATAAATCTGTCGAAACTAGTTTTATCGTCGACATACTTGAGCTGGCGGAAATAAATTTGGGGTCAAATTACTGCAAACACGATAGGGTACGCTATCGTATCGAATAAAATTTCGTCCAGTATCGAACGGATACTTGATACGATACGATAGCTATCGCATGGAAATTTTAAAACGTGTACCAAGTTTGTTTTACATCGGTTGTTGAATCCACTAGACAGTTTGTATTAAATTTAGAGCTGGGTCCAACTCGTTCATTCGTTCATTTTTGCCACAAACCTATGATCAAACCCATTTAAATTACATGGCTTTGATCATAGGTTTGTGGCAAAAATGAACGAATGAACGAGTTGGACCCAGATCTAATTAAATTAAAGAGACATTTTGTGTTTCTTTAAACTAGTGCATCAACCGAAGTCGACTCGAAACCCGTAATAATATTTAAATTTTTTTTTGTAGAACAAATGTATGTAGTATTTTATTTTTTGCCAATGAAGGTTTTCAATGTATTATTCTATACAACTAAAGTTTTATTTTACTGTTTTAAGCTTTAAATACATATAAACTTTAATTTTTATGTAACTATCGGCCTATCGTATTGTTAATACGGTAGCCTCTTACCTGTCGTATGAATTTTTAAATATTAAATTACGATTTTTTTATAATACCATGTTCATACTTACGTGCTTAACGCCTCATTCGTGTTTAAAACCTTAAACATGACGATTTTGAGATGCTTTAGCATATATTTACATGTTTTCTTAAAAATCTCAAATGAACTGTTTAAGATTTAAACATTTCCTTAAACACGCAAATGGAGCATGTTCAGTCCGTTTTTTGATAACTCTGGCAACTTTGTCTTGTTGTTAAATGGCGGCACGTGAAAAATTATTTGCTAAACAAGGAATTAGTTTAAAAATATTCAATTATTTACAAAAAAATTTGTTGTTTGAAAATAATAAACCAATAAAAAGGCATAATTGGTCGTAATTTTTTACAAATACAATAATTTACTGACAAAACGTCAACCTTAAACATCTCAAATGTAATGTGTGTACATAAAACAAATAATTTAGTATTTCGTCATATGTTTTGATAATTTTATCTGGCAGCCCTGTCTATCATAAACACGTGCTTATAAGATTGAAGATTGCATGTTATAAAAATTTCGATGGCTATTTAGTTGAGTAATATTTTTTTTGCTTGTAAGAATTCTCCGCTATAAACTTGTACTTTTTTAATGGAAAAAATTATATTTTTTGCATTTGATGTCATTTTCGCATTACAAATAGTCAACTTGTCCAGAATACATATTTGTACAGACATTACTTAAAAAAATTTAATGTGTTTTGAGTAGGTTTTTTTTAGACAAGTTGATTGGACCTTGAAGTATCTTGTATTAATCCGTCGCTATGAATGATATTCACAATATGTTATGTTAATGTTTCATCCATTTAAGTATTTTCTCAATAGCATTCTTTGTTCGTATTCGTTTTTTTTAGAAAATTGATGCCCCCACTTTAACTGTATATAATTTAATAATTGAGTTACATATCGTCGGCTTAGAGTGTAACCTAATAATTCACTTCACTTCAGGAGAGACATAATACTGTTAACATTTTCCATACATACTCGTAGTTTAAGAAGTTAGCCCAATGCATTAAGTTTTTTCGACAAGTAGAGTTTCAAATTAAAATAAATATTTTAGCCAGTCGAACGTCATTGAAATGTAAAATTTTACAGAAAGTGGATTTAGCAGGTTTACACTCTAAGCCGACGATATGTTGTAGTAAATGATGAATTGAGCCATGCATAATAGTTGAATAATTAATATATGGCAAATTTTAGTTAAATATTATTTAAAAAAAAATTACATTTATAACGAAAAGCCTTTTCATGTCTGAATTTTGATATTGACATCTTCGCTGGCAACTCTGTACAAAGTTTGTTTGTATTCACTTTTTTTCATGCACAAAAATTGAACAAGTTTTTTGAGATGGGGCCCATCCATCAACATCAAATGGATGCACATAAACAGAAAGTATATTTATTTATTTAAAATTTTGTTTGTTTTTCTTTTTAGACATCTCTTCAACAAAAAAAATGCTCATGGACGGACGCTTCAAACAACCAGCAACAAACTCTTCTAAGAGCACTACACAAGTATTTATTATTGAACATTCAACATGTTAGTTTTGCGTTAAGTGCATTTTCGAATTATAAAAACTTTAATTATGTGACTTTATTTTATTTATGTATATAATGGGAAATTCATATGCAAATTTTGCTAATCATTTACTTTAAAGTTGTTAGAAGCTCCAGTTGGAGTGACGATCTTACAATTGTAAGATTCGTTAACTAAAATAAAATCAAAAAAGAGCTTATACGAAATTTTTGCCCTGGTATTTTGTTTAAGCTTATTCGTTTTTTAAATTGGAAATTGAAAATCTCTTTCCTTTGATACCCATATCATGGGGGGTGAATAAACAGCAGTTGTCTGCCAATTTAGGTCGCCCGCAATATTGTGTGGACCGATTTCCTTACTTGTTATCTTCTCGACATTCTCTTTTATTTGAACCACACACAATTGGTGTCGATAAAAATAGCACAAAATATGTATGTTCGAATTTCGAATAAGTGAAAAAACCTCATTTAAAATAATTTGTTGGAGAAAACAATTTGTAAAAATCTTTGCTCTTATTTGTAATACTTTAGGAGATATGTAGGGTATAAAAATTTATTTTGTTTGCCCGTTTTACCTTCCGAAAAAGTACCATATACTTGTCCGCCTATTTTTTTTAGCAGTATTTGTATGTTTTTGAAATTTTGAGCCTATCTAGTACTTTAGTTTCGGAGACATAAAGTTATCGATTTTACCCACTGTTGGCCCTATTTACCCGCTTCGTATTCTATGTTCCAAAAATCCGTTCTTAGTGTAATTTAAGCTCTCTTTGACTCCAAAGTCGAAGTCACTCCACACATGTTTCGCCAACCTTATGCGGGGCCCAACATTTATCTTGTTGTCCTAATTTTACTCCAAAATATGATAATGTTCGTTGTCTGTTCATGAGTTTCGAAAGAAAAGAAGATTTGATGTCTGCAATCCACATAATTTTTAACTTTTTCGAAAGGAAATTTAGAAACGGTTACGCAAGAATGCAGTGGATACATACACAAGCTAAGTGTCAAACTCAATATATAAAGTTATTGTAGCTACGCTATTTATGGCGCGATACAGGAGTTAGGACGTGATTTTCGTAACAAAAATAATCGACACTATTACAGTTATAAATTTATTTTTGTTTTGATTTCTTTGTACTTAAAAGCAGAGTACGAAAATAACCGAAAGAAATTGTTTGATTTTGTTTTGTGGCGTTCTTTGAAGCGACTGAAGCAAAGAGAAAACAAAAACAATGAGAACGATTGCTCAATTTGTTTTTGTTTTGTGTTTTCCATGAGCACATACCAAAGAACACAGCCGATCGGCTGTAAGCCGGCTAATAGCCGCCACCGGCCACAAACAATACATTAATTTAATCTTACGCCGATAGAAAAGAAAATAATGGGAAATTAATGGAAACGTTTTGAAATATTTGCGGCGAATTTTACATCATCATATAATATAATTTTATTGCATTGTTATCTAACACATGCAGTTTGTTTTTTATAACTAAGAAGTGAAGCTACAACCGGGTGTCCTAAGACACCTCTCTTCTTTTTTTTTAATATTTTTTTTCTGAATATTTTTGCAAAATGTTGTTCATATCTCCTTTTATTTATATTACAACCAAATATATACTGGTTCTAATTTCTGAATTAGGTAGATAAGATATCAAACCTAATTCCAAAAAAGATTTTTTTTACATGAAATTAAATTTATTGTGTAAAAAAGGAGATTCTATTTGATTTCACACTGCTTGATGCAGTCGAAAGTAAAACGAAAAAATTATTTGGAAGTGAATGTCAGGACACCAAAATATGCGGAAAAGATTCACTTTCACACGGTTGTTTTCCATATACATATACCAAAAGTGATCCGGGTTATTATTATAAAGTTGGCGAATTTTGCCATATATACGATCAATAATTATTTAATTACAATTATAATTCAATTATTGAAAATCTATTTAAAAATAAGAACATACAAATTAAATAAACCAAGGTAACACTAACACTAGATTGAGTGCAGTGATCTTTTTGAGTTAGTTTTCGACCACTTTTTCGCACATTTCTGGCGGTGTCTCCACAATAGCTTGACAAATGTTGGTTTTTAAAAATTAATCCGCGTCTAATGGCGTCAAGTGGCATCATCTTCAAATTACACGTTCTGGAAACTTGCCATGCAATAAAGCTTAAATCAGTCATGCTGTGAGGCTCGTGGCACCACATATCCTCCACATCATAATCTTCAATTGCACTCCCGAAAAAGTCGGTTATCATAGGGCCATGTCGCTCTTATTTGACGGTATCGGTTCTTCACTAACAGAAGCAACATTTTCAGCGGTGCGCACATTCCGATCATGTACAAGCCTGATCATATCTTTAGCGATTCTCTCTTTAAATTTCACATAATCACCCCGTAATGCTCGAAAAGTGACCACATTTATAGTTTCAATTATTTTACGCATTCTTCGGTTGTTAATCGACTCATATTCGTAAACGGCAAATCTTTCACTAAATAAATGACACTTCTAATGACAGACTTTTAACAGCTGACAGCCTTGCCAGGCCGGTGGTTTTGAAACTACTAAATGGATGACTTTGTATAACATAATTGCTGAGCATTGTCCTTAATAAAACTTTAATTTGAACTTATTTCACTTTATGCAATTATTCTACTTCTTTTTTATTATTAGAAAGTATAGTACAAATTCATTTATTAGCTTATAACGAAAACTTTTAGCATCAACTAAAGTCGCTCATTGCCATTGTAAACTTTTTTTCTTCTTCTCATATTTATTTATTATTTTTGATTAGGGTTTGCCAAAAACCGTGGAAATGAAAAAACCGCGGTTTCCGGTTTTAAGCTATTAAAACCGGTCGGTTTCGGTTCGGTTTCGGTTTTGAAAGTATGTACGTATATAAAGAGGTGTGTATGTAAAAATAATTAGTTTCTCTTATTTGTATTCAATTCAGGTACTTTTATTAGAAAAGGAACATTTGGTAATAAGTAATAATAAAAATAAAATAAATAAAAAGTTTAAGAATAAAAAATTGTATTTAATTATCCAAGTAATAAAATTTCAGAAAAGTTAAAGCATTCAATGTAGAGTCGTTTAAACGAGATATTATTTTTGTGCAGAAGTTACCAGCGACAGAAAACACTCTTTCGCTTTCAGTTAAAGAAGGTTTTATTGTTTTTATTGCCTTGTCAAGCAATAATATGTTATTTGTTTTGTTGTTCGTTTTTTTATAAAGTATAAATTCTTGTCGAAGAACATTAAAATTATCGCCTTTTTGCTTTACATCTGTTAGAGCTTTTTTGATAGCAGATTCTAATTCTTCCTGCAAAGAATTGTTGTTGTTTTCTTCATTATCGGAGTCTAATTGATAATCACTGTTGGGATACAAACACTTTAATAATTTGGTTGCAAAATTAATAACATCCGCATTTGGGGTAAATATTGGATTTAAAATATACTTTGCCAAGTCAACAATATTTCTATTTTTTCGTTGGTTCATTCTTTTTTTTAATAGATATCAGCAACTTTTGACTTATATCTGTATTTAAATTATCTAATTTTTGGTATAGAAATTGTAGAGCACCTTCAGCTTGAATAATATTAGCATCTGAACGACAAATGGCCTCAACAGTCATTTTTATTAACAGCAATAATTCTTTAAAGGAATTTAAAAACTCAAAGTTTACAGCATCAAATAAATGTAAGGCCGACAATTCGTGTAAACTCTTTTCAATACATTCTTTTAACAGCAATAATCTTTCAAGCATTGGAACTATTGAATTCCATCTAGTTGGGGAATCTAGTAGTAAACTGAGCTCGTGACCGTGCAATTTTTTAACGCTTGTTTGTAAAATGTTGTTGCGAACTGAAGAGTTTTTAAAATAACGAACTATTTTTCTTACGTCTTCTAGATTAAAATTTAAACAAGCTATAATTTTTTGTCCAATTCGTGATACATCTTCTTCCTCATCTTCATCGAAATTGTCCTCACTTTCATCAATTTCATGTTCATCCATTTCTGGGTTATAGCTCCTTTTTTCATAAACCACGTCCATCACCGCAAGATGTATGCCGTGGGCCAAACACAATTGAAGCTCTGTTGGATTTTCTAATCCAAATTTAAGGTTAACTGCTGCTCCATCTGCAGTACATGCCACAATATCTGAATCCAATGAAATTTGAAATTCAAGCAACTTTTCCCGTACAAGTTCTTGAGTTTTTCCAGAATTACATGTTCCAAAAATACGGCTAAGCCCTAGGTTATAAAATTTTCCATTGGAGTTGTGTATATTTACGTTCATATATCGTCTACCTCTAGCACTAGTCCATTCATCCATTGTTAAGCTGAATTTTTCACCTGCGGATTTCTCATCCTTCAATCGATTTATTATTAAACTTCTTTCGCTTTCAAAATCCTTTAATATTCAATTCTTTACATGGGTTTCATTTTTAGGAAGAGAAAAACCTTTAACAGAAATCGATTCTCTTATGAATTTAGATTGTGTTATGCTTCTAATTGAGAGTCCATCCACTGTTGCAAGCTTTGATACAATAATTTCTAAGGATTGCTTTTTTACGAAAGCGTTCATTAATTCTGTTCCACGTTGTAAAGGTTAACCATTAGTTTTCCCTTTTTCAGCGACAATAGCATGTACCACTCTTAAGTGATTTGTCATGGAACTTGTAGACCCTTTTAAGTATTTAAGGGCTTTCATACAAATTTGACATACTGTTGTATTTTTCTGGTGCTCTGATAATTTGAAATGTCTCCAAACACCAGACCTTAGCTCCGACATTTCTAAAATAACGTTAGCATTATTAATTAAAAAATATGCGTTTACGATTGATTTTTACCTTTTAAACTTTAATGTATTTATGTACGTGCAAATTTTATATTTAAGCAAGAAACAGAAAATTTTCACTTTAGCATTTAATAATACGGTCAAAAGCAGCCGACAGGTTTACAGCCGATGCTAAGGCCTCGGCCGCCGCCGCCGCCGGCTAATTTATAATCGGCTAAATATTTAGCCCGATTTATCCGACTTATTTGTTAGTTTCTGTATTGTATATATCTCTACGACTTTATCTTCAAAAAAAAAAAATTTCTGAGACATTATTTTTGGGGCTTTTTTTTGTAACATATTCACTTAAAATATCATTGCTTTGAATTACTAGATGACGTTCCTTTGACTGGCAAGAGCGGTGATGAAGGTTTGTTTATGTGAATTGTTGACATTAACCAACTGTTACCAGCCGCCGCCATGTATGTATTTGGACAACCGCCGCCGCCACCGTCGACAAATCAGAATCGAGTTTGTTCTCTGGTCAAACGTTTGTTTACGAACAAGTGCAATAAAAGAGAAATGCAAAACAATTACAAGGTGGTTCGCTTTAGTATGTCTGTTATTTTAAATTTTAAATGTTTTTGAAACAACCTGTCATTGTCACAAAATGCTTAGTAATGTATAAAAGTTTTCAATGTAAAGTACATTTGCTGTATTTTTAAACAAAATAATGCTAAAGTAAAACTTAAAAACCGAGGTTTTTTTCGGTTTCGGTTTCGGTTTTTATGGGTTAAAAACTGCGGTTTCGGTTTCGGTTAAAACCGAAAGGCAATCCCTATTTTTGATGTTGTTGCTGTTGCACAAGTATCATTGTTGTTGGACTCTTAATATGATTTGTTGTTTGATCTGTTATCCAATGCTTTGGCAAAACAACTACATAGTTAATCACTCTGAAGTATGGATACTTTAGATGATTATTATTTTCTATTTTTTTTGTTCTCTTATCCTATTCCTATTGTATTAAGGACATTAGCAAAAACATAAAGAAGGACATACATACATACATAATAAAATGAGGGGAAGAAGTTATTAAGTATATTGATGTACAACTTGTCTAGGTTACCCTTATTTTGGAACCACCTTAGCCAACATATTAGTAAGAAATATTTGACCACTTGAAAACAAAAAATGTATCACACTTCCTTAGATGCTGTTGTTGTTGTTATTTTTGTAATTTTATGACCTGTAAGCTATTAAACTAACACTCTTGGCAGGGCTTAATGGTCAAAAGAAACTTTAGTTTTTTTTCTCCATCATTGATTGTTGATTGTTGTTTGTGTTGGTTTAGAAGTTTATTTCTTTGTAATTTTTCTTTTTATTTTGTTACAAATAATCTGCTCTTGATGGTTTCAATGATGTATGCTTGATTTGAATTCTGGCTCTGGGTGTTTTAACGTCGATTATAATTATTTCTTGTAATGCTTTATAGGCAGCTAAGTAAGTATTTTTGGCTAAACAAGGGAAGCATGTTACACATTAAAGGTTGTACCCAATGACCAATGACTGACGTTTTGACAAAGTTTCTTAAGCATTTAAGTACTTTAACTGTATATAATAATATTATTATCATTATTGTACCTAAAAACCCAGGATACATGCAACATCTTAATCTTGAAATTCAAACTTCGAAAAGAAAATTTTTAATTTCAATTGAACAAATTTAAAAGTAGAATTCAAAATCAGCGTTTGGTAGACATTTTTTTTGCTATATATCTTTTTTTCTGATAAGTCACAGGAAAAATAAAAAAAAACAAATTTCAATTCTCAATCAATTGAAAATATTTGCTAGAATATCGAGATAAGGTACATACGAGTACATAGAAGTAATGAGATATTACTAGAACCCATAAGCCAATGCAATATTTTCTTATCATTTCACCCATATGCCTTCAAACCTCTGATAGGAAATGTGTTGGTGCTTCCTTTACTTTCATAAATACCAATACACTTTTTACACGTTGCACATTATGTAATTTGATCTACTTTTTAGGCCAAAATTAATTTCAGCCAAAGTTTTGGACCGATATGGCTGAAGCTGAAATTTGGAATTTAAGAATTTTTCATGGTTTTCGTAATATTGAAAATTTTCAGGGTTGACACCATATGAAAAAAAAGTTATAAAACTAAATATCTCGCAAACGAACGGATAAATTTTTTGAAATTTTGAACAATGAAAGTACGCAAGGGGGCTAACAAAATGACGCATAAGCCATGTAGACAAAATCTTTCTTGGAAAAGTCGTAAATGTTTCTGTATGCCTGGTGCCACCTTAACAATAAATTTTTACAAACAGGTTATAACTTTTGCTTCAACGAAGCCAAATCTTTTTTTCAAACATTATTTAAATCAATTTCGCTGATAATAAAATTGTAACCAGAATCAGGAAACATTAAAACGTTCACTATATTTCAAGCTAAAGCGGTCTGAAGGGAAATGATATAAATAAACAACCCAAACGAAAAATAAAGAAAAGAAGAGAGGTGTCTTAGGACACCCGGTTATAGCTCTGCTGCTTAGTTATATAAAACAAATTTCATGTGTGAAATAACAATGCAATAAGATTATATAATATGATGATGTAAAACTCTCTGTAAATATTTCAAAACCTTTTCATTTGTTTCCCATTATTTTCTTTTCTAGCGGCGTACGATTAAATTAATGTATTGTTTGTGGCCGGTGGCGGCTGTTAGCCGGCTTATAGCCAATCGGCTGTGTTCTCTGTGCAAAAACAAGACAAAAACAAATTGAGCAATCGTTCTCATTGTTTTTGTTTCACTCACTTCAAAGAATGAAACAAAATAATATCGTTTATTTTCGTACTCTTCTTATAAGTGCAAAGAAATCAAACCAAAAATAAATTTATAACTGTAATAGTGTTGATTATTGTTGTTACGAAAATCACGTCCTAACCCCTGTATCGCGCAATTAATAGCATAGCTATAAAAAAAATAATCGGAATTATTTTCCTAACACTTCATCAAGGTGAAACACGGCAATCCACGGTCAACATTATCAAAAGCTTATGTGAAGTTCATATTTATGGAACAAGTTATTTATTTGAGGTTAAGTTAAAATGATACGTTTTGTTAACAAAAGCTATCGGTTTTATTACGAGTTTTTCGATTCGACTTCGAAAAATATCGCATGCTTTTTTAATCTAGTACAGCAGTCGAATCGAAAAATTCCAACCATAATATGGCCCAATAACGTCCACCAAGATATTTTGGTTATTTTATTACTCACTATCCCCTCTTCTCACCATATCGAGCTATAACCGCCAAAAAAGCTTAACCGACACATAATTTGGACTTGGTTTTTGTTTTAACGAAAATCGATTATTTACGATAGCAATCAAGTTTGAAAATTATGTCGCCTATGCTCTTTTGGCGGTTATGGGATGATATAATGTATGATTTTTTTCTTCTTACTAACTGATAAAAAGCGTTTTAATTTATATCAAAATTACACATTTTATTGCTTCGCTGAACACGTTGCTTGCAAATATCAATTTCGACTGCCGATAAATTGGCTGATATTTGTTTTTCACAAAAACCAAATATGCAGTTAATTGCTTTGATATAATTCTTAATAGAACTTCATTAACAAACAGATTATTACTGTTAGTGCAAAAAAAAATATTTTTTTGCCAAAATTTCGGGTCAAATTACCTACTGTGCGTTGCGTAAATAAAATATTCTAAAAAAAGTAAAAACTTCATATACTCGTATGTAGGTTGCTTTTACGCCCAGTTCTTTCAGTTTGAAGTTATAGCATTTACCATCGAATAATGTACGAGTAGTAATATTGTTCGATATCGAACGCTTTAACCTCCGTGATCGAATCAGCTGAGATAAAAAAATAATAAATTGTATTCACAAACGAATGTTGTTTATATATTATAGACGAATCTTGTTAATTTATAAACAATACTGTGGTCGATTTGAAAAGTTCATTAACAAATCTCAACAAATTAACAAAACTTAAGTGTCTGTTTCTAATGTCAAAATAATAGGGGCCAAATCGTCGCATTAGTGATCGAATGACTTTAATCGAAATTTTGCTTCTTTTGAGCTCGCCCTATTCGATATCTAATAGTTTCTATCGAAATTTGAGATTATGACATTCGATAACGAGCACTAATAATCCCAAATGATTATGCATAAGTAAGTTCAACAAATGTTTAACTTAATTGTAAAAATTCCCAAAAAAAGTTAATTTGAGAAATAAGTAGATTTTTCGAGAAAATAATAAGAAATGTAAGTAAATGTCCATGGTCGCAAGTAGAAAGGCACTAACTCGTATTTTTTTCGAAATTGAGTTTTTCATTTCACACAAATTTGCTTAAATAGAGGCATTTAATTTCTTTGTTTAAATCTTATAGGAATCATATATTTTTATTCTACTACACTGCAAACAAATCTTTTACATTTTCAAAGAAATTTCGATTCGAACGCTATCGAATGCCGTAATCTGGGTATTCGATACAAAAGGCCATTCGATTACGAATGCGACGAATTGGCCACCACTTTTTATTTAATGCATATGAAAGTGTAAACGAAAAAAAAACAATTTAAAATTTTTTTTTCTGGCTGTTCCGGCTAATCTCCGAAATGCTGGACCGATTTTGACGGGACTTTTAATGACAGAAAACTGATGTTAGTTATAGAGCGTAACTTGTGTTATTATACTATACCTAGACAACTAAAATAATGGAAATTTGAAAATTGGTGGTATAGGAGGGGGAGTAAAGGTACAATAAAAATTTAGTGATCCTATATCTGTATAACTGCATTAGGTAGAATCATCAAATTTGCTATAAATTTCTTTCGAAATAATGTGCATACGAGTGCGGTTCGGAAACTTCTTAGCCTAACACAAAAAGCGCGATATAAACAGAAAAAGTTAAGTGTTTTGGAAACTTCCATCTGTGCTATGAACACATGTTAAATTTTGTTGCGATCTGGCAATTCCTTCATATAGAAACAGGTGTTCACAAAAGACGCATCCGCGATTTTTTTACAATGGAAAAATTAGAAATGCGTGGTGTCATTAAATATTTACATAAAAAAGGTTTATCGGGACAAGAAATTCATAATGATATGGTGAATGTGTTAGGTGAAAGTGCTCCTTCATATGCAACAGTAAAAAATTGGGTTGCTGAATTTAAACGTGGTCGTACAAGCATTGAAGATGAACCACGTAGTGGACGTCCAAAAACAGCAACAACAACAGAAATTGTAGCCAAAGTGCATAATATGGTATTAAATGATCGACGAATAAAAGTGCGTGAAATAGCTAATATCATGGGCATCTCAAATGATCGAGTCCATTTAATTTTGCATGAAGAACTACAGATGAAAAAGCTTTCTGCAAGATGGGTGCCGCATTTGTTAAAAGTCGACCAAAAACGCATAAGAATGAACATTTCTCAAGCTTGTTTGGATCGTTTAAGCGAAATAAAATGGATTTTAAGCGTCGTTTCATAACTGTTGATGAGACATGGATCCACCACTATACGCCAGAGACAAAATAACAATCCAAACAATGGACTGAAGCTGGAGGAAGTGCCCCAAAGAAGGCAAAAACAATTCAATCGGCTGGTAAGGTTATGGCAACGGTTTTTTGGGACTTCAAAGGTATTTTATTGATTGACTATCTGCAAAAGGGTAAAACAATAAATTCAGAGTACTATTGCAACCTTTTGGATCAATTAAATGTACAAATTCGAGAAAAACGTCCTGGCTTACAACACAAAAAAATTATTTTTCATCAAGACAACGCACCAGCGTACAAGAGTGTTTTAACAATGGCTAAAATCAACGAATTAAAGTACGAGTTGCTTGACCACCCACCTTATTCTACTGATTTAGCTCCCAGTGACTTTTACCTGTTTCCAAATCTAAAAAAATTTCTTGCTGGCAAGCGTTTTACCTCAAATGAAGATGCAATTACAGTTTTAAACCACTATTTTGAAGACCTTGAGGAAAACTATTTTAATCAAGGGATAGAATTGCTAGAAAAGCGTTAGACTAAGTGCATTGAAGTTTCAGGAGATTATATTGAAAAATAAAAATATTTTTGAAAAGCTAACTATTCTCTTTCATTGATAGGCTAAGGAGTTTCTGAACCGCCCTCGTAGTCAAGCAAAAAACTACCGGGATATAAGATATCCCTCATACAAAAGAAATTATATAGTTATCCTCTATCTGGTGAGCTGGAAAGCTACAGTCCTCAAATTTAGTGTAGATTGCTTTCGAAATTATGTGCATAATTAAAAAAGAAAACTGGCGTGTTTTGAGGGGGAATAAAGGTACTCCTCATACAAAAAAAAAAAAATAGTCGCCCTATATCTGCAGAGCTGGAATGTCTCAAAATTTATGTATGACCAGTCCCAAAATTTAATGTATGTATGGCTGTAATAAGGCTGGGGGACTTGGACTATGGGGAAGGATACTCCTAAAATATGAAAAACTACTAACTAACCCATATCTGGAGAGCTACATTTGTTATTAAATTTGTTGTTGTGTGCTACTTTAAGAACAAAGTGAATATTTGGGTTAAAACTAATTCAATGGGAGTGGGGATAGGGATACTTCCCATATTAAGTATTAATTAATTATCGTATATATGGCAAACTATTTTAGCAAGTCTTAAAATTTTGTAGGTGTTAATTTTAAAACAAATTGCGTATTCTAAATAAAAACCTGGCGGAATAGAATCAATCATCTATATACATAAATAATTATAGTAAAGAACAACCGACTACAAAACATGCGAATGTGCAGACGCTCAGTCGGACAGACAGACGGACATTTAGCCTGTTATTTTAAAAAACGGAATCAATTCAATTCAAATAAAGCAACATTTTTCAAATCACATAATAAATAGTGGAGTTCGGAAGGAACAAACAGATATAAAAAAATAATAATTTTGCCAAAAAAAACTGACTTCAATGCAAAGATCTGATAGAACATTTTCGAAAAAATGTATGGGACATAAAATTAAATTTTAATGGGCGTGACTTGGCCCATTTTTTCAAATGGAAATGGAAATGGAATGTCTATTTTTGAGCTCAAGGTGTGTGGTAAGTTTCGTAAAAATCGGTTAAGTAGAACCACGTAAAATATAATAATAGGTTTTAATGGGTGTAGAGCCGCCCATTTTTTCAACTTCAAAATTGTGTAATTGTAAGAACCAAAGGTGTTTGCTAAATTTCGCAGCAATAAAATAAGTAAAATATCATAAAATCATATAAAAAAAATTGTGGGCGTGGGAAGCTATACCCTCTCAGACAATAAAAAATGTTTACAATCGGTCTAATATGAACCGAGTTATGAAGTAACACCGCAAACAAAAATAGAGACGATTGGATAACCTCCTCGTTTTTTTCAAGTCGTTTAAAAATACTAAATAATTAATAAAAGTCAGTGATGAGATGAAAAGAAAAATTAAATTCTTTCTCTACTACTCTGTTTACATACTCGTATCTTGATGTTCATCTTCATCAGGGATGAAAGATAAAATTATAAAAAAAATCGTCGATATCCTGATCAATTATAAAACAAGACGTCACTTAATGCTTGAAAATCGGTAAAATTCAGAAATGTATTATGACCTCGAACAGCCCTATATTGGCCAAAAGTTTTACTACTAACATAAGCTTAATAGCAACAAAAAAAAAACTTTTAAACATTCTGAATTAATTTTTTTCACTCTGTATCTCTTTGGGTTTTAACCCCGAAATTATTGACAGCCTGGCCCACAATGTCGACAGAAAACGTTCGCTCGATTACTTGTATTGGAAACAAAAACAGCATTTTCTTATATTTTTGTCGTTTTCAATACAAGTTGTCGATCGAACGTTTTTTTGAGGACATCGAGGGCCAGGCACAAATGAATTTAAAGATATACAAAAGACTATATTAAGAAAAATATATTAAAATTATTACTTTTGTTTGTTTATGCCTCTTGAAAATGTGTCTAAGAGCAATAATAAAAATAAAAATTTAAAAGGCATAACTTGTCAATTTAATTCACAGCACGATTAAAATTTAAAACAAAAATAACAGACAAAAAAAGTTTATGCAATAAAAGAAGAAAAAAAACACATTCCCTACATTGATGATGAGGCAAACAGACAGCCAAACACATTTGCGATTATATGTTCAACTTTGTATAGATTTAGATTTTTTTTTGTAAATAATTTAGAAAAATAAATCTATTTTTTCCTCCAAAACCCGTTCATATGTATTTTACTTTTTAAATAAATGTCGTTAAAAGTCACAAATGCTAAAATAATATTTAATATAAAATTATTGATTAATAAACAGCAATTTGAAGGAATAAATGTAATAGAAAAATAAAATGAATAAAACGTGCGCTGGCGTATACAATTAAATATCAACATCATTTATTTGACTTTATATCATAAAAAAAGATTTATTACATTATTTTTATTTTGGTATTAAATAATCTGTTAAAGGGCATGAAAATTAACACTTTCAGAAGCGACATTTTAAAGTTATGACTTCTAGTCGCTTGCAATATGATATGTTCGATACACACATACACACAGAAAAAAATACCCATGTAAAATCAATATGCAAAAATTTTGATTTGAAATCATATTTAATCATGTTGAATTAAAGTTTAAATCATGATGGTACATATTTGGTGTGTATCTAAAAAGTACTTAAGCTTGTTGTGGCTGCAGCAGTAAGAGCATTGACTGATGCCTGTTCCAATTTACACACGTTAAAGTTAAAGAATTAATAAAATACAATGACTACATTAAATTAAATTCATGTTGTTTTATTTTGCAATAACTTTGTTTCAATATGGTTCCTTGTGCTACTTCAGTATCGAACTTAAGTTGAAATAACTTTAATTCAACATGATTCTTCATTTGTATTTAACATGAAATACTTATTTCCAAAGGATTTTTTTAAGATTCCTGGAAATTATATGAAGAAGCAAAATCATTGCCGAAAAATTTTTCGGTGTATACACGTGCATACTTATTTCGGGTCATATTTCCCCTTGGTGTTTTTCCTCTTCGACGACGACATCTTTTTTATACATATGGATGAAAAATTATTTCACCATTTTTTCTTTAATATATTACCGAAATAGCGTATTCGAAATGCGCCTAATATTTTATTTGGATTTGGACTGCCAATTCGGTTTATTTTTAACCGACTGCAGAAAAGGAGGAGGTTGCCAATTCGTCTCAATTTTTTTTTATTTTTTTGGCAGTGTTACTTCATAACTCATGTCATAACTCGGTTCATAATAGACCGATTGTAATTTTTTTCCCATTGGTCCAATTGCAAAAAGAAATGGGCGGGAACGCGTCCACAATTTTTTTTTAGTTGATTTTATGATATTCTACTTATTTGATTGCTGCGAAACCTAGCAAACACCTTTGGTTCTTGTAATTACACAATTTTAAAGCTAAAAAAATGGGCTGAGTCGCGCCCATTAAAATTTATTATTATATTTCACGCGGTTCTACTAAACCCATTTTAACAAAACTTACCACACACCTGGGGCTCTAAAATAGACACAATCTTTTATATAAAAAATAAGCGGATTCACGCCCATTGAAATTTTATATTTTAATTTAAGTGGTTCTACTTTACCGATTTTTACCAAACTTAACACGAACCCATTAAAATTTAGTATTTGATTTTAAGTGGTTCTACTGCATCGATTTTTACAAAACTTAACACAAAATCTTGCATTTAAAAAATGGGCGGATGCATGCCCATTAAAATTTAATTTGATATCGCATAAATTTTTTTCGAAAATGTTCTATCAGATCTTCACATTGAAGCCGGTTTCTTTTGGCAGGATTATTTTATGTGTGAAACCTTATATGTCCATCATTTGTAGAGCGATTTAATTTTTTTTTTTTTTGACTAAAGTTACTGCGTTCCCATTTTTAATCACATTGTCAAAAAAGTGGGCGGTATCGTGCCCCATAATTTTTTTAAATGTTGATTTTATGTAGTTTTAACTATTCGATTATCGCGAAACCTTCTTTGCAAACACCTTGGCCTTTTTTTACTCTCAGAAAATTGTGATTAAAAAATTGGGCGGGCCAATTTTCATTAAAAAGTAGTATCATATGACAGCTGGCTCTACTCTACCGATTCTTGCGAAATGTGGTAGAAAGCATGAGCACTGAAAGTGACACGATTTAATATTTAGTAAAGTGGGATGGAACCACGCCTATTGAAATTTATATTTATACAGGGTGTCCGCCGGGAAGGTATACTACTTCATCTTGTTTATAATTTTTGATTAAGTTGGAATATGTACGGCGGCGTAAATAGTCTTGTGGAAGAAGCTCTTGTGTCAACTGAATCTTATATGGAAACAAATAAGCAAAATTGTGGCCAAAGTTGTTCTTTGGAGACCAAACTCCTGAGCACGGCGTCGAATTGAGGTATATGGATTCTTTTGAACATTTTCTTGAGCAGCAGTAATGTTTTCAGCCGATCTTGCAGTACGTTGTGGTCCATGCTTGCGCCTATCACCCACAGGCCCTCTTTCTTCGAAATCATTCACTACACGATAAATATTGGCTTTTTTTGACACGTTGTTTCTTCCAAAAATTTCACGTAACTTTCGCATCGTCACAGTAATCGATGATTGATTTTGATGAAATGTTTTAACGATGTTTTAACAACATGTTTCCATAATAAATTAGCTACGTGTCTACTTCACGACTGCCAAATAAAGGGTCCGCCATCTAACGTTTTTTTTCAACTAGTGCTTATTTCGTGAATGGTAACACTTAGCTCATGTCTGATTTGACAGATAATTAGTTTTATCCTTCCGCTGAACGAATATGGTTGTGTATACGCTTGAACAACGCTGGGAAATATTGCGACATTAATTGGAAAAATTTTGCCAAAAAAATCATCTTTTCAGATGAAGCTCATTTTGATCTGGAGCACAGAAAACCCGCACGCATACATTGAAAAGCCGACGCACCCAAAACGAGTCACTGTTTGGTGCGGATTTTGGTCCAGAGGCATAATTGGGCCATTTTTTTTCGAAAATGAGCAAGGAGTGGCCGTTACAGTCAATGGCGATCGTTATCGGGCCATATTGAACGAATTTTTGTTCACAAAAATTGAAGAGGAGGAAATTGGCAACATTTGGTTTCAACAGGACGGCGCTACGTGCCACATAGCCGAAGCTACACTCGATGTTTTGCGCCCTGTTTTTGAAGATCGCATTATCAGCCGCAGAGCTGATGTTGTTTGGCCACCTCGGAGCTGCGATTTGACACCGTTGGGCTATTATTTGTGGGGTGCCGTCAAAGACAAGTGTTACGCCGACAAGCCAAGGACAGTATTCGTGAAGCCATTGGTGAAATACAGCTGCACACAATCGATAATGTGCTTAAAAATTGGACCGATCGTGTAGGCTACTGCATGGCCAGCCGAGGCAGCCATTTGAATGAAATTATTTTTCATTATTAACCGGAAGGATTGTACTTTCAAATAAAAAAAGAAATTTGAGAAAATATTCAGTAATTTTTTTTTATAGCATTTTCAAAAAAAAGTTATCTGGCGGACCCTTTATAAACTGTCAAGACTAATGTTTAAAAAAATGGCGGCAAAACAAAGTAGTATACCTTCCCGGCGGAAGGTATACTTGTATATTTATTCCTTCGATTTCCAAGAATTCCAGCAAGCACTTTAAGCTCTTGGAATGACATAATAATATGCTTAAAAAATTGGGCCCATTGAAACTTAGTAAATATTATAAATTATTTTTACAAAACTTGACGCACATATTAAGCTCTGAAAGGTAAGCGATCTTGAACTTAAAAAAAAAAGCAAGGCCACTGATGTTCGCAAAAGTGGGAGTAACCACATCCTCTAAAATTTGAAAGTAGCACCTTGAAATGAAAATGGCTAAAAATGAAACCTTGAAAAAAATGTTACCGATTTTAAAGTTAAAAATAATTTAAAGCCAGTTAAGTAAAACATTTTCATATGTGTTACCTAAAGTGTTCTTCGAAATCCATGACAATAATATTGGTAACTAAATGCCTAAATATGTAAATATAAACTTGCTACAATGCTTCGCACCGACTTCAAATAGCTCTATAGGTAACACATATAAAAATATAAATTATTTATAAATTATAAAATATAAATTATTTTAAATATTTTAGTGTTAATTTTTGATATCAATTTAATTTCTTTTATAGTATATGTATACATACATGTATGTACATATGTACGTATACTTTTTTCTCTTGAATTTTCAAATCTCTGCTACAAAGATTCTTTTTTTCCAACATAATTTACAATTTTAACGATTTTATTTATAAGAAACTTTTTTGGTCAAAACAAGATTTTTCATTATGACAAGATTTTGTTCTGTAGCTCGTATTTTTTTCAATCTTTTATTTTTTATGGGTTAAGTGAGTGCAAATAAACAAATGCTGATCATCAAAGCGGCAAAGTGAGAATTTTTTGTTCGTTTTTTTTTTGGTCAGGTTTGTTAGACTTGCTTCATTAAATGGGTTTGTTTTGTTTTTTATAAAAAAAAAACATAAAGAAAAACATAAAAAACAACTTCCCCTAAAAGTATCTCGGTATCTGTTGTTGTAGTCGTATGTAGGTGTTAATGTCGCGTGTGGAATACTGATGATGTGTTTCATTTGGACATTTTCATGTTCTCTATTTAAATCGTATGATTTGTTTAATATATTTTTTACTTTATTTCATTTTGTATGGAAGTGCGTAAAAAAGCTTGACAATGGCACTTTAATTATATTGCGTATTTTATTTTAATCATTATTATCATTATAATTTAAACACTCACAAACAAACATTAAGGGTTACAAAATTCAAATCGCAAAACAACAACTTGATTTTCCATTAAAAAAAAAATTAAATTAAATTTAAATGGGCATACAAATCTTTTTTGTGCATAGACATACAGACACAAAAAAAAAGAAACAATTAATAGCAATAAGCTAAATAATACAATAGATAGTAGTTTTTAATTAACTTGCTATTAGAGATGAAAGCGTGAGCACACACGCCCGATCACAAGTAATAAAAAATAATGCTTGCAAGAAATTGTTTTACTTAAATTTTTTATTGACAAAGATAATTTTTCACGAGCGTGAGGTCTCACCTAGATGAATTACTCACGCCAGCATACATCAAGCTATAATGACATTCACGTCAAGTCTTGCAACTTTACAAATTGTATACTTAATTGCATTTTCTGACATAAAGCAATAAATTTTGTTTAGTTGGCTTTAAAGTTAAATACAATATACATACATATATTTCTTGATTGTTAAAAGTTTTTGTGAAAATCTCAAAACTTAGCTAATTAATTCTGAAATTAGTTTAATAATAATATCACATCTTCAATTGTACAATATGTCAAGAAACATCAATTTGGGATTCTAAAAATATACACATTTGAGCTTTAGGTCTCTTGAGAATAACAAAATTTTTCGTTGTCCCAAAATCGAATTTGAATCTTATTTCAAAACTTATGTATTTTGGCAAAAAGACAGGTTCACTTCTTCTTCACTGTGACGCTCCATGCCGTTTCATTGTTTCTTTGAGATGCAAATCGAAAAATAAAATAATGAAACAAATAAACAGAGCATAATCAAAGAAAATTATAAAAATAACTGGTGAAGTTGACAAAAACGATATTGTCAGATCTGGCAATATACTGGCAATAAAAATTGCCAGCGCAGGGTGGAAGACAGTTGATACGATTGTATTAAATTTGTTAGAAAAGCTTGCAATTTATTGCCAGACGATTGATTGTCTCACAACAAATTTATCTAACGAGAATGTAGAATGTGAAAACATAAATTATTACGGACCATAGAGAAGCAATTGGCATGAATTGGCGGCATTATTTTATGATATTGTTTTTCTTGCCTTTGACTTTGCACATCTGACAATAATAAAATGTCTGACAAATATCTCACAATATTTTGACATGGCAATGAGATGCATGAATCAGTAAAATAATAATTTGGTAATTTTACTGCTAAAAAAACCAATTATTAATTTGATTGCACTCAGTCAAAAACACTTGTGTGGCAACACTGTATTTTTGTGAAAGCAATGAATAGTTGTTGTTATTTTTTTTACATTTAATTTCATTGAATACTTCGACCTGAAAAAAGGTCAGCCAATGTAAATACTTTAGGCAATTTGGTACATTTTTTTGCCAAAATTCAAATTTCGCATTTAAGAAAATCCAGTATTTTTTGTTGTAATAGTATAAAACTGATTTTTTTTAGAAAATGTGAATTTAAAAGTTAATAAAGAAGTTATTGAAACTTGGAACACTAGGAGAATTAGGGTTAATATGTCGTCAGCCCATTATTGGTTTGGCGCATATGCCAAAAAGTCGGAATGTAGAAAAATGACAAAGAAGGTTTACATGAAGTTTTCTCAAAGTATAGCCGATACAATTTTTTGTATTTTCACCATTGCTTCCGACAAATGTTTGAAAGAAATGTGTAAATTTTAGTGAACTTTGATGAATAAAATTAGAATTTAATATTACTTTATTGTAAAATTAAAAATGCGTTTTGTGCCGCATACAACACTTTTCTTAATTTATTTTCAAAAAGTAGCTTTTTGTGCTCCATACGTATACTTTACTGCTGAGAATTGAGAATTTTGTTGTTTTGTTTATTTTTATTGCTGTCTAGAGAAATAAGTCGATCGTTTAACGCTTACCGCCGTAATATTTTTAACTATCGATCAGCTTACACACCTGAACAAGAAAAACAAGTAATTGAAGTGTGTTTAATATAAAGAATGAAAGTAAATAATTTCTGTTATACTCAAACTTGCATAATTAAGGTTTCTTTTATTTTATTTTAGTTTTTAATAAGTTTATATTAAAACATTTGATTGGCGGCTGCGTCTGTGTGATGATGTATTTGCTTAACAGTCGCCGTTGAATTTTTCTTACGGCACCTTCTTTTTTTATTACTCATTTCTTATAAAAATGAAGCAAAACAAGAGTTAACTTTATTTGGCATGTTTTTGTATGAAGAACGCAAACGCAAACGCCAAACTGTGGCATGTACAGCAAAACAGTACTTATTAAACCTTAAAATAGTTGAAATGGAGCAAAATGCATGCTAAATATTTTAGAAATCATAATTCATTTCTCGAAACGCGTTTTGGATTGAGAAAGGATATATTCGAAATATTTATGCCCCATACCTTACTCATTGTCTTTTTAAATGGTCGGTGGGTCAAACCAATAATGGGCTGACGATGTATATTTTTAGATCCACCGAAATCTTTTGCTAAGGGTATTCTTAATACAAAAATATGTTTCGCATTTCGAATTAATTTTGGCTAAGAAAGTTTAATAAATTGCCCATAGTGCTATGGGATATTAGTTGAACTTCTCATTTGTTTCAAATGCAGGTCTAACATAAGATATCTAGTTGTTCTAAGACAATTTTGGATAAAGGTTCCCTGATAATCTGCATTAGCAACAGGGAAATACGCATAGGATCCAGCTAACCCCTCAGTAATCAAATTCAATGTATTTTTAATTAAAAAAATTTTTTACCGAATAAGTAAAATAATAATTTAGGATTTCTAGTGCTTTAACAAATTTTAAAATGCATGGCAATTTGTGGTCAGCTGGAAGTATTAGAATGGACTGGCAATGTCTTATCTGGCAACGTTGTGAGAAAAAATTGACAGTTCACACGGTTTTAAACAAATTTTAGTACTATTTACTGACACTATGTTAAATTCTTTCTGATGGATTTCGAGTTCCTATATTTGAAGATGCCAAATAAATGTGATAATTTTTAAGGCACAATTTATACCACGGAATTTTGTAATTATTCTGGCAGTTACTAGCAAAATAGAACAATATCTGTTTTCAAAGGCCCCTTCAACTTCAAGAAAAAAAGTTTGTCTTAAGCAAAAATAAAAATTAAATGTGTGTGCATGATTAATACAGATCAAATAATAACAGTAATAATTTTCATTACAAAAAATAAAAACCTTTTAAAAAATTGTGTTACAATGGAGAGAAATAATTCACGTATTCTATTTACATTGAAAATTTGTTTATACGATTGAAATTTTCCGCAGTCTGACACTAAACTCATAAGCTATGATGGTGAACGTGGAGCTGAGCGGCCTTGGGCTTATTAGCGCATATAATCTTGAGCATATATTTCAGTCTTTTTCGCAGAGTGTTGTAGTAATTTTATTATAATATCGTATTTAAAGCAAAAGTCTTTCAAAAATATTCATTTCTAGATTTTGTTGCATGATAAAGTCACAAACCAAATTTGCTTTATAAGGGATGATTTTTTTTTAAAAAAGAACACGCAATGTATGAAATCTTTATTTTAGTCGGTAGAACGATCTATATAATTCAATGTTTAAAGATGATTTCATTTAAAATTTGTCCGCGGATATGTCTGAAATGGTTCATAGGCTGGGTCCAATTTTGGCATAACTTCTCCATCATATCGCCGGTATCTCACGAATAAATTCTTCAAAATTGTCTTACAATGCGGCAACCGTTGCGGGCTTGTGCCTATAGACATGAGCCTCAATATAGCCCCACAAGAACTAGTCTAAAGGCGTTAAATCGCACGATCTAGGCGGCCGATTGACCGGCCCCAAACGTGAAATGAACTGTTCACCGAACTCGCCTCCAAATTGGGTATATTATCGTGTGATGTGTGCCATGTGGCACCGTCTTGCTGAAACCACATGTCAGCCAAGTCCAGCTCTTCCATTCTAGGCAAAAACAAAATGTAACAGAGTTCCAATTGCTGAGAATAGCGCCGAATCGACAATTCACGGTCATCAACAACACTGGCGGATACAGCTGCGATATATTCCTCTATCCGCACTCTACGTATGCGTGTTGGTGGTTCAATGTTCAATAGTATAATTTTGGTGCGAATTTTAATCACAACGTTCCGAATAGCCGCCTCAGAAGGTCGCCCAAACTGACAATAAAATGGAAGAAGTGCACGGATGCACTTTCTTAACCGAGCATGAATTTTGATAATAAAATTTAATAATCTGCAAGCGTTGTTCATTTGTCAATAGTAACATGATACGCGAAAACAGCTGAGTTGCCAATCACAGTGTTGCCAAAAAGAAACTTGCTAAAAAATCATGCAATTTATGTGAGACAATTTTAAATTTATGTTTAATATACTGTTAATTTTTTCTGCCGTTTTGGTTTATCAAAATTTTAGCAAAAGTGCTTAATATATTAATATTTTAAAAGCATATTTTTATAATTTTAATGCATATTTAAAACTCATGTCAAATGCTAATTTCTAGTTTGCTGGCTTACTAAAGAGTATTGAAGACGTCGTAAAATGAATTGATTAAAAAACTTATAAGCAATAACCTCTAATATTCTTAGGTAGACATGCACAAAGGTTAAAGGTCGAACACAATGATTTTTGCCGCAGCTGTCAGGATATCGATGAAGAGGAAAGTGTAGAACATTTTCTGTATCACTGTTCTAGACTTGCAAGTAAGAGAATGGCCACAATGGGCGCTCTTGAGTTCAGGGAACTTTTTGTTTTGTTTTTTGCTAGTGTTGAACTGCAACGTATTAAGAGCTTTACAAGTATATTGAGCTCTGGTTGATGCGATGGTGGGGATTCCGCATAAGCAGAGTCTCCGTGGTATCACAATGGACCAAAACGGTCTAAGTGAGTAAGTCCAGGTTTCTGACTGCCCCCCTACCTAAGCTAACCTAACCCCTAATATTAGATTTAATTAAATTCATTAAAATCCATAAAAATATTATTTATTTGTTTATCTCAAATCATTTATTTGTTTTTGAAAAAATAAAGCAAAAACATTATTTTATCGACCGTAACCAAACGAAAATGCAAATAAATAATTTTGCAATATACTCGTATACAGTCGATGGATGCAAAACAAAAATATTTATTCCGAAAATAAATAATTTCCTCTCTTATTCGTCCGTACTATTGTATGTATAAAAAAAAATATTGTTTATTATTTTCTACTTAAGCAAAATATGGGTTTGTTGTTTTGGCACAGAAAACTTAAGTTGATTAAACGCAACTGTTGTCAAACGTCTTCATTATTATGCCGAATGCGGCATGAAAACAAATTAAATTTGTATGTGCATTAGATATTAATGCATTTGTTGTTTTATTTATTTGTTATTTGTAAATACATATTTATGTTTATTATTTCTATATATCTTGATATATTTTTTTTTTAAATTGATTTAAATAAAAAGACAAAATATTTCAGATATTGCTTTGAAATTCATTGCAGGTGTAGTAGACACGCTGATTTTAGCCGTGAGCTGGTTTATAGCACACTTGCTTCTTTGTAGTTTATGTTCCGGCAATGTTTGCCAAATATTGGCACATATGTATGTACTTGGGAGAGGCAGTGGGCGTTTCGTATTGTTTTGAGCTGGATTGCTGCATTTTTGAAATTGAAAAATAAGAAAGGCTTTCTGAATAATTTTCTAGAATAATTTTTAATTGACTTACGTTGGCTAAATTGTCGATTGTTTTCACAAAATAAATAACGACTTTATTCAAATTCGATCAAAATAAAGGATTTTTTTGTTAGTTAAGCACCGTCTATATGCATTTCGTTCCTGCTTAAGAATTCTTCAATATATACATATGTAACAAACCCAAAAAAGATTTAAATTATATTTATCCCACCATAGTATGAATATAAAGAGATTTAACAATTGCTTAATACATAAAACCTCTTTTATCTTTGTGTTATCGTATTAAATACAATAGTGTAAAACTTGTGTTTGGCAATTTTCATATAAAAATTAAATACAATTTTATACAAACTGTAGCATAATGCGAAAGGCAGTTAAAATTATAATTTTTTTTTCATAAAAAATGGATTAATTTACTTTTTCCAGTTGTTTTTTTTTTATTGTACCTCCAGGGCGCGGATTGCGCAATCATTAATTTTCAAATTTTCACAATTCACCGAACTTTTTCCAGTGTAAATTTTTGACTCTAGTGTTCACTATAACTGTCCAAATAATTCATTCTCACCGTTGCAGACTCACAAAGCAACAAATGAACACCGAAATTGCGTTGCCACAGTACACAGGGTTGTCAGATTTTTTCCAACCAATTTCCCCAAATTGAATTTAAAAATCGCCAAAATCAATTTTATGTAGTCTTTCTTAACGCTTTTTTTGATATAAATTTTTATAAAATAATCGTTTAAAAATTTAGCAGAAAATCGCCAAAAATTATTTCTGGTAATTTTTTCTCATTCAAATTCAAAACGCATTAAGTACAATAATTAATATAAGAAAAATCATCAAAATCGAATTGTTTTGGAACGATTTATTTTTGAAACTACTCTTTCCGCAAACTAATTTTCCTGCAGTACAAACATTTTCAAGTTCAATTTTGTTAAAAAAATAGCCATAAAAATCGCCAACAAATTTATTTATTACCATAAAAATCGCCATGTCGCCAAATCAAAAATTTAGACGCCAAATAAGTGAAAAATCGCCAGATTTGGCGAGAAATCGCCATATGTGATAACCCTGCTAGTATACACTAATGCGATGTCACAAAAGTCCATAATATGTGTATTCAACATTAAGCGTTAATTATAAATGTTACAACTATTTCTATGCTCACCACTGGTTATTGTAGGGCAAGTCCATACACTCCTCTTTGCTTACCCAATTTGTATATTTTTCATACAATAATTAATAATAAAAAGAAAACCAAACAAACAATTCAGTCACACCCTTCCATCTATAGACTTAATATGAAAAAATTAAAATTTAATTTGCCGTTGGTTAAGGTGTTTTCAGTCGTGGCAAACATTTAATGAAAAAGTTACATACTCTAAAGTATAAATGGTGTTTACGCTTTTAAAGTTTAAAATTTAAACACAAGTTTCGACAATAGTTGTTAGTGTGTTTCTCTTTGTTTCATTTATTGTATTATTTTTTCAAAGCGAAGTAGCACTCAGGCAATGAATGCCTACTAGTGGCAGTGATTATAATAAATTTAAATTAATAATAATAATAAACACAATATTAATAATGGATTGCTTAGGAATGGCAACCGAAATTGAGTTGCCGTGTCAACTGGCAACGTTACCGAAATTAAAATTAAATTATGTTTGGAAACTTTCTCCAGTTGCCTAAAAGTTATTGAAAAAATACGATTATGAGAGATTTGCATTTGAAAATAATTTAAACAAGGTGTAAACATATACACACAGAAAAAAATATCCATGTAAAATCACCATGCAAAAATTTTGATTTGAAATCATATTGAATTAAAGTTTAAATCATAATGGTATATATTTTGTGTGTATTCAAAGAATATTTAAGGTTGTTGTGGCTGCAGCGGTTAGCGCGTTGACTTCCACTTGATGATTTCCGAGTTCGAATCTTGGCCTGCGAAACCAATTATTATACATACATATAAAATTTTTTCTGATGCCCGTTCCAATTTACACACATTAATGTTAAATAACACAGTGCAACACTGTAACCATATACGTACACCACTACGTTATAAAAGACAAAAAAATGCCCGAAAATTTTTAAATTTCATTTGTTTGAAAATTTTTCACTTTTGCGGCTACCTAAGCGCTACCTTGACGGTGTTTAGAATCATTCCTGGGAAGTTCATATGTTCTAGAAAGTTGCTTATTGAGATCTTAGGTACATTTTTGTAGTGGTTTGTTTCCTTGAATTTTGTGTGGTTTGCTTTTTTTGCAATTTTGATCTTCAAGATGAAGTTGTTTTGATTTCATATGTTACAACTTTGCTTGAAAGAGTAAATCAAAATTCCGAACGGTTTGCAAGATATGAGGAAGATATATTGTTTCAACATGAAATAACTTTGATTCAACATGATTTTTCATTTTGATTTAACAGTACGGTAATTTAAATCAACATGAAATAAAATTACTTCACTGTAAGTAATTTTAAATTAACATGAAACACATATAAATCAAAATCATTGCCGAAAAGGCTAAATAAACCTTGTTTACCTAGATTTTAAGTTGAAATTTTTCTGTGTGTAAGAAATATAGTTTAAAAAAAATTAAGTTGAAGTGCTTAACAATAATTCTTATAATAAAGATTAGTTCAGTGGAACTATTTTTCAGTGAAGTGAAGGAAGTACAGAATGTGGCATCCTAGGGACAATTAAAATACTTTAGAACCAGTGCCTCTACTGTGAGTAAAGATTATTGCTGAATACACACTCTTGACCGGCTAAAAACAAGAGGAGGTTATTAACTAACATTTTTTTTTGCTGTAGAGGCTTCCCAAAGTAGAAGTAGTTTATTTCATTTAATATTAAGTTTTTAGTATTTTTAATTTTACCTTAAAAACTGAGCAGCAACTATAAATTTGTAGTATTTGCAATCGACTAGTAAAATTTCTTATAACGGTTCGGAAGGTAGAATCCGTGATGTATATTTTTTGTAAAAGTGCCCAGAAAGTTTAAAACGGGTTTGAGATAACTCCACAAGAATAATTCTGTGCTGGTTAAATCTGGCGATGTTCTTGGCATGAAAATTTAAAACTTGTATTTAACACTTTCAGTAAGTAGCTCGTTTTAGACATAAACACATTTAAGTTACATATACATATGGGTTTGATAATCGCTTTGTGTTTAAAACAAGCTTTGCGAAATAAGAGGTCGCCGCAAGTATTGAACTTTCATGCCAAGAACATCTAAAGTCTCCGGTTCCTTAATTTTTATAGCAGCCACAGTTACAGATAGAAGATCATTTTCGGTCATGAGTCCATGCGTAAGCATACAACACTGAGTGTTTTCCTCATAGCCTTAAGCTGCAGCAGGTTTTGTCTATTGCTAAATGAGAATTTGCTGAGCATTTAAAAGCTGTATTCACTCCCTATTCATGTACGGGCGCTGTTGATTTGCCGAGTGTAGTTTCTCTACCCCCTCGTCCCATAAGGTTTAAGCTGTGTGAATTACAAAAAATAATTGCTGAACTCAACCCGAAGAAAGCTCCAGGTATTGATGGAATTAGTAAGAAGATGCTGATGAATTTGCCTCTAATCGCAATAAGAATCCTGCTATTTATTTTTAATGCCATTTTGCGATTGCAGTATTTTCCACATAACTGGAAACTGGCGAAGATCAAAATGATTCCAAAGCCGGGTAAAGATCTTACCAAGGCTGAGTCATATAGGCCTATAAGCTTACTATCAACAATCTCAAAGCTTTTCGAAAAGCTGCTCATGACTAAATTTTCCAAAATTTTAGCTGACAATGGGTGTATCCCGGATCATCAATTTGGTTTTAGAAGTCAGCATAGCACAATTGAGCAAACGCATAGGTTGGTGCAAGTTATAAGGAAGACATTTGAAGAAAAGAAATATTGTTCTGCCCTCTTCATTGATGTTTCTCAAGCGTTTGACAAAGTATGGCACGAAGGCCTAGTTTTAAAATTGAAGACATACCTGCCAATAAACATTCAAAAACTTTTGGAAAGTTATATTGTTGATAGGAAGTTCACTGTTGTGGAAGGAGACTTCATGAGTGTGCCCGAATCTATATCTTCCGGTGTCCCACAGGGTAGTATTCTGGGGCCAGTCTTGTATTTAATATATACTTGTGATATGCCTGTGAGCAATAATATCCATACCTCTACGTTTGCCGATGATACAGCCTGTATGAGTATTCACGAAAACCCTTCTGAGGCATCCCGCAATCTCCAGGAACATATTACCCAGTTGGAAATATGGTTGAACTTATGGAGAATTAAAGTAAATGAACAAAAGTGTGTTCATATAACGTTTTCCCTAAGAAGAGATACTTGTTCCCCCATTCGAATAAACAATGAGAATATTCCTCAACATTCTCACGTGAAATACCTTGGTATTCACCTTGATCGAAGGCTTACGTGGAAACATCATATTGACTCTAAGCTAACTCAAATGAAACTTAAGTTATCTCAAATACATTGGTTGATTGGCAGAAATTCAACACTCAGCCTAGACTGCAAACTGTTAATATACAAGTCGCTTTTGAAACCAATATGGTGCTACGGAATTCAGTTATGGGGCACTGCTTCAGTTTCAAATGTTGAGAAAATCCAACGAAGACAAAACAAAATTTTACGTTTAATAACATCGGCTCCATGGTACATTAAAAATTCAAATTTACATCGTGATTTAAATATGCCACTAGTGACTGAAGAAATTTCAAAATACGCAGGCAAATATTTAACTAAACTCGAGTCCCATCCTAATCCCCTTGCTCGTAACATCTTGAACTTTACTGGACACATCCGCTTAAAAAAGAGGGACACCAAGGCTCTAATACGCAATACCTCAGATGAAACTTTTTGAGAATAATGTTTTTTGCTGGTACATAATTATTGTATTAATAAATACTATCACTAAAATTGTTTTCGGCATTGGTCGGACACATTAATTATATCTAGACTTAAGATTTGATTACTTATTGTTAGTTCATTTTTTTGAAGATGCAATGAATAAGTTATATGTATTAAAAAAAAAAAAAAAAAAAAAAATGAGAATGAATGGCACATGTTGCTGTCATCTGCGAAAGATTAGATATGATGACATAGAAGGTCATCCAGAAAAAAGCAGGAAAAAGAGTAGGAGAAAGAAAGGAGGCTTGCGGTACCCCTGAATTTACCTTGGAACTTGTTTGATGATATTCCAACTCATATAGTGCGATCACGGATGAATCTCGATGATTAAATCTATCGTTTAAAATAAATTAGCTAGTCCAGGTGAAACAGAAAGAATTAAGCTTAGCAACTAAAGTTGGTTAGATTAACCTACGTAATAATTTTCTTCTGTACAAATTAAAATATTTTGAGTGGAGGTGCGTTATAGCACCACCCTTCCTAACCTGCATATATCGAATTTTCGTTATAGCGAGATTCGTTATACCGAGATTTGCCTGTACATCTGAATTTGTAAAGAGTCGATTATCAATTTTTTGTTAGTCAGGGCGTTTAGCGTTTTAGTTAACGATACGTATTTAGGTCTATAGCTAACTCACTAAATATATTACAAGTTCTGCTAAAAAATAAAAGATTTAAAATGGTTACCGAGAAACTCCTTTGGGTAAGATTAATGAATATAACTTTTATTTTCTATTTTGTTTTCTCTAAAACGGCGTTTACCTATTTTTGTTTCTAAAACTCTTTTTTTTTCTAAAACTCTATTTTTCTGATTTTTTACGACATGAACTCGTTTTTTATTATTCCCTTTTAAACTTCATTTGTTTACAAAAATTATTTTTTATATTTCAGTATCGTCATCATCAGTATCGCATGATCATCAACCTTTAGAGTAGTTCGTCATTTATCATTAGAAACCATCTTCAAAGTAACAATGACAATTTATGGATTTAAAAATTGCTTTTTTTTAAGACTCTTAAATTGAAAATGATCACTGGCAATCTAAAAAAAATTAAAAAAAAAATTTTGAAGTATTGAAAACAATTCTTAAGTTGTACACAGCGGGTTACCAAAACATCAGCAACAACAACAAAAGTTGTTTTGAAAATATTTGTGTGTCTTTTATTTGGTTGTTGAGCATTGTGGGGATTATAATAGATATTTTACAGTGGTATAAAATGATGTTTTTTTTGCTTCGGAGCAAACATTAAGTGGTGTGGCATCATAAACATGAAATAAAACATGAGCGCTATTAAGGTTTTGAGTGTATGAAACTAAATTTTATGATTCCTTTCTTTAAAAGTTGAAAGTTCTTTTATTATAATATATGTATGTGGACAATTCACAAGCCTTGTTGTATTGACTAAAGTTGTATGTATTTAAAAAAAAATTTAAATATAAAGGTCTCTAAACAAAGAAAAATTATTTATAAAATGTTTTTGTTTTAAGAAATTTTTTTTGGAATTGTCTTCTTAAACACATTTTTAAACGATACAACAATGCTTGTGAATTTGGCAAAAGTTACATACAAATCTAATTCAAGTTTGTCATAGTTAAGGGCAGACTTAGTTAGTGTTTCATAATGGTTTCAAGAGCATTTTATTTAGTGCGCATTGTCATAAAATCAAGCATTATTGCTCTAAAGTGGGACATTTAATTCTATTAATGTACACCGTACATGCAACTGTCTGCTCAGTAATTAAGGGTTAGAGGGTGGCGTTGGCTGAGGTTGTCAGCTTGTTATCTATAAAGCCGAAGGTTCTCGATTCGATCCCGGTCTCCGGCAGTCATTAAATAACATAACCACGCATTTTTCTGATGTGCATTAGTGTTCCTTTGTATCAGTTGTTGTAGGAAAGTTCAAGTTATGTAAGCATCGTCACTGGTCACAGAACTATACGGACTTCAGCAGATACTAATCCTAATGTAACATAAGAGCGCCCTGCTTCGTCGGTATTGAGTAGCACAATCATCGACGAAGTAAAATAACGAATAAACTGTCTACTAAGCACAGCTTTGAGAATTTAATACGCCCCATTGACACCAGAGGCGCTTCAACTCCGCATTATTACAAACGTGCAAAAAGCAGAGTTGTAAAATAATGAAACTCTCCTCTATCCTCTATACCTGCACCACCTGCCTTCTCTATCACTATACCTTTCCTCAAAGAAGGTAATACCTAGTAATAGTAGTAGGAATTCATTGCCTGAATGTTAATTCTTAAAAAAAAGAGTCTAAAATCCTTTCCCTAATCATGCTATTATTGATGTCTTGGCCACGACATCTAAAGGCAGCTTTAACGAAAAATATTATTTTAGTCATAATGAGCTTGAATTGCCTGTCAATTTTCTCATATAATTCTTAGCACCCTTATAATTATTTTTTGGTTGAAATTATAATTATAACGACACCGACCATTAGTAGAAAGATTTAATGCACAACAATAAGAATTTTTCTTAAAAATTTATATTCATAAAAGATACAAATTTTAACCAGAAAGAACTTCTTAATCGGGCTTAAGTTCAGTATTCTCAATTCTTATTGAATGAAATCTTTTTTATTAAATAATGCGACTTTCTAAAGAAGAGAAAGCCAAATTAATAATTTTATGCACATTATAATCATTTCTCATATTCCATTTCATTAAAAATTCATCTTGAAAAGCTGATGTTAATAACGATCTCTACTGAAGTAGATAGACATGGGAGCTGATGAGATGCGGTATTTCTCCCAGCTAAAAAAAGTCTAGTTTAATTTTTCTTCTCTTTTTTTTGTAGAAAATCACATTAATTAATAACAAAAATATTTCATTCAATAAGAATTGAAAATACTGGACTAAGCCCAATTAAGAAATTATTCGTAATAAAAATGCATTACAGTGCCATTAAATTTACTATGCATCACTTAAAAGATAAAAATAATACAAATTTTCAGCATGTCGTGGCAAGGATTCGTGTCGAGCCGATATATGAGTCGTTCACTGTACACATCGACTAACTCCACTGTAAAAATTACATTGAAACCAAAAAATTTTATAAAGAGCAAAAACCAAATACACCAGTTCTTTAAAATTTTGAGCCTCTATTATATTTATTAAGCCTTATATCCCTACCCAATTTTACTCCATTTAAATCAATAATACGCTTCGCTCAATTTATCAATTCGTCTATATTTTTTTATTTTATTATGTGTTTCTGCATAACTCCGTATTTCCAAAAAAAAGAGGGCGGAAACACTCCCATTATTTTAATTTAATTTAATTAACTTTTCTTTTAATCATCGGATCACTAGAAGCTTGGAACACGCCTTGGTCTTTTTTAATGACACAATCTCAACTTAAAAATAGGGCGCTTCCACGCCCATTATAAAAGAAAAATTAAAAAAGTCTTGCATTAAAAAAGTGGGCGGTGCTACGCCCATTAACGTTTGGCATATCGGTTCGCCACGAAACTTGGCAAACAGTTCGACCCCTTAGAATTCCAAGACCTTGCATTTAAAAAAGCGGAACGGGGATACGCCCAATAAAATTTAATATTAAATTATATAGTATGTGTGTATTTATTTCTACTTATCCGCTCCCCACCAGACTTGGCAAACGGTTTGGGCTCTTGGACTGGCTGGATCTTGTGCTTTAAAAAGTGGGCGGCCCATTAAAATTTAATATTACATTTGAGGTACTTCTAATCGACCGATTCCTACGAAACTTGACACACACCTTGATCTCTAAAAATGGCAAAATCTGGCATTTAGAAAAGTGAGTGGAACAACTAATATTTGTAAAAGTGGGGATGACCACGCCCCTGACAATATGAAATTGGCACTAAAAAGTTAAAAATAAAGCTTTAAAAGGAATTAAATCGACTAATAATATACAAATAATTTAGATTCAGTTAAATAAAATAAATTTTTTTATAAGCGCTACATACTCGCTATTTCAATTTCAGAATAGTCCTGTTTCTGTTTTGCTAATTTTTATTTATTTTTTTCTATAAAAATGTGTTAGAAACATAAAAAATACAAGGGAACTGAGAATTGCTTGCTTCCTTCCATCCTTCCTTAAAGTCGCTTAGCAAAGAGTTTAATCCACGAAAAATCTACAGCCATTAGCCTTAGTTCTGGAACTGACCTCGTATCATCCAGGCTCTGTTGGTAAATAGACTTGTTTTTTTTACAAACAACTACATTCTGGTTGAAGAGCAGACGAGAAACATGGTTGTGTCACACACATCATGTTGATTAATTTTTATGAAAACTCATACAACCAAAACACAGCTCAATCCATAAACAAAAACTCTGTGGAAATGCTTCATCACGGCTTTTTGTCAGACGACTAAATACAAAAGCACATAAGCATAAATATATAACTATGTACTCGTATATATACATATGTACATATATGTATGTATAGCTGTATAATTATATTGATCGCATTATATTCATTTCACAAAAAAATATTGATTCTCCTTTTTTTTTAACAAAAAAAAAAATAATAATCTGTTCAAATTGTAAAGACAATATCTTGGGTATACAAACCGATTTTGTAAACAATGGTCTGGTTTAATAATAAAGTGTATTTTTTATTATATGTATTTTTTTATATTTTTTTTTCTGATTTGATCACCAATCTGTAAAAGGTACGAGTAGAGTATAATTAATTATCTAAAAGGCGAAAGTAGAAGAACAGAAGCAGGTAGAAAACAACGCCTTTCAAGAGTTATAAAATGCTTAAGAATGTCAGAGCAAATTGTTAACAATCTTTGGGGATTTCTTAATTGTTTTCTTTCCCTTTTCAAGGCAAAAGAAAATATGTATGTAGTATATTTGCAATATTTGTGTTGTTATTTTAATTTTGACAAACGAAAGATCTTTGAATTACATTTAATGAATATTGACACTTTTATTTTGAAAATGCGCACTAGACCCCTGCAAAAGACCACTTACAAGAACTTTTAAGACATGAGGGATTTTTCAAATGCTTTACGCAGCGAAGTCACGAGGATACCAGAGGTGACACGAGCACAAAGTAAGACGGAAGATAATTGTGATTTTGTGGTGTTTTTAGAGGTCTCGCTCACACAGTCATCAAATCCTCTTTACTTTTTCTTTCGCGTGGTATTATTTTAAATTAATTACGTTTTATTCCTTGTGGTCTCATTCGCAGCCTAGTTTTTGGAAATAAATGGTAAAAATTAATATTTGCGAACGAAAATGCTTAAAACAAAGTCTCTAATCATTTGAAATCAAATTTTAGTCACTTTATTAATACTAATAATCCTTTTCGCATTGTGTTTTTTAATTCAATACCACAAATTCCTCCATTTAATTTTGTACAAATGTTCATGTGCTCAAGTGTATTTTCGTTTTATGCTTTGTGGTCTCATTCGTTGTTTGCTTTTTGCAAGTTCAAGTTAAAAATTAATATTTTTGAAGGAAAATGTTTAAAATTGAGTTTGTAAGCATTTGGAAACTAATTTTAATCACTTTTATATTACTAATAATGTTTTACACATTGTTTTATTTAGTTCAACACTGCAAAATCTTTCATTTAATTTTGTAAAAATTTTCAATTGTTCATTTCAGTAAGTATACATTTCTGCTGTTTGTTTTGATTATTGTACTAAAAATATTCAATAACAAACACACTATATTTGTCCCTTTTTAACAGTGATCAAATCAGATGATTTGAGCTTTTTTCTTAAGTCACTTTCTTCAACTCTGGTATCCTCTGTGGCGAAGTCTTCCAAAACAAACACTAAACAACACTGTTTGCAAAACATTTGTTTCAGTTATTGTATGTGCAGAGGTAAAGAAGCAAATACTTCGTGACGAAAGAATTTGTGATGCTTGCTTCTTCCTACGCATGGGCGCGTATACAAACGTCATGCATGCATTTTTTTTTTATATTTTTCTGCGAACATAAAAACTCACACTTGCATTGACATCATATTTTAATTTAAATTAGATGGGTTTGTGTTAAAAACGAGCTACTGAAAGAGTTCGATACAATATGCAAAATAACAAGCATAAACGCATCAAAGGTGAAGACATTACTTCTGGGGCCAAGAGTCGTTATATCAATATTCAAATTCTAGTGACAATTGCAGTAGTTAAATTATCTACAAGTTTTCTTCTATCAGGCCTGTCACAGAATCCAAATTCGATCGAAATGATTTCAATTCCGTAATTAGGTTCTTCAGAAAACGAAGAATATGCTCGAAATGAAACCACTTTAAATTTAATGCTCGGAATTGTAATTTTCCTTATGTGAAATTACAAAAATCTGTTTGAAACAACTTATTTCAATAAATAAAAATGTTTTTCAACAATTTATTTAAAATTTTTTTTTGTATTATTTAATTTTTTTTTTACAAATTATAAAGTTTCCTTAAGTCTTAAGGAAAAATTCAGCATCGTAAATAGTGAAATATTCTGTTCAGTCAAATAAAAATAAATAAAACTTTAACATATACACTGCGGTTGAATATGAAAGTGAACCTGAATGAATCGTCTTCCCCGTAATTTTCTGGTAAAGTCTTGACGTCCCTGCGCACCACAAACTGCAGTTATTGCAGACATTTCGTGTATTAATTTTTAAATTTTGTTCACTTCAAGTTAAAAAAAATTTTGTGCCTTTCCTATTTTATTTTTCTCTTCTAATAACCATGTATTTTTTGTTTTTCGTTGCCCAATATTGCCACATTTAAATTTAAAACAATCGAATTGCTGCTTTTTCGTATTGAAAAAAATCGATCGAAATCTGGAGAAGGTAAAACAAAATCGATCGAACTGAAAATTCGTAATGAAAACAATTTCGATCGATTTCTGTGACAGGCCTGTATATGTCAGTATAAAAGAAAGTGAGAAAACAGATGTGGTGTATTTGTAGTAAATTTGTCAACAACTTGTCAATATACATAAATTTTTATGTACGTAAAGTATAAAAATGCACCAGTAAATCTCTGGTTGGTACGTCTTCATGTTCCCATAAGAACTAGGCAGTCACTACCTGGTCAATTGCTCTAGTGCTACTAGTAGACTTTCAATGACAAGCACATTTTAAATGTATATAGCACAAAATATTGTATGGGGAATAATTAGAGACTAGTAGTGATGACAAAGTCAAAAGCGAGTCAGTACATTTTCATCGACATTTCTTTCAGGGTTGTTAACACTCATATACACGAACATTAATACATCCATCGTGCTTCGCTTATTATACGACAGCATTTATTTATATATTATTGCTTTAGTATAATACATGCGACGACAATACATTAAAAAAACAAGACATATATACATTTCAAGACTGCTTACTCAGACCTCTAATGCGCACAGCAAGACAGACACACTTGTTGCACGGCTTGACAGTGGCATAATGAAAGAGTGAGAGAGAGGGAGGGAGAGCGGCTGTAGAGCAGGCTTAGCGACAGGTAAATTATTTACGATCTTATTGAATTTTTTATAAATATAATGACATGGCATTATTATGTTATTGTAGTCGTATTTTGTGGATTGGATGTTTTTGTTTTCATTTTATACCTCGATCATAATTTCTGTTTACTCATGACAGTTGCGCATTGTTTAGAAACAACATCAACAAATCTAATATATTTTTTCATAATTGTACACTTAATACGTTTAGTTTGTAGTGTTAATTGTACCTGTCCTCTGTTTCTTTAGAATCTAAAGTTTAGATAGAGTTAAGCTGGGTTTTAGTTTTCAAAATTTACTTTTGTTTTGTTATGGGTAATTGATATTTGTTCTGCTCGATGGAATTTTATAATTTTTTACAATTTGAGATTCCAAAAAAAATAAAAAAAATTGAGTAAAATATGTATGTGGTGTGGCAAATATAAAATCCAGATTAGACGTATGTGGTAGGAAAGCATTAACGTTTGGTATTCAAGAAAAAATTTTTTTTGGGAAATTTTTTGGAAAAATATGATTACGTATCAGAGAATGACAATGAGTACTAAAAAAATATATATAAGTAAATAGTCTTAACTTAAGTAACTGCGTATAGTTATAATTGTGGTGCTCACATATTTTCTCTTAAGCAATTAAAGCTGTAGCCGATTTCAACATTCAAGAGCATCTCTACATCGTTTATGCAAAACAAAAACTGAAATATGCTACAACTAAAAATAAAAAAGCACATACGTATCAAACGCATTGACTATCTCCCATACTTACAGTCTGAGTATATTTATACTCAGGATATGGATATTTAGTCGGACAAAAAAAAATACGCTGATACTCGGGATATTTATTTATCATTCGCCACCGTATACAATCTATGTGTACACAAAATGGAATGGAAAATGTGTGAGTGTGTGTGGCTGTTTGAAAACATCCTTTTTGTGTGAGTAAATAAAATAGCCCTGTATACACCCATATGTAGTTGATTTAATAGTCAAAGTATTTTTATATTCATGCATGTGATTTAAGCTCACACAGTCTATAAGTTTCAATTGCTTGTGCTGCCGAGTTAAAAAAATATATGTGTATAAGCACAGTTGTAGGTTATTTATAGTTATACGTATTCGGTTTAAAATTATGAGCGCACAGAAAAAAATATTCACCAATTAATGTTTTTAATTAATAATTTAATTGATTCAATTAAATTTTTAATTGTATTAATTAATTTGAGGGGAAAAACTTAATTGATATTATCAAATTGTTTATAGGTAAAAATTTAATTAATTTTTTAATTAATATTACAAATATTTTAATTAATATTACAAACTTATTCATATTACTTTTTTGTGTGCGTGTTTTTTATGTTTAGCTTTACGCATTCATAGTTGTTTGACGGTCAATACTTTTGTCATTCTCCATTACGCATATCATAACTATACGTATACGTATAAATTGCAACTAAGCCATTTTCCTTCCGAAATAGCGAGGTCCCAACAACTTATTCTGACAGAAGAGACCGAAAGAAACACTGAACCTGTATCGGGATTTTAACAGCATATATACATCCAAACCTGTTATAAATCTGCTACAAAAACGGGAATGATGTTCCTCCACTTTTTGTTATGGTGAACTGGTATGGGTATTGCATTTGATTTTTAGAAGGAATTCACTACTTTTATGCAAGCATCTAACTACAATCAATTTCGAGAAGTAATTTAACTCTGTAACTCTTCTGTGTACAGCTCTCTCTATCTCTCTCTCTCTTTCAAAAGATATGGAAAATCGATGTTGTTAAAAGTTGGAAATAATGGGTTCAAATGTTTCACGAAAATAAAATAGCATCCAATAGGCATTACCAAACTTCGACAATTGAAAGCGGTAATATTTGTCGAATTGGCTGTCATTTATTTAATCTGTTAAACAACACCTCCAAAAAACTGATAAAACTGTTTTATCGAAATGGGTGTTCAGTTCAGGGAACGTTGCGCGCTCTTCGCTCGTTTTTATAGGTCCATGATTACGAACTTATTTGGGCCACACATTTTGTTTGACATTTGGTTTCAACAGCGCAGCGCTGTGCTCCAGATAGTCATTCTGTACAAGAGATTTGAGGTACTGGTCATCACCCGAGAAGCATGAACTAATATTTGCACAATGTTATACTCCATATAAAATAACATGAATTATATAATGGAGTCAGTGAAATTTATAAGGTTGCCCACATCTCACTAAAGTAGTTTTTTAATTTACTGCCGCCATCTATACGTCAGATCGGCTAGTTTTCGGACCTCTCTCGTATGTATCTATAAATGTATATATAAGTATTTAATATTTTTAAATTAAACGGTTTAGTGAGAGCCCACTTAAAACGTGCTGAATTTATTAACATCTTAATATGCTTAATTTATGCATTAATTTTTGTTGTTGCAGAAGTTTTTATGTACACACATACACATATTTTGTTAATCTTTTAATCAGCCAGAATAACATTACAAAGAGATTAAATTGTATGTTAATTTGGTTCCCCTTCATTTGAGTGCTTTTAATAAAAATTGGAGTTTTTTTTCTTAAATCATGCCAATTCAGTTTATATTGTTCTCATACTCGTATTGTATTAATTTAATGCTTTTTATTATTTAAGAATACTTTAATTTTGTGTGCCTACAGAATATACATATTTAAATTTAAATAAGTCTTTTTTTTAAATGATTTTTTGATTGGAGCAGCTGCGCAGGAAAACTTTGAGAAATTTAATAATTGGGAATTATGAGAATATTAAAAATATATGTGAAAAATAAAATAGAGTTTAATAAAAATTTGTTTTTTTGTGGGCTAAACAGACGGTTGGGGAAGATATGGGTGTTAGTGTCTAAATCTTAGGGCCGGACAATTCATTTTAGTTAATTTTAATTATTATTGTTCGAACTTCATTTGTTTCTATATTTATCATTTGACCAGGCTAAAGTTCGTATCGCTTTGTAAGCCAAATTACTCGTACATGTGATATTTTTTAATGAACAAATAACACCAACGTTAGTTATAAATGTACTGACTAACACGTAGTAGAACGGGCCAGACATTTGTAGCTACTTCTGACTATTGAATGAACGCAGCGTCCAATTTGAGATCTTGATGATCCTCTGGGCCACCAGTTCCGCTATGAAGGCACACAATGTCAAATCGATCTAGATAGTGTATATAGCAGAGCCTTCAAGTTGCTTATCGACAAATATAGTGTTAGAAAATGTTGAGTTCCTAGTCACTGCAATATGGAGGGAAAATAAATTTCAGGCGCTGGATGAGGGAATGTATGAGAGATCAGTTAAATTACCGATGGGTCATTGATACAGGGAACTCAGTAATAGGAAGGTAAACAGGGCCAACCATTTATGGGGAAGCAGGGAGGATTATAGAGTCTCGAGGTCTATCTGGCCAAAACTTCGCTTAGGAAGATCCGAACTGCTACTGGATTTGAATAGGAAGGTGCTGGGAGTATGGATGGATGCATTGACTGGTCAGAACCAATATTTAATTTATTTACGACCTCCTTATTTCTAACATTTTATTTTTAAGTCACTTCCTTTCCTTAAGAATTTTTATTTGTATTCTGAACATTCTGATGATATTTTCAAGGTAACAATTGTTTATTTAATTATTGCAAGAACCTGGTATGTGTGCAAAGTTTTGAGAAAGTCTCTTCGGTTAAAGCACACGATATATGTGTGTCAAACAGGAAAAAGTGCCTAAGTCGAGATAAGCTGATTTTGAGTTAATGGCACCTCCGTAATCTGCATATTTGAAAGTACTCCATTTCCTACTCTCAAATAATTTGTGTGATTTTTCAAGAAGTTATAGCACTATGACTTGCGACTTATCTTTTTTAGACTTCTAATCTCATTTGGAATAATAGCTTAATTTAGGCTATACTTTGGTATATCTCAACATAAAGGTATTAATTATAGTGTGAAGAACGATGTTTGTTTAAAAAAATAAATTTTAACAGAGAATTTTCCAATTTAACTGTAAAAGAAATAAATTTCTGAAAATCGACTTGAAAGCTTAAAAGTGCTCTCCTGCAAAACAGTAAAATATGACTTAAGCACTTTTTGCTTATAATGATGAACCTAATTGGGCGTGGCTCCTTATAAGAATCCAAAGCAAAGGCAAAGTTACGTACACTAAAAATAATCACTGTATAATAACACTATTTTTTAGTTATTTCCGTAGTTAAATAAACGAGACTTTCGTATATATTACGAAATACATTTTGGGCCTGACAACATTACGTACTACATAACGACGACACTACGTTCCAAACAAGTAACGATACCATCTCATTTTTGTGTGAAAAGTTTCCTGACCGTGTGATTTCTTGTAGAGGCGAGCAGAATTGGACACCGAGATCTTGCGATTTTACGTGAGCAATAAGATCTATGGCAATCGCCCACATTCGATTTAAGACCTCAAAGCTAGAATTCGTGAAGATATCGAGGACATACGAACGCAAATATGTCGATGATGCTTAATTAAAGGGCCTAGCCCCGAACACTTGTTTTAGTGCAACATTGTGTCATTACTAGATCTAATAATGCAAAGTTTCGTAGAATTGTGTTAGACAGAATTGCTAAAAATATAAAATTCAATTTTTAGGTGTGTGTCTCCGCTGACTTTTCTTGATAAAGGGATCGGGATCGATAGCTTACCTTTTCAGAAGAAGAACTAATTTCAAATCGAAGCTACGAAGTAGCAAACAACCGAATTGGTATAACTTGCTGTTTTTTTTATAGTCGATGGCACAATAAGACTGTCGTCAAAAGAAACATATGATTGTCAGGTCAATCATGTAATGTCCTTTCTATGAATATAATTATTTATCAAACAAGTTTCCTGATAATCTCTTAATATGTTCGATATTTAAAATGCGGCGGCTTATTTTATCTTGAAGCCATAAATAACTCATTCATAGACTGCAATTATGTATATACAAGAAATACTTCCCCCATACTTTATTCCTAAAACACTTGAAGTAATCAGCGAAGCATATCTCTAATTTATTACTTCATGCTAAATAGGTTTTTATTTTTATTTTTTTTTTTCAACAAATTGATCGATTGTGCCAATGAGACAATTAAAACAACACGTTATACTGCTTTTGTGTGTCAACCCAAAACCACTTTAGCTTGTTTGAACTGGTTGTTATCAACTAAATTAAATTTTTATCAATCAATAAAATGAAGCAAATTGACGTCTAATCAACTTCTTTCTTTTAAGTTAAGTGACACAGGCTTACATGCAGATATGTATTTATGTCAATATACTTCCATATATTAAATTGAATTACTTACTGCTTTTTAGAACTCCCTTTTCTTTTGAGGTGTATTAGAAATGTTTGTTTTATGAGATAAATTGTTGCATGCAGACTTTTATAAATTAAAAATATTGATTATGCTTGAGGCAGTAAATACTGTAAGCAATTTCAAATGTGTCAACATATAAATTTGAATATTAGCAGTGAGGAAATTCATTAATCAAATTGCTCAAAATACTCGTATCGCTTTAGTAATGAAATAAAATACGAGCTGTCTCAAAAGAAGATTAATGTTGCAAATTGATTCCAATAAAATATATATTTATTTCACATACTCGTATGTATGTCAAAATTAATTCTAACGAAGGAGGTCTGCTGGTAAGCGTATCGGAATAGCAGTGTATGAACATTATCACTCTGAAACCCTTAGAGCCCATTGTGAGTGCTTTCTATTACAACGCGCTCCTCCTTTTCTAAACAAAAGCAAAAGTCAGGTACATGTTACCCGTATTTGAGCCATCCGATTTCCTTAACCATACCGCTGATAGCTTCGAGTTGAAAACACGTGATGTCCTTAGTCTGTGGTATTATGGCAATATGTGCAAATGTTTTTCGCTTGCCTTCATCCTCTAGATTACCAGAGGGTTGCAATATCCTGCAATCTGAAATAGCTGGCATAAGTTTGGCAAAATAATCAAGGTAATATAAAATATTAGAAAGAGCTATCATCACCCGCTGTGAATAATACATTCGATACATTCAAGGATGTCAGAATAGTTCTGATCTGACGGAACAAATATAGAAAGTGAGCCTGCCCTTATAACCTAAAGTAACATTGCCTTAGAGAGAATATACAAAATGAAGAAGAAAAGTATCTTTGCGGTATTTTTTTATAGTAATAGTAGAATTTCACCAACTGTATTTCATACCATGATACCATTTCTTTTTCTGATGTACATTAGTGTCCCTTTGTATCAGTTGTTGTAGGAACTGGTCACGGAACTATACGGACTTCAGCAGATACTAAAATAACCACCAAAATTGCTACTTAACACAGCTTAAAAATTTTAATACGGCTCATTCAACACCAGAGGCGCTGTGGCGAATGAACCTTTCCTCTATCTCTTCCTTCATCACTTGTCTTCTCTATCACTATCCCTTTCCTAAAGAAGGTAACACCTAGTAATAGTATTTAGTAGGCACTCACTGCCTGAGTGTTACTTCTCTTTTTAAAAGAAACGAAAAAAGAAACTCTATTTAAATATCAATTCATATTTAAATGTACAGAAAAATTACATTTAAATATGAATTGATATTTAAATAAGTTGGTAAAATTGGCCCCAACCATGCCATCCCTGAACTACAATACATACATATGTGTGCCTATAATTATGAAAGTGGTCTAAGTCATACATTTCTTTAATTTCGAAGCAAAAATTTATATGACTTAGATGACTTTCATAATTAAAGGCACATGTATGTGTTTCTTCTCCTTGCTTCTCATTTTATTTTTTGTCGTGTGGGTGTGTCAAGATTTTGTTTATTAATTAACGATTTTTTTAGGTGCGATATTCGAGTTTGTCGTTAAAATAAATAACTTAATAATGAAATTTATTCATGGCCTACGGATAAAAGAGAAATCATAATGAAATCGTAACCTGTTGGAAATCCAATATCTTTAATCTTCACAAAAATAATTTGGAACCAAAAGTGGTATTTAGTTTTCATTTTATGTATTTCTTGACTGAATCACACGTGAGTAGTGCTTAATATTGATTACAAAACTCATGCACTTACACGTGATCTTGAGACAGTATAAGGGATTGAAGTGTGACTATATTGCAAACACAATTTGTCAGCATAAAAGTCAGGTTTCTCACATACAGTTAACGGCATAACAGACTTAAATTACCCCGCTTCTATCGTAAGATGCAAGTAGTCTCCGTGGTTATTATTCTACGAATTTGTTCTCTTATTTCAAGTTTTATAACAAATCAAAGGTCTAAAGCCTATAGTACAAGACATTTAAACAGGGGAGGCACATGTGTTAAAATTTTCTACATGTCATGTATTAATACACGACATGTAGAAAATGTAATTTCATTATGAGAGAAAAATTATATCAGAGACACATGAGCATGTGCCTTTTTACATGCCAAGTCCTGTAAGACAATTGTTAGTCCGATAGGGATTTTTACGAGTACTTAGGGACTACAATATGATCCTTTTCACACACGCAAAGTTTATTTTGCAAAGTCTTGAGTTTGTAGGAAAGAAGGGAAGGGTGCGATAGTCGTCTATCTTTTAAAGTGCTGTGCTTGAAATAATTCGTGATATGAATACTTCGTATATTATAAGATGACTATGAACAGAGTCAAAATTGTGCAAAGGGAATATTAACTTGTAGCTTAAGAAGTTGACGCTTAAGTTAGTTTCCGTACTATGATCGTTTCTGCATTGTGATTGTATTGTAAAGGGTGGCTTAAAAACATAATTTTTCTTGACAAATTCAGTTTTATTGATATGTACCAATGTAAAGTAAAAATTAAAAATATGGGAATTAATAATGGAAAATGATGTCAGACAAATTTATACCTCTTTTCACAAAATTTTTAACCACATTTTGCATTAAAGTTTCGCTTATCTCGGCAATGCAATGCCGAATTTCATCTTCCAGACAGTTAGTTGTTTCTAGTTTGTTAACGAAAACCCGGTCTTTCAACATAAAATTCACAAATTTCACAATTAAAATGTTTTGTTCAAGAGTGTAGCGCTCCATGTCTAACATTTTCTAAGCATGACAGCTCAATTCTCGACATATCATCATTTGACAGCCAATATATTTCCTAACCTCAAATTTGTGCTTTATATTATGGAGCTTAAAAGCTTCAGAACAACAGCGTATATAAAGCTATGAATAGCTTAAGTGAGGTTAAGCTAAATGCATTAGTTTAGGCTTCGTTGTCTTGCATAAGGTTAGGTTGGTTTAGGATAGCTTAGGTTAGCTTAGATTAAGTTAGTTTAGAATGAGTTAGGCTATATTATGATAGGTTATGTTAGATTAGGTTAGTTTAAGTTGCGTTGGTATTTTTTTGGGTTAGGTTGTGTTCGGTTAGGTTGGTGTGCGATATGTTACATTATTTAAGGTTAGGTTAGGTTGAGTTAGGTTAGATTAGAATAAGTGATGTTAGGTCATGTTACATTGAAATAGGTTGGCCTAGGTTACGTTGAGCTAGGTTAGATTAAGTTAAGTGATGATAAGCTAGGTTAGTTTGCTTTAGGTTAGGTTAAGCTATTTTAAATTAAGTTAGGTTAGGTTAAATTGGGTTAGGATAGAGAGGTAAGGAGAGATTGGGTTTGGTTAGGTTAACTTAGATAAAGTAAGATTAGTTTGGGTGAAGCTATTTAAGACTAAGTTAAGGTAGGTTAGATTAAATTGTGTTAGGTTAGACTAGGTTAGGTTAGATAAAGTTAGTGACTGAAGAAATTACAAAATACGCAGGCAAATACTTAATAAAACTCGAGTCCCATCCTAATACCTTTACCGGTAACATCTTGAATTTTGCTGGACACATCCGCTTAAAAAAGAGGGACACTACGGCTGTAATACTCAACACTCCAGATGACACTGCTGGAAAATATTTTTGTGCTTAATACGACATTCATGTATTATTGATTACTATTACTAAGTTTATGTCTGACACTGGTTAGGCCTAATTATTATATCTAGATTTAAGATTGGAATACTTATTGTTATAAGCATGTCAAAAAAAAGGTAAAGTTACATAAGGTTAGGTAAGAAGATGTTGGGTGAGGCTAAGTTAGGTTGGCTTAGATTATGCTAGGTTCGCTTAAATTTGGTTAGTTTTAGTTAGATTACGTTAGGTTACGTTGGGATAGAATAAGTTACGCCGGCTTAGGTTGGGTTGGGTTGTGGTAGCTTAGCATCGGCTTGGCTTGGTTACGTTAGAAATCGGAATAATATCAGTAGGTTCTTCAATGCTTTCGTAGGAGCTTCAATAACCTCTAGAAACTCAGTGCCAGTCTGAAGGACTAAGGAAAAATTCCATAACTCGCCTAATGAGTCATAGATCTCATACAACACCGTAGCCAATAGCTTACATATGGACAGAGTAAACATCTGTGTAAGCTGAAATTCGGTTAGTTTAAGCTAGTGTGACTTGAAAAAGTGCCACTGTGATCATTTGGGCTTTGCGATAATATAAATTTTAGCGATTTCTTGGAAACTGTTTCATCCCAAAAGCACCCCGAACTTTAAAACTTGATGGGTAATTTAGAGGTAATCAAAGTCTTGAAAGAATATTTATATCTTTATACTACAGGCAACTTCTTAAGACAGAGGTAGTGAAATTTCTAGTGAAATCTAATATCTTTAGTTGTAGTATTTTTTTTTGTTTTCTAAGATTTTAAGTCTTTCCTTAAATACCAAAATATTAAGTATGTGCAAAGCTCAATGTGTGAATTCACAAACAGTTTTTATGCATCAAAAATCAAAATCTGGTCTGCTGCAAACCCTGGAAGCAGGATATATTCGAAACGTTTCGTTTTCGAATTCTTCTAAAAGCTTAAGGTATGCTCAGTGAACCAGGGAATGTCGCATATCTTAAAGGTGAAACTTGTACACAAGATGCCACAATAGATACGCATGTTAATCTTTACCGAGTGTTATGCATGAAGCCTGTTATTTTTGCGATGTGCATATGTATATAGTGGACCCCCCAGGGGAGTCTATTTTGGACTACGGGTGTTGGCAATCCCGGGGCCCCAGCTGGGGTGATGTGGCTTTTTCTGTTGACGTACCTTTGGTACATTACCCGTAGAACTTATGTGTTACTACCCAACCTCTGGCAACAGAGCAACATATTTATTAAAAGGAAACAGGTCTGTGTTGTCAATCAGGTGCAGCCTCACCTAGAACTTCCCTGAGTTCAAAAGACGATAGAGGTGAAGCCCTTGTGGTGGATCTTCGAGGTATCACCAGATGCTTGTCTCTGGTTCCACGGGTGCCGGTTGACCGACAGTTGAGCTGCTCTAGGTGTTCGGGTGTATGTAGCGGCCGTCAGGATCCTTTGCTAAAAGGTCGATTTCGTTCTACCCCACGGGGTTAAAGTGATAATGTTGATCAGTGTGGATTAGGCACTAGATAGTTGGCGATGGTTGTCGTCCTACCTACACCCGGTGTTAAGACCACCGTGATATGAGGCCGTAAAGGCAGGTGCTCACGCAAATCTTGAACACATCTGTATGTAGTGGAAACGTGTGAATAATATGAGATTAATTAATCCTGTTGAATTATACATACTCGTATGTACATTTTTCCTGATCTCTGCTGGATATGTTCCGTTCAATCCAAGGCAAGACCAACAGCAGAAACACGCGTTTACATCATCTAATTTTTATATATGGAGAACAATACCGCATAATATGGGAAAAACAAGCGGGCCGCCCGGATTGTTAATGCATAGAAACTGTCCATGATTCTTCGAATTGAATTATTTATGTAGTTAAGCTTTTGGTATTTAAGGGAAGAAAGCTAAAAAGAAAGACTACAAATTATTGTCTTAAATTTCATTCAACATTTTAATACATCCGTCTTAAAGTGTTGTCTGAAGTAACTATAACGATTTAACTACGAACGAATGTGTATTTGTGTATTTTTTTTTATGTGTATTTTTTTCAATGAAAAAGGAATTTACCCATAAATACCATCATATCAAATAATAAGCTTCAGCATAAATAATCTTCAGCTGTCTCATTGTCTTCGTAGCATACTTGTATCAGCATTTCGTACTTGTTCTTAGAATGTTGCAAATTGATATGATTACCTTCTTAATTCACTTAATATTTTATAATGACAACAGCAATTCAATTGGCTTGGCTGACTAACTATTAATAACTCATTGTGTCTAAGTGTGTATATTAAGTACTACTTAGTACTTACTGTTTTATACACTTACACACATACATAAATACATGCGTGCATAGGTTTTCTTTAACTCATTGTATTTTGCAGTTGTTGCTTAGAGCAAACATACGTACTCGTGCAGTGGTATACTAAATAATTTATGTAATGCAGTTGATCTTAATACTGAATGTGCAACATAGCGCGAAATTCCACTAATCCTTTTACTGCGAATGTACGCCAATGTACGAGTACTAAGTTTGTAATTGCTGAATGTGAGTTCTATTTTCTTTTTAAGCTTTTGTTGTAGTTCTTATTAAATTCTTCTTAATATAATTATATTCTTTTAGATACTCAAATTCCAAGTACTTCTTTAATAATATTGTACATGCATCAGTAGGAAAAACACACTCACTAATTCAAAGGTATTTTAATGAAAAAAAAAATAAAAAAATTATAAATAAAAGAATAGCTGAAGTATATAAATACTTGGTGCATGTGTGGATCTCCTATTTTGCGTCTGAAACCTTAAGCATTTCTTTGTGAATAAGAATATAATATCATTTCATCAACTATTTGTGTTTAAGCCAAACAATGTATTACAAATGCAAGTACGCATGGAAATTACTACTGCACAGTATAACTTACAAAGAAAGTTGTTAAACGAAATTGAAAAGTGGCTTTCAGCTAGTTAATACCAATGTGGAATTAACATTTCTGTTGCAATAAGGAAAAAGCGCTTAAGTCATATCTGACTGTTATGCAGGAGAGCACTTTTAAGAGTTCAAGTCGATTTTCAGAAATTTATTTCTTTTACAGTTTAATTGAGAAATTCTCTGTTAACCTTTATTTTTTTTAGCAAACATTGTTCTACACACTATATGTAATAAATTTAAGTTGAAATATACCAAAGTATAACCGAACTAAGCTTTTATTCGAAATGAGATTTGAAGTCTAAAAAAGATAAGTCGCTAGTCATAGTGCGATAACTTCCATAAAAACGACACTAATTAATTGAGATTTGGACCGGGGGTACTTTCGAGTATGCAGATTATGGAAATACAGTTAACCCAAAATCGGCTTATCTCAACTTAAGCACTTTTTTCTTTTTGCCCCAATTTTTTTATAAGTGTTTGAAATATTTCGAGGGAGCTTTAAAAGCTTTATTTTGATGAAATTTTTGTTGGTATTTCGTTTAAGAGTATTTTCGAAATTTTACCCCCTGTTGCTCTAAATCCGAACGATGGGTTTGATATATTATTCGAGTATTAAAATTAGCAACAAAAACAAATTTCAGTTTTTTGTTTTTGTTCGATCGAATCTGTCGTTCACATTTAGAGAAACAGGCCATTTGTTTTGCAATAATTTTCAGTCATCTAGTGCCATGTAAAACGCAGGCTTTTAGTTCCATATTAAGTTGCTCAACAACACGGTAGGAACTTAATCGATACTAGTAAATAACTAATAGAAACATCTATAAGGTGGGCCAAAAGAAATCACCCTATTGGAAGATGCTTTTCTGTTTTGACATTTGTGAACTAGACAGATGTAGAATACAAGTGAACAAGCCAAGAACGCAGAATAATCGTGTCGTGGCGTTCCCGGGTCGCCTCATCTCCCGTTTTGGCGATTTACACTGGCCCGCAAGATCGCCTGATTTAGCCGTTCCAGACTTTTTTGGTTTTTTGAAGTCCCGTGTTTACGTGAACAAGCCCGAGACCCTGGAAGCACTCAAGGACAACATTCGACACGAGTGCCAGAATCTGTCGCCCGAAGTTCTCGCCGAAGTGATGAAAAATGCCATAAAACGAGCAATAAATTGTGACGGCGCCCACTTGGCCCATATCATCTTCTCGACTTGGCCAATAAAATTCTCAAGGTTCAAATAAACATAATCAAAAAACAGAATCGAAGTTTTTCATTTACATAGAAAAAAAATTAAAGCAAAACAACATCGGATGACTTCTTTTGGCCCACTTTGTACTTTGGAGTAAAAATTGTTGGACGTGACCTTTGTATCAGTCAGAACACTGGAATGTAGTTGCTCACGGGCTTAAACTAATATGGCTACCGCAGGATCTTTATCGATCAAGAGAACGAGATAGAGAATTTCTATTGAAAGCCAATCACGCGAATTACGAATTACGATATAACGGAAACTTCTCGTTTTTGCTATCGAGTAACATATTTTAACGATATTCGCTGTCGATTGAAGTAAAAAAAGCAGTGAAATCACAAGCTCCAATTCATTTAGTTCTTTTTCTTCTTCGAAAAAAGTCAATGAATACTGGTTTTATTAATATGTCGACTTAAGTTCTTTTACACTATCTGTAAATTTTTTTATGAAATCACTGCGATTCAATCACGTGTGTATATGATTGATTCGTTGCCTATAAATATCACTTCAGTTGCAATATAATACAAATTTTATTGTATACTAGCTATTGTTCGCTCGGATTTAAGACTAAAGGTAGAAATGAAAAATTCCACTTCCAGTTTTGAATAAATTCGTCAACGTATACGTATACTCGTACGTAGGGTTCCGTACTATATTATCCGATTTCTCTAAGTTTCGCTGTTCTTTCAAATCGCTTCAAACACACTTTAACATATAAAAAGCATAATCGTCATAGTGACCAAAAATAGTAAAAAGTGGATATCATGAGCCTCATTGTGATTGGTGTATTCGACTTTGACTACGACATTGTGGTCATAGATTAAAGACAAAATGTTGCGGTGGTCTTTAATCTATTACAAAAACGTCGTAGTCGAAGTCGAAATACCACGGTGCCCTAAAATATCTCTCTATGCTTTAAGTTTCATTAAAATCGGTTTGATAGTTTCTGAGAGGCGAGAATTGCCCTCTACCATGGTCTCCCTCCTAGTTTTGGGACCTTCCAGATACATACTTATATAGCAATATTTTGAATTTCATTAAAAATTGCTTGAATAGTATCAGAAAGGTAGAAATTCCCCTCTGACCCCCTACGTAGTCCTATTTTAAAAAAATATAAAAACGATATATGTCCTTTTAAATGTTTTGGATACATTCAGAGAGGCAGAAATTAGCCTCTGTCCTCCTAGTTTTTTTAAAATATCAAGCCTGCATGTCCTCTTAGGTGCAGATGTATTTACATATCGCGCCATAACCGCCAAAAAAGCTTAAGCGACATAGTTTTTGAACTTGATTTTTTGATCAAAATCCATTATTTGTGATAATATATAATCGATTTTTTTTATTTGTGATAATAAATAATCGATTTTCGTAAAAAAAAACTAAGTCCAAAAAATGTGTCGGTTAAGCTTTTTTGGCGGTTATGGCTCAATAGGCTTTTGATTTGATAAAAATCGGTTCGGAGGGCATATATTTCCTACCTGACACATCTTGATCCAAGTCTAAGCGCAGATATGTCTGAATAAATACGGTTGGATAGTTTCTTCTAGACGCAGATCTATTATGTTTTAAATTTTATCAAAATCATGTTAGAGAGACGGCCTTTAGGGGCAGACGGATGAACAGTTTTCTTTTTAGTACGCAATCGTAAGAACTCCTGCTTTAACGGATCTCTGCTAAAACGATAATGAATATATTTTTTTGGGTATGGGAGGATTATCGCTCCACTACCATATTCTAAGCACTTTAACGGGACATTATAAATTTTGCTTAATGAATTTTAGAAATCGAACCTCGGGTTGCGGGGAACAATCGCCCAGCAGTATATAACGGCATCGGTGACAATACAAAATTTCTATAATTTTCAGTATAAAATTACTATAATTTTTTTATTTAAATTTTAATCCTTGCTTTAGGATTTTCCATATTGTTTAACTTTGCAAACTTAAGGTCTTTGACTTTTTTGAGCTTTAGCGAGACTAGCGAACACCAATTTATTTTGATATATGTGAAGCCATCAGCGCAAAAGTAGTGTAACCCACATTTTTTTTGGTTGCTATTTTGAAGATAAATACATTCCTTACATTACCAGCTGGCTATCAATACAAAGATAGAGGAAGCCACGTTTTGGTATTCAACAGAAGTTGGGGGCTGAAAAGTTTTATAAGCAATAAACCACAATTAAATAGTTTGGGGTTGCACCACTTTTGCTCTGAAAGTCTCATATATATATAGATAAATTTCATTGTTTTGTATTTTATCTAAAAATCTTTATGAAATATCTCGTTTTATTGAACTCTCTACTTTTGAAAAGAATTTATTAAACAAACAAACATTCATCTCGTGTAAAACACTGTAATTTACCACAACAATAGCAAAATGTGATTGCTGGTTTGTTTTTAAACTGCTGTTTATTACACACATTCACCGCAAAATGACAATCAGCTGTTGGAGATGAGAAAAATGCACTGAAGCAAGAAACTGACAAAACTAAACCGTGTTTATAAACAAAAGGCCCCTGTGAAGCCCTTTAGAATAATTATTTCACATTTTTGCGTTTTTTCGCTGCTTTTTATAATTCACCGAAAAGAAAAAGAATGCGGGCTTTTGATATAAATAAAGAGCCAGTCGCATGAACATGTTGTATTCACATAAGCACTACAAGTATGTGGTATTGTAACCTTCGAACGATTATAAAAATGGTTAAGAGCAGCAGTAAAGAAAAAAATACCGGAAACCGCTGCACAAAACAAAAACATAAAAACCAAAAAAAGAAACTTAAACGACATCAGCTTTTAAATAAGTAAGATTATTACTGAAAGTTAGAGGAAAGCAAGAAAGAACCCAAACAACACAAATTTTAATTGTGTAACTACACACATACTATTTCTTGTGAATAGGGGGGACAAATAAATCTACTGAGCATGGGCTTAATATCTTTTCTCTACTATAAGTTTCTTAAAGTATTTCATGAATTTTTTTTTTAAATCATAATTGTATAAAGTTACATGATTGTTGCTGTTGCTGCTGCCATTATTTTATTCTAAAGAAAAGAGCTTTCATAAACCGGCAACACTAGTACCAGAACGACCGACAAAACCATCGAGACAATCTAGAGTGTAATAATTGCTCTTGCTTTTAGCCAAACTCATTAACAACTTTAAAGTTCACTTAACATCCGACCAACATCCCCGATATCATCAACGACAATTGTTTTTTGTACACAAACTTTTTATTTTATTTTTTGCCACTAACACACAAAATACGCACTTGTTTGAAGTGAATAAAAAAAATATACATACTTGGAAACAAACGATTATTTCCATCAATAATATGTATCTGACATGAGTACCGTTAGTTCAAGTTTATTGAGCTTCAAAGCACCATAGATTACACACTTTGCGTTTATGTTAGTGAAAATAAGATATGGCCAGTCTGATTTGTTAGGGTTACCGTACCGTTCTAACAAAATCTATAAGACTATTCGAGCAACTTTATTGTCAGTTAAAATGGCTTGCAGGCAGTGTTGCCGTTTGAAATTTTTTTTCCGACCAAAATTTTCCCAAAATCCGACCAAAATCGCCTGCTTCCGACCAAATTTTAAAATTTAATCAATATTTGTGTTTTTTGATGTACAGGGTGTTTTTTAGAGGTATAGAACTTCGAATTGAAATAAAACACAAGAAAATCGTTTTAATGTCCATCAATTTGGCTTTATTGGAAGGATAATTTTATGCCATTAACGTTTAAATATGATTTCGGGCATGTGGCCGCCGCGGCTGGCTCGAATAAAGCTAATTCTACATGTCCAATTTTCAACCACTTTTTCGAGCATATGGGGCCGTATGTTGGCAATAACGCCACGAATGTTGGCTTCCAAGTCCCCTAATGTTTCTGGTTTGTTGGCGTAGACGAGCGACTTCACATATCCCCAAAGAAAATAATCCAATGGTGTCAAATCACACGATCTTGGTGGCCAATTGACAGGTTATCCATGGTTAACCGAATTAATTGCTCTGATGGACGATTATGTCGACCATAAAATGGACGGAGCTTGCGGTAAACTTCGCGAACTGAACCATTATTTTCGAAATAAATTTGCACGATTTGCAAGCGTTGTTCTTTTGTCAACCTGTTCATGATGAAATGGCAAACCAAACTAAATATTAATCACTTGACAGCTGACAAAATGGCCGCCAGTTAAAAAAGTGATGCCAACTTAAAGTTCTATACCTCAATAAAAACACCCTATACATTTTATTTAATAAAAATGTCAGATATAACATATTTGCATTAAAGAATTCAGGCATGTAAATTAATATTTATGTAATGTAATTAATAATTAAATACATTAAAATTGTAAATTATAAGAAAAAATTTTTATTCAGTCTTTTTAACATATCGCACCCTAAATACAAAAGGGGTACAACTCAAAATACTAAAATTTTCAGGAGAGACAAAAAACTGTTTATGTAAAAATGATTATATTATTTAAAGAAAATATTGTTCCATTATAAAAAAATTCAATATTGAAGAAGGTTCTGCTATACTTTTTTCAATCTTATATTATGTTTGCGAAAATAAAGTAAAATTTTAATTTATGACTCTTTAACTGAAATTTTTTTCGGCACATAAATAAATAATACTGTTAATTGAACTTACTTTTTCCAACTAAAGAAGCACAATGCAAAATAATATACCACGAAATTGATAACTTTTTACAGTAATAGAGACAGAACTCAAAATAAAACTCTTTATGTGTAATAAAAGTAATCAGTTGTTCTTGAGCACATTAGCATAACTAAAAATAATTCTCTTTAGTTCATCGTGCAGAATCAACACACTTAACATAAAAATAGACATAACTGTATTTTTCCAGTTAAAGAAGATAGTGATGTGAAAGAAATTTTTGCAGTAGTTAGAGATGTGTATTCTGAATTAATTTATGGAAAAAAGTCAGTTTTGGAAAATTTCGAGTTGTGCCCCTTTTGTATTTAGGGTGCGATATGTTGTTTTCATTTACTTATGTTATAATTCACGCATGTATTAAATACATCACATTAAAAATAAAAAGTTAAAGTTTTTGATTTTACATTTGGTTATGTAGGTCCGTTTTGGCTGACCAAACATAGTGCGGATTATTAACTCTGATAATTTCTTTACACGATATAATACCGTTGACAGTATTTACTTCTACTTTATTCCTTAGTTTAGTTTTTATTAGCGCTAGTTTGGAAAATTTGCGTTCAGCGGCGGCGAAACTATGTGGCAGAGATAACAAATTAAAAATAAAAGAATAAATATTTGAGAAAATTTTCTCGTTTAATCCGTTTTTTTATAGAAGCTATTTTTTGCCAAAAAGCATTAATGTTTAAATTGGCCAAAGTTTTTATACCGCTGAGCCGTAGCAAATTCCACTCAGTAACTATTAAATCGGGATCACAGTCAACTAACTTGGGAATTTTAAAACATATCAATCCAGAATTGGTAAGTCGTCGTTTGAAAGTACCTTATCAGGAGTTATCATATTTAAAAGTTTTATACTATCGTTTTCAGTATATCAGTTCGCTGTCACTGATCTAATATAAACGTCGTTAATAACTACTTACCCGGCATCGAAGTGCATAATTTATTGGTAAATGGTAAACAGTGTGGAAAAAATATTTTTAAGATAAAATATATGAGATTTTAAATAAATTATGCAAAGAAAAAAATAGTTTGTGATTAGAGACAAAAACCGACCAAAATTGAATTGGTCCGACCATCCGACCAAATTAAAAATTTCAAATTTCTTCCGACCAAATTTGGTCGGATCCGACCAAAACGGCGACACTGCTTGCGGAACATCTCGTGTACTTTCTGCTATTGTCACATTAATAGCTTTCGAATTTATCACTATTTTAAAGCCATTCCGAATAAGTTCTCAGAAATAAAATTTTGACTGTAAGCACCTCCTACAGTGATTTAACGAATATCATTGTTTTTTTTATTGAAATATACTGAACCAGGAGGCAAATTACGGCATTCGATACGATTCGAAATTTAAAAATATTTCCATATAAACTCTATTGAAATATTTCGTAATTTCGTTCGATAACGAGTGCCGTAATTTGCCCCCTGATCTATAACATATGTAGCAAAACTTTTGGGAACACCAAAACAAAGATTTAGTTTTTTTTGTATATACTATAAGTCATAATACGTCCGTTAACTCTTTCAATGCGACATTTTTCTTAACAAAAAACTTAAAAAATAATTTTCGAATACAAAAATGAGTTCAAAAGGGAAACAAACCACCAAATGATTAATAAAATTTAATATTATGCAGGCTTAGATTTGTTAAGCTTATTTTTACTACGTTTATGGGCCCACTATTTGCAAATAAAAATATTTACAAATAAATTAACTTACTGTTTATATGGCATAGGAAATGTAAAAAAAACTTGGTAGCACTTCTATAGAAAAGTTACTTATATTTACAAAAAAAATTGTGTAAATATATAAAGTAACAAAATATTATTTGTTTTTATTGTTATTATTTTCTTTTTTCAATGTTTTTTGTTGCAATATTTATCAATTTATCAAGCATTTTATTTGCAAATAGGGCGTTAATTGTGAATAGATTACTGAGTTAGTAAGTCACAATAAAACAATTATATGGCAACAATTTACAGTTTTATTTGCGTGGTAGCGATGCTATCCTCTCAGTCCAGAGGTCGTGGGTTCGATTTCCGCCATACACCCTGCGTGTTTGGTCACTGTGTTTGGTCACTGAATTATACCGACTTCAGTAGATACTAATTCTAATGTAGTATCAGAGCACCCTCTTTCATCGGTATTGTGTAGCAGAATCATCCGCGAAGTAAAATAACCAATAAAATGGCTACTTAACATAGCTTTGAAAATTTAACACACTTCATTGACACCAGAGGCGCTGTAACACTGCCTCAAAAAAAAAACTAACGTACAAAAAGAATTATTGTAAAAGAATTAAGCTTTCCTTTATCTCTCCCTTCATCACCTGTCTTCTCTATCACTATCACTTTCCTAAAGAAGGTAACAAACACCTAGTAGTAGTAAGAAGAAAAGCAGGCGTGACCACGCCTTAGATATTCAACACACGCCTTAGACAGCACACACTGTCATAATGGAATCTCTCGATTCTAATTGAGCGCTTATGTATGTGATCGTGAATATACCATTAGAGTTGCTAGATTTTGTTTGGCATTATCGTAATATAAAATCTTTCGGAGCAAATATTAAATTAATATACTTCGGAAATGTTTGATTCCAAATAGTCGTATGCTACGGCCTATTTAGCTTTTGATTTGTCTTGCAGAAGTGTTGCTTTAATTAAGCTTTTCCTAGTTTATCGGTTTCTTCTACTTTATTATACAATAAAAATCATTTCATATGAATTGAATTATGCAAAGACATACATAAATATTTAAAATGTAATTTTCTTTGAAAAGTGATTTATAAAGTAACACTCCAATAATTGTACAACCTGAAATAACAAATTCTTGCTCTCGGCACTTTGGTAAATTGAATATGGGGCAACGACTTTTCAAATTAATTTCTCTAGCATTAAAACAGGCTTTTATTTCAATCCATTCAAATGTACATATGAGTACAAACAAAATAAATATTTGAAGTGCAAATCTCTTGAAAGTCTTCTTTTAACAATTGAAATAACAAACAACTACGAAAAACGCATTTAAAATTGATGACAGAGGGATCTACTAATAAACCATGGAAAAGTATCAAAAATCATAAAGAAAAATTTAATTTACCAAAGAAAAAAAATCACAGCGCTGAAAGAAATTATTTTGAAAAAGGGTGCTTGCTGTTGAAAGAATTGAATAGAACATTTTGGTTGTTTACCCCTTTCGTGCTAAACAAATCTCATATCAAAAAGGATGTAAAACGCATTAACAACAGCTTACAATTCGTTACGCTTACAACATTTTCACTTACAATAGAAGAACGTACAAGTATTAAAAGTCTTTCATTTTTGCTTTTTTAACAAACGTAGAAAAAGTCACTAGTGAAAAGAGTTTTTGTTAACGCAAGTACAAATGGATATAAGAAGGACTTTGTCAAAAATTCTAAAGAAATTAGAAAAAAAAATTAAAGAAAATTTATGAATATGAACAATAGAAGTAAGTACATATAATAATATAATTTAAAAAAAAAAAATAGATGAAATTTGCGTAACAATGCTGTTGTGCCACCTATGCCACCGTATTAATTAACCCTTTGACGTACAGAGCCAGCTACGCTTACCCAAGGGATTTTGGTTCCCATACTTGTTTAGTTAAGAGTTGAGTGAAATATCCGCTAAAGTAAATTGATAAAAGGATACAAAGAAAATTACTTCTTAATAAGACTTGAAGATGGCGAAATAATACACGTTGATGCAACATTTATGCAACATACTTATTTTAATGTTTAAAGCAAAAGCACGGAATATTTTTAATATGCATTATGTATTAGATGAAATGAAAATCTCATTGAAAGCGTATTTTCGATTTCTTACACTAAAAAAGACATATCCCAGCAAAAAAGGAGCTCCCGCCGAAGCGGCTTTGTAAGGGAAATGTTAATAAGCCAGCGCTGCCAGATTGCATGAAATATTACATGATTTTTATATGAGATTACTTGTATAGAAGCTCTGCCACGTTGATCTAAAATATAATTCCTTCATGCCTGCCGGAGTGACCTGAATTCAGCAAAAATATTCGTTAACCTGCTTCCAGGTCTTTTTTCATATGTATACGAGTATAATTAAAAAAATTGCTCTTTAGATCAGAACTTTATATAAACTCTTAGATTAACTTCCAGTACTTTATTTTGTTTTTATATTTATCATATATTAAATACAATATCAAATCAAACTTTGAATCAGAATCAGAATCAGAACACTACCCACTGAACTACCGAATCAAATATTTATTTTTGTACACAATTGAATTAAAAAATAAAAAATAAAAACTCAAAGTAAAAATTTCATTCGTATTCAAATTTGTATCCAGATAAGCGAGAGAGGATGCTCTATAAAAAACATTGATAGTTTGAGTATAAACAGCCGACTGACTTTGTAGTGTTTGTGTTAAATTTCGTCATTCGTTTACGTTATTGCATCCTCGTAAGGCAGAGGAGAAACAGTGTTTGCTTTTCAGCGCTTCCGAAGCGCTTATTTTTGTCTTACTACTTACTTGATGAAAATTTTTCTTCTATTTTCATCATTATTAAAAATTAAACAGTTCGCCATATTTATTTATACTCATATTAAACTACACCTTCCGAGTTGTTATTATCGAAGGGATATAAAAAACTACAATAGAAAAAACACATAAAAAACTGCTCTTCGAAAATGCTTCGTTGGAAAAACTTAGTAGAATATTTGATTTACATAGCAACACAACTTGCTTTCTAAATAACTTAATTTCTTTTTAATTTTCTGTGCTTTATTTTGGTAAGCAATAAAATTTTTATTACAGAAAATAAAGCTGGGATACAGTTGGTAAATAAAAGTTTTTTTTTCTAAATTTAAGTAAAATAATTTTCTAGGTTAGGTAAGGTTAGGTTAGGAAGGGTGGTGCTATACTGCACCTCCACTCGAAGACCCAATTGGGTCCATTGTGATTCCCTTCGGTTGCCCAAAAAAGTAATGTTTACCCCCCATTTGTAGCCAGAAGTGACCCTATCACCCGTCCCATGATGAAGCCCCTGATATCCTCTAGTTTAGACTTCCAGATATCAGTAATGCTTTCATGGAAACGTCTGCTCAGACATCGAAGCCTATGACGTTGCAGCTTCGGGCAGTGACAGATAATATATTCAATGGTTTCTGGTTCTTCTTCATTCCCGCACATCCTACAAAAATCTAGAGTGTCTATTTCCCAAATGCTGGTTCTTGCCTGACCGAGCAATGACCTATCAACGCCCCTATCACAATTCGCATCGCCTTCCTATTCATGTCCAGTAGCAGTTTGGATGCTCCTGAGTCAAGTTTTGGCCACAAACCCCTAGAGACTACAATCCTCCCAGTTTTTCATTAGTAATTAGTGGTTACGCTTTTTTGGGCACATGTGTGCCAGATGTAAACTCGGCCTTACGAAAAATATGACTTATCGAGGTCATCAAAATAGGCATTTGTTTGTGAGATGATTCGATGTTGGAGTCAAATCTCTTTCCTCGGAGCGATTTCTTCAAGTTTGGGAACAAGAAATTGTCGGCGTAAATCTGGCAATTCGTAGCCCAGTTCATGGATTTTTGCCACGGAAACTGCACATGAGCTTGTGGTAGATTGCGAGCAAACGTGGTACCCATCTTGCCGAAAGCTTTCTCATACCCAAGAGATCATTCATGTGAGATGCCTATGGCTTCCACAATCTCTCTCACTTTCAATCTGCGATCGACTAAAACCATGTCGTGAATTATTTCAGAACGTTCGGCTTGTACGGCCTTCGTTTGAGTAATGTTTTTTTTTCGCAAAAAATAATGCTTAATGAGCACACGAAATTCACTTTTTTCCATTTACTTCTCAAAACGCGCGGAAGGAGTGCGTTTAGACACGAAAACATTTGGAAGGGAAACATTTAGTTTGAAATCAATTAACTGGGGAAGAGAGAATCATTTTTGTGTTCGGTACTCGACGACACGCTTTGTTTTCATATTCTTTGCTACATATACACGCATAGATTTACAAATGTGCTTTCTTATTATCCAATAATATTGAAATGTCGCCTGCAAAATTTTCGTCTGTGTGAACGCGAGGGAAACAACAAAAGATAATTCCCGATGTTTTCCTTCCAAATGTTCGCTCGTCTAAACTAGGACCAGGCTGCTATCAATGGCTGCCAAACACAAACAGAATGACGCAGCTTGTTCAAATTTAGACAGGAGTCAACTGACAGTTGCCTATTGACAGCAGCAGTGTTACTATTTCAATTAAGAGGCGGGAAATTCAAAAAGAAAGTTAAGCTAAAACTTTAGTATACAGCTTCAAAATTAAGTTTCATTGTGTTTTAGATTTATTTATACATTAATTTAAAATAATAATAGTAATGCATATAAATTTTTGAGCATCGTGGCCAATTTTAGTTAAAATAAAGTTATGAAAATATATGTACATATATATCCATAGGACCGACCATGGTGAACCATTAAAATTTGCCAACTTGATTTATTGCTGTGGATACTTGTAGCAGTGAGTACAGCTGAAGCTTTTTGGGGCTGCATGTAACACTCAACTTTGAAAATTTGATTTTAGGAACGCCATAGTCCAACTCCATTAGCCACTTGAAATTATTCAAACAAAAAGTACCTTTGGAATAAATTTGTTTGCCGCATAAGCATTAGCCGACCATGAATATAAAAGTAATATTATATGAATTGAAAATGTATGGATCTCTAAGAGTTAAGGTTGAACAAATTTCCCTTACCTTTTTATGCGCACTGAAGCATTTACATACATACACACATGCTTGTACAAACACCACCTATTTTAACACATTTCATACCAAGTTTTTTGAATAAAATTCCAAAGATTATCTTTATTTTAAAAAGTATGCTTTGATATCCTTTGCTTTAGCTCTCCCCAAAGGTTTTCAGTAAGTTTTATGTGCGGGGCTTGACTTGGCCAGTCCTCAAGGTTAACACAATTGGATTGAGACCAATCCTTCACACAGCGTGACGTGTGCTTCGGGGCGTTATGCTGCTGAAATACCCTTCGCAAACATATTAACAGTATGTCAAGACGAATGCAAAATTTTTTTTAAATAAGCAAATATTCAAAGTAGAGCAATATAACTCGAATTTAAACTTATTATTTAATAATATTCAAAATGTACTTATTATATTGGCCACTCATTTTTATCCATATTTTCTCTTTGATATCGTAAAAATGTCAATTTTTGTTTATATCTTGTAAATACAGCTTTCTTACATTTGAATTGAGTTATAGAAACGAAGTTTAAAATTTTTTCTGTTGCTAAAATAAAAAACTTTTCTTAATTTATATTAAGGACTAAAACATTGTCGTGAACTTATTATTTTGATCATATGTGTATATCATTCTATATATCCTGAAATTTTAAGTAAATGTTGTGATTAGTAACATAAGAGAGTAAGAAGAAAAATCAATGTAAATCAAATATAATAATATTGTGTAAAAGGGGGTTCCCCCCCACCCCTCTTTTTTAAAGATAAAGAAATTGGAGAGTCTTACAAGCCCGATATTGTGGGCTTGTAAGACACAAAATAAACTTTCTAAAAGCTTAGGAATTTGTTTAACTTTTTTTTTAATATCGTATCAGCATCTTAGAAGATTGCCAATATGTTTGTACACTTCAGGCTTCATTCTTTGCAGCAATTAGTTTCTCTATAGATCTTGAAACTGGGAAAAGTGCTAATGAATTTTTAGTTTTTGAATTTTTATTATCTTCGCCAATCTAATCTTAAACAATTATATTCTTGAAAAAATACGTGGTATTCAATTACGTGCATCGAAATAATATCCTTTTGTTCCTTTTTGAGAAGGAAATAACGTTCGGTAGACATTCACCCTTCTCGGGAATAAAAGGTGAACATTTTGTTCAAGGAAAATATTTCACGAACAAAATTTTAAATTATTATACTGACACAACAACAACGCAAACATTGGCGATCACAATTTTAGGGAAAGTGAACACTTTTAAAGTGAACTTTTATTCCCGATAAGGGTGATTAATTCCTTTTTAGAAAAATATTGCTTGGGCTGAGATCTTTGAAATACAATTTATGGTGACCAATTTGTTGAACGTTACGCCTGGAAACTTAAAATTTACGCTTTACTGGTTGGTCAGCAGAATAATTTTTCTGTTCAAACTCATGCCACCATCTATTAGTCAGGTTTAATTTTTTAATTGATTTAATTAAAATTTTAATCGATTCCATTAAATTTTTAATTAGTTCAATTAATCCAATTACTTCTAATTTGTTCAAATAAAGTTTTAATTGATAAGATTTTTATTTCCTTCAATTGATTCAATTAACTTACAAAACTTAAAGTTTTTATAAAGGGTGTTTTTTTTATAGAGTGACACAAGTTTAAATCATAATAAAACAAGAAAATATATTTTTAATATCAATGAAACGGTCTTTATAGGAAAGAAAATATTTATGAAATTAATGATTAAAAATGATTTCTGCCATATGGCTGCCACTGCTGGCACGTAGAAGGCGCAATTTGGAATACCAATTTTCAACAACTTTTCGCAGGATTTGCAGCCGTATTTCGCCGATAACTCTTCGAATGCTGATTTCCAGGTGTTCAATTGTTCGTAGTTTATCCACGTAGGCAAGTGACTTAACATAACCCCAAAGAAAATAATCCAATGGAGTTCAATCACACGATCTTGGTGGCCAATTAATTGGGCCATTACGTGAAATTATTTTTTCATCAAAAGTTTCTTTGAGTAAATTAATTGTAGCGCTCGCTGTGTGGCATTGTGTGTGTGCGTCCTGTTGGAACCACATATCATTAAGATTAATGCCACATAATTGAGGTACAAAAAATTTCCAAATCATGTTCCTATACCGTCGTTCACCATTGGCAGTAACATTCTGAGCATCATCGTTTTCGAAGACATATGGGCCAATGACTCCGCCAACCCGTAAAGCGCACCAAACAGTAATTTTCTGTGGATGCTATGGTGTTTCGAAAAAAGCTTGTGGATTCTCCTCACTCCAAATGCGACAATTCTGCTTATTTACGTACCCATTCAACAGAAATGCGCTTCATCGGAAAGTCAAATTTTGAATGGAAATTCAAAATCAATAACAATTTGTGCTTCAGCTTTTAATCCAAAATCATTTCGTAAAATCTTCCATGAAGTGGAAGCACACAACCCCAGTTGCTGATAAATGCGACGAATTGATTGATTAGGATCATCTTCAGCTTCTTCAGTGCGCACTGTTCGGCGTCTATCGGGATGCATATTATCAGTAACAGTATATGTGGTCCGAAAACGATCTATTGTTCTTCGAATTAGCCGCTCTGCAGCAGGATTATGTACGCCATAAAATGGAAGAAGTGCACGATGAATTTGACGAATACAACAATTATTTTGATTAAAAATTTCAACTATTTCCACACGTTGCTCTGGTGTAAGTCGATTTATAATGAAATTTCAAAGCAAACTTAACAAACAGCAACTATCAGCTGTTAAATGGGTGCTCAAATAAAGCAGTGATGTCAACTCAAAGTTGTGGCACTCTAAAAAAACAACCTATACAAAAAAATTTTTTTCATTTCATATTTTGCTGTGTACAAATCCTATTTAACTACGCACGTCTATAATTTCTATATCTAAGAATTGCGTAGTGCCCTTGATGTTTTTGTTCTTAATAAAAATATTACTCATGCATATACAATGCACCCCTTCTATGTCACCACCTTTATCACATTATTATTATATATTTCCTTGTCTTTAAGTTCTTTGCTATTGTTGCGTAAGACGCTAAACTATTTTGAAATGCGTCATAAAGATGATGTACGAGTATGAGATAAAAAAAGTATGTATAAATTTATTTGAACTCATTTTTCATATTTTAACACTTTCCCAGGACATTTTAATAATGTTTTATTTCTTCGCTGTTAGCAATCAAAATCATAATTAAAGTTATACCGGTTCTCCTTGAACAATACAAATATATAAAATAATTTGTGATTGTTTGTTATTTAAATGAGACTTTGCAGAGCAGCAGCAGAGTTTAACTTTTGTTCGACAAGTACCTATTTTCAACGCGTTCATATCCCCTGGAGAGATTTTATCTTTTATTAATGTTTTGTTAAACAATATTTAAAATATTCCCATATTTGTTGTTAACGTTAGCGGTTGCTGTTGTTCTTGTTGTTGTTCGTACATTTACTCAAAAAGGGGTTGTTATTGCTGTTGCTCTTGTTATTGCTTTGCCCCTTCCCGTTTCAAATTTTTGTTATTTCTTTTTTTTTTTTTGTTTTCGACAAATTATCGATAACATTGTTGCCAATTGTTCAAATTATAGTTTGCATTCCTTAAACCAACAATTTCTCTTACTCTGTCTGGTTGTGGGCCGTTGTGAATTCGTTGAGCCATTCAGTCAGCAACAGTGTCAGGAGCATTAAAAATTATTTTCAACAGGAAATACATTTATTATGCCTGAAATTGTTAAGTATGGGTTGTGGGCATGTTATAAATTATTGTGTTACGCTTTTGTAAGTTTTCAAAATAATTTTCTTGCTCTGTGTCGTTATTATCGTTATTTCAATTTTGTGTTTGTGTGTATTTATTTATTTTTTTTTTTCATTTACGAACAGAACAAAGAAATTAATGCACTTTTTTATTTAAAAAAAAGCATAACAAAAATATTTACAGATTTGACGAGAAATATCCCAGCAAAATTTTGGCAAAACTAATTTTCGCAAAAAATAAATACAATAAATTACGTACTGCGTTTGATTTATGAAGTAAATAATATTTACAGCCATCACGCAACAACAAACAATGTTTGGTTTGAGTCTGTATCTGACTTGCTTTGCAAGAGCAGCAGCAGCATTATTGCATTGCAAACATTTATGCAAACTTAAGGATTTTATCGACTTGTTCCTCTAACATAATTTAAATTGCGATTTGTGGTGTGTGTTTCTTGACTGATTGGCTAACATACATTTTAACAGGGTTATCTTATAGACGTTAGAGTATTAAAGAACGTCAGTGCGTGCATGGCTGAAACTTTGGCCTTAATAAGATTGCCCTCAGGTGAATTATCCACTACCTCCAGCATACGAATACATATGATATTTTTGCCAAAAAAAAAAAAAAAGAAAATCACAAATTTAATTGATACACTTTGTGTGAATTACTTTAACACACAAAAAAATTTCATATTAAAATCTGCTAAAAAAAAGGCAAATTTAATATTTTGCTGCAATGTTTTTGCCTTATGTGTCTTTCATTTTAATTCAACATGATTTAAATACAATAGTATTCAACTAAAATTTTTCCTTCATTTCATGTTGATTTCATGTTCCAGTACCATTAAATCAAAATAAAGAATGTTAAATCAAATTTTCTTCAAATTGAAACAATGTAAATTCGCTACTGAATCAAAGTTATTCCGAGTTGAAACAACATTAATTTAAGTGAATGTAGTCATTATGTTATTTTAATAATTATTTACTATACGTGATTGTGTGTATTAACACAGGCATTAGGAAAATGTGAGCATATTGTATTTAGATTTCAACTCGAATTCATTGCGTGGTAGTCAACGCGCTTAACGCTGCAGCCAGAACGCTCTTCAATATTCTTTAGACATACACTAAATAAATACCATCGTCAAGTAAATTTTAGTTCAACATGAGCATTAATATAAACGAACTTACGAAAAGCGTAAAATTCACTATTTTTATGAGCTTATTCTCAAGCTGAAGTGAAGTTTTATTACCCAACATATTACACAGTAATCAAACTTCAATACAACTTGAGAATAAGCTTATAAAAATAGTGAATTTTAAGCTTTTCGTAATTTATTTTATAAGTTCATAAATTCTGTGGCAATAAGGAAAAAGTGCTTAAGTCATATTTTACGGTTCTGCAGGAGAGCACTTTTAAGCGTTTAAGTCGATTTTCAATAATTAATTTTTTTACGCGCGATTTATTGAACAGCACAGTAACTATTAAAGCGTATTTTTTTGGAGTCTCGCAACTTTGAGAGTTGGCATCACTGCTTTATTTGAGCACCCATTTAACAGCTGATAGTTGCTTTTGGTTTAGTTTGCTTTGAAATTTCACTATGAATCGACTTACACCAGAGCAACGCGTGCAAATTGTTGAAATTTTTAATCAAAAAAATTGTTCTATTCGTCAAATTCATCGTGCACTTCTTCCATTTTATGGCGTACATAATCGTCCCTCAGAGCTGCTAATTCGAAGAACAATAGATTGTTTTCGGACCACATTTACTGCTACTGATAATATGCATCCCGTGAGACGCCGAAAAGTGCGCAGTTGCTGCAGCCGCTGACAGGATTTGATTTTGATTTTTCTACAATTGTTACGATAACCTTTTTCACTATATTTTCAATAGTTTTTCAAGCTTAAGGCGAACATTAGCAATCTTATTATAATATTCTTCTCAAGGCATTTGGTATATTGGGTTATGTTATAAACCTTTTTTGTATTCGTTATTTGAAAAACCCAACATACTGATGAAAACACAACTGACGAATCAACCAAATTAATAAAAAGCTACAGCAATAAAACAATTTTTACCTGGGTAACAAAAACACACAAATTATTGAAAATTCAATCTGACTAAATTTAAATATCAACAGGAATGAATGCAGACGACTAGAAACTGCTCATTTCAAACGAAAAATTTACCAACCATAAACAATTGACAACAAAAATATAAAAGAACAAATAAATAATAAAAAGTAAAAAAAAAAAAATTAATGCAAATTTCTGTCCAAAATCTACGAACAAGCTGATAAAAATGAATTTATTTGCATAATGCACTTCCTGAAGAGCAAAAAAGATTGGCTTTAAATTACACAGAGAAATTTTCAACAAAAAAAAAAACAAATTGTAGCTTTTATGAAATGTATTGTTTATTGTTACATTTGTAATAAGAGAAAGCCACTTTTTATTGTTACGGTATTAATTAAAAATCTTATATAAATTGATTGCAATGTTTTTTTGGGAAAGAACAATGGAAAATACATATTTTTTTACCTACTTGAAACTGAAGGGCTTAAAAAAACTACTATAATAGAAATTATAAAATACAACAGCCACCTTTGTTTCAACATAGTTAATTCTATCAAAAAGCTATACAAAATTAAATAAAAGTATTTGTTATGAAGTTTTTTTTTAATTTTGAGTGTTTAGTAACTCTCAATTATTTTTTGAGAAATTGAGAAATATAATTTTTTTAAAAATTTGATTAAATGGGGACTAATTAATTGGCGTTGACACAAACGGAAATATTTTACAAGATTTTTGGCAACTTAAATTAAATGTTTTTCAACATTTAATATCCTTCTACAAATCGAAATAAGAGTGTAATTATATCTAGAAATATTCAAAATTTTTTTTTAAACCCGTCTCTATTTTCAGCTTAAATTTATTTTTTTTTTTTTAAATTAAGGTCGGCATGTCCTTTTACCGATTCCAATGAAATTTACCAAAGACATTATTGTTAATCTAAATCCAATTTAGTCAATTAAATCATAAATATGTTTCACATTATTGTAAATTTTTTATGAATTTGAACCATAATTGCAGCTGAACTAAATTTCTAATATAAAGGATATATGGAGGGAAGGCATGTCTTTCCACCTATTCAAATGAAATTAAGCAGGGAACTTTACTTTATAATTCTACAAATTGTTATCAATATAAGCTGCAGTTTAAACATAATTCATAGCTTACATTAAGTTTTTACTATTAAGGATATGTGGAAGTAGCCATATCCTTTCACCGATTAAACTGAAATTTTCAGGGAACGTAATTTTATAACTATCAAAATACTGACTAAATTTCGAAGTCTCTTTAGCAACTAAAATTAAATTTTTAAAATTAAGGATATATTCAAGGTACACCGATACAAGTGAAATTCATCAGAGATTTTTTAACAAATTTTTAAAACTTTTTGTTGCATTCTAAGCATAGTTTTAGCTGATATTTATTACATTTTGACTATTAAGTCCTTGTACCGATTGAACTGAAAATTTAAATAAATTTATAATTTTATTTATGTCTTTTCATCCATTCCAATTAATTTTATCAGAGAGATTTACTGTATACTTTTACAAATTCCTATTATTTTTGCTCCATTCTAAGCACAATTGTAGGTGATATTAAGTTTTTCGCTATTAAGCATATATGCGAAGTGAACATGTCCTTGAATATATTGAACTTAAAATCGCCAGGAAACTTTACTATATTATTTTGACAGTATTCATTAATTCTCTAACCATTTTTAACGTATTTGGTATTGAAATTAAATTTTTTTTAAATCAAGGATATATGGGTGGTAGGCACGTCCTTCCAACAATTCAAATGAAATTCAGCACATATATTATCTGTATGATTTTACAAATTGTTGCGGTTTTTGTTTTGCATTCCAAACACAGTTTAAGCTGATATTCAAATATTACTATTAAGGATATATTAGAAGTAGAAATTTCCTTAAACCGATTGAACTTAAAATCTCTAGGTAATATATGTATGTCCATAATTTTTAGCATTTTTTATAAATTTTTCTACAATTTTCTCGTATTTAAAATCAAAATTTAATTTTTGAAATTAAGGATATACGGGAGGCAGACATGTCCTTTTACCAATTCAAATCAGATTTATCGAATCTATTTACTGCATATTTTTACAGATGGTTATTAACTTTTGCTGTATTATTAGAACAATTATAGCTGATATTAAGTTTTTCACTATTAAGGATATATGACAAGTGGACAGGCATGTCCTTGACCCGATTGAACTTAAAATCGCCAGGAAACTTTATTCTATTATTTTTAGCAGTATTCATGAATTTTCTAACCATTTTTATGGTATTTGCAATTGAAATTAAATTTTTTAAATTAAGGATATATGGGAGGCAGGCGTAACCTTCCAATAATTCAAATGAAATTTATCACACATCTTTACTGTATGCTTTTACAAATTGTTGCGGTTTTTGTTTTGCATTCCAAACACAATTTAAGCTGATATTTAAAAATTACTATTAAGGATAATAGAAGAGGACATTTCGTTGAAGCGTTTGAACTTAAAATCGATAAAGAATATAACTGTACAATTTTAGCATTGTTTGTTAATTTTACTACCATCTTGATCATATTTGCAACTAAAAATTAATTTTTAAATTAAGGATATATGGGATAGAGGAACGTCCTTTCACAAATTCGAATGAAAATTAACACATATATTTATCGTATGCTTTTACAAATTGTTATGTAATTTTTTGCATTTTAACCACAACTTTTGCTCATATTCAAATATTAAGGATATATCAGAAGTAGTTATTTTCTTTAATCGATTTAACTTATAATCGCTACGCAATATGTGTTTAAGATTTAAGCATTATTTATTGATTTTACTATCAACTCTATCGTATTTAAAACAAAAAATTCAATTTTTAAAATTAAGGATATATGGGAGCCAGGACATCCTTGTTGTATGCTTTTACAAATTGTTATAAAATATTTTTGCATTTAAAACAAGATTTTAAGCTGATATTCACACATTGACATCAAGGATAGGAGGAAAATGGACATGCCCTGAAGCCTCCTCAACATAAAAATTCCTGAGAACATAATTGTATGAATCTAGAAGTATTTACCAATTTCTGGACCATTTTTATCTTATTTCCAACTGAAATTTTATTTTTAAAATTAAGAATACAAGACCAGTAGGCATGTCCTTGCAGCAATTGAAGCAAATACATTTCTGAGAGCTTAACTGCTGAGTACTAAAAATAGAACATAATTTTTCTTGTATATTGATTGTATTAACTTTTAAGATCAACTAGATATGCGTCAATTTGTTTACATAAAGATAGAACCAATTACGAATTAATTATAGGAAAAACTTAATTTTTAATGTCAACGATTTGTGGGAAATCAACCAGAGAGCTTAACTTTTATAGATAATCAAAAGGTTTCAATAATTTGCGCAAAATATTTATGAAAATTGCAAATAACACTTTGTTTATAACATTAAGGATACATGTGAGTTCCCCATGTTGTTCCGCCAAATACACAAATAATATTCTTCTCACCAGTGTTTATAAATTCGAGTGAGTAAATAACCTGCTCACGGTCTCATCTCTGAAGTCAACTATTTCATTTTTTCTCTTTCATTTTTTGTTCTGGGTCTTCTTTTTTCCAGTCATGTCAGTTGTATTTTTTTATTTAACAACTACATGTTGTGTAGCTGTCAGTTGTTTGATTTTTTTTATGTTAACTTGAGCAACAGTAAAAACGTAATAAACCAGTAGCAACATGAAACGTAAAATGCAAAATGCTTGACATCTTGAAGGAGCACACAATCGCACGAACACACACACCCAAGAACAAACAAATTATTAAAATTAAAAGCAAATAATAAAATGAATCGAAACCACAATGTACGAGTATGTCTGAAACACAATAATAAAGTTCAGAAAACATGAACTTGTAGATATTGTGTAATCAATACTGCTGTTATATTAACAACTTTTCATTGATATCTTGGGAACAAATGTTACGATAAGAACATTTTTATATACATATTCGTACATTAATGACTATAGAGACATTTGTTTAATTCCGCAAACATATTTATTACATAATTAAATTGACTTCCTAGCAGGCATACATCAAAGCAACTTGTAACATTAATAATGTTGAAAATTTGTTAAAAGGTTTCAATTGTCGATTCTTTTGATCTGAAACAAATGCCCTGGAATATATTATTCCCTTAAAGAACTGAACTTAAAGAAATTCAATTGAAAATCGTATTAACAAAATTATGCAAATACTTTGTTAGACAATTATTTGAAAAGAGCAGATTACACTAATTGCTAATTGTGGCTGTCATATTTGAATAATGGATCAATTTATTCGTCAACTGCAAGTAAAAAATATTTAATTTTATTAAAAATTTTTAGAGAGTGTTCACAAAGCTACTGCCATGTTCCAATGCAAGCGCTCTTGATGTTACGATTTTTTTAATATTCGACTTCGAGAGTGTTTGAATAGAATTTTAAAAAGTTTTAAGTTTTAAAGTTTTGTTTTTTTATAGAGTAACACAAGTTAAAATCATAATAAAACAGGGAAATATATTTTTAATATCAATGAAACGGGCTTTATTGCAAAGAAAATTTTTATTAAATTAATGTTTAAATATGATTTCTGCTATGTGGGCTCCATTGATAACTCTTCGAACGTTGATTTCCAGGTGTTCAATTGTTCGTAGTTTATCCACGTAGGCAAGTGACTTAACATAACCCCAAAGAAAATAATCCAATGAGGTTCAATCACATGATTTTGGTGGCCAATTAATTGGGCCATTACGTGAAATTATTTTTTCATCAAAAATTTCTTTGAGTAAATCAATTGTAACGCCCGCTGTGTGGCATGTAGCTCCTTGGTAAGATTAATGCCACGTATTTGAGGTACTAAAAACTTTCAAATCACGTTCCTATACCGTTCGCCATTGACAGTAACATTCTAAACATCATCGTTTTTGAAGACATATGGGCTAATGACTCCGCCAGCCCATAAAGCGCACCAAACAGTAATTTTCTGTGGATGCAATGGTGTTTCGACAAAAGCTTAAGGATTCTCCTCACTCCAAATGCGACAATTCTGCTTATTTACGTAACCATTCAACCATATGCTTTTTCAACTCTACTTTTCTTTACGCTTGTACTAATGCAGTCTTGCAGCGCCTCTGGTGTCAATGAGGCGTATTAAAATTTCGAAGCTATGCTAAGTAGCCATTTTAGCAGTTATTTTACTTCGGTGATGATTCTGCTACACAATAGCGATGAAGGAGGGCGCTCTTATGATACATTAGGATTAGTAACCGCTGAAGCCGGTATAGTTCAGTGACCAGTGGCTATGCCTTCATTACTTGTACTTTCCTACAACAACTGATATAAAGAGACACTAATGCACATCAGAAAAATGCGTGGTGTTGTTAGTTAATGAGTGTTGGATATCGGTATCGAGCCCAGGATCTTCGGTTTTGTAGTCAACGTGCTACCTACTGCAGCCAACGTCACCCTTTAGCGTATGAAGGTTTTTTTTTTCAAAAAAAAAAAATATTAAAATAATTTTGTCATAAAATAAATATTAATGGAAGTCTACTTTGTAATTGGAAATTTTTTAGCATTTTTTTGAGACTTTGCTCAATATTATTCTTTAAAATAAAGAAATGGGAGTTTCACTTAAATATGAAGCTTTTTCTTTGTATAATTTTGTATTTTATATCCCTTGACTTTGTCTTAAGTTGACTTGTGCTTTATCGCTTTTAAGCACAGAAATGTTGAATGCAATTTAGCACCAATCGTTAAATGCTAATTTAATTTGTACAACAAAAAAAAAACATTAAGGAATGTATTTTCTTGTTTTTTTATGACGACCACAATACCAAAAGTGTGCTTTAAATCTTTGCCTCTGAGTCATAGTCCATTATACATATGTAGTAGGAAAATTACGAATCAAAACAAAGAATAATATAATTTTCTATAAATTTTATTTCAGTAGCCTGTTTCAAACACTAATGGAATATTAATATCTATAAGGAATAAATATCTATGACTCATCCTTAGTTTCCTTGTTTCTAATAAAATGTCACATGCCTAGTTTTATGACTAATTCTTTTTTTTCCACTCTTTAAAGTAATAAATGTTTGAATGTGTGCTGCTGGCTGTATAAACATATGTACATACAAAGTTGCAATAAACTTTAATAAAAATAATTCCTTGAAAACTTTGTAATTCATTATGCATCGCACGATTAATTGCATATGGGCGCTAAAAGAAAGAAAACAAGAAGACTCTGGCAAAGGAGGAGTGAGTTGAAGCAATACAATATACATATGTAAATATGTTCATATGTGGGTATACATATATACATACATATATGTGTGCATATGTATGCATGTGTGTGTGTGTGTGTGTAAGTAAAGCAAGTAAAACAATTTTTAATAACACTGTAGAGCCCTGAGTTGCCCTGCCCTTCGATTGTACAGCCAAAAGCGAGGTTGGTCGTCTTCTACATTAAAACGAAACACATGCAACACAAACAGTACACACACATGCCACCAAGCTGTGTTGCTTTCTGCCACTTGCATTTTTAATAATAGCGAAGCATAAATTTAAAATATGTCACATGAGGCAAACACTACAAATTAACCAAGAACTATGCATGAGAGAAGTTCAACAAAGAAAACCGATGCAAGTACTTAAAGAATATAAATAATAATAAGAAATAAATAAAAATTCAAACATATGCACGGCTACACACACACATTTTGGTGTGAATACAAGTGCGTATTGCTGAAAATAGTTGGTATATTATTATTTTTTTTATTTGAGAATCTGACTACAAATGCAGCATCATAAATCAGTTAACAAGTCATAATAATTGCTACTTTATGCGTAATTACAAGAACATCATGCCATGCAACTGTCAGTATATATTACAAGCTCTTTGCAGTTTATAAAAGAATTAATTAAATAACTAGGAGATGTGTGCATAATTGTGGTCTAGAGCTAAAATTAAAAAAAATAATAAAAAAAAGTTTCGAAATAGGAAAATCGTTCGTTCGTTTCCTTGAATTTACATGCAATATCGTTATTATTAGAAATGATATTTGTGTGACATATAGGCAGTCATAGTGAATTTTTTTAATATATCTAGCCTTACAATAGTTCACACCACGTTCTTCGAGAGCCCGAGTTCAATGTCTGTTCAGATCCAGTCATGTGGCATCATTGATTTTTCAGCATAGACACTAATGCATATCGTAGCGCCCTGCTTCGTCGAAATTTGTAATAAAATACAATAACTAATGAAATGGCTACATAGCTTGAAATAATGTGCCTACTTAACACTAGAGGCGCTGACATCATCCCTACCATGTCAAACTATCCAATATGCAAATTTCGTTTATTTAGATACGTTGGTACCTTAATTCATACGATATTTCTCGTTTCAAAATGCTAAAATTTTTATACACGATAGATAACTCAATATGGTACTTTTAGAAATACACCGACCTTAAATTCACAATTGACGGGCCTTTGCGCTCTTCTGAAAAGTAAAATTTGCATATTGGATGATTGGACGATATGATGCTAAGCAAATTAGCAAAACGTACAATAGCAGAGTGTTAAGATAGAAATAAATTCAAAAAAGTGAGACTTTGACTCGCATGTCATAATATACCAACTTTAGCCTATATAATCAAATATCTTACCTAATCTAGCCACTTTTTTTAAATGTGAAGTACCCGTTAAACTATGTTTTCAGTCTTTGGTGATTAATTTTAGTTTTGGCGTTTTTTTTATTATTTTTTGGGATTTTTTTCGGTTCTTTGCTTTCTTTTAGTTATAGCGTTTTCTTCGTTTTTTTTAGCGATTTTTCCGATTTTAAATGATTTTTTTTAGCTTAAGTGATTTTATTTTAGCTTTGGCTTTTTTTTATCTTGGCCTTGGCCTTTTTTTTTGTTTAGGGATTTTTTTCTGTTTTTAGCTTTTTTTTAGTTGCGTCGTTTTTTTTCGATTTTGGCGATTTTTTCTTTTTTTTCGTTTTGGCGATTTTTTGGTTTTAAATCAGTTATTTTAGCTTAAAAGACTTTATTTTATAATTTTTTCTTTTGTTTGTTACTAAAGCGACCTTCTTTATTTGTATAAAATAATTTTTTTATATTTTTCCTACTAAATTTTCGGGCTTTCAAGGTCCTTTTCTTCCTCCCCCGTCCAAATAAAAGACTATTAATTCATTTCCAAATCCTACGTTTCGTTGGTATTTCCCAACTTCTTCAGGGATTATTTATTAATATCTGGCAACTACAAACATATAAAAGTAAAATAAATTACATATAAGTAATACAGCAACATTGTTTTTCCCAATAATTTAAATTACATTTTAATAAAAGGACCTTGAAAGCCCGAAAATTTAGTAGGAAAAATATAAAAAAAATCTTTATTTTAGTTTTGGTGTTTTTTTTGGTTTTGGCGATTTTTTTTGCTTTGGAAGTTTTAGTTTTAGGGGTTTTTTCTTTTTCGGCGATTTATTTTAGCTTTGGCCTTTTTTGTTTTGGGATTTTTTCTGTTTTCAGCGTTTATTTAGTTCCGTCGTTTTTTCGATTTTGGCGATTTTTCCTTTTTTGGCGATTTATTTTAGTTTTAGCGATTTTTTATATAAACTTTTTTTTTAATTTTTTTAGTTTTGGCTATTTTTTCGTTTTTTGGCGATTTTTTCGGTCGTTCGGCGTTATTTTTTCATTTTTGGATTTTTTCCAAGTTGCTGTTCAAATTATAGTCAAAATAACACTAACTGATAGAATACCCTTTAAGAGTTAACGTGAACTTTAACTGGAAGTTCTTCATACAAAACTTGCCGTTAAAGTCCCTGTTAGCTTTTAATTGTGCATTGTGAAAAGGTCCGTAATTATGATCTTTTTTAACTTCAGTGTTAATTGTTGTAGTCTGCATAAAAATACAGCAACTTGGCAAATTTGAAGTGTTTTTTTGTATGTATGTATATTAGAGCCCTGCGTAAGCATTCTTGAAATGTAAATACGTCTTGCTTTTTAAATGTATTGCCGTAGCATATATTATACTAAACCAAAAATAAATACTATCGTATAATAAATGAAGCACGATGGATGTAGTGATGTTTGTGTACGAGTATATTTGTGTTTACAAGTGATGTCGCGAGCACTTCTTGTTCGTTACAAACACTACAAATACTACAAGAAGAAGTATATAGTATCTTCACCTGGTTACAAATACTAGAATCAACTGCAGAGTTTTAAGATTTTCAGTGTTGCCGTAATTTTCCGTGGAAGTGCCGGGGAGCTCTTTTTGGAGATTGTTAGCTAAGTTTTTGGGAATATATAATATGATTTGTGTATTTGATAAAAGGTTCATGACTTGGATAAGTGGCTCGTGGAAATGATAGCTGAAGGTGTCTCTGCTAAAATAAAAGAGCAAACACACAACTTATGTGTATACATACGAGGTGTGTTCAAAAAGTTTGGGGAATTTTGTGTTTTTTTCAAAAATTATTTTTTTATTTATGAAGATCTATTTTTTCCCCTTCAAAGTAATCCCCCTAAGATATAATGCACTTATGCCAACGTTTTTTACAATCTTCGAAGCACTTCAAAAAATCTTTTTTTTATTTTATTCAGCTCCTCCTTCGATGCCGTCCTTATCTCGTCAATCGTAGCGTAGCGTCGTCCTTTCATGGAGCTCTTCAGTTTCGGGAACAAGAAAAAGTCACAGGGGACCAGATCTGGGGAATACGGTGGCTGCGGCCTCATTAGTGTGTTGTTTTTGGCCAAAAAGTCGCGTACAAGCAACGATGTGTGAGCAAGAAATTGAGCAATTTTGGTACGAATTTCGCGGCGACCCATCTCATGCCCAAATCATTGATAAAAATCGAATGGCACGAGCCAATCGATATGTCTAGGTTCTCAGCAACTTCTCTAATGGTGATTCCATTTTCTTCACTTCATCAATTTTTTCGTTTGTTGTTGAAGTGCTCGGTCTTCTGAGTACCACCGATAAACGTTGTTTCGGTCCAAGGTAGCTTCTCCGTATGCCACAGTCAACATTCGGAATGCATCCGCGCACTTAATTTCGTTTTTCACACAAAATTTGGTGCAGGTTCTTTGTTCCATTTTTTTAATAGGTAAAAATCGAAGACGAGCCAAAACGCGTGCAAGCAAAGCAGCTGTCAACAATTAACTGGACATGCAAAATGGCTGAAATTGTCGGCATAAGTGAGAGACATGAGTACCAAAACCACCAAAAAATCAGAATTCGAATATACGTATCCCGCTAAAATTCAAAATTCGCGATACTTTTTGAACACACCTCGTACATATGTACATGCATTACGTGTGTATACGCACAGCAAACAAACAGCACACATTTTTTGTGTCACGTCACGAATTATTTGCTTCTTTACTTATATACCTACAATAACTGAAACAAATGTCTTGCAAACAGTGCTGTTCAGTGTTTGTTTTTGAAGACTTCGCTACCGTAAAGCACTTGAAAAATTCCTCATGTCGTGAAAGTTATTTTAAATGGTCCTATGCAGGGCTCTAAAGTATATTAAATTAGGATTTCAACATTTTTCGTTACTCGCTTTGGAACACCCTTTAATTTTTACCTGTCATATGTGTGTTGTTATAGCGCCCAAAGTTTTACATATTCTGTGAAAATTTCAGGTCCGTTACTCTTACAGTTCTCGAGAAAACAGCCTGTGACGGACAGATGGACAGCGTACCGAAAACCAGTGTTTAAAAAACTGTAATGATTTTCATTTCATTTGATTTAGATTCTACTTTCGCTTTTGAAAACTACAACAGTTTCAGTCAAAGCAAAATCACAAAACGATTTATGACCAATTGCGCAGTACTTTCCGTAGTCGACGATTTGAAAAGTTTGAATATGATTTGCTTTTGCTTTTGTATTTATATGATTTTATATGATTTTAGAAGTCGCAAACAGTCACAGGCGAAGAAGCAAAAACTCTTGCTTTTAAAAGTTTTAAGCAATCGCAGTAAAGTGGTTTTTGCTTTTGCCTCTTGTTTGATGTGCAAAAATAACAACAAATACATGACAAACACCACGAAATAGTTGAATGAACCTGCAGAAAGCTTCTAAACTTAAGAGCTTTTGCTTCTTCGACTGTGACTGTTGGGTACTTACAAAAGCATACAGACTGCTTATGCTTCTACTACCGAAACTTAACAAAAGCAACAGCAAATCAAATTCAAACTTTTCAAATCGTCGACTGTTGAAAGTACTGCGCAATTGGTCATAAATCGTTTGCTGCTTCTGTTGTTGATTTTCACAAGCACAAGAAAAAGCATAGGTTGATTTTAAACAGTTTTTAAAAGTCAAAGCAGCGAAAAATAAAAATTTTACGACTTTTGCTACTTCAACTTAAGTTTTTTAAACACTGGCGAAAACAATAGGGTCCTTTTCACTCTTGATGTACGAACCTAGTCTTATACTGCATTTACATTGTCTCGAAATCTAGTATACATATTTGATTAGAAATCTTTAACGAAATCTATATCGTTTACACTAAGCTTTTTGACATTTTCCATGATTTTGGATCCGAGACAAAATCCTTTGTCTGAAATTTAATCTTAAATTGTAACGAAAAAATGCCGACTTAGCTCGTTCACACACCTTCGATAGCAAATTGTTTAGAGCTAGCTAATTCACTCACCTTCTATGTAAATTATGATGTACAGGGTAGTAAAAAATAAATACAAATATTAGATTTTTAGTAGATTTCCTACAAATCTATTGAAAAGTTAAATTTTGTTTTATAAGTGGAATCTAGTAAAAAGCAACTAGATTTAGCGCTCGGAATCTCGTATGTACTAGATTTTGAGACAATGTAAATGCCCTATTAGGCAACACAAAAAAAGACCAAGTGAGCTTTACTTTCTCATCTTTGCAAACATTTGCCCAAAAAAGCGTAACCATTAAATGTTAATGAAAAAATCTTTTGATTCAGACACTTGTTTATTTTATTTAAACAGTTTCATACGCAACTAATAGGCAATGTTATCTATAGAACCCAACATTATTTTAAACTGTTTAACTGAATGAACACGTGTCATTAGTACATAGTGGTTACGCTTTTTTGTTCAAATATTTGCCCAAAGTGGCATTTAATCTTTAATATTTTCCATAGGAAATATAGAGACTTTATAATAATCAGGTATGAATAAACCCCTTAATTATCTGGCATTTGGCACGCAACATTTACAATGTATTTTCTGTGAAATTCAGTGAAATCTTATTTATAATCCAAATTAAAGTAAATATGTGTGTGTGAGTGTGTATGTTTCTGGGTGATGTGATTTCATAATCCCCACAAACGAAAGGCCAAACTTTTGATATGTGAAAGTTTCAGTTAAAGAATGATTTTCTATAAATTTTTTTCACGCCTTGACAGAAGCTTTAGGGGAAAAGAAATTTGATTTCAAGTTAATGTTAAATTTTAGTGTGAGTGTATGATAAATTACCTTTTTTCAAAGCAATATCAAGAGTTAGTGTTAACTGAACATCAAACCTTACAATAAATTCATTTTTCAAATAGGCTTTATATAAATTATTATTATTTTTTTGTTCCAAAGAAAAAACAGGAACAACAGTACTTAAAAATCGAAAATTTGTAGTGTCACCACGAATGCGCTATTCAGTTCAGATTTAAAAAAAAGAAGGACATACGAAAAATCAGATTTACTTAACATCATGAACATTGACTTCGAAATCACTGAGTATGTTTCAAAATAGAGAACGTCTTGCAATGACAATTCTATGTAAAAATCATTAGAAGTGATCTAAATTTGCACTACTTCCGGATCACAATTTCATGATGTTATTGATATCTTGGGAAGCTCTCTTTTAAAAAAAAAGTTTAACATGATCATAACAAGTTCCTCATACAGTTTGACATTAAAAATAGGCGCATAATGTAGTTTTAACTCTCTATTAAATCCTAGCGTTAATTTAAATATTTATGTTGTATTAATATTCTGCTAAAAGAAATTGAGTCTCAAAAAAAAAAAAACAAGTAAAGTTACAACAAAAAATATCTGAAATTAAAACTCGCTGCTAGAAAAGAAGCGATTAAGAGTTCCTGACTTAAGGCTTCATTAGTTTTTACTTTCTGTTGCTGTTCTGTGCTGTGCCGTTCTGCTTGTAAATTTGAGTACTTACTTCTTTTGTAGTAACTTATCAGCTGTTTCTTACCAGAAGGATCGCAGTTTTCCACTAAAGCGATTAGTTTTGCCTCTTCCATTGTTGAGTTTCAATATAATATTATATTTTTCTTTTAAAAACTTATTTTTTTTAATTCTAAAAGCACAATCACAATTTATTTCAAAATATTTTTATTTAGTAAGTGAAATTTATTTGTATGAGGTTCTTATTTTGCTTTTGTGATTTTCAAAAATATTATTATTTGTGAATTCTCAAATAGTTTTTGGAAGTTTGTGCATAAGATAAGAGGGTTGTGACTGTTCAAAATGTGTGGTTGAAGTCTACTGACGATTTGTTAAAGCAACAATGAAATGCATATAGACATCGCTTAACCACCAGCAAATAAATTTCACTTACAATATAATTATGACAATATGTCGAATAATAAATTTCTTGAATATTTTTATTTAGTTTATGCTGTCACTTACAAATACTTAACAATTTTTTGATTTTCACAGGTTGAACCGAAACAGAAAAACTAACGACTTGTATTAGATTTCTATAAGCAAAAAAGAGTCAGCTGATTCGTAACAGAACAAAAAGTAAAAACTAATTCTGGCTTTAAGCTTTAATTCTATTTTATCACTTTATATTCTTTTAAAATGTATTATTTCAGTTTTAAACAATTTGTAATATGACAATTAAAAGAGGCATAATTCTTTCCTGGGCCACCATTTATCGACACTATTCTGTTTTATAGCAGCCACAAAACGCTTTAGTGAAAGTGATAGCATTAAATTCATAAATAATAAGATCATATTTGAAAAGAACATTGATAATGTTCTCTCATAAACATTACTCGTAAGACACTAAATTATTTATTTTTTAAATTTTTCCCAAGAAAAGCAAGAATTAGAAAAATGATGTTTATATTTCGTAAATACGAATGATAGGAATTCATAGCAGGAATGGAAATGTTGATACGATTGTATATTTTTTGTGAGCTATTTGATGCTTAAAACAAAGCGCTTGCACTGCTGTGTATTAATGACTTTTGAATAGCCTAAATATGTATCTTACATTACATTAACATAAGCCATCGGAAAAGGCAACAGCCTTAATTAACTAAGTTTGCTTGTGCTCTTAAAGAATATAACATTTTTATTTCTAATGAAAAAGAATTGAAAATACTAAACAAAAAAAAGCTTGAATAGGAAAAACTATTCCTTTAATGACAAAACTATTTTGCTACTCTGAATACTCGACAGCAATTTGAATTAAAAACAAATTTACAAATGACAATTGGTTGGATTAGCCAAAAAAATTGGTAAATTGAAACTTCAGTACTAGTTTAGTAGCCGGAGGATTGCAGGTTCGATTCTTATCAAAGACTGTGGGTGTTTCTGCAGACAATCCAAAGTAGCTTCGCACTTTGTGCTTGTTGAAAAGAAACCAAAATTAAAAATAAAATAATAGCTTCCAATTGCAATTTCAACAACAATGCTCGTCAACTGCAAACTATACAATTGAAATTGGTTAGATTTATTAAAAAAAATGTCTGTGTAAGTTTTGTATATTTTATGGTATATTTGATTTGCTTACCTTTTTGTTCTTTTAGTAGTGAGAAATCAATTTTTTACCAAATAAATTTAGGTAATTTTAAAAGCATTATCTTATCGTTCAAAATAATTAAATAATTATGGCTTAATGATTCGAGCTACTAGTTACGAATTTCTGTTACCTGGAGTCGAGCCAAGTATTGTGTGAAGAATAGGAAAGTTAACATCGTGGTATGCAGCAGTACATTATTTAACATTGTGTGTTTTGGGATAAATAAAGTGTTCTGATTTAATAAGAATTGCATACTATTAGTGACTTTTTGTATAACTGCAAATATTTGAACCTACAAAAACAAAATTTTTAAAAGACGTCGACGACCTCACATCAAGACGCTAGTAAAAAATTTCACTTGTCTACTCTTTGTCGACAACAATTGACTACTATTAACCTGCTTCATTAATTTACAAAGCCTTAGAGATTAGCAAGAGATTATCAATAAGAGCCAATTGTTGCCGATAAACAGTAGACAAGTGACATTATTTACTGTCGTCTTGATGTGACGTCGACTACGCCATTCACAACAGAAAGGATTACATGTTCATTGGGATGCAATAAATTTGCAGTAGTTTTTGTTTCAAATTTTCTATGCAAAAAAAAAAAAAAATGTGCGTGCATCACTAATAATTTTTGCAACTCATAACTCATTTTAATGCAAGTGCCATTTCAGTCAGAAACTATGTTGGATATTTAAAATTTTTAGCTTGCGCGGGTTTTTATTTTATTTATATTTTATTTTAACATATTTTCTAAATCAAAAGACATGCAATGTTTTGTTTTCAAATAAAATATTAATTATTTTAATCTTACGGTTTTCTTTTCGCTTCTTGCAACGTCCTAATGAAATCAAGAATATGGTTTTTTTGTTGTTGTTGTTGTTTCTTATTTATACGTATTTTAACTTTGTGGCACGCACGTATCGCATATTGCGTGCTTTTAAAAAAAATTTTATTTGAGGCCTTTTGTTTTTGTGGCCAATAATTTGCTCAAAATTCAAAACATATAAATTAAATCTTATTTGATTTGATTTTGTGCCAAAGCACGCATTTTGTATATTTTTCAGAAAATTGTGTGCAAGTAAATTTATTCGTGTACATATTTCGATGTTTGTTTGCAGATACGAATAGTATGTATGATTCTTTTTTTTATGCATATTTTATTTAGCACTTCCTTGTGTACCTACATGCATGTTGCATGTTATGAAATGGTGATGGATGAAATTTTAATAGTAATGCACTTATTTTTATTCACGAATTTTCTTCAAGTTTTAATCGATATTGTTGGAAGACTTAAAAAAATTATTCGAATGAATGAATAAAGCGAATAAATCAAACAAAATTTGAGCAAAATTAGTGTAAATTTGTAAAATAAAAGTTTTAAATGTGTATATTAGTTAAGTAAAAAAATATATGCAAATAATCGAATCAATTTCAAGTTTCATTCGATTATTCGAACAAAATATAATAGAAAATCTAAGAACTAAATTTAAACTTAATTCCATCATTCGATTGAAATTTAATGATGACCTTTATTAGAATAATCGAATAAGTATAAAGCTTTATTCGATTATGCGATAAAACATAATCGAATAAAAATTGTACTGGGATAAAAGAATCAGACTTCGAAAATTAGGGAAGCAATAAATACTTGATTAACAGGAAATTTAAAATAAACAATAAATCTGGAGACCCCATATTCATAGAAAATTGTTTCGTTTAGCAAATCAAGTTGAAATTTATTAAAAAAAGAAACAAAAAACATTTTTAGAATAATAAGTTTTTTTATTATAACTGAAAAGGTCCATTGAAATAATCAAATAATATTTCCCATTGCAAATGAATGTATGAATGGGTCCAATAAATATTAATTTTTACCGGCTTGAATAAAAACATGGAAGTTTATCCAATTATTGGCATGAAGTCGAATAGTAGAAAAAATATTCGAATAGGCGAATACATTCTAAGGTTTAGTTGATTCTTTCAATGAAGTCTCAGAGAAATATAATAGTCATGATGGAATACATGTTTCATTTCAATCGATTATTCGAATGAAATCGAATATAATATTTAAAATTGTATATATTAGAATAATCGGCTAAACACAAACACCTAGTCGATTATTCGAATAACTGTCGTGTAAATATTTTACCGTTTTAATAGAATCACATAACAAAAAATCAGGGAAACAATCGATTAACAAAAAGCATATAATGGGTGTTTTTTATTGAGGTATAGAACTTTAAGTTGGCATCACTTTTTTAACTGGCGGCCATTTTGTCAGCTGTCAAGTGATTAATATTTAGTTTGGTTTGCCATTTCATCATGAACAGGTTGACAAAAGAACAACGCTTGCAAATCGTGCAAATTTATTTCGAAAATAATGGTTCAGTTCGCGAAGTTTACCGCAAGCTCCGTCCATTTTATGGTCGACATAATCGTCCTTCAGAGCAATTAATTCGATTAACCATGGATCGTTTTCGCACTACGTTTACTCTATGTGATAATACGCATCCGCAGAGACGTCGAACAGTGCGCACCGAAGAAACAATTGCCGCTGTAGAGCAAAGTGTTGAAGAGGACTCGAATGAATCGATTCGCCACCGTGCACAGCAATTGGAGCTTTGTCCATCAACTTTATGGAAGATTTTGCGCAAAGATCTTGGCTTGCGACCTTACAAGATCCAGCTTGTGCAAGAATTAAAGCCGCGAGACCATGCAATGCGTCGTGATTTTGGTGTATGGGCCGAAAATGAGATTGATCTCGATGCTGATTTTCATCGCAAAATTTTGTTCAGTGATGAGGCTCATTTTTGGTTGAATGGCTACGTCAACAAGCAAAATTGCCGCATTTGGAGTGAAGAGAATCCACATGAGACCCTTGAGACGCCATTACATCCACAAAAACTGACTGTTTGGTGTGCACTATGGGCTGGTGGAGTCATTGGGCCATACTTCTTCCGAAATAATGCTGGAGAGTCAGTTACCGTTAATGGAGACCGGTATAGAGCCATGATAACCGACTATTTTGTTCCCGAATTGGATGGCATGAATGTGGATGAGTTGTGGTTCCAACAAGACGGCGCTACATGCCACACAGCGCACGTCACAATCGATTTATTGAAGGAAACATTCGATGAGCGCATAATTTCGCGGAATGGACCTGTCAATTGGCCACCAAGATCGTGTGATTTGACACCATTGGATTATTTTCTTTGGGGATATGTGAAGTCGCTCGTCTACGCCAACAAACCAGAAACGTTAGGGGACTTGGAAGCCAACATTCGTGGCGTTATTGCCAACATACGGCCCCATATGCTCGAAAAAGTGGTTGAAAATTAGACCTGTAGAATTGGCTTTATTCGAGCCAGCCGCGGCGGCCACATGCCCGAAATCATATTTAAACGTTAATGGCATAAAATTATCCTTCCAATAAAGCCAAATTGATGGACATTAAAACGATTTTCTTGTGTTTTATTTCAATTCGAAGTTCTATACCTCTAAAAAACACCCGTTACATTGCAGAGTATTTCGCTTAACAAAAAAGCATTTTTCGAATAATCAAATAATAATTGTGATTTCTATTTCATTTAAAAAACATCATAAGAATAATCGAATAATAGCTTATATTGTTATTATCTAAAATTAAAAAAAATAAAGTAAATAATCAAATAAGTTTTAATTGGGCAAAGGAAAAATAAAAAAAACTAATAAAAAAATCTTTAATAAATAATCGAATAAAATTTGAAGTTTCATACGGTTAACCGAGTTAGTTTCAAGATTTATGCGGTTATATGAATGAAAAATAAAAAAGACATTTATTAAATTATTAATTTATTTATTAATTTTTTTTGTTGTATTCGATTATTCGAGGGATATCAACTAACAAGTAAAAAATATCAATTCGAATAATTGAATAAATGTTAGTTTTTATTCAATTATTTTGTAATTTGATAAATTTTGTGTGCATTTTGTTTTGGTAATAACATTACATTTTTGTTCATTTAAAACTTGCCGACATTTAAAATAATTATAATTAAAATTTTAAAATATAAATAATTTTTTATAAATTTTTTAATTGTGCAAATATTTTAAACCCATAAAGTTCTTCAGGAACTTTAAAACAATTTTATTTGTCAATATATCATTAAAAACGACTATAAAAATATTTTTCAGGAGATTTATAAAAAAAGTATCAAGTAGATTTTAGGAGGAGTCCCTATAAAGGCTGGTACTCTGTTCAAAGTTGTGAAAAATTTTCAGCACCATTGATTATTTCGCGTGAAAAATTTGACATGTACTAAATGTAGCCCAACTCGCGGTTTTTTTTATAAATTTCTTGCTTTTATTGCTTGAAAGTATGCAACATTGTTAAGATTCCGTGCGAAAAAAGCACTGCTCATGTTGTTTCGCAGCTAAACTAAAATGATGCCAGACTAATTTTGCATGGAAAGACATGATTTTACATATTTTTTACAACAAGAACAGAGTACTACTTTTGCGAATTTATTTCGCAAATATTTTACACCAAACACTTTTATATGTACTTTGACAGCATTTCGCACGAAATTGTGAACAGAGTACCAGGCTTAAGGGACGTTATGCAGTATAGACACTTGCCGAATGAAAATTTTTAAAACACTCTTTTGGATGCAGACCTTTATTACATTTGATGCACACAAAATTACACTTCTTTCCGCAGTGTGCACATCTCTTGTCAGTTTTAGAGTACTCTACTTCTGCCGTCATACCGTATATCAGAATTAGCATAACCAGTTAGAGCAATCTGGATCATTTGGGTGCAGTTTTCTCATAAGCAGCCAACCATTTACAACCGAAAATTGGCCACCACCACTTACGTTGCCTAATTCGCATTCGCGATCGATAAGCAGCAACTAACTGGTCCATTTTGTCAACACCGCGTATGCCTTGATTGTAACGCTCGAATACTTTTGGTTCACCTTTTACGTAACCTTTACATCTCCCAATTCCGTTGTTATCAAAATCAGTTAGGAGAGATAACAACTTAGTCACCCGTTGTTATCCTTCCATCGTACAACCAGTATATTTCCATTATCAGAGAAATGATAGTGCGTAGAGCTTCATGGATGTTAAATGATTATCTATACAAAGTCAACTGGAGTTTTTACCGATTTGGCTTCGATGCTAGGAAAATAAATTCGCACTTGGTTCAGTTTGGCTGTCACCGCTTTCAATCCAAGCATCCTCACTATCAACGCGTTGTACTTCGCACTCAACATTTAACAAATTTGCATCCAGATGATTTAGATTCCCTTCATGTTGATCATCACTTGCATCCGAATCATGATATTTACCCACTCAAAGGAGGAATTGCAAATATATCGATACTTTGCAAATTATCGTCAAATTATTTCAATTGTTCCAATATTTTAGCAACTGTAAGTCTATATAATAATAGCGATGATAACAACCCATAGAGCATAGAGTCCCTTATAAGGGACATGAATAAAAAGCGCCTATTGTTAATATATTGACACTCATTTATATTGCAAAACTGGAACATATTAATTACTTAACCATAATGAACACGTATTAAAAAAATATATAAATATAGTGGCAAAATCTTTTTTTCCCCTATTAGTTACCCTGCACGTGTGCTGAGAATTTTGTTATTGCCTTTACACATTTTTTGCAAAATACTACGCACTCAACAGAAGTATTTTAATAAAAGCACTTGTTGTTATGAAGAAGACATGAAACAGAATGAGATTCCAAATATAAGTTGGATTTTAAATTCTTTATTTCGCTACGAAGTGGAATAATGAGAGCGTCCCTTTAAAGGGACCTTATGCACAAAGTCGATTTTTTTATATTTTTATTCGATTATTCGAAGGATATGAATTAACAATTATAACAATTTTATTCGCATTAATTATTTTAAATAACTATTAGATTTTATTCGATTAATAAAAAAATTTAGATATGTATGCTTGGAAATTTATTTTTAGTTTTATTCCATTGTTCGAAAAATATAAACAAAATTACAAAAAATATAAATTCGAATAATCGCATTAATATTAGTTTATTCATTCGAATAACTGAATATATCAAGCCATAACCGCCAAAAAAGCTTAAGTGACATATATTATGAATTTCGTTTTTTGATAAAAATCCATTATCTACGATCGAAAACAATAGATTTTGATCAAAAAATTATTATCAAAGATTATGCCGCTCAAGATTTTTTGGCGGTTATGACACGATACATTAGTTTTTATTCGATCATTCGCAAATACAGTATATAAATTTTTTTATAATCAAAAAATACTAAAAAAGGGGGTATGGTTTTAAGTAACAGATTAATTAATCGATTAATTAAACTATAAATGTTGAGGACTTACGTATGGCAAAGTGTTTCATCTATTGACTGGATTGGCTGACATTCTATATTAACGGCCTTATGTATAATTAAAAACGGGCATGAAGTTAGCATAAGTGACAAAATTGAACTACGTGTTGACGAGTTCCTCTATACAATTTGACATTAAAAATCGCCACATAATGTAGTTTTAACACACGATTACATCCTAGCATGATTTTTAATGTAAAATTGTATGGCAAAACACATTAAGACCGTGTTCAATTTTGCCATTTATGCTAACTTCATGCCAATTTTTGATTATACATAAGGCCGTAAGTGTTTAATAACTCCAGTTGTTCTAAGAAACTTATGGGTACAAGTTCCCTGATGATCTGCATTAGCAACATTGAAATGCGCATAGGATTCAGCTAAAACCCTCAATAATCAATTTCAATGTATTTTTAATAAAAAATATTTGACTGAATAAGTAAAATAATAATTTGGAATTGTTAGTGCGTTAACAAATGTTAAACTTAAACTAAGTTCAGTTGAGCTTGAGTCAAATGTAGCAATCACCAACGAGTACATATTACTCTAGATATATACATACAAATGTTATGATCTGCAACTATCCTGCATTGCCAAGCTTAAGAGGAATCAAAAACAGTAATTGTACTTCTTCGGCTGCTATTTCCCCAATTTTCGTATCCACTTACGGCCGCAAATAATTGGTAATAATATCTGTACTAAAGACCTTGGATTCCAAAGGCTTATAAGGCACACCAAAGAGTTATTTGCTTGGAAATGTTGTTGTCTGGCGAATCTTGTTGGGGAGGGGTTTTCTAAACTGAAAAGGAAGCCGAAAAATTTGTTCAACAAGCGAAATAAGTCTAATAAGCGAAATTACGGCGCAAGCAATAGTCCTTTAAGCTTACATTGATATTTCTTTTTTCAAATGGGTTTTGCTAATAATCCATTGATTGCATGAAAATACTATAATTGCTTACGACCAGCTAGCTACCGTGCCACCCTAATAAAAAAATATATTATCATTCTAAATGTATTTAGCTTCAACCGTACACACATGATGTGAGTGAATCTACCGACTAGTGTGTACTATACAAGCAGTTGCATTTTGTTTAATATGGTCATTTAATGGTGATGCATTGTTTCATGGGCTCACTCAACGACAAAGTGAACTCGTTAACGAACATACACACACACACTCACACACATACTTACTCACTCGATTCACTTACTTTTGAAATGCATTATGCATGCACGCAATTCTTAAGCTGAATGCATGATCAACAAACTGAAGTGCATGCAAAATGTATTTATGTGTGTGCCTAAATGCGTTTTATGTATATTTCTTAAATAACAACGACTAAATTTTATGCATTCTCCTTTTCTACTTGCAACACATAATTCTAGTATCTGCATACATACACACGAAACCCGTAGCAAGTTGGTTGCCAGCTTTGCACCGTTTTATTTTGACAAGCTAACAAGTGGCAGCTTATTTCTTATTCCATGTTTAAAATTCTTTTTTTTTCATGAGTGATTATATTTCAAATGTATTTAATGCTCGCTTTACAATTTCTTTCAAAAATACTTATTATTTGCGTTAAAGTAACTTTTACAGCATTTAAGAATTGACAAAATACAATTGGTGCAGTTCTAAGCATAAGTTCATACCATTATAGGAACTAGAATGGAAATTAGGACTAAGTCCTTGCTCGATACAATAACTATCAATGTAATCTTCTTTTCTATAAATACAAAAATAAATCGATTTTCGTTAGTCCCACTAAAACTCTAAAACCGCTTGAGCGCTTTGAATACTTACTTTTACCTTTGTTCACTTTAATACGGGATTGGTTTGAAAATAAAAAATAATTCTGACACCCTAGGCTAGGTTAGGTTAGCGTAGAAGTCAGAACCTCGGTTGCACTTAGACCTTTTTGGTCCATTGTGAAAATAAGGAGATTTGGCCTCCCTCCCCTTGCTGAGACGTTGCTATTCAACAATAGCAACGTGAGAAAGTTCCCTGAACTTAAGAACGCCCATGGTGGCCATTCTTTTTCTTGCTAGTTCAGGGCACTGGCACAGTAAATGTTCAACGTTTTCTTCTTCGTAAATATTTTGGCAGCTGCGTCAAAAGTTATTGTATTCGACCCTTAGCCTTGGAGCATTCCTGCCTTTGAAACCCTAGAATCGAAACTTTTTTTCGTACTTCTGGAAATCAAAGAAACCGATTTTTTCTATTTACCTCATCAATCCTTTTTTATAGCCCATGTTTTATTTATTCTTATTTTAATCTTGCATCTGAGGATGAGTTTGCACATTCCAATTTCTGTGGAACCTGTGAGGTTGCCTCAGTTTTTCAATCACATCAGCCCTAGAGTTTCTGTGAAAGTCTCTATGCCCTGGGATTTACATGATTCTAATATTAAATTACTCTGCCATCTCGTTTAGAGATGATTGGCAGTCGAAGGCTGTTGTTGTTCTTAGAAGTGGGGATTCTGGGCCCATGATAGCTGCTCGACATTCACTCTCAAGCGATCCTGCTGTTAAACACTGCAAACCACTTGGCAATATCCCTGAAGAAACTGTGTAACCCACAATTAGTTGAGTCTCGAAGCCATCCGTAAAACACACTAAACCTTTTCTTTTACATGTAGTACCATTCATCCATACTTTCCTGGAAGGTATCCAGGTTTTGTAGAGACCTTTATGAAGCACAGCGGGGTAGGTTTAGTCAATCCTTCATCATCTGCAGTTGGCGCTGGCGTTTCCTCTCCTTAGAGAAAAACAATGAAGATGGATTGCAGAGATTAATGTCATCTCTTTGATTACTAAAACCAATAAAAACTGGTGTAGAAGCATACCCAATGCATCCATAAGATTAGTGCAAAGACCAAGTCTTTGATTTTTGTTCAACATATATAAAGGGTGTTTTTTATAGAGTGACACAAGTTAAAATCATAATAAAACAAGGAAATATATTTTAAATATCAATGAAACGGGCTTTATTGGAAAGAAAATTTTATGAAATTAATGTTTAAATATGAATTCTAACATGTGGCCGCCACGGCTGGCGCGTAGAAGGCCGTATTTCGCCGGTAACTTTTCGCATATTGATTTCCAGGTATTCAATTGTTTGTGGCTTATCGACGTGGACAAGTGACTTAAAATAACCCCAAAGAAAATAATCCAATGGGATCTTGGTGGCCAATTAATTGGGCCATTATGTGAAATAAATTTTTCATCAAAAGTTTCTTTGAGTAAATCAATTGTAGCGCCCGCTGTGGGGCATGTGGCTCCGTCCTGTTGGAACCAAATAACAGCAAGATTAATGCCACGTAATTGAGGTACTAAAAAATTTCGAATCATGTTCCTATACCGTTTAGCATTGACAGTAACATTCTGACCATCATCGTTTTTGACGACATATGGGCCAATGACTCCGCCAGCCCGTAAAGCGCACTAAACAGTAATTTTCTGTGGATGTAATGGTGTTTCGACAAAAGGTTGTAGATTCTCCTCACTCCAAATGCGACAATTCTGCTTATTTACGTACCCATTCAACCAGAGATGAGCCTCATTTTTTTTTCAACAATTTGCAACGCGGTGCTCTTTTGTAAGTCGATTCATAATGAAATTTTAAAGCTAAGTAAACAAAAAGAAGCTATCAGCTGTTAAATGGGTGCTCAAATAAAGCAGTGATGTCAACTCATAGTTGTGACACTGTAAAAAACCACGGTTTAGATACGTCTTCTACTCCAAGCAGACGATAACCTTATACATAAAAGTGGACGTACTTTTGTGGCATAGATCCAGTAAATGACTTTTGAAGTGAGGCCCCGGCTTTGGAAATAATTTTTAACAGAGATATTCAATCTTTCTAGAGTATTTTTCTTAAAACTGTGGTCAGATATTAATCTTAATGTAAGATCAGAGCGGTCTCTCATAGAATCATCGGCGAAGTGAAATAACCAATAAAATGGCTGCTAAACACAGCTTCGAAAATTTAATACGCCTAATTGTTACCAGAGGCGCTGCAACACTGCCTTAAAAAAATAACGCGCAAAAAGCAGAGAGAAGGAAGATTTCCTCTATCCCTTTTCTATCATTAGCCGTTTCCTAAAAGAAATGAGCACCTGGTAATAGTAGCAGACATTCATTAATTGATCATTGTGATTAATACTTCTCTTTAAAAAAAAAGAATAAAACCGAAATATATTGCAGTGTTGGACACTCCGTCTTGCTTACGTATCTTCTACTTCCTCCACCCGTCTTGAGACGTAAGAGAGAGAGAGAGAGAGAGCCCATTCTGTAGGATGTCCCTAAAAAAGGCGGCATTTTTTTCTAACAGCATAAGCCGCGATTCTAGAGATAACAGCACTGGACTTAGAACTAAATTCTACAAAAGGGGTGAAAGAACTCCCCGCTGTGGTAAAGAGGGGTAACAAAACAGGTCAGTCAGCCTGGAGGCTGTTAGAACTGAGGTTATCCTGTGGTATAGTCGTATATTTTGTATCCACTTGAATAGTGCTGACCCCAAAATTTGGTAAGGCACTAATTATGGCATCTGCAGAAATATTATTAAAAGTCCTCTATACTGACCCACAGACAGTGATCCTGAAATACTAAAGCAATGATAAAAAATAATGTAAATTAATATAATCAGGGCAATCATGAATAAAATTCCGCGTGAAATTTTTCTCCGGGAAACAATTCCAACTAATAGCAAGTAATAGGGGAAACAAAAAAAAAGAAGAGAGGTGTCTTAGGACACCAGGTTGTAGCTACGCTGCTTAGTTATATAAAACAAACTGCATGTGTTAAATAACAATGCAATAAAATTATATTATATGATGATGTCAAATTCGCAGCAAATATTTCAAAAAGTTTCCATTATTTTCTTTTCTAGCGGCATACGATTGAATTAATGTATTGTTTGTGGCCGGTGGCAGCTGTTAGCCGGCTTACAGCCGCTCGGCTGTGTTCTTTGGTATATTTTTCATTGTTTTTGTTTTCTCTTTGCTTCAGTCACTTCAAAGAACGACACAAAATAAAATCAAACAATTTGATTAGTTTATTTTCGTACTCTGCTTTTAAGTACAAAGAAATCAAAACAAAAATAAATTCATAACTGTAATAGTGTCGATTATTTTTGTTACGAAAATCATGTCCTAACTCCCTGTATCGCGCCATAAATACCGTAGCTACAAAAATTCTAATTGGAAAAGGGAGAAATTTCACGCGGAGTGTTACTCATAATTGCCCTAAATATACTGCTTGGCGACTATGCAACAGATTTTTATGAAATTCAATATATGCATAGATGCATCTGCGTCTAAAAGAACGAACCGGATTAATATTGTTATGAAAATTACCGTGACACTAATGGTGGTCGCACGAAGCACAGTTTGTACTATAAGCCGATTGAAGCAAAACTTCTTTGCCACTAAATAGTTTTCAACTGATTTTAGAAGTATTCATAGAATCAAATAATATAAATTTCTGTAAAATGTCATTGCAATCGATGCAAGAACATTAATTAGCATCGCCCATTAAAATTAATTAAACATTTTTTCAAAATGCGTTTTTCGGATTCCTGCTGGTTTAGTAAAATGCATTAGAATCATTTAAGTGGCTACTTTCGATTAATTTAATTTTTGTCAAAATGTTCTGACTTTACTTAAAATACTTTAACTTAACAAGTTTTAAGGCTCAATCAGAGGTGCCATAACCATAACCATAAAAAAGAGCCGTTCGAACCAAACTAATGGGCAACACTGTATTTGATTATAGGTGACTCGCCATAACGCCATAACTCTCACCATAGAAACCAATTGAATTTTGGTTTGGTTATGGCTATGGCTATGTCACGTCTAATTTAAGCTTTAAGAGCTGTGCTCTTTATGTCAGACACAGGATTTAGTACGTGATTTTCGTTACAAAAATAATCGCCACTATTGCACCCAAACATTTGTTTTTGTTTTGATTTCTTTGTTTACAATTTTTAGGTTTCCTTCTCTTTAGTTTTCTTTGTTCGTAAAGAAAGAGATGCCAAATGACTTAAGCCGCCCACACATTTCCAATATAATAATTGTGCAATTTTTCGTATTGTACAATAATATCGCCAATGTATATGTCCTATTTGTAGGTGGCGCAATATATAAGCAAATATCAAAATTCTTTTGATTTTTATTGTAAAACCAAAAGAAGTGCAATATACCGTGAAATGTGTTTGCAACATTGTACAATATTTCTTTCCGCAAAGGTGACGCAAATCATTAAAGAAATTGTTTGTGCAGTGAAAACTAAATTAATTCAAATAAATTATATTATTATCTTAATAATTGTACATACGGACATCATACTAATATTATAATTGTCAAAGTTTGTATCTTTGCATTTATAGAGGGATGGTTATACGTTATGTTTACTTGTTATTGTGAGAAAGTTGTGCCATATTATATTGGAATATATTGTGCCACTTCTTGCATAGTATAGGACAAAATTGAAATTATATGATGAATAACATACACAATAATATTGTATAATGGATGGGCCGCTTAACTAATAAGAACTAAAAAAAAACAGGGGTGCTAAGTCTGCAAATTTATTTTGTGTCACAAATAATAATAAATTTTATGAATATTAAATAAAAAGTAATTTTATTGCATTGTTATTTAACACATGAAAGTTGTTTTATATAGCTAAGCAGCATAGCTCTAACCGGGTGTCCTAAGACACTTCTCTTCTTTTTTTCTGGAACACCAAAAAAACAGTTGCCTACTAAGTACTCGTACATCTTGCCTTAAACAGTTTAAATTCAGCTCATTCTGTTGTAGCTGCATCGTGTGTAATGCGCTTCGAACCTGTAGCCATCAAAGAAACCAGTTTAATTTTTTTTTCTTTTTTGCTTATATTTTTTAGACAGGGCTAATAAGTATCCCCATAAATAATTGATAAGTTGTCCCATTGTCTAGTAGTTGTGTTCGCTTGATGGCTTGTAATACATAATTGACAATTAATTCAAGTCAATGAACTCCTGCTGTACTGGTTGCAGCAACGGCAAAATATTTATTCGTTTGTATGTTTGTAAGTTGTACGTTATTGTTTTATAGTTTATTAAGTTGACTGTTATTAGTAGCTAAGGAATATCTACAATAACATGTCTACATCGTTACCTTAATAAAGAAATTTTTTTTTAAATCGATTTTTTTTTGTATATATCGCTAGCAGAACATCTAATGTATCGAAAAATGCAAAAATCTCGATTTCAAAAGAATAATGAGTTAGGGCCTTTCTTTATTAAGGTAACGATATGTTAGTGTGTTATAGGAGACGTTGATTGTATAAGTAATTTTAATTTTTCTTTGAAATGAAAAGGTATTTATTTTTTATTTTTTTAATTTTAAAACTTTTCATATTTTTTACTTATTTATGATTATTTTTTACTTGAAAATATTTAACTATTTTTAATTTAAAATTGTTTCCTAGAACTATAGTTTCAATATGAAACTTCTGAATTTTTTGGCTAAAATTTTAAAAAAATCATCCCAGCTTAGCCACATTTTCAATAAACTGTTACAGCATTTTAGGCAGTTGACAGTTTGCCTGCCTCCTTGTAACAATCACTCATGAGTATATATTTTCTATGGCTCTAGTCAATAATATAAACATTTCTTTTCAAAGGTGAATTTGATTTACTAAGAAATTTATAATTCAAATCTTGTGTTTCCATAAAGAAGTTTTTGTTTTTTTTTTACTTCAAAAAAAAAACAAATTCAAACATTCCCAAAAGAAAAGACATAATGAATAAGCGTAGTATGAAAGGTGCTTTTGCCCACCGGGGAAAAAGATTCAATAGAGAAAGAAGCACTTAAAGCACTTGAAGCACTCCTAAATATGTTTTCACTTCTTATTCATTTAGCAAAGCGTGTCATTGTTAGCAAAAAATTACTTATATGCTTCGTAAAATATGTATACACTTAACCCTATTTCAACAGGAATGTGGCAATAAACTGCGAAGTTGGGTAATGGTTTAGGAGAGCTGTTGTACTTCTCAGCTTTTGCAAAGTATTTCTCCAAATTTTTGGCATGTTTTTTACCTCACGTTCAAAATTATTTTTTCACCCTGCCCTATTTTCTTCGGTTTCAATTATAAAGTATTTAATTTAAACAATTCGTTTAATGCCTAAAAACTATTAGGAAAAAACATTTTTTTTTATCAGAATTTTGCCATTTATAATTTAAACAAGGGATGAGTTTCTCTTGCAGCACAACATTTTTTAGCAAAAACTTTAACAAATTCACAATACTAAAAGTAATTAAGTTGAACCCAAACAATGTTAAGTTGAGAACGATAATAGGAGCATAAATATCACGTAATAAGACTAGGATCAGAAAATAGCGTCATTTATTTTAACTCTTCATAGACTTGTATGATTCAAATAAATTTTATTTCAGTCAGTGTAAGTTCAGGCCTAACTTGCATATATGCTTAATACTAAAAAATAGTTTTTGGATGCGGCAACATTTAGAAATCATATGTGTAAGTGCTAATAATAATTTTGCACATAAATTGACAACAGGACAAGCGTACCTCCCATATATTCTTTATTAAAAAACTAAACTTTTGGTTAAATTACAGTAAAGAACACAATGAAACCTTGTAACTATATTTTTAGAATTATAAGCGCAAGTTGTGCTCCAAATTTTATATCAAACGGTACAAAAGCAAATCTACCTTCCATATGTCCTTTATTTGAAGAAAATTTAGTTTTGGCTTAACTTTATAATAGAACGCATTCAAACTTAGTTACAATTTTAAGAATGAAAAGAACAAGCTGTGATTCAAATTTCATTTCAAATGGTACAACAACAAATCTACCTCCCACATGTCCTTTATGTGAAAAAATTTAGTTTTGGCTAAATTTAATACTAAAACGCATTCAAACTTACTTACAATTTTAAGAATGAAGAGAACAAGCTGTGCCTCAAATTTCATTTCAAATGGAACAAGGACAAATCTACTTCCCATATATCCTTTATTTAAAAATAGTTTTGGCCAAATTTACTACTAGTACGCAATCAAACCTTATAACTATTTTTATAATTTAAAGAACAAGCTGTCCTCCAAATTTCATTTCAAATAAAACAAGGACAAATCTACCTCCCATATATCCTTTATTAAAAAAAATCAAGTTTTGTTTGAACTTTATACCAGAACGAAACCAAACTCTGTAACTATTTTTAGAATTTAAAGAACGATCTGTGCTTCAAGTTTCATTTCAAATGGTACAAGAACAAATGTGACTTCCATATATCCTTCCTTAAAAAATCTAGGTTTGTTTGAACTTTATACCAGAACGCAGTGAAACTTTGTAACTATTTTTAGAATTATAAGCGCAAGATGTGCTCTAAATTTCATTTCAAACGGTACAAGAACAAATCTACCTTCCATATGTCCTTTATTTTAAAAAATTTAGTTTTGGCTAAACTTACTGCCAGAATGCAATGAAACTTTGTAACAACTTTTAGAACTATAAGCACAAGCTGTACTCGAAATTTCATTTCATATGGTACTGAAACAAGTTTGCCTCCCATATATCCTTTATTAAAAAGTGGACGTTTCAGCTAAAATTGTGATCGTACTATATTGCAACTTTGGTACTAGAAGACAATTTGCACTTTAAAGCTGATTGATAAGTTTTGCTCAAATGCTTGCAAGGACCTACCTGCGTCTTAAATATCCTTAATTTTAAAAATTAAATATCATATACTACTGTCAGCAGAACAACGAAGAGAAATCTGTTAGAATTTATAAAATTTTATATATTAGGTCTTTATCAATGCCATTTAAAATGTTGTAAAGACAAGCTTAAGCTCCATATATCCTTTAAAATAAAAATTTAATTTTTTATAGACTTACCAGCGTAATGCAAGAAAACCGTAAACCCTAAACACATTAATCAAAATTACACACATAAGCTCCGGCTCAAATTTTATTTCAATTTGTGGGAGGACACGTCTAACTGCCTTATGTACATACGAGTATATCCTTGATAATAAAAGTTGCGTTTTAATTTAAATTAGCAGCTAAGAACAACTAAAAATTCTGTAAATTTTTATGAAATTATAGGCATAAGCTTAAAAAAAATTTATTTCAATCAATGACAGGCCATAGTCACTTACCGTATATCCTTGATCTGAAAAATTCGATTTTAGGTCAAATTAGATTTTACATATTAACTCTCTTCTAAATTTAATTTCAAGACTAAACTCTTTTATAAAAAAAAATTGTTCTGAATGCAAATTATTATTGCAAATATCTAGCTGAAGTATGAATGCCGTGTACAAACAGGAATCGATGTCCTTTCCCATATGAGTGTTTATATGTATGTACATATTTGATTTTAGAAATGATTGCTTACAGCTATCATTTGAAATCTTAATAAAGTAGGCAAAGTGGAAATGAATTTTTAGCCTCAAGACTTAAAACAAGTGCCTCCGGAAAATTCATCAAAAAGTCGTGCTTTCATTGTATTCTATCTATGTGATATAACCTTTGCAGTCAATTAACGAACGCTTCCTTATCTCCTTATCCATATGCATGTGTACTCACTCGTATTTGGGTAAGTACGTACAAACATGTTTTTTCTTCTGCATTAGTGCTTGCAGGCACAATTTAAAATTTAAAACTCTTGTTTGTATATGACAGTTTATTAAATAAACATTTCAATTTGGAGACGTGAACATCAGTTTTTTGAATTGCTGTAAAGTTCATTTCATTATATTGCTCTCTGGCCTAGAAATAAAGGTGCCATTAATACAAACAATGCTTGGATAGATGGATGATAAGTGGTGTGTGTATGTGTGTGTAGGTTTATTTGAAAGCTTCGACTTCATATGTACATACATACATATGTATGTATGTACTTAGGATTATGTACAAACTTCCTGTTAATTCGCCGCTGGACATGGGATTATTAAAAAAATTATAAAAAACGAAAAACTGTTTTGTGAAGTGTTTACAAAAATTCTAAAATGCTTTCCCTTTCAAATATTAAAATGTAAACAAAATATTTGCACTGACAAACATTCAATTACATGTACATACATACATTTATATTTGCACACATATCCGTGTACATATATACGAGTACATACTTAAAATATATGTGCGTATGTTTATGTGCGTGTTTAAGTATAACGCAAAACGAAATGTTAAATATGTATAAACGAATTTGATATATGGCAGCATTTTACATTTAAATTGGAAATTCATTCATACTCAATATTCAATACAACAGCGCCAACGTAGTTTTAACGACACTTGATGTTGTTTTGCTTAAAATCGAATTCTATTCCCAATTGGGGAAAATCATATTTCCTCTATCATCATTGTGTTTTCATCTCATGCGCCGTACATACCCCGCAAACATAATCTCGAGTATTTGAAATACATTTTTCTCTTAAACACATTAATCAGAAACTTTAATTGACTCAACTAAATTTTTAATTGATTAGATGTTTCAATTTAATTTTTAATTAAAAGTGTTAAAAGGTGAGAGTTTTTTTTTCGTACGTGAGCTAATATTCAGGAGTTAGCGACTGCTAAATTGTATAAAGTTCAGAGGTTGTTGTCATATCTTTTTGTTACCGGCGCACATAGGGGCCAAATGCTGTGATTTCACGGATTAATTAAAAAAAAGTACTGTGGAAAGTGGAAGTACTTGCTTAAAGAGCACAAAATTCTGCATCACCAGGCAAAAAAATAAATGTCAAATAGGGAACTGTACTTTTGTGACTACGCGTTTAAGTTAAATAATAAAATGAGCACAAAAAAGCTACAAATTTGCGTAATTAAATCCTATTTAATTCGAGTAATTTTGAAAAAGTAATAAATCTAACCATGCAATCATCAAGTACGGGTATTCCTTCAAATGTTTTGCTTAAATTTGTACTACAAATTATTTGTATAAATCTTTTGTTTTCAATGTTTATATAGCCTCACGCGTTGATTTTACCAATAATAAGCACTTAACGACTCCTTCTAATACTATTAAATGCATTGTTTTATGTGCTTTCGCTAGAGATGTACAAATGTCATTATTTGTTACGCGCGAGTCACGCATTAGTCACGTATGAGTCACGCACGAGTCACATGTACATACATGGTTGTCCTTGCATATAATAATGATTTAAAAAAACGTTTGTGACTTCAGCTAACTTTATTAAGCTTGTTAAAAAATCTATTTTTGGATAATTCGTATCTGAAGTCAGTCAATTTCAAGCGTGAATCGTGAATTTTTGCTTGTTTTGTTGATTACTTCGGGAATTCTGATATAAAAAAGCATGTTTATGTATTAATTAATAATCCATCTTCCCCCTCCTATAACACCAAAATTTTGGTGCAACATGCAGTTCGTCCTAAGAGTTGCCCACATCAAATTTAGTATTGTAGTTCTGAAGATATAGGAAAAATAATAATTACTTTGAATGTGGTGAGGGCGGGGGGTACCCGCCTCACCCTTCTATACCTTCAAGATTTTTTGGAAACATGCAGTTTGTTCTTAGAGCTACCCATATGAAATTTAGTGACCCTCACTATTTTACTTGTAGAGATATGAATTGATGTGCGAAAAAAGGACCTTTGGCCCCACTGTGTGGAGTAATAAGAACTTATCCAACCCTATTCATTGATTGCTAGACGCATATTTATTAAATCAGAAGGAGATTTGTGATATCTATCCCGTACCGAGATGAGTAGGAAACTCCCGGCCAACTGTTAGATCCAAGAAGCTAATGGCTAGCGGATGGATAAAAAACTGATGTTGGAATTGATGCTGGCGTTCTTTACAAATTTTACTTAAGCCTGAGATACAGGCAATCTCTACGTGCAAATCATTTTGAATAAAGTATAAAAAGTGTGCATAATAAACTATTTTCTAATATCCATTCGGCTTTGAAATCACCCCTATTTTTGAGAATCTCGGAGGCATTCGAAATTACTTAAATATTTCCAAATAAACTTTTTTTGTAATATTTTGTGATTTCGCTCGATATTGATTCAGGATTACATATAGGAAACAAAAATTATTTTCATATGCCCCATTTAAGCTTTAGCTTATATGTTTGCTGGGTATAAAGTTTACATAAACATATACACAGACGTATGTACTGTATACATACATATCGCTCATTTACTCAAACAATGCCATAACTGAAAAAATCAAAATTTTTTTATTAAAAATGCAAAATTAATCTTGATATCACTATTCATATTGTGTAAAAATTTCATAAAAATATCTGGTACACTCAACTCTCTTGGGAGAAAAATAAAATGTTATTTTTCCCTCAAGTTGCGTGTAATTTGAACACTTTAAACTAATTTTATGGTAAACTTCTTTTTTTGAGTTATGGCATTGTTTTAGTAAATAAGCGATATGTACTTAGTCCCTTAATGTTTGTTTGTAAGAAATAATCCAGTGCAGAAAAAAAGAAAACAAGGACGTGTAGAGCAGCATAAACATAATACACTTAACATCCGATGCGTAATAAAGTAGTAGATCTTCCTTTGTGTTTTAATTTTTTATAAGTATGCTCCCGCTGGGTAGAATATAAAAAAAACCAAAACATTTTGTTCTGCTTACGTTTTCTTACACGTCGCTCATCCATATGTACGTGCGAATTTGTATGAATACCCAATTGGCCAACTTGTCGCAGACGACACTTATCAACGACTACTTGGGAAATTTCGATATATGCCAGGCAGGATATCTGTCGGCTACAGTTCCTTTAAAGATAATCTAACAGAAACCGTACTGAAAGACTACTCAACTGGTCATGCATCAAACTAGTTGGTGTATATTGTCCGCCAGCTAGTCTTGCAACGTTCAATGTAAAATTGTATATAGTTTCATTGATGAAAATTTTATAGAAATTATCAGTTCTAGGGAGCGAAAATGTCGCTCTTCTTGTCATGTTTGCACTTACCGGCCATTTGTTCCAAAACTTCGTCAATGATATGTTTGATCCTCCACGCAAGACCCTTTTTTTTGTTAAAATAAATATCACTAATGGGGATCAATGACAACATTGGTCATTAATGAAAATATTATATGTAGATAGATGACGCCCTTCTTGTAATGTTTGAACTTAGTGGCCATTTCTTCCGAAATTTCCTTAATGTATTGTTTGACCTGTGTATGCGTCTTGCAAAATGTTTGAATGACATGGGCAACTGGGTATCTACTATAATCATAACAAAATACATACCCAGCCGGCCATGTCTTTGAGACATCTTGCAAGACGGATGCACAATAATGGTAAAGCGTGGATTTTCATTGAGGACATCTTCTAACAAGTGGAAGTTCATTGAGGACATCTTCTAACAAGTGGCCGCTAATTTCGTAGTTGACAGGACAGAGTCATTAAAAACCATATAAATGATAACATCCCCGGAAATGTCATTGATCCCCATTAGTGATATTAAAAAAAAAGTGACTAGGCATCAAAGTCGTTTTTTCTTGTCGCCAACCATTATATATCGACAATGTCGTCTATTTAATCATAAAACGTTTTTCTTTCCTGGTTGTTTCCTTTTCATTTAAAGTATTGACTGCTTTAGCTGGGACTCGCACTGGGGCTGCATGATTATAAGTTCTCTCGTTTACCGCCCTGCTGCTGCACCACCCAAAAACGTCGACAACAAGAGGCCAACATTTTAATTTGCTTGATTGAAGACAAACTGTAAGACATTATCGCTTATATTGTTCTCAACAAAGTTGATGGCGACAAATATAAGACATTTTCGTTCCTACTGTGCTCAAAAAATTTGATTTTAGAACAACAAATAGGACAACATGTAAGACATTGTCACTCATACTGTCCTCAACAAAGCTGGATTGAGGACAAAATGAAAGTCATTGTTTATCATACTGTCCTCGAAAGTGTTTACTAGAACGCAACTTGCAAGAATTTGTCGCAGCGATTGTTGTGAACGACGATTTCGATTAGAAAACCAATCAATTCGTGCAAGAATTGTAGATGACAATGTCGTGCAAGACAGTTTGGCCAACTGGGTATGTATGTATGCATGTGTGTGTGTGCATTCATATGAATATACGTGAATTGCGTATGAAGTAAATGCGACTTAAAATACAAATTATCATCATAAACTCCATTTTATCAATGAGTGCATTAAGGAATTGTTCTGAATAGGCCGGTAAATCCAAAATACATATAAACATGCGTATGTATGTACATATATCTATCGATTAATATTTTTTTAATGTTACATATGAAATGATGTCTGAAATAAATAAATAAAAAAAATCAAATAATGTAAAGGACCTCTAATTTCGGAATATATTTAGTGTTTTTTGGAATAAATTAGAATTTTATTTGGAGTTATAGTTATTGCATTTAGCTGCATTTCGTTTCTGGTTGGGAAACTCATCACCCAAAAAGTTTTTGAAATAAAAAACAAACAAAAAACTTCAAATGTTTATTGAAAAATTCTCAAACTGCTATTGAGAATTGCTTTCGAAAGGAGAAAACGCATGAGTGTAGCCGAACAAAAACGCGACGGCACGCACACAACTATGTGTTTGATGAGTTTATTTGTTCGTCTCCAGGGCACTTAACAAATTTCTAGTTAATAAATATACATACATACATATATTTATGCCTAATTTTTACCCGACTGCGCGACGCAAAGAAGGGTATTGTGCTTATCAGCCTATGTATGTATGTATGTGTGCTCCTTTGCGGCCTTATAAACCGAACGCGTGGACAGCTTTTAATGATTCTTACGTCAATCGATTTGTCTTCATACCGGTAGTGTTCAGTAAAGATATGACAGTAGTAAAAATTCTATATGGCGGCCAGCAGACACCATTTTATAAATACGAAAAAAGTAAAAAGTCGGCGAACTATATCAAAATGGGTAGCATTCGACAGGTATTTTAAAATCATCCTTAGGTTCCATTTCGAATGACCGTTTAGGATATTGAACTGTTCAAAGTTGGTCGCATTCGGGTTTTTTGATTTTTTTTAATTACTACTTGTTTTTTACTTTTTGGAAATCTATTTTAACTATATTTCATCATTTGTTTTGAAAGATATTTTACTTTGAAGATTTGGCTTGTTTTTATGGTTAAGCAATTGTTTTTTATGGTTAAGCAATTGTCTATATGCATTTCGTTTCCGCTTTTGGAAGTCATCAGTAGACTTTAATCCAAAAAATTTTTGAATTTAGCTAACAAACTTCGTATGTTTATAGTAATAATATATTAAGAATCACAGTATACAAACTAGTGATGAGCTATTTTTCGAAACCTGTTACTTTTTCACAGCGATTGAAAAATCACTAATCACAACTGTGACTGAATTTATCAAGTAACAGGTTTTGCAAATGTAGTTCATTCATACAAACTGTGAATGTTCTTGCATACCTACTTTACAGTAAATAAAGCTACCACATGAATTTATTTTTATACTTTCACCATTTGTCGAGAAAAAATCGTCTAATCGTGTCAAATCGTCTTTTCTGACAACTATGTATAACTCTCACATTTTTGTATTTGCAATTTTACTGTCTCTCTGACTCTCATACGACAATTATCAATATTTAGTTGGGGTTGATGCTAATTATTTTTTCTTGTCGCTCTTCTTATTAGCATTTATCAAAATACCCATACTAATATATACTTTTAAAACAGAAGAGCTGAAATGTGTTAAACCGTGATCACAGTCACTGTTTAATTTCACAACTGCTCTTCTTATTAGATTTTGTCAAAATAACAGAACTGCTACAAACAAACTACTGCTAAACTGTGATCACAATCACAGTTTAAAAAAACAGCGATTTACGTTCACAAGGAGCAACATCATTAAAAAATCACAGTTTTGCTCAACACTAATACAAACATAATAAGTTTGAAAGCTTCATACAAAAATCTTTACAAAACAAGCATCTTTATTCGACTGCGCATCTGTTTTATTTTCCAGCACCTTTTTACCAATAGCTGCCACATTGGGCAAGAATAAAAGTATTAAAAAGCAAAAAAAAAAAACACATTTATTTTCATATATGAAATACCGAAGAATATTTATTTGACATAAAGTCTTTATTTATTTAATTTGAAGATTTGGCTTGTTTTTGTGGTTAAGCAATTGTCTATATGCTTAACCATAAAAACAAGCCAAATCTTCAAATTAAATAAATAAAGACTTTATGTCAAATAAATAAACTTTGGTATTTCATATATAAAAAAAGATATTTTACATTAAATCGTAATTTGTACATTGGAAGTTTTCTCCTAAAAATTCCCAAAATTTCGCATGTTGACCGTGTTGCACAAGCATTTGCTGTGATACATTTGTTGTTTGTATTTAGAGTAAGAATAATGTTATAGATATCGCTGCTTTATTTCAACAGAGGCATAACTCACAAAAACAAGTTTTGCAGTAAATAATGGCGATTTCTTTTCTGAAAAAAGTGTAACATTTTTTAACATTTTATAAAAAAAAAATACAACTTAGCGTTCGTTTAAAAGAAACATTTAAACTCGTAAGGGATGATACAATAATTTCTAATAAAATTTATATAGCAGAAAATCATTTTATTGCGAATTTTCATTGAAAAGTGTAATAAATGCAAAATTTTTTTCTAGAAAAGAAAATGTCATAATTTTAAGTTTTTAATTACATACAACTCAATGTTGTACATGCCTTTAATATGAAATTTTAATACAACATTAAATATGAAATAATGATGAGGTTGCCAGGGTAAAAGTGCTGTAACCCCAAACTGTTTAATTCCCACTTATTGTGAATGGCCTCGTCGACATCACATCCAGACGACAGTACAAATTGTTACTTGTCTACTCTTTGTCGTTAACAAAAAAACAAAGCCGTAGAGATTAGTAAGAGATTGTCAATAAGAGGTAATTGTTGCTGATACAGAGTAGACAAGTGACAATATTTACTGTCGTCTTGATGTGACGTCGACGACGCCATTCACAATAGGGGGGATTATTTAATTGTTTTATTATTTTACTATATTATCTATCTTCTTATGAATATCAAAATGTATTTATCACCAGAATTTAAACATTTTTGCACATATATCTACTATACATATATATATTCTAAAAACTTGTGCTGCCTGATTTGTTTTTATTATTTAGGGGAAAATTAAAAAAAAAAATTGTTTCCTCTAAAAAGCACTTTGTGTTTGCTGCTGGTGATGAGTATGAGTGCTTTATTGCTTTAAACTAAATCATTTCAAGTGAAAAGAAAACAAAAAGGAAAATAAGAAAATATCCATAAATGCACGACAAAAGATTTAAAATAATGCATTGTACATTTATGCAATGCAAACAGCTAAACATAAATACATACATATTTACGTGCAAAATAGTGCAAGCACTCACTCGTATGATGTATGCATTTCCTAATGTACGAGTAGAACTTTTTTTTTAGGAAATGTTGCCTAAAAGGGAGGAAAAATATGAACTCCCAGTGAAAGCACTTACACTGCAAATAAAAGTAACCCGAAAGGAAATAGTGCCAATAGAGTGGAAGAATTTAAGGGATCTAGTAATTATGGGATTTCGAGCAAAATCTAGTAGATTTCGTGTAGATTTCCCAAATAGAACACAGTCTACTTCGTCACTAGATTTTGTCGAAATCTACTTAAAATCTAGTATAACTTTTTGATGCAGCTACAGGGTTTTTTAAAACTGCACTTAAAAATAAAACCATTGTGCTTAAAAAGGTGTGTGAATTAGCTATAGTGTAGTTCTTTGGTTGCAGTTTAGGAAAAGTTTTAGTCAAAGGTTTTTGTTTTGGATAAAATTAATCTTGATTTAATGTAAAAAAAAACTTGGTTGTTGTCTTTGATAATGAAAATATAAACATTATTGCCATGTTTTTAATAGGGCATTTACACTATCTCGAAATCTAGTACTTACGAGATTTAAAGCTAAATCTAGCTGCTTTTTACTAGATTTCCCATACAGAACGAAATCTAATTTGTCAGTACATTCTTAGGAAATCTACTCAAAATATAATTTATTTATTTTTTACTACCTTGTACAACATATTTGTGATATGAATTAGCTGTGGTCTACTTTAAAAGGTGTGTGAATTGGCTACATTGCAGTTGTTTGGTTGTAGTTTTGGGAAATTTTCAGTTAATGGGTTTTGTTTTAAATAAAACTTTTTGTTAAATATCAAAACAGCTTGGTGTGAAAGGTATAGATTTTTATAAAGATTTTAATTTAAATCTGCTAGATTTTGTGCAGGTGTAAATACGCTATAAAACACAAAAATTAAATTAAATTATTATAAAATAGTTTGAAAAATATATCAGCAAAGTAAAGGCCCCACTATAATATGAATAAGCTGGCTTAAGTTAATGTCAGAATTGAACGATAAGCCTGTCAAATGCTTAAACATTTCAGAGGTGACTTTTAGGTGGCCATAATGAACTTACATGAACTTAAGCACTTCTTAGCCATAGCTGCACATCTAGGTATTGTTCATAATTTTGCAGTAATTTTGTTTCTTCTCATAACTCCTAAATGAATGCAATTCAATCTAATTAATTTTTTATAATGTGCTTATCTATTAAAAATTCACAAATAATTATATCTATTAATTTATTACATTTTTTTTTGCTTTGCCTACTAAAAAGTACAACAGTGAATATACATAAGCAAACACATGTGTATGTGTGTATATGTATCTTGTAAAAAAATAAGTGCAAATTAAAGTTGCTTTATTTTCTAAGTTTCAAATTAAAAATCAATAAAAAAAATAAATATTTTCTGCTGCTGTTTATTTGAGTTTAAAAAATGCACAAACCGTTGTTTCCGTACGAAACGTGCGTTCAGTTTGGCACTTTACTTAAGCAAATGACATTTGACGAAACTTGACGAAAAGTTTCATTAATTACATTATATATAGTTGCACACATACGTATTGTATGTAATCGCACAGTTGCTTAAGTTTGCTTATTCATATTATAGTTGGGCCTTAAATATGTATGTGTTGAATATAATGGTTTAGAACAAAAGCTTAAAGCATATACACGAACCTTCTAGCATAGACATTAAATAAAAATTGTCTTAAAACAGTGGTTCTCAACCCCTTTTTTTTGTTGTGGCACACTTTTAATGATTTCAAAATTTTACTGCACTCAAAGAAAGAGATAGGTTCAAAAATTATTTACTTACCTTAAACACACTGCGTAAAATAGTTTACAATAATAATTTTAATGTTATGTGTAGCAAGCGACTTGTCTAGAAAATTTGTATACGAATCCCTCAAAAATTTTAGCGTTTTTCATGTATTTTTTCTATACAAGTCGCTTGCCTGCATTGTGAAAACTACACATTATTCTAATCTAATGTTAAACCAATTAATTGCTTCTTCTGAATATTATAAAATTAAATTAAATCTCGATTATTGGAAAGTAAAATAAATTCTTCCTCCTAATTGAATGTTGAGTGAACGCAATAAAAATTTTTTATATTCTCTGATCTAATGTTGTCAAATGGTTAAACTTAGCGTCACATTTCTAAAATTTTGTGGAGCACAAAAGTGCCGCGGCGCTGTGGTTGAGAATCACAACTGCGACTTTTTTCGTCTACAGGCAAGACGACACAATTGTCGAACAGAATTGGGGCATTAATTAGTTTTGTTATATCAAAAATTCCTAGGAAATTTTTATGCATTTTTGTAATATTAAAATATAAATTGAGACGATATGAATACGAAATTTTTAATATCTTTAGTACCAAAAATAATTCTAATTTTCTGCATATAACAAAATTTGTTTATAAAAATGCACTTAATGACCTATTAAATGATACAAAGCAAGTGCATTTGCATTGCTTTAACAAACAAATAAAAAAAGTAGCCTCAAATATGCTCATATTGCCATTTTCTGCGTCTGCTAAACAGCCACAGCACAAAAAAATAGCTGTAGGCCGAGCTGGCAAACAGCTGTTTTCCGACAAATTAGCTGTGGCTGTGGCTGCGGCTGTATAAATCTTAAAAGCTCAGCCTCAGCTTAGCCTTTCGTTTTAATTTTGAGGTTTTGAAAAATTAACAGCGGCTGCGAGTCGGCTGCTGTGAAGACAGTAACAATGACATAAAAGCAAAGACAATTAAATTCATTCTCTAAATTCGAACGATAGATTCTATCGAATATTAATATTGGAAACAAAAACAAATTTCAGCTTTTTGTTTTCAATAAAAATGTTCGATCGAATCTATCGTTCGCATTTAGAGAAACAGACCTTAATTTCGTTTCCTTTTCTAGAAAAAGTTAAAAAATTTTTAACTTTTTATTAAGAAAAATGCAATTTGGCAGTCATTAGAAGCAAAAATTTACGCTCGCAAGGGATAATACAATAATTTCTAATAAGCTCTCTAGTTCAAAAAACAATTTTATTGCGAACTTTCATGGGAAAGTGCAATAAATGTAAAATTTTTTTTCTGAAAAGAAAACACCATAATTTTCTATACTTTGAAGTTTTAAATCAATTGGAAATTGGTAAAGTTAGAATTTCATTTATCAAGTCCTCTACCAGGCAAACGAATCTAATTTAAACATATTGATACTGCCCTCCACTTTCATATACACTCTATTTGACTAGTTTTATTTCTCACAGTGCATTTGTTGTTTGCCTAAAATCAGTCACACTAACCGGTCGTATGTTTATGTTGTCATTTCTCTCTGTTGATGGCAAAATGTTTATGTTCCCTTTTTTCGTTTGTGGAGCTGGGTGCAAAGTAAAAAAAAATATTTTTTTTTTAATGCTGCTGCAAACATCAAGTCATGTGCTTTTGTGCCAGAAAAAAAATTAAACGAGGTTTTAAATTTTTATTTTATTTTTATTATTTACCAACATACACGATGTTTGCAATAAACTTAAAAGTAAAAACAAGAAATATCAGCAAGCTCACAAAAACCAGAAATATGGACATTCGGCAGTTACGAATTTTGTATACACTTCATTAAAATGTAAAGTAATATGAGTTTTGAGAAATTTTCAGTCTATATCTATATAACATAAACTTGGGTCCAATTAATGAGGTGTCTTTGTGTTACCTGCAGGAAAGGAGAGAAATAGAAATGGGAAAGAATGTCAGGAATTAAGAGGATCGGCTAAAATTTTCCGTATGTGTAGCAATTTATCAATCCATTACTCCTAATAAAAGATCCTTAAGATCAACGGCTAGTAGTTCCGAAAGGCCACTGAAAACCTCCCTTCCAGTGCAGATACATAGGAGATGAGTTATTGTCTCTTTTTCCTCCTCAGCTTGAAATCCTAAACAGTAGTCGTTATATGAGAGTGCCATACTTTTAGCATGGCTGCCGAGTGGGCAGCGTCCCGTCATCACTTCCAATTGTCCCGCGTCTTTATTTGCTGGAAGCTAAGTAGCAGTGAGGTCCTTTTTTTGGTATACGCAAACTGCATAGAATTCTTGCTGTGGTCCATGTGGCAAATTTTGTCGGCTGTTTTGCTCCATTACGGAGATGTTTCCAGCAACAATATAGAGTGATAACGCAGAAATTGGCAACGTTTCCTTTCTGAAGCATTGCTCCTAGCTTTTCTTTTGTTGCATTTCCTACAGCGGTTTCATGGCCTGAAACCTTATGTAGGGAGGTATTTGCCTAATTTACGGCATTAACTAATTAGGTTTCTTTTCATATATTCACTCTTTATCTAATGTCAGCTTTGTTTGTTATTAGTCACAAATCAAATATTGTTGTCCGATATTCGATGCAACCTTAGCCAGTTTGGTGCTTTTATATATTCTGCCTGAAGTGTGCTGCAACCATTCGGAATTGTCGAAAGGAATCTTTTATTTCGAATTCTTCAATATATAGGGTATTTTTAATAAGGGTATGGAACTTTGAAATGGAATAAAACAAAGATGATTTTTTTAAATTGACATAAAATTTACTCGGACGTAGTATAATCTGGAGGTCCAACTTTAGATGACTTTTTCCAACATTTGTGGCCGTATATTGGCAATAATGCGGCGAATATTGTCCTCAAAGTGGTCAATCGTTTCGGACTTATCGGCGAGACTAGCGACTTCACATATTCCCACAACAGAAAATAGTTTCCCGGAGTTAAATCGCACGATCTTGGAGGCCAATTCACCGGTGCAAAACGTGAAACTATGCGGTTATCAAAACGTTTCTTTCAATAAATCAATTGTGGCACGAGCTGTGTGACATATTGCGCCGTCTTGCTGAAACCACAGTTGATGAACGAAAAAGGTAGTAATCATGGCTCTATAGCCTGACTATAGACTGTATAGAGTGATTTGGATCTTCCTATACGCTACGCTCTACAGCAGCAATGACTTCTTCTGTATGCACTGTACAACGTCTCTGTGGATGCGTTTTATCATCTAGAGTAAACAAACGTCAGGCGAAATCGTTCCATAGGTAATCGAATTAATTGCTCCAATGGACGATTATGTTGATCGTAAAATGCGCGATACGTATTTCGAACAGAACCATGATTTTTAAAATAAATTTGCACAATTTGGAAGCGTTGTTCTGGCGCCAGTCTATTCATGTTGAAATGCCAAACCAAACTGAACATAAATCACTTGACAGCTGACAAAAGGTCCGCCTGTTAAAAAAGTGTTGACAACTTAAAGTTTTATACTTCTATAAAAAACACTCGTTAGGTGAGTATAGTTGCTGATGCTACTGCAATTTCTGGAAGCGTTGGCTCTATAAGAGAAGTCGGGGAATGTATTGAGGACATGAGGCTACAAATAAAATGAATAAATAAAACACGTTCGACTCAAGTAAATTCAAAATCAACAACAATAATAATTCCTTAAAATAATATTAATCAAGATATATTCATATCATATCTACTCGCCTCAGTTCGCTTTGAAAAATTCATACTTGGGATGTCAAAAATTTTATGTTGTCATCTGAGGGATTTTTAAATTACTAACGGCGAAAGAAAGGTACAGGCCAACTGACCTAAATTCGCCTTCATATTAATACATATTATTAAAAATTAGAAAATTAAATTAAAAAAAATTTTAATTAAAAAAATAGTGCCACACTTACATACACGGACCGCCAGCATGCGTTAAAATATTTATTAAAAAATTTAACTTTATTGTGGCATGTGAGAACACAAACCGGAATAGAAACTAATGTGTTACAAAATTATTGGTAGGGAGCAGTTGAATAAAAAATAACGTCTTCTGATGTTGAGGAATAGATATGCTTTCTTGTTTTTATTATATTGCCTGCTATGCCGTATACATATCGTCGCCTAAAGTGCAAAAGGCCGCGTGACGGACAAAAATTTATTTATTATTTTTGTGCTACTTGAGACAAACTTTTTTTTAATACTTTTAATGGGCTACGGGCTTGTGGCAAAATAAAAAAATATACTTAAGGTATCAAAAAGCGAAAGCGATTAGCTTGTCTGCAGAAAACACCCAGGGTCTATGGCGGGAATCGAACCCACGACCTCTGGACTGAGAGGTTAGCATCGCTACCACTCAGCCACAGGGGCACCTCTTAAGTAGAACAAAAATAAGCAGATTAACAGGCATGAGCATAATTAATAAAGAAAGAAACAACAATGGCAAAAGTGTTATGAATTAGAGCTGTTAGAATTGAGCTTTCGTTACAAAAAAAGTGGGGAGAAACGACTATAGTTTCGTTGCTTTTTTATTGGATCATATTTTTGGTTTTCTACTCCAAGTTCTTAAATTTTGCTTCTAAGGACTAAATACAGTGCAAATTCGGTAAACGCAACTAATAGAAATTTTGTTTTGTTGCGAAAATCGAGTAAAAAATTTCTATGCCTGTTTTCCACTAAAAATATTATTTCTAAACAAATAAAATGTTTATTAAAGAATCAAAGGTTAACTTTTAAAATAAATGCATTTGCCGCGAACTTCTTTAATAGTTGCTCGTTTTTTAAATGCTACATACTGTTGATTTATGAATTTTGTATTCATTGCAAATCGTTTTCACAGGTATGCCACATTCAAGTTTCTTTCAAAATTACGCTCTTTTGCTTTATTGTTATTTTAAGAAATTTTGTTACTACAGGCATTTTGTTTATTTTACTAGAACAACCGTTCACAATCAAAGAATTTTTTAAACGCAAGCATCACGCAAAAATTCTTTGTCAAAATGATTTTTGTACGTTGGCATAAAATTTCATGCACAAAGATTTCGAATTTATTTATAAAAAACTAAAGTAAAAAAACAAAACGAATGAGAGAATCTTAACTTTCTTTGCAAAGTTGCATTAATTGAGGTTTAATTTTTTGAAAAGTTGCGTTAATAGAGTCACCAATAACAAGAATTTGGGTGTTGCGAATATCGAGATGTTGCGCGTATCGAGGCTTGCGTTAACCGAATCTGCACTGTAGTCTTAAATTTATAAAGTTTGTCGCTTCTCCTGTAAAACATAAAAATAAAGTGCAGTTACACTTTTTGGATTTTAGGTGGCGATATATGCTCGTGCATACATAAGTAAGTATTCACGTTGTTGATGATTATGCTGATGATGATGATGATGATGGGTTAACAACTGATTTCTTTTGTCTTCATTTCATTTTGCAAGTTGTTTAAAGGCACACACTCACAATAGTCACAAATATCCATTAACAACATGAACTGAGGAGTGGACGGAGGAATAGATATTTGCTTAGATGATCCAATGGTTGATTGTATTATGTTTTTAAGATTACTTGGTGCGTACGTCTAAAATAAGCAAACTCGTACATATCCACACATGTACATACATACACTCCTGCTTACATTGGCACACAATTCAGTGCTCGGAAAAAAACTGAAAGGCACAAATGGTATAACAATCAAATTCGCTAGAGAATTGGCTTAAGTTTTTTTCCTTTCTCCTTTTGTTGCTTTAGTTTTTGGCAATAATTAAAGCCGTTGCTGCTACTGTTACTATGTCAGTTGTTACTGTTGATGTTGATGGTTTTAACGTTAAAGGGGGAGTAAACAAAAAATCCATAAACTTTTAAAGTAAGAATAAAAAGTCCTGACACGCATAACAAGTTCAAAAACAAATCAAATGTACGATATTTTTAATGTCTGGACAGCCCTTGTTCTCTTTAAATGCACGCACTCTTATTCAAACATATCGTGCATTTACTTCAATAGTGTCAGGAGGTGGTAGTAAAAGCTATCTAGTATATGAAATTTTTACACAAGATAAGAAAGGAAATGCAAAGCTTTTCTGCATAATTAACTCAAAGAACGAATTTTTCGAGTTGTGACACTATTGAATAAATGAGCGGTATGTATTGTCATTCGAAAAATATTCTTTCGATTAATGGAGAACATATTTTCGCTTATTTATATATGAAAAATGTCTTCTTGTCATATAATATCACACAGCACAGCAATACAAAAATAAAAAAGACCTAAAAGAATTAGTCATAGCTTGACTTAATGCGAGAGCGGATGCGTGATATTTTTTTAATTTCCTCAACAACCGGGGTAACTTTCAGTTGACTCCTGTTGCAATTTGAACAATTTGCATCATTTTGTTGTTGTTTTCATTCTAGAATAAAATCAAAAAGTAGATTTCGGGTGCTCATTAAAGTTGTGAAAATGCACTAAATGTAGCCCAACTCGCGGTTTTTTTTATAAATTTCTTGCTTTTATTGCTTGAAAGTATGCAACATTGTTAAAATTCCGTACGAAAAAAGCACTGCTCATGTTGTTTCGCAGCTAAACTAAAATGATGCCAGACTAATTTTGCATGGAAAGACATGATTTTACGTGTTTTTCACAACAAGATCAGAGTACTACTTTTGCGAATTTATTTCGCAAATATTTCACACCAAATACTTTTATATGTAGTTTGACAGCATTTCGCACGAAATTGTGAACAGAGTACCAGGCTGAAAGCAATATTTATTTTTTGGGAAAAACCCCATCAGACTGCTGACTGATGGTAAAAAAGTGGTTTACCCAATTTCGTTGTGGCTGTACAATTACGGAACATGCCGGACGTTCTGTACGCCCAGTTGAGGTCGCTCACTTTATGCGAAACAATTGATAAAATTTACGATATCATATTAATTGATATTTTCAAATTCGGGCCACCGAGAAATTTTGGTTGCTGAATGGCAACCAAACTGAAGTTTTATAGCATAATTGTGAAAAATTAATAATTATACTTTTGTGCAAAGACCCTGCAAAATAAGTTGGGAAATGTTTTTTTCTGCATTAATAACAACATATTCTCTCTCTCTCTCTCTTTCTCTATATAAAAAAAGCACAGCATTTTTATGTAAAATTTTTCAAGGAACATTTGTAAAACATTGTATACCGCTAACTGTTCTCCGACCTACTTTTACATTAAACGGGAATATGAAGGACAAAAGTGTTTTAGGGTTTGTCTAGTACGGCAAAGACCAGTACTTGCGCAAACCTCTGATTTGACAAATAAAGGCTTGATTTTATTCTGTAGAAGAGAAGGGAATCGGGGGCCATGGCATCACGATACACCTTTCGACTAGGCACCATTAGGTGGCACACAACTTATTCATTCCAAAATGCTGAAAGATTCTGGTGTCGAGGTTGTAGGAACGATAATAAACTACAGTAAGTCTTTGTGAATAACACCTACCATCTATCAATGGAAAGTTTATGTCATTGAGAGATGTGCCCACTTTAATCTTGGCAGTTGCTACCGAGGAAGGGAAGTAGTATTTTTCTCGGATAATCAGGGCGCCATTAATTAACTTGACTTAAGAACGCGGCATAAAGCGAAGTCAGCTAAGTAGAATGAATAACGTAACACTCTGCTGGGTTCCCGTACAGTGCGGAGTGAAGGGAAACGAAAAGGTAGACAAACTGGCAAGAAGGAAGCTAGCACACCAATGGTCGAACCTGAAGCGTTTTTAGGGCTCTAATCAGGAATACCATGAAACACCTGCGGTTGAAACCAAAATCATGCACAACTTATGATTGGGATGCATAACCAAAATCGTTTTAAAACTTTCATGGCCTTAAGTAAAAGCAATCTATTAATTCTCACCGCCTTCCTCACAGGCCATTGTATGTGCAGAAAAGACCTTAACCTGACATTGAGAGAAACAGTCGATGCTGTGATTATGAATATGAAACTCCAGAGTACATTTTGAGGGACTCTGAACCACAGAAGATACAGCCAATTAAGCAAGCATCTATTGTAAGTTTGCAAACACTAGATTCAATGGCATTCTTGAAATTCCTCAGGAAATTAGATCTAAATGAGATGCTTTATCACCTGGCAAGGGATACAATAAATCTTTTCTTTCCCGTAATAATTTAAATTCATTCATTCATTCATTTAGAATGTTCGGTATAAAGATTTGTATGCCCATGCAGACGCCAAAGCTTGAAATTAAACTTTAAAAGCAGCATTTATTAAAAACTTTGAATCTCTTTGAGAGTTAATTTCGTGCTTTCTTCTTATTTACAATTTGCATTAAAAATCCAACAAATCCGGACTAAATTGTTTTAAATTGATATCGAGCTGTGGTGTTTTTACAAGCTTTTAGCAGAACTTTGACGGCCAATGACTTTGTGTAACACTTTAATCCAGTTACATCTCTGCTAACTTATGCTTTTTTAGTCAGGGACTAAAACATTCATAACAAAAAACTGTTGGAGGATTAAAATTTTCTATAAAAATGTAAATCGTGGGATTTTACCTTAAAGCACAACGTTTGCCTAAAATGCAAGCGTAAATAAGTACGAAATTAATCCTTAAACCACTGTCAGGTTTTAATTAATTAAGCTTTAACAATGTTAACAAATTGTTTTCAAAAGGTGCCAGAAAGGCCCCAACAGAGAGGAGGTAGCATGTAAAAGTATTTTGTAGACAGGTTCGTTGTAAAATTTTGCTTAAAAGTGTTTAGCACTTCTCAAACTTAAGTGCAAGGATTGCGTGGCTTACCAAGTAAATCCACTAGTACAGTCTGGAAAAACGGGGAGGAGGAACTTATACTCCTCTTTAAATAAGAATTGATGTATCTAACCATTCAAATTTTTTTTGTCGCCTCTACCAAAATTTATTGTTAGAACCTTGTTTTTCTCAGTGTTTAACAATAACAATAATTGAGATTTTACATCACTTAAATATTTCTAGCGTTTCTTAGGCTAATGCGTTTATAAATATGTAGATATATGTTTGTATATATATACAGTATGTAGTCTGAATTTTGAAGACCTATAAAAAAAATCATTAGTTGCTTGTTCTATGTGTTGTTTTTATGGCACTGTACTCGTATTCATATGTAATTATTATGTTAAAAGTTAAAAAATAAAACTATACAATTAAAACATTAAAGTTTTTTATAACTATTTGTAGTCACTTAAAAAATTAAATGACCACTTAAAGTTTATGTATATAAACACTTAGCTTTTCTTTTATCAATCATTTTAATTATTCGCTTTAACCAGCTCTTGGCAAAAAAAACAACAAAGATTAACACGCACAAGCGAAAGCTTTGCAAACAACTTAGGCTCAAATTCACAGCCTTTAGTTAACTAATGAAGGTGGTTTAACCATTAAAATCTATCAGAAAAATCGTTAGTTAAGCCGTACGTACGTTAGCTTAGACTGTGAATTTGGATCTAAGAGCTTTTTTGATAAGGAAGTAGTGCGAACAGTAATTTTGACTTTGACTTTTTTTAACTTATCTTCATTTTATACATACGAGTACAATCACGTATTCGAAATGTCAAATATTAATTTTTGTTGGGTTTTCCAATCAACGTAAAGCAATTAATGTTTGATTGTTGATAGTGCTTCTGCAAACGCCTTAAGACTGTTGTAAACTAAAGATGGTGAATTTGAGCTTTCATTAGAAAAAGAAAAAACGCTTGCAGCAAATATTGATACGATGAAAGAAAACAATTCACGTATTCTATTTGCACTGAAAAATATGTATATTTAAAGTGAAATTTGCATAAACTGACGCCACACACAGTGTGTAGACGTTTCCTTTACAAGTGTTTCTATTTTCTGCTCACAATTTGTGCTGACACACCTTTCGTATGAACCTTGAGCATAGAAATGCAATGAATTGAAAATTCGCATTCCGAATGGAATTGATGTTTACTGCTTTAGATAATTTATCACGTCATGACAGACTTCTTTCGATAAGCAAGAATATTTACAAAAAAATGTTTTTCAGGAATGCAGAAATTTTTAGTATCTCTAAAACTTTTCATTCAACATGAGCTGTCAGTGTAGGAATTCATCTTATTCCGTTTTCCAAAAATAGAGCCTTTTCTATCGTTATGTAAATTGTTTTAAAAATTTTTGTTTTTATACGAGTAATAGACCTGATAGATTTCTGTACTACTGTCCCATTTTGTACACTAAAGGAAAAATTATTCATTCAGGTAATGAGGAGCGGCATCGTTGATATTTCCTCATCATATGATTGAAATGTTGTATTATTAGTATGAAAATTATTATTTGCTGAATGAAATTGTTCTCTTGCTGCATTTGTTAATTTTTATCGCTCATTATTTTTATGATAATGTTTTCGTTTAAATTTTTTGGAAGACTAAAAGCTTATCTTATTAGATTTGCCCATTTCTGGTAAAAAAAAAACACTTTATAGTACATGAAATAAAATAAATTCTGATACAAAATATCGTAATGTAACTGCCAAAAAAAATCTTAAGCATCATCATTTTCGAACTTAATTTTTTGACCAAAATCAATTACTTGCGATCATAAATAAACAATTTGTGTAAAAAAAAACGGAATCCAAAAATGTGTCGGTTAAGCTGTTTTTACCATTTAAGCAATTTTTTTCAAATTCCCTAAAAGTCGTTTTATGAACATTTTTCATTAATACAATAAAATTTTACGTTAGATCGCTATTAATGCCAGAATTCATTGATTCAATGAAAAAAATTCGTAGCTGGCACGCAGATTTTCCTTACAATGTAAAGTTTAATTATTCTTCCAAATCGCTTCAAAGACGCTTTGGTTAATACATAAAAATCATCATTAATGCAAAAACCTACCAATTAAAAAATAAATCGTCAAAATGGCTAAAAATCGTGAAAACTGAAAATCCGAAAATACTGTGTGGCCTTAAAATATAACTCCTGTTTGTCCTTTTAGACTCATAGTTGTTTATATTTTACGTATCATCAAAATCGGTTGGATAGTTTCGGAGAGTCAGAAATCGCCCTCTTCCAAGCTCTCAATCCTAGTTTCGAAAAATTATAAAGCCTTTGTGTCCTTTTAGATGCATATCGATTTATGTTTTGAATTTTAAACCTACCTGCCATCGTCCAAATTCGACTTTTTCACAAATATGTGGCCTATGTGTTCCATTAGAAGCAGATCCATCTCTGGGCCTTGTAATGGTTGGCGTATTTAGACTTCCAGCACTTTAAATTGGTGCTAGATTAAATAACAAATGTAGCGGTACTATTTAATCTATTACAAAAACATCATAGTCAAAGTCGAAAGACACCAATCACTATAAGGTGGTTTGTTTTCTATTTTATAAAAATCTGTTGGATAGTTTCGGAGGGGCAGAAATTGCCCCCTGCCACCTCTTGGTCCTAGTGTGTGTGTGTCTTTAGACTCGGATATATCTACTTTGGCTTTAGTTTAAAAAAAAAAAACTGGAAACCAGTGCCGATATATCTATGTTTTGAATTTAATTAATTGGATTGAATATTTTCGGAAGATAGATACTTCCCCCTACTCCCATCGGTCCTACTCTTGAAAGATATTTAACCTTTGTGTTTCTTTTATACACAGTTCTATCTATTTGGGCTATTCTGGAAAACGCGTCGAAGAAGCAAAAGTTACATGCAAAACAAAAACAAAACTGTGTAAATGTAAAAAAATAGTTTTTGTTTCTCATACAAAATTAACCGTTTTTAAGAGAGAGAGAAACGCGTTGAAATTCTCACATTTATTTCATTTTAGAAATGTATGGCAAACAAAAACAATTTTTGAAAATTTGTTTTTGTTTTAATGTAAAGTTTCACTTCTTCGACGCGTTTTCCAGAATAGCCCCCAATGTATTGAGTTTTATCAAAGTCGTTTCAAACGTTTAGACGATCAAGCGTTACAAATAAATAAGGTTGCTTTTTCATTCAAAAAGGGCACTAATAGGTGAACAGATGGACTGAAGAGCGAATAGCACACTCACGTTAGTAGGATTCTGTTTTTTTTTTGAGTTCTTGCCTTACTAGATCTCTGCTAAAACGATAATACACATTTTCTGTGCATGGAGGATTTAAAGCCCTCGAGCTTATTCTAAGCATTTTAAAGCGACAATAAATATCCAGTTGCACTTCGATGGCCCGCAAGGTTAACCGTATTCCACATACTCGTATGTGCATTGTTTTCTTAACACCTGCACGCAAAGAAAAAATATGGTTGAGGTAACCATAATCAAACAGCAACATACTATAATTGAATTATATGGTTGCAGTCAAATCATATTATTGTCAGTAGAAGAGCAAAGTTTTATTAATATTATTATCTGAGCTAATAATAATATTATCTACAATAACAATTAACTCTGTTATACCTAATCTTATTTTTGTTCAAAGTTATCACATTTTGGTTAAATATGAAAATACTATTATTAGATGTGACCAAAATATAATTAAGACTAACCATACCATATTCTAATGTTATAATAAAATTGTTAAATACGACCACAGTATTATTTTGTATAATAATAATATTTTGTTTTTTAACCATATATTGATAAATATTTTGCTTAAAACAGCTGTGCGTCAAATCCTAAAAAAAAAATAAAATAAAATATTGCAATAAAATGTATGTACAGATGTGCACGTGTACTTACACAAATATGTGCGGCGTATACACGAAATGCAGACACGCATGTATAAAGAAATATATGTATATATATTTTTATTGATCTATCCTCTTGTTTATACTTCATTTATTTATTTATTTATTTAACACTACGCGTGCAATGCCGATAGCTTACAAACGAAACATAGAACTGACAGAAGATATTTCTGAAAAAGATTTTTTTTTAACTAAATATAGTATGGTTTTGGATAACATTATATTGTTATTTACATCATATATTTCTAGATAATAATACAAATTATGTTGTAGTCATACATTTTTAGCAAAACTATATTGTTAAATTCTAACCATAACATACTTTTTATGAATACAATAATGTAATTATTAAATTCAAACATCACTTAGTTTATCGTAACGCAATTAATGTTTAAAATAACAATAACTTCTTTGAATGACCACACATTTGTTTCCGAGAACATAACATTGTTTTCTCAACCATGCTACAACCATATCTTTTCTTTACGTGTGCAGTCTAGTGTGGAACCCGCTTATTTGATATTTGGGCTTTGCCAAAAAGCACTTTCCTGTCTTGTTTTGTTTAATTATATTTCTATAAATGAAAAACTATAAAAAAACTTGATATTAATTAAAATTTTTCTTGTGTATTTTTTAGGCCTTAAACGCAGCATCCTAAAACTTGATATTCACAATCGTCCTCCATGGTCTCTCTGTATTGATATTTTTTTATGGAAAAAATACATAAATTTGCACACTTGGAAACCCAATAAAGGTAAGAAAAATGTTCTTCTAGTATTACCAACGAACATGTAGTCATTTTGTTAATTGAGATGTAATATTAAGACATTTTATCGTTTTACTGCTGGTGTTCTAAAGCAAAGTTTGCCTCATGCCACTCTGTTGAGCTTCCAGGTTTTTAATTACCAACAAATGAAACATTAACTCACGTCCGCACAGAGGCAAGCTCGTGTGTGAAATAAAAAAATTGTATACAAAAGAAATTAAGGCAAATTAAAATGGTCGTTGTACAAAAAATTAGTAGACAATTAACTATTATTTAATAGTGAACTTAATGACAGCAAATGTCATAAAATACACCAATAACATTTATAATTATACCTTTATTCCTCTGATTATAATGGCAAAAAAAAAAACAAAGAAATTTTAATGAGAAACAAAATGAAAATAAACGTTAAGTAAATGAAGGCATTAGATGGATTAGTTGCTAAAGAAAATGAAATAAAAGCTGCAGCATTTTATAATAAAGAAAAGTTTAATAGGAAAATTAGTATTTCAAGGAAGCTCCTTAAAGAGATATAAAGACGTCTTTAGATTTACTGGGAATATGCAGTAAGACAAATTAATGTTATACATTAAACGCTCTCATATACAGCAGAGTTCGGTTATAACAAACTGAGAGGAAGATGGAAATGTTATTTGCTCTGGATCACGTTTTTTTTTTTTGGAAATGAGGCAAATATTTTTGGCATTTTGAAGAAAGTTGCAAAATGTTAATGAAATAAATTCAATAAAATGCGACTTTGACTCGCACACGAAGGGTTCCTGGCGTTTTTTAGTTCTGGGTTTTTTTTTAGTTTTTGGCGATTTTTTCGGTTTTTGGTAACTTATTTTCTTTTAAGTGTTTTTTTTTGTTTTAGCGTTTTTGAAAATTTCTCTGACGATCTCCAAGATACAGCAAGTTGTAAAACTAACATTAACTCTTAGAATATCCTTTAATAATAATTTTCTTAAATTTCTGTGTTTATTTTCAAGTGTCTAAATATAACAATGTGTGTAATTTTTTAAGTCATGGAAATATAACCATATAAGGACACAACTACGTGATAAAATACAAAAAAAAAATAAATAACCGTGTCTCCCAGTTTTGCCCCAAGTCATGCACTTTTTTTATGGACCAAAAAAGATTTGGGGCCTCGGTGACATTTTTGCATTTCCTCAGGCTCATATCTTGCAAACCGTTCGGAATTTTGATTTACTCTCTGAGGCAAAGTTGTAGCTCTTGTCATAAAAAATCAAAATTGTGAACATATAAAATCAAAAAATCTTTATCTTCAAGATCAAAATCGCAAAAAAAAATTAATTTCATTTGTTTGGAAATTTTTCACTTTTGCGGCTACATAAGCGCTACCTAAACGGTGATAAGAATTATTCCTAGGAAGTTCATATGTTCTAGAAAGTTGTTTACTTAGATCTTGGGTACATTTTTGTAGTTGATTGTTTCCTTGCATTTTTAACCGTTTGCTGCCTATGGACCTGAACAGATAAAAACGGTAAGAAAATCTAATTTTTGAAATTTTTTTTATTTTTTTTTTTTTTTTTTTATATGTTCACAATTTTTGTTCTTTATGACAAGATCTACAACTTTTCCTCATAGAGTAAATCAAAATCATGAACGGTATGCAAGATATGAGCCTGATAAAATGCAAAAATGACACCGAGGCCCCAAATCTTTGGGGGTCCATAAAAAAGTGCATGCCTTGGGGCAAAACTGGGAGTCACGGGTGTTTTTTTTTGTCTTTTATCAAGTAGTGGTGTCCGTATATAGTTATAATTGTCGGTATATTACATTAGAATTTCAAAATTATTCGTTGCTCCCCTTAGAACACCCTTTAATTTTTAACTATCATATATTTGCGGTTTTAGCGGCCAAAGTTTTACATATTCTGGGAAAATTTCATATCTATAACTCTTACGGTACTCGAAAAAGCAGCCCGTGACAGATAGTCGGACAGACGGACATCGTAGCGAAAATAAAATGGTTCCTTTTCACCTTTTCCTTGTGAAAAGTCGTAATGTTGCAATGTTCTTTAGCTTAGTACAAAATCAACGTAGTCGAAGTGAAAATAGGACACTCGATCTTAAATAAAAGAAACAAAAATTAATAAGAACTTATTTACTTTTGTGCTGAGAGAGAGAGAACAGCTGTTTTGCAAAACACAAGACATGAAATCGCGGTGTTTGGTTCGTTATAAGTCAAAATTCGTTATAAAGAAAATTTGCTATAAATGTGAAATATTAAAGCAAAAAAATGGAACCGCAGAAGTAATTCTCACTAGGCAATAATTCGTTATAACCCGTAAGTCGTTGTAACAAAACTCCACTGTACTTACATGCAAGCCTAAAGATAGAACTCATTTACATTCGCCATATCCAGCAGCATATTTTTCTTAAAAGCTGCAAAGTGTATGCCATTCATATTCTTCATTTAGTTTGAAATTGCCTTAACTGAGAATAATATTTCTACTACATATTCTATTTCAGACAAAGGTTGCATGTTGAAGCATTAATACGCTTCTTATATCAAAACAGTTATTTGAAATATGAGCACTAAGAAATTAAATATTTTCCTCTTAAGATTTAAAAATATGCTGTTAAAAATTTTGACTACAAAAATACTCTCTATGTCGTTATATTTAATTTTCGTTGTACTCAATATTCACTGTTTTATGTATCTGTATGCTATAAATTACCGCATCACGTATTATTTAATACAAATGAAATGAAAGAAAGAAAAAGAAATGCTTCCGACAAAAAGCTCATAAGAGGAAAACCTTAAATTAATATTAAGCTTCATGTACCAGCTCATTAGAAGGGCTTTTTCATTTTAGTATTCCAGGAATGAAACAAAAGTGCACAATTATCAAGGAAACGAATGTTAGAGCTGAAATTGAATATCTGTGTTCACATCTTACTAACAGACGTTGTTTGTGATTGACAGATATTTTGTCGAAAGATTTTGTCAATTGAAGTTTTTAGACGCACATGTTTCTCGCTCATTTAATTTGTTGTTCAAATAAGGAATTCATGTTGAATAAATTGCACGCACAAACACACTAACGCCATTCCTATTCTCCCGTGCGTTTATTCATTTTAACTTTTATCAGAATCTATTACCATTTTGTGCTCATACTTGCTGTAATAATAACAATAATAATAAACTTATCAGAAAAATTTCCACAGCATTTGGTGAGACAGTTTGATTTTATTGGCTGCTCGTGATATGAGGTTTGTTTGAAAAGTCTTTGTCCATGTATGAGAAAAAGATAATTTAAAATAAACTTATTTCAAAAATAGTTAAATAACTTCAAAACAGTTTGAATTCATTTAAATAAAATATTTTCATATCTGTTGCTCGTATCTATAGGGCTGTTTGAAGTCTAAGCCAATCACGTAGAGAATTTTGCATTTGCATCTATTATTGCCATCTATTATTTGCATCTATTATTAAGGGGGCGTGGTCCAGCTTTCTTTTGTAAACATCAGGTTGCTTCATTGCAAGAGGCAAGTTCCGTTTAAGTCCTTCAAATATAAGTATATATAATGTAACACTAAACTTTATTGGGCAGAAGTACATACAAATTAAGTAAAAGTAAATTTAATGGTAGCTGCCCCACCCACTTGTGTGAAAATGGGACCAAAAGTAAGTTATACCGCACTTCAAAATTACGGACTTATGAAGAAAAACATATAAAAGACATTTAAAATACAACCGAATTGAGTCGTGTAAAAATTATGTAAATAGTGAAAGTGTCAAGATCAAAGGTACATATTACTTATACGTACATACATATTAAGTATACGTAACAAGCATTAACACACCTACAATTAAATACGCCAGTAGCATTTTTTGTAGCATAGCTTAAGGAGTCTGACTAAAATGGTGGATTTGGTTTGCATATTTGCCGAATCTCTCTCTCTCTCTATTCTGAAAGCTTCGTACCAATTAGGTATGTTTCTTTATTCTACATTTATATCACGAGGGATCGCAATTTGCACGAAAAGCGTTCCCGTACTCGATAATTGGTTAAATGAGAGAGAGAGAGAGGTTTTGAGGGAGTAATGTTATTCTTCTTCTTGCAATTACCTTTTCTTGGTGCTTGTTTGGGCATACAGAAAATTAAACAGCTGTTTGAAAAATAAATAATAACAAAGGAAAATTACAAGCCTGTCCCACGATTTCAACAACGTTCGACTTGTCGCACACTTATGTACGTTCAAAGCGAAAACAAATTTTATTTATTTATTTATTTGATAATAAAATTATATAAAATATAACAAGCACTGCCTGCCAAGGCCATCGGCTAAAAAAACAAATTTTAAAATTTAGTTTTTGTTTCAAATGTAAGTGTGCTACAAGTCGAACTTTATTACATCATGTGACGCCGCCCACAGAAAACGCAAAAGTTACATTGGAGAATGTTCAAAAAAAAAAAAACACAAATTATAAAATTAATAAACAGCTTAAATCAACATTGGAATTGTATTAATTTGTATATTTTTTTTAAAGAAAATGTACAAAAAGTTAAAAGCTTTTATAGAGCAGATATTGTTTTCGCCGCGTTGGCGTTCAAATAATGACTGCTCCTTAGCTTTATTTATTCCTTGTGTACTTTAATCTTAAAAAAAAGTCAATTGTTAGAATAAGTTTCTTAAACGTTTACAGTAGTTACTCACGCTTTGTAGAAGAAAGTTTCAGATATGCAGGGAAGAGTGCTTTCAGCAAATTTTTTATATGCATACTAGCTGTACCCTGCGCGCGTTGCTACGCCAACAACTAAAATAAATTTGAAGGAAAGACATTACACAAATATTTAATTAATTTTCAGTAATTTGATTGATTTTTAACGTTTCGGAGGGGGAGAAATTTCCCTCTATCGCCCTCTTGATCCTAGTTTTAAAAATGTACATAGCATATGTAACTTTTTAGACGCAGATCTATCTATGTTCTAAATTTCATTAAAATCGGTTCGAATGTTTCGGAGGGACTGCAATCCCACCCCCCTCGCCCCCCCTGGTACTTGTTCGAAAAATGTACATAGGCCATGCGAATTTTTAGATGGAAATCTATCTATGTTATAAACTTCATTAAAATCGGTTTGAACTTTTTGGAGGGACAGAAATTTCCCCCTATCGCCCTCCTGGTCCTAATTTTAAAAATGTACATGGCCTATGTGACTTTTTGGACGCAGATCTATCTATGTTCTAAATTTCATTAAACTCGGTTTGGACGTTTCAGAGGGGCAGAAATTTCCCCCCTAGGTCCTGGTGCTAGTTTTAAAATTTTCTCTCCGTAAAAACCCTCCTCGTACTTCAAGAAATATTATAAAAAAAGAATTGGCGAAATCGTTCCAGCTGTTCTCAAGCTTTGCGCTTAGCGACACATTCAGCGATTCATTTTTATATTATAGATTAACTTCTATTATTAAAATCACTATTTCTGAAAGGGGCGTAGCATTTACCGGGTTAGAATATATATAAAAACACGCGCCGGTCTTTTACAAATATTTTGTGGGGTGGAAGGCGAAAATCTGTTGGGGCATTGAAGAGTTCACCCCTAACAAATAAACGTGTTTTTGATTTTTATATATATTAAGGTTTTTACGAGGTTTTTGTTTCCATTTTTCTAGAGTAGAAAAAAAATCCATTTTATACGGCAATGTTTTCGATCCTGTTATGAAATTTGCGATAACTTATTCGCCAAGTTTTGTGGGTGCATCTCACCGATGAAGAGCTTGATGTCGGTGTTAAGCCTGCGATACATTTTCTGCTGTTTGTAGCGCCTGTACTTTATAAAGCTGAAAGATTACAAAACACATTTGGACTTGCGCATTTCACACTTTGTGAACAAAAAATGTCACGCCTCTTAGGCAGCATCGATAGTATTGGAAACAAAACAAAACTTGGCATTACTGAATACCAAAATCAGCTGCTTTATTCGCTCTCAGCTTATAACGCTTACAAAAAATAAAAAGTATCCAGCGCTTTGAGATCTATAGCTTGCAATTTCAAATACACTAATTCCTTGAACTTAGAAGTTTACAGATACTTTAGTCCAATTCACAATCTTGTGCAAACGGTCTTGCATCGTAGCATGTTCAAAATGGTATTGTATATTGAATATCATTATGAATATCAATATGAAAATGAAAATGGTGGTGGAAAATACTACAATGCAAGACCATTTGCACAAGATTGTGCATTGGGCTAGTGATTTACAGTCGAAAACTCTTATTTCTTGCATATGCTTCTCACTCAGTTTTGATTTCCTTGTTATGTAATAAACAAGTGTATCTTTGCTTAAAAATTATAGGACAACCTGCGTAAATGTTCACATAATCAAAATATGTATGTAGAAATTTATTTATTTATTTTTTTTTATATAAAAATATGTTCGTAAATGTGTGTGTGTGTGTGTGTGTGTGTGTGTGTGTGTACTGCATAAGCGTGAATTATACAATTTTCGAAGTGTGTAATAAGAACGCCGCTGTTCTCAAGTCCCCATTTTGTTTATGTAAAAATTTATGGCTTTCGCCTGATATTGAATGTGATTTATTCCTTCATTTTATTATATGATACAAGATATTTATAACGACGCGTATGCTGCTCTCACACTGTACCATATAAATTATCAAACTTTATGCTGTGTAGGTTACGATTATTAATTTATAACTAGAGGGAAATTTATCAAGGAGTTATGATTATCACTGACATAATATTTTTTTCTTCTTATTATTATTTTCATCATTATCCTTTATATATTGTGACTGCCAATTTATGTTGAAAAGCTTGGAAATTGTATACACGCTTGAAGAATAAAATTTAATTAATTTCGTCAAAACAATTGCTGAATATTTTTGTAATAATTCCAAATTATTTCACTTGAGATATTGTTTTGAAACTTTTAATGACAACACAATGAAATTTATTGTATCTTTTATGAGAAAATTTAAAATAAAGAAGACGAAGGGCACTTCCATGTACATAAATTACAAAAAAAAAAAAAAAAAAAAAAATTATGTTTATTCTCAAGATTCATATTACAAAGTTTCTTAAACTGAAACTTTATGGTACTAAAGTTTGGAGATTAAAATTTTCAATCTTAAATCATTTTAAATTTTTAGAATTTTTTTGTGTATGTAAAAATTTATACAACAAATTTTATTTAGTTGCTAAAAAATGGTTTGTTCGAAAGATCCAGAAATGGCATTAAAGTTTGAATCAGTGACTGTTCTTGATGAAGCGCATTCTGGAGGTCAAAATTTCACAAATAACACGAACAATGCTGGCCTTAAAGGCATCAGTGACTTTATGTGGCCAATAAGGTAATAATGAAGAGGTATCAAATCATTTCTTAAAATTAACTTATCGCCAAATTTTTATTTCAATAAGTCGAGGATTGCGGTCGTTGTATGAAACGTAGCGCTATCCTGTTGAAACAGCGTGTTGTGGATGTTCCGGACGATCAATGTTTTCCATACTTTTGAATAAAAAGATCATTAGTCATGGTGCGGTAGGGATCTCCATTGACTGTAACGCTAGCTCCGGCTTAATTTTTGAATAAAATATGACCAAAGATATAAACCGCATCAAGTAGTACATTTTTCTGGCGGAAGTGATGTCTGTAGGCTCTCCACGTGCATTGCATATGCATCAATTTTGTTTGTTAGAACCCGATAAGCCACAAAAAAGGCTCATCGCTGAACACACTAATGCCGAGTACTCATCATGACACTTCGAGACATCGCAATAGTGTGTACTAGTGGCAAAGTTTGGCATTTCCGATATGTTTCATTGTGTGGCATTGCTTTTCATATAAAAAATATAATTGAAACGGTGTTGCTCACATTCTGAAAATGACAACGCAAAAATTGCCAGATGTGTATTCAGCAAAAGTCGTTTATAAGTTGTGCAAATTTCTGGTTGCTTTTCAAAGCAAATCTGCACAAATTGGTAGCTTTGTTCAAGTGTCAATCTATTAATGATGACTTGCCAGAGTATGCTGGTACTAAATGTCAAAAAGTGAGCGCAGTATGACAGTTCTTTCTATAGGGCTTAAAAAAACATCCTGTGTAGGATTAATGTTACTACACCAGATACAATTTATTTTCCCCTACGCAAGATTGTGTCATTGAGCAGAAAAAAATTCGTTGGTTAATTTAAACGATATCAATTGTTAAGTCTATAGTTAATGTGAATTATTGTTCGAGTCTTAGTTAACAATATTTCGTCTGGCAAATAGCTATTTTGCTGTTAGAAATAACTAAGTTGATATAATTCGAATTGTTAATGCAAAATAACAAGTTTTTTGGTTAAAATAACCGATTCAAATGTCTTGATTTTACCTTTTAGTATGACGTTTGTATATGCCAATTTTCGCTTTCCAAACTTGGTTACAATAACCCAGTGTGTTGCTGCAGTTATTCGTGATGTGAAATTTAATAAAATTTACTATTTTCGCAAAATAATAATAAAAAAAAAGTTAATCCAACCAATTTCAGTTGTTAATTAGCTTGTTATAATAACGAAGTCTGCAGCTGCCATTATTCTGGTTTTTTTCAGTTTCTTAAATTGAATAAGTGTTACTATTTTTCTGGTTAAAAATACTAAACCCAAAATATCAGGAAAGTTAAGCCAACCAAACTATTTTGTAAATTTAGTACACTAAGCCCAAATTATGAAGAAAGTTAATAATTAGTGTTTTTTGTGGGAATTGTTATAATTTAAGTTAAAAATTTGTTAAAGAAAGTTAATCTAAGATGAGGAAACTATTCGCTGATTTACGAATTGCATTTGTCAATAAAAATTGTTTCTGCACTAATACTTAGAATAAAAAATACATATAATATATATTTCGTTTCTTATTGAATCTACACAAATGACAAAACTAGAACCAAATAAATAACGAAAGTTAATCTAACCAATATGAGTTGTTAATTTTACTGTAAATGAAAATTCTTGCAATTTGGCTAAAACTATTTCCAGTGATAAATCTAATTAATTTAGTTAATGATATTGAAATGAACAACTGGAATTCTTAATACACTGTACTGTTAAAATATCTCATTGTAGTTGAGTTATTAAAAGTGTTTGCATACAAATGTGAAATGTATTTGGCAGCCTGTACTCGTATTCAATTCAATACAAAAATTTAAAATTCATTGCTTCGAAGAAATTTAATCTTAAAATATGAAGTTAACTCTATTCTAAGAGGTTAGAGACGAACAAGTTTGTGAAAATTTTCGCATGGTCTTTGTTGAGATTAGACTGAAGGACTTGGATGGATAATAGATAGTTCTAGATTGTTTAACTAATTTACCATTTTATTAATGGTTAATTAAATTTACCAACAAATTTTACCGCAAAAATTTTAGTAAAGCAAACTTTTGACAGGACATGTTTTACCATCGTCACATCACTAGGTTTCAATCAATTTCGCTAATTGTTGCAATTTTATACGCCGAAGTTCTTTACATTTATCCATAACGGTATTCAAATTAAAAGTTGAACTGTCACGGAAAAGAAAAATTGCAGAATTTTCAAAAAATCTATCGGGTCTAAGTATACAACAATTATAAGAGTAAATTTTGTGAAGTTGTGCAACTTTTAGTGACATTGCCAAGTCAAACAAAATGGGCAAAAGGAGACATTAACGGCCTGGCCCACGATGGCGACAAGAAAGTTTCTTTCGCTTACTTACATTGAAAACAAAAACAAAATAAGAGAATTTGTTTTTGTTTTCAATATAAGTAAGCGAAAGAAACTTTATTGTCGACATCGTGGGCCAGGCTGTAAAAAAAAGATGCAGCAACGAATTGCAGAAATTTCTAAGCAATTTTGTTAATTTTTAAAACCAGTTCAGCTTTGCTGCAGTCTTGTGTTTGCGGGGAGATTTCTCTTTTTAAATTTCGAAATATTTTTTACATTTTATTATATGCTTCAATTATTATCTAATTTATTATTATTATAGTTATCTCATTGAAAATTAAATAATCAAAAAAAAAAAAACAATTTAATTAAATATATTTGTTTTTTATATTGTTTTAAAATATGCATGCATGTATGTAAATGGTTTTGAGTTATTTAATTTAATCTAATTAAAATATTTAATGACTTCCAAACAATAATTTAAATTGTTTTCAACAACATTTACGATATTTATTAAAATGACTGTGATAAAATTTTATTATTATTGATTATGTATAATTAAATTATTTTGGTGTTAAGATAAGCACATAATTTTATAACAAGTTTTTTTCCAGAAGAAATTTTCATATTCTAATTGCATTTTTAGGCTCAAAGCAAAAACAACAACAAAGATTATAAAGTTTCTAAATTTTTTTTTTTTAATATGAAGGTTTTATTTTATCTGTGGCAATAAGGAAAAAGTGCTTAAGTCATATTTTGATGTTTTGTAGGAAAGCAGTTTTAAGCTTTCAAATCGATTTTCGGAAATTTAATTCTTTGGCAGTTAAATTTGGAAATTCGGTATTCACTTGAATTTTTTCTAGATAAACATCGTTCTACACACTGTAACTAAAAAATTCAATTTTAAATAATATCAAAGTATAAACTAAATTAGGCTGTTATTCCGTATGAGATTATAAATCGAAAAAAGATAAGCACTAATTTATTGCTCTGCAACTTCATAAAAAATAGCACAAAATAATTGAAATTTTTGTCAGTGGTACTTTGGAATGTGGAGATTACGGAGGTGCCACTAACTCAAAATGTGCTTATCTCGACTTAAGCACTTTTTCCTTTTTGCCACAAATATGTTTGTGACTCATTTCATATTTCTTGTGTATAATTTCATTGGAAATTATTTTATACAAGGTGGGCCAAAAGAAATAATGCTATTTGAAGATGCTCTTATTTTTGCAAATCTGTTTTGACATTTGTAAAAAAGACAGATCTAGAATACAAGTGAACAAGCCATGGAGCGATACACTCCCCAAGAACCCGGCATAATTGTGTCTATTTTTCCGGGTTGCCTCATCTCGCCCGATTTAACCGTTCCAGACTTTTTTTGTGGGGTTTTTTGAAGTCCCGTGTTTACGTGAACAAGTCTAAAACCTCAAGGACAACATTCGCCTGAAGTTCTCGCCGAAGTGATGAAAAAGGGTGAGGTGGCATTGGCTGAAGTAGTTAGCACGTTGACTACAAAAAGGAAGATCCTGGGTTCGAACCCGGTATCAGACAGTCATCAAATAACAACACCACGCATTTTTCTGATGTACATTAGTGTCCCTTTGCATCAGTTATTGTAAGAAAGTTCATGTGATGAAGGCAAAGGCACTGGTCACTGAATTATATCGGCTTCAATAGATACTAATCCCAATGTAACATCGGAGCGCCCTCCTTCTTTGTGTAGCAGAATCATCGGCTAAGTAAAATAACCCATAAAATGGCTACTAATCACAGCTTCAAAAATTTCATACGCCTCATTTAACACCAGAGGCGCTGCAACAGTGCATTATTAAAAAACGTGCAAAAAGCAGAGTTGTAAAAGAATGAAGCTTTCCTCTATTTCTTCCTTCACCATCTGTCTTCTCTATCACTATCCCTTTCCTAAAGAAGGTAACACCTAGTAATAGTAGTAGGCATTTATTGCCTGAGTGTTACTTCTCTTTATAAAAAAAAAAATGCAATAAAACGAGCAATCAATTGTGACGGCGCCCATTTGGCCGATATCATCTTATCGACTTGACCAATAAAATTCTAAAGGTTCAAATAAACATAATCAAAAAACAGAGTCGAAGTTTTTCATTTAAAAAAAATTAGAGCCAAACAACATCGCTTGACTTCTTTTGGCCCACCTTGTATATTCGCATCAGAGTTATTTCACTATGAAATGTGTCTCAAAAAAAATGGAAATAATTTATTTTTTTTAGAGCAACAGCGATAAATCATATACGAGTATGTACATATTTATGCAGCCAAATTGTATATATTCCCCGGTAAATAATTTCCACCGAATTCGTTATTTTTTCTAAAGATAAAGTCTACCTATCTTAAACAGATGAGCTAAAAATTTGAATTTTAAGTTGTTTTATTTCAACTGAACGATTGCAAAGGACTTTTTTAATTCAGAATAAGGCTGATATTGTTTAGCAAATCTTTACTTTCTGCGAATAATTTAATTAAAATTTTATCTTTTATATCTCTGTATTATTGAGAATACTCAGGCGTTTGAAATAACATTTGTGTCAAGAATACCAATATCGAACTGGTCCAATTGAAAAACAGAAACAAAAACTCTCACTAGACTATTAAAAGCTAATTCCAAGTAATTAATAATATAAAAAATTATCCCCTAATTTAGCAAGTGATTTATTGAGAAAATATGATCTACAGAGAAAATAAATATTGATATTACATAATTATTTTTACTTTTTTGATATTTTAAAGTGTTATTGCCTTAATAAATTAAATAAAGCGAACGCATATTGAAAAGTTTCTTTTGAAATTAGTAATTTCCCGGTTAAGCCTGAACAACAAAAAGACTATAAAAAGAATAAAAATACAAGCACAGCAAAAGAGTTGAACGATAAGACCAGAACGAATCGAATAATAATACGTAAAACTTAGGGCCAATTTCACGATGTCGACAAACGTTCGACTTGTCGCACACTTACAACAAGAAAATATGAAAATTTGTTTTCGTTTTGATTGTAAGTGTGCGACAAGTCGAACGTTGTCGACATCGTGAAATTGGCCCTTAGAACTATTTTGAAGAGCCATCGGCAGGTACGATGTGTTGAGGATACCTGACTTGACTTCAACAAAGACATAACTAAAAAATAAAAAATAGGAAAACCAAATTTTATTCTTCTCTCAAGAGTTGAGTATTAGAGATGGGCGCGTGTTGAGTTTTTCCAACACGAATACCAAGATGTCCAATACGTACGAAACACGCACATGAAAATTTTTCGCAACACGACACAACACACACGAAATCAAACTTAATAGCAAAAACTAATTTTTAATATTCAAATAGTTTGAATATACATAGTTTTGTTTAAGCTTAAGAGATCCCCATACTATCAAAAAATTTGCTGGTGTTGAGTGTACGACCATACAAAATATTAAATTGTTCTTTACTGGAAATTTATGCAATTTTGCTCAACACGATACGACCCGATCACGCACGAAATCAAATTTGTTGCAACGAACACTTCCTGTTGAGCCTCCATCTCTATTGAGTATACAAGATATTACATGAATTTTTTACACGATATGAATAACGATATGGGATTATTTGTTCTTATTATTATTAACTCAAAAATCTAATTTTTTGAGTTATGACGTATTTCAAGTAAATGCGTTGCATCTATTATTAAAACATCAACCACGCTTATTTCACTCCGTTCTCAAATTCAGTGATTGAAAATTAATAAAATAAAATATAAATATCATTCTTATTGGAAAACCCTTTATAAGGGTCACTGAGGAATGAAAATGTATAGAAACCCTACATAAGAAACTTTTAAAATGTGTCCGTCCGTGCAGCAATAATTGATGAAATTAAACAAAATACAACTGCATGTGCAGCTAAAGATCAGCAATAAAAGAAGTAGCAACAGCAAAAGCAGCAAATGTTAAGTTGAACAAGACAATGGGAGAAAAAAGTATATAGACACTGGATTAAAAATTTGACTAAACAATATAGGAATATGTAGTTACTTACCAACTTTAGTCCTTAAATATTATCAGATATACAGACTTATGCATAATGAAAAACTGACATGGTGTTAGGCATAAGTGGGGCTTAGTAATTGAATAAAATGCGGTAGTTGAAGTGAATGATAATTCTTCATTATCAATAAAAAAAAAAATTCATTCATACGAACTAAATTCATTAGTCCATTTGAATAAAAATTCTTCAAAATAAATACAAAAAATATTCAAATTACATAATTACTTTAGTTAGTTATTATAAATAAGAATTCTTTCTAAGTTCAACTTGAATTTCGTAATATTTACCACCCACTAATAACGAAACACAGTAACAGCAAAAACGAAGAAATCTCTTCTGCGTAACTATTTGCTAAAATTTTTTTCTTCAACGAAAAAAATCTGTAGACTTGAATAAAGAATTTGTTAGCTATTTAATAACATTCATTTCTACATCCCACTTTGTAGTATGGGGTGTTTATTAGTGTTGAGCGATATTGTGATTTTTTAATAATGTTGCTCCTTGCGAACGTGATTTCTAAATCACTCTTCTTTTAAACTGTGACTGTGATCACAGTTTAGCAGTATTTTGTTTGCAGCAGTTCTGTTATTTTGACAAAATCTAATAAGAAGAGCAGAAGTGAAATTAAACAGCGATTGTAATCACGGTTTAACACATTTCAGGTCTTCTGTTTTAAAAGTATTTATTAGTATTGGTATTTTGATAAATAGTAGTAAGAAGAGCGACAAGAACAAACAATTAGCATTCAACCCCATCCAAATACTGAGAATTGCCGTATAAGAGGCAGAGAGACAATTAAATTGTAAATACAAAAATGTGAGAGCTATACATAGTTGCCAGAAAAGACGATTTGACACGATTTGACGACTAAAAAAAAATCAAGTGGTAGCTTTATTTGCTGTAAAGTAAGCATACAAGAACATTCACAGTTTGTATGAAAGAACTATATTTCCAAAACCTGTTACTTGATAAATTCGGTCACAGTTGTGATTACTGATTTTTCAATCGCTATGAAAAAGTAACAGGTTTCGTAAAATCGCTCATCTCTAGTGTTTATAGATGTATACAACTTTAAGTTGGCAACACTTTTTTAACTAGCGGCCATTCAGTCAGTCAAACCAAAAACTGTGCGAACATTTCTACAGCTGGAGCTCTTCGTGGTGTATATCATCTATTCGTTTATTGTTTTAACTTCGACTACGACTCTTTGAATTTCAGTAGCAGAAGTATGAGCAACAGGTTGTGATTGGGCAGCCAAAAAATTTAAAGTCAAAGAAATGGCACAATTTTACGACTTTTGCTATTTCGACTGCAGTTTTTTTAACACTGATTTTTTGTAAGTTTAAACAAGCTTTTATGTGATTAATCCTGTTCAAAACAGGACAACCAATATAATTATTTAATTTTTCTCGATGCGAGAACTTTTTAAAAGTTACAGAAACGGGGCACAGCACTGTACTTGCCATGCGGACAGTCGCGTTTAGCTGCTGTAGCCGTATTCTCTTTTTTTCCTGTTGTTGTCTTAAAAACTGTTTATGAGTTTCTTATGGTCATGTTGGAATAAATGTTCCGTATATGTTGAAATCCATAAATTAAGATGAATTTATTGTATTATCCCATACCAATAACTAAAACATCAACAGCAGCAATAGCAATAGCTACAGACGCAACAAAGGCAACTTAAAAAAGAAGAAAAAAAACAATATTAAGCTGTGAACACTCTTTCAATGACCATTAATTGTGCAAGCAAAGAAATCAGCTCATTCGTAGCGAGTATCTATGTACTGCCAATACGACAGTGGGTAATCGATATAAGAAACTAAGGAAATTAAAAAAAAACCAAATATTGATATTATTACACTTCATTTCATTTCTTATATAAATGCCTTGCACATTGGGCCGAAATCATAATATTTTAGAAGTTCAGAATTTTCAAACAGCTTGCCTTATTCAAACAGAAAAATTTATTGCACTGAAATAAACCTATTTCTGGGTGAAACAGTTTTATATTGGGCTAAAAAGCAAAATGACAAAGTAAAGTTCACACGATGTGAATGACCATGTAAAGAGTTTGTAGTCAAAATCATTCTAAAGGGTGGGCAAATTTGAGACTAGGAAGCAAATTGGCTCTCAAATGATGAAATGTCAAGAATCGAATTGTCATTCTTTGACAGTTATTTAGTAAAAAGTTGGAAAATTTTAACCATGGAACTCTACACTCTTTTCAACAAAATCACCTTTAGTGATGACGTCCATTTTCATTTAGGCGGTTCTGTAAACAAACAAAATTGTCTCACATGGAGTTCACAAACTCCACAAACAGTTTTCGAAACATCCAAGGAAAGTGAGCGTATGGTGCGGTTTGTGGTCAGGCGGCATCATCGGGTTGTATTTTTTCGAGCAAGGAATGAGCAAGGAAACGTCGTCACCGTGAATTCTCTGCGCTACCAAACCATGAAAACCGATTTTTTCGTGGCCACAATTGGCTAATCGTCAGCTTCCCAATGGTTTGACCCACCTTTCTGAATCCGAACATGTTTCGCGAAGTTAATTATGGTTTCTGAGATATTTAGCTTTCATTTTGCTCCATTTCAACTATTTTAAGGTTTAATAAGTATTGTTTTGCTGTACACGCCACAGTTTGACAATTGCGTCAAATTCTTCTTACAAAAACATGCCAAGTAAAGTTAAGTCTTGTTTTGCTTCATTTCTATAAGAAATGAATAATAAAAAAAGAAGGTGCCGTAAGAAAAATTCAACGGCGACTGTTAAGCAAAAACATTATGGGCCAGACACAGCCGCCGATTAAATGTTTTAATATAAACTTATTAAACACTAAAATAAAATAAAAGAGTATAAGAGAAATCATTTAATTTCATTCTTTATATTAAATACACTTCAATTACTTGTTTTTCTTGTTTAAGTGTGTAAGCGAATCGATAACTAAAAATATTACGGCGACGGCTTCTTGTTTGGCGTTAAACGATCGACTTATTTCTCTAAACAGCAAGAAAAATAAACAAAACAACAAAATTCTCAATTCACAGCAGTAAAGTATACGTATGGAGCACAAAAAGCTAATTTTTCAAAATAAATTAAGAAAAGTGTTGTATGCGGCACAAAACGTATTTTTAATTTTACAATAAAGTAATATTAACTTCTAATTTTATTCATCAAAGTTCACTAAAATTTACACATTTCTTTCAAACATTTGTCGGCAGCAATGGTGAAAACCCAAAAACAATTCTATCGGGCATACTTTGAGAAAAATTCATGTAAACCTTCTGTGTCGTTTTTTTCCATTCCGACTTTTTGGCATATGCTCCAAACCAATAATGGGCTGACGTAGTGTTGTTGGTCTCAGCAAGATGGCGCCACAAGCTACACAGCCGGCTAAAAATTCAGTTATTCAGGTATTTGGCAATGTCAATTGGCCGCCTCGTTCTTGTGATTTAACGCCGCTGGATTATTTTCTCTGGGGACATTTGAAAGACCGGGCTTACGTGAAAAAACCAGATACAACTGACGCTCTGAATGATGAAATTCGGCGCTGCATTGACGAGATAAGCGAAGCTTTGTTTCAAAATTTTGTGAAAAGAGCGGATGTCTGCCGACGTGCTAGAGGTAGACATTTGCCCTACATCATACTCCATTATTAATTTCCATATTTCTACGTAATATTATTACCAATCAAACAATCAATTTTAAGCCAATTTACTGCCTAACCTTCTATTTGTCCATCCTTTATTTAGAAGTAAAATTTTGATTTTTTTTTTTTTGTTAAAATAAAAAAATAGTTACATTAGTTAGGTATCTGTTAAACGTGCAAGTTTCGATAAAATGCAATTTTCAAAAGCCAACAATAATTCATTTGATCAGGGTTGTATTTTTTTCTTATTAATTAAACATTCAAGAAATGCATCGCTTAAGCACCAGCAAATAAATTTCACTTATTAATTAAATTTAATAATGTTCTTAAACTCATGAAAAAGCACTTACAATTTTTACATAGAGTTTTTTTCTTCAAAGCGGGATGTCCTTATATCCGCTGCTTACTGTATTTTTATATGAGAAATGTTCTTATATCTACTGCCTACTTTATTCTTATATTTTCTTGTTTTCATGGAAGTTTTCACTACGATAACAAGCATTAATGATCCGAACAGAAGCGCAGATCATAAACACAACAGCATGTTATTTGATGTTTAATAACAAATTGGACAGAACAACTAAAAAAAAATTGAGAAAAAAAGAAAAACATTATTAAATTGAAGTCGAGCCATAAGTCGTCCATATTATGGGGTCAATGAAAAAAAACTTAAAAAAATAAATAAAACAAATTAAACTCCAAGTATTTTTGTACCAAGTTTTCTCTGCATAGTGTATGGACGGACATTTAGTTCGGTACATAAATGTGTATGTGCATTTCCACAGGAATGTCAACTTTTTGTAGCGTGCGACACCAAACAAATATCCATGTTTTTTTTTTTTCCTTCAAAGAAAACGAAACTTTTTTACTTCTTTATATATTTATGTAAGCCGTCTTCAGCTCTACATTAAATAAAATTTTAAGAAAAATCGAGTCACATTGTTCTGAAATACAAGCTCATTTGCTTGCTGTCGCACGCGACAAAGAAATGTAATTTCTCATCGAAATGCCCATATGTGTTTTGTAAATTTTTAATATTTACTTTACACTATATTACAAGACTTGTTTTTATAAAGAAATAATGGAGGAAGAATAATTTTCTGTCTTACGCTAGAATTAATGCAAAAAACAAAAACGAAAATTAAGTTTTGCATAAAATATAAAACACACTAAATGATTTTAATTTGCAGTGTTTGTTTTTTAATTCGCTCTCAGAGGGCGTGTGATTGAGATTAATTGTAAAAGTCAAAGTTTCTTTAGTTGGTGGACATATATTTTTTTATAATTTATGAATTTTGATTTAAATTGAATTAAATTTAATAAACTTTTGTTATTCCATATTTTGAGCGATTGCAACGAATTAGCGCGACCAACGTTAAAGCTTGTATTTAGTGAAAAGACGAGGTGCGGCATAATTGCTTAATATAAGTGCCATTTGAGAATATAAATTTCTATTATATAGTTTCTTTTTTAATAATTAAATAATTCGTGCCTCACTAGCGCTTTGGCTTTTACTTTATAATCAATCCACTTTTTAATATTAATACAAATCTAGGGATAATTACGAGAGATTTTTGAATGAAACAAACAAAAGTTTTTGGATAAAAATATATATTTTTTTCAACGTAGTCTCCTTTGAGCTATATAACATTTTGTACAGCATTTCTCCAATTGTTTTATCCATTCCAAAAAATTAGATTTGCCGAGGTCATCAAAATGGAAATTTGTTTGTAAGACGTTTTTATTGTTAAGGCAAATCTCTTTCCTTCGAGAGATTATTTCCAGTTTAAGAGCTAGAAATAGTCACTCGGGCCTAAACCCGGATTAAAGGGCGGTTGAAGAAGTAATTCGTAGCGCGATTCATGGATTTTCGCCATGGAAACTCCACCTGTGCACACCCTTGCATTGTTTTTTTCAATGGCCAAATGCGGGTGTTTTTTCCTAATTAATTCATTCGAGTGAATTGGCATAATATTCCTGATTAATGGTTAAAAAAAAGCGTTCGCCATGACCTTATAGGCAGACAAACCCACCTTGACTTTCTTTAGCGCCGATTCAAACCGAAAAATCGGATGAGCACCCTTGCATTGTTCTAGTGGAAAATAAATTTTTTTCTCCCCAATGAATTGGCATAATATTTCCCATTAGTGGTTTTACCCTTTTGAAGGTAGTCAATGTGAATTATACCCGAACATCCGGAAAAGCGTTCGCCATGACCTTATAGACAGACAAACCCACCTCTTTTTTACTGCTATTGGGTCTCTGCTGTGTTGTGGTGTATCCTCGTTTTGTCCACGATTACGAAACGATAAATTAACTCTCACATATTGCTCTTGAACAACGCCACAATTGCGCTTGTGGTCGATTGTCAGCAAACGCGGCTGCCAACTGGCGAAAAGCTTTCTCATACCCAAGTGATCATTCAAATTTAAAACCACTACGAAATGTGAGATTCCTATACCATCCATAATATCTTTCACTTTCAATCTGCGATTGGGCAACACCATATTGCGATCCAGAACATTTGGTAAACTGCTCTTTTACCATTGAAATTGATGGGGAAGAGTTTAAACTTAGCCCTGCTTTGGGTGAAGGGTTTTACCAACAACAACAACAACAAAGTACCTAATGGGCATATGAAATTCACTTTTTCCCATTTCTCTAAACACGGGCTGTATAATTTCTTTGCAAAGTTTAAAAAAAATCGTATGAGCATAAATGAGCATAACTGACTTATTCTGAAGATCTGTTTTTCAACTTGCTTGTTCTGGCTGTTGCATGCAAGCCATATATTTCCCAAATTTTTCACAGTATTTCTTATATTGACAGTATGAAAGTGATTTGAGAAATCTGCTTTTTCTGAACTACTGACTCGAAGTTCAATGATGACTGCACTCAGCACTTATACAAATAATAATATGGATAATAAAATTTATTGTTTTAAATAAAATACAGGGTATCTGGTTGCAGATTTATATTTTCAAACTTAAATAAAAAACGTAATAATTGATACAAAGTTTTATTAAGAGCATTGAACGATATAATGGAAATGCGGATTTTAGTTTTTAAAGAGTATGTCATCCAGATGTCTTCCGTCGAGCAGATGTTCTGCGCCACACGCTGCAGTAAAGTTGGTTCAATTGAGCTGATTTCTCGGCGAATATTTTTTTTAAAGCCACAACAGGTTGGGGATTGTCATTATAAACCCTCCGTTTGAGGTAGCCCCATAAAAAAAAATCCATGAGAGTTAGATCGGGCAACCTCGGTGGCCATAAGATGTCCCCAAAGCGAAATTTTCCCTTAGCAAACTCATCGAAGCTCTGGCTGTGTATGCAGTCAGTTGCCCCATCCTTTTGAAACCACGTGTGTGAAGAGTACGATGGATGAGCTCGCAGGTTTGGCAAAAAGAATTCCGTAATCATGCGTCGATAATTTTCACCGTTGACATTTGTCGCCTGGCCTCGAGAATTCTCAAAAAAAAATTGTCCAATTAATTCATGCGTGGATAAGGCACACCAAACAGTTACCCTGGAGCAATGCAATGGTTGTTGTTGTTTCAATCGAAGGCTTCGGGTTCTTGGAGACCAGTAACGGCAGTTTTGCTTGTTGATGTGGCCATTTAAGTGAAATGAGTCTGGTCGCTACAAAAATTATGGGATTTACAGTGCAAAAACGCTCCAACATCGTTTCACAAAAATTATTGCGTAAATCAAAGTTACTTTCTTTTAGTTCTTGAACGATTTGAATTTTAAAATGATGGAACTTCCGATCCTTTTTTAAATTTCATGAATAATCGCTCTTGGACGTCCCAGTGAGTCTACTCTTTTCCGTATTGAAAGTCGCAGATTTTCACGTAAACTCCTTTCAATCAATTCAATGTTTCAATGTTTTCGGATGTCCTTGAAGATTAACAGGGCCCTGGCCGTGGGAAATTCATAGGCGAGGCAGTTGCGCGGAATCTCGGCACCTACGAACGAATTAAATTTACACTCGGTCCATCATGTATTCGCCGAATACCGAACTTTGAGCAAAATTGTCGACGAGCAATTACGTAAGAGTCATTAGTCTTAAAAAATGTCTCCACAGCGAACTTGCGATGCTCACTCGACTACTGCGACATCGTGACTAACGAATCCGCACAATCGATAATTCCAACGGCGCCACCCTTCCTCCGCACTGTTTACGGCTTTTTGAAATAATCGTATTTATAAATATAAATTTGCCACCAGACACCCTGTGTATAAACATCCTGTACCTCTCGCCGGCAGTAGAGAATCCTTGCTTCCTAGACACCTAATACTTCGGATGCCTCACGAAATTATCACCTACAGACACTTATAAAAAATTTTCACTGCGTCCCAGTTGTCTTTCCTTTTACTTTAACACTTTTCTCCGCTGCCCCAGCCCATAACAAAAAACCTCACACTTTCGTAGTAGTTGTCAGAGGTCTAAGTTTTGAGAATTTCCCCCTAAATAGGGGATTTTTTTATGATTGGGGATACAAATTTCGTGATTTTTTGGGAATTTTTTGAGAAAAACCACTTTTTCGGTGGGAAATTTTGGTGATAATATATTATTAAATCTTGATCTTGTAATCTTGCTTTTCTCTTTTATGTTTGTTTCAAATTCACAAAAAAAATCTCATTATATAAAAATTGATGTCTGGCAAGTCTAAAAATTGTGTTTTATTAATTATTGTGAATGAAATTGTAAATGTGTTGTGAATGCTCAAAAAAAAATTAAGTTATTCTACGACTCTAAAGAAAATATATAAAAATTTTTTAACGTTAAAGGCTGCAAATAATTATTTGAGCATAAGAAAAAAATACAATAAATACAAACTTTAAAAATAATCACCCTTATCGGGAATAAAAGTTCACGTTTAATGTGTTCTCTTTCCCCAAAATTGTGATCGGAAATTTTTGCGTCGTTGTTGTATCAGTATACAATTTTCAAATTTTGTTCATTATATTTTTGTCCACGGGAAATATTTCACGAGAACAAATTGTTCGCCTTTTATTCCCAATAAGGGTGAAAACATTTTGCTGTGGCAAACTAAATATAAATTAAATCGTATTTTTATGCGCTTATGTGTTTTACATGCTTATTTATGTGCGCTAGCCTGTCTTCATTATTCGAAATATATATTTTATATATATACTAGATGAGCCCGGCAAACGTTGTCTTACCCTCAATTATTTTTTTTTAAACTATAAATTACTCCATACAGTAGTCACTTGTTGGGTCAAAAACAAAACGAAAACCTACCCGGTATTGACCCGAACCTGTGTTGAAAATTGCAGATCCACAGTTGTTATAGTTCCAGAAATTATGCGTTCGTAAAAAACACACACTGCGATTTTATATATATGTATAAATGCACATTAAAACAAGTCATTCAAAACTTTGGAGGTCCGTAACTCCGTAAATATGCCATTCCGAGGATTTTTGGACATGATAGTTTTTTCTTAGAATTAAATTTTCCACCATATATGATAAGCTTTATTTTATTTTGAGTAGCTTCACTAAAGTATATTTATTCCCTAGTTCGTTCCTTTAGAGCACAACTCTAGTAAAATGCACACGAATGCAGAAAGCCGACGGCTCATAGTCGGCGTTGATTGCAAATTATGTGCTCAGCCGCTGAATTAATATGGTACACTTTACTTAATTCTGACTCCATATTTACTGCAAATTTTACAATTATTGTCGAACGGGATAAAAAGTATCGTATGTCCGTCTCCTGGCTCTAAGCTACCTCCCTACCAATTTTCACCCAAATCTGTTCTGCCGTTCTTGAGTTATAAGTGGTGTAACTAACACTACTTTCTTTTATATATATAGATATATTCCTTTTAACTCCTACAAGGAGCATAGGTTCGGCATTATTCGACAGGTTTGCAGCTTATTCCCCCTTATTGTGTGTGGCGTCGTCGACGTCACATCAAGACGACAGTAAAAATTGTCACTTGTCTACTCTTTGTCGACTACAATTGACTACTATTAAGATGCTCCATTAATTAACAAACCTTAGAGATTAGTAAGAGATTGTCAATAAAAGATTATTGTTCCCGATAAAGGGTAGACAAGTGACAATATTTACTGTCGTCTTCATGTGGCGACACCATTTACAATAAGGGGTATTATATTTTTCCTGTTTTAAAAACTTAAAAATAGGTAAAGTAAGTACTCTGTAACGTACGATTAAAAAGGTCTCACTAGTCGACGTACATAAATAAATACAATCCAAGCCATGAGAGTAACATGCAAAAATTAATGCTGAGAATATTTAAAACTTTTTGCAAAACCACAGATGATTGAGTGGAGTGAGAAAACAATATTTATCCACCCTGATGAAAGCAAGCAAAAGTATTCTGCCCGCCATTCAAACTCTTATTAAGGAATAACTATTTTGTTCATTCTTTTTGTAGCATTCAGCCTTTTGTGTGTAGAGTCTCTTTATCTGTAAGTGTTAACAAATTTAAAAAGTTGTTGAAGCAACAACAACAAAAACAACAACTGCTGCTACAAAACAGTAGCCATACTTAACAATTTGTATTTTTATTTTTTAAATTAACAAACCACTCTAGAAAGTTTATGTTGGTTGGTCTTAGCTTTATATATTTTATTTGCTTTTGGACACAATACGAAAAGTAATTGGAAAAATAAAAATAAAACTTTTTTTATGGCATAAATAAGGAAAAATATTGTGAACTTTTTTTTGAGATGTACATTTAAAAGAATCTTATTAAATTGGACACTTGTGCAAAATTACTTTTTTCAATTGCTTTTGAAATAAAATAATTATTTTCACTACCTTTAATGCAGCAGCAACAACAACAACAACAACAAAAAACAGAATGTAATAAATTCATTGTTTAAAAACAATTTATATTTGATATAAATATATTAAGCCGCGTTCGCTGAGTAAAACAGAATATTTGAATTATCTTCTACAATAAAAATATCGCAAGTTTACATCCTGACGTTTTGAGGTCCTTTTATTCATTATTTTTAATATTCATATAAGCTGGCATGTGTTATTTCATCATGACCGTGACTAAGGGACTACTCACATTGCCGTCTCTAAACACCAACAAATACGTGCGATAATGAGGTATTAAAATAACACTTGTAAAAAAATTTCCAATTAAAATTTGTACTAAAACTCTCATGCAGTTGTTGTGCGTTTTCCCATTTAAGCCCACAAGTTAATGGGAGCACAAGAGCGTATGTATATATTAGTAGGGCACCGTTCCACTACAAGTACTCGTATATAAGAAACTTGATATACATATGTATGTATGTATGTGCATTGAAGTGCGTTATGCACATCTGAATTTAGGTATCTTGTGTATCACACAGTGACAAGTATTTTCATTTACAAAAACTGTTTTGAAAAGAAAAATTAAAATTTTGTTTGTTTTAGGGGAAATTCATAAGGCCCTATTACAGAAGAGAAGTAAAAAAAGAAAAAATTTTTAATAACCACCCTTATTCTACTTGTCAACATCGACACTAAACGATATTGTTTTGCTTTGTTTGCTTACTTCAAATTGTTATCGAAGATTATCGATGAAGGTCAACATTTGATTTGCATTCCACAAGAAAATTTGACGGCGTTGCTTTGTTGAAACGGCTTTGAACTTGTCGTCGTCATTTTTATTAACGGTTTGAGTTGTTTTAAAGCGAACCGTTATTAAAAATGGCAAAATCGAACAAATGTAAAATAATAACTTTAAACCAATTTGAGAGGGTGACGTTGGCTGAAGTAGTTAGCACGTAGACTATAAAACCGAACGTCCGGGGTTCGAGGTTGGTCTCCGACAGGCATTTTTCTGATGTGAAGTATTATCCCTTTGTATCAGTTGTTTTAGGAAAAGTGCAAGTGATGACGGCATAGACACTGGTCACTGAACTACACCCGCTTCAGTGGATAGTAATCCTATTGTAACATACTTCGTCGGTATTGTGTAGCAGAATCATCGGCGAAGTAAAATAACCAATAAAATGGCTACTAAACACAGTTTCAAAATTTAATACGCCTCATTGACCCTGCAACCCTGCGCTGCAACACTTCATTATTAAAGAAAAACGTGCAAAAGCAGAGTTGCAAAAGAATGAAGCTTTCCTCTATCTCTTCCTTCACCTGTCACTATACCTTCCCTATCACCCTCTCTCACTATCTTCTCTTCAACTCACAGGTAACACACAGAGATCATTTTATTGGACCCAAGTGAGCTGGACCCTAAATTCAACCTTCCTTATCAGCAGCCTGCTAACCTAACCTAACCCGATTTGAGAACTTAGTGGAAGAGTGGCAGAAGAGCCTCTTTCTGGTAGGGCGATTTCGCAAAGGCACTGGTTTAATTAATTTAAAAAAAAAACGGTGGGAGGAAAAAGGAAAATTACTGAATTCTCTTGACCCACCAATAAGGTTAGAAAATGGTTGCAAAATGTTTGAGGAATAATGAGCGTAAAAAGTGCAATATAAAAATTAAAGGCCTGTTCCACGATGTCGACAATCTTAGACTTGTGGAACATTTACTAGATTTGACACAACAACAAAATACTAAAATTTGTTTAGGTTTGAAGAAACTAGTTGCCAACAAAGCCGAATGCCATGTAAGGGGCTTAAGAATGTTTAAGAAGTTTACTTTTTGGCCCTTACAGAAAGCTTTTCGAAGTCTTGTCCACTAGAAGGTTTCGTTTTAATATGAAATTTTGTTTCCTGTGTTTTCATTAGCACTTGAGTCTAAATCTATTTCACACAGGTTCATTTCCATGATGGCGAACCTGACCGTGAATAAAAAGTCTAAATTAAACGGATTTTAATATTGACAGCAAGCGTAGCTCTAAATTACCCCTATAATTGTTGCTTTGTTTGATTTTGAGCGATTTTTCGTTTGTCAAAAACCATTTCATTGGCATATTAGAACGACTAAAATGCTTATTTCAGCGAAACCCGAAGCAATATTTGAATGTGACTGATTTGAAATGGATCGAGGTTCATTACTTGATCTTCCGGAATAGAGTAGGGTAAGACCAATTCACCTGCATCATACCATCGTGTTTCGCATAATCCAAGCATTGTAAGTTTGTAGATTGGAAATTCTTTGTAAACTTGTGCCAGGCGAGATGTTTCCGTGAGTGTCCTAACAGTCCATGTTCCAATTCGTGTCCTTGTTTTGATGCCAAAGGTCGTCATCAGGATCAGAATCAGGATTATTAGTAATTTTTCTTGTTTCTGGTCATCGAAATTTAAATAATTTGAATGTATATAAAACGTTTGAAATTTACTTTTTTTAATTTTACTCTTACGATGTCGCACGTGACCAATTTTATGTAGGTACCACGATTACTTAAGTTTATATATTTCGGCAAGGTTTCTTTTTTAAATATCTCTTTTTGTACTTAATATTTTATGAGCTTTCTGCGTTTACTTTCGACGCCCTGATAATAAATGTTGTTTTTCAAGGTCGCACGTGGCATCAAAATATATGATTTTTTTAATGCAAAAACTTTTAAGTTATTCGCAATCTCATAGTTTCTTGTTCATTATTTTTTACTCTCTGCAGCCTCAGATAAATCTTAGAGAGCTAAAGTCAATGGGTAATATCTATCTTTTAGAAAATTTATCAAACCAAAACCCGCCAAAGAAATATCCAAATTAAAAAAGTTGTGTTTTTGTGATCTTGCATGCGAATATCTCGAAATGGGTTAAATAGAAATGTAAATTTTTTTAACATTGGTTAAATTTGATACAATCAAGAACTTTTAGTTTTTTGCCGTCGATGAACATTTCGTTAGAAATCCCCATACAAAAAAACATTTTAAATTTAAAATAACATTTTTGTTTAAAATTAATCCCCTGTTTGTGTAAGACGTTGACGTTAGAAATCTTGGAGTTTTTGTAATAGATTAAAGGAGACTTGTACAACTTTTCTTTAATGTATTAGAAAAACATCAAGATTTCCATCGTCAAAGTTCTACAAAAACAGGATGTAACTAACAAAGATCAGATACTTAGAGATGAGTTGTTGATATGTTGAAACAAAAGATAAATAGTATTCGTCGTCGCCTTTTGCGCAACGCAAAGAAGGGTATTGTGTTAATCAGCCTACGTATTTATGTACATATGTGTGTATGTGTGTTCCTTTGCGGCACTATATAAACCGATTTTGATGGTTGTTACATCAATCCATTTGTCTTAATCCTGGGAGTGTCACTAAAGATATAACAGTACTCATAACTCAATATGGCGGCCAACTTTGTAAATACGAAAAAAATCAAAAGTCGGCGAACTATGTACTCGTGTATCAAATGAATTATCGAATGGTAGAAATCATCTTTAGGTTTCTCTTATGATTTTTCATTTCGAATGACCATTTAGGATGTTTAACGGTTCAAAGTTGGTCGCAGTTGGATATTTTTATTTTTATTTTTTTTTTCAATTACTACTTGTGGAAGAATTGTAATTGTACTGTTGTTCACGTTGAAACAAAGTGACCACTGAAATATGGTGAATGATTTAAAACTTCGATAATTATATTTTTTTTTTTTTTTAGTTTCATACAGAATTTTTGTTTAATGTCCTGGAAACTTGTGTTTGAATCTACGAAGTACTAATTTTTTGCCTTAAAGGCAAGCCAATTATGTGTTTGTTATTATTGTGATATTCACATTAAAAAGGTTTAAAGAAAAACTTCATACTTATGGAAAGTGCATGGAGCACAAAATTTAAAACTTGATAATTATCACACTGTATGTAATGAAGCATCAGTACATGAATTTACATGCATAGTTGTACATACTTCGTGCCCGGGCTAATCTTGCAGGATACATATTTACGTCCGCACATGCAGACATGCATACATATACCCAGTTGACCAAGACTTTCGTTATTGATATCGATTTCGAATATATCTCGAACATTTATCGTGTAAAACTATCGCGAGTGACACTCAAAAAGGAATCGATAAAAGTTCACGTCGCTCAAGCTTGTCCCAAAAAAAAATTTGATTTCAAAGTTTCGCTAGCAATATTAAAAGTTAGAGAATATCGAACTAATTTCGACATCGCAAAACGACAGCAGAAAAAGTAATATTATTTTAAGTGAAATTTATTTGCGATGTCTTTATGCATTTCATTGTTGCTTTAACAAATCGTCAGTAGACGAAAACCATACATTTTGAACAGCAAATAAATTTCACTTATAATATAATTATGACAATATGTCGAATAATAAATTTCTTGGGTAATATAATTTTTTAATATATTTATTTTAAATTACTCCTTTTATTTATTTTCTTTCAACACCTTAACTAACGCTGCAGGACTTGAGGACGTGGTACCTCCATTCTAACAGGTGCATCGTGGTAAATTTTTTTCTGTTCAATTATTGCATATTTTTTTAACTTACAATGCTGTCATGGCTCGAACTTGGTACCTCTAGAGATAAGAGATAAGCAAAAGGCCGCCCGTGCGCACTTCATTCGACACAGCCTGCCTTTGCTCTAGACTAACAGACTATTACACATCCACTCGGCTACCGTCACACATTCGAAAAACTATCGAGAGAAGTTCGAAATTCGAATCTTTAGCGAACATTCGATCTTTTTTTTTATTTGCGAGCAAATATCGAATAATTTTGTTTCGAAATATCTTCGCTTTAGTGAGCATACGTTTTTATCGAATTTCAGGTCAAGTGGGTTTTATTTTTTTTTTTTACACTTTGAGAATATGCTGAAACTTGTTGTTTTAGTGGAACTCTATCTAAATGTGGGAGCAGTCGTGCACAAACATTTCTACATAGAGTTCGTTATTTGTTGTACATAGTATGTACATAAACGTTTCTATCGAAATGTTGTGGCTACAGTACTTAACAGATATAAGAGTATCTCTTACAAGAAAATAATGCATATGGTGGCTTAACCGCTAAAGCCGCGTTCAGACTGTTATACTTTGTATTTATACTTGTCAAAAATTCAAATAATACGTGCAAGTGTGATAGTCTGAACGCAAAATGTCATCAAAGTGGCAAATAATACGATAAAAATTTTGACATCCCATAAGACTTTTCGTTTTTAGAAAATTTTCTAAACGATAATACTTTTCATTAGATCAGGGTTGCATTTTCACACAAACCAAATTTCCAAGTCGGCTGTTTCGCCGCCGATAGCGTGTCGTCATTGATGTAATGTTTTGTCATATGTATATCGGCTCAAAATTTTGAATAAGTGAATCGTATGGAAGTATATTTCGTTAACGTAATTTTTTAACGTTTTTGTAATATCTTTTCTTAAATTTTTTCTATTATTTACATAGAATATTTTTAACTGCTGAATTTTTTTCAAGTGCCGGCAAGTCCCCGCCTACATTAAACCGCTTTGCCGGCGCTAGTCAATGAAAAGCACAGACATTTTCATTGAACAGCTGTTTTGTTTTCTGCTTGTATTACACATTTTATTTGAAGTGTGATGGTCTGAACCCAATATGTGATTTTACGTTAGATTTTTTGACAGTCGCAACGAATGTATTTAGAATTCTGTATCGTAAAATGTGATGAAAGTATTAATACTTGTATAATAGTCTGAACGGGGCTTAACAAAGCTTGAGCGATATAATATTCGAACTAAATTTTTGGACGAAAATCGATTCATTACAATCACAAATAATGGATTTTCGTCAAGAAACAAAGTTCAAATAATATGTTGCTTAAGCACATGCTTGGTAGAAACAAGTAAAAATTATGTTTCATATACAAAAAAAATTAACAAATACAGTTTTCTTTCATAAAAAAAAACATGACAAACATATTCAGGGCAATTATGAATATTGAAATTGAAATTTTTCCCAGGGAACAGTTCCAACTAAAAGCAAGTAATAGGGAAAACAAAAAATTCTAATTGGAAAAGGGAGAAATTTCATGCAGAATTTTATTCATGATTGCCCTGATTAAAAAATGTGTTTTTATAAGCAACATTTTATTGAGAACACAAAAAATTTAGCTCTGAGCTTGCTAGATTTTTTATATAGAAAGTTTATGAAGTGCAAAATATTCAATGAAATTTTTTTTTATAAATTTCTAGTTTTCCTTTGTACTGCTTATCTAAACCCAACAATATAATTTAAACGTCAAAAAAAGAATGCAGTACCAATACGTGCATAATGTACAAATATTTGTTTATAAGAAATTTGTTGCTTATTTATCAAGTTTCTTATAACGGGTATGTACTGTATTTGAATGTACGTACTCAAGCATTTCGCTAAATGAATGCGTACATACAATTCACTTTGTGTGTGTGTGTGTATTTGTTTGTATTTTTCCAAAGTGCATAGAACAGGGATGCAAAATCAGATTTACAAATTGTACTAATTTTCAAGAAAAATTTTACTTTTTGTTTGTACCAAATTATTTGTTTTATTTTTTTAAATATTACTAAATAACTAAAAAGCACGCATAGTACGAGTATATGTGTACAAACTTAACAATTGACAAAAAGGCAGTTTGAAGTTCAATTATTATAATATTATTTATTAATACTATTAATTAATATTATTATTAAATGTCAGAACATACAAAAAAATACTATTAGTTGCTGAGATCTGAATATAAAAGTAACATTTAGGATATGCTATTCCATGCTTTGTTTTGATTCAATTGGAGACAGTCGATGTAAATCAAATAGTCGCTTTCTCTCCTTCTTACGAAAGTACACTTTCCATATTTGCAGACAAATTTGGAATAGATAACATTCCTCTAGAAATTCTTGAAATATCGGAAAGCATCGGTTCATTGACCTAATTTTTTCTAATGCCTTCGATCAAAAGGTACATACAAATGCTGTCGTTTCTTAAGAACTTAATAACTATTTGATTCTACATCAACTATTTGATTCTACATCAACAAGCGATCGAAACTGGTTATTTATAGATTCAATGATTTTAATGCGAGTTGTGGCATGTAATATAATAGAATAAAATTCAATAGTGCTAAATTGGTCATTGAGGTGCTACGGTACTTTTAGCCATCAAATAGTGCTAAAAATTTTACAATTGTACCAAATTTTCCATCCCTGGCATAGAAAGATAAATCTGTGCCTACTTGCAAACTAGAGAGTATCTTAATGCATAACATGGAGCCCTCTCTGTGGCAATACGAAAGAAACTCTCTACTTTGTACAACAACTCTTGCATTTTCTTAGTAAATAAACGTTGAAGTCCATGGTGAAACAATCTCAGGCCCGCATCTCAGTACTTGCATTATCTTTAATAGGATTTCCTATAATTCAGCAAAATATAAATTTATGTTCTGACACTCGAGTGGTTTTCAAAGCGCATGTGAGTTGCAAATCGCCAAACTTGTGCTTACGCGCTCGTTAAAGGCTCAGTTAGCCGACTATAATGGAATGTAACTGCAACAGTAGGAAATAGGCTTTAACATAGGCTTTAAATTAAAAAAAAATTCTACTGGCGTATTCAAAATGTGCTAAATTAGTGCAAAAACCGGAGATGATAACTTATCATCTCCGGCTGTCTGACTATAAAACTTGCACTCAAATCAAGAACAAACCCTATCAAAAAAACTAATCAAGGCATTAAGGATTTACTGGAGGATGCTATTGGGGACTTTTGAAAAGCATTTATAACTCAATATAGCTTTTACTTGCATTTAAAATTACTGCTTCATCAATGACTAAATGATTTAGGCTGTTTTACGTAAATAATAGAAATATGGTAACAAAAATTCTCAAGACAAGGAAAAAATATGGAAACCTAGTGTTGTATAATATAATGTATGTATCTTTAATTATATTATACAAATTATATTAAAGTCTTGTGGCCTTTATTTTTTAGCTAAAATATCCTTAAAAAAATCTAACTTTGATTTGGCTGGTACAATAATTGACTGAAAATGAGAAGGTATCGCACGAAATTTACAAATTTTCAGTAGAGGCAAATAATTGTTTTTAATCTGATATGAGCCCATAATTATAAAAGTGGTCTAAGTCATATATATATATATTTTTTTTGAGATATTTATTAGATTACATTTGAAAAAAATTAAAAAAATTTTAATATTATTATTAATATTATTTAATATTATTATTTATATTAATATAAATTTATTTAATATTTATTGTAATTTTTTTAAGATGCTTTTATTATATCGAAGCAAAAATGCATAAGAGTTAAACCACTTTCATAATAAAAGGCAAATATCTACTCTTATTTTAAAAAGAGAGATAAAAATTTATTTTTATTTTTTTTTTGGCGAATGCGTAGGGAAAATGTTAGAAGATTTTTTAGTGTATATCTCCACTGTATATCGTTATGTTTATTACTTGATTATTTGACAAATTTCCCATAGAAATATGTCAAATAAGCGCTTAATAAACCTGAAACACTTTTTATGAATAAGGCAGTAAATATTTTAAAGGTATTTATTTCTTCATGGGAAACAGCAACCTTTAATTCATTGCCCCTGAAAGTAGGCAATTATTTAAAATTGTTTAATATATGCATGCATGAAATCAAATTAATTAAATCAGCCATGTCACTTCCGCTTTCATACGGAATGCAACTACTAAAGCGGAAGTGACACCGTATTTTGGTTTTCGGAACAGGGCGCTATTTTGCCATATTAATTACATGCATATTTAATATTATAATAATATTTTCAGAACAGATGAAGAATCTGAAGAAACTACTAAAATAAACTTTTTCGCAATCAAATCTCAAGCGAACGAAATTTAGGACATGCCTGTATATATTAAGTTGCACCTTGAATGACATTAGATTTCTGTAATGGGTATAACTTTTGAAAAAATTTTAACTGGAAAGAACATTTTAATAGGTATTTCTCTTATTCAAATTTTATATTATTGCTATTAAAATATTTTTAATTTTCTATTCGGAACTTTATACAATGACATTCAGCTTTGAAAACCCTAACATTCACTCTAATAATATGTTCACACTTACGTTTAAGGCAAGTGTTTTAAAAAACTAAACACAACCGTTCACATTACATTTGAGATGTTTAAGGTTGACGTTTTGTCAGTAAATTATTGTATTTGTAAAAAATTACGAACAATTATGCTTTTCTATTGGTTTATTATTTTCAAGCAATAAATGTTTTTGTAAATAATTTAGTATTTTTTAACTAATTACTTGTTTACCAAATAATTTTTCAAGTGCCGCCATTTAATAACAACACAAAGTTGCCAGAGTTACCAAAAACGGACTGAACATACTCCATTTGCGTGTTTAAGGAAGTGTTTAAATCTTAACACTTCGTTTGAGATGTTTAACAAAACAAGTCAATGTATGGTTAAACATCGCAAAATCGTCGTGTTTAAGCTCTTAAACGCGAATGAGGCGCTAAACATGTAAGTGTGGACATGGTATAATTTTTTTTATATATTGGCTCCGCTGGATATGTATTCCTCTTTTATATATTAGTCGAGAAAAGTAAGCAAACGGACCTAATATTGGGCCTATCGTGGTTGGCGTTTTTCGACTTCAAATTCGACTATTTGTAGTTGTTTAAAGAAAACAATCTACATTTTTCTTTAATCTAGCACACTATGCCTGACTTTCGCCGCAAAATCGCCAATCACAATAAGGGGGATTGATTGTCTTTCTCGAATACCGATTAATAGATGATGGTAGAAAAGGTAATTTGAAGCTTTTTTTATTTGAAAAGAAAAAACTTCTCGCTAGTGTAAGTTTAGTAAATAAGTATGCATACTCGTATGTACATCAATACGGGGACTTAAAATCAAACCAAACTTCCTTCTTGTATTGCTTGATTGTGCTATTTTCTTTTTAATCCTCTGCATTGCCGGATTCTCTTGTTAAGCCGGTTTTTTTTGTCCCAGCTTTTTGTTTTTATTTCAATTTATTTTTATTCTCTTTTTTTTTTTGGTACATACTCTTTAAGATTTCAGTTTTCTTTTATTGCTTATTTGCCTTTTATTTTAATAATAAATGTATTGCAAATTGTCTCTGGCTTTGTATGTTCAGGCATAAATACATAAATTTGTATGTAATTCTATGTATGTAAGTACGTAAATACATACTTACATACATATGTATGTATGTCAATATGTACATTCATTTACGAGTATATCTGTGTTGCCTACATTCCCTACCAAACCATATCGCGATGGTTTGAGATACATACATAATGATGGTGACGGGTAAATTGACGATGGGTTGGTGTAGTCTCTGCAACATGTAGATACATATGTACGAGTATGTACCCCTAAGCACATATATACAAACGCTTACATTTATTTATACACAAATAAGTATATTTTTGCCAGTTCTCTTATGAACATTTTGTCTGCTTGGTCGTTCGGTTTGTTGGTTGTTTAGGTTTTTTTTTTGTTTGTTTCTTGCTTTTCTTTCGTATTGTACATTTATACACATAGATACATACATATGTATAAAAATATATATATAGATACATAGGTTGTGAATGTATGTATGTAAGTGCAAAAGAGTTTGTATTTATTCCAACTACTCTATTCTCGAATGTGCTCTTTATCGTTATATACTTTTAGTTACTCTGTTGTTTTGAATCTGAGCGCATACAATGATTATAACAAAATAATACTTGCCTTAACAGTGATGATTAAAATATCTTGAGTAAAATGTGATTGGCTTAATGCAAAAACAAGTGTCTTAAGTTCCCCGGAGACTATCAAATAAACCCATCAATCATACAGTTGTGTGCTTTCGCGTACGCATTATCGTCACTGATTCAAACAATTAAGATATTTTTAGTTGACGACTGATTACACTGTGTGTAATTGTTTAAGTCATTCAAATATAACCACATACCGACACCACTACGTGATAAAAGACCAAAAAAAAGACCCGTGTCTCCCAGTTTTGCCCCAAGTCATGGGCCGCAAAGATTTGGGGCCTCGGTGTTACTTTTGCATTTTCTCAGGCTCATAGCTTGCAAACCGTTCGGAATTTTGATTTACTCTCTGAGGCAAAGTTGTAGCTCTTGTCATAAAGAATAAAAATTGTGAACATATAAAATCAAAAAAACCTCATCTTCAAATCAAAATCGCTAAAAATTTAAAAAAATTCGATTTTTTTTTACCTTTTTTTCCTAATCTACCTAAGATCTCAATAAAGAATTTTCTAGAACATGTGAACTTCCTAGGGATGATTCTTAACACCGCTTAGGTAGCGCTTAGGTAGGCGCAAAGTAAAAAATTTCCAAACAAATTAGTTTAAAAAATTTTCGGGAAGTTTTTCACTTTTGCGGCTACTTAAACAGTGTTAAGAATCCTTCCTAAGAAGTTCATATGTTCTATAAAGTTTTTTATTGAGATCTTAGGTACATTTTTGTACCTAAGATCTAGATAGCGACGACATTTACTATTTATCTTTTATCTCAATGTATCAAATATACATCTCTGCATGTTTATTTATTATTGTTAAACAAAATCTGTATTAAAAACTTAAAATGGTTATTCCCATGCTAGTGACTTCACGTAGTCTCACAGGAAATAATCGAGAGGTTTCAACTCGCACGACCCTGGAGGTCAATGGGCAGGTTAATTTCTTGAAATAAATTTATCCTCAAATTTGAATTTTTGTAAATCGATAGTTGCAATCGCAATATTGCTCGTTCCGCTATCCTCTTGAAATCACATTTCGCCGGATCTATGTATGTCATCTACATACATATATTTTCAAATAAAAACTTTATCTATCATGGTGCAGTAACGGTCTCGATTGACTGTAACGCGAGCTCCGGCTTAATTTTTGAAGAAATACTATTAAATTATGCCATCAGCATGTAAACCGCGCCAAACGATAAATTTTTCTGGATGTTATGCGAGTCTGTGATGGGTTGGTTTCACTAAATGGGTGTGAATTTTGTTTGTTAACAAACCCTTTCAACCAAAAATTAATCTCATCTCTGAACACAATTTTGCGATAAAACATCGTTTATAAGTTGACCCTTATTCCAGTTTTCAACATCGACATCACTTCAAAATAATACCAAAAAATTGGAGGTTGTATACACGCTGTCGAAAACAACTGACTGCTATTGACAGGCTCATTCTATTTTCTAGACAATAGGGAACCGAAATAGACATTCAATAGTACGAAGTTGTTCTCGAGAGCGAGTAGACAAGCCCAAGCTTTTTAGTATTGTATTGACGTGACGTCGATGTTGACAACTGGAATAAGGGTGAATGTAACATTTTGCATTTATATTTCCTCCTGAAGCAGTTTTTTATAGAGTGCATGACGACAGTTTTTGTATTAAAAATCAAGACGCTTGCTTTTTAATACAAACACCGCTTAAAGGCTAGTGTTCACTATCCTACACAATGATACGAATTTTGAGAAAATATAACCCTGATCTAATGAATTGTTATTGTCTTTTGAAAATGTTCATGAGCTCCATCATACCAGCAATGTATTTTCTCAAAAGTCGTACGATTGTGTGGTATAGTGAATACTAGCCTTCATAAAGTGTGAAAGATGTTTTTAACGAAACCAGTAGAAAATTTCTTATACCTATTTAAAATAATTTTATTCACTTATTTTTCTATAAACCACGAAGTTCTTAATGTAATTTAAGTTTTTAAGCTCGTTTGTCTCTTCTTTATGTTCTCATATTTTTCAAATTTTTGTTTTAATTATTAATTATATTGGTTAGTCTAAATTATTTATTTAAAGTGGCTCTAATGATCGTACTATTCGATGTAATGTAACCGATCTTTATTCGGATCCATAGCGACTGAGTTGGACATCATTTTGGTCTAAAAAACTTACTTATCATTAACCAAATGAGAATTGTTTTGTATCGTGAGTGTTATTGACACACCACAAATTCGGTTGCACGACCACAACAAAGATTGAATATTTGTTGTTTTGCTTGACACTGTACCAGCTGGTACTGAGTGTTTACCAGATTATTACATCTACTACTACTGCCTTTGGTTTCTTCTTTGTATTTTTGTATTTTATTGTACTTTTTTAACTTTTAATTTATTTTTTTTTTTCTATATTTTTATTTACTTGATTTTCTTTCGTGCTTTGAGTTTTTTATTTTAGTTTGTTTTGTTCTGTTTTGTGTTGTGGTGTATGTGTGTGTATTTTTAAGTGTTTGTGCGGCTCTGTTATATTCAATGTAGATACTATATACTCGCACATATGTATGTATTGTATGTATAGTATTTTTTGTTGTGGCGCTTTATATATGTTGTTGAGTTTCTCTATTTTCCCCAATCATATGGTGCTTTTTCATTTGCAGTTCGCATATTCTCGCAGATTTTGTTTTTAGTTATTCGCCGATAATTGATGTCAAAGGACGCGTTGCGACCGGTATCTTACGGCCGCGTATAATTAATAAGGATACTAAAAAGAAGGAGTAGCTATTTGTTACTGTATTTGTGTATTATCCAAGTTCATGGTATTGTTTGTGTGTATGTGTGTGTGTGCGTGCGTGTATGCATGTATATGTGTGTGTTATTACGGTTGTGATACTAGAATAAATTGGAAAATAAAAGAAAAATGCCAAAAGAAGATCCTTTTGTAAATCGAGCCCAATTGCTCAAAGCAATTAAAAAATATCCCGAAATATGGGATTCAAATAATAAACTGCACATGTGCCGTAGTGTTACTGCTCCCATGTGGAATGAGATAGCAGATCAATTTGGAGGTCATGTTCCCACCGGTAAGTTTACAAATTTACAAACATATGTATGTATATACATCCATGTGTACGCATGTATGTATGTATCTATGTATACATAATTTCTCTTTAACTATTTTCTACTCTCTTCTTCACTCACTCACATACTCGTATGTACACTTTGAATAAATTTATTTATTAATGAAATTTGTTGCCTGATTTCAGTCAAGCTCCAATCGATTTGGAGCCAAATGAAATATCATTATCACAATTTGGTACATCGACAAATTTTACACAAGGAACGTTTTACCACGAAATGGGAACACTTTGAGCCCATGTCTTTTATGTACAACATCACTGTAGCCAAAATAGTGGGTGCTGCCGGCAGCAGTCCCAGCGATCAAGCTGAAATTCCTGACTGTTTGCCTTCGCCGCCACCACTGCCACAGTCCCAGGGTCGTGGTAGACCTAGTGGTAGTTTCACTTGGTTGCCGCCTGTGGCACCGCAGGCTGAGGTTAGTGTAGAAACAACTCCCTTTACGGGATTTACAGGTCTAGTGCCACCCGCTGCAGTGACGGTAGAAACAACTACAACTCCACTGAGAAAACCTGGACGCCCAGGCTCTCTTAACAATAGCATGCGTGGGCGCATTATCGATGCCATCAAAACCCGTCCCATATTGTGGGCTGGCAGGCAAAAAGAAGTCAAACAAGGACAAAATCGTACATCTGCTGTTTGGAAAGAAGTAGCTGTAGAATTAGGCTTAACTCCCAGTACGTATGACAAGCCATCAGTGTGCAAATGTGCAACAATATCTTATATTGAATTTTTAATTACTTTAACAGGTTTAGTGCAGACCCGTTGGTCGATTATTAAGCAACGCTTTGTGGATGAGCTGCAAAAAGAACGGCATGCCCGCTATTCTCAAGAGGCTTTTCATTCTACGTGGGAGCATTTCGAGCGCATGTCTTTTATGCGTGATATATTGGCTAAAAAAGTTGACGAAAGAGAGCAGACTCGTGAGCATATACAGGAAATTGTTAGCGAAAAACAACAACTGCTTAATCACCATCATCAGCAGCAGCAACAACAGCACCATCACCAACAACAACAACAACAACAACAGCAGCAACATCATCAACATCAACTGCATAGTCCACAGCAACCGCAACAACAGATACGCTATATACGCTCCACCACATCAGTTGGTATAAATGTAACCACTGCCTTGGCTTCACCACAAACTCACCATCAGCCGGCACAACAGCCCCAGCCCCAGCCTCAGCAGCAGCAGCAGCAGCATGAGCATCAGCATGAGCATCACCATCATCTCCAACATCCGCAATTGAGCATGTGTGATGAGAATGGCGAACTAACCGTACACAATTCGCATGGCAATGGTGGCCTAGTGGGCCTTTTGCCAGGTCATGCAATTGTAACTAGTGCCCGTAGACGTGTTAAAAACGATACCGATTTAGAATGGGATCCTTTCGAGATGATCCTGCACGTACAGGCCGGTTCCGAAGCTGCCAACAATTGAACGATTGATGCCAGTTCTTCATTTATTTAGTTTTTCATCAATAAAATAGTGAAATAGTGAAAAAAGAAGAACAGAAACTACTAGACGTGACCGTGGAAGACTGATTATATAGATTACACTTAAATACACACAATACAAAAGCATACATATGTATTATCATTTAATCAAAAAGTTTGTGCAACAAAACACCATCACATACAAACTTATGTACAATTTTTATAAAAATTTGTTTATTGTATCTATAACTTGTTTCGTTTTAACTCACACTTTTTGCCGAGTACCTATTCCATCAAATACTCAGAGTACTTTTCCAACACAAGCAAACAATCGCAAAAACAAACACACACACACACACATATGCATAACATTTGCATTAAAATGTTGCAAGTTTGCCCATAAATCCATACATACTTGCATAAAAGAGATCATACATCCATACATATGTATGTATATATAATCTGCACTCCCAACGGTGGAACCACAGTGGAACACCATTCACTGTTTGGGTACAATTGTAAGAAATAAAAATTATTATATGTGCCAGTGTATGTGTGCGTGTGCGTGTATGTACATATGTGTGTGCAAATTGTGCGAATGCGAATTGAGAAAATCATTATTGAACAAGAACAAAACTGTGTTTGTTTCTTTTTCTTGTTTTTTTTTTGCTTCTTTCTCAAACAATCTTTTATTTTGGCTTTTTGTTCGCGCTCTGTTGTTGTGTTTTATGTACATTTCTTTTTTATTTTCCTAAATCAAGTGTGTATTTTTCATTTTCTTTTTTATTTAGCTTGTACATATTTGTATGTGGTTTTTTTATCTTAAAGATACGATTTATTATGTATGCAGTATGCATCAGAGGTACGATATTTTGAATGTGAATGTAAACATTAAGCATTGAGATATAAAAGTGTCAATAAATAAAGAAATAAACCCTTTTTTTAGAACCTTAGGTTCGTTTATCATAAATGTTGGTGCAATTATTTATATTGAAATTTATATGTATGCATGTGTGTATGTGCCTGCAGACAGCATGTGTACACTGCTGAGAATAATAATAGGGAGGTGAAAAAATTAAAAGATTTTAAAACAGGCTGTTATATTGTGACTGGTGGCTCACTTGACTTAAATTCGATTTAAAGTGAAAATTTTCGCATAGTAGGTATGTTTGTTTTTTAAATTGCAATTTATAAGTAATTAATTTAGAATCGAATTGCAACTTATATTCTATATACATATGTGTGTACATACATATTTATATAAAAATTAATGTTGGTTTGTATGTCCTTTATGCGCTGCCAAACTGCTCATCCGATCGCGATAAAATTTGTTGCACTTAGTCTGTGCAACTAAACTAGGACCAGGGGGCGATACGAGGGAAATTTCTGCCCCTCCGAAACGTTCAAACCGATATTAATGAAATTTGGAACATAGATAGATCTGCATCTAAAAAGTCACATAAGGTGTGTACATTTTTAAATGTAGGACGAGGAGGACGACAGGGGAAAATTTCTGCCTCTTCGAAACAATCAAACCGATTTTAATGAAATTTGGAACATAAATAGATCTGCATCTAAAAAGTCACATTGAATATGAAAATTTTCAAAAATAGCATCAGGAATGTGACAGGGGGACATTTATGCCTGTCTGAAACAATCAAACCGATTTTAATGAAATTTGAAACATAGATAGATCTGCATCTAAGAATTCACAAAATGACCACAGATATTTTCTAAACTAGGACCAGGAGGAAGTAAGGGGACAATTTCTAAGTTTCAACTCAATTTTAGTGAAATTTAAAATATAAATACCCCTTTGTTTAAAAGGAGACATACTGTATGTACCTTCTCATAGTAAGATAAGCAAGGGGACAGGGGATGAGTATTGCTCCTGCGAAACTTGGAAATCGATTTTAATTAAATTTAAAGCATAGGTATCCCTTCATTTAGAAGAAGAAATAGGCTATGTACCTAATGCACCTAATTTCTGCCCCTCCGACACTTTCTAATCGATGTAAATTAAATTTAAAAGACAATGGTAGTAGCGAAGCACACCGGGTGTAGCAAGTACAATAATAAAATGTTATGCTTGGTTGAAAGTTGCATTCAAAATTCAATCATCGTTGGATATTGAACATCGACTATTGTGTGTAAGATTTGTACTATCGCACAGGATTTTGTTAGCATACAGTATTTTGCTATAACTATCAGAGGCCGTTTCAATAAGTCCGTAATTTTTTGACTTGTACGCCTCTTAACTGAAAAGTCAATACTTCTGCTGCTAACAGGTAAATTTCAGCTGACACCTGTCAAAATTTTAACAAGCTGGGTCATTTAGTTTCTGTTTGACAGTCAAACAGTGGAGAATTTTGTAGAAAAAAATGGAAATAATTCTGCAGTTTCTAAACGATGCATCCGATTGTTATAAAATACAGCTACCTGATATAACAACATAAATAAATGTGCATATTTGTGTACTAACCCCATCTGCGTACAGTATAATAAGAGTTTCCTCTTACCATAAATTAATAATAATAAGACATTAGAGGTCTTGGGAGAAAGGATGCTTTAAAAATTTTATTTAACAAAATTTTCGGCTGAAAATTCGCACTTTTGTGTAAAATTATAAAATTAATGGAGAGAAAAAAAATCTAAATTTCTAAAGAACTTTGGCAAAATCCCATAAACGGGAATTTTAAATTTTTTTGCTTTGTTCCCGCTAATTCCCAAAGAAATTTCACAAAATCCCAAAAATGGGATTTTTTAATTTTTTTTGCTGTATTTTTCCTATTTTTCAGCAGGCGCTGATGTCTTAAAATGACATGGTAAATTTTTTTGTTCCAGCGTTGGAATTTGAGGGAAAAAATGGCCTTAAATTCAGTATTTATGACAAAAATGGGTCTACTTCGAAATGTAACGGTTCCTTAAACAACGAAATATGAGGTTAGTATTTTTTTTTAATTTTATTATAATTGCGAAATAATTAACAGATTTTTTGCTGAAAAAAAAATTTTTTTTTTACTTAATTGTGCTCTTGATACCAGATTTTGTCTTCAAAATTAAAAATTTTATTTCAAATCCATAAAAAGTTTCCTTTTGCAAATCGATCAAGATTTGACTTCTCCATTAGCAAAACAAAGGAACAACGTTGGTAAAAAAGTTAAATTTTTCTTTTTTTTCTCGAATATTTCCTAAACTGTAAGCGAAACTGCATAAATGTAGCAGACTGTTTTTAGCTCTTGGATAGAAAAATCCACTTTTTATCACATCAAAAACATCAGCTTGGCATCAGTTTGAATTTTTCATTAACCCGATACTGGCGACTTTAGGGCTTTGTGGCTCCGCTCCCTTTAGAGATACATAGTCCAAATTCCAAACTTAAGCTCTATGACATTTCCCTAAATGTTTTGTGATTAATTTCATATTAATTGGACGTCCCGTCTAAAAATTACAGAATACTTTTTTTAAACGCTTATCAACCGATTTTACAAAAGCAAAAGTCTTTCAATTCGGTTGTGTTTTTCTTTTTTTATTTTTCTTGTAATATTACTTTCTAACTCTGTTCCTTGTAAACCGATTTACTGCAGCGGGCTAAAGCAAGACTACTAAAATTTATTCTTGGACTTTATACAATTTTAATTTTACATTTCGTGCTCCTTTACTCAAACGTATTTTATGAAACTGGTTCGCAAATAAGTAAAAGGAAACGTTTACTTTCATGTATCGCAAACGTTTGCTGATTGATTTGCTCATTATTGTGTTCAATGGATTTTGTGCGAAATAAGAAATAATTTTGCTTGTGAGTGAAATTTAGGCTCACGCAAAAAAATACTTTTCAGCTTTTATATTTGTTCCGCAAGTGCATGATTGAACTGTAACATTACAGCAAGCAGATAAGTAAAAACTCAGCTGTTTTATTTGCGCTATTTGTGGTTGAAAAAGTTGTCGCTTTGGTTTCGCTTTTATACAAATCTTTTGAAAAATATTGAACATTTTTGTTGACCTTTGCAGGAAACGTCTGAAATATTTGTATTCCCAAACACTGGTTTCTGTCCAAATTGATTTCAAATTCCAAAGTTCATACACACATTAAGATCTTCTGATGGCACGACTTCACGTTTATAAAAGTGGACGGGTTGGGGTTATGGTTGGCTAAGATTGCTTGAAATTTGATGATAAGTTTGTGATTTTTTTTTTAATATTTGAAATTTTAGTCTTGATAACTAACCCTTTACGCTTTTCATGTCATTTAAGTATACAATAATTTTTTTAACGTTCGTTCAAGAGGTAATGTACTGTTTTATTATATTATTTATATTATAGTGACTCGTATGTGCAACATACTTTAACAAGCATTTAAATGGTGTACACATTTAGCTTTAGGTAATGGCTCTAAAGAAAATCTTTAATGTCTTGTATTATTGTAAAACGAAGGAAAAAAACACAACAAAGTAATTGTGTACTTACAAGTATGAGAGTGTGCATTTAACCCTTGTATGAGTTACAAAAAAAATCTATAAAAATATAATATAATAAGAAGACTTATAAAATGTATAATGCAGGTAAAAAAAGGCCGATAACGTGTAGACTTTCACAGTCCCATGTACCAACTTTGCCCTCTAAGTCCTTAATATAAGCCGATAAGGACTTTGAAAGGCTATAATATAGTGATTTTTTTTAGTTTAGACTCTTTTTTTGTTCGGCGATTTTTCCGGTTTTGGGCGATTTTTTTTAAATTTTTTGGCAACCTTTTTACTCTTGGCGAGTTGTTTGCATTTAGGCGATTTATTTTATTTTCGGTAATATATTTCATTTAAGCGCTTTTTTCATGTTGGCGATTTTTTCGTTTCGGCATTTTTTTTAATTTTGGGATTTTTTAGTTTCGCGTTTTTGAAAATTTCAAGAGTTTTCCTCTTACCGTTTCCAAGTCATAACTAGTTGTCAAAATTACATTAACTGATGGAATACCCTTTAATTTTGATTTATTAAATTTTTGAAAATTTCAGGTGTCTACAATCATGTTGTTGACAGCTGCTTTGCTTGCACGTGTTTTGGCTCGTCTTCGATTTTTACCTTGGTTCGGGCGGCAGCTTCCATTGAGATGATTGAGCTTTGGTTTCCACGTCATAACCAAACCCACGATTCGTCACCAGTTATAACCCTCTGGAGCAAATTTGGGTCGTCGCGGACAGCTCATTAGCAATGTTCATGCGATGCTGTTTTTGCTCGAAATTGAGCAATTTTTGGTACGAATTTTGCGGCGAACCGTCTCATGAACAAATTATTGATAAAAATCGAATGACATGAGCCAATCGATATGTCTAGGTCCTCAGCAACTTCTCTAATGGTGATTCGAAGATTGGCCAATACCATTTTCTTCACTTCATCAATTTTTTCGTCTGTTGTTGAATTGCTCGGGCGTCCGGCACGCTCTTCGTCGTTCACATCATCTCGGCCTTTGGAGAACATTTTGTACCACCGATAAATGTTGCTTCGGTCCAAGGTAGCTTCTCCGTATGCCACAGTCAACATTCGGAATGCATCCGCGCACTTAATGTCATTTTTTACACAAATTTGATACAGGTTCTTTCCATTTTTTGATACAGGTTCTTTGTTCCATTTTTTTAATAGGTAAAAATTGAAGGCGAGCCAAAACACGTGCAAGCAAAGCAGCTGTCAACAATTAACTGAATATTAAAAATGGCCGAAATTGAGTACTAACATAACGCCACAAAAAAATCAAAATTCGAATATACGTAACCCGCGAAAATTCAAAATTCGCGATACGTTTTGAAAAAACCTCGTATATATAATTGTCTGTATATTACATTAGGATTTCAACATATTTCGTTGCTCGCTTTAGAATGCCCTTTGATTTTTAACTGTCATATTATGTTATTGTAGCGGCGAAAATTTTACATATTCTGTGAAAATTTCAGTTCCATAGCTCTTACGGTTCCCGAGAAAACAGCCTATGACAGACGGACCGAGAGACAGACAGACGGACATGGTAGCGAAAATAATAGGATCCTTTTCACCTTTGGTGTACGACACCTTAAAAAGCATGTATTTCTATAAACAATTTCATTGTGAAAATGTAATGGACACTCGAGCACTCGCCCAACCATATTAGGGTTAATAGTACATTTGCAGTCAATACATTTTCAGGCTACACTGAAAACGAAGTAAAAAGTAGTAACAACCATTTGGCACCAACTTAACCATACCTATTCGTTTTACTAAAGGGTTTCTCAATAAGAATGCAGGTGGTATTCTTTTAAATCTTTTAATTTTTCACGAGTACATGATAATGCAAGTCTATTCATTTCAGTATGGATCTGAAAGATCGGTGATTTCAGCATGATGTTACTTTAACACCTGCCAAATGAGCTCAAAATCTAGATAGCAAACATCATGAAAAATGTCCTTAAAAAACCAATAAACTGTTATTACTGTTCGCTGGATATTTTCTTTCATATTTAAACGGAATTTTATAAGTCGATAAAAAATAAAATTTAATTTATTTTTTTTAAGTAACATAATAAACTTTTATACAGATAGCCTTTATTTCTTAAGAAGAAAACGAAAACATACAGATAAGCTTTTAAGCAGAAAAACGAGTTTAAGCATTGATTGCTTTTTGTTCTGGCTGTTTCCTATTTTTTGTTTTTTGTTTGTTTTTTTTCAAAATAACCCAAAGGTACGTAACTGATATACGAATGCTGAAACATATACTTAAAAAATTGCATGCAATTATTTCCTAGACACAGAGCACTTACTCGCACAAACATGTATTATGTGTTTATGTTTCTACTTTGTATTTGGCATAAATCGCACATCGTTTGCATAAGGAAAGAAATTTTGATTTTTAAAAGTTAAACATTTTGTAGGAGAAAGTAAAATGCTGTAAACATCTTCAAGATTTCTGGTTTTGCTGGTAAGAATACTTTTTGTTATATATCGGTAGTTGAAAGTTTTGTAAGAGTTCTTTTTAAATGATCTTAAAAAATAAAATAAATATTCTAAATTTTTTATTTATTTTTATATTTGTAGCTGCCATAGTCCATCATTTGTTAACTGGCTTAAATTATTATAAAAAAATATCTAACAGATTCTTACGAAACTCTAACTCAGCTAAGAATGTCTTGTAATGGCATAATCTCCCACTCTTGAAAAAGTAGTCCAGGCTACGCATTCAATGGTTGGTTGGTTTACATAGCCGCCTGCTATCTACAAGGAAACCAGTACGAGCGGATCATTAACTCAGTGACTTTTTGAAGAAACACTGTTGTTTTTGAAAAACAACAATTTATTTTTCAACGTAATCTCCTTTTAACTCAATACACTTAGTCCAACGTTTCTTCAGTTTTTGTATCCCTTCCAAAAAAAAAGGATTTTTCGAGGTCCTTAAAATAGGCATTTGTTTGGTCAATAATTCCATCGTTGGAGCTAAATCTCTTTCCACCGAGCCATTTCTTTAGGTTTGAAAATAGAAAGTAATCACTAGGGGCTAAATCCGGATAATATGGCGGATGAGGTACCAATTCGTAGCCCAATTCATAGACATTTGCCATTGAGACTGTACACGTGTGCACCCGTGCATTTTCTTGGCCATATGGGGTCGTTTTCTTTTTAAATCCTCATTAAATCGTTTTAATAAGTTGTCATAATATTCGCCGTTTATTGTTTTTCCCTTTTGAAGGTAATCGATGTGGATTATCCCGCGTACATCCCAAACAACTGTTGCCATCACCTTGGCCTTCTTCGGAGTAGGTTCAACCAGAGAAACCCATTGTTGTTCCATGTTTCATCCACAGTTACAAAACGCCGCAAAAACTCATTCAGATTGCGATTAAACAACTCCAAACAATCCTTTGAAGTTGTCACACGTTTACGTTTACGGTCAATTGAGAGCAAACGGGGCAACCATATTGCAGACAACTTTCTTAAGCCCAGCTGATCACCTTAAAATCGAAACCACACTGCCATATGAAATGCCTATGGCAACAACAATCTCACGCACTTTTACTCTTCGATCGGCCAACACCATATCGTGGATTTTTTCGAAATTTTCGGACATTGTGACCTTAATTGGCAGTCCAGAACGTTCAGCGTCATTTGTACTTGTCCTACCACAAAGACAGTCAGTAAACCACGTTTTTAGCATTGAAATCGATTATACAGAGTCCCCATAGTATTTATCGAGCTTTTCATTGGTTTGCTTGACGGTTTTTTTTTCGCTAAAAATAATGCACTCGAAATTCACTTTTATCCATTTTTAGAAAAATACACGAGGTTGTATGTTTTTAACAGCTGTTAAACGCAAAGTAAATGACGACACTTGCTCAAAATCTGACAGTAGTCTATTAAGAGGTGGTACATGATAGGAACAGTATTGCATTTCATATAACTAAGAGGAAAGTTCGAAAAGTCAGAGTTAATGATCCGCCCTCGTAGACTCGTGGAACTCCGTTTTGATTGATACCCCTCTATTTGTCAGAGTATGAACCAATGAAATAGGTTTAGTTCTAATGCTATAACCAGTGATCAGTTGTACTAGATCCTACTTATTAAAAAATGCTTACAAAATCTTGTATATGCCTTCAGTTCTTGTACTGATACAATCTCGCGGTTAGACAAACCGATCAATCCTGCAGAATATTTGGTCTCAACTGATCCGAAGGTAAACGTCCTATTACTTGAGAAAATGCCTCTCGCATTTTACCAAAAGTACGGAGTAGTGTTTGGTGAAAAAAGACATATCCTGTAAATGGTTACATATTCGCTATTTTCGTATAGTATCTTCTTGATCTTGAGTCAATTTAATTGGAACTAGGTCTAGTATTGTAGTAAACGGAACTGAATATGTTCGAAGTGGTTGAATCCAGGACCTATCAAATAGTATAAATATAATGTTAATTGTTCCCTCCAATGTGACTCTGGAACCAGTCCCGTAACTATACCTAAATATTGACCTATGCTTAACTGGTGTTTATACTTTTGAAATGTGAATGGCCCTGTGGTCGAGTGGGTATTGTGCAAGCCTGTCATGCAAGAGATTGTCGGTTTGAATCTCAAAAAAACTTCTGATTAAAAATAAAATGTCATTGCATTTGAAACAATAAATAAATTTATAGGTGTTCATTGACCATCCTAGGCCATTCCCATGTAAAAGTGACTGAATCACGTGACTAATATTGTGTCAGTTCCATTTCTTGCAGGGACGTTTCTACTTAGCAGATTCCAACGAACTTCTTTTAAGTAAAAAATTAAATTTATTGTAAAAAAATATATGGGTTAATTGAAGCTTTTAGTGTTTTATTTCATTCATTTGTTTCCGTCATTAAAGTTACAAAATTTTTTCCGAATATTCAACAATTTTAGGACAAAATTTTTTTTTTGGAAGTTAACAAAAAATTTGTTTCATTAATGATTTATGGGATACACCAACCAACTGCACAACTCACTACTCAGTTTTTGATGTCTTGAACTGCACTAAGAATTTGTATTTTTTAACTTTAAAAATACACACCAAGAAGCAACTTTTTAAAAATTACTTTTAACTGACTCTGTTATAAACGTGTGGCGTACAAGTTTTCTTTTGATTTTCTTCCAAAAGTCATACGTACATAAGAAACTTTTTAATGCTTAAACGAATTTTTTTTCTCGTAAGTAATAAGACGAAGCAAATGCTTGCAACACTTACCGCCAAATGCAACAGGGACGTTCACACAGAAGTTGTATCAATTGCTAATAACGTCAGCATAAAATTACAAGCTATAAAAAGAAATACTCATCGTGTAAACACATTTTATGTAAACGCTCACACTCAAAGCTAATACATCTGACTTCAAAAACAAACCAGAAACTCTTTTCATAAGTTTCTAGGAAATAACTACAAATAGTAAGTGTTTTTTGTTTGTTCAATTTGGGTAAAAAAACGTTTTAAAAACTTTTCCGTATGTTTAGAAAATAAATTTATAGAACATTCTCTTTCTCGTTATGTGTCTTGTTCTTTTTGCATAAATTTTTCAGTCTGTTTCAAAATTATCCAACTCAAATTGTACTTTAAGGATGCATGAGAAAAGAAACCAACAGATGAGAGCACTCAAAATAGAACTAAAATAAATGAAAATAAAGTTTTTGCGTTAGAAATTACACAAAAAAAAAAGAAATATAGTAAGGAGGGAGCAAAAATTCGAAAAAAAATTTTGCATAAAGAAATTCTCAAGAAAACTCGTCATTCAGTTGTTGCTTATTAATGAATTTGAAAGTTATTATTAGTAGAGTAAAAATATTTATGTTAAAAAAACTTGAGATAATCCAAAAGAGTTTTTGGATAAATCAGCACAGGACTGTCTGCAGTTTTGAGAGCAATCGGTAAGAAAAATTGTGAAATTAAAGTTTTTTGATATTTTGGCATAAATTTCAAAAATTCACCTTGTGGCTCAACTTAATTGAAAAAATTCTTTATAATAGAAAACTCAAACTCTTAACACACAATTGGAAGTTAAAAATATTTAGAAAGTTAAACAATAACACAGTGTCTATGTCTACACTTCTATACTATCTACTAATATTATAAAGAATTATAAAGGGTGTTTTTGTAGAGGTATAAAACTTTAAGTTGCCAACACTTTTTTAACTGGCGGCCATTTTGTCAGCTGTCAAGTGATTTATGTTAAGTTTGGTTTGGCATTTGGCAACATGAATAGACTGACGCATGAGCAACGCTTCCAAATTGTGCAAATTTATTTTGAAAATCATGGTTCTGCTTCTGCCAGCCGTGGCGGTCATGCCAGAAATGTCCAGGTCGTGCCTGAAGTCATTTTTATAACATAAAAGTTTATTTCGTGTCAATTTAAAAAATTCATTCCATTTCTTTAAAAAGAACACCCCATAGCTTATGTGTTTGTTAAGCCACACTATCGCACTATCTGTATAATGTACCGATTTTCGTCGACTCACTGCAATAAAGTCATAAGTAATAAACCAAAATTGCCTTATTTCTCAATTAATTCCGGAATAAGTATATATGGCGCCATTGAAAAATAAGGCCAATTTAGCTTATTACTTAAATTTTATTTCAGTGAGCCTACGAAAATCGGCACATTGAGCCGATAGTGGGATCTAGGCTTTAGAGGTAATCTCCAGAGCCACGCTTCAGATTTCTACGATTCTCTCAGAAAAATTTAAAATAGGCTCCATTCCAATGGACATAGGCTATTTATTGTTTGTAAGAGTGCTTAGGATAGAGTCGCCAGGCATACAAATTTTAAATTGCTCGTAGAGCAAATGCAGTAGTTTGTAAAAGCAAAAATTCAAAACTACTCTTGGTCTAATGCTAAAACACTAAATGTGAGTGAATTAAAACAGCAACCATTAAAACAGAGCTTTCCTTTAACTCTGTCTGGACTTCAATGAAACTTTATAGTTGAAGCATGAAGACTAGAGCCAGCTGCAGTCAATAAATAAACTGAAGTAAGCTTAGTACTATATTGAAAATAAAATATGTAATGTTTTTTTTTTCATTTTATATACATACATACATACGAGTACATATCGTTACCTTCATATAAAAAAAGGCCCTGCTCATTAATTTTTTGAAATCGAAGTTTTTGCATTTTTTGATAAATTAGATGTTCTTCTATCGAAATATACAAAAAAAGAACCCGATTTAAAAAAAAATAATAATAATGAGTCAGGGCCTTTCTATATTAAGGTAACGATATATTATTTCAATTTATATAACATACAGAAAAATGAAGGTGCTTTAAAAGCTTGAAAATCATATTTAAAGCCAAGTTATAACTTCAATTAAAATAGCCTGAACAACTTGCATCTGCAATTGTTAAACCCATCATGTATGCTTTTAAAAAATTTATTTTAAATTCATGTACATATGTACCTTCAATCTCGGCACATATGTACATACTAAAGGCTTGCATTTGTATACTTATAAGTATAGTCAAAACATCTATACTTGTATCATAGTATGTAGCATATAACTGTAGTGTGAGCGAAAGATCTAGTATAAGAGTTATTGTGTGTGTGTGTTTTTCCAAATTACAATACAATTAAAAATAGATAACAATTGCTTATTGTACTCGTATTGCTGCTGAGGAACTCATTGTATATTTTTTTGTTCAAAAATACATGTTGTAATACAAATATATGAAAAAAACCACTGTTGAAACAAATACATGATGAGCAGATAATCGTGCACATGTTCGTTAGGTTCAGTGTTGTCAGATTTATTTTGACCTTTGTCGCCAAATGTCTTGTCAAATATCGCCAATATAATACAACATTAAATTATAGCTACAAAAATATTTTTTCATTTTGTAATTATATTACAAATATTGTTAAATTTTAAATTCAGCAGGTAACGTCTATCGTAAAACATAAAAATTATACTATATAAGAAAAATTAAGAAAAGTGTTTAAATTAACATATAAATAGTGGAGTACAAAAAATAATTACAAATAACTTATTCCAAAAGATCAATCCGAATAGGATAAATTGAAGTCGAACACCAAGATAAAAATTATTATACATATAAATCTTGTGATAAAACTGAAGTAACATTTACTTAAATGTGTATTTAAGTACACATATCATGTCCTTGAAGTGGTAAGTACCAGCAGAATCGTTGTATTCATACACTCTAGTGCCAGCCATACACTACACAAGTTCGCTGCACACGTCTGGCACTGTACAGTGCGTTTGTGTAGTGTATGGGGGTGGTTGTGCTATTTACGTAGTGACCTGAGTAAATATCAAAACGATTTTGATATTTCCTCAAGTTTGTGAAACTGTACAGTGAACTTGTGTAGTATATGTTGCAAACGCTCAGTTGTGTCGTGATTTTTTAAAAGTTCAAAACTAGAAATGAGCGCCGAAAAAATATTCTGGACAGAGTTCTTAGAATTATACAAAGAATCTCCTGCATTATGGAGCATTAAAAAAAACTGCACGGTTTACTTGTATAGTGTGTGTCACAAGCTTATTTTAGTCAGTGCCAGACTTGAGCAGGCTTTTTGGTGCTTCATTATCAAAATGTTGGTTCTAATTAATGAAAGAAAGTTTTACATTATTCTATTTCTATTATTTTAACATTATTCTATTTTGTTGAAATCGTAGAAATATCGCCAAGGAGTTCAAATATCGCCAAACGCCATTTAGAAATTTTCATCGCCAAAAATAAATTTTCGTCGAAACGTTTGGCGAGATATCGCCATATCTGACAACACTGGTTAGGTTTTTTGTGGCACAGAGAAGGATAGAGAAAGATAGAGAGAGAGAGAGAGAAAACTTTGCTCTGAGTGTAACTACGCATACATATTGTGTTGAATTTTTGTTTTTGTGTTTGAGGCTCATGTGTTTCATGTATCATTTAATTACATGTGGTATGTATTTGACCCCTACAAAAGACCACTTACAAGAACTTTTAAAACATGAGAGATTTTTCAAGTGCTTTACTGCGGCAAAGTCTTCTAAGACAAATGCTAAATAAAACTGTTGGCAAGACATTTGTTTCAGTTATTGCAGGTATAGGAGTAAAGAAGAAAACACTTCGTGACGGAAGAATATGTGATGCTTGCTTCTTCATACACATGGGCGCGTATACAAACGTCATCATGTACATACGCACACACGTTGTGTGTATGATCTTTTATTTTTCTGCTCGCATACAAACGCACATACGCATTGACATTAGTTGTGTGAGCTTGCTTTAAAAACCCACCCTTAGACACACAATAGCTTACCATTTACATCTTACGCACACACACATTCAAACGTACAATATGCAAAATAAGTCCCGGTTCAGACACTTCAACTTTTGTTGATCAACTCGTAATTCAGCTGTAAAAAACGGAGAAGGAAACTCAAATATCTCTTTTTTTCTCACAGCTGAATTACGAGTTGATCAACAAAAGTTGAAGTGTGTGAACCGGGACTAACAAGCACACACGCATAAACACTACTTCTGTTCAGTGTTTGTCACGAACAAGAAGTCTTCGCGACATCGCTTGTAAACACTCATATACACGACCATCAATACATCCAACGTGCTTCGCTTATTAAAGGACAACATTTATTATTGGTTTAGTATAATACCGAGGCACATTAAATACAGGTACACGCATTAGGTGCAACTCTGTGCTTCTCACATAGTTTTACAAAGTAATTGTCAAAAAATTTGATGCATCAAACAAGGCATAGAAGTAATTGTCAAATGAATTCTTCCTTATAAACGTGTAAACAAAAAATCAGCGGATGAGCAATATGCCTGATGCGTGTACCTGTTTGATATGCCTTGGTATAATACATGCCACGAGAATACATTTAAAAAACAAGACGTATTTACATTTCAAAACCATACAATGATTGCTTAAAAAAATCAACATTAAGAACTAGTAACAGAAACGCTGAATAACATATCAGTTCGTACCAGAACCAATACACACGCAAAGCTGATGCAAACAGGTATATCTGTGCAGGCCTGTAATACATACTTACATACATATGTACAAGTATATTTATGCATTCCACCTAACTGGTGCAATATATTGATTGCTTTATTTTAAATTCTACTTGCATTACACAAACGAATATGGGCAACAGATTCGAGCACATTCATATAAGATGTACAAGACAGCACATCTGTTTTCGCAAACAATATTTACAAACGAACAGTTTAATGAAATTCGTTATTGAATGATGCCTTTTTAAGAAAACATGACCATACCGAATTGAGCACAGACGATTTTAATTTTTTTTTGTTGTTGCAAAAAACAGACGAAGAAGATGAATCAAATCAATCCATTCAATTTATAACCATAAGTTGGTTCTCACACGAGTTACTGATGGAAATTTTATATTTATCTGTTGGCAATTTTAATTAGAAAATGCTATAAGTCTTATAAAATGAAAATCGATTAAACCAGATCGCATGATTGTGAATAGACAGACATATGGAATTCTGATGCTGACTAGAGTGAAAAATTATGATTTACTAAGAGATCAGACCTGCAAGTAGACTCTACTTGTATTGTAGAGTCACCATTTTGCACGCGGCTAAAATCACTTTTTCCCGAATGATTTTTAGCATTATAATTGAATTGACCAAGAAGTGACGACAAAAGTTTTTCACTATTAAAGAATGGAATGAAAATTTTCTACAAAAAAATATACAATCAGCCTTATCATGAATTCCACATGTGAAAATTTCCGAAAAAAAGTTTCGTTCACATCCAATAAAATTAAAAACTTACATATTTCCACTTCTTTCCGACAGACAAATCTGTGTGAATGATTTTCTTCATAAATTGTTCAAATATTTTGCAATTGTATGAAGTTTTTTGATACCAACTGTTCACACGTTCGGAAATTTTCATGTGAAATTTTGTTTATGATAAGCCTGAATATTTCAAGCAGACTGTGCTACTAATGATGAAAAAGTTATTAATATTTAATAACAACTTCAAAGGAAACTATATGGATCTCTTATATGCAGACTTAATTTTTTTTGTCTTGCTAAATTTTACGTTTTCACCAACTTAAGTTCGATTCAATCAATTCGGTTTTTGGAACGTAAGTTCCTTATAGCGCGCCGTGCATGTAAAACAAAAATTTTTTGAAAATGAAAAAAATACTGGCGAACACTGGCTACAAATACTGGTAACAACTGCATAATAATGAAAAATGGTGCTGCAGTAATATTCCGGGGAAGTGCTGGGGAACTCCTGGGATTTTGAGAATTTTAGCCTATTTTTTGGGAATCTTCAATATGGGTTGTGTCTTTGCTAAAAGGTTCGTAGCTTGGACAAGTTGTTCGTGGCACTGATAGCTGAAGGGGCCTCTGCTAGCTATTTCTTTATGAAATACAAATACAATTACAAATTATATCATAACTTAATTTAAACGAGAATAGTAACAAAGACCTTCACTCGTTGTAGTGCAACAGACCAGAGTCTATAGTGGGAATCGAACCCACAACCTCCACACTGATAGGCTAGCACACTACTCACCAACCTACCGAGGCACCCTCTCTGCTAACTAATATTATAAATGCGAAAGTAAATTTGTTGTTTGTTTTTTGCACTTTAACGGCTAAATCATTGATCCGATTTTGATGAAATGTATATCATAGATATATCTAAGTCTAAATGGACACATAGGCCCATACTCATAGTCATAAACAAAGTATACTTTAAGAAATTAAAACCAGAATGCAAATTACGGCATTCGATACGATTCGAAAATTAAAAATATTTCCATATAAACTCTATTGAAATATTTCATAATTTCGTTCGATAGCAAGTGCCGTAATTTGCCCCCAGTATTAACATACTGGATTTAAAGAGGCCGTAGGCGAAAATTCTGCCTCTCAGAAACTATCTATGCGATATTGATGAAATTCAAAACATAGATAGATATGAGTCCAAAAGAAGACTAAAGCTATATATTTGAACAAAAATGGGACCACGAGAGGAGGTAGAGGGAAGTTTCTTCCTCTTTGAAACTATCTATGCGATTTTTATGAAATTCAAAACATAGATAAATCTCAACCTAAAACAAGACATAAGCTACAAATTTTTTTTACAGATAAAAGCGCGTGGAGAGAGGGTAAGGGGAAATTTCTTTCTCTTTAAAACTTTATCTGATTTTGATTAAATTTGAAACATAGCTGGATCTGAGCCTAGAAAAACACATGTCTATACAGTTAAAAAAACACGAAGAGGGCTAGGGCGGAATTTCTGCCTCTTTGAAACTGTCTAGCCGATGTTGATAAAATTAAAAACATGGATTTCATTAAAAAAATAAGCCCAAAAACGTAAGGAAACGTAAAGAACTACGTTCCTACCCGGTGTCCCATGACACCGTGCATTCTTTCTTTACGTGTGTTACTTCATAACTCCGTCATTTGTAGAGATGTTAAGGCTTCCATTTGACTCCATTGCAGCAAAAGTGGGCGCAACCACGTTCATTAAATTTTTTATTTCCTTTTTAGCGTACTAGAATGATATTTTCCTTTATAGTAAAGGGCAAAAATTTGCCCATTTTCGCAACTCGTTTCTTTTTATGCGAACTTAATTACACGTTTTCATACATATAAAGGGTGTTTTTTATTGAGGTATAGAACTTTAAGTTGGCATAACTTTTTTAACTGGCGGCCATTTTGTCAGCTGTCAAGTGATTAATATTTAGTTTGGTTTGCCATTTCATCATGAACAGGTTGACAAAAGAACAACGCTTGCAAATCGTGCAAATTTATTTCGAAAATAATGGTTCAGTTGGCGAAGTTTACCGCAAGCTCCGTCCATTTTATGGTCGACAGAGCAATTAATTCGGTTAACCATGGATCCTTTTCGCACTACGTTTACTCTATGTGATAATACGCATCCGCTGAAGTCGCTCGTCTACGCCAACAAACCAGAAACGTTAGGGGACTTGGAAGCCAACATTCGTGGCATTATTGCCAACATACGGCCCCATATGCTCGAAAAAGTGGTTGAAAATTGGACCTGTAGAATTGGCTTTATTCGAGCCAGCCGCGGCGGCCACATGCCCGAAATCATATTTAAACGTTAATGGCATAAAATTATCCTTCCAATAAAGCCAAATTGATGGACATTAAAACGATTTTCTTGTGTTTTATTTCAATTCGAAGTTCTATACCCCAAAAAAAACACCCTATATATTAATTTCAGTAAATAGTTATCAAAAAGGAAAAAAAGTAAATAGTTAATTTTTAGATAAATATTAGTTCGAAAAATTTCTTAAAAAAATCGAATTTTTTAAAAACTATCGTAAGTATTTATAAGAGGTTTATAAAACAGCTTTTCATAAAAAACTTTTTGTAAAACAAATAAATTTTTTTTAAGGCAGTCGTATGAAGTTATAAATTTTTGTATGGCCCTTATTGTCGTTGGCGTACTTCAATTTCGACTACGACAGTTTGGTCCTAGATTAAAGAAATAATGTTGCAGTGGTCTTGATTATATTACAAAACTGTTAGTCAGAGTCGAAATACGCCTAACATGATAAGGAGAAATGACTAATATAAATTTTTATTCGCTTTTTTCCTAGTTAGCTGCACATTTTTAATATAAATTCTTTAGAAATTACTTCCATTTATTTTTACTGAAATGTTTCAATTAACCTGCTTTATTCAATATAATATTTTAGTTTTTCTGGGCAACATTTCAATTATCTAGTTGATTACGTTAATCATTGGATAAATTGATTTTAAAAATTATAAAAATCTTTTTTAAATCAAAAATAAAAATTCCATTAATTTGCAAATAACTAATGGCTCGGTTGACATCCGAACTTTAGTTACATTGCCAGTTGCCAAAATGGTATTACGGAAGTCAACAAGCTACTGACAGCTGTTTATTTCAGTTGAAATATTGGCAACCACAAATTTTTAGTTGCTCCATACTTTTTAAAGAAAAAAACTTATCGAATTGAAAATATTGAAATACCAAAATTAAATTAAATCTGCTACTTCTTATTCAGCAGGACGAAAATATGTTTTAAAGCTAAAAAAATTGTTAGTTAAAAATTATTTCAAACAAAAACATTTACTCACAGCAGACGAGGTAATTCTAAAGGATTTGAATTGCTGATTTGTTCCAGTTTTTAGCGTTTTTTTTTGTTTTAGTTTTGCCACTTTTTTCGTTCTGGCGATTTTTTTCTGTTTTTTTTTTTTAGTTTTAGCGATTTTTTAGGTTTGCCCCCTTTTTTTTGGTTTTGACAATTTTTTAGATTTTTGGTGATTTTTTATTTTTTTGTCGACCTTTTTAAATTTGGTTCTTAAATTTTGCATATAACGATTTATTTTATTTTTGGTGATATTTTCATTTGAGCACTGTTTCCATTTTGGTGATTTTTTCGTTTTGATAATTTTTTCGTTTCGGCGATATTTTTATTTCGGAGTTTTTTAGTTTTATTTTTTTTTAAATTTGAAGAGTTTGTCTCTTACGGTTTCCAAGATACAAAATTACATAGTCAAAATTACATTAACTGATAGAATACCCTTTTATTTTGATTTTAGTTTTATTTCAGTGTTAATGAGTATAGACTGCACATAAATCTACCAACATTGAAAATTTAAAGTGTTTATATATAATTGCATTAGGATTTCAACTTATTTCGTTGCTCGCTTTATAATAATCTTTAGTTTTTAGTGCTTTATTGCTCTAGTTATTGTCATTTTCGTCCACACTATTCAATAAATTGCACAATATTAAAAAAATATATTTGAGGAAATTTTTCTTGGAAAATATGTTCGATAACTTTTTGAAAACTGGGGAAACTTTTTATACGAAATAAAAAATTTAGTTGCAGTTGCGTTGCCAGTTGACACGCCATAAAATTTTTTCAATTGTTGCAATTCTAGTGCTTGGCACTAATATGTGCAAAATTTTAGTTTTTTTATTGGTTCAAATAATTTGATGATTTATTTCAAATCTTTTCTATGAATGTAGACATACGAGTACATACAAGATCAGAGTTAAGGAATTTATCCCATCGAAGAATGTGCGGTTGACTGCAAAAATAATCAACTTATAGTTAACTTAACTTTTCTTAGACTAACTAAAAGCTAACTACAATGTCATCCAGAAGTGGACCAAAATTATTTTCTTAAGTTGAGTACGTAATCGGATTTGGTGCGAGCCAACAAATTTACTCTCAGCTACCTTGAAACTATTTAAATTTTATATTAACAGTAGCGCGATGACTATACAAAGTGTGATAATACATAGTTCGAGCCCCAGCAAAATTTTTTTGCAAATTTCCCGACTACCAGGTGGCTTAAATAAAATCAACTTTAAGTTAGTGAAAAAGTAGTACAGGGTGAGACAATTGACTACCGCCTAGGACATCGCAATGTGAAAATAGTCAGTTGATTACATTGAAAAGTAATACAAGTGCCAGTACAGTCAGTACTAGTTGCGAAATAGTTAGCTTAAAGTTAGTTTAAAGTTAACGGAATTTCCGACAGGGTAGTTATGGACTTTTATTAAAACGATGACATAAAGAATACACTTTCCTTTTGATCACTTTGTTGTTAACCCAATTCGATTCTTTTGATACGAGTAAGAAACTATCTGATTTAATTAAATTAGATTTTAACACCGAAATAATACATACGGTGATAGCTAATGTGTTAAAAATATTACTGTTATTTTTAAGAAATAAGAAAAAGTAATAAAAATTAATTGAAGAAACAAATGGCATAAATAAAATAATTTTCAAAGGCAGCCAATAACAATAGACCTAAATAAGTAAATTTATTGGCAATATATACTGTTAAATACCAAACATACATTAAGTAAAGAAAAAGTTATTTTTAATCACCCGTGATGATCTTAAGCACTAATAATTAATTGTCTTTAGGATATTGATAGAAAACACGAGAGGTGTGTGCTGTGCCTGAGACGCAAAACAGAATTGAAAATAATAGTAAAAGAAAAGAAACTGAAAAATATTAATCGAAAAAATACAGTAGCCGTTAAAGTTATAAATAAGCGAAATCATTAACGTAGATATTGATTAGAGATACAAGTTTTTGTGTAGTTGTTGTTGCGGTTTTGTCGTTGTGCCTTTCCAAAGCTCGTTAATGCCTTTTTTTAATGGCCAACGGTTCATTAGGTTGCAGCGCGTGTAGCGAAGAAATAAAAACGAATTGGGCAGAGAAAACCAACTGAAATAAAAAAAAACAGAAAAAGAAATTAAAAGCATACAACAAAATTAAAAAGACATCAACAGTTTTGGGTTGGAGGTAACGTGTGATTTGAAATTTTAAAAGCCATACAACACACAAAAAGAATAACAACTATTTAAATGATTGTGCAACGAGTCAAATGGCAGGCAGGCAATATGTCCAAACAACTGAAATATTAAAGCAGTTTTTATATATTATTATAAGCTATTGTTAAAAAAACGTTAAGTTTTGAAACCGATTACTCCAAGTGATTGAAAAATTATTGTTTATGCCTGTTTAAAATTTAAACTTTAAATAAATAGTACATATTGGCGCTTATTCACAGTTAATACAAAGTATACTTTAAGAGTTTGAAACCATAATGTAATATATACAAGTATACTTAGTTTTCAGTATGAATATGTCCCATTATGTCTGTAGCGATAGCGTAGCGAACATAATGTTGCCGCATGCAACAGCAAATAGTTTAATAATACTCTTTGCAAAAATAACGAAAGAACGTAACGAGGTTTATCTTCGGCTCTATGCTCCTTATAGGAGTTAAAAGGCACAAATATGTACAGGGTGTCTGGTAGCAGATTTATATTTTCAAACTTAAATGAAAAACGTAATAATTGACACGAAGTTTTATTAAGAGCATTGAACGATAGAATGGAAATGCGGATTTTATTTTTTAAACATTATGTCATCCAGATGTCTTCCGTTGAGTTGAAAGACACTAAACTTGGTTCAATTGAGCCGATTTCTCTACGAATTTTTTCCTTTAAAGCCACAAGAGATTGGGGATTGTCATTATAAAACCTCTCTTTGAGGTAGCCCCAATAAAAAAAAAATCCGTTAGATCGGGCGACCTAGGTGGGCATGTCATATCCCCAAAGCTACTGATCAGTTTTTTGGAGGAAACTGTGTGTGCAGTCGCCCCATTCTGTTGAAACCACGTGTGTGAAGAATACGATGGATGAGCTCGCAGGTTTGGCAAAAATAATTCCGTAATCATGCGTCGATAATTTTCACCTTTGACATTCGTCGCCTGGCCACGAGAATTTTCGAGAAAAAAATGGTCCAATTATCTCATGCGTGGATAAGGCACACCAAACAGCGATGGTGTTTGATGTTTCAATCGAGGGTTGCGTGTTCTTGGAGACCAGTGACGACAGTTTTGCTTGTTGACGTGGCCATTTAAGTGAAATGAGTCTGGTCGCTACAAAAATTATGGGATTTACAGTGCGAAAACGCTCCAACATCAATTCACAAAAATGTTTGCGTAAATCAAAATCACTTTCTTTCAGTTCTTGAACGATTTGAATTTTAAAAGGAAGTTCCTTCAGATCCCTTTTTAACATTTCATAAATAATTGCTCTTGGAAGTGCCAGTGAGGCTGCTCTTTTCCGTATTGAAAGTCGCGGATTTTCACGTAAACTGCTTTCAACCAGTTCAATGTTTTCGGGAGTCATTGAAGATCGACTGGGCCCCGGCCCTGGGACATTCATAGCCGAATCAGTTGCGCGGAATCTCTGCACCCACGAACGAACTAAATTTACACTCGGTCCATCACGTATTTGCTGAATACCGAACTTTGAACGAAATTGTCGACGAGCAATTACGTAAGAGTCATTAGTCTTAAAAAATGTCTCCACAGCGAACGCGCGATGCTCAGTCGACCACTGCGACATCGTGACTAACAAATCCGCACAATCGATAATTTCAACGGCGCCACCCTCTTTCCGCACCGTTTATTGCTTTTTGAAATAATAGTATTTAAAAATATAAATTTGCCACCAGACACCCTGTATATATACGATAAGTTATTAACATCAGCTATTTAACGCAAATTTTTAATGAAATGGAATATGAGAAATATTGTATATACAATTATTGATTTACCTTTGCTGATGTTAATAACAATCTCTACCCCAGTAGATAGACTTGGGTGCTGATGAAGTGCGTTGCTGCACAGAAAAATATCGGTATTTCCCCCAGCTTATAGTCTAATTTAATTTTTCTTCTCTTCTTTAGAAACTCACATTAATTAATAAAAAAATATTTCATTCAATAAGAATTGAAATTACTGAACTTAAGCTCGACTAAGAAATTATTTCTGGTTAAAATTCACATAGTTCAACTAAACATTTAAAATTGTTTCAATTAAAAAAAAATTGAATCAGGATTAATTTCTCAAGTTCAGCATTTTAAATTCTTATTGAATGAAATATTTTTATTAATTAATGTGATTTTCTAAAGAAGGGAAGAAAAATGAAACTACCATGTCTATCTACTTTTTTTCTGTTGGATAATCTAAAATTATATACGAAGAACAACCAAAACAATATAAACACATGCTATGTTCGGTAATAGCAAAGAGACTCTTTCTGCCGAATTCGTGAACGAAACTTGTAGATGGTAATACTATCGAACCTATACGAATACTGTCGAGAACGTGTGGACTTTTCACTGTTGCACAGTGTTAACAAGAGGTTAATTTTATTAACAAATACAAATAGAAGGCGATCACAATGCATCCGATAAGGTCTTCCAGTGGATATATACTCGTAGTACAACACTACCCTTTCTAAACTAAACTAACTAATACAGATGCTGAATAATTGACATTTAAGATATTAGGGGCCATCCACATATTACGTAACGCCATTTTTCCGATTTTTGACCTTTTGACCCCCCCCCCCCCCCCCCCCCCTTTATTTAGTTATTACAAACTAATATACAAATATTTTTATGGCATTTTCTTAAGTTTCGTTTAGGATTTATGCATTTATTTATTTTATTTATGGGAAAATGCAAGTAATTGAGAATGGACGAATATTCGGGAATTCGAATCCTTTTGTTCCTTTATTTTTATTTTCTGTTAGACTAACACAGTGCGTAGACAAAAATCAAATAAGCTTGCAAAATATAAATAATAACAATTATGTATTTATGTACATACATGCATATGTATATGCATATATTTATATATATTTAACACTCATGATTCTTGATTTATTATGTATTTCTTTGATAAATTAAATACATAAATAAATGAAAAATCGAAGTGTTTTTGTACGAAATTAGTAAAATTTATGTTACGTAACAATTTTACCGACCCCCCTACCCCCCGTAACAAATCATAACAAAACTCGAACCCCCACCCCCCAAGGGCGTTACGTAATATATGGATGGCCCCTTATGTAAGAACAACGCATTATTGTTTTGAGATCCTTTTTCGTTGTGTTAATTTATTTAAATTAATCTTTTGTACATTATTCTTGTTTAAAAAGAAATCTTAAGTAAACTTAACCTAATCCAGAAATTGTATTAAATATTGGATATTAATTAAGAACTTTTCATCAATAACCAGTTATAAATTAATAATTTTGTTTTGATTTTCTGCTCTTCTGTGTTTATTGTATCTTCATACCTGCCTAAACTTTTTTCTAGAAAATATTTTTAAAGTTCTTTTAAATACTCAAAAATAACATTGTAAAAATGCATTAATCTGCAGCGAAATGGGAGGGGTATACACATGTAACACGGCAGGGAAGCCAGTAAGTTTTTACAAAAAAAAAAAGGTTTTATTAAAAACAAAAAGCAAATGTTATATGAAATAAAATTCAAAACGAAAGTAATAATGGGGTGGAAAAAGTAACATTATTGTTGTTATAATTTTCTTGTTTTTTTTTACAAACACTGCATGAGCTTAAATAGTTAAGCTGACAAAACAAGCGAATACTCAAGCAAAGCTGTAAAATAAAATTCTATAGAATACCACACACACAGTTTAAAGATTTGCAGGCATAACCGCCTATTTACTAAAATTATTTGTTTTAAATAAAAGCAAAAGAGACTTTTTCTTTTTGTTTACAAGAATTTGACATAAAAATTCTAAGCAAAAGTTCTGTTAGAGGAGAAGGGAGAATAAAATACAGTCCAATTAAAATAACTACTCACAACACTGATTTTTTTTTTTTACTAAAAATTTTAAAGGGCCAACGCTATGGGGAATATTGTACTGATTACAAAAACCGATATCTTAGGCCAGTTTGAAACAAAAACCTTCCGCACCGAATAAATTTCTAAAACCTAGCAAATTGTTTTTAATAACAACAAAAAATTCAATAAACCACTAGCGAAAAATTTTAAATGTTATTAAAATGACATACATTTCAATACCTCCCTAGATATTAAAGTAAAAATTGCATTCACGTTATTAAAAATTATTTTAAATACTGCCATCAAAAAAATTCTAATTCCAAACTTCATCGGAACCTTTTTAAACGATTGCGTAAAAGTAAAAACGCAATTATTCTTATTTTTCCAAGGACTATTCAGCCCTATCTGTCGAATTTTGATATTTGCAAAAAATGTCCAAAGTTATAACCCTAATGTACATATGTATGCTTTAATTTCTTATGCAATGAAAAATTATATATCTATATAAAAGTATAAAAATAGATTTTTCAGATGTCTTCATTTCGAGGGGTGCGGTACTCACAGACTTACATCGACGGGTGTTCCAAAGAAGTTTCTTTTTGAGTAGGCCAGCATTTTAACAGTTGTCAAGACTCAAGCTGTAACTACTTGACATATGACAAGTAAAAATCAAAAAAATTAATATTAAATTCAGTAAAGCGCGCACGAAGGGTTCCATTTTGGACACTACATATAAAATACTATACGAACATTAGCCTATATAATCGAGTATCTTGCCTGATGTAGACATTTTCTTTAAGAACTTTTTGTTGTGGGGTTTTTTTTTATTTTAGACCTTAATTTCGTTTCGATTTTTTCAGTTCTTGGCGATTTTTTTTAGTTTTATCCCTTTACTTCCTTCGTTTTGCCACGTTTTAAGCTTTGGCGTTTTTTTTCGGTTGTTTTTTAGTCTTCGCGATTTTTAATTCTTGGGTTTTTTTATTTTGGCGATTTTTTAGTTTTTTGGTATTTTTTTTTTTAGTTCTTTGCCGAACTTTTTAAATTTAGTGATTTCCTTGCATTTCAACGATTTATTTATTTTTGGTGATATTTTTCATTTAAGCACTCTTTTCAATTTGGCAATTTTTTCGTTTTTGGTGATTTTTTCGTTTTGGCGATTTTTTATTTTCAAGAATTGGCCTCTTACGGTTTCCAAGATACAACAAGTTAACAAAATTACATAATCAAAGTTACATTAACTGATAGAATACCCTTTTATTTTGATTTTTGTTTTATTTCAGTATTAATTAGTAAATAGAACAAAAATAAGCAAATTAACTAACGACAATGGCAAGACTGTTGTAAATCTAGAGATGGTAAAATTGAGCTTTTATTACAAAAAAACTTTCACCAAATTGTATTACGATGAATCAAAACAATTCACATATTCCATTTGCAATAAAAGCTGAGTATATAAAGCAGAAATCTACATCAACTGAAACCACACATAGTGGACCAAACACAAAAGGATGCTGATGATGAAGGTGTAGTGACCTTAGAAAACACCCGTTTGTTCCGTTATACTCGTGTTTGCCAAAATATTTACAATTAACTTTGGTGTTATTTGTTGATTAATAATTATCACATGTAATTTGACTTACACAGCGATACGAACTTTAGCCTAATCAAATCATAAATATAGAAACACATGAAGTTCGAACAATAATAATAAAAGCTAACTAAAATTTACTAAGCTTTTATAAAGGGTTTATAAAAAAGGTTCTTATACAACATTTTTCTTATTAAGCCTTTATAAAGCCTTAATGATTTTTATGAATAAGGCCTTTAAAATTTACCACAAAAATGGTAAAAAAAATTCGTTTCCACAGTTTACAAAACTAAAGTGTTTTTGGGTGGTCTCAGCCAGATGTTGTGAAATTGGTGCGAAAATGTGAGTCCTGGGAACAAGTTGGTGATATCTCTCAACAATATAAAAGAATTTTGCTCTTATATCCCACACTGTTGAGGAAATCCCAGGTTTGTCCAACAAGGTCAGCGCATCTTATTTTGCATAAAGACTTAAATGCAAAATGTTTATTTTCCGCATCTGTAGTTTCTTTTGCAACTTACCAGGATCTTTTTCTTCTTCTTCTTCTAATGAGATCGGTGGTGAACAGCGTTACCGTTGGTGCTACTAAAGTAGCAATTTGCCACTTTTTCGACTGCTTGTATACTATTGCACCCAAATTTGATACTTTTTCTAATTTTTGCCACTTTTTGATACTTTTTACTGAATGAAGATATACTTTTTTGTAATTTCGGTTTTATTAATATAAAAGTTGTGCTGTTTTAATATATCAATATGTAAGCAAGCTTATACGAAATCTTTTTTTTTCATGCGTGGTCAGCTTATGCATATCTTTCGAATAATTAATACGCCCACGCATGCTTATATTCCTATACCTCTGTCTGTAGGGATATGTAAATATAAATATGTACACACATATTTATGTATGTATGTGCAATGTACATACAAATATATATTAAAAAAATTTCCTATTAAAATTTTTATATACATATGTACACACTTCAGAAAATTGTTTTAGTCAAGAATTAATAGAAGCGATAAAAGACTGATTGTATTAAAGTATTTATTTAGATCCGGTATTTGTTAAATCAATTGAGGACACTAACTAATCGCTCGATTAATTAATCAAGGTTCTAGCTTAATCGGTTATTTTCGGTATTAACAAGTTAACCGATTAAAAAATTTATGAAAAAATCAAGTAATTTGAACAAATAAAAGTGCATAAATTATTTATTAATTTGAGTTTATTAGTAAAACAAAAAAAAAACACCTAAGAATTCTTAAACTAAATCAACAAAAAAAGAAAAACATTAATATATTAGTACTTCAATAGTTTAAAGAGATCTTCTAACACAATCTCTCGGAAAAATAATTTGATTTAAGTGTTTAGAAATTAAGTGAATTAGTTTTGATATAACTTGACTTGTAAAAATCCTTTAACTAATCGTAGATGTTGAGGAAATTGAAAATAATCTATAATACAGATCATTTAGTTTCTTAGTTTTTTTCCTGGATTTCTCTAAGCATATAAAATTTTTCATTATGGCATTATAGTCCTGTTTTATGTATTTTTTTTTTTTATTAATTAATATTGTTAAAACATTTCTTATATTATTATCGATAGTTCCTTCTGTTGGCGGGTCATAATGTGACCCATACTGGCAGAGGTCAACGACGAAGATTCTGCAAAACAGTTTATTTCTGAATTTCTTAGTTTACGTTTTTGTACTTTAAAACACTGTTGCTTGAAGAAAATATTTCAGAGTGCAGGTATAAAATAATTTAATTCGTGTTTCATTAAATCTAATCCTTAAAACTTAACAATTCCCTATAGTTTAACTAGAGTAGCAGAGTCTTTAATAAACTATTTATAGCCACATCCAAAGATTTTGAAGTTTTACTTGGGTGAGAATCACTGAACATCTTTGTTTGTATGAAAAATTTGTATTTGAGACGAAACAAGTACTTAATACTACAAAATATTTAAAAACTTATTTGAATTATTTTTACATTTTGTGGCTTTATTGTATCACAAAAATAGTATATTTTAGTCTTTAAACATGCAAAACCTAATTTTTATTCTTGCTGTTTTTAAAAATGAGCAGATTTGTTTTAATTTTTCTTATTTATAAGGCAGCCACTTTTTTTCTTAAAATTCCCTTTTTTGTGCCACTTTTTTTTAAATCCCCTTTTTGTGCCACTTTTTGAAATTTTACAACGGTAACGCTGGTGGTGAAACCTTATACAAGTTTTTTATTGCACCCTGATGAACCTTCATCGATCTTACATTTATCCTTTGGACTAGAAGTTGGCAAAATACTTTTACTACTAGATACGGGCCAGTTCTGCAAATCAGGACATGCCAAATCACGGTGATTTAAAAAATTAATAAAATTATTGCATTTGTTAATTGCACGATTTATAGCGTTGGAAGGTGGAATAAAATATTATTTTATAAATGACAAAAACTTAAAATACACAATGTGTAATTTTTTAAGTCATGGAAATATAACCATATACGGACACCACTACGTGATAAAAGACAAAAAAAAAAACACCCGTGTCTCCCAGTTTTGCACCAAGTCATGTACTTTTTTTGTGGGGCCTCAAAGATTTGGGGCCGCATTGTCATTTTTGCATTTTCTCAGGCTCATATCTTGCAAACCGTTTGGAATTTTGATTTACTCTCTGAGGCAAATTTGTAGCTCTTGTCATAAAACATAAAAATTGTGAACATATAAAATCAAAAAAATTTCATCTTCAAGATCAAAATCGCAAAAAAGTTAAAAAATATTCGATTTTTTTACCTTTTTTCCCCTGTTCAGGTCCATAATTAGCAAACTCTTCAAAATTCAAGGGAAAAATCAACTAAAAAAAATTACCCAAGATAAGCAACTTTCTAGAACATATGAACTTCCTAGCAATGATTGTTAACATCGTTTAGGTAGCGCTTAGGTAGCCGCAAAAGTGAAAAACTTCCAAACAAATGAAATTAAAAAATTTTCAGGAAATTTTTCACTTTTGCTCTCTATAACAAGAGCTACATACATCTTTGCGTGAAAAGGTAAATCAAAATTCCGAACGGTTTGCAAGATATGAGCCTGAGAAAATGCAAAAATGACACCGAGGCCCCAAATCTTTGGGGGCCCATAAAAAAGTGCATGATTTGGAGCAAAACTGAGAGACACGGGTCTTTTTTTTTGGTCTTTTATCACGTAGTGGTGTCCGTATACGAGTATGATAATATTTTTTCGTGTTGCACTGTGATACAATAAAAACCCAGTCCAACAAAGTGAGTCATTTGCAGTTTTTGGAATAATTTTGTTATAAAATATAAAGGGGAATTTAATAAATAAAGTGATTGAGTTAGAAAAAAAACATCTCAAAGTTACAACATAAAACAGTTTCTTTATTTTTGTCAAAAATTAGCTAAAAGCACATAATTGATTTTATCAGCGCAACGACGACGATATGCAAATAAGATAAGAAAATAATATTACATATACATATTACATTCATCATTCCACTCTCTCTCTCTCTCCCACAAATTCAAAAATTAAGTACAATAACTAAAGTTACATAATAAATAAAAACGGGCATAAGCTGTTCTGCATGCAAAACACAAATATAATCATACATAACCATCGCAATCTCCCTCTAACATACACCAACACAAAATTCTAAAACACAAGGAAATCCTTGTTGCTTGCTTGACATTATAGCGGAAACAACAAAGCAACATGTCGCCACTCGCTCTTGGACTCACACACACACACACACACAGGCGATCATATAAACACAACTAACTACGCCAAGAAAATAAACTTATGGGATGTATTTTTTCCCTTGCTTTTCTAACTTTAAATCAAATACAAGATATGTATGTACGTTTATTTTAATTTTTTATGAACCGAACCAAACTAAATAGAAGCAAAAAAAAAAAAAAAATAAAAAGCAACAGAGTGTACAGTTTAACCCTAAGGGACCCAGTGTAATAAGGAGTACAAAATGCTAAGACTTTAGTGAAGCATGAATTATGACTTTTATTTGCGTTGTAGTTTGCGCTGCTTCCTGCGTAGTGAGTGCTTCCTTGCAAGTATGTGCGGGTATTAAAAAGGCTTTAACAACAACTACACAAACATACATACTCGCACATTCATTCAGATGTTCATGCCTACACACTAAAAACATTTTGTTGGCTGACTGACTTTAACAACATAAAGCCTTTTAGAGACAATAAACGCATTTTCCCTCTGATGATTTATGCGATTAAAATACAAAGTATGTACATAAAATCCAACAACGACACAAACTACAAAATTATTATATGCAGCAGCCTTTTTGTTATGCTTATCAATGAAATTGGCGATAGCAGACACATTAAAAGAATATGAAATTAAAAAAAAAAGAAAAAGTAATAAAATTTTAAGCAGAAAATATCTTTGAAACAATTTAATGTTTATAATATGAATACTGTGAAAATAAAGTGTTCGTTCACATTAGTTGAGAGCTTTTTTTAAGGATTTTTAAGGATTGTGTACAACACCGTAAGCTTTTGTTTTCTTTTTCTTTTTAATAAGAAGCACTGAGAACTATTGATAAATTGAAGTTGAATTAACTCAATTTGGAAAATGCGCATTTTCTTTAGAGAAAGCATATTATTATTAAACAGGTCGATACACTTGGAAAGATGTTGCTTATAAGGGGAGAGCTGCAAAGGCTAAGAAATCAGACCTGAATCGAACTCATTCAGTTGGTCGTTTTTGACACAAACCTGTGCCCAAACCCATTTAAATTACAAGGTTTTGATTATAGCTTTGTGTTTCAAATAACCGACTGAACAAGTTCTACCCAAGTCTGTGGTAAATTTTTCAGTAAAGATACCATCCATTAAAAAAAAAATAAAAATAAAGCAGGTTTCTATTATTATATAGTAAAAGTGAAAAAGCTGCTGATATCACTACTGATATATGTTAGGTCGGTTCTATTGGTGATGATACTCGTATTGGAAAAATTTTGTGACATCATCAATTTACTCCCCTCTCAGATTTTCAATCACTGAAAATTAACACAAGGATTTCCACAAATCGCTTGGACCTTGTTTCGTAGCAGCTGGAGACTACAATGCAAAACATACATTCTGGAGTTTGCGTCTTATTACACCTAAAGGTAGAGCGTTGTTGAACACAATTTCAAAAATGAGATTAGACGTCATTTTGAGTGGGGAGCCCACTAACTGGCCTACAGACATACAAAAAATTACGAATGTTATAGATTTTGGCGTCATGAAAAATATTTCTAGGGATGTAATTAATGTTGAAGCTTGTCTAGATCTCTTTTCCGATCACTCTCCCACTATTGTTACAATTTGTAACCCACTAAGAAGTGATTTAGCTCACTCATATGTGAAGATAATCAATTGTGTTAATTGGCTGAGAGTCAAAAAATATCTCAGTAGTCATTGCATGGAAAGCAGTAAAGCTAAGACCATGCAATGATGTTGTATCTAACATTTCCAGCTTTAACGAAACTCTTACAAGCAGACTAGGTTTAATATAATTTATTCTATTAAAAAGAAGAGCCAGAAGGGAATGGCAACAGCACAGATTACCCCAAAATAAAATCAGACTTGAAGAGTGCATTAAGCGACTCCAAGATTTGTTGCCATCTGAGAAAAACTATCTGGAAGGTTTCGATGTCATACTATTTAGAAAGCTTAAAAGTCCCATTGAGTTTAAACCATCACTGCACACTTTGACCGGTGGTTGGGCAAGAAGCGATACTGAAAAAGGTAACATATTTGCTGAGTATTTAAAATCCGTATTTACCCCCAAACACACAGAAAAAAGTATTCACCAATTAATGTTTTCAATTAATAATTTAATTGATTCAATTAAATTTTTAATTGTTTTAATTAATTTGAGTGGAAAAACTTAATTGATATTATCAAATTGTTTATAGGTGAAAATTTAATTAATTTTTTAATTAATATTACAAATATTTTAATTAATATTACAAACTCATTCATATTACTTTTTTGTGTGCACATGTACTGGTGTTGTTGATTTGCCTAGTGTAGGTGCTCTACCCTTTTCGACCCTTACCGTTTAAGATGCGTGATGTACAGAAACTAATTGCGGAATTCAACCCGAAGAAAGCTCCGGGTATTGATGGAATTAGCAACAAAATGTTCTTCAGCAGTTGCCTGGTATTGCAATAAGAATCCTTCTTTTAATTTTGAATGCCATTTTACAACTGCAGTATTATCCACACAGCTGAAAGATTGCCAAATTCAAAATGCTTACTAAAGGCGGGCAAAGATCTTACCAAAGCTGAGTCATATGGGCCAATAACCTGGCTGTCAACAATGTCAAAACTCTTGGAAAAGCTGCTTCAAAATCTAACAAATAATGGGTGCATACCGCACCATCAATTTGTTTTTAGAAGTCATCATAGCACCATTGAACAAAGGCATAAATTGGTTAAATTTTTAAAAAGAACATTTGAAGAAAAGAAGTATTATTCTGCCCTGTTTATTGATCTTTCTCAGGCATTTGTTAAAGCGTGGCATGAAGGCCTAATATTAAGATAGAAGACATATCTACCAATAAACATTCTAAATCTTTTGGAAAGTTACATTCTTGCTCGGAAGTTCACTGTTATGGAAGGAGATTTCATGAGTGTGCCCGAATCAATCTCATCCGGTGTGCGACAGGAGAGCATACTGGGGCCAGTTTTGTATTTGATTTATACTTGTGATATGCCTGTGGGCAGCAATATCCACACTTCTACATTTGCTAATGATACATCCTGCCTTAGTATGCACGAAAACCCCTATGAGGCATACCGATATATTCAGGAACATATCACTCTGCTGGAATTATTGTTGAACTTATGGAGAATAAAAGTAAACGAACAGATACTTGTTCCCCCATTAGAATCAATAATTAAATTGTTCCTCAACATTTACAAGTGAAATACCTTGATATACACCTTGATCGACGTGGCTTACATGCTAACACCGCATTGACTCTAAGCTAACATAAATGAAACTCAAATTAGCACAGGTACCTTGGCTGATTAGTAGACATTCAACCCTCAGTCTAGATTGTAAACTTTTGATTTACAAGTCGCTTTTGAAACCTATAATGGTGCTTTGGAATCCATCTATCTATGGGGCACTGCTTCAGCTTCGCATGTAGAGAAAATCCAACGAAGGCAAAACAAATTTTTAATGTTAATAAAATCGGCTCCATGGTACATAAAAAAACTCAAATTTATATCGTGATTTAAATATTGCACCAGTTACTGCATAAATTGCAAAATATGCAGGCAAATATTTGACAAAACTCGAGTCCAATCCTAATCCCCTTGCTCGTAACATCTTAAGCTTTACTGGACACATCCGCTTAAAAAAGAAGGACACTAGGGCTCTAATACTCAACACTCCAGATGAAACTTCTTGAAAATATTTATATGCGACACTGGTTGGGGTTAATAATTATATCTAGACTTAAGATTTGAATATTTATTGTTGGTTTATTTTGAAAGATACAATAAATAAATATAAGTATTAGAAAAAAAATCTAGACCAGTGGTGGCACACACAGAGAAAAAATTATATACACACAAAAAAGTAATATGAATGAGTTTGTAATATTAATTAAAATATTTGTAATATTAATTAAAAAATTAATTAACTTTTCACCTCTAAACAATTTGATAATATCAATTAAGTTTTTCCACTCAAATTAATTAATACAATTAAAAATTTAATTGAATCAATTAAATTATTAATTGAAAACATTAATTGGTGAATACTTTTTTCTGTGTAATACGTGCTCAAACATCGCATTCGTCGTCAAAAAAGTATCAACAGCAGTTGTGTTAAAATTGTACATACCGTTGACAATTTGTCAACGAAGTGTTGACAACGAATGGGTATAAGTTGACAACCAGTGTTATCAATAAGCAAAAGTTCGTACACGTTCATGCACAAGTTTACAATGCAGCGTTAGTAGAAAAAGTGATAACGCAGGGTTTTATATGGACCACATGTGTTTTTGATTTTGCAGCGCCTTGTTTCCCTCAGTGTATGTGTATTAATTTGTGCAAGAAGCACACTGGTGCCACAACAAATCAATTAATTAAATTCGTATTCATTTTGACTTGTGCTAAAATAAGTTGAAAAAATTTTTGTCCAAAAACCTTATTTAATTATTCGCGCTTTCTAGTTCAGTATGTCATCCTGACTAACCATAATGTTTTTATTAATTAATGTGATTTTCTTTAAAAAGATAATTTGTAGTTACCGTTGCGTTTTTTTTTTGTTCATTTCAAATGACCTTCCTAGTAAAATTATATTGGCTAAAGACTGATTGCACCTTATTTACCCTCCAAATAATCATTGAATATATAATTTAATAATAAAACGCATTTGTACAAATTTGTTTACTTATGAAGATAAGGGTAGCCAGGCACCCCAATTGGCAGTTTATGTAAATATACGAAAAAAGAATTGTAAAATCTGATAAATATCATAAATAATAATTATGAAAACGTGGAAAGGTTTATTTACAAAAAGACCTTTTTGTTTTATTCTTCAATGGCGTTGTGAATAACGCAAATAATATAAAACAATATAAAAGGTGCTCATATTGTCTTTCCTTAGTGACCCATATTGTACGAGTACATACATACCTTTATAATATTTAGATTTTCTTATTTTGGGTGGATGTTTTCATGGCGATTTATCTACTGCGTTTTAAGTTAAATATACATTTAACAAATTACAAAACGCAAAGCATAAAATTAAAAGGGATACTTATGCTTACTTATTACGTTTCAATTTTTTTTAACTTTTTATTTCGAGGTCAATAAATAATTTTTTTTTTAAATAAATACGTAAACAATAAGCAAATCCCATTAATTTTTTTGGTAACCGGAATGTAAAGCTTGTTTTGTTTATTATAATGCTTTGCGTAAGCTTTTCGGGAGAAGAGTTTAAATAAATTGTATATGCCAGCAAAATTAATTTCTGTTTAATAACTTCAATGAATTTAAAAGGGCCCTGTTATGAACCACTTTCGATCTTCGACTGTTACGTTTGCTATTCGTGTTATCACAAGCATTTGATGAAGAATGTCGCTATTGTGAATTTCACTCATTGTGATTAATACAAATAAAGAGCATCAGCTCAAACTGAAGGTAAAATACAAAATTACAAAAAATACACATATGTGACCTGCTCCACGAAAAGGGACCTCTGCGCCGCAAAATTTTTTTTTTTACTTTTTGAGTGATTCTTATAGGAAAAAAAACGCTCTTTCAAATGCCGCAAACCGCAAGTTTCTATGTCTTTTATTTTTTTTTACAAATCACCTGTAAAGATGAACATAATTAATGAAAAAATTTAAAAATGTGATATAAACAGATAATATATATAATATTAGAAATTTAAAAAAAATGCAATATCTTGAAGAGATAATTGCAGCACTTCTGAAACTTCTGGCGATGAAAATGCATTCGACTCATAACTGACTATAGGTAAACATTCTTCCAAACATTCGCTGAAGTATTGTTCTTCAACGCTCTTAAATTCGTCTTCCAGACACATTTTCTTACGTTAATTAAGATTTATTTTAACCTGAAATTAATTAAATAATAGATAAATTAAATAATAATAAAGAATAGATTCAATTCTATCGGCTTAAATCCAAAACATTGATAATTTGATAAGGAATAAAACAGCTCTAGTAATTTTGAAAACAAAATTAGCACAAACAGGTTTTTAACTGTTAGAAATAATTTTCATAGAGGCAACACTGCATAGTGAACATCGTACAAAGTACCAGAGAGTCGAAATACATCGCCAGATGGTCAGGTTGAAGGAAGAGTTGCATAACCATGCGCAAAACACGGAAAAACGCAGCGCTTTTTTTAAACGCGTTTTTCTCAATAATTTCTTTTCGGCGCAGAGGTCCCTTTTCGTGGAGCAGGTCACATATGTATATTACCGAATTTGCACTATGAAATGTTTCATGAAATTTGTCGCACGTAATTTTTTTACATGTATTTGCTAAATGCAGCGCTATGGAAGAGACTGATATAGAAAAAATTACGTAGCATGAATGTTTGTTTCTCCAGGGCCACTAATGAAAAAAATACGAGTTATAAGAAAACTATGTTCAAATAAATACTCATAACTTTTTCAATATTAGTGCAAATAGATTAATTTTTTTTTGTATTTTTCCTTTTTTGTCTACTATCCAATAAAATGCGGTGCGATTTTCGGGATTTACTATTTTAAATAAATTTTTTTCACTTGTTTGTACTCATGGATTTTCCTGAATTCTTTTTACTAAAACTTTGATTTTTTCCATAAGTTTTAAGACCCCTTTGGTTGTGGGATTCAAATAACTACAATTTTTTTCTGATTTTTTGCAATTTGTTAAAAAAAAATTTTCGATGTACATAAGCCACTGTGCAAAATTGTTTAGTTTATCAAACAAACAATAATAATTATTTTTTTTATTTTATTTAAGTATTTTTTTAAAAAATTTTAAAAACATTTTAATTTTTTGATGAAGAAAACTTTTTAGCAATTATTGTACCAGCACTAGAAGGAACTTTTGAATGAAATGTTTGCGTTCCCTGAATTGATTTAGCCGTTTCATATCGTAAATCCAAAGTTTCTTTTGCATCAAAATAATGCTGTTCTGGAGAAAATTTTACTTCAATGTTTAATAAATTACTGAACTCGGATGCGCATTCATAGTTATTAATTTATCAATCTCTGAAGTCTTACTCTTCCGGCCTGGAGACACTTGTAAAAAACTGTTCGGAATTCGTTGATATATTTTGCCTACATCTTGCCAGTCTTTTAACACATGATTTTATACAAAAAAAAAACAATCTGCTTTTTTGAAACAAATCAAAGAATCCTAAAAAAGAAGATGAAGTTGTGGTGATTTGTGATTTTGCTGAAAATTACGCTTTTGTTATACAAAACGCAGCAGCCGGTTTTCATTGCAATAATAATCAGGCAACCATGTTCACGATAGTTATTTATTTCAAGCATAATGAAGAGCTCACTCATCGAAGTCTGGTCATAATTTCTGATGGCAATAACGATGCAATGGCTGTGTATGTGTATCTAAGGATTATCACTGATTTTGTGTAAACAATTATTATCAAATAAGTCTAAAATATTTTACTTCTCTGATGGCTTTTTTAAACCGGTTAATTTCAGTCGATTAACCGATTAACCGACGTAACAAATTTTTTCATATTTTAGAATATTACAATAATATAATAATGATTTGTTTCATCTCATTTAAAAAAGGTGAGTATTTAAAAATTATTTTTTATACAAACAAAGAACTATGTTCAGTGATCTTAAGTAAAACTTCAAAATCTTTGGACATGGATATAAAACAGTTTAGTAAAGACTAGTGGGAATTATTAAGTTTTTGTTTAATAATTTAATAAAAGCCAATATTACTGTTGCCAACGATTTAACTAAAGATTAGATTTAAAAAAGAATTTTGCAAAGTGGTTTATATCGAAATTTTTTTTAACTTCAAAAAATCATAAAAAATATTAGTTATTTGCATCCCACAACCAAATGGGTCTTAAAATTGGTGAAAAAATCAAAGTTTTATATAAAAAGAATTCTAAAAAATCAAAGAGTACAAACAGTGAAAAGAATTAATTAAAAAAAATCGCATCCAAGCCCACTGTGAAAATTTTTTGTTTGTTTTTTATTGGATAGTAGACAAAAAAAAAGAAAAAATACAAAAAAATTATACTATTTGAACTAATATTGAAAAAGTTATGAGTATTTATTTGAACATACGAGTAGTTGTCTTATAACACAGTACAAAATAAAGTAAGTCAAAAAATATTTTTCCCCAAACTGTCCGATTTGAGTTGGCTTGCCCTATATATAAAATTGTTTAGAATATTTCGATATTCTACTTGCGAATTTACGATTTTATGACTACTATTACTCTCAAAACTTTCCGTAATTTTGTTACACTGCAAGATAGATTGCAGATTATACCGATTGAGAGGTTCGTTCGACAATGTATGTATGTATATCGCAACTAGCCATAAAGTATGAAAATTTATTTTTGGCAATCTTCTTCGATTTCGGCTGTAGTCTCAATTGCTGATAGACAGAATTTTAATTTGATACTACGACGTCTATTCGATGGATCATGTTGCTATTGTGAATTTTTCTCATTGTTATTTTTCAAAATAGTGCATCAGCTGAGACTTAAAGTACAATAAAAAAAAATATAAAATCAAATAAAAATATCTTTGGAAATGGAGTGAAAAATATGACTATGACAGAGTTAGATTAATATGAAAGTTTACTAAAAATGGTCTGGTGGGATGCAGAGACCTGCATTTATGCCTCTAAATTTGAAATCGTGCATTAGTTTTTAAATGACTGTTTATGTGTGTTCCACAAGATTTCGTGCAAGTTTGGACTAATGAGTGTAAAAAGAAAATTATTCTCTGAATGTGCCAAAGTTATTCAAAAGTGCTGGAACTCAAAAAATATATAATTGCACATATTAAAATTATAATGATGCTTAATTTTTAATTTAAATTTTATTGTAGTGATTTGAGACGCTTAAAACGCATAGCATCACAAATTTTTTTTTATAATGGGCAACAGCTGCAAAAAATGAATGAAAATAAAATAAATAAATGATTTTGTGTCGATAAATTGTTCACTGTTCTGTAAAATCATTTTTTTTTTGTATTGAAAAAAGTTACCAATATGCACAAATGTATTTAATACTTCAATTTTTTTTTAAATAAACCCTCTATTTTGCGTTTAAGTAAAATTTTAAATAAAAACGTATTCCCTTTATTTGCAAGTTTTCTGATTAATTTTTCAGTTTCATATGCAATCAAAAAACAGCTGATTACTTAATTCTTGTCAAAATTTTTCCCAAGGAAAAAGCTCATGCAACTTTTTACAGGAAGTGTAAAAATTACTGAGGAGAAATTCGGAAATATTGTTATCTTGAACGCTTTTTGGTAAGTTTGTATAAATTTGTTGTTAAGAAAAACATGAGCACAGAGAATTAAAAAAGCAATAAATATTCACACTACACAACATATTATTCACTGTGTTGTAGTTGTTAATTTAGTTTTCAAACTATTTGTAATATATTGTAAAATAAAGATAAAATAAAGGCTTATTAAAATAAATAAAGGCTTATTATACATGTATGCGAAGAAAGATCATTACAACAACCCAATGTCAATTTCCTTGCCTTGGAGACGATCAAATAAGCTCATCAATCACATAGTTATGTCTATGCAGTCGGGTTGTGTCGGCTAAACGTATGAGTTGTCGGCAATAGTTATTGAAAATCAAAAAGTTTTTATCTGACGGCTGATTATTTGATTGTGTTCAACTCTGACTAAGAAAAAATCATCAGTTTCTTTGTGATTCTTGTAAATGATAAAGAAGTGCCCGGACGTACAAAAGCTTATATTGCATTTTACTGAATATTGTACAAACTTACGAATTGAAAATACAAATGGTGATTGACGTCTTTATTTGTGCGACAAGCATACTACACTCATACATATGCACTGATTGACGGGTTTATTTGATCGTCTTCAGGCGATTTTGCATTGAAAAGGCAAAGCATAGAAAAGTTATCACGTTTATCTATTGATGAATTCGTGATCCTAATTACAAACTATACAAAGTTTTTTGTTTATTAGTTTTTTATAAAAGGATTCTTGATGTCGTGAGCGAAAAGTTTTTGAATTTTGTTTCTCTCTCTCTCTCTCTATCACTTATTTTGAAGAGCCTCTGTAAATTATACCAAACTTTTGAGTTCTTATTACCTTAGACCACAATAAAATTAATGACAATAGTTTGAAATTATTGTCTGAGTGTCTTAAAAAAAAGAACCAATCGTTAAACTCTAGTATATTTAATAATTTTAAACACTAAAGTAATGCATCGGAAAAGAATTCTGTTTGATCAAAAATTCGTTGTTCGTTGCTTATAATACCAATATGACCTTTGATACTCAATGTTCAATAGCCAGCAAAGATCCAGTGCAACTCATAATAAATTCATTAAAGTGTGACTTTGACTCGCACACGAAGGGTTCCTTACGGACACTACATATGTTATATTATACAATATATATACAGGGTGTCCGCCGGGAAGGTATACTTTGTTTTGCTGCCATTTTGGTAAACATTAGTCTTGACAGTTCATATTTGGCAGTCGTGAACTAGACACGTGGCAAATTTATTATGAAAAAATATTCGATAAACCAACGTGTTTTAATCGTTAAAACATTTTATCAAAATCAATCATCGATTACTGTGACGATGAGATGAGATTTACGGGAAATTTTTGGGAGCAACAACGTGCCATCAAAACGCACAATTTATTGTGTAGTGAATGATTTCGAAGAAATGGGGTCTGTAGGTGATACGACCTAGCAGGAACCACAACGTACTGCAAGATGGGCTGAAAAAATTACTGCTGCGCAAAAAAGTGTTCAAAATAATCCATCAACCTCAATTCGACGCCGTGCTCAGGAGCTTGGTCTTCAAAGAACAACTTTGGCCACAATTTTGCACAAGGATTTGCATTTGTTTCCATATAAGATTCAGTTGACACAAGAGCTTCTTCCACAAGACCATTGACGCCATTTAAAAACAAAGTAGTGTACCTTCCCGGCGGACACCCTGTACAATATATAGGCCAAAGCCTATATAACCGAATATCTTACCTGATACCTTCCCGGCGGACACCCTGTACAATATATAGGCCAAAGCCTATATAACCGAATATCTTACCTGATACAGATATTTTCTTCAGCTTTTTTCATTTCGCCGATTTTTTTCGTTTCAACGATTTTTTTAGTTTTGGTGCTTTTATTATTTTGGCGCTTTTTTTTTGGTTTTGGCGTATTTTTTCGGTTTTGGGCGTTTTTTAGTTTTTTGGCGACCATTTTATGTTTGGTGTTTTTTCATCTTATTGATTTATAGTATTTTTGGTGATATATTTCATTTAAGCGTTTTTTCATTTGGAAGATTTTTCGTTAACATAGTCAAAATTACATTAATTGACAGAATACCCTTTAATTTGGATTTTTAAATCGATTTAGTCTGCATACAAATACACTAACTTTCAAAATTTCACTATTACATTAGGATTTCAACATGTTTAGTTGACCGCCTTAGTGCACCCTTTCAGTTTTTACTTTCATATATTTATTAATGTAGCGGTGAAAGTTTTACATATTCTGTTCCGTAGCTCTTACTCTTCTCGAAAAAACCAGCCTGTGACAGACAGACAGGCGACATCGTAGCGAAAATAATAGGGTTTCTTATCACCAAACTCGTGCGTATTCGAATTTTTTAACTTTCATTATTTTGAGCTTTCTTCTATTTGAACTTTTACTCTCGAGAGCTGACTGTGAATTGAGAAAGCGCTAATTTTGTAATCTCTAATACAAGTGTGGTTATATTTCTTTCTTCTGAAAACATTAGAAAGGATAGTTGATCATTACATCATCAAAACCATGAATGGTAAACTACTTTCCTCGCATCAGCATGCATACCAAAAGGGAAAAACAACCGCATCGGCTCTACACGAGCTGGTTGACACGATAGAGTAATCACTCTCTGTGGGTGAATATACCTTTGTGGCCTTCATAGATATTGAGGGGGCTTTTAATAACATTTCTCCAGATGCGATAATTGACGCATTGTCGAATTTGGGGGTTAATGCAGGCTTATGTAAGTGGATTCAGAATCTACTAACTCAACGCAGGATAACTTCGGCTCTAGGAGCTTCTAGGCAAACCGGCGTTGCAAATAGAGGTACACCACAGTGAGTTCTTTCGCCACTGTTGTGGAATCTAGCTCTAAATCCCGTGCTGCTATCTCTAGAATCGCGGGTGTGCAAAATCGTGGCTTATGCTGATGATGTGCCAATAGCTGTAAGAGGAAAATTCCTCACTTCTCTAAGGGATATCCTACACCCAGAGAAAAAACAGCTTAAAATCAGTAAAAACCATATTGAATTAATAAGAAACATTAAGGAAAGTCTAGTCATGTTGAAATTTCTTATTTCAATATAGAAAAATATTAATTTACAGTATTTATTTATTACTTTTATTAATTTTTAAGTATTTTAATAGTAGTTTCTATTATATTGAAAATGATTGAATTAATGAAACGCGTTCTTAATTTTAAGTTGCAGCTTTTCCCTGAGTGTACAGAATGGTCTTTCACACTTAACAAGCTGGGCGGAGAAACGAGGGCTCCTTGTTAATGCTAATAAAACAGAACTAGTCCTCTTCTCCAGGAAGTATAAGATACATGTTTTCCAACCTATCAGTCTTAATAATACGGAGATAAAAGTGTTCAACACTGCAAAATATCTCGGTGTTATTCTTGATTCCAAGCTGAGTTTCAAATCTAATATTCTACAGAGAGTGAAAAAAGCAACAATTTCACTCTATCTATGCAAAAAATCCATTTGGGATCTTACCCCAAAAATCGTTCATTGGATCTATACTGCAATAGTACGTCCAATTCTCATGCATGGGATCATTGTGTGGTGGCCGTCCCTGGAGAAAAAAACCTTATATACATATCTTACACAAGGTGTAAAGACTTGCATCCTTATATATAACCAGTGCTCTTCGCACTACTCCAACGGATGCACTGGGGATGCTCCCTCACCAACTACCATTGGACCTAGTAGGGAAGGAGATGGCAACGACCTCGGCAATCCGTCTTTTTTGTACCTCTCTGTGGAACGGAAATGAAACCGGCCACTGTAGAATACTCGATGATGAAGCTAGAGGATGGAGGATTGACCAAACCTCCCCTGCTCTACTACACGAACGTCTTTATAAAACCTGGATACCATCCACAGTATTGTGGATGAATGGAACTCCAGGTTGAAGAAAAAGTGTTGATTTTTATACGGACGGCTCCAAAAAACGCAAGAAGGTATGGGCTATGGAGTCTTTTCAGGGGCTTTAGGTCTTCGTATTACAAAGCGACTTCCGGATCACGGCATTATCTTTCAGGCAGAGATCCTTGCTATAAGAGAAGTTGCGGATTGATTGCAAGTGAATGTCACTTCAACGACCTTGATAAACATATACACCGATAGCTGAGCAGCTTTTACGGCCCTCGAATTCCCACTTCTAAGAACAATAACAGCCCTCGACTGCAGATCATCGCTAAATGAAATGATAAAGCATTTCGATATTAGGATCATCTGGATCCCGGTGCATAGATGCTTTCAGGGGAACTCTAGGGCTGATGAGCTTGCTAGAATTGGGACAACCCTACAAGTTCCACCGGATTTGGAATATGTGGGTTTACCCCTACTCTCTTGCAAAATCAGACTTAGGCGCGGGATAGACGATGAAACAAATAGGAGGTGGGTCACAAGAAATACTTGCGTGATTACAACAGACTCATCTAAATAGGAAAAATACGGCTCCTTTAATTTTGAAGAATATGAAACAAATCTCGATTCTAGTGTCTGTGCTAACCGGACACTGTCTCATAGGTAGGTATGCGCAAAGGTTAAAGGTTGAATACAATGATGGTTGCCGCAGCTATCACAATATCGATAAAGAGGAAAGTGTAGAACATTTTCTTTGTCACTGTCCTGGACTTGCAAGAAAAAGAATGGCCACAATGGGCGCTCTTGAGTTCAGGGAACTTTCCGACGTTGCTAGTGTTGAACTGCAACGTATTAGTAGCTTTATATTAAGCTCTGGTTGGTTCGACGGTGGGGACTCCGCATAAGCAGTGTCTCCGTGGTATCACAATTGACCAAAACGGTCTAAGTAAGTCCGGGTTTCTGACTGCCACCCATACCTAACCTAACCTAACCTAACCTAATGGTTATATTTTCATATCACATAACGACCAAATATTTATTCTATTGGCAATGGCTTTATTCTAATTCTTCAAACTTTTATTTAAAATGGTTTATTCACAGTTTGTGTATTGAATTTAAATTTAGTTTCAAAATGGGGATAAATTGTAACTTTTTCAATTACATGTTTTACCATGAAAGTTTCTTGGTAATTTCCAAGTGCTTATGTAAAATATCTACGTCTTAATTTAAAATATGTAAAGTACTCTTCGATATGTTCGAATGTATGTATGTAAATAGTTTTCGTCAAATTTATTATAAGAGTTACCTGCTGTTCTTTAGGGCATATGAGTGCTCTTTCGAGAGTCTCTTGAAAGGCTTGTTATATATTCCAAAGGCAATGTTATAGCTCATCTTTTATACAAGTAATATACATACATAATTTAATGTATATACGCATATTTGATTCTATTTATAAAGGTTTTTTGAATGAAGGACTTTTAAAATATTTTTTTCCCTATAGTTTTATCCACATCTTTCTTTACCTTTTGCCAACACCAGCCAACATATTTACTTCCCTTTTTTTCAATTTTGTATTTGCATCATTATTCTCTTTTATATTTGTTCTATTGTCTTTAAAAGTCCAGCTAAATGTCCATCAAAACGAAAGAAATAAAAATCAAGCAAACAAAGCAAAAGTGACCGAGTGGCATTTGTTTAGGAGGGCAAATAAATAGAATAAATAAATGTGAAGGGTTGATTTCTAAATTTTATTGAAATCTAAATCCCCTTGAAGCAAAAGCGTAAACCATATGCATGAGGAAAAAAAATGTGTATATTAAATAAATCTACATAAAAGTAAGTCAAAGTGCGGTTGGTCTTTTATATGTAAAATTTACAACGTAAGAACCAGAAACAACCACTTGATATAAAATTTCAAGGTCTTTTTGTAATGCTGATGGCATCAAATACTCGTATATTTCTATTCTTCCCTTAAAATGTTTATAATTTATTTTGTTTCAAACTGTAATTTGCTAATTTTAAGATTTTTTTACTTGAACTAATTTTTTCGCATAATTTTTTTTTAATGGGCCATTTAATTTTTTTCATAAAATTTTTTCGATGTATAGGACTTTGGACTTCTGCAGATTTTTTATATTGCTTAAAGATTTCTACTATTTTATTATAATAAGGGCCATTTTCACAACGAATAAAAGTATACTTTAAGAATTTTAAAACTAGTATTTCAATACAAAACACTGGTTTTAAATTCTTAAAGTTTACTTTTGTATCGTTGTGAAAATGGCCCTAAAAGAGCCTTTTAAAAAGGTTAAATATTCAGTTAAATAAAACACTTTTGTATGCGTTACCTATAGGGCTATTCGATGACTATGCCATTCCACGACCCCAAAGTGTTTCCTGCCCAGTTTCGTGGAGATCGCATAAGTAGAAGTAAATATATATAATTTAATACTAAACTTTAATGGGCATGGCCAGCCCACATTTTTAAATGCAATATCGTGTCAGTTTTAGAACTCAGGGCGTGTATCCGTTTTCATATGAATCTATCGAGTAGCAGCTGGTGAAATAAAATATTAAATTTTAATGGGCGTTGCGCCACCCATTTTTTTAAAGTTATTTCAAAAGAATTAAGTATGTGCTAATAGCGATCTAGCAAGCAAGAATACATAAAATAGAAAGAAAAAATTTAATGGGCGTGTTGGCGCCTACTTTTTGGCAACGGCATCCAATGAAAGCTATCGTTTAAAAAGAATATCGTCGACTTCACTCGTAAAGGAAATATTAAGTCCACTTTTGTTGAAAATTCAGTTTTTGATGCAAGCCAATAGAGTAAACAAGATTACATCCTTTTTTTTCTTTTTTTTTTAAAGAAAAGTAACACTCAGGCAATGAATGCCTACTACTATTACTAAGTGTTACCTTGTTTAGGAAAGGGATACTGCTAGAGAAGACAGATGGTGAAGGAAGAAATGGAGGAAAGCTTCATTCTTTTACAACTCTGATTTTTTTTGCACGTTTTTTAATAATGCAGTGTTGCAGCGCCTCTGGTGTTAAATGAGGTCTATTAAATTTTTGAAGCTGTGATTAGTAGCCATTTTATTGGTTATTTTACTTCGCCGATGATTCTGCTACACAACGAAGGAGGGCGCTCTGATGTTACATTGGGATTAGTATCTGCTGAAGTCGGTATAATTCAGTGACCAGTGACTATGCCTTCATCACATGAACTTTCCTACAACAACTGATGCAAAGGGACACTAATGTACATCAGAAAAAATGCGTGTGTTGTTATTTGATGACTCTCTGATACCGGGTTCGAACCCAGGATCTTCGTTTTTGTAGTCAACGTGCTAACTACTTCAGCCAACGCCACGCTCAAAAAAGGAAATTACCACTATTTGTTTTCTAGTTGTTGTTTTGCAATGATATGTAAAAGTGCTAAGTTCAATAATGTTAAAGAACAAGTGCTAATAGGATATTTGCCTTGTCTCAAAATCTAGTACTTACGAGATTTCGAGCTAAATCTAGCTTGGTTTGACTATATTTACCATACAAAACGAAATCGGATTTGTTAGTAGATTTGTAGGAAATCTACTCAAAATTTATTTTTTTTATTTTATTTTTACTATCCTGTACAATATATTTATTTAAAAGATGATTGAATTAGCTACGGTCTGCTTAAAAAGGTATGTGAATTGGCTACATTGCAGTTGCTTGATTGTAGTTTTGGAAAATTTTCAGTTAATGGGTTTTGTTTTGTGTAAAAAAATTAATGTAAACGGTTTAGATTTTCATAAAGATTTTAATTAAAATCTGCTCGATTTTGTGCAGGTGTAAATACCCTATAATAGTTATTTTATATATGAAAATTTCGATTTAACATGAATTTTTTGTATCACTTACCAACTATGCTGAATGCCAAAAATTTTTAACTTTAAAGCCGGTATTCATAAACGATTGTCAAAGTTGAAGCATTCTTAAACTGGTTTTCATATAAAAAATTGGTACATTAAAGCAACATTAAATTTATTAATACCGGTGTAAGAGTCTAAAGTCGAAAAAACACACACACGCATATAAAAAATGGCGCATACTCATAGTCAAAGCAAAGTATACTTTAGGAATTTTAAAACCAGTATTTTGTAGGGTAATACTGGTTTTAAAAACTTAAAAGTATACTTTGGGTACGTTCGTAAATTTATGCAGTTCTGTTCTGCAAAGTTTTACTGCATATGCGTGATCATCTGTTGCACATGCTTTACAACTGCTCAACATCTGTGCCCAGTTAACATTTTTGAACGAACTGCAAGCAATTTTTAAGTTGGCAAGTAATTTTATTTAAGAAAATTGTGATAATAAAAGTGACAATTTTCTTTGAAATTAAAAAAAAAATTAGAAAGAAAATCAAAGCGACTCATAAGAACACAATTGGCCGTAAAAAGAATACAACTAAAATAAAAACTCCTTTGAAGTAATAAAAAACTAACAAAATTATGTGTTTCAAAGTTATTTTGGAATGCATCAATCTTCTGTTTTGGTAAGATCCGAAACATCCCAGTAAAAAGTTTTCATGTTTTTTGAAGCAATAAGGCAATAAAGCGCATCATAACTCGCTTTAAAATATGAGCTGTTTAGAAGCGGTGAACATATATGAAGCAAACTATAGAAAAAAAGTGGTTTAACAGCGCTACTATAATGCAGGTTTTACAGCCAGAAATTTTGCTAATGTAATGTTGAAAAGCGCTCTTTACATAAGTAAATATGTTTATATTATTAATCCTTTAAAGAGCGCTTTAGATAACTGCTATATTTGCATGTTTTATTATATTAAAAAAAAAGCGCTTTTGTGAGCAAAAAATGTAGTACTCCAAACCGGGAACTCGCCATACAAAAATCAACAGCGATATCAGCAGGTTTGTCAGCTCTACTTTTGCTCTCTCATAGTAAAAACCTGCTTTATTTGAAACAATTTTTTTGCCGGGATGTATTTTAAATATCAAGACACATACATATTGTTCCACTGCAATTTTTTGCTTAATTTATTGCGCCATTTGCAGAGATTTGCGGCAGGTATGCCGATTAAATGCATTAAAAAACGTTTGACTGTAAACAGTGCTGCCAAGTTAAAAAAATTTTAACATTAGATGTTCGTGATGCTGCAGACGCGCACTATAAATGCTTTTACGGACGTACCCTTGGTTTTGACTGTGACTATGCGCCAATAACTCTCCGGTCTATTCGATTAGTTCGGTACAGTGCTTCCTTAACTTGGACATAACGCTTCCTTAGTCCTCTCTTGGTCAGTTGACAGTTTACGTTTCTAATAGTCGGATGGTCGCAGGTTTGATTCCTGCCGGGGGCAGACTCTAGTGTTTCTGGAAAACAACCAATTGTGTTTGTTAAAAAAATTTAACTCAAAAAAGCTATTTTAACATAAATAAAGATGTTTGAACAAAATTTTTCTTTTAAAGTAATTTGTTTGAAATATTTTAACATTTAAGTGGTGTACACACTATCGAGCATGAGTGACAGTTTTGCTCAAATTTTACATTGATCGATAGTGTGAACACGAATTTCGTCAGTCACAGAATTTTTTTGTGCATGAGTGACAGTCAGCGGCCATATTGGTTTTTGACTGATAGTGTGTACTAAAAAGCGTCAGTCGTGAGATATTTTTGTAGCATAACCAACACAAGATGGACGCGGAAAATTATTTTTTTTTAAGAAATTTACATATTTTTATGGATTGCAAGGAGGTGTGTGATGTTAAAGACAAAATATTAAGACAACGTCGTACGAAGAGTTGTTAAATTATTAAAATAATTCATTGTAAAAAAATGTTAGCAATAATGCGCATCCAATTTGTGTTTTTTCTGTGTTTGTATGTCTAATTATTTTCTTGAACGAAGGTTTGAGTGTCGAACATGATCGATAGTCTGAACAGCCGACACTATCATTCAAAAGTGATGAATTTTTGACTGTCACTTATGTTCGATAATGTGTACCCACCATGACTTTTTGAAACTTTTTTTTATACATACATACATATATCGAGCCATGACCGCCAAAGAAGCTTAAGAGACATATATTTTGAAATTCGTATTTTTATGAAAATCGATTACCCATCCCCGCGAATAGTAGATTTTCGTAAAAAAAAAAAAATTAAGATACAAAATTATGTCGCTTAAGCTTCTTTAGGCGGTTATGGCCAAAACGCACACACATTTTGCAAAACGTCCCACTGTGTATTGATTTATTAGCGTAGTGTATCTAAACAACATGAAATTTATAACTGATGTTGTTTGTTGATTAATTAACAAAATTTATGGAAACATTTAGCTAATAAATTTAATCATAAAATATATATGCATGTAAATAAAACAATCAAAAACAAACAGGTGTTAAATTTAGCAATTAATAAAAAAAAACTATTATAACAGATTTTAATTAAAACACAAGCATTTGTTGTTCAAATAAATGAAGATATTTACTTTGGCTAAATGAAAATTTTCTTGTGTTTACTTATAATATGAGTATGCAAATTTTCCATAATTAAATGTGTATTTTTAATTGAAAGCTAGTTTTCAACAAAAATAATTGAATTAAGTGTCTAATACTTGCTCAAAATAAGGCATTTGCTTAGTGCACTGAAGACCTGTCAATCTACAGTAAGTTGCGGATACAAGAAACCAAAAAAAGTTAGTACGTGATATGAGTTGACATAGTCTTAAAATTTCTGTAAATTTTTACAATCAACTTTGGTATTATTTGCTGCTTAAAAATTATCACATGTTAAGCTTACAGAGCGATACAAAATTTAGTCTAATCAAGTCATAAATATAGAATATTGGGCCTAATTACGAGTGTCGTACTTCGACTACGACTGTGACGATTTTTTACTAGATTAAAGAAAAACTGCTGCAAATGTTCTTTATTCTAGTACGAAATCGCCTTACATGAAGTCGTAGTACGATATTCGTAATAAGACCCATTATATGTGCCACGAAAAGTAAAGAGAGACCTACCTGATTACGAATATGGTATTAGATTTTAAAAATCCAAAATGGCGGATTCAATATCGACTGCAGAAAAGCATTGTTACATCAGATTCTATTTCACTTATTTTCTTTTATCAAAATTGTATTTTGAAGCTAATTTATGAGAAAACTAATGCAGCTAGAAAGCTGCGGTTTGCTGCATTAGAAAAAAAACTGAAAATCGTTTTTTTCGACCCATAAGTTTCCTTTATTTTTCTCTGTCACACATGTTGTTTTTTGAAAAAGTTTCTTAGCCTTTTGTAATTCTCAATAATTTATAAGACAAGCATTGAGGTTTAATAAGTTTTCTTTAATTCTGGTTGAAATATATTGATGAGTTACAAGAGCTGCAACGAAATGCATCTGAATGTGCTTAACCAACAACAGATATATTTTTTTTAAATGCTTAAGAAACCTTTGATTAAGCTGTACAGCCAATTGTTACGTTAGAGGTCTGATTGGACAACAGTTGGTCATCGGTTGAATAAAAAATCAAAACAACTGACGAACAACTTAGCTTTCGAATTTGTGCGGGTGATGGCGATTTCTTCATTCATTTGCCGTTTTTATTCAGACGTTTTGTAAGCAACATGCAAAGCAAACAATATGTGTGAAAAAGAAGAAAAAATTCCAATGCGCAATTTTATTGAAGAATATAAATATCACGCTTTTCCACTTTTAAAATAGTTTGGTTGAAATTGATAAATTTGCATTGTCATTCTCCACTAAATTCACAGTTGACTTTTCAGTTGTGTTTTGGCATTGTCATTTACAACTCTGCCTAAGTTTGGTTGAGAAAAACGTTGAGTATACACAACTGCTTTTTTAGTAGTTGGGTCTGTGGTTGGGTTTTTCTAGTAACAGGTTGGGGTGTGTTATAAAAAGCATTATTTATTACCTTCTGTCAAACTTGATATTTTAAGTTGGTAACGCGACGATAATTTCAACTAAGTTGTTGTTGTGTTGTGCTTCATAATACCAAAACACAGTTTGGTCGTGTGTAAGTTGGATCGACTCGTAGACGACCAGTCTGAATTTAGTTGAGAACCATGTTTTTATTTTGCTTTTCTTGATATTATTCTTCTTCCATCAAAATTTTATTTATGGCCAGTAGAACTAAGAAATCGGAACTCATGTTGACTCTGTAAAAATAATTTCTAAATGAAGTTTGATGAAAAATTGCAGCCTATGCAGTGAACGATGAACTGGTGTATGCAACTCAATTATACGCCCAGTTGCAAATATCTTTTCATTTCGAGGGCGTTCCTTTTTTTTTTTTTTGCTGGGATATTCTTATAATGTCTTCATACAGTCGTTAAATTTTTACCTAAATAAATTTATGTCGAAAAGTTTTCGATAAACAACAATTAACTGATTGTACTAATTAAACATTCAATTTCATAGAAATATTGACATACATATCGCTCATTTACTCAAAGAACGTCAAAGCTCAAAAAATGCGATTTTTAATTTTATTTTTTTTGGTACATATTTATTTATTGTATCTTCAAATATGAACTAACAATAAGTGTTCAAATCTTAAATCTAAATATAATTAATTAGGCCCGACCAATGTCGGTCCTTAGGGTTTAGGATGGGACTCGAGTTTTGTTAAGTACAGGGTGGGCCAAAAGTTACCTTGGGGTTTAAAAGTTTCATAACTTTTTTGTTTATTAATTTTTTTTTTATTTTTTTCTCAGATTATATAATATATAAAATGGAAAATTTTTTACACTAAGTATGAAAAATAATGTCTCTTAAATTACCACTGTTTTCAGCTTCGCACTGATGGGCTCGTTTTAGAGCATTTTCCATAATATCTTCCAAAATTTCTGCAACAATGTTTGCCTTGAGTTCAAGGATTGTCTCTGGCTTGTTCACATACACTCGCTACTTCAAATAACCCCAAAGAAAATAGTCGGGTGCTGTCAAAACTGGCGATCGCGCTGGGCCAAATTATTTCCGAATTTCTGGAAATTATTCGCTCTCCAAAAATTTGACTTAAAAGTGCCATTGTGTCTCGGGCAGTGCGGGCAGTGGCTCCGTCCTGCTGAAACCACATACCTGGTATGTTTTCAAGAGCAAGATGTAAAAAATTTTCTATCATAAACCGATACCGCTCTCCATTTACGGTTACAGCACTTCCATCTTCATTCTCGAAGAAGTAAGGCCCAATGATATTTTCAGATGTGATCCCACACCATATTGTACACCTAATGGGGTGCAATTGGCGTTTATGAATGGCTCTTGGATTTTCAGAACCCCAGAACCTACAGTTCTGCTTATTAACAAAGCCATTCAAATGAAAATGAGCTTCATCACTCATAATCATAATCGCCCATCAGTGCGAAGCTGAAAACGGTGGTCATTTAAGAGACATTATTTTTCATACTTAGTGTAAAAAAATTTTCCATTTTGTATATTATATAATCTGAGAAAAAAAAAATAAAAAAAAAATTAATAAACGAAAAAGTTATTAAACTTTTAAACCCCAAGGCAACTTTTGGCCCACCCTGTACTTGCCTGCTTATTTTGCAATTTCTTCAGTTACTAGTGGCATATTTAAATCAGGATGTAAATTTTAATTTTTAATGTACCATGGAGCCGATGTTATCAAACGTAAAACTTTGTTCTGTCTTCGTTGGATTCTATCTACTTTGGAAGCTGAAGCAGTCCCCATTGCTGAATTCCGTATTGGTTTCAAAAGCGACTTGTATATTAACAGTTTGCAGTCCAGGCTGAGTGTTGAATTTCCGCCAATCAACCAATGTATTTGAGTTAACTTAAGTTCCATTTGAGTTAGTTTAGAGTCAATATGATGTTTCCATGTAAGCCTTCGATCTAGGTGTATACCAAGGTATTTCACTTGAGAATGTTGAGGAATATTTTGATTGTTAAATCGAATGAAGGAACAAGTATCTCTTCTTAAGGTAAAGGTTATATGGACACACTTTTGCTCATTTACTTTGATTCTCCATAAGTTCAACCATATTTCCAGCTGGGTAATATGTTCCTGGAGATTTCGGGTTGCCTTATAAGGGTTTTCATGCATACTCATGTAGGCTTTATCATCGGCAAATGTAGAGGTATGGATATTATTGCTCACAGGCATATCACAAGTATATATTAAATACAATACTGGCCCTAAAATTTTTAAGTTAATAACGCAGAATTAATCTTCATACTGTTATTAATATTGTGTAAATATTTTCTTGAGAGAACAACTAAATTTTGGTTCTCCATTAAGTTGGTGTAAACTCATTTTCTTTGAATAAATTTTAATTAAATTGCTATTGTAATAATAAAATATTTATTAAGCTTCGTAAATAGTGACATAAAAAACTGTTAATGCTTTCAGTTACTACAATCGGAGATGGCATTATTCACGGATGCTAACCCAAGGAGTTGAATTTATGGATGGAAATATCAATGATCTTGAACCACGATAATGTGGCGGCTCATAATTTATGTATTATTATCAACACAAAATCAGAGGTAAGTCCAATCACCAGCATTCTAAAAACATTTAAACTAAATATTCACCATTATATATGCACTATTTCTAGTCTTGTATAGTCTATTGTCCTCGAAATTTGAAAATGGGTAAACCAATGTTTTTAAATATAATTTGTTTAACAAGTGGTTTTCTACCAAGTATTTATTTTGAAGGCACCACACAGGGAAACTCGCTGGTGTTTTCTTTCTTTTCGAATTACAGAGATCTTACCACTGGCTTTAGTACAAAAATTAAAAAATATACGTGTATTTTCGTTTTAAAAGCTTGGCTGCTTCTTATTTGTTGAAGGTTAAAGTTTCCGCCCTCTGCTGATTTTCGTATTGTAAATGCTTCGAAAACCATTTATCGCTTGCGTCTTAGTTGAAGGACATGCTCAGCACTTTTGTGTTTAATCTTCTTTTAACTCTTAGGTTAAAAAAGGGATAACACAAATTTCCTTAAACTGGGTTAAAATGTTTTATAAAACCACGTGTCCCTAAATTCTATTATAAGTCTCTCAATACACCAAAGCTCGAACGAAACTCAAACCAAACACGAGATATGAATCAAAATTTAAAAGACGTTTTAGCCATAATTTCGTACTTATTGCTAATTAGTGTTAAAAAGTGCCAAAAAAAATACGCTGTTTTAAATGTCAGTATATTTAAAAATATTTAAAAATTTCTCCACCCTTTAAGAAAAATGCTTTAAAAATTCATTATCTCTCTTGTCCATTAACGGCTTCCCTAATTCAGTGTTTTTTTATAAAATTTTCCATTTCTGTACATTGTTAAATTACTAGATCACATTTTCCTGTTAAACTATTGTAATTTGACCAACAACCCCAACTACTCGTACTCGTATCAGGCTCGACTTTTCTTCATACAAAAAAAAAACATTTAATTATCGCAGTAATAAATATTTTTATAGATTTTTGTTGCTACCACCATTTCAAAATCATGCTGCTGATTTTAGTTAAACCAATCCCAAGTAATAATTTAATTTTAATGCATTTTTTTTTATTGTTGCCTTTCATTTCGAGAAAAGCGTAAAATGTTTACAAAAGAAGAGCAGAAACAAAAGACTCCGAAGAGAAAAAAAAGACAAAATAAACATAAAATTTTAAAGAAAATAAAGCAAAGTTAATTTATTTCCTTAATTAAACTAAACACAGGCGTACACAAACACTCGGCTAGAAAGTAGATATTCAATGCAACGCCCCCTTTTCGAAATCATGAATTACTGCAACGACCACAAAAATATAAAAGAAAATAAATAGAAAAATGTAAACAACTATTGGGAAATAAAAGACAAAAGAACCACGGTAGTAAACTTAGAGCGGTGAGAATTTCCGCCAAGGAAAATCTCCACAGAGCTACATAAACATGTATAATGATGACGGTAACGTTGATGCCAATGATGACGTTGACAATTACCGCGTGTACACTCAGTAATTCTCAGTTACTTCAATGACTTGTTGTTGCTGCTTTCACATACATACGAGTATACAGTGTGTTGACAAGCAACCCTCCGAAATCCAGTCATTCAAGTCAGTTCGTAATTACACATAATAATTGCTTTCATGGTTGTAATATTTTCTATGCTTACACGCTGAGCAACAATCAAGGAACCAGCCATCCATAATCATCCCTCGCAAAGCGCACAATGAATGCAGTTTATTTCATTCATTCGGTTCCTTGTATGTAAGAATTTTTGTTGTTGCCATTTAGTTAATCGGGCACCCCTTCTTTTTTGTAAAGAAAAAAAAATTAAAAAAAAAAAATAAAAAAAAAAATTATAGAATAAGCAAAATCTTGAAGTATCTTTATCTTTTCAATTCGCGCTCTTGAGATCACATGGAGTATTTAAGTATGCATGGCTGATTGTGCGTTTGTATGACATCAAGTATTTGAGTATGTTTGTTCACTCGATTGTACGGCCGATTATGTATTATTTTCTTTCATGACATGTTTTTATAAATTCGTTTTGTTTTTTGCTGAAGAGCAAGTACGTTTTTGAGTCTTTAATGTTTGCTTAAAATATGTATTTTAATTCATATAAGTATGTATAAACATACTTATGTACATCACTGTCAGCACAAACTGTCAAGTCATAACATGAGCAAACATTTGAATCATGTTCCACATCGTTTTGGTTTTTATTAAAATTATGCTGAATTGAAACAAAGCCACGTGTTAGGTTCATCTTCGGTAAAGCGGTGAGCAAAAGTATTTACCCTTTTATCGGGAAATGTGTTCGCCAATTTTTGTGTTATTGTTGTGTCTGTGTACTATTTTCTAATGGGAAATATTTCACGTGAACAAAATGTTCGCTTCTTATTCCCCATAAGGGTGATTGCTACACTTTTGGAGCATTACGTTTCCAGATACTCCCCTTTAACTATCTAATTTTTAAAAGTAACTCAGCTTACATTGCAGTAAAAGAATTTAATACTTTCCAATTGTGCTACGAGGTGTGTTCAAAACGTATTGCGAATTTTAAATTTTCGTATATTCGAATTCTGATTTTTTTTGCGGCGTTATTTTGGTACTCATGTCTCTCACTTATGCTGACAATTTCGGCCATTTTGAATGTTCAGTTAATTGTTGACAGCTGCTTTGCTTGCACGTGTTTTGGCTCGTCTTCGATTTTTACCTATTAAAAGAAATGGAACAAAGAACCTGTTTCAAACTTTGTGTGAAAAACGAAATTAAGTGCGCGTATGCATTCCGAATGTTGACTGTAACATACGGAGAAGCTACCTTGGACCGGAGCAACGTTTACCGGTGGTACAAAATGTTCTCAGAAGGCCGAAAAGATGTTAACGATGAAGAGCGTGCCGGACGCCCGAGCACTTCAAGAACAGAGGAAAAAATATATGAAGTGAAGAATGAGTTCTTGCCACAGGGTAGAAGGGTCAATAAGGAATATTACCTGCAAGTTATACGCAATTTGCGCAAAGCAATCCGCCAGGAGCGCCGGAACAAAAATTGGCTTTAGCACCACAATAACGCCTCTGCTCATACATCGTTGCTTGTACGTGACTTTTTGGCCAAAAACAACACACTTATGATGCCGCACTCACCGTATTCCCCAGATCTGGCGCCCTTTAACTTTTTCTTGTTCCCGAAACTGAAGAGCCCCATGAAAGGACGACGCTATGCTACGATTGACAATATAAACGACGGCATCGAAGAAGGACCTAAACAGGATTAAAAAAAATGATTTTTTCAAGTGCTTCAGGAAACGTTAGCATAAGTGCATTATATTTGAGGGGGATTACTTTGAAGGGGACAAAATAGATATTCATGAATAAATAAATAGTTTTTGAAAAAACACAAAATTCGCGATACTTTTCGGACACACCTCGTATATTGAAAAGCTTCCAAAGATCCATAAATTGAAGGCAAAAGTCGTTTCATTCGTTCTGACGCTTTCGGCTATTTACATTTGATTGACACAAACATCAAATCTGTGGCAATAAGAAAAAAAGTGCTAAAGTCATATATTTATGATTTGATTAGGCTAAAGTTTGTATCGCTCTGTAAGTCAAATTACATGTGATAATTATTAATGAAAAAATAACACCATAGTTAATTGTAAATATTCTGAAAAACACTAGCAGAACGGAACAACTAGCGGTTTTCATCAGCGTTTTTTGTGTTTTGTCCACTGTGTGTGGTGTTATAATAAATAAATAATAAAAAAAATAAAACAATGCATGTATTTTTCATTTTAAGCGCTTTTTTATTTTGGTGATTTTTTGTTTCGGTATTTTTTTTTAATTGCGGGATTTTTTTAGTTTTAGCGTTTTTGAAAATTTCAAGAGTCTGTCTCTTACGGTTGCCAAGATGCAGCAAATAGAGCTGTAAATGAATCATTTATTTTTTAATTAATTCGCGAATCATGCATGTACTGAATTAGCAAATTTTGAATTATTTTTTCAAAATGAATTGAATGAAATTTGAGTCAATTCAAATGAATTTGGTAAAAAAATACAACTCATTTCCAATTCAAATGAATTTGTAGAATGAGTTGCAATTCATTTTCAATTCAAATGAATTTGTCGAAGTTGGAAATTAATTGTAAAATTTCCAATTCATTTGAATTGAATTGATTTTGAATTAATTCAAAGGAATTAATTTAAATTGTCTCTTAGAAAAAATATAGTTTGAATATATAAAAAAGTCAAAACATTCTTTATAGAATTTAATTAAAAAATTTTTAACCAGGTATAATTTCTTGATCGATTTTAAATTCTTATAAAGTAAAACATTTTTTATTAATTATTGGTGATTTCCTAAAGAAGGCAAGAAAAACATATTAATTATTTTTTTATATATTTTTAAATTCATAATGTGCATTAAAAATGGTTAAAGCTGCAAAAATATGCATTTATTGTCAAAATATGTAAAAATATACACTTACCATCCAAATATGCAAAAATATGCAACTACAAATGCATGAAAATCGGAGCTTTTGTCATTATGCTTTTTTAATTGTCAATACTCGTATAACGACATGCAATATGCTTCGAAGGTCGTTAAGAGGGCCACACACCAAGATTAGCTAAAAATACTCCCGATCCAATGTCACAGATTATTCTTTATCCATCAGTGTATATTCATATTTAATTTTTACCGGGCCTATACGGTGTTTCATATACACTAAATATCCCTTTAACCACTGAAAATCAAATACGAATTATTTCTTTTTAATAATTTTGATTTTGGAGTGCAATGAGCCAGGAAAACACGAATTTGAAGTCGGTTTGCTGAAAAAGTGCATTTTAAAAGTAGTAGGTGAGAAAAACGAAAGACCGTCTATAAGCGGTCTTAGTGGTTAAGCGAAAAAAAATATTAAAAATGCGGTTATATATTAAATTCTGTTTATATTAATAAATTCGGCAAAAGGACTTAAAAGTACAATAAAATTAATTATCCATCAATGTGGTATTTTGTAAAGCAGTTGTTTGCTTTAGAAAAACATAAATGAATCTTACATTTTGTATAGAACGTATGTGTATCTGATGTTTTGCAATATTTACATGATTTTTTCGACTCCCATTCAGGAAAATGGTTATTTTTATCGTATCTCAAGCTCGCAGGAGGATGAATTGCTTTCTTGCCAACAGAGCTACTAGGTGTTGGTTCTTCAGTATAAGAAGGACGACCGATATTTCGTTTTTCAGTTGAAATGCACAGTTCCTTAGCAATCTGTAAGCGAAACTCATACATAGTCAATACTTTTTCTTTTGGATTGCTATCAGAGTTGTCTCCGTTCTCGGCGTTGACTCTGCGATTTAAAATAAAGAATCCATGAGATCAACTCCACCCATGTGCGCATTATACTTGCGAATAATCTGTGGGCAGTCAATATTGTCGTACGATTTATGTTTCCGATTATAACGCGCAACTTTAGCTGGCGAAAGGCTTAGTCCCTACTAAGTTGAACACAGTCTTACATTTTTGGTGTCTTTCCACAAAACTGTGGTGATGTCGATCCCGTAAGCCGCTCCAACATATCCGTTGAAAAACCTCGTTGTGCTTTTTTTAATGCATTACTTTTATCCGTTGGAAGCTTGCAATTAGGAACACGGTTGACTCTAACAGTACCCAGGCTGAATATTCCACGTGCTCTAAGGTACACCAGAAGTGGTAAGGATGTGTAAAAATTATCGAAATACAATATATGGTTGGCAAAATTTTGCACTGTTTGCGATAATCTAAGATGAGGTAATAGAACTTTTGTTCTAATAAAATCACAAATAAGCGAAACAAATATTTTACCTGATTGCAACGTTGCCAGTTGCACTAAGGTTTGGTGTGTCGGGCAAAATAATGTCATCATTTTTGGCTCCAATGTATATCTCAAATTTATGTGAATATCCGCTGCTGTCACATAAGACAAAGAATTTTACTCCCCAAGGATGGGGCTTGTCGGGTAAATACATTCATCAATTGCATCCATAATATCAGTGATTTCTTGATCATTCAATGAAGAAAGCTTAAATTTCTTATTTTTCTCAAAGTCTTGAGTTTTCTGGCTTTGTTTTGACATTCTAAAAACGTTCTCCTTTAACTATACTCAAAAAGACTGTATGTAATAACAAATAATTTTTTATCCGTTAAAAATGTGTTACAGAAAATATTTTCGCCTTAGCAACTAACACCGTCTACAAACGGTGTTCACCAATAACTAAATTTAAGAGAGAGGTATTGCTCATAAATCAAAATAATGAAAATATATCAATAAAAATATATCTAATACTTACCAGAAAAATTCCCGACTTAATTGAGGTGCTGGAAATATGTTTTTTTTATATATTTATTTTCACTGAAATCACACTGAATTTGTTCGACTGTTTTCACCAAAATCTGATTGCAAATGATTATTTCTCACACACGAACAGAGCGACGATGTTCAAACTAACACTGCTGTATAAGTTATTTTACTTTAAATAAGCAAGCACTTGAATGGTTTAGTGGAGGAATCACAGAATTTATATAAGTTAGTTTTTTTAAACACCTTCTGTAGACGGTGTTAGTGGTTAAAGGGATATATAAATATAGATTTAACTACAGCCTTAGTGTCGGTACATTTTGGGCTTCTTTGTTGCATGTCCGATAGTGCTTTATCCATATTATCGTCTGGGTCCTTAATAAAAATCAGAAATAGCTTTGTGATGACAGTGCTAGAACATATAAAATTCATTGGAATAATTCCGCTATTCCACTTACTTATTCACGGGCCATAAATTTCTCACTGTCACCAACAAGCAGCGACAGCTGGAGCAATTAAGGATTGCTACTTTGTTGAATATTAACTTTGAAATCGTTTATTTGTTAAGTGTAAATCTTTACAAATTGCTTAAGGGTTGATGACAAGTTCGTATTTTGGAAAACATTAAACTTAAATTCTTGAATTCGATTTTTAATTTCATTGCACGTGCGTGCATATGAATGTGTGTGCGTGCGTTTGCCTGGATTTAAGTTTAATAGTGTGTTCATCATGAGTGGCAGGAATAGAATTATATTCGCTGTATGTTTGGCTTCCAGTGTTCTGTTGTTGGCATTGTCACTGGTGCGTAATTATGTTTGATTTTCTTCTTTTGAAATTCCTTTTTTCAAGTATTTCCCCAAGGACATCTGTTATATTATTGATATTTGGCATTCAGACTTACGTATCTATGTATTTGCTTACAACGAATATTTATTTCTTTATCTTTTGGTCTTTTGTTGCTATTGGCAAACAATGTGAAAGCTTATTAGAGAGTAGCGATTGGTGGTCCAAAATTTAATTGAAAAACATAAGAAGATATTGTTCCAAGGCTTTTGTTTGCTCTAATGATTGCTCAATAAGCGATGGTTACAAAAGGATCACTTTTTGTGTATATACATACATACGTACATATATACTGTGCATGTGTGTATAAACGTAAATACGTCTTAGCGTATTGTGTATAGCGTTTCCCAGTTGGCCAGATGGACTTGCACGACATTGTCATCTATGATTCTTGTACGACTCAAGAATGCTAAAATAAAGATTACGCCTTGCTCATGATTTGCCGTTTGATGACGTAGTAGAGTAGTCCCCTCGCGAAGGTTACCAAGTCTGTATCATAAGTGAAATATATAATTTCTTGCAAAAAATTTAGGTATTTTGTGGTAATTGGCAGTTTTGTAATTAATTTACTCAGAGAGATCTCCAAGAAAAGAATTAAATCAGATTAAATAAACTGCAAGTTTTGTGTAATATTTTCTAATAATTACATACATACATATAAATAATATTAAAATAATTAAAATTATATAGAAAGTGTTAAAATTTTGTTGTTTTAAAGCTGCAAAACTAAGAAAAATAACAAACAAAATAAAGTGAAGCGATAAGAAAACCAGCGTTTGTGTGTGTGTAATAGTTCTACAGCTGAATTTCACTAGCCAATGAGTACACAGGGCGAGTGACGTCAGAGCTCGATCATGCGCAGAAAAGTTTTTTATTCTTGCGCGATGGCGTAATCTTTATTTTTTCATTCTTGGTACGACTTATCCTCTGTTATTTAGTTTTTTAGTCGAAAATTTAAAGGAAATTGTCGTTCTCGACAATCTGAGTGAGAATGTCTTGCATGTTGTCTTCAATTAAACACTTTTGAAATTTTGTTGATGACAATCTGGGCGACAAGTCGTGTGTTTTGTCTTCAATCAAATATATGCTGGTGCTATAGCCAGGTGGTAAGCGCGAAAACTTATAAACATGCAGCAGCCTCAGTTCGAATCCCAGCTATATCAGTCAATAGTTTAAATGAAACGGAAATAATAAGTAAGCAAAGAAATTAAATTTGTGTTTTAAAAAATATAATTAAAATCTGTTCTTTTAAAAGACATTGTCGCTCAAGAACTCACACTATCATTTAGTGATGACCACGATATCATGGTGGACATTGTTTCGTGGCCATTTGTTTGAAAATTTCACTCAATGATTTATTTCAGTTGTCGTCAATATGTCTTCCACGATTTTCGATTGTCTTGTACCCATCGTTTAAGATGTCTTTTTAAAGACATCTGTGTGTGTGAACATTAGGGTGATCAAATTGTATGCTACTGCCAGCTTTGTATTATTGTTTCAATTTAAATACCCGATTTAAAATTTCTATTTCATTAGTAAAAATTGGCTGTTTTCTCTTTTTGCAAGAAAGCGATAAACTGTGGCGCTCATATTTACCCACTGTAAAAATAATTACATAATTTTCTGTACTCTTTCGTCGGAAAAATACACTTGTATCTCTCTCTTTGTGATATAAAAGTATGTAAAGAGTGGGCAGATTTGAGGTTAGGAAGTAAATTGGCAAACAAATGATGAAATGTCAAGAATTAAGCTGTCATCTTTTGACATTTCTTTAGTAAAAAGTTGGAAAATTTTAACCATGGCACGAAACACTTTTGAACAAAGAATTTTAATTGTAAAAATTTACTATCAAAATGGTGAAAATTTTACTGTAGCACTTCGTAAAATTCGAGCAGCTTTTCTGTTTGCGACAATAGACCAAAACAGCAGCTGTTCAGCAAGGTGTTGAGAATGGGCCTGAAACATAAACTCGTCGACGTTCGCAATAATTGGGCATCATCGGAGGCACACAATTGGCTAATCTGGACATCAGTGACCTATGGTTTCAGTAAGACGGCGCCACAGTTATTGCATGAGAAATTTCCCGGTCGCCTAATTTCTCGATTAAATGTATAGCCGCCTCCTTCTTGTGATTTAACGCCGCTGTATTATTTTCTTTGGGGCCATTTGAAAGACCGCAAACAACTGCCGCTCTGAAAGATGAAATTGTTGCAAAATGTGATTCAAAATGTTGTGAAAATAGCGAACGTCTGCCGACGTGCTAAAAGTGGAAATTTGCCCGACATCATATTACATTGTTAATTCCCATATTTCTAATTTACATTGGTATCAAGAAAACTGAATTTGTCAAAAAAAAGGTGTAATTTTAAGCCAATTTACTTCCTAACACTAAATTTGCCCACTCTTTATATCAAAAAAAGTAATTTTTGCACCTACTGAGAATTTTTAAATTTTGAGTTGACCTCCTTTAGAGAGACAAGTGCGCAATGTCCTTGTATATCAGAAAAAATATATTCAATATTTCGTGTTAGGTCGTAATTGATTGTAATATCAGTGACATTAGATGTTTCAATAACGACCTCATTACCGACTTGTTGCTGTTGTTGGTGGATTAAGGCAGGAAGAAGAGCGGGTGGTTAGACCTAAAATCATATAAAACTTTTTTTACGCTTCAGTTTATTAAATGACATACACAAAATGTTTTTTCTTGTGCATAAATAAACATAAAATTTTGTTCCAAACACTTTGCTGTCGTAACAGTCCATTGGTTTAAAAACCAATTTTATCAATGTTTTAGTTTGTTTAATGTTTTTCTTATTTAAATTTAATACGCAACACAAAATAACACTAGTCGGCAGGTCTTGAGTTTTAGTTTACAACTAAATTTATTGATTTTGTTTATAAAAAAAAACATTACAAAATGTTTAACTCTGATCTGTTAAGAGATTGATTTTTCCTTTAAGGAGTTTTGGAATGTATATGGGTGTCATAAGGATGAAATTCTACATAATTTTAAAATTATTAAATATACATGAGAATTTTAATATTTATCTTAAAAAAATAAGCTGAGTTTCAGTAAGCGGTACCTATCCTTAAACTTAAATAAAACAAATTGTGCGTGAGATATCATAGAAATTATATACTATTTTATTAACCTTGAGGTCTTTTTACCCGACTAGCAAGACAGCTGCAAAAAATATTTATACCAAACCTATCGAGTAGGGTATGAAAATAAATGAAATTAACAAAGGATTACAAAAATATATACAGTAGAACCTTGTTAATGCGGATAGATATAGTTTCAGCCTTTGTCCGAATTGCTGATTCGTCCGGACTACAGTTAATAAACTCAAAACATAATTTGTATTATTATTTATTGTCGGAAAATCCAGTTAAACAACTAAGAGAAAAATAAATACTCGCACTCCTAAAAATTAATTTTCATTTAATTAATTGACAGGAAACATTTAAAAACTTATACTAAAAGTGATAAAAAATATTCATTGTGTGAAATAAGAACTTATTTTTGTTGCTGCTGTATGCAGTTTATCTGCTCTATTTTTAAATTCTCTTAAAAATAAAATTTCCTTTTCTGTCGCTTTTGCTTGTTCGGACCATAAAATAACTCTTGAAAAATGTTTGCAACATTCTCAGATCCCTCCAAAGAACTATCAAAGTCTTTAATATTTTGGTTTGCAGTTACCGATTGAACTATATCGGAAGCGTATTCATTTTCGTCGCGTGCCTAAATATCGATTTCAGAAGGGCAGAAATCAGCGAAAGGGTTATGAGTAGGTAAAGTTGAATAAATATTATTCATATGGTGACACATCGTATTTGTGGCTTTTCTTGATTTTATATCAAATATTGTGGATTTTGGGACACTTGTCCACCGCTGGCCAAAGTGGCACCAGAGTGCCGAATATCAATCGGTTTCTTATACAAATTAATACACATACGCGAATACATTACTCTCGGCGGCCAACATTGCACTGTCTGATCGATTCTCCACTATCAATTGCTTTCGCGTTCTTTTATTCTTGCTCATACACAAATGTTTATTGAGCCTAGCGTTAAAATACTAAGAAAAAAAACCCTTGTCCGAACTACAGAGGTAAAATTTCTAAACAATCCGAAATGTTGACTTGTCCGGATTACTGGATAGTCCGGTTTATTGAGGCTGTACTGTATAAGTCATATGTTTGAATTTAATTAGGAATAAATTGCGTTAATAAAAGAAAATTAAACAAACCTATCGAGTAGGTAAAGGAAATTAACTGGGGATTACAAAAATAAATATATATAATATATATGTATGTGCCCTTAATTATAAAAGTGGTCTAAGTCATATGCATTTTTGCTTCGAAATATTAAATAAATCTTAAAAAACTACAACAAATATTTAATAAATATAGGGTGTTTTTTTAGAGGTATAGAACTTCGAATTGAAATAAAACACAAGAAAATCGTTTTAATGTCCATCAATTTGGCTTTATTGGAAGGATAATTTTATGCCATTAACGTTTAAATATGATTTCGGGCATGTGGCCGCCGCGGCTGGCTCGAATAAAGCCAATTCTACAGGTCCAATTTTCAACCACTTTTTCGAGCATATGGGGCCGTATGTTGGCAATAACGCCACGAATGTTGGCTTCCAAGTCCCCTAACGTTTCTGGTTTGTTGGCGTAGACGAGCGACTTCAGCGGATGCGTATTATCACATAGAGTAAACGTAGTGCGAAAACGATCCATGGTTAACCGAATTAATTGCTCTGTCGACCATAAAATGGACGGAGCTTGCGGTAAACTTCGCGAACTGAACCATTATTTTCGAAATAAATTTGCACGATTTGCAAGCGTTGTTCTTTTGTCAACCTGTTCATGATGAAATGGCAAACCAAACTAAATATTAATCACTTGACAGCTGACAAAATGGCCGCCAGTTAAAAAAGTGATGCCAACTTAAAGTTCTATACCTCAATAAAAAATACCCTTATTTATATTCATCGAGACTAGTACAGGGTGGGCCAAAAGTTACCATGGGGTTTAAAAGTTTAATAACTTTTTCGTTTATTAATTTTTTTAAATTTTTTTTTCTCAGATTATATAATATACAAAATGGAAAATTTTTTTACACTAAGTATGAAAAATAATGTCTCTTAAATGACCACCGTTTTCAGCTTCGCACTGATGGGCGATTATGATTATGAGTGATGAAGCTCATTTTCATTTGAATGGCTTTGTTAATAAGCAGAACTGTAGGTTCTGGGGTTCTGAAAATCCAAGATCCATTCATAAACGCCAATTGCACCCCATTAGGTGTACAATATGGTGTGGGATCACATCTGAAAATATCATTGGGCCTTACTTCTTCGAGAATGAAGATGGAAGTGCTGTAACCTTAAATGGAGAGCGGTATCGGTTTATGATAGAAAATTTTTTACGTCTTGCTCTTGAAAACATACCTGGTATGTGGTTTCAGCAGGATGGAGCCACTGCCCGCACTGCCCGAGACACAATGGCACTTTTAAGTCAAATTTTTGGAGAGCGAATAATTTCCAGAAATTCGGAAATAATTTGGCCCAGCGCGATCGCCAGTTTTGACAGGACCCGACTATTTTCTTTGGGGTTATTTGAAGTAGCGAGTGTATGTGAACAAGCCAGAGACAATCCTTGAACTCAAGGCAAACATTGTTGCAGAAATTTTGGAAGATATTATGGAAAATGCTCTAGAACGAGCCCATCAGTGCGAAGCTGAAAACAGTGGTAATTTAAGAGACATTATTTTTCATACTTAGTGTAAAAAATTTTCCATTTTATATACTATATAATCTGAGAAAAAAATAAAAAAAAAATTAATAAACGAAAAAGTTATTAAACTTTTAAACCCCAATGTAACTTTTGGCCCACCCTGTACAACTCTAAATTAAAACGTTGCATAATATAATAATATTGTTTGATTTGCTCAAGTGTAATCTACTAAATATCTCGACCAAAGAAATATATGACTTAGACCATTTTCATAATTAAGGGCACATATGTTTGTTCATAAGAGTTGCCGGGATACTAAAAAGTTCGAAATAACAAATAAATTAAGAGAAAAAACAGCAAGCCCTTTAGTGCGGAACATAGTGACTTTCACAGTCACAGGAGCCACTATTAAGAGGATTTGAAAATAAAATTTTTAATGCTTCCAGACTGTAGAAGTCCATACTACTGGAGTTTTTTTTAGATTTAGTAGTCAAGTCTTTTTTATTTTTATTTATTTGTGGTTTAATTCATAAAAAATAATTTAGGTTTATTACAGGTTTATTTGACAAATTTCCCATAGAAATATGTCAATTAAGCGCTTAATAAACCTGAAATATTTTTTATGAATAAGGCAGTCGTTATTTAGCTTTACTTTTGAAACCGAAAAATGGATAATCCGTTACATGGTGCATTTATTTACCTCTCTTGATTTATTTATTTTTTTAAATAAAGAGAAGTAACACTCAGGCTATGAAAGCCTACTACTATTACTAGGTGTTACCTTCTTTAGGAAACGGATAGTGATAGAGAATACAGGTGGTGAAGGAAGAGATAGAGGAAAGCTTCATTATTTTACAACTCTGCTCTTTGCACGTTTTTAATAATGCAGTGTTGCAGCGCCTCTGGTGTTAAATGAGGCGTATTAAATTTTTTAAGCTACACAACGAAGGAGGGCGCTCTGATGTTACATTGGGATTAGTATCTGCTGAAGTCGGTATAATTCAGTGACCAGTGACTATGCCTTCACCACATGAACTTTCCTACAACAACAGATGCAAAAGGACACTAATGTACATCAGAATGTTGTTATTTGATGACTGTCTGATACCGGGTTCGAACCCAGGATCTTCGTTTTTGTAGTCAACGTGCTACCTACTTCAGCAACGAGTTTAAACTACATATAAATTTAAGTTTAGTTCAACTAATTTAGCATTTAAATTTGCACCGATTTGTAAGCCCCAGTTTTAGTTATGAGAAATATCAAGGAGTTTGGGGTTCTCCGCTTTATGAATAATGGCCTCGTACATATGTATTTATGTATATTAAGCTTAGTTTAGACGATATGTTGAATCAGCATATTTATGCTGAAAAATATGCTGCAAGTGCACGCATATCGTATAACCGCAAGCAAACGCATGTTTAACAATATTTGCTAACACTTTGTTAATAATGTCAACAAACGTATGTTGGTGATTTTAACATATCATGTAAACAGCATATTATTAATGCTTGACAAATTCCCTGCGTATGCTGACAGATATGTTATTTGTTGAAAAGCCTATGCAAGCTTTTCAGCATATGCCAAATTAGTATGCATATGCGCCGCACGGCTAACCCCAGCCGCCTATAGTTTTTTTTAATGTAAATATACTTCTTGTTGTATACTCGTATGTACCTACAAACATGCATACACACACACACTAAACCAAATATAGCTGAAAGTGAGTCAATTAAGAAATTTTTGTAAAGGACTTTTCTTTCTTCCTCTTTCAATTCTTTGCCATTGTGCCCATTTTTTCCAAACTCTGCGTCTTTTTGCTTTTAGTTATATTTCATCATCATCGCAAATCAGCATTGTACAAGCAAAAGCTAGAAATATTTACTCTGACGACATAATTTATGATTTTTTTTATTGATTTTAATAAATTTAATTGCAAAAATTATACTTGTAAGTACATAAGTTGAATAATTAAAAAGTATTGTCAAACTCACTAATTTCACAAACAAATGTCGTATATACATATATAGCACCGCATAAAATTCAACATATCGTATATCGACACAAAAATCGTATGCAAAATCAAATGTTGACATTTCATTTGCTGACATATGTATGTTGACATCAAAAAATTTGCTACTATCAACATATCGTGTAAACGTCTCACATATGAAATTTGCTGCTAGTTTTAATCATATGGTGCCAGCATATACATATATATAGGGTCCGCCAGATAACTTTTTTTTTTAAACAGGGCGCAAAACATCGAGTGTAGCTTCGACTGTATGGCACGTAGCGCCGTCCTGTTGAAACCAAATGTTGCGAATATCCTCCTCATCAATTTTTGTGAACAAAAATTCGTTCAACATGGCCCGATAACGATCGCCATTGACTGTAACGGCCACTCCTTGCTCATTTTGGAAAAAAAAATGGCCCAATTATGCCTCTGGACCAAAATCCGCACCAAACAATCACGGCCGTCTGTAGAACTGTAATGATTTAAAATGTACTTTATATATCAAGGAACAACGCTTGCGTATAACGAGTTTTTTCGGCAAAGAACTCAATAAAAACTAAAATTAGAAACAAAATTCAGCGTGAATTGCTCGAATCTCTGTTAAGAATTAATATACATTTTAAAAATAATGGAATTTGCTGTGACACTTCTGATCCATCTCCAGAAATGGTAGAATTCGTTAACTTTAAATGTATACTCCAAAAAAAAAAATCTTTAGATAACGATACAGAAGATTTGGACTCTGAACTTTTTGGTTTTGTTAATCTCATTAAGTAATTTGTTAGAAAAATAAATACAAATATGTACATATTTAAGTATAGGGTCCGCCAGATAACTTTTTTTTTGAAAACAGGGCGCAAAACATCGAGTGTAGCATCGGCTGTGTGGCACGTAGCGCCGTCCTGTTGAAACCAAATGTTGCCAATATCCTCCTCTTAAATTTTTGTGAACAAAAATTCGTTCAACATGGCCCGATAACGATCGCCATTGACTGTAACGGCCACTCTTTGCTCATTGGCCCAATTATGCCTCTGGACCAAAATCCGCACCAAACAGTGCCTCGTTTTGGGTGCGTCGGCTTTTCAATGTATGCGTGCGGGTTTTCTGTGCCCCAAATGCGACAATTTTGCTTGTTTACATACCCGCCAAGATCAAAATGAGCTTCATCTGAAAAGATGATGATTTTTGGCAAAATCGGCATCTTCTGTAAGTCGATCGCAGGCAATATTTCCCAGCGTTGTTCAAGAGTATACACAACCATATTCATTCAGCGGAAGGATAAAACTAATTATCTGTCAAATCAGACATGAGCTAAGTGTTACCATTCACGAAATAAGCACTACTTGAAAAAAAAAACGTCAGATGGCGGACCATATACATGCTGATTCAACATATCGTCTAAACTAAGCCTTAGCAACAAACGGCTCCTTTGTTGCATGGAGAATTTTTTTTTTAAGAATAACAATTCAGAAAAAATTTGAGCAATTTTATTATAAAAACAGTCACTTTTTCGAATTAAAATCATAAAGTAAAACAAATTTTATCAGCAAAATAGTAAGCGGAGTACATTGAAATTTGTACAGTAGATTAATTGATTTCTTGCAAAAAGTGAAATTTGAAAATTTTTTAGTTAACACCCTCTTGTTGATTAAGTGCGATATATGTATCTAGATTACAATAAGAATAAAAAGTAGAACGTACAAATAAAGCCGCTTTATCTTACTAATCCACATAATTTTCCATGGCTCCCCTAGGGGAGATTTCTATTTTTGTCTGTCGAGTGGTGTAATTTGTAACTTTGTTTGAACAGCAAAAAAAAGAAAATAAAACAAAACATTTGTCAATATTTGAAGCATATGCATATGTACATATGTACATACATACATATGCATGTGTGTGCATTACATACATATGTATCGATGCACGTATTTATGTGTACTCGTATGTGCCACTAAAATTTTTAAGACCTTTAAAAGCGCTATAATTTCAACACACAACGTCACCCTCAATTAGCTGTCAAAATGAAAATGTCAAAGTGTCAAGTGAATTGTGGCTAAGCGAAAACTTCTATTATTTAGAAAACAGAAAAAAAATAAGACAAACAATAAGCACATTATTTAAAGTAAAAGATGAATGTAGAAATAAATAAACAATACATTTGCAACGCAATGCCAACGTAAAGTGATGACAAAATAAACTTGCAATACAATATAATACGACAGACGAAACTCTTCTTATATACATACATATGTATGTATGTATATTGTTTGTACATGTGTACATATGTACATCTCACACTAGAAATAGTCTTATTGTTGCCAACAGTGCAACATGGCATTGCTATTAAAAACAACATACAGCACAGTACAAGTATTGCACTCGAAGCATTATATCAGCTATGAAAACATTATTCACTTGCAGCAACAATAGTAAAGACTTCAGCATTCATACTCGTATTTGTGGCAATAAGGGAAAAGTGCTTAAATCGTATTTTGCTGTTGTGTATAGGAGAGCACTTTTAAGCTTTCAAGTCGATCTTCAGAAATTCATTTCTTTTACAGTTAAACTTTTACATTCGGTGTTCACTTTCTTTTTTTGCAGCAGAACATCGTGCTGCACACCATAAATAATACATTCGATAGAAAAATATGTACACCAAAGTGTAGGGTGTTTTTTATTGAGGTATAGAATTTTAAGTTGGCATCACTTTTTTAACTGGCGGCCATTTTGTCAGCTGTCAAGTGATTAATATTTAGTTTGGTTTGCCATTTCATCATGAACAGGTTGACAAAAGAACAACGCTTGCAAATCGTGCAAATTTATTTCGAAAATAATGGTTCAGTTCGCGAAGTTTACCGCAAGCTCCGTCCATTTTATGGTCGACATAATCGTCCATCAGAGCAATTAATTCGGTTAACCTGTCAATTGGCCACCAAGATCGTGTGATTTGACACCATTGGATTATTTTCTTTGGGGATATGTGAAGTCGCTCGTCTACGCCAACAAACCAGAAACGCCCCATATGCTCGAAAAAGTGGTTGAAAATTGGACCTGTAGAATTGGCTTTATTCGAGCCAGCCGCGGCGGCCACATGCCCGAAATCATATTTAAACGTTAATGGCATAAAATTATCCTTCCAATAAAGCCAAATTGATGGACATTAAAACGATTTTCTTGTGTTTTATTTCAATTCGAAGTTCAATACCTCTGAAAAAAACACCCTATATAAGCTAACTTAAGCTATTATTCCATATAAGATTATAAGTCATTGCGCTATAATTTGCCGAAAAATTGCACCAAATAATTGAGACATTTCCCAGAGGTACTTTTGAATATGAAGATTGCAGGATACCGTTAGCTTAAAATCAGCTTATCTCGACTTAAGCACTTTTCCTTTTTCCCACAGATATAAATACCAGTGCAAGCAAATGTATTCTACCAAAAAAAAAAAATATTTTTAAAGAATCGAAGTTTTCATACCCTGCTCAGTACAGGTGGAAAGTATTTAGCGTACACGTTAAGGTATTTTGTAACATCGCAATAGTGTGTACTAGTTACAACGTTTGTCATTTTCGATATGTTTCGTTGTAAAGCATTGCTTTCCATATAAAAAACAAAATGTGAACGGCCTTGCACACATTTTGCAAATGACAACACAATAAATGCAAAATGTGTACTTAGCATATCGTCACACCATTATTGGTTTGACCCACCGACCATTTCAAAAAAATTAGGTATGGGGTATATATAAATATTTCGAATATCTCCTTATTTTATTTTAATTATGGTTTCTGAGATATTTAGCATACATTTTGCTCCATTTCAACTATTTTAAGGTTGAATAATTATTGTTTTGCTATACATGCCACATATAAACTTATTAAACACTAAAATAAAATAAAATAAAAGAAACCTTAGTTATGCATGTTTGAGTATCTCTATATTAAATACACTTCAATTACTTGTTTTTCTTGTGTAAGTGTGCAAGCGGATCGATATGGCAGCGGCTTCTTGGTCAGCGTTAAACGATCGACTTATTTCTCTAGACAACAAGAAAACTGAACGAAACAACAATTGAGAATTTTATTGTTTTCCATCTCAGCAGTAAAGTATACGTATGGAGCACAAAAAGCTACTTTTTGAAAATAAATTAAGAAAAGTGGTGTATGCGGCACAAAACGTATTTTTACTTTTACAATAAAGTAATAAAGGGTGTTTTTTTAGAGGTATAGAACTTCGAATTGAAATAAAACACAAGAAAATCGTTTTAATGACCATCAATTTGGCTTTATTGGAAGGATAATTTTATGCCATTAACGTTTAAATATGATTTCGGGCATGTGGCCGCCGCGGCTGGCTCGAATAAAGCCAATTCTACAGGTCCAATTTTCAACCACTTTTTCGAGCATATGGGGCCGTATATTGGCAATAACGCCACGAATGTTGGCTTCCAAGTCCCCTAACGTTTCTGGTTTGTTGGCGTAGACGAGCGACTTCACATATCCCCAAAGAAAATAATCCAATGGTGTCAAATCACACGATCTTGGTGGCCAGTTGACCGGTTAACCGAATTAATTGCTCTGATGGACGATTATGTCGACCATAAAATGGACGGAGCTTGCGGTAAACTTCGCGAACTGAACCATTATTTTCGAAATAAATTTGCACGATTTGCAAGCGTTGTTCTTTTGTCAACCTGTTCATGATGAAATGGCAAACCAAACTAAATATTAATCACTTGACAGCTGACAAAATGGCCGCCAGTTAAAAAAGTGATGCCAACTTAAAGTTCTATACCTCAATAAAAAACACCCTATATTAACTTCTAACTTTATTCATCAAAGTTCACTAAAATTTACACAGTTCTTCCAAACATCTGTCGGAAGCAATGGTGAAAATACAAAAACAATTCTATCGGGCATACTTTGAGAAAACTTCATGTAAACCTTCTTTTTCGTTTTCTCCATTCCGACTTTTTGGCATATGCTCCGAACCAATAATGGGCTGACGATATATTATTTTAACAAGAGTTTTGCTTGAACTGTGTTTGTTGCTTCAAAATATATGTACGTATGTATATCCTGCGGTAAGTTTGTTCAAATTGATCTGAACGTTCTTCGGCGAGAGAGCTACAAAACCGATTTATTCATAAACGACCAAATACACTTCCTAATAAAAACTATCCTTTAAAAAAATGTAATCTACTTCAAAATTTTAATTTTTATCCCTTTAAAGTATGAAATTTTAAAGGCGTGATTCCACCCACTTTTGCCAACATCAAATTTCATTATTACAATAGCCAAGTTCCTTGAGAATGGTTTTAGAGAAAATTTGTTTTAAATATTAGTGGTTGTGGTTCCGCCCACTTTTCTAAATGCCAGATTGTGTCACTTTCATAATTCTTGGTGTATGCCGAATGTCGCAAGAATCAGTGTATGTAGAGTCAAGTGAAATATCATACTAAATTTTAAAAAGCGTGGCGTAGCCCACTTTTTAAAGAACAAGAATCAGCAAATAAAATATACAAAAGAAATAAGTGGGCTTAAGTAACCCTTACTAGTTTAATGCAATGTGGTCAAATGTAAGCTCTATTTCATTCTCGATTTACTAAGTTGGAAAAGTATTTATAACTACAATAATTTCTGCTCAGGGGCTATTCAGTTATTAAAATAAAATAAAAAATTTATAAAGTATGCAAATATGCTCTAAAAGCGTCAAATGTGTTTTAAAAATTTAAAAAAAAATTAAAAAAACATGCAAAAATATGCTTTTAAGAGTAAAATATGCCTAAATATGCATTAACAAGTCGATGCCAAAATTCATAAAAAGTTCTTGAAATGAATAAATATCTTATCTCCGCATGATACAAGAGAAAACAGGCAGTTGCTTATTTGCTGTTTCCCTGATTGATTATGACAATATGACTACCGTTTGAATCCCGATTTATACTTCCAAGAAGGGTTAGTAAATTCTGAAAAAGTTATAACAGAAAGAATTAGTGGGGTCGGTCAAACATTTTATCTAACATTTTACCCTTTTTAGCAACGATCCAGGCAGTTATGCGACTTATCTTGGATTTTTAGAACTTTGACCTCGATGAGGCACGAGCTAATACCGGCTTGAAGTTTTTACACAATGAGTTTTTTGCTAGAAGGAACAAATTTAAAAGTTAAAACCAACTAAGTTCGCTGACCAAGCGCTACGAACTTTAGCCTAATCAAATCATAAATGTAAAGGGTGTTTTTTATTGAGATATAGAACTTTAAGTTGGCATAACTTTTTTAACTGGCGGCCATTTTGTCAGCTGTCAAGTGATTAATATTTAGTTTGGTTTGCCATTTTATCATGAACAGGTTGACAAAAGAACAACGCTTGCAAATCGTGCAAATTTATTTCGAAAATAATGGTTCAGTTCGCGAAGTTTACCGCAAGCTCCGTCCATTTTATGGTCGACTGTTGGTTACCGTTAATGGAGACCGGTATAGAGCCATGATAACCGACTATTTTGTTCCCGAATTGGATGGCATGAATGTGGATGAGTTGTGGTTCCAACAAGACGGCGCTACATGCCACACAGCGCACGTTACAATCGATTTATTGAAGGAAACATTCGATGAGCGCATAATTTCGCCCCATATGCTCGAAAAAGTGGTTGAAAATTGGACCTGTAGAATTGGCTTTATTCGAGCCAGCCGCGGCGGCCACATGCCCGAAATCATATTTAAACGTTAATGGCATAAAATTATCCTTCCAATAAAGCCAAATTGATGGACATTAAAACGATTTTCTTGTGTTTTATTTCAATTCGAAGTTCTATACCTCTAAAAAAACACCCTATAGAAACAAATGAAACTCGAACAATAATAGTAATAGTAACAAACAAAAACAGTTTGTCTTAAGTATATAGAACTAAAATAAGTAAATTAACTAACATGTGCATAATTAGTAAAAAAAAACAAACGTCAATGGCAATACTGTTCTAAATTTAGAGATGGTAAAATTGAGCTTTCATTACAGAAAAAGCTTTCAGCAAATTGTAATACGATGAATCAAAACAATTCACATATTCCATTTGCAATAAGAGCTGAGTATATAAAGCAGAAATCTACATCAACAGACACCACGCATAGTGGACCAAACACAAAAGAACGCTGATGATGAAGGTGTAGTGACATTCGAAAACAGCTCGTTGTTCCGTTCTACTAAGTGTTTGCAAGAATATTTGCAATTAACTTTGGTGTTATTTGTTCATTAATAATTGTCACATGTAATTTGACTTACAAAGCGACACGAACTTTAGCCTAATCAAATTATAAATATAGGAAACCAAAACTTGTCTAACACACACACACACATACACACACATAAATACATACATCCATACGAACATCATCGTGAAAATAGTCTGAATGGACTTCCAGGACCTTAAATCGTGCAAATATGATGAAATTTTTTTTCTTCTAAAATTTAGGTGAAATTTTTAACTTTCTATAGCGGGAAGTTAGAAATAATTTATTCATATTCAAGTTAGAATATAAATTTAGAAAAGCTGAAAAATTTAATTAAATATTATTTAGTTGTATACGAGTAAGTATAAAGTATATTTGCGTTGTATTTCTATTGCTGCATATAAAGTGCAATTAAATTCAAAATATAATTTTAATCAAGAAACGTAATGAAACATTTGCCCCAAGCGCATAAAAAGATAAAAAGGAAAAAAATATACGAGTATATCAAACAAGTACTTAATTTTACGACTACAAAGAGGGGAAATAAAAAAAAAGAAATATATAATCATATAAAAAGTACTTAAGCATTTTTCGTCAATTACCTTTTTTACTTTCATTTTCCAGCATTTTCATTTGGCTCACAGGAAAATCATTAAAAAAAATGTTGACAATTTTTTTACGACGTTTGAAATTTAATTGTTTTATAGCCGAAATTTATGTAGCGGGTAAATGACGAAAATGGGGAAAAATCACAGGCAACAAAAAAAGGTCTCAAACACAAAATGCTGGTGTTTCGTTAGGTAAATAATAGGCGCATGGTCGTAGTAACTGGCTGACGGAATGGCTGACAAGTACATGGGACAGACAACAATAGCTGTTTTACATTTAAAATTTTTATTTGTATTGACATTTAAAACACGTTGTATGGTGGTGTAACAACTGTTATGTTAAACGAACACAAACAGCCATAAATACATCACACATATTTACACTTAAACTTTATTAAACCAGGCCTCCAGCGAAAATTACAAAAAAAAAATCTGTAACAAACACTGAATTTTATTTTCATGTTGTATTACTTTGAACTCATTACATTGTTGACTTAAAATTGTTTTATATATAAATGTATGTATTTATACAATGGGTGCAATAAGTGCAAAATTGAACAATTTGCTAAACTAGATTTGAAAAATAACAGCCAGTACCCGCCGATATACTTTAACTTAACTTAGAAATTTATATTTGCCCCTTTCTTAGCATTACTTAGCTGTTTATAAAGCAGTTACAGCCCATAGTGCATAGCAAAATTTACAAAAGGTCCTTTGGACATAATAAATATTTGAATTCCAAGTGTAAATATTTGATGCTTCAAATCAAAATACTACAACACACCCATATTATTTCTACACATAAAAAGCTTCATTTTTATTTTCGGCTCTTTTTACAATATCCCAGTAAAAATAAATTTGGTGCAAGTAAGCACAAAGACAAAAAGAAGCGCTTCGAAAGCGCGGAAAAGTACACAGTGGGATGCACTCTGCCTTACAAGGATGCAATAACGTAAAAGAATGACAAAATTTAACATAAACACTACGAAGTTGGTCGGCTGTTTATATTCACATACTCAAATTTTTTTATGGTGCAAGCTCTCTCACTTACCTGGGCCTCTACTCTGTAATTTGAAACGAAAGAAAATGCTTTCGAATCTGCATGTAGGTTACTTTAGGTTAGCAGGCTGCTGGTAAGGAAGGGTGAAATTTAGAGTCCAGCTCACTTGGGTCCAATACAATGATCCCTTTGTGCTACATGTTAGTTGAAGAGAAGATAGTGAGAAAGGGTGATAGGGAAGGAATAGTGATAGAGAAGACAGGCAGTGAAGGAAGAGATGGAGGAAAGCTTCATTCTCTTACAACTCTGCTTTTTGCACCTTTTTTTTTGATAATGTAGTGTTGCAGCGCCTTCTGGTGTTAAATGAGGCGTATTAAATTTTTGAAGCTCTGTTTAGTAGCCATTTTATTGGTTATTTTACTTCGCCAATGATTCTACTACACAACGAAGGAGGGCGCTCTGATGTTACATTAGGATTAGTATCTGATGAAGTCGGTGTAGTTTTTAGTGACCAGTGCCTTATGCCTGTATCACTAGAACTTTTCCCACAACAACTGATACAAAGGACACTAATGCACATCAGAAAAATGCGTGGTGTTGTTATTTTTAATGGCTGTCGGAGACCGGGCTCGAACCCAGGACCTTAGGTTTTTGCAGTCAACGTGAAAGTATTTTCTTTCGTTTCGAATTACAAAGTTAAACCCCTGGATAAAAATTTGTATCGAGTTTTCATTTTTTATTTTTTAATTGAATTGTGTTCAAACATAAATATGTGCTTCGGTTGTACAGTGGGTAGTGTTCCAGCCTAACATACGGAGATCCTGGGATGGATTCCTGATTCTGCGCGCGAACAAAGAGTATTTGATTTGATATTGTATGTAATATATAATAAATATAAAAACAAAATAAAGTATTGGACGTTAATCTAAGAGTAGATGTAAAATTCTGATCTAAAGAGCAAATTTTTAATTATATAAAGCGTGTTTTTTTAGAGTGTCACAACTTTGAGTTGGCATCACTGCTTTATTTGAACACCTATTTAACAGCTAATAGTTGCTTTTTGTTTAGTTTGCTTGACTCGACTTCCACCAGAGCAACGCGGGCAAGTTGTTTAAATTTTTAATCAAAATAATTGTTCTGTTCGTCAAATTCATCGTACACTTTTCCGATGAAGCCCATTTCTGGTTGAATGGGTACGTAAATAAGCAGAATTGACGCATTTGTATTGAGGAGAATCCTTAAGCTTTTGTCGAAACACCATTCCATCCACAGAAAATTACTGTTTGGTGCGCTTTATGGGCTGGCGGAGTCATTGGCCCTAACGTCTTCAAAAACGATGATGGTCAGAATGTTACTGTCAATGGTGAACGGTATAGGAATATGGCTCTAAATTTTTTCCTATCTCAATTACGTGGCATTAATCCTGCTGATATGTGGTTCCAACAGGATGGAGCCACATGCCACACAGCGGGCGCTACAGTTGATTTACTCAAATAAACTTTTGATGAAAAAGTAATTTCACGTAATGACCCAATTAATTAGCCACCAAGATCGTGTGATTTAACCCCATTGGATTATTTTCTTTGGGGTTATGTTAAGTCACTTGTCTACGTCGATAAACCACTAACAATTGAACACCTGGAAATCAAAATTCAAGACGGCTACAAATGCTGCGAAAAGTTGTAGAAGATTGGTGTTCCAGATTGCGCCTTTTACGCGCCAGCCATGGCGGCCACATGACAGAAATCATATTTAAACTGTAATTTCATAAAATTTTCTTTCCAATAAAGCCCGTTTCATTGATATTAAAAATATATTTCCTTGTTTTATTACGATTTAAACTTATGTCACTCTATAAAAAACACCCTTTACATATGAAAAAGGCATAAAGTATGGGCTTCTTTCTGCGCATCCTATTACATGCATTCAGAAGCTCATACCTAGAGAGCTACCAAGTGGGACATCACCAACAAAAAGCATGTGATACCGAAGCAGTTTAGTAAGGGAGACTTGTGCTCTTTCTCCCTTACCAACCTGCTTCCAGGTAGACGAATATTTTCGCTGGGATGTTACTGTGCCCTTTTCATTTTCATGTTTTATAACATTTTGCTTTTATGCAAATAAAATTAAAAACTGTTAAACGTTAAAGTAATTTCGCTGAATGTTTGTTTTAGACTTTTTTTGTGTGTTGAGAATGAGAGCTTAATTAAATTTTAAATGTGTTTTCTGTAACATACTCCTCCCGAACTCTGTATATCGCACACTAAATCACAAACAGTCAACACAACACAAAATTATCAAAATTGTTTTGTTTTTTCATAAACCAGTTAATTGAATTAATCTCTAACGTAAGGCAAAAATTTCTTTTGCCACACAGTCAGTCTTCTTAAACAGTATAAAATGCCATTATTCCTCTACAGTTTTTTTGCCACTCGCGATCATCTGGGATTTTTTGAGTTGTGACTGTTTATTATTTAGTGTGCGATAGATTAACTGCCTTGTTTTGTGTATCTGTGTAACTTGTTAGGACATGTGCACATGTACACATTTTGCTTTACTAGATTTATTTAAAAACCACTTTGCACTTGTATAAAAGTTGCCATTCATGAACCTGCATTAAGTGAAAACTTTACAAATGTTTATATTCATCTTTATGTCAAATTTAATGTACACAACTTCCAGCAATAGCCATTCGTTCGAAAAGTGTGATTAACAACTCAAACTCATTAAGGTTTCACATCCGCACTGGGGGGCTTTATGTCTACGGACGTGTGAAAAATTAAAAATTTTCCATATCAATAAGTATCTGCTAAAGATATATGAATATTGTAAAATACATTGAATTAAAAAAATGTTTATACAGGGTGGCGCAAATTTACCGGAGGGGTTTGAATTCCTTTTAACTTTTTTATTATAATTTTTCTTCTTTTTCGTTTCAATATCTTCAGTAAAGAAGACTTGGGGAATTTAAAATGGAACAGTACACAATTCAAATTCAGCACACAATTGTACCCTTAATTATGAAAGTAGTATAAGTCCTAAATTCACAGTCATTAGTTAACTAATAGCAATATATTTCATTAACAGCTCTTTGTTTACCATTAGTTAAACCACCAAATGTCAATCGTTAACAAATAGTTAGACAACAGCTGATTCGTTGTAAACTTTATTGAAATTGTTGTTTTATGAAAAATTTTAGACACATTTCACACATGCGTCTTCAAGCACCTTCTTTGTATTTAGCTGTAACACTTTATTTTATTTTTTTTTCATTTTCTATTTTATTTTGGTTTTTCCGAATCAATTTCAGCACTAATTCAATATCCTGCACGACAAAGTTAGACGAGCGCGCACTGTTGCGTCCATTTTTAAGAAATAATATAACAAATGTAAACAAAAACCATGTGCTATGGCAGAGCTGCCAATAGTGAAACTTAATAATTTGATAGGGTTACCATTCCTTGCTCATATTAAGAACTTTAGTTAAACTGTGATTATGAAGTATTAGTTAAACAATAGTTATCATTTAAGTTTACTAATAATTAACTAATGATTGTAAATTTGGCGCTAAGTCATATATTTCTTTGGCCGACTCATTTAGTAGATTACATTTGAACAAATCAAAAAATATTTTTATATTATGTAACATTTTAATTAAGGGTTGTAGTAGCCTCGATTAATTTAAATTTATTTAATATTTAATATATATTAATTGAAGTTTTTTTAAAATATATTTGCGAATTTCAAAGCAAAAATGCATATGACTTAGACCACTTTCGTAATTAAGGGCTCAACTCATTTTCAAAAAAATATGGGCCAATTAGCCTTTCTGGCGAAACGCCGCACGAAAAGGTACAATTAAGTGGTTGTAATCCTCGCTTCAGTTTTGAATATTAAAGAACCCATTTAATTGGAAATGGGCTTCGTCGCTCGTAAGTAAGTTATGAATAAGATCACGATTTTCTTCGGCTTTTTGACGAAAATAAATCGCATAATGAAGTCATTGCTGGTAATCTGTGAGTTTTAATTGTTGGACAAATTCCCCAAGTCTTCTTTACAAAATACTGAAAAGAAAAATAATAAAAAAATTATAAAAAAAATTTTATAATTTATTTGCGCCACCCTGTATAATGCTAAGTATTTATTTTTGATATAAGTGTCGTTTATTGTAAATGTGGTGTAGCTCCATATTTTTAATAAATACATATTTTTGTAAAATAGTAACATATTTAGTCATATCTTTCGTAGTAACAGTGAAGCAACTGCAATATTTGCCCCACAAACCCCATAGATGGCTTTACTTGTTTACTCGCGCAAGTAAAACTGCAAAATATTCACTGTAAAAGGCTTGTTTTCCCAAAATTTAATTACAAGGAGATAATTCACAGTGAATTACAATGAACGAAACATATGTAGACATTCTAATTTAAGCACAATAAAATAAATGGTGTTAATTGCCATGAATTTGATTTCATATATCGACAATTATTTGCCATTTTTATTTGAGGACGACTTCTGGCAAATGGACAGCTCGGCTGGCTCAAACAAAACCCAATTGGGAAGTTCTAAATTTGTATATCGTATTGCAGCCATCACAGCCTTATGTGAGAATTTAATATTCCAACACGTCACACGTCTTTGACTTATGGAATTTGATTAGAGTTTTCGCATAGCTCCGCAAACAATTGTCCAGAGGTGTTGAGTCGCGTGATTTTGGAGACCGATTTACGGCTCCATTACGCGAAATTGTTGTTTGCCCTTGAGGTCTCTAAGTTTCTGTTCGTATTTATCAAACTCTTAGGGAATAATAATCTGTTGTTAAAAACTACTTTTCTCTAAAAAAAATTGGCTTATCAAGGAAAAAATATTATATTAAAAAAAATTAAACTCAAGAAAAGAAACACAATTAAAGTCACAACAAAATTCATTTTGAATGGAGCTCGTTGCTACAAATGAAGCAACTAAAGGTTTAATTCTACTTTATCACTTCATATTCTTTTACAATTTATTATTTCGGTTTAAAATAATGTGTAATATGATAATACAAAGAAGCATAATTTTTTCTTGGCCGGCTATTACTCGACCCTATTCAGTTTTGAAGCAGCCACACAACCCCGTAATGAAATTGATATCATTATATTCATAAATTAATAGATCGTATTTGAAAAGAACAGTGATAATTTTCTCTCGTAAAACACTAAATTATTTTTATTTAAATTTTTCCAAAGAAAAGCAACAATTAAGAAAATTTATATTTTGAGTTCTGAAGGTGATACATTTATTTCATAAATTCAAGTGATAGCAATTCATACCAGGAATGGAAAAGTTGATACGATTGTGTATTGTATGTGTGCTACTTGATGCTTTTGGGTATAAAAGACTTTTGGTATTTCAGGAATAACCTAAATACGAGGGTGGGTTATTAACTCAGTGAGATTTTGAAGAAACACAGGATTTTATATAAAACTCAATTTAATTTTTCAACACAGTCTCCTTTGAGTTCTATACCCTATTACCCTGCCGAAAAATATATTTTCACGAGGTCATCAAAATATGAATTATTTTGTGAGATGATTCATCGTTGGAGCCAAATCTCTTTTCGCCGATTAATTTCTTCTTCTAGGCAGCCATCTTGCGGAAAGCTTTCTCATAGGATCATTTAAAGTTGAAACCACTGAGCCATGTAAGATGCCTATGGCTTCCACAATCTCTCTCACTTTCAATCTCCGATCGGTTAAAATTTTTCAATTGTTTCACATGTAGAGACCTCAATTGGGCGCCCAGAACGCTCGGCTTGTACGGCTGCAACGAAATTCAGTAAACCACTTTTTATCCATTGAAATTGATGGTGAAAAGTCTCCATAGATAGTATTGAGCAAGCTTAGCCTCGATTTCAGTGGCGATTTTTTTCCACAAAAAGTAATGCTTAGTGAAAACACGAAATTCACTTTTTTCCATTTTTTTTCTCAAAAAGCGAGGTAGTCTGCTATAAATTGTCAAACACAAACTTAATAACGCAGCTTGTTCAAATTTAGACAGGAGTTAACTGACAGCGGCTATGGAAGTCCTCATTGAACTCACACCTCTGACGATTGTGATAGAGACAGCTGCCAGACAAAAAGTAGCTGGGAGGGGCACAGACAAGGACGGTCTAATTAGCCAATGGGAGTAATCATCCCTGGCAAGACGATTTCCCTACTTGCGCAACCCTCTGACGTGATGAATAAAGTGTATGACTTCGACAAGAGGTTTAGAACTGTTCTCTCCAATAGAAGGGAATGGGGAGAAATAGAACCTCGGTGTACCTTGAGAACTGGCACCATTAGGTGCTACACTGATGGCTCCAGAACGCCGGCAGGTTCTGGAGTGGGAGTTGTAGCCATTTGCTCGCATAGTCAGGCTGCCATCAAAACGCTAAGCTCATATGAGTTTACCTCTAAGTTAGCTTGGAAATGCCGCATTAAGCTAAATCAACTAAGCAGCATGAATAAGTTCACACTCTGCTGGGTTCCTGGATACGCCGGGGTGGTAGAAAATGAAAATGCAGACAAAATATACCCATGGTCGGACCAGAACCGTTTTGCGGACTCGGATTGGACAAAATCCGGGAAGATATCAAGAGTAATAGGGGACACCTCCGGCTCAACCTCCCTGGGTTGAGGCATGCAAAGCTAATGATTGGAACGTATAACCAGAATTGTTTCATATTTCTCATGTCCCCGAGTAAAAACAATCTAAGACTGCTCACAGGCTTCCTCACAGGTCATTGTAGACTGAGAAAACACGTCAAGAGACTTGGCATTAAGAGTAACAGTCTGTGCAGATTCTGTGAGTACGACGATGAAACCTCAGAGCATATTCTGAAAGACTGTGAAACGTTATGCCACAGAATATATATCCAATTGGGCAAGCACCTATTGGACGATTGGGAACTGCCAGCACTAGACCCACTGGCAATCCTGAGATTCATCAGGAGAGTAGGTCTAGATAAGGTGCTCTAGCACCTGGCATGGGATACAATAGATCTACTTTGGTCGCAGTGTCCTGTGTTTTCCCGTTTGACTTAAAATATCACATTGGTTGACAAAAACGTTTTCCTACAGAGAGTAGACAAGTGGCAATTTTTACTGTCGTCTTGATGTGACAACGACAACGTCATTCAAAATAAGGAGGTATGTCAGCCAAATGGCCGCCGCGGCTACACTTCCAGAAACATCCTCTTTTTATTGAATTTTTCATCACCAAATTGCATATATGCTTCTGTATGTCTTCGTATCTTCTGATTTCGGTAATACTAGTTTGTTAGTCATGGTTTTAAATCGTTTTTATTACAAAATCGGTGTAGAATTTTTTTAACTTTTGCTTTAACGATTGAGAAAATAATCTTCAAAAACTTTAACTTTAAACTAAAATAAGCACAATTTTAAAAAAAGTTCATAGATAAACTGAAACTTCGCCTCAGGCTCGTGAGTTGTTCACATATTACGTTATACTGCAGGGGTGGGGGATTAAGGAATGGCTCCTCGCTCTAAATTAGGAATTTGTAATTCAGTCATTGTCTCAATTTTAGCTTGAGTCAACTTAAGCACTTTTTCTTTTCTGCCACAGAAATAATTGAAACTACATAAATTAGTTTGGTTTTTAGTGCCTATTTTTTAACTCAGTACAATATCTTTTAGACATGTTTTGTATGTACATATATTCGATTTGCCCTGGCAGCGATTCTGAATAGTGGATGAAGTTGTTTATTGAAATACTGCGCTCGCTAATTTTGTGTAATTCATTCACACAATAATAGCTAATTTATTACCACAGTATTTCTTTTCGTTCACATTTTCCTCAAGATCGTAAGTCTTCGAAGAATACATATCGCACTTGTTCCTCAAAAGCGTAACAACTCAAAATTTTCAAATTTTCACTTTTTGCAAAAAACCAAACAACAGAGGTCATATCTACCCACTGTAAAAATCTCCCTTTGATTTGTCTTCTTTTCCGTGAAAAAAAACCGTTATGACTCTCTGTGTGTTTTTAGAATAACTACTACTAACAGAAACAGTTTTTGACCTCTACTGAAAATTCATGAATTTTGAGTTGTTACGCTTTTGAGGAACAAGTGCGATATGTAAAGGAAAAGCAAAATGTTGAAGTAAAACTTTTCCTCATGCTGACCGCTTATTACATGTTTTTTCTTTTCTTTGTAATATCTTAATTTAAAACTTTTATTATTGCTCAAATCCCCTTGCACGTGTATTAAACACTTTCAGAAAAATGTTTCATTAGCAACTACAACATACATTCGATAGGCAATAAAAATAGAACAAGAGATAAACAACATTATTATTTTAATTGTTAGTGGTTTTAAATTTTAAAGAGCAGCAACAAAAAGTTTGTTCAAAATAAATTCTATTTATTTGCTCATGTTGTAAGAAAACGCAAAAATATTGAAGCAAAGTATCCAAATAATAATAAAAGAAACAGCAACACAATATGTGGCAAAGTGCTGACCAAAAGGGGGCGATAAAAGAAAATTACACATATACTGCCACACAAAGGGTGTTTCAATAGGGACTACCGAACTTCGAAAGTTGAAAGCGTGCATACTGTTGAATTCGCTGTCATTTATTCAGTCAGTGATTTGGCAAAATCACCGTGGACAGATATAGCGTTCCACAACACGTGCAAATGATAAAACTTTTTTTTTTTCCAAATGGGTTTTCTGTTTAGACAAGGTTCTGCTCACTTCGCCCATTTTACGGTCGCAAGCTCTACATTTCGTGATTGCCAATTGTTTTGGCCAGAATTTGATTATATGGAAAGCAACGATATGCGATTTCAACAGAACGGCGCTATGTGCCAACCAGCTGATAACGCATTGGACGATCTACACGAGCAATTTGAGGGCCTGGAGATTCTGTGAAATAGCCATTTTGCGAATGCGCCGCCCGCCATTCTGTTTTATACATGATGGCATTGATAGCTGTTTAAAAAAATTAAAATTAAAAAATTTCAATGATATCTCACACTGATAAAGATAGGAAGCTCTTAATGAAAGACGCTATACATACATAATTGTAAACATATTAAATATAAGAGGTTGTGTTTTTTTTTATCAAAGTATTGTAAGAAAGAAATTGAAGAAAAGGCAAGAAAAATTTGTTATTTTCAACGAAATAAATTTTGTTGTAGTGCTTTCATCTCTCTTCCCGTACATAAATTCAATACGCACAACCAAACTACTGCCACTAATCACACCAAAAATTTTAATTATCGGTTATGCGGACGCCGACGGTTCATATATTCATATGTGCACACATACATGCGTGCTCATGTACACCATTCGATTCTTTCATTTTCATCTTCTCTGCCTTCAAATCTTTTTGTTTTCTTTCCCTGCTGCTGTATAATATTAATGTTACGACTTTTGTTGAATTGGTGGCTTAAGTTTGTTGTTGCCGATGTCATTTTCAATATTTTGCTGTTGTGCTATATAGTGTTGAAAGATTGTACAGATTAGTTTTTAGTAGGTACATATATTGTTCTTATGTTGTATCCCAACAAACACAGCATAACATGTTTCAAGTTTAACCCTTTCGACCCCAGAGTTACTTATAAGCAACCTAGATTTTTAGCACCGTTTCATTTCAAACAATCTTAACGAATTTATCAAACAACACATAGAATTAGTTTATTATAGTTCTTAAAACTGAAAAATAACAAAAAATTATCAGCAGTGTCGCGATCGACATAACTACGATGTATTATTTGGTTCGAAGTCGGGCGTAGGTGTTGAAACTTTAGTGATGAAAGTAAGAAAATAAATAAAAATACTTGGAGAACATAATTTAAAAAAACAAGTGCGCCAATTTAACAAGAGAAGCTGTAATAAAAAATTAATAAAAAAGAGAAACTGAAAAAGTTGTACTGTTATGGGCTGAGTCTTCTGATGAAAAAGCTTGGTATTGGATACCTATGGTATGAAGTGCGAAGTCAACCATTTAGAAATTTAGCCTAATCAAATCATAAATACAGAAGCAAATAAAGTTGGAACAATAATAATTAAAATAACTAAAATTAATATGTAGCTATGGGCCAGAGGCAAAAATTAAATAAAAATATACTTAATAGTAACAAACCAAGAAAAGTTTGCCTTAAATAGAAACAATTAAATAAGCAAATTAACTAACATGTGTATAAATAGTAAGGAACAAACGACAATGGCAAGACTGTTGTAAATCTAGAATTGGTAAAGTTGAGCTTTCATTAGAAAAAAAAAAGCTTTCAGCAAAGTACAATACGATGAATCAAAACAATTCACGTATTCCATTTGCAATAAAAATTAGATATATAAAGCAAAAATTTACATCAACTGACACCACACATAGTGGACCAAACACAAAAACGCTGATGATGAAGGTGCGGTGGCCTTCGAAAACAGCATGTTGTTCCGTTCTACTAGTGTTTGTCAGAATTTTTACAATTAACTTTGGTGTTATTTGTTTATTAGTAATAATTAGCACATGTAATTTGGCTTACAGAACCATACGAACTTTAGCCTAATGAAATCATAAATAAGTTTAATTTGTAAAATGGAGAAAAACCCTATTGAAAATGATCAAATGGTTCCTTCAACAATGGCGGGGTGTGACGGACGCTATCTGAATCGGCCTTAACGGTACAAATTCGTTAGAAACAAAACTAAAATAATACAGTTGTAGTTTTGGTGCAATAGCAATAGTAATAAATGCTGTTGAACTACTCCGAATTATTGAAAAAAATTATGGTGTCGTATTACAGATTGTATTGTAATTTACCGCACTGCCCGAACTTGTTTATGTCGAAATATTTAAATGATACTGTACTTACAACTGGAGAGTGCATAAAAAATTTTTGCTGTGATCGATACGATTACCTTAAGTTTTTTGTAAAGGGTCCGCCAGATAACTTTTTTTTTGTTTGAAAACAGGGCGCAAAACATCGAGTGTAGCTTCGGCTGTGTGGCACGTAGCGCCGTCCTGTTGAAACCAAATGTTGCCAATATCCTCCTCTTCAGTTTTTGTGAACAAAAATTCGTTCAACATGGCCCGATAACGATCGTCATTGACTGTAACGGCCACTCCTTGCTCATTTTCGAAAAAAAAATGGCCCAATGGCTCTGGACCAAAATCCGCACCAAACAGTGACTCGTTTTGGGTGCGTCGGCTTTTCAATGTATGCGTGCGGGTTTTCTGTGCCCCAAATGTGACAATTTTGCTTGTTCACATACCCGCCAATATAAAAATGAGCTTCATCTGAAAAGATGATTTTTTTGGCAAAATCGGCATCTTCTGTAAGTCGATCGCAGGCCCACTTAGCGAAGCGAAAACACAACATATTCGTTCAGCGGAAGGATAAAACTAATTATCTGTCAAATCAGACATGAGCTAAGTGTTACCATTCAGGAAATAAGCACTAGTTGAAAAAAAACGTTAGATGGCGGACCCTTTATATTAATAATGAATAAAGATGAGGTTTCATATTTGATCATATACGAGTACCTCCTTAAATAATAAGCATACATGCATATGTTGTCTTAGAGTTGTCTATGTGGTCTTAACCCCATTAAAAAACTTGTTACACTTGAAAACAATTACAAATTTGATTAATAACTTGACAACTGTTATCACATTTATGTATATTGTCATTGGGACAGAAGTTTCATTCATATAAAATCTCTTCCTTTCTGTATTTTTTACTTTTGCACAATCTGTAGTAAGTTAACCAAAATTAATGCTCTAAAGTATAATTAAATTTTTGCCTTTCACTTGGTTTTTTTAAAACGCTTTTAATGAATAAAATTTAGATAAATAAAATAAAATGTTTTCTTTTCTGAACAAAGTGTTCTTCTTTTATTATTGTTATTTATTGTTATATTTATTTTTCTGTTTTAGCAGGACGTTATTTTTCTTAATCTCTCGAGTATAATTGCGCATAATAGCAATTCTTATAAACTGAATGTATGTTTTTTGTTTTTGCTTTTTTGTTGGAGTTGAGATTGCGGTTAAAGCCAAAATGGCACTTGTAGCACACAATTAAAAAGTAAAGAAAAAAATAAATAATTTTTTCAAGATTTTTTATCAAAGTAATGTAGATGTGACTCGAATACCACAATGGTGATGGGTGACTATCCGATGATTTGCAGCGTGAGTGAGTTAAGGTGATTTGAGATCGTTACAGTTCACATTAATGTAGCAGTTATTTTTTATGCCACATTGCTCGATTACAATATCCACATTGTATTATATATTTGTAAACAGCATTTCTATACTAAATTTTTTGTGAAGAATTAATGCATATCGCTCATTTACTCCAACACCGTCCTAACTCAAAAGAACTAGTTCGCCAGAAAATTAATTTAAAGTTTTCAATTTGCACCCAACTTATTGGAGAAAGAAAATTTTATTTTTCTCTCAAGGCCTGAGTAAATAAGATATTCGATGAAATTTTTACATAATCTGAATAATGATATGAGGATTTATTCTGCATCATTAACTCGAAAAATAAATTTTTTGAGTTATGACGTTATTTGAGTAAAAACGATATTTACATTAGACTTCCCAAAAAATGTATGCGACGTCGAAAGTATTTATTTTATTCGTTCCACCGGCAGCTTCTGTACATGTGTGTAAAAATTGTACTGATAAAACAAAAAAACTCAAGCACTTTTGGCCCCATAACTTTCCAATGCGGCGTTTTTCTTAAAAATTTTCTGTAACAATTTTTATGCAGAATATATAACACAACATTTTTCCTGTACACAATTTTGCCCTAACTATGGCCTATTATGGTCCTTTATAGAGATGAAGCTAAGTCTTTCGGGAAGAGTTTTTTTTTCAACGGCGCTCGCTAGAAATTGCACAGCGATACTTATAATCCGTTTTCATTGTTTTTTTATAAATTAAGATCTGTAGATTATATAGCCCCATTTCATTTGGTCCAAATATGTATCATTTAATAACAGATATAAAAATCAAAACATCACAACCCAACTTATTATAAGCTATGTATTTGGAAATTATCCTACAGTTCGTGGTCTATTGAATATATGTCAACAAAACTATACAAAAATATAGAGAAATATATATTACGAGGGCGTATCAATAAGTCCGTGACTTCTTGAATGAAACACAGTTTTTTTTACAACATAATCTCCTTTTAACTCAATACACTTAGTCCAATGTTTCTCCATTTGTTTGGTCAATAATTTCATCGTTGGAGCCAAATCTCTTTCCACCGAGCCATTTCTTTAGGTTTGGAAATAGGAAGTAGTCACTTGGGGCTAAATCCCGAGAATATGGCGGATGACGTACCAATTTGTAGACCAATTCATAGAGTTTTGCCATTAAGACTACATACTTGTACACTCGTGCATTATCTTCATGAAAAAGAACTTTTTCTTGGCCATATGGGGTCGTTTTCTTTTTAAATCCTCATTAAATCGGTCTAATAAGTTGGCATAATATTCGCTGTTTATTGTTTTTCCCTTTTGAAGGTAATCGATGTGGATTATCCCGCGTGCATCCCAAACAACTGTTGCCATCACCTTATTTGCCGACAAACTTACCTTGGCCTTCTTCGGAGCAGGTTCACCCGGAGAAACTCATTGTTTAGACAGTAATGGATCCATGTTTCATCCACAGTTACAAAACGCCGCAAAAACTCATTCGGATTGCGGTTAAACAACTCCAAACAATCCTTTGAAGTTTATCACACGTTTACGTTTATGGTCAATTGAGAGCAAACGCGGCACCCATCTTGCAGACAACTTTCTTAAACCCACCTGATCACTGCCATATGAAATGCCTATGGCATCAACAATCTCACGCACTTTTACTCTTCGATCGGCCAACACCATATCGTGGATTTTTTCGAAATTTTCGGGTGTACTGACCTCAACTGGCCGTCCAGAACGTTTAGCGTCATTTGTACTTGTGCGACCACAACGAAAGTGAGTAAACCACTTTTTTTTACCATTGAAATCGATTGTGCAGAGTCCCCATAGTATTTATCGAGGTTTTCATTGGTTTGCTTGAAGGTTTTTTGTTTGCAAAAAATTATTAATGTTAATGTTTGAACACTCGAAATTCACTTTTATCCATTTTTAGAAAAATACACGAGGTTATATATTTTGAACAGCTGTTAAAAGCAAAGTAAATGACGAGAATTGCTCAAAATTTGATAGTAGTCTATTAACAGGTGGTACTTGATGGTAACAGTGTTGCATTTCATATAACTACAAGGGAAGTTCGAAAAGTCACGGACTTAATACTTGCATATATTATGTAAATTCACGAAAATCAAAATGAAAAAATCAAATACGCAGTTTGACTATGTTGTGTAGCTAGATTAATGTGTGTGTAGTTGCTTTGATGCCAAATAGAAAAAAATTAAAATTGGTTAGACGGTGTAATACAAGTTGACACAATTAAGATACAAAAAATCATATAAAAATGCAACCTTTGTTCTAATTTTTTAATATATTAAATTGTAGTTACTAGGCCTGATTAGAAATCGATCACTGTGCTGCAAATGGAAATTTAAATGTCACAAAGTGCTTCGCTGAAGTAGATAATGTGTAGATGGGAAAAAAACATGGCTACTATTAAAAAAGACTATCAGCAAACTTTTATTGCATTTTAAATTAAAGTTTGCACTTATGATGCAGAGCAGTGATGCATTTCCTAACAGGCCAGACCAAAAATTTTTTTGCTCAAGCATTTGTTGGCAATGTTGTTACAGTCTTTTGAATTTTGTTAATAAAATCGTTATTTTTTAAATATATCGTTGTAAAATTTTAAGAAATATGTATTTTTGTTATTTACATCATTGTCAATCAAAAAGTCTATTTTGAATTTTTGGCAGTTGTGACCTTTTGGTTTTTAGGTACTAAAATTAATATGCAATCATTTTTGCCCGTTTACTTATATTAAAAACTAAAATAAAATTTCTTATATTATTGTTGTATCAATAGAAGTTGTCGATCGAACGTTTTCTGTCCACATCGTGGAACATGCCCTATATGTATGTTCTTTTTTTATATAATCGCTTCCACTTGATCAAAAGGGGCGGCATATCAAAGAGTGCCCGGGTCGGTAGCTGGCCTAAATTCGCCACTGCATATACATATGTGACAGTGAGAATTAAAAAAAACACTAAAAAGCGCAATTTTGAGATCTAACGTCAAAAATAAGCCAAGATCCAAACGAGTAAAGTTTAATAATGTTTAATATTTTCCAAGCTTTTCTCTAGTTCGGCAATAAATGAAATACATCTATCAGACGAAAAAGGTATGCTTTACACTGAAAAAATAAATACACCAAGCAATTTTAAAGTAATTTTGAGGAATACACTAATTTCTTAAAAGCATTACTTAGTGTTTTTCTTAGTTTAGCACTAACGCTCAAACTTTGGCGTTTTGAGTCCTAAAAAGTACTAAAAATAGTGTCAAAAGCACCAAGTCGTATGCTTCGTTTCACTGTTCCATCATGAATTTGAATTTCAAAGAAACTCATGTTTTTTTCTCGATCAGAGAGGTGAAAACGATAAAAAAATTAAGGGCCCGTCCCACGATATCGACAACATTTGACTTGTGGCACACTTACATTTGAAACAGCAACAAAATTTAAAAATTTTAAATTCAGTTTTTGTTTTGAATGTAAGTGTGCGACAAGTCGAACGTTGTCGTCATCGTGCGACAGGCCCTAAAACTTTTTGCACACAACTTTGTGATTGATGACTTTATTTGATGGTCTCCAGGGTAGTAATTATTTTTAAACTTTTAAAAAGTTTTGGATGAAGTTTTGTTAAACTGTTATACATACATTAGTTAATTTAATCAAGTGCGCTATTTGCTGCATTTAGAATCATCTAAATTAGTTAGATTTACCTATAACGTTTTTCTGTCTACGTTATTTGAATGAAATAAATTATTAAAAATTAATCAAATGAAACGTTAATTTAAGTAGTTGTTACGTGAACATTTGATAAGCGTGAGCTAATTTATTTATTACCTGTTAAAGCACAAGGTCATGAAAGAATAATTTATGAGCTTGTATATTTGTTACAATACGTACTGTGATATTATGGCAACAGTTTCTTATCAATATTATTGAATTGTTTGTAAAAGCAATCTAGCAAACAAACTCTAGATAGGGAACATTGACTTTAGATATAAAATTGAGTTCGAAATTGTTTAAAAAATTTAAGTATTGATATTAATTTAATTTTTTTTTCCATAACAAAAGTAATTTAAAAATTTTGTAACTTGCATAATATTAAATTAACCTGATGTACATATGTATGTATGTATTTATGTTGTTATAAAACATATTTGGAATATTTGAAATATTTTCTAAAGGAAGCAAAATTCAGATTAATACAGAAAAAAATATAAATAGAAATAAAATATTTTCTGTAAAAATATGAATGGAATTTTCCATTTCCTGTACGGAAACCATGCAATAAATAACTACAATAGCAGCAACTACATACAATAACGACAACAACAACAACAAACGATTTACAAAACTTGCAACCCTCTTTTTTTCCTTATTCCTTTGAAAAGGTAAAAGTGCTCTGTGTACTCGCATGGCAGCAGCAACAACATCAACAATATCAACAACAACAACCAAACAGATGAGTGTTACATGCAAACAATATCGGTTTTATTCGTACCTTATTTGGTATTTCAATTTGGAATCAATTTAAAAATATATACATACAATACATGCATACACATACACACGTTACTACATGTGTGTACTTGCACTCAAGTTAACACAAATAATATTAAAAATAAGCTTGTTGCTAGGCAAACAGTTTTGTTTATTTTAGATTGTAAGCAACAAAAGCAACAACACCAACACAATAGATGTTGTATGTATGTATGTAGTACATTACCACAAAAGGACGAAATTCAACCCTCTGTTCTTTAGCTTAAGCATTACTGCTCATACTGATGATTACCTCTGCAAGTATTTTCTATGTAAAAATGTATAAAAAGCGTAAGTGTATATATGAAAGTAAGTCATACACTTAACCCACTTTAAACGCAACAAAGCATTCATTATTCTTGAATAAAAAAAGCAACAATAAAGGAAGTTAAAATTGCTGAATATTCAAGCAAAAATATGGGAATTACTAGCAAGTTTTTGCTCGATTCAAATATTTTTATGAAAGTTACTCGAATAAAAATTATTCGATTAAATATTACTCGAATAAGAAAAATTAAAATAAAGTTGCTTGTAGGAAAGTTTTTTCTTTCAACGAAAAGCTACAATAAAATTTGTAACAAGGTATTCGAATAGAAATTTAAAAATTTTTCTATAAAATTAACTTGATATACGAGTACATACATAAGTGCATATTCAATAAATAACCTGTCCAGGGAATATGTGGTTAACTACAAAAATAATCAACTTATAGTTAACTTTTAGACTAACTAAAAGCTAACTACAATGTCATCTAGAACCAGTGTTGTCAGATATGGCGATATCTCCAAACGTAGCGACGAAAATTTGTTTTTGGCGATGAAAACTTTGAAATGGCGATTGGCGATTTACTTGGCGATATTTGAACTCCTTGGCGACAAAATTTTCTGAAATTCAAGAAGTTAAAAAAATATGGCCCACAAAATCTCATTTGGTGTTTATGAAACACAGTGGGGAAGAGTTTCTTTTATTAATTAGAACCAATATTTTGATAATGAAGCACCAAAAAGCCTGCACGAGCTCTCGCCTAGAATGTATGAATACGACGATGCTGCTGGCACTTACCACTTCAAGGATATGATATGTGTACTTAAATACACATTTAAGTAAATATTACTTCAGTTTTATCACAAGATCTAAATAATAATTTTTATCTTGGTGTTCAAGCTGAGTTTATTTCTATTTAGATTGATATTTTGGAATAAGTTATTTTTAAGTATTTTTTGTACGCCATTATTTATATGTTAATGTAAATACTTTTCTTAATTTTTCTTAAATAATATAATTTTTGTATTTTACGATAGACGTTACCTACTGAATTTAAAATTTAGCAATATTTTTAATGTAATTACAAAATAAAAAATATTTTTTTTAGCTAAAATTTAATGTTTTATTGTATTGGCGATATTTGGCGATATTCGACAAGTTATTTGGCGAGGAGGCTGAAAATAAATCTGACAACACTGTCTAGAGCTGATCCAAAATGAATTCTTAAATTGAGTATGTAATCGGATTTGGTGAGAGCCAACAAATTTACTCTCAGCTACTTTGAAATTTATTTCAATTTAATATTATTATTTTGTTGTTATCATTTTCGATGTTACCTTAGCAGGGTAGTAGCGCGTTGACTATACAACGTATGATGACACATAGTTAGAACCCCAGCAAAATTTTTTGTAAATTTACTGACTATCAGGTGACTTAAATAAAATCAACTTTAAGTTAGTTGAAAAATAGTGCATAGTGAGATAATTGCCTACCGCCTAGGACAACGCAATGTTAAAATCGTTAGTTGTTTCCATTGGAAAGTATTCCAAGTGTCAGTCAGCACTAGTTGGGAAATAGTTATCTTAAAGTTAGTTTAAAGCAGAGATAAACAACAGGCCGCTCGTAGGCACTTTGTTATGCTCTTATTTACACGTACATACGTACGGAAGAAAAAACCTCAATCTCTCACAAGCATTCGACACAGCATACATTTTACTCTCTTCATATTATCACTAATACATAAATAATATAAAGATGTATGTGTGCCTACGTTGTTCTAGTGCAACTTACCACTGGTTCTAGTATTCGATCCAGGCCTATTTCATAGGATAGGACACGGACGAGTAGAGTGGAATTTATAAAAATGTAATCTCACGTTTTTACTTGATTGATTGTAGGTAGCGAGCAGCCACGTAACTTGGGGCCACACGTTCAATTTTTGCCTTTCAATTACATTCAATTTGAAATACACTCACACGTTATTTACTAACACACTCAAACTTTTTAAATTGAAAACTAGATTGCTTTCAAATTTACTTATCCATTTATATGGCAATTTAATTTTCAATTAGAACAGCTGGTCACAGCACACCTTGATTGAAGCTACAAATTTGAGTTGTATCTTCGTCGATGGAATTTAAAAAATGAAATTGACTATCAATTTGTGTTACAACTATCAATTTCAAGGAATTTTGACACACAGTATGTGTGATGAAATTGAAAGCGATTTATTGAACGTGTGACTGCAGCGTAAATCAACCAACCCTGCAAAGCCATGACGAGAAGGTTATATTCTGTATTTGGTGTGGCCAGAAGTGTTCTATATATTATGAGCTACCGAAATGGGTCCAGACAGCAGACCTGTACCGAACAGAATATGCGACCAGAAATGAAGCCGTAATATAAAATGATGAAAACCTTTTTGTTTTTAAGAAAAGTAACATTCAGGCAATGAAGGCCTACTACTATTACTAGGTGTTATCTTCTTTAGGAAGGGAATAGTGAAAGAAGAGATAGAGCAAAGCTCCATTCTTGTACAATTAAATTTTTTTTCATGTTTTTAATTATGCAGTGCAGCAGCGCCTCTGGTGTCAATGAGGCGTATTACATATTTTTAAGTTTTTGTTTGTAGTCATTTTATGGGTTATCTTACTTCGCCGATTATTCAGCTACACAATACTGACGAAGAAGGCCGCTCTTATGTTACATTAGCATTAGTATCCGCTGAAGCCGGCAGCTGATACAAAGGGACACTAATGCACATAAGAAAAATGCGTGGTGTTGTTATTTAATGACTGTCGAAGACCGGGCTCGAAAACAGGACCTTCGGTTTAGTAGTCAACGTGCTAACTACTTCAGCCAACGATAGCCTCATGTTGCAAGAACACCCGCCTTAAAGTCCATAACTTGCCTCAATCAATGCAGAGCGTTTCATCGGAATATGTTTCACTTAAGAACAGGATATCTGAAATTGGTTCTATTCATTCTTGGCTTCACAAAAATTGCAGTTGCCAGAAAGCTGGGAAAATGTCAAATACACAAAATTTATAAAAAAACACCCCGCATTTCTAAGTTATCCTCCAATATGTGATCTAAAAAATTCTTTATCTGTGCTATGGAAATTTCGAAAAAATTATTTGCTGTGGCAGTATATTATTTAATCACAAATTTTAATTTGCTTTAAGTTGAATGTATATTGCCGAGCACCCAAAGTGTCAGGTGTATTTCATTACAAGACATAAATATAAGCTGCAATTGCTGCCACCACCAATATTGTCAAATTTTGGTAGAAATTAAATAAGAAGTTGCGTAAATCCTTGTCTTTTAGTTAAACTTATTCAATCCGTTTTGCAACCAACCCTTATGGCTGAAACAATTGACTTTACTGCGTAGCAATTTATGTATCTGCTGCGTAAAAACGAGTACGTATGTACGTATTCGCACCATAATACTGATGAATAACCAATTTTCTCTTTACACAGCCAGCTTTCTTTTTATATATATTTTCAATGGCATGCATTAATTTTGGTTTTGGGTGTTTAATGCATTTTTTTTTCCTTTCTCTACATTCGTCTCTTATCAAGCCGTTTTATAATCTAACATTTTATATTTTACTTTTTATTGCACAACCATAAAAGATATTTTATTTTTGTTTGTGCATTTTTGCCAAGTAACCCTCCTTCTGTTTGTGTGTTTAATTTTGATGTGACTCTGACATTTAATATTCAATTTTGTTTGAATATCCTGGCAGTATTTTTATGATAATGTCCTCCTGTTTTCCTGCACATTGCTGGCAGTCTTCAAATCTGTCAGCTTGCAATGGTTTGTTATTTTATATACTTATACATACATACATACATACACATATATTTATATACACTCCCCTTAGATTAAAAATGTTTAAGATAATGTTGTCCACGTGGAGGCGAAAAATATGTATATGTATGTATGTATGTAAACATACATATATGTATGTACGTATACTTGATGCTATAAATTGGAATCTTCTGGTGTGTTCTTTCTATATAGTTTTTGTTAAAAATATTATAATTTTCGGTTTATTGAAGACAGCAAGCAGACCAGGAATTCGCAGCAATTGCATCATCATTATTTTTGAACAGCAGTAAAGGCACAAAAAAGTTTCCATATCGCCCTCTTTCCTTCTGCTAAATAATAGTATTGAACTTTTTCATCCCTAATGTTTATTTTTTTTCTTTATTTCGTTTATAATTAGTTTTTATTCTAGGTACATAGTGCATACTTTGTATGCATTTTAAAAAGATCCTTTCGTGTACTTTTGTTTGGTATTCGTAATGGCAGCTATTTAAAGCAGCAGTCACAATTGAAATGTCCCTCTTTACAAATACTGCCTGCTCAGAATACCTTTTGAAGCTCAAATTACAACCACTTAACGCTTATTTGTACGTGCCTGACGTGCGTCGTGCCATTTTCCTTTTGGCATTAGTGTTTATGGAAAATTTCTTTCAAAAATCACGAAATTTGTTTTTTCAACTTTTGCTTTTAATAGTTCAGGCTTGCAAGGACATTTCATTGCAAACAGGATTATTAAGTAAGTTAGTTGCCTGTGAAGTAAATACCACTCATTAACGAAGAAGAGGGTTTCTGTCTCAAAGCGTTAATTTTTATTATAGCTTTGCTATTTATTGCGCGATACAGGAGTTAGGACGTGATTTTCGTAACAAAAATAATCGACACTATTACAGTTATCAATTTATTTTTGTTTTGATTTCTTTGCGAAAAGTGTTTGATTTTGATTTGCTTCGTTTTTTGAAGTGAGTGAAACAAAAACAAAACAAATGCAATGAGAAGGATTGCTCAATTTGTTTTTGTATTGTTTCTGCACATGAGCACAAATCAGAGAACACAGCCGATCGGCTGTAAGCCTTCAAGCAGCCGCCACCGGCCACAAAAAATACATAAATTTAATCGTACGCCGCTAGAAAAGAAAACAATGCGAAATAAATGAAAACGTTTTGAAATATTTGCAAAGAATTTGACATTATAGTATAATATAATTTTATTACATTGTTATTTCAAACATGAAATTTGTTTTATATAACTAAGCAGTATAGCTATAACCGGGTGTCCTAAGACACCTCTCTTCTTTTTTATTATTTTTTTTGTATGAACATATTTATAAGTATTGACGTTAAGCTAGATATTAAAATATGTTATCTTGATAAGAGCTTAAAAGAAACTATCAATATTTTTGAATTGAAGCCAAAGTTAATTTTTCATAACATAAGTTGTGCTAATGCTTGGTGATTTTAGCCCTTACGGAACCGCACAAACCATATAGCCTGGCGAGGATACTTGCTCAGCATCTTGGTCAACCCCATAACCGTATAGTTGCAAGCAGGGATTCCATTTTACTAGCTAATAGTAGTTTTTACAGGTAACTGTATTAAATGAATGAACATTAAGGCCTGCCCCTCAAATAAAACAACTTTCACTCAAATAAGAACTTCTGTTTGTTTTGTTAGTTAGATGCATTTTGTTTTCGCTTAAGAAAGTCTTCAAGCCGAAAAAAAGATACCCTGACATTGTCTGCAGATGGAACCCTCTTCGCCCTCTTTCCACACGATTCTCTAATTTCAGTCTATTGCTTGGTTTGTTAACTTCTGTCTCGAGTGAAGTGATGCACTCATGTCTCAAGACTTACAAACTCGGCTTTATTGCGATGAAACTTCTCCAAAAACTCTATTAAAACAACTTCATGATGCCATTTTTGATCTATTGTGAGCAAATGCTGCAGTTATATTGCGCTTAATTTTCTAATCTTGAAATTTTCGGTCAATATACGATGTGTAGACCCTTTTGAAATGGCTTTCATTTTAGCTAACTGACGCGCCTTAAGCCGGCGATTATCTAATACCATTTTGTAGATTTTGTTAACCATTACTGGCGTGACATCTAAATGGGTTAATGTTGGTCCATGTATCCGTGTCCACTGTGTCCGGATTTCCTTCCCCCCGTAAATTTTTAATTTTTTTAAGACCAATTCAATAAATGGCTACTACTATTACTGGGTGTTACTTTTTTTAGGAAAGCGATAGTGATAGAGAATGCAGGTGGTGAAGGAAGAGATAGAGAAAAATTTCATTCCTTTACAACTCTGCTTTTTGCACCTTTTTATTTTAATAATGCAGTGTTGCAGCGCCTCTGGTGTCAGTGAGGCATATTAAATTTTCAAAGCTGTATTTATAAGCCATTTTATTGGTTATTTTACTTCTTACTTTTTATGATTCTGCTACACAATACCGATGAACGAGGGCGCTCTGGTATTACATTAGGACTAACATCTGCCGAAATCGATGTAGTTCAGTAAACAGTGTCTATAGCTTAATCACTTGAACTTGCCTACAACAGCTGATACAAAGGGACGCTAATGCACATAAGAAAAATGCGTAGTGTTGTAATTTAATGACTATCAGAGACCGGGCTCGAAACCAGGACCTTCTGTTTTGTAGTCGACGTGCTGACTACCTCGCCACCCTCAATTTAAGATGGAAGTTGTCATTATTATTCAATTTCAAGCAGACATACGCCTATAATAATGCCAGTTTAATCTTGGCACAGTACGACTAACTTAGCCCGATTTCTTCGGCTACCCCTACCGCAGTTAGTCAACTACTACGGTGTTCACTTTGGCAGTTCGTACGGCCCCGTCACCCAGTTTTTTATGGTTGATAACATATCAGCAGATTCCCCCCGAATAGAACCCAGCTTGGCTTTAATATTGATTGGTCTGAGACCTATCCAATGAGAGTATTGAATTACATAACGATGAACAATTGTTGAAGATTGTTCGTTTTTGATGGCTCGAAAAAAAAAATTAAATAACGTGGCATGTTTAAATTTAAAATACATGTTTGACAAGGTGGCCATTTTTCGCCACATTAATTTTTTTCAAACTACTGCTGCCATATACGAGTATACAAGCAAGCCGACCTGACCTTGGGACTGCTTTCGTCAGTGTTGAATAGAAAATTAATTAGGATACTTAAATACATTTAAAGAATTTTTAATCAACAAATCTTGGGAACAATTATAATATTTTTCAAATATTGCGTCATTTTCTGCAACACTTTGTTTGAAATACAATTTCTTTTAAATTCATTTTAAAAGCTTACTTTATCGAAATTGATAAAAGCCATCTAAATCCCTTAAAAAGTGGTAAAGTTTAATTTTTTTTAAGTTAATTTCGATGCAAAATATATAAATAATATATTTATTTTTTATTTTTCTAACACTATTTATTCCTATAATATATTATAAGCCTTAAACTGAACCTATTATTTGCCATCAGAGGCTTCGAGCTAAACTCATTAAATTTAATGGATGTGCATAAAGCTTCAATCCAAGGTGCCATAGCCATTTCCATACAAAACAGCTGTTCGAACCAAACTTATGGGCACCACTGTATTTGATTATAGGTGACTCGCCATAACGCCATATCCATAACCATAACCGTAACCAATTGAATTGAATTTTGGTTTTTTACGGCAAACACCATAAACAGCTGTTTGCTGGTTAGACATACATATTTGTTGTTGCACTTTTGAAATGAATAAACAAATGAGAACATAAACAGCTGTCTAGCACTAATAGGTAAAGCGAATATACTCGTATTTATGGTTATAGCAATAGTTATGGCTTTGGCATAATGGTATGGTACGTCTGATTGAACCTCAATTAGTAACGAACTGACTGTTGCAATAAAATTAAGCTTTCATTACAAAAAAAAAAAACGTTTCATAAAATTGTAATATGATGAATCAACACAATTCACATTTTCTATTTGCACTGAAAAATATGCATATAAAGCTGAATTTAGCATCAACTGTTACCACACACACAGTCGACCAAACACAAGAACGCTGACGATGAAGGTGTGGCGGGCGGCCTTCGAAAATATCATTTTGCACCATTCTGCTAGTGTTTGTCAGAATATTTTTAATTAACTTTGATGCTATTTGTTCCTTAAAAATTATTACTGGTAATTTGACTTACAGAGCGATACAAACTTTATCCTAATCAAATCATAAATACTCATATATAAAATCATTCACTATAAATCCTTTAGATCATAAAGACGACGTTGATAAATTGAATGTGGTGCACTTAATGGCTTCGACAAGCCTTGCCAGCTTAGCCTTTTTGAGGCTAAGTTTATAATTTGTTTGTCTTTTAGCACCATTTTTAGCATTATTATTTATTTATTTTTTATGTGCCTTAAAAGTCAGCTGTTACTGTAACTACGACTTACGCTTATAATAAGATACTCAAGCTCTGTAGCAAATATGCTATAAAATATGAATACCACTAATAGTTGTTTGTTACATTTAAAATCAAGAGCTTACATTTTGTTTGGAATAACGTAATATAGTAAGTACCTTTTAGTTTTTTATCAAATATTTATAATGTCGGTTTATTTATTTATAAAGCAGTGCAAAATCGACACTATTTTATGGCACCAATTCACATCAAAGTCGCTTTTCAATTCTATGACAATTCTGACTTCGATTCTATAATTATGCTGAGCATTTATTTTGCCGGATATTCTGTACTACGGGTGTTCTAAGTAAACCTTTCTATATATCGATTATTAAAATAGTTTGATGATGACTTTAATATTTCCATATAAAACATACCATGCAATATTCATTCCATCTAAAATTTATACGTTCATTTCATACAAGTTTTCAAATTCCCACAAATTACTTTCAATATCTTCTATAGCTTCTATTGTACTATATTATTGAAGAGACATGAACTGCATTCATAAATACACAAAATTTTATTCAATATTCTATAGATAGGAATATACTTACTTCCATACTTGTATATCTCATATCTTGTGTTTTAACTTAACAGCCGTTGATTGGCGGTGGGGGGTGAAATTTCTATTGCTTCATTTCCTTCACGCAGGGTATATTTTTCAAATTCTATGCGTTAATTGCTCGTTATCATTAATAGCTAATGGACTCAAAAGGAAATTTAAATTTCTAACCTTTGAACTTGAAATACACAATTTGAAAATGAAACATTTGCTTTAGATGAAAGCAAAACTACCAAAAATATTTTCCTGGTCACTGGGTCATGATAAGAGGCATACATACGAGCACTTAATTGTATTTCATTTTTGGTGGAGAAAAATTATGAAAAAGCGCAAACTTTCAAACTACTTAATTAGATGAAAACGGAAACTTTTTACGTTATCAGAATTGAATATGAAGTGTTTCAAAAATGTTTATTTAAGTATCGGCTACAATACGTGTTATTGTTCAGCTCCCCCTTGTAACGTTATGAAATAATATTTATTCTTTTTGGTTTGGTTTCGTTAATATATGTATTTATAGGTTAAGGTTAAAAGCAGGAGAATAAATTCAAATGGTCTGGGAGTCTTGTGCATTCGTTATGTATGGCTCCCAGCCTTAATTATAGAAACTCACTGCTGTGTAATAAAGTTCATTAGCTTTTTCCTGTAAGAGTACATACAAATTGTTAAAGATGTGTACTGTTTTTTTTATTATAATACATTATAGGTAAGCTGCTGGCATCATAACTATGAGGAAGCTACAATGCCGCACAAAAATATATTACAAAAATATTGATAAAAACTCATTTCTGATAATAGACTAGTGTTTACATAAGTCGTACTTTACTTTAGCTCACGACAAGGCGAATTCAAAAAATTTAACTAATTTTTGTGTGAAATGCAACTCTGCAGAAAATATATATGTATTTGCTATTGCTGTCAAAAAGTTTACAAATGTTTTGCTTGATTTGACACTACAGAAACCAGTAGCTGATCGTCAGCTGCTGAAATGAGGTTACCTGTTATGAATTCGCTTTGGCTCCCAGAAAATGTTAAGTGTAGCTATCCTGTTTTAATACAAATTGGAATACTGAATATCTAAGCTGAGCTCGCAGAAAATTAGTTAAAGATTCTCGACTTCTTTAAATATGCATCAGTCTCAATTAGTTTGTCTTTCCAAAAGTACCCTGCAAACCCATACTTTTGCGGACATGCAAACTAAGCTGGAGCAAGTTCAGAAAGCGGTCTCCATACTGGGTCTAAAGATCAACATAAAAAAAACCAAAATCATACATGCATAAGGGTAGAAAACACTGAAAGTTTTCACATACAAGACCAAACAATTTATGATGTTGACTCATTTTGTTACTTGGATAGTTTACTTGATAAGGCAGAGCTCTCAAAAAAGGATATTCAAAGCTGGAAACCTTGTTTGGAAATCACCATAAAAGGGCAGAACAGAAAGCTAAGCCTATTTAATTCGAACTTGAAGGCAATATTGTTGAATTACTGCGAGTCATGGCATAAAGAAGCAGGCAACATCCAGCCGATCCAGACATTCATAAGCAACTATTTGTTTGAGCGAAATCCCTCATATATTCTGACCTAGAACCATATCAATTAGCCGTCTTTGGTCTATTAAAAAACAATGGCCAATTGGTATCTAAATACGAAGTTATAAATGGGAATGAATGGGTTATCTGAAAAACAAAAAAAAACTATTGATGATATTGCAAGACAAGCCATGGAATGAAACCCCCGCCTTTCTTACACATGGAGGTGGCAGAACGACCTTGAAGCTTAGTTGGAATTCACTGAAATATTGTGCTTCAGATGGAGTAGATTTATGTTCAAATGTTAAGGCTCTATGCTACTTATATGAGTCTAAAGGAATAAATAAATCAAGAACTGCTTCAAGGCGAGGGACCTTCTTCAGTATTTTCCATACTGTGCGTTTTCAGACTTCAAATGGCAGACAAACGAACGTTTATCGTATACTACCAGAGGACACTTGATATAAGACAGGAAGTTATGAGCTGCTAAGGAATTTCTGTCTACTGCCAAGTGGAGGGCGAAGCTGTCAGCCTCTGTAAAAGGATAATTTTCGCAAACTTAAGCCAAATTTAAAGTAATAATAATGTTTCCACAGGCTCCCGCCTCGATTAGAAAATGTTTATGAAAACCACCCAAAACAATGAGTGCTTTTCATATAAATTCTTAACTCAAGTCGATCGTTGGGGTTGTGGAAACAAGGGGTTAGTAAGAATCAAATAGTTAAAGAGAAGAACGTGAATTTTCATATTAAATTTAATTTTCATACAATGCAAGATTGTTAAAATGTAAAAAACAAAGTGTGCTCGAAGTTATATTGGAATCGGTTCATTAGAAGCATATTAATATTATACTTCCTTTCTTTTTAAGAGGCGTAACCCACCCACTTTATATGGAGCCATTACGAAAGTCCAAAGTGTGCGCAAATTTTCGTAGGAGTCATTTAATGTTCAATGTCAAGGTTACATTTTAATTTTTGAATAATTTTAAATGAACTTTTTGTCACAATACTTTTTCCTAATTCTTCTATTCATATTATTTGTTACAAAGTAAACTGGATGTTGATTTTGTAGAATTTGTATATCTATCCTCATATTTGATCTGATAACATCTATCTTGACCTGAGTGATTATATTTTTCATCGTTCAATGCTTCCATTCAAGCATGTAATACGAAATTAATACTTCATTATATTTGAAATGTATTAAGTGTTCCAAATGGCATCATACCAAAACCCACTTATGTGACTATTTACTAATTAAAATAAAAAAATTTAAGGTCTTAAAAATGAGGCCTTTTGTTGTACTAAAATATCTGCTGTCAATACAATTCATTCCATTTCATCTGATTTGTTCTGATCTCACTGCACTGAAGCGTAAAATCCAAGAGTGATGAAAAAGCAAATACATCATAATACGTATAGCGCTATAAAAACTGTTCACTAAAAACAAAAGCCTTCCTTCGATGCTACGAATTTTCTTCTTTATTTTCAAGTTGTTGTGTGTATTTAGTCAACTGTTTTTTTTTTCTTCTACGCAGATTTGTAATGTTGCAAGATTCAACAGCAGTTGGAGTGACAGCAAAATTAAACAGCATTCACCACCCCACCAACCTAAATACAGGCATACACAAGACTACACTTCAATTAAAGTGAGATTTTGCCGCATGAAATAAGGCAGACCTTAGAAAAATATGTACATATATGGATATGAAAACAACAACATCAGCAACAGCAGCAGCAACAACACCAACACCAACACCAACAACAGCAAATACAAAGTAAGTACATAAAACAAGAAAAAGTGGTAGAAATGATGATGACTAAACGAAAATTTTTAACAAAAATACTGGTACAAAATGCCATAAAAAAATTAGAAACTAAAACATCACAAAGCAGGGGTTTAGAAATATCATCTCATGAAACACAATAGCAACAACAACAATACATACTAACGAAAGAAAAGGTTTTACACATGACTTGTATTGAAAAGATGGCCCCTGACAGGCCTCAATTCACCTCCACATACACACATTTGATTATTGTTTTTTTTTTCAAAGACCGTGCGAGTGTTGCATAGAACCCTGTGGGAAATCCTAAATCGTCGTCATATTAATTTGTTTCAGAAATATTTAAAGCTTAAATATGTATATTTCCTTCCGGCTTTCACAGAGAAGCTTCGCTTCTCTATACGTTTTGATAAGCGACTATGGGCATTTCCACAGAAAAATCTACTTTTTTGTCACGTTACGTTACTTGGTAGCATAACTTGTTTTTCAAAGAAAAACGTATGTTTTATATTCTTTTTTGGATATTGGATTAGACACTCTCTGCAGGCGCCGTCGAACGGATCTAAAATAGATACTCAGTCGAATAAAGATACTTGTCTTGTAAAGATTTTTGTTTGAGGCTTTCAAACTTATTGTGTTTGTATATTGTAATTCTGAATATAGTATTAAGAGTCTTACTATAAACATACGAAGTTGGTTAGCGAAATTCAAAAATTTTTTGGGTTCAAGTCTACGATGAGTTCCAAAAACGGGAACGAAATGCATATAGATAATTGCTTAATCATAAAAACAAGTCAAATTTTCGTATTTCATTTTCGTTATAATTTAGCTCTAATAAGGATAACAAGAACATCGGATATATTGAATTTATTAAAAAATAAACTGGAATATCTCTCTTTTGGGACCTTGATTATGTATGCAGTTCAACAAACAACATACTGAATTTTTAACATCAAGAACAAGGTTTTCAAATATCTGGTAATAACAGATATAAAAAGCATTGCATATGCAAGTTTAGATGTGAGCTGCAAAAGAAGGACTAGAGAATAATTTAGCATAATATGAAATCAAGTTTTTAACAGAAAATAAATTGCGGTGCAAAAAAATACACAAAATTTTCAGTTCAGTTCTTGAACGATTTGAATTTTAAAAGGATGGAACTTCATATCCTTTTTTAAAATTTCAAAAAAAAAAAAAATTTATATTTCTATTGAGGTTGCTCTTTTCCGTATTGAAAGTCGCGGATTTTGACGTTAACTGCTTTCAACCAGTTCTTGAAGATCGACTGGGCCCTGGCCGTGGGACATTCATAGCCGAAGCAGTTGCACGAAATCTCTGCACCCACGAACGAATTAAATTTACATTCGTTTCATCACGTATTCGCCGAACACCGAACCTTGAACAAAATTGCCGACGAGCAATTACGTAAGAATCATTACTCTTAAAAAATTTCTCCACAGCGAACGCGCGATGCTCACCCGACCACTGTGACATCGTGACTAACAAATCCGCACAGTCGATAATTCCAACGGCGCTACCCTCCTTCCGCACCGTTTATTGCTTTTTGAAATAATCGTATTTAAAAATATAAATTTGCCACCAGACATCCTGTATTATTTTAAGTCGTCCTACAGTACCGATTTTTACAAAACTTAACACACACCCTCAGCTCTGAAAAGCAAAAATCTTGCATTTTAAAAATGGGCGGAGGCACGACCATTAAAATTTTATTTTATATTCCACAAACTTGTTTTGGAAATGTTCTATCAGATCTTTGCATTGAAGTCGGTTTTTGGCAGAATTACTATTTGATATTGTTTAAGCACCCAAAAGATTGATTAATTTAATGCTTAATATCAATTTGAATTTCTTGAATGTGTTATTATTTCCTACTGGGCATTCACGCATGTAAGTACATTGCGCTGTATGCGATTTGATAAATCATTATATGAGTCATGGTGAAAATGAATTGAAATGTGAGGCAAGCAGCATACCCAACAATAACAAACAGTAGTAAAAAATACAAGAAAACTTTTGATAAACAAAAATGAAATAAAAAGTGTACAAAATAAAAATAGGCCCAAATACAAAACAGTGTATACAACCAACGAGAGGTAAAAAACAATCCCAAAGTCTGACTCACTTACAGACTACTCGAATGGTTAGATACTTTCCTGTTCATTTGTCCGTCCATCCTAACATTAAGTCGCTTTGAGTAGCAAAACAGATAGTAGCGAAAGGCATATACATATATACACACGTATATGAACGTATATAGATGCATATGCATGTAGCTACGTACTTATGTATGTATAAACATTGTGTCAAAGAAAACATGCATTACTCCATTTCATAAACGTTTGGGTACCCAGCAGTTCTTAAAGTTATCATTGACAAAATTCGTCTTTAAGGCCGCATTATAAAACAAAATCGTTAGTGTAGTGATTCTTGCATAAACTAGCGAGCAAACCGTTGGGTAAATGTTTCTAAAAATCAATTTAGTTTAACATTTGCAAAGTAACTAATTATCTCAAGTTATTATTTTACTTGTTAAGTAAACTATTTCACTATTGCCAATGCAGCTCTTCAGGGAACCTTTACTCAAAAATATGTTAGAACAACCAGATATTATGGTGAACTTTCATTTAAACAAATGAGAAGAAGCTCAAATTGTATCATAGTTGAAACAAGAACTCATTAATCAACATGCTTTTATTTTCTTACTTTACCAGAACTACATTGGCTGACGTTATTTTTTTCAGCTCAAATTGTAGTTGTAAGAAGTATGTAATTAAAAATAGTTCTAAAAAGCCAACAACATCTAAACATTGCTTTTGCAAGAATACAGTGTTGCCACATAAGTATTTTTGACCTGGTGCTGCCAAGTTAATAACTGGTGGATTAGAGTTGTTACATATAAACATAAATTATTTATGTGTTTTAAGTATTTTCGATAGGGAAATTTCGTAAATACAAGGTGTCTCAAAGGAAAGTTTATGTTTTATAGATCGATTAAAAAATAAACAAGCCCTTTATGGGAATAATTGAAAACTCTTTTATATACAAATTTCGAGAATTTATTTCTTAAAACACTAATATCATTCAAATGCAAACCCTCACTTTGGTGGAAGCTATTTTAATCCAGTAAAAAAATTTGTTTATGACTGTTCGGGAGATAAAACTTGTGAAGGAAGCCTCTTCTAAAAATCAATTTTCGAGGAAAGTCATTCTTGAATCAATTGAATTTTTGTAAATTTCATTGTAAAGAAGATCTAAGCTTTCTTATTGAAAGCTTAGGAACGACAGACTGATAAAACATTTTCAAGTTTGCTTACCTTCTTGATGATATTAGTCCCCCCGATTTAGCTTTTCCAATGTTGTTTTGATCCATTTTTTAATGAGAGGTGCGCTTCTTCATTTAAGTGGCGTTAATATCTAATACTGTGACTGAACTTCCAAGAACTATGTTAGCTTTTGTTAGGATAGCAGGTTGTTGGTAGGGAGGTGAAAGTCAAGGATCCATCCGACTTAGATCCAATACAATGATCCCTTTGTTCTAACTGTAAGTTGGACAGTATATAGAAATAGAGTAAGGAAAAATAAATGTGAACGCAGTAGATATAGATGATAGTTACTAGTGGAGAGGAGTGAGTGTGCTTCAGGAAAAGGGTCATGTGTGTACACACGTCATAAGAGAGAGAGTCAAGGGCCATAGCAACCGCTGCTCCTAATATAAAGACTCAGATTTTTGAGATTTTTTTCCGATAACTCGCATAGGCTACTGAAGGATAACCTGCCAAGGAAGTGCAGACAGAGATCTTTCAGTGCGGGACAGAAGCAGAGGAGATGCGAAATACTTTCCTCCTCTTCTTCATCATTACTAGTGAAGAAGTAATCATTGTACCGGACCATACATTTAGCGTAGGTTCCAAAAGTGCAGTGGCGAGATTACTTTAGTGCTTCCTAGTAAAGTTCATGAGGTTTTTAGTAATGTGGGAGTTTAGGCGAGGCCAAAGGGTTCTCTTTATCATGCAGGTGGGCTTATTACGCCAGCAGTATTGAGTTGATTTTAGAAAGGCAACATCGAAGCGTCTCCGGCAGGATGAGAATGAGAGGCCACAGATATTATCGATATCGAATACTCTGAGTAGGGTTCCCCTCTTTGTCAGGTCATCCGCAATTATGTTGCCTGAACCATGTCCATGAACCCAATTTAAAATGATACGTCAGTGCTGATCAAGCCTATGGAGGGCTTTGCGACATTCTTGGAAAAGGAAAAATGTGGAATACACGACTGTGAGAGACTTAACTGCAGACTGGCTGTCACTTATGAAATAGATGCGCTAAAGTAGTATACCTGAATTAGAACGGCATCATAAAATTTAATACAAATCAATCCAGGCCATTCAAAACTCAAATAACGGTCGACTTTGCAGTTTTGTACCATAATTTTATTTAAAAATTTGCTAAAATAAAAACGATTTGATTGTGTGATAGTTGGTTTGATTCCCATACGATCAAAATGAGTCAAGCGTAGGACGACAGTGGGAGCACAAAATATTGGTAAAATTAGCGTCGCCACAAGAAGTTACCATCTCTGTAACATTTATTGATATACTTCAGTTTTTCATTACTGCCGCACTACTGAAATTTGCGTCGGTTTAGGTGTTTACATTTTTCCTACATCGTTATATCATTTTATTCTTAAAATGTGCATTTTCCGTTCACACGAAGAAATTTTTCTTGCCGAAATTCTTATACAATATATGCCTGTTACTAGCTTCAGGGTTGAAATAACGAAAAATGTAGCAAGGCAAATTTTAAATACCTGAGTAAATGTACCCCTTGTTACTCCTCTTTCTCCTTTTAACCACAAAGTAAAACTTTCCACAAAAAAAATTTCAGCATTTAAACTGGTTCTTTGATTCAGTATGCATTGCAAAATTTGACAGACAAGCAACGTTTAATGACGTTTAATGCTCTTGGTTAGGTTTGCCTTATCACTCAAACAAGACTGTTGGTTGTCCATGTTTGCTGACACATTTTTCTTAACTTTACTATGATACAAACTTGAGAGTGCGAAATTTATAAAAGAAATCCAAGCAAACAATTCGCAGAAGCTTGCGTGTGTATGTTTATCTAACAATTGATAAAAATGTTTATTATTCTTTAGCTGTTTTTTTTTGGAGTTGCTGCTGCTGTTGAGGCCATTAGCAAAAATAACATTTTCCAATGTATTCGAATGTTTGCCAGTGACGATGCTGAGGAAGATGAGTGTGTGCATAAATTTGAACATCATTGTGAACGAAAACAGCAAACAGCGTTAAAAATTGCAACCGAAACTAAAAAAAATGGAAAAAAATCATAAAAACAACAAAACAAAAGATCAGATCTGAATAATAATAGCAGAAAAGCAAACACAAAGCTCGTAACGTTGAACAACATGCATTCAAATGACGTGGTGAAAAAATACATACTGCATTCAACTGCACTGAACACAGTCCATTTCACGCGATATTGCACACACAAATTTTTTTTTGTTTGTTTTTAAAGTTTGGACGTGTGCTCAATTCATGTGTACACGTACACTCCTCAACCCAAGCTAACAAATATTATTCAAACATCTTTGCAGTCGAACAAAAGAAAGAGTTAGAAAATTAAGCCAACATTAGGGTGGTACACGATTTTTAGAAACTTGAGGAATTCATATTTATGGTTTAACATATTCTGTTGTTAGAAACCAAGAGATATTGCATTGATTTGAATTACTTTTTACCTGGCTATTTTTTTATATTTGTTACTTGATAACTCCGAAACTTTTAGACAAATAAAAAAATATCGGCTTTTACAAAAACAGTGGGCGGGAATATGCCCACTAAATTTTATCCTTTTTGTTTATGATATTTTACTTATATGATTGCTGCGAAACTGAGCACACACCTTGGGCTTTTGTGACGACGCAATCTCAAAGCCAAAAAGATGGGCGGAACTACGCCCATTGTAATTAAATATTATATTTCAAGTGCTACTATTTCACAGATTTTTAAAGAACTTGTCACACATCCACAGCTCTGAAAATACTTAATCTCGTGTGTGAAAAATTGGTGGGGGTGGGAGGGAAAGGTGGAAAGGCCCATAAAATGTTAGTATTAAATTATATATACTTCTACTTAACTCACTACCAAGAAACTTGCCAAACAATGTCGGCTCTAAGAATGACATACTTTTGTTCTTAAAGAAATGAGCAGGGTCAGGTCACGTGCTTTTACTTGACCGATTTTTAAGAAACTTTTCACACACCTTGCGCTCGGAAAGTGAAGCGATCTTGAATTTAGTAAAGGGCCACTCAGACTATTATACATGTATAAAGACTTTCATCACACTTTTCGAGAAAAAAATCTAAAGACATTTGTTTCGACTGTCAAAAAATCTAACGTAAAGTTACATTTTGTTTTCACACCATCACACCTCATATTACATTAAAAACACAAGTAGAAAGCAAACAGCTGTGTAGAATTAACATGCCTACATTAATTGTTTACTTTCGGCGGCAGAGCAGTTTCAAGCAAGCTGTGGACATGCCGGCCTTAAAGTACTTGATATAAATAAGATAAAGAAAATGAAAATACGACAGTTTTGTTAACTTTCAGGCATGCCTTACACGAAAAATTATTCAACACGATAAGTATATTCAATATTTATATCGGGTTTAAGACAAAGACATATAGCATAAACGACGGCATGGCATCGGCGTCGAAACAGGCGACTTGTTAGTTTGGATTTTGTAATAATGCAACTCTGATCAGATGAAAAGTATTATCGTTTAGAAAATTAAAAAAAAATGGTTAAGTATTATGGGATGTCAGATTTTTATCGTATTATTTACCATTCGTTATGACATTTTGCATTCACAATATCGCACTTGCACGTATTATTTGAATTTTTGACATGTATAAATACAAAGTATAATAGTCTGAGTGGCCCTTAAGCGGGTGGACACTATATTTGCAAAATTGGGCGTAACCACTACCCAGAAAATATTAAATTTACACTAAAAATTTGAAAATAAAAGTCAACAAAAAAAATAAGTACTAATAGGTGAAAAATAATTTAGAGTCAGTTAAATAAAAAATATGTGCGTTACCTAATACTATTACAAGTCAGTGACAATAACAATGATAACTAAACGAGTAAATAAGTAAATATAGAAATTACTAACGTGGTTGTCGCCGACTTTTACACAAAGATATAAAGCAGCATCCCTACAAATTGTAATTGATGCCAGTCTGGGGCTTGACTAAGGTTAAATCCAACATACCGACCGACCACCTTGGCGGTTTTAAAAGAAAATATCCCTTACGAAGCGTCAGCTTTAATGGGGTCTATTTTTTGAAGTCGTAGTAAGAAATTTTATTCTTCGATTAAAGGAGGAATGAAGTCAAATTTGTATAACAAACAGTGTTTCGAAAAAGAACTTAAATATTTTTAAATCGAAATAAATAAAAATATAAACATCTTAATTAACCGATTTCAAAAAAAGGAGGAGGTTATCAATGCATCGATTTTTTTTGGCAGTGTTACTTCATAACTCGGTTCATACTAAATCGATTTTAAAACTTCTTGTATTGAGACGGTATAGCTTCCTATTGGTTCCATTGTAAAAAAAAATTCGGGGACAAGCCCACAAATTTTTTGATTTGATTTTATGATATTTTACTTACTTGATTGCTGCGAAACCTAGCAAACACCTTTGGTTCTTGTAATTACACAATTTTAGAGTTGAAAAAATGGGCTGGGCTACGCTAATTAAAATATATTCTTATATATCACGTGGTTCTATTTTACGAAACTTACCACACACCTTGAGCTCAAAAATAGACACAATCTTCCATTTGCAAAAGGGCGGAGTCACGCCCATTAAAATTTAATTTTATATCCCATAAACTTGTTTCGAAAATGTTCAATCAGATCTTTGCATTGAAGTCGGTTTTTTTTGCAGAATTATTTTTCATCTCATTTAGAGAATTCGGCAGAACATTTGGTGGGTATCAAATCGAAAAACTCATAACATAGCTCAAGCAGGTCATTGAATATCAGAAAGTATCTCTGTTTATGTTTATAATTTAGCAAATAAAAAAAAATTTGCAACTTATATTTTTATCAATCAATATCCACAGTGTCCTCAGAAATGTTGCCACCAAACAAAAATTGTATTTTTTATATTATCGGACAGTTGTAATAATGGAAACATTTTAAAGGTCACTTTATAGTTAAAACTTAATAAACTTAGAATTCACTATCCGCAACTTTATCGTCAAGTTATAATAATGGCCCTTGTTCATCAGTAATGGTAATTTCAGTTTATGTCACTTATTATGACTTATTGTAAAATCTCTACAAATAGGCTGCAAATTAATAATTTGTATACTCGTATATTCAAATATAATCGTATACCAGAAATGGTTGCGCCATTAAATGCCTCACGCTGTATAAGAAAACGCATCTGTATTGGGGTAGGGAACAGGAATGACGCTTTAAACACGATTATGCACGCTTAGAAGCAAAAAGAAAAAAGAAACAAATTGGTGCATAATTTTTGGTTCAAAACGATGCAGACTTACGTAAGGTATTTTGCATGTTTAGTGATAAAGGCATATCTTAGCATATTTTTAAGATACATTCTCGCATATTTAAATTTTTTCGCAATAAGAAAACAAATACATGTACATATGTATGTATGTATTTATGTATAAAGAACTTAAATTTGTGTAGAACGATTTTGAAGAGTAAAGCAAGCCACAGACTTCGCGACCGTTGGTTGTGTATGAGATTGTAAAGTTGTGGGGTCGTCGTATGAAGTTTTGCCTTGGTTGTACGAAATATGAAATCATTTCTTGGCAAGTTGTATAGACAGGTTGTAAAATTTAGCAGCATGTTGTACAACTTCATTTCATTTTGTTTTTATTTTCATTGTGGTCATACAAAAAAAGTCGCGAAGGAATTCAAATTTGCGTCTAAAATGGCGATCTCAGTAGAAATAAATGATTTTATATTGAATTTTATAAAAGTTCGCGGCCTGGAATTGCCTTCCTCAATATGGGGTCTTGACAATAGGTTATTAAATCTGTACTTCATCTGGCATTCACATGTAATTTTTATAATCCTTCGGCTCACTTTATTTAAGTGTCTTCCAACATATGTTTATTTTTATATAAATGAAATTTATTTGCTGGTGGTTAAGCAATGTCAATATGCATTTCATTGTTGCTTTAACAAATCGTCCATAGACTTCAACCACACATTTTGAACAGTAACAATCTGCTTATCTTATGCACAGACTTCCAAAAACTATTTGAGAATTCACAAATAGTAATCATTTTGAAAATCACAAAAGCAAAATAATCTAAGCCTTATAAACTTATACAATATGTCGAATAATAAATCTCTTGAATTTTTATATAAGCCACTCACTCTTTTGATAAATTTTTTTTCTGTCCTTTTTTACGTTCTTCTTCTTTGTTTTGAACCAGTACTTGATGTCATGTTTACTCCAACAAAATTGTTCATGAAATGAAAATGTGCACTAATGTTGTACACGTTGTTGTATAGTTTGAGCTCAAAACACACAACTTGGTAAACCAGAGTGTTGTACCAACGGTCGCAAAGTGTGTGGCTTGCATAAAAGCAACTGATTGTCAAAATGTGTTAATCAAATTCATAATTCGTATTGGTACTTACAAAGGCTCATTTCATAACCTATTGTCGGCATTGTAGGCAGTACAAACATTGTTGGCAATTTCTATATAAACATTTGTTTATAAACAATTAGGGAGTTCACAAGAGCGTTTTGAAGTATGGCTTAATATTGCAACGTTTAAATTTTAATACTTTATAGACTAATATATCAATAATATAAAGATGTATGTATGTACATATGTGTGTTTGCCTGACTTTGATAATTTACATCGTTGCCTGCCCACAATAAAAAAAAAATTAAGGTGGCACAATGTTGCCACATTAAAATTTTAATATTCTCATTGTGAATACCCTAAATGTTTTTATTGAAATTACCAATAATTCATGTACAACCTACAGCTCCGACAGTAGGTATTGCATTAAGGAAATAAAAAGTTCAAGAATCTCAAATTTGTAAATCTATTAAAATTTAAACAAATTTGCCAATGTTATAATATCGGGTAATAAGTAAGGTTTAACTGATTTGATGGATGAATTTTTTCATCTCATTGCGAAAAATATTTAACTCACGACTAGTTGTAGTAACCACAAACCTCCACTCACGCATTTCGATTATTCAATTGTAATCTCATCTAATCTGTGAGTACCGGCATTGCACACAAAGCGACAAGCATTTTTAGTAAAACATATCCTAGATGCCCTTATCTGAGGTATTACAGATTAGTATAGGTGGCCTCATGCTTCTTACTGGAACTATAATTGGCTTCAGACTTTTTCATAGGTTAGGACTGGGACAAGTGAAGTGGTATTTATCAAAACGGAATCTTACGATTATATTTGACAAGTAATAATACTCATTAAAAATCAAATAATATGAAGAATTCCGATGCAATTTTTCTCAGAAGCCGTTCTAGGAGAACCAAGTGTGTGGAGAAGCCAGACTTCTGGAAACAGTGCGTGTAGCGATTCTGTTCTCTTTGCACTACAAACGATTCAAAGTTGAATGGGAATCATTTTTATGAGTGGTACTTCCACAAGAAAACGTTATTTTTTAACCAAACACGTAAGTTTTTGAGAGATTGGTGATATTTTGTATTTATGACGGTATACTATTATACATCATTATGGTGTATACTCATGAATCAAGAAAACAAGATTGCGCAGGTCCGTTATTTTATTTTTTGCTTGTGACATAGACATAGAATTTTTGTTGTAAACAAGGTACACGTATTTGTGTGTGGAATCCCTGCAGAAAACATGGGGTTAAGTGTTTCCAAGTCACCACTTTTGTCGACTATTTTGGTGACATTGTCAACAGAGCGTCTATTAATAATGGTTTTAATGCGTAGAAAACATTTTTTCAGATACACACAACTATGCTTCTTAATGTTTTATTGGTTTGTTGAAAATAAACGTGACGTCAAGCAAAATTTAACTGCCTGGATCACGATGTCGATCGATATGTTAAGCGAGCGACATAAAGTCACTCATTATCGTTCTCTTAAGCGCCTCACTAATTATCGACTTGTCGGTCGTCAGGTGTTACGTTTCTAACGTAATCCTTTTACTAATTGTCAAATTACTATATTGCCATACCAACTATTCGTTAAATTAAACGCTTGTTTGAAAATAAAAGTCGCTAAAACATGTAAATGAGGCTACAAAAATGCAGCTCTGCGCTACTTACAAATGACAACAAAGAAGTAAACAAAAAACATTTGTTTTCAGGGGGGTTATTATGTAATTCGATTCGAAAAGAAAACTGTTCGAATGTGTACGCTATTAACATTACAATTCGAAAGCATTTCCGTTCGAGTCGGATTACATAATAACCCCCCATCGGATTACATATATAACCCCCAGAATTTGCAATTAAAAAAGTGTAATTTTGTTAATGGTTTTATTAAAAAAACATTTATAAATAAAAATAATAAAATATACAAATATTTTGTGCTGCATTGCGTTATTTTATTGATTAATATTGCATCAAAATGTTTCTTTTCGTGGCAGCGGATCCTTTAGCAAACTCCGGATTTGTCTCCATATATTCAACCAGAATCTGCAGCTGCTGTAAAGTAGAATTTTTTATGCTGAAAAATTATTTTGTTGATTAATAAAGATGCTTTTGCTGTGTAATAATATTATTTATATACTTACCACTTGTTTTCCATTATAAAATATATAACATAATTTACCTTTTTTTTAATGTACTGCGTTTTATTATTTTATGTATCTGTCGACAAACACAACACAAGTGACTGATTTTGACATTTGTACTCGCATGATATTTCATAGGGAGGCGCAAATATGTACGAAAATCATTACGTTATTGTTCGCATTCATTATCGATCGACTTGTCGTGCTGATAATTTTAAGTGAGGCGCAAATCAGCTGTTTGTCGTCAAAAATGCATGCGAGCGATAGCGGTCGACATCGTGAACCAGGCAGTAAGTGTTTATAAAAATTATCTTAAGAAATAGAATTATAAGGTTAATATATATAAATGTATTTAATAATAATTAAAAACATAAAACAGAAAAAAAATAAAAAAACAAATAAAATAACAATCAATATTGTATAAAAATATAAAATGTGAAAATTGGAGAGTTTTAAGTGAAAGGTGCTAATTATGGAAATTTTGACCCTGTGGAAGACTTTGTGCCATCAGGTAAAGATTTGTCAAACAAACATTTTAAGATCCATACGACTTTACGAATTCAGCGAAACATACAATTTTTAATTTTAATATACATATGTATTTAATAGAAATGACAAACAATTTCCTGCAGGTGGTGACAGTGTCTATAGTGAATCAGTACAGTTTTACTACGGACATCCAACGAGGAAATATCGATATTGTAGACTAGAGCCCCTAAAATTTACTAGTGAATTTTTGGTGCCAATGTCTCCATGTGGTCCCAAAAAAACTACTTAGTCAGTAGTGCTACAGTCTAGTGGGGGATTTTCAATGACAAGCTAATGTTAAATGTCAATAGGCGATTACATTGGTTGGGGTACACCTGGTCAGTAGTGCTACTGACAATGTCACTAGTAAATTACTACATTTTCACTATTCGCATTTTCTGCAGGGATGTGCTCTCTCTCTCTCTCTCTCTGTGTGTGTCTCACACACACACTTTTTACAACAAACACACGTGTGTATTCTATGATGACGTAGATGAACAGTAGAACATTTTTTTTACGGCTGAGTGCGCAATCTTGTTTTTTTTTTTGATTCATGGTGTATTTTATACACCAATATACTGGGTGTTTGCCCATGTCTTACGTATTCCATACATACATATTAGTATTCAGATGCATCATTTCATAAACTTATTTATGTGCGTGAGTGTGTGTTTGTGTTAAGTGTGCGTGTTATTTTTTCAATCTCTCCCACCATGACTACTCCTGTTTCCCATTTAATTTTCAGTGTTATTGTGAAAAAATAAACTCTGTTAAAATCTATACGATTTTATTTCAATTGTAGTTGTGGAGTTGTGTTCAAACATTTACACTTGGCAGGCAATAATTATTGCTGATACATTCGTAGTTTTGTTGTTGTTGCGGCTTGCATCTAAAATTTAGATTCTAAATACAGAATCCTGTTGGTATTTTCCCCATGTGCGTTAAATTTTATATTTCCATTTCCTTGACAAAAAAAAAGAAAAAAAAACAAACAGAAATCCATTAACATGCAATTGATTGTTCACTCGTTGAGTTGTGTTCAGTTGTTTTGTTGTTGCTCAATATTAATATATCGCTATGGGTGGACATGGGTGGATTTCGGATTTCGCTCCAGAATATTGAAAAATATTTTTTGGGATTAATTTTTGTTTAGAATGCACAAAAGGGTTGCTAATGCCTTACTGTGTGTGTGTGTGTTTTCTTTCTCGCATAGAAAAAAAATCACAAAGCCTTTGGAAACTGGAAAGACAGGCATGTGTGCGAATTTTTGGCACACTGCACGTAGTCATAGAAATAAATGTTTTAACACACACCCTGCGGATCATATGTTAGACTTAAATTCCTTTTTTAAAACCCTAATTTATAATGAAAAATCTCATTTTAAACAAATACTTTTTACCATCATATAATGGCTGCTGGCTGTGCGGGATATAAGTGAATTTAGAAGGTTTTTGGGGGTGAGTTTTTGTAGCATATTTTGCCACATACTCTTATGCAAAATATGTAGTAAAATGTATATACAGACGTTATTATAAATATTAATAATAATTTGAGTTAATTTTTATGGGCTTATATGAAGGAAAATGTTACATGAAATTAAGTATATAAAAACGGAAACAGCTGTCAAGTATTGAGTTATCCCTGCACGCAATGTAGTCGATATGCGGCTTGAGGGCTTAATATCAGGGCAGTCCTAATAAACTTTAGCTGACAATACAGCGTAATACATCAGCATATGACTGAAACAGTCACCAGTCAGGAGTCAGTCATATATATAAATAATCATCAGCCCATTCCGAAATATTTAATAAAGTAGTCGCTTACAATTGAAAACCCGACTTAAAAAGAACTTCTATAGCTATGCTATTTCTTGCACGAGTTAGGACGTGATTTTCGTAACAAAAATAATCGTTACTATTACAGTTATAAATTTATTTTTGTTTTGATTTTTTTGTAATTAAAAGCAGAGTACGAAAATAAAGGAAACAAATTTTTTGATTTTGTTTTCTTTTGTTGTTTGAAGTGAGTGAAACAAAAACAATAGGAACGATTGCTAAATTTTTTTTGTATTATTATTGCACATGAGCACAAACCAGAGAACACAGCCGATCGGCTGTAAGCCGGCTAACAGCCGCCACCGCCCACAAACAATACATTAATTTAATCCTACGCCGCTAGAAAAGAAAATAATGGGAAATAAATGGAAACGTTTTGAAATATTTGCGGCGAATTTGACATAATCATATAAAATAATTTTATTGCATTGTTATTTCACGCATGAAATTTGTTTTATATAACTAAGCAGCAAAGCTATAACCGTGTGTCCTAAGACACCTCTCTTCTTTGTTTTATGATTGTTATTTCATAATTCGATACATTTTAGACTGATTGCCAAAAAAATCTACAAATTTTCTATTTGGTTTTATGATATTCTAAGTATTTGATTGCTGCAACACCGAGCAGACAGCTTTAGTTTTTGTATTAACATAATTTTGAAATTGAAGTAATGGGCGGGGTAACGCCCATTAAAATGTGTTATTATATTTCACATGGTTCTTCTTAACCGATTTTTGGGAAACTTACCACACACATTGAGCTCTAAAATCAGCTCAATCTTCCATTCAAACACTGGGCGGAGTTACGCCCATTAAAATTTTATCTTTTATTTTACGTCGTTCTACTTTACCGATTTTTATAAAACTTACCGCACAGGCACGCCGATTAAAATTTAATTTTATATGCCATACATCGTTTTCGAAAACGTTTTATCAGAACATTGCATTGAAGTCGGTTTTGTTTGGCAGTTTGGCAGCACTTAAATCCGCAAGTCCTTAAGAAAATCACTGTGCTGCATTTCAAGGACAAAAGTACACCCAAAGAAAAACAAATTAAAATCAATCAATAAGAATAAGACAAAAGTGTAGTACTTTTGAATATTTTTTATTTCCTATATACTATATATGTATATATGGAAACAATATAGAAATAATATTTTTCGGCATTGAATTAATATTTATTTCTTGTTGAAAAATATTGTTAACTTATTGAAACAGTCAATATCTAGATTTAAAGTGTTGCCATATAGATTTTAAAATGTTGCTTATTCACACAATAATTTTAAATTTATATTTCAACTTAATTAATACATTAATGATATAAAAATTTTAAAATAATATAATTCAACTTGAGAATAATGTTAATTCAAAGTTGAAAATTATTGATTTAATGTATTTCAATATCATCTTTCCATTATACTGAAAATGATTGAATTTATATGACGCTTACTAATTCTTAAATTGCAACCTTTCTCTGAGATTACGATTTCTTAAATTGAGATGCTTATTTTACGTTTAATAAAAATTGGCCAATGCATTTGTTAACATGTTGTAAAAGTATCAAAATTATCTCACAGACATTTATATTCCAAATTCATTTATGCAGCAAAACAGAGTACATCACACATGCAGGATATTTGTTTGTACGAGTACCAATTAAGTAAAACAAAGCATTTAATTATTTTATCGCAGCCATTATACGAATTGTATTGTTTGTAAGACCCATCTTAAATTTATGAAATTTTTAACCCAAATAATCTTATTTAATTCTTAATTTTCAACACAAAACTTGAAGACGTTTATGAGATGGCCCGCAGAAAGAAAAAAGGACATGCAATCATTCACTAAGATTGATAAGTTTAAAGGCCCGGCATTGTTTGCATGTGTCGCCGCAAATAAAAATATTGAAGTAAGAAGCGAGTATGATAAAAGAAAAACAAAAAGTGAACAAAACCAAAACTCGCAATAACATGAGTGCGCAATAGATGGTTTTAGTCCTCCTGTGTGAAATCTAAAGAACACGAATTGTTTTCCATTGTTCTGTTCCTTGTGATTTTTTTTCTTTCATTGTGTGTGCATCAGCACCAATATACATACATATTTATATAAAAACATCAAATTGGTCCTGCCCTGCATAAACACAAACAAAAACTACCACCATTTATTAAAATGTATCAGTTAAGGATTTCATTTCACATTCTTTTTTCAGTCCTTCATGCAACTGCGTTCAAGTGGAACATCTTAAGCAAAATCTTTAGGATTTTGAACATAAATGAAACCACCATTGTCGCTCTTTTTGCCTTTTTGTAATCATTGCCCGCATTTGTTAATAATATTAATTCTTTAGTCCCAATAACCCAGCTAAGTTGTATATAACTTACCAAACCAGCCAAGGATGTGTCATTTGAATTGAATGTAATAAATGAATGGAAAATAAAACAGGAACACGTCAGAGATGTAGATAGAAATAAATAAATAAATAAGCAAACAAACAAATTGCTCAACTAACATTTCAGCTATAAATTTATCAGATGTCTCCCAAGCAAATAAAGATACACCCTCGTTGACATCACTTTGTTAAAAACAAAACATTCGAATTAAAGTAAGAAAAGTCCTGTTTGTTTATATTGCATAGACTACTTAAGCACACAGGGAAACAGTCAAGTCATCTTGTAAATAAAAATAGGCTTTTCAAAGCGTTACACATTGCACTGGAAAAGATTTAACGATTTTAAAGGCAAACTTAAAGTAAATACGAGTATATTTATTCAACGGAAAAAATTAATTTAAAAAAAATTCTTAAAATTTCATCCATGTATTAAATTCACAATCGTAGTTATGCCAAAATATTCAAATCATACGATAACAACAAGTTTGATAAACTTCACAAAATTTAAAATGTATCAACAAACCGGGAATTCCCTAAAGTACAAAAAAGTCCAATTTTCTCTAAATTAAAAAATTTTTACAATAAATATATCTCTGCTCGTAAATTCGTAAACGTAAATTTCAAAATAATTGCAACGCTTCACTTGATTGTAGTCATACTTTATAGCAAAAGTTAAATTTTCAATATCAAGGATATATGGAAGATAAGCAACTAAGTACGTGCACTTGTGGAAGAGATATTTACCACAGATTTCGAACACCATAAATATTAAAACAATAAATATTAAAATGTTGACAAAATTTTTACATGAATTTAATCACTTGTAGCAAAAATTTAATTTTCAATATCAAGGATATATGGAAGATTTTCATATCCATGCACCGATTGGAATAAAATTTCCCCCAGATTTTCATACCATTAATATAAAAATAAATACAAAGTTTCATTGTATTCTAGTCGTAAATGTAGCAAATATTTAATTTTTGCTATCAAGGATATATGGACGGTGGGTATATCCTTGCACCGATTTGCATAAGATTTACCATAAATTTCAATACTGTGAATATAAACATATCTCCATAGTTTCACCAAGTTTTAATAATAATTATTGAAAATAATAAATTTTTAGTATCAAGGATATGTGGAACATGACCAGGTCAGTGCTCCGATTGGATTAAAGTATAACACATATTTTGGCACCATAAATATGAGAATACTACAAAGTTTGGCTTGAATCTAATCATAATTGTATCGAATGTTAGATTGTTAATATAAAGGACATATGGGAGATAGGCATATCCTTGCAACGACTGAAATAAAATTAAGCAGAAATAAAAGTATAAATACAAAGTTTCGCTTAAACTCCAATCATAAACGGTATAAAAATTTTTTTTTTCAATATCAAGGATATATGGAAAATTTTCACCAATTGTAATGAAATTTTCCACATATTTTCGTACTATATATATAAAAATAATAATAAAAAATAAATCTAGTCATAAATGTAGCAGCAATTTAATTTTTGATATCAAGGATATATGGGCAATGGGCATGTCCTTGCTTCGATTAAAATCAAACTTACCATAGATTTCATGGCCATGAACATAAACATAACTAGAACGTTTCACTAGCTTTTAATAATAATTATTGAAAATATTTAATTTTTATTATCAAGGATATATGGACAGTGGCCATTTCCGTGCAACTATTGCCATAAATTTTACCTTTCATTTGGATATCGAAAATATAAGATTATATACAAAGTTTTGCTTGAATCTAATCATAATCGTAGTAAAAATTTAATTTTTAATATTAAGGATATATGGACAATGGGCGTTCCCATGCAGTGTTTAGCACAAAACTTGCCACAGATTTAAATATCGCGAATATAAAAATAGTTACATGAGTTTCATTTGATTTTAGTCACAAATGTAGCAATAATTAAATTTTTGATATCAAGGATATATGAGTGATGGGCATATCCTTGCACAGATTGGAATAAAATTTCCCGTATTCAATACGGGAAATTAATAAAAAAATTATTACAAAGTTTCACTAGTTTTTAATGGTCACTATTGAATATAATGAATTTTTTATATCAAGGATATATGAGAGATGGATGCAAATTTAATTTTTAAAATCAAGGTTATATGGAAGCTTGACATTCCCGTGCCTCGATTGGCATAAAAGTTATAAAACAATTACACAATTTTATGTGAAATTAGATTTTTAGTATCGCGCATACATTCAGGGTTTTTGTTTTAAAAGCAACTGCAAAGGTTCAATTCATTCTAATTTTAATTGGTTTAAAAAATCTATATATTAACAATAATGATAATTAGAAAATTGACATGTCCTGGCGAAACTCAGCGTGTGTTTGAGCAAATATTATTAAAGATTTACTTCAATTTTTTATTAATTTCTATTATTCTTAAAGTAAGAAATTAAATTTTTTCTTAAATGCCAAACTTTCATGATTTTTATTTAATGCAGCAGCTTATTTTTTGCTGTTAAGCAATTGGCTTCTGGCCAACAAGCTTTAACTAAATGTGTATTACATTTTATTTTTTATTTTTTTGCTAGTTTCAGTTTCACAAACTTTTTTATGTAATTTGTACGTGGCGGCATATAAAGCCAACTATGAGGTAAATCCTTAAAGTCATATTTCCAATCACCGCTCTGACATTGTCTTTAAATTTTGTCATAATATTTTCGAACAGAATATATTGAAGATACTCGTACTGCATCTTGAGGAGGACTTCTGTGTCAACCCTTATGTAATACTTACTACGCCATTTAATATCCTTAGCAACTATTGCTTATCTTCGTTGTTCCTAAAATAAATCTCACCCTGCAAAATTCTTCGCCTTTGGCATATTTTAAGACACTTTTTTGAATGCAAAGAACATTAATATTCTTGGCGTTTGCTTGTTTCTTATTTACGAATTTTATTATCATTGACATCGCAGTGTGTTATGACGCAATAAGTCCTTTTTGCGTTGCAAACAAGTACACCCTTGTTTTTAAAGATTCTATGTAAATTATGTATTTTTATATATACAGACGTCATGGTTAAGTGTACCAGTACTAACATCATTCGATGAGTGGAATGGATTACAAATGTAACAAAACAATCAATTTATATTCAACATATTTTGGAATAATTCTGAAATATTCTTGTTTCATACGAAACAGCAGAAGATTCTTAAACGACTAAATAAATTGTATTGTATTAATAAAGGGTGTTTTTCATAGAGTGTGACACAAGTTTAAATCATAATAAAACAAGGAAATACGTATATTTTTAATATCAATGAAACGGACTCTATTGGAAAGAAAATTTATATGAAATTAATGTTTAAATATGATTTCTGCCATGTGGCCGTCACGGCTGGCGCGTAGAAGGCGCAAATTGGAACACCAATTTTAAACAACAACGCCGATAACTCTTCGAATGTTGATTTCCAGGTGTTCAATTGTTTGTGGTTTATCCACATAGACAAGTGACTTAACATAAACCCAAAGAAAATAATCCAATGGGGTTAAATCACACGATTTTGGTGGCCATTAGGTGCAATTATTTTTCATCAAAAGTTTCTTGGAGTAAATTAATTGTAGCGCCCGCTGTGTGGCATATGGCTCCGTCCTGTTGGAACCACATATCAGCAAGATTAATGCCACGTAATTAAAGTACGAATAAATTTCGAATTATGTTCCTATAATGTCGTTCACCACTGACAGTAACATTCTGACCATCATCGTTTTTGGAGAAATATGGTACAATGACTCCGCCAGCCCATAAAGCGCACCAAACAGTAATTTTCTGTGAATGGAATGGAGTTTGGACAAAAGCTTAAGGGTTCTCCTCACGCCAAATGCGACAATTCTGCCCAGAAATGGGCTTTATCGGAAGTGCAAAAAGTGCACGATGAGTTTGACGAAAAGAATAATTATTTTGATTACAAATTTCAACAACGTGCCCGCGTTGCTCTGGTGTAAGTCGATTCATAATGAAATTTCAAAGCAAACTAAACAAAAAGCAACTATCAGCTGTTAAATGGGTGCTGCTTAAGTAAAGCAGTGATGCCAACTCAAAGTTGTGACACTCTAAAAAAAGCGCGCTTTACAAAGATATTTGCTATGGTTAATGGTTAAATATGTCTCGATGTATTTTGTTTTTTGGTTAAGAAACTCATCCCAGTAGTAGAATCAGATCAGAATGTTGGCGGTCTCGACAGGAGGGCACTGATCTGAAAGAAATATGGTCAAAGCAAAATGATGTCACATAAACAAACAATTTGTTACATCAGCGATTTCTACACCAAATCATTTTAAGAAATTTATCATCATCGGTTTGCCAAGTTACAGTTTATATGAGGAAAGTTTTCTTGTTTCCGACGATATGTATCCAATGGCTCGAAGAGCAGCGCTGCTACATAATGGAAATCAATATCCGTCCGTACCATTAGCTCATGCAGTTACTATGAAAGATAACTACGAAAACAAGAAATTGCTGCTCAAAAGAGTTCAATACGATCTCTATTTGTGGAATAGATATGTATGTGCTTTAAAAAATGTCCCATGCACACTGCAAATAAGCCTTTAGGTGACAGGCAAAAGATATTTTTGGCAGCACTGTGCATAAAATTGGGCTTAATAAACGATCCGGTATAAGCTTTAAGCACAGATGGAAAGGCATTCAAAAACGTGGAAAGTATATTTGACTAAATCGAAGGAACACACAAAAAAGTAATATGAATGAGTTTGTAATATTAATTAAAATATTTGTAATATTAATTAAAAAATTAATTAAATTTTCACGTATAAACAATTTGATAATATCAATTAAGTTTTTCCACTCAAATTAATTAATACAATTAAAAATTTAATTGAATCAATTAAATTATTAATTGAAAACATTAATTGGTGAATACTTCTTTCTGTGAAGGTGTAGTTTTGGATAACCAAATATGGGAAATATTTAAAGAATTGCTCAAGCCTAAGTTGGTCAATAAGAAGAGAGGAGCATGGTTAGATTTCGAAAATGTATGTCATAATTTTATTTAAATATAAAGGCTCCAAATTACGTAGAACTGGTACGAGAACTTCTTCTTTCATATCAATAACTCAGATGCCACGTGCCATTAAAAAAAAACTTCCTGCATTAGCATTTGTATTTTTTTTTTCGTTTTGTCATATCAGGTTAGCACGGTGAAAGGTTCTAGCGAGATATTGCCCACATGGAAAGAAGGTATAACGGTAAGTGGTCTCCAAGAATATGAACTGATTTCTGCAGGGCAAACAATCGTGAAACAGCAGATAAGATTTATAAAAGAGACCGATCTACTAAATAGTATTTGATTTTTTATGTTATACTAGTGTTTAATTTCATTTAAGATTTTAATTAATAGCATAGAAGTCATTTATGCATGTGTAAGATTTTTTACTTTTACCATAATAAATACGTATTTTATATTCCAATATCAGTATTTTATTTAAATGAAATTAGGTCAAATACCAGACGTGATAAAAAAAGTCTGAGAACAGATTTGAATTCAGCACACAAAAGTCCATTAAAATCATATTATGAAGTTCTTGCTCCTCAGTTTTTGTATTTTTTTCAGAACAGTGTAATCTGAATTTATTTGAATGACATCTTAGTTGACGACGTTCTATAATTGAAAGTTTGGCCTTTCTACACTCTAGTATAATTTGAAATAACAAAAATTCAAATCGTTGCTAATAACCTTCGCAGTTTAATTAAAGAAAACTAAATTTCGTTTCTATGTTCTATGAATGATCGCAATGGACCCAATTGGGTATCCGAGTAGAGATGCGGTACAGCAACACCCTTCCTAACCTTCTATGTTCTTTGATTTACCTCATTTGCGGAATTTAGTGCTTGACCAAATTCGAAACGTCGAATCGTCCAATGTCTGTCAATAATATCATTCACTTATTTCAGCAACAGGTTTAAACGTTTGTTGAAAGCTCTGTACATATATCCATCTACGTTTTATGACAATATTATGTCAGGACATAAATATGCTATGATATATTTATGTAGAATGCATGCTATTAAAGGAAGTATATATGTAATGTCATTGAAATCATGTTTTTGCAATAACCAAAAAATTAAATCGTTTGCTTTAGTTTTCCTGAAATGGCCTTAACCTTCAAAACAGACCCAAGTGATAATTTTTACAATCGGAAATTCATTAATAAAAATTATATTGCACTCGGTCACTAGAAATAAAATTATGTACTTTTTTCATTATAATTATCTATTTTATTTGTGTATTACATAAGCAGATTCTAAATAAGCAATAAAAGCTTTTAATCGCAATCTTGTCAACTTAAACTCTCCGTTATCGAGAGTCTACTGTACAATGGTTACTATGGCCATAACAATTTTAGTTAATGTCGTCACATGAATTATTAATATGGCGTTGTTGTTAATATGGCGTTGGCTGAAGTAGTTAGCACGTTGACTACAAAAACGAAGATCCTGGGTTCGAACCCGGTATGATACAGTCAGCAAATAACAACACCACGCATTTTTTTTATGTACATTAGTGTCCCTTTGCATCAGTTGTTGTAGGAAAGTTCATGTGATGAAGGCATAGTCACTGGTCACTGAATTATACCGACTTCAGCAGATACTAATCCCAATGTAACATCACAGCGCCCTCCTTCGTTGTGTAGCAGAATCATCGGCGAAGTAAAATAACCAATAAAATGGCTACTAATCACAGCTTCAAAAATTTAATACGCCTCATTTAACACCAGAGGCGCTGCAGCAGTGCATTATTAAAAACGTGCAAAAAGCAGAGTTGTAAAAGAATGAAGCTTTCCTCTATTTCTTCCTTCACCATTTGTCTTCTCTATCACTATCCCTTTCCTAAAGAAGGTAACACCTAGTAATAGTAGGCATTCATTGCCTGAGTGTTACTTCTCTTAAAATAAAAAAATCCATTACTCGTTATCCTACACAATTGCACGATTTACTGAAAAATATAACCCAGATCTGATGAATTGTTATTGTCTTTTGAAAATTTCCATAGATGTCATCATATCAGGGTTGTATTTTATTTTAAATCGTGCCATTATGTAGGATAGTTTATCACGTCCTTTAGGGATACGATAAAATAAAAAATTTTAAACTTTGTAAAGTTATTTTTGATATTCTTAATTTTTTGTTAAGTCTTCCTGATTAATTCTTCAATGTCGATATTAAAATTTCCCTACCTAGAGCCATTAATACATTATTACAATTTAAAATTAGTTTAAAGTAAGATATTTTCGGGCATTTAAAAAGTTGTTGATTATCACAATTTTACTTTGACCTAAAGTGAGGGATAAGTTAAATTTAAGCCAAGTTGTAATAAGGAACAACTTTTCTACGTCCGATAAAACTCTACTTTTAACTAACTTTAAGTTGTAATAATGACCCTTAGAGTTTTATCTATGATTGTAGTAATTTAGTGACACAAGGTTTCGAAAAATCCAAACTACTGTAAACCTTTTAAGGCCATTTTAAATAAGATTAGAAGAGAAAAAACCTAAAACGTTTACTTCTTATAAAAAAAACCAAATTAAGCTAAATAATCAAAATCGATAAGTACGTCAAACAAAATTCTATGTTTCAATAAAAACAGTTTAATCAGCAATTAAAATCTAAATTTTTGGCATGAATATTGTTTCATGTGGAGGGCAAAAACGTGCTTTCACTTAAAATCGCAGTTTGCCAGCAATTGCTTATGAACAATCGTTTCCTTGCAACAAGAAAAAACGAAAAAAAATCCATTGGAAAATGTTAATTAATCAAGTTCAATAAAATCTAAATCAGCCTCCCTCCCACTCAAAGTCAGCTCAACATAAGTTTTCTGTGTTAGCGGAAAGTAAAACAAAAATTAAGTTAAAAGAAAAGCAACAACAACAAAACCGACAAGACAACTTTGAATAGCTTAATTTGCTGCCGTAATTTTGAAAACTTTGATGGCGTTAATTAGCAAATATTTCTACGCAAAGCCTTCCTTCATCTCCCCTGGGGGGTAGGTGGAGAGTTTAAGGCTTTAGTTGGAAAATAGAAAATTACGTTTTAAAAACGGCTCCCTAAAAATTTGCCAGTAAAGATATCACAGATGAAAACTTTGTAGTTGATTTTTTTGTGTACACTTCAGGGGATTAACTAAGACTTTTTGTGCAAAATTTTGTTAAAATAATTCCATTAGCTTACAATAGTGGAGGGCAGGGAGAGAGCAATGACAAGTTTATTACACAGATTTTCAGTTTTTTTAAATTTCAAATATTTAATGTTAAAATGTTGACTTTGTGAGAAACCCTTTAATTATATTAGTTTCTTTCATAGATAATGCATACATCTGGTATAACAAATATCTTTCCATCGTGCCATTTCTTCAGATTTAAGAGCGAGAAATAGTCTCTCCGAGCTGAGTATGAAAAAAACGGCGGATAAGGGAGCCAGTCGTAGCAAAATTCGTGGATTTTTTCCATGGAATTTGCAAATGCGTGCAGCCTTGCATTGTCCTGGTGGAGAAGAACTTTTTTCTCGGTCGTATTTTTTCTAAATACTCATTAAATCGACCCAATAAATTGACTTTATATTCTCCATTAAATGAAAGCAACATGTCGACATAACTTTATTGGATGTTAAACCCACCTTGGCCTTCTTGGCACAAATTTACTCCGAGAACACGACTGTTTTGACTGCTATTTGGACTCTTGTGCTGTGGTATATTCACATTTCTTCTATAGTAACGAAACTGCACAAAAACTTGTCCATATTGCGTTTGAACAACGCCTGAAAAGTTGTCACGCGATTGCGTTTGAGGTCGAGTGTAAGCAAAAGCGGCACACATCTTGCGTAAAGCTTTCAAATACTGGTCATTGCAAATTGGAACCACTCAGTTTCATTCTCCAATCAGCCAACATCATATTTTTTTCACTTATTTCGGGTGTAATGACAGCAACTGGGCATCCAGAACGTTCGACATCTTCCATATATGTACTCGTATGTATAATTTTCTTGAAAATGTATTTTAACTTAAACACAAAGGAGCGCTGATGATGAGGGTGTAGTGGCCTTCGAAAACAGTCGGTTGTTCCGTTCTACTACGTGTTTGTCAGAATATTTACAACTAACTTTGGTGTTATTTGTTCATTAATAATTATCACATGTAATTTGCCTTAAAAAGCGATACGAACTTTAGCCTGAAAAATCATAAAAATTAAATAAATTTAGTTGAATAACGAAGGGACACACGAGATAACTTAATCCAAATCTTCATCACAAGTCAAGTCCCTTTTTTTCAACAAGCAATCTCATCCTCGGTTTTTGAGAAGAAAGTTGTTTTGAAGTTGAAGTTGTTTTGACATTTGGAAACCGTTCCAACAAACATTGAAACTTTCGTGTACAATCTTTTACAATATTTTCGGATACAGATATTTAAAACTTTAAATTCAAAAGTAAATATGATTTTAGTAATATGAAAAATGATTAGTGTAGTTAAAAAAATTAAAAATGTATATATAACCTTATAAATTTCAGTTATTTAAATTATTGCCCAAATGATTTTTGGACAACTAGGTCTTACCATTTTTAGGAAAGGGATAATGATAGAGAAGAAAGGTGGCGAAGGAAGAAAGCAACAATTCAGCTTTTTTGCACGCTTTTTTAATAAGGCATTGTTGCAGCGCGTCTGGTGTCAATGAGGCGTATTAAATTTTTGAGGCTGTAGCCATTTTATTGGCTATTTTACATCGCCGATGATTCTGCTACACAATACTGACGAAGGAGGGCCCTCTGATGTTACATTAGGATTAGTATCTGCTGAAGTTGGTATAGTTCAGTGCCCAGTGACTATGCCTTCATCACTTGAACTTTCCCACAACAACTGATAGAAAAGGACTGTGTTTGTATGATACAAACACTGACTTTCGTATAACCAAGGGGAACAAATTTCACTTGAACTTTTTTCTTTTTTTTTTAAAGAGAAGTAACACTCAGGCAATGAATGCCTACTACTATTACTAGGTGTTACATTCTTTAGGAAAGGTGATAGAGAAGATAGATGGTGAAGGAAGAAATAGAGGAAAGCTTCATTCTTTTACAACTCTGATTTTTGCACGTTTTTTTTAATAATGCAGTCTTGCAGCGCCTCTGGTGTTAAATGAGGCGTATTAAATTTTTTTGAAGCTGTGATTAGTAGCCATTTTATTGGTTATTTTACTTCGCCGATGATTCTGCTACACAACGAAGGAGGGCGCTGTGATGTTACATTGGGATTAGTATCTGCTGAAGTCGGTATAATTCAGTGACCAGTGACTATGCCTTCATCACATGAACTTTCCTACAACAACTGATGCAAAGGGACACTAATGTACATCAGAAAAATGCGTGGTGTTGTTATTTGATGACTGTCTGATACCGGGTTCGAACCCAGGATCTTCGTTTTTGTAGTCAACGTCAGCCAACGCCTTGAACTTTTATTCCCGATAAGAGTGATTGATTGATTGTTTTTTGCAAAAATACCTGAATATTGATGCAATTAATTGGGTTTATGTATGCGATACGATATGGTTGTTGCTTCTCTATCGCAATTAATCAATTAACTAGATATTACGTTTATACGCACGACTTATTTGCAAATAAAACAGTAAATTGTTGCCATATAATTGTTTTATTGTGGCTTACTAACTCAAAAATCTATTCACAATTAACGCACTATTTGCAAATCAAATGCTTGAGGTTGCCATACTTACAAATGTTTGCTAATAAAAAAGCAATAAATTGATAAATATTGCAACAAAAAACATTGAATGAAGAAAATAATGGCAATAAAAACAAATAGTTATTTGTTACGTTATACATTTATAAACTTTTTTTGTAAACATAAGTAACTTTTCTATAGAAGTGCTAACCAAGTTTTTGTACATTTGCTATGCCGTATAAACAAAGAGTTAATTTATTTGCAAATATTTTGATTTGCAAATAGTGCCCGCATAAACGTAGTAAGAGTTCAATTAAGAAGAAACTACTGTAACAGCATCACTACAGCCCAGCACTGCTAGCTAGTGTGCTATATTTGTTAGCAGCGTTAAAACTAATTAAGTTTTTTTTTTTTGAAAGCGTTCCCAATACAACTAACAAACATACTTTAGTGTTGTTGTTAATGATGTTTCATGTAGATGAAATTTTCAAATACCAAAATAGTTCAAAAGAAATTCAATTTACTTGAGAGATTTTTTATAGCGCAACTTAAAACAAAAACAAACATATTTCACTTATATTTTTCAACAAATATTTGTTTTAAGCTGTAAATGCTTTGAGGGCATATTCCATCTAATTAATTACTTTTGTTTACAAATGTTCTCGATTCATCTCAAAATCTAAACAAAACAAAGTTAGGATACTTTTCATTTGGGGAATTGTGTGTTTAATTAATTAAGGACACCAAATTGAAACCGATGCTGTGGTAAGCCCTTTGATTATATCAATGATCAAGGCGCAAATAGTGCCTCCATTAGCAAATTAAGTTATATATGCCACCTCTCAAAAACGTTTTTCTAAGGCATTTGCTAAACGTCTTGTTTTTATATTTAAAATAAAAGGTACGCAATTAGTTTAAAAAAATACCAAAAAAAAAACAACAGAAGATGTAAGTGCCGCTGCCATAAGTCCCAGTTAACACTACACAAGTCTTATTGCTAAACTTATCCATTTTCCTTTTTTGAACTTTCATCGGCGTTCACACAATGCCAGATTTATTTTTCAGCTCATATTTTTTATGCATAGTTTTTTTCAACATTACGAATAAGAACGCAAAACGTATTGACAGTACATGAAGCTGAGCTCGTCTCTCTCTCTCTCTCTCTCTCTCCAACAAAGTAATAAGCTTAGCAAAACGACTTGCATAGTGTAAATTAGGACTAAGCTTCTTAACAAGTGGCATCAACAAAGCCAACAAATTTATGTTTTGCCTTAGGACCAAAACAACGACAAGAACAAGCCTCTTCTTTAATAACAAGAAATTTTGTAACTTTAAATACACATCGCTCATTTACTTCAGCAAAGTTATACAGGAAAATAGTGTGGCAGAGAAGGAGTTTGACATTCGGTAGCATCATCTGGAAAAGAAATTAACCCTAAAACTCATTTTAAATTTTGTCTTATAACTAGAGTTTGAGTTGAATTTCCATCCGTGATGCATGCAGAGACCTAAAATAGAAAAAAGACAATTCCCCTTATTGTGAATGGCGTCGTAGATTGTCACCTGTCACTCTTTATCGGCAACAATTGTTTTATTGACAATCTCTTACTAATCTTTGTAAATTAATGGAGCATGTTAATGGTAGACAATTGTTGTCGAGAAAGAGCAGACATGTGACGATTTTTACTGTCGTCTTGAGGAGAAATCGACAACGCCATTCACAATAAGGGGGAATATATTAACGCGTCCTCTCAAAGTATGATTTCTTTAGATCTGTTTTATCCTTTCATAAAAAATAATTCTGCCAAAACAACCGACGATAGAAAATTTTCGAAAAAAAATTATGGGATATAAAATTTAATTTTAATGGGCGTGCCATCGCCCATTTTTTAAATGCTGCAAGATTTTGTGTGTTTTCAAAGCTCAGAGTGTGTATTAAGTTTTGTAAAAATCGGTGCAGTAGAACCACTTAAAATAAAGTATTAAATTTGAATGGGCGTAACCCCACCCATTTTTTCAAATAGAAGATTGTGTCTATTTTTGAGCTCCAGGTGTATGGTAAGTTTTGTAAAAAACCGGTTCAGTAAAACCACGTGTAATATAATAATAAATTGTAATGGGCGTAGCTCCGCCCATTTTTACAACTTTAAAATTGTATAATTACACGGTTTCGCAGCAATCAAATAAGTAGAATATCATAAATTCAAATTAAAAAAATTGTGGGCGTGTCCCCGCGCAATTTTTTTTTACAATGGGACCAATTGGAAGCTATACCCTCTCAGAAAATAAAAGAATTCTTACAGTCGGTGTAATATGAACCGAATTATGAAGTGACACTGCCAAAAAAAATAAAAATAGACGAACTGATAAACTCCTACTTTTTTGGCGTTGGTGAAAAAATTAAAAACAGGAAAAATTTAATTTATTTAATTCGTTATTTCCGCCGTAAATATTAACTTTTTAAATTAGAAGTTTTAATAAAAAAAAACATGGAATAACTTCAGTATTTTATTCGAAATTTATTTGCGTTTAGAAAAATATTTTTACATAATTATAAACCCTGCAAAATAATAGCTTCAATTACATTCGTATAATTCCCTCATGAAAAAAATTCTTTAAAATTTTCGGACAAGCTTTTTTAAACAGTCTTCCAGTAACTTCTAGCAACAAAAAAATATGCAAAAGTTAAAGTCTCCCGGGACTAAAGTATGATTATGTATTGTTTGGTTTAAAAAAAATCTTTGATTACTTCTTGTTTACAAATCTTGTATATATTTTCGTTTCTGTGGGATGTTCATACACTAATTTCGTTGCTGTAAACAATATATAAAATCTTCTCAAGGATTATTTATGTTTTCTTTCAGTTTTTTATGTATGTAAATTAAAAAAAATTTCTTTTGTTTATAAACAAGATTTGAAAAGAATTTTTCTTTCCATCTCATTTCTCAAATTTTTCATTTCGAAATTAAACTAAACCCAACGAAAAACAACAAACAGCTAAACAAAACAAAATCACTTTTTCCTTCATTTGGCATTGAAACCGAAATGTATCTCATTTAATCAACATCATACGTACACGTACTTAAAGTAGACACTGACAGCACAACAAATGTAAAATTTTTGTACTTTTGTCAATGTACATACTCGTATGAGTACATTTAAATTATCTTGTTGATTTCTCTGTGCTTTTTCGTTTAAATATAATTCTTAAGTACATTTCTTGCTAATTTACAAACTGTTAAGAAATTAAAAACACTTTTAGATTTATATAAAGGATGTTGAAATAAAAACAACAAACAAATAAACTAATTTTATTTTTGCGTTCCATTGATTCCATTCTTATTACAATCACTCCAAATCTTTTCCAAAAACATAACACTCGTACATGTATTAAATATGTAAGTGTTCTAAAGCTAAATAAGTTTTTTTTGGGAACTGTTACAATTACAATACAAAAAAACTAAATAAAAATATACTTAATAGTATCAAACCAAAAAAAAGTTTGTCTTAAGCATAATTAGTAAAGAACAAACGACAAGGACAAGACTGTTGTAAGTTTAGAGATGGTAAAAATGAGCTTTCATTACCAAAAAAAAAAACTTTCAGCAAAACAATTCACATATTCCATTTCCTATGAAAACTTGAGTATATAAAGCAGGAATCTACATCCACTGACACCACACACAGTGGACCAAACACAAAAGAACGCTGATGGTGAATGTGTAATGACCTCCGAAAACAGCCGGTTGTTCCGCTATACGCGCGTTTGTCAGAATATGTACAATTAACTTTAGTGTTATTTGTTCATTAATAATTATCACATGTAATTTGGCTTACAGAGCGATACGAACTTTAGCCTAATCAAATCATAAATATAGAAACAAATAAACTTCGAACAATAATAATAAAAAGTAACTCAAAATGTTACAATTTAAGTTTAACATTTGTTAACGCACTAATTATCCCAAATTATTATTTTATTTATTTAGTAAAATATTTTTTTTTTTCGTAATCAGCGACACTTAAAATCCCTGAATAACGAGTTTCAAGCAAATCCAATAGTGATGAGCTATTTTTCGAAACCTGTTACTTTTTCACAGCGATTGAAAAATCACTAATAACAACTGTGACTGAATTTATCAAGTAACAGGTTTTGCAAATGTAGTTCTTTCATTCAAAGTCCTAATTTACACTATGCAAGTCTTATTGCTAAGCTGATTAGTTTGTTAGGAAAGAGGGACGAGGGGAAAAGAAACGTTACTGTTCCCCTCGTCTCTCTCTCTCTGTCAAACTAATCAGCTTAGCAATAAGACTTGCATAGTGTAAATATGGACAAACTGTGAATGCTTTTGCATGCTTACTTTACAGTAAATAAAGCTACCACATGAATTTATTTGTATATTTTCACCGTTTGTCGAGAACAAAATCGTCTAATCGTGTCAAATCGTCTTTTCTGGCAACTATGTATAGCTCTCACATTTTTGTATTTGCAATTTTACCGTCTCTCTGACTCTCATACGACAATTATCAATATTTGGTTGGGGTTGATGCTAATTGTTTGTTCTTGTCGCTCTTCTTATTAGCAGTTATCAAAATACCAATACTAATACATACTTTTAAAGCAGAAGAGCTGAAATGTGTTAAACCGTGATCACAGTCACTGTTTAATTTCACAACTGCTCTTCTTATTAGATTTTGTCAAAATATCGGAACTGCTACAAACAAAATACTGCTGAACTGTGATCACAATCACAGTTTAAAAGAACAGCGATTTCGAAATCACGTTCACAAGGAGCAACATTATTAAAAAATCACAGTTTCGCTCAACACTAAAATCCAATAATATTACTGAAAATAGTTCACAATACTCGATCCGCCATTTCGAACTTTCAAAATCTAATAACAGATTCGTAATCAGCGAAGCCGAAAACTATCGAGTAACGAGTTTCAAGTGTTCAGGCACATCAAAATCAACTTGTTAACTGCAAAGTCGTTTTTCTCCAAAACTTATTTACTGGGCAGAGGTTCCTTTTAACGTTCCGTCTCACTTATAGATTTTATTGTTTTAAGCCTTAAGATTTTTTCTAACTCCATCTCGAATGCTATGCTTTTTTATTAATTAAAACTTTATGGACCCCTACCCATAGTTTAGTATTATCAAAATGCCAGATTTGTTGATAACTTTTAAGATACTCGTACAAGCCGTAAACAATTGTATCGCAAGAGACAATTTGCATACATACATACATACGTATGTATATAAAACATGTTTGAATATTATAAAAAAAAAATTCTGAAAATTTTAACTTTTATCGTTTCCGATTAAATCGAAAATAAGTTTGGATTTTTATCAATCAGGTATGCGATGGAGATAGCTTTCGATTTAAAATCGATTAAAGAACATCAGAAGTTTGATGCACACAGTTATTTCGATTTCATTCTGGTGTTGTTTTAAATCGAAATCGATGTGATTTCCCATCTTGTTCTATTAAAATATTAGAAAAAAAAGATGTGATGGAAAAAGAAATTTGTTTTGTTCTTGCGTTTTTAAATCGAGAAATCCGGAGTGGACGATTGAGGAATTATTCTATATGTAAGCAAAATTTTCGTACAACAACTTCTGTGGAAATGAAAAACAATTAAATATAGATTTACCTATACATATATCGTCAGCCCATTATTGGTTTGGAGCATATGTCAAAAAGTCGGAATGGAGAAAAACGTCAAAGAAAGTTTATATCTGTAATTTTTTTGTATTTTCACCATTGCTTCCGACACATGTTTGGAAGAAATGTGTAAATTTTAGTGAACTTTGATGAATAAAGTTAGAAGTTAATATTACTTTATTGTAATATTAGTTGTGCCGCATACAACACTTTTCTTAATTTATTTTCACAAAGTAGCTTTTTGTGCTCCATACTTTTACTTTACTGATGTGAATTGAGAATTTTGTTGTTTTGTTTTTTTTTTTCTTGCTGTCCAGAGAAATAAGTCGATCGTTTAACGCCGAATTGAAGCCGTCGCACAGTGGTCGAAAAGACTCATTTAGCGGCGTTTAATTTATAGCGCTTATTGAAATTTTTTTTTGTTTGTGTAATATTTTTTCTAGTTGAAAATAGATTAAGCTACAATGTTAAAAAAAAAAAAAAATTAAATATATTAAATTTTTTTTGTGCAAGTTGCAATTTTTTTTTCAAATTTACGATATTTTTCATTTCATTCAGGAAAACATTATAAAGTTAATATATGTAATGTTTCACATTCTTTTGGGCTAGACAGCAATTTTTTATTTATTTCAGTTCTATATATTGTTAATAAAACGACATATGTATGTATATATAGGTACAGTTATGTTGGAAATAATAGGCATAAACATTCATTGTGCCTAAAAAATTAATTAACCAATTACAGTGCAACAATAATCCAAATTAATAAACAAAACAAGAATTATACCGAACACGATCGAATGCCAAAAGTTGCACTCCATCATACAATAGCATATAACACTTTAAACACCCTATCACAAATGCCAACTTTTACAATTCACTACTACTAAACTAGAAACACACAGGTCACAAACATTTATTTTTTAGTTAATACATACCTTTGTCTTTCAATTACAACTTTTAGGCTCAAAATTTATAAACAATTGACTTAAAGGTGACAAAAAACACGTAATGAGTAATTAGGCGCCAAATTCTTTAAATGCACGTGCTGCAGCAAATGTTGTGTTTGACAGGTAACAGCTGAGCGAATACTGAAAGCAAAATAAAAGTAAAAACGCTGAGTTGCTCAGTAAAGTAGCGGTAATTGATACAATGCAAAACATTTATCGATTTTAAACATTTAGTTTTTGACTTAAGCGCCGCTAAATCAGTAATTTCGACCAGTTTGCGTCGCCGTAATAATTTTAATTATCGATTCGCTTACACACTTACACAAGAAAAACAAGTAATTAAAGTGTAGTTAATATAAAGAATGAAATTAAATGATTTCTGTTATACTCAACCATGCATAATTAAGGTTTCTTTTATTTTATTTTAGTGTTTAATAAGTTTATATTAAAACATGTAATCGGCGGCTGCGTCTGGGTGATGATGTTTTTGCTTAACAGTCGCCGTTGAATTTTTCTTACTTTACTTCGCATGTTTTTGTATGAAGAATTTGACGCAAACGCCAAACTGTGGCATGTACAGCAAAACAATACTTATTAAACCTTAAAATAGTTGAAATGGAGCAAAATGAATGCTAAATATCTCAGAAATTATAATTAATTTTGCGAAACATGTTTTGGATACAGAAAGGAGATATTCGAAATATATTTACCCCATATCTAGCTCATTTTTTTAAATGGTCGGTGGGCCAAACCAATAATGGGGTGACGATATATTCGGCCATGTCACAGACTTCAATTCCGTTCGGAAACTGAATTGAATCCACCACAAGATGTCGAGCCCTAGCCGGAGTATAATCCAACATACCAGCCCTCCCAACAGTCTGGACACATCTGACAAATTCCCGTATTTAAGTTTTCTTTTTAAGACACCATCTCCTACAAAAATGGGGTGGATTGAATTCCGTTTTCAAACGGAATTGCACTCTGTGACATAGCCGATTAAATGATGATACCGCAATTAAAGGTATTCTTTTATTTAAATTTATTTTTGTTTGAAATAATTTAATTATACGTACATAGGTTGAAGCCGATTAGCTAAAATCCGCCGCCGACATGTATTGAAAACAGTTAGTCGCCGTCGACGTGGGAATTCTTTTGCAAGACTATTCCATTGTTTTCAAAATAAAAGTTTTTTCATATTAAAACTCGGTGTACGAAGTTAAGAAAAAATATGCCATTCCTTACACCATTTACTTCAGCAGACTGCTTTATATAGCAATTTTCGTTTCGTCGTCGCCGAAAATATCTTTGGCAATCTGCAGCCGTCTACAGCATAATTGGCTTCAATTTCAGTTTCAGTAGCAAACAGTTTCAAAGGAACAAGTTGATTGTTTTGTAACAAACTGAAAATGACACAAAATTGGCATGTGAAATCGATGCGTTTTCTGTCACACCAAAAACTATTTTCTACGTTTTGAGCTTACGATTTCATTTCAAATCGAACGGATTTTCATCACATACCTCAATATCTTTAGGTTCTACAAGTGCGTATACGTAATGTGTAAGTAATAACGTATTCGTTCTAGTGTAGATACATAAAATACATTAGTCATCCGTTTGGAAATGGCTATGCCGATTTACATAAATTTTCACATACATACACACATATGTATGTATGTACATACGTATACATACATATGTATGTATACACGCATATGATAATTTAAATTTCTATATTTTACCGTAACTTGGTATAGAATTTTCGAGGTAATGCACCAAATTTTCACTCGATTTGTTTCCTTGCGAAATAGAAAACAAAGTTTTAGGTAAAAGTAGTTTAATAGCATTTGAATTTCTTACTTACTTACTTGGAAACATTTAACCTGAAGCTTCCTACAGGGTATGTATAAATTTAAGGGGCACTAGTACATATGCATGTGTACCAAACCAAATGTTCCGAATTCTTAAAGAATTCGTAACGACTAGTGGACAAAATCTACTGAAATCGTTACGATTTTTGTATGAAATGGTTGACACGACTTCGCAATGATATGTAGTTACTAGTGTTGTTATTCGAACAAAAATTATTCGAATATTCGAACAAAATTTTTTAATTTTCGTTCGAACGAACAATAATGTTTAATTTAGAATAAAATATTCGAAAATTTCTTGTCGAATATTCGAATATTCGAACAATTTCCTTAATTACTTTGTATAAGAATTATTTTTAATTTCATAACTTTTTTAATTTGTTAAAAATAGGATGTTACGCAATCAAATTACTCCAAATTATAAAAAACTTGTGTAAGCTTGCTTGTTGATATGTATGTATGTATATGTTCGCTAAACGCATCTTTTGTTTTCTTGCTTTGAAAAGATAATGCCTCTTTAATATAATCACAAGGCGTCTTGCAATTCATGGTAAAAAATAATTGCTTTTTTACAGATATAATCAAAAGCTCTATGGGCTCGGTTGGTTATTGTTATAAATAAATAAACAAATATACATATATAACATAAATATATAAATAAATAATATTATTCCTAAGCTTTCCAATAATCACTTTTTAAAATATGCCACAAAAAGTGAAAAAAAGAGCATGCAAAAACTTTGATTTCAAGATTATTTTGTAATAAAAAGTTCGCAAATAATCTCAAGTACGATGAAGTATTAGATGAAATTTCTGAAGTACTGATCTAAGAATTTTATCAACAAAGTAAGAAACTGACTAATATAAAAAATCTTCAAAATCTTTGAAAATATCAAAAAAAAAAAAAAGAACACACAAACTGGATATTATTTTTAATCCTTTTTTAACTGTATCACTAACATCAACAATTTCCGAACGATATTTTTCTACTTGATCTTTTATCAAAAGTAAAAAAAAGATACGTCTACTCGTACATCATAAAAAGTGAGATTGTCTGCTGTTTTTAAATTTTTTTTTAAAGAAATCAATGGCATTAATAAAATTTTTGTAAATGTTTGTGAAAACGTAACTTTTTTAACTAATTTCCTTTCGGTTTTTAATAATATTTCTAAGTTTGTTATTAAAACTATTTGTTTTTCTTGTGTAATGAATTATTTTTTATTTGTTAATAAAAAAAAAATTAAGCTCATACACATGCGTGTCGTTTTTTGCAAACTATTTTAAAATTATTCGAATACATTTTTTTATTCTTTGTTCGTTCGAATATTCGAACAAAAGTTCAAATTTGTTCGTCCGTTCGAACAAGAAAAAAATCATGCAATTTAATTCGAACAAATATAAAACACGAATAATTAACAGCACTAGTAGTTACGAAATCGATACGATATGTCGGTACGAATTCGTAACGACATGTAGGTACTATTTCTTTTTCTATATACAGCAGAGTATACAGAGTCACCGTTATGTTGCTGCTGTTGTCGGAATAAGTTGCACATACTTACATTTTTACATATTTATAACATTTCTTTTTTATTTATTATGTATACATACATAAATATTTATTTACAACAAACATTTTGCCAGATTTTTATTTATGTACTTAAAAATCAAAGTTTGAATGTTTTAAAAATGTTTTATTAAAAAAAATTGTTCAGAGCAACTACCGAAATGTCTTAACGAATTCGTTGCGAAAAGTTACAAACTACCGAAATGTCTAAACGAATTCGGCACGACTAGTCTGACTTCAGAAAAAGTCGAAACATTTGGTTTGGGGGCTGATACTTTTTGTAAATACAATATACATACATTCATGGGTACACATGCACATACACTACGCTTAGTGCACGCTGAAACTTGTTCAAACGTGATCAAGCAGAGCCTTTTCACAAATGCAAATCAAAGCAAACTCCAGCATAACAAAGAATCAGAAAAAATATACACACATATACATATGTATACATATATACGTATCTACATACATACATATGTATATTATAATAAGAGTAAACACCAGCCAACAATCACGTTCACGTTTTAATGATCACAAAAACAACAGATGATTAGTCTTTTTTGGCTACTACACGAGACCCTTAAATCCACTCAAGAGTACAGCACTCAATAAATGTATTCTCGAGAGTTAGTAAAAACAATAATAAACAAAAGAGATTTTTTTCTATATTTTAACGATTTTTAATCATTGAGTATAGGTGAGCATACCGGGAGTCAAATGAGTTCCATTCTCATTTGAATTTCGAACTGAGAACCATAAAAATATTAAAAGAAAGATAAACAAGTTGTGTGACTATTCGACTCATTTACTTATTTATTTTATTTTTATGTTGTTCAATATAAAATTTAAAAGTTGCTAAAAAAATATAAAAAAATTAAGCAACTCACTCTCATACATTTGTATGCACGTATGTATGTAGATTTGTAAAAATATGTCTATGTATGTATGTATTTTTATAATATAAAAAAAATATATATATATATAATATAAATATATAAAATTTACATGTATAAATATATGTAATTTTGTAGAATCTACATTGTAGAATCGATGTACATACATATTTATGTAGATACTCGTATATTTTCAGCCTTTGCAGCAAGAGTGTCACAATACAAAAAAGATTATTTTACATTAAAAGGGTTTAAAGTTTTCAATTTACTAACAACTCTTAAGATACATATTTTTATCAAAGTTTTACACAATTTAAAGAATTTAATAATTATTTCTAGAACATTGAAACCAAAGTTTACTTTTACTGGGTTCACACAGGGCAATTTTAGTTGAGCAACTTGTTAGCTTCTGAAAGTGAGAGAAGATAATGAAAACTTATGAACTAAAAAGTTCCTCAGCTAAATTTGCCATATGTGAACCGGGACTTTGCAAGAGAGGTTTAAAATTTTTTCTCAACTTTCTTTCACTTGTGCAAACGCAAAGTTTACTTTGAGGTAGAATTTTGAGTGTTCGAAGTCAGATATTTTGTTTCCAGTTGTTTTATTTTAACTGAAAGCTTGCAAATGAATTTCTAAAATGGGGGTAACAATAAATAGGGCATATATTACCGGGAAGATGTTATTGAGAATTTTGCTTTAAAAATTTTTTACTATAAATACCATGTCAAGACTTTGCAAAGTAAAGTTTGCCTGTGCCAAATCGCTCTTGGTTAGAAATCTAATTTTTTGAGTTATGACTCTGTTGCAGTAAGTGCTTGATATGTATGTAAGTATATGTACATATGTATATAAATATATCTATACTTTTACATAAGTACATAAATGTATACATACATATTTATGTAAGTATGCATATTTTATTTTATATCTTCTATATTCATTTAAATTATTATTTTTATTTAAATTTTTTTGTTTTGTGTTAAATTATTTATGAAATTATTCTTGCTGCTGTCATTAATCATGTACGATTTTATTTTGACAGTTGTTGGACCAAATTTTTGATATAGTGTTTACATGCACACATCTATATGTACATACATATGTATGTGTGTATGTCTGTACATGTTAATACCCTGCAGGAAATATCAATAGTAAAATTATACTGATTACCTATTAACGATATCACCAGAACTATTGACAAATTATACCCCAACTAATGCTATATACTATTGAAATTTAACACAGGCTTGTCCTACGAAGTCTACCAGTAGACTGCCTCAATACTGACTAGGTAATTCTTGTGGGACCATATGGCGAAAATGTCAATTTTAACATTGTACTGATTTACTATTGACGTTATCACTACACTGTGGGAAATTTCCGTAGTAAAACTGTACTGATTCACTATAGACGCTGTCACCACCTGCAGGAAATTGTTTGACATTTCTATTAAATACATATGTATGTATGTATACGTAAATTAAAAATTGTATGTTTCGCTGAATTAGTAAAGTCAAACTGTACTCTGTGGTCAAACACAAAGTGGGTCAAATCTTTAATTGATGGCACAAAATCTTAAACAGGGTCGAAAAAAAAAATTCCATAATTGGCACCTTTCACTTAAAATTGTTTACTTTTCACATTTTCTATTTTTATACAATATTATGTTATGTTAATATGTTATTTTATTTGTTTTTTTTTAATTTCTTTTTGTGTATTATGTTTTTAATTATTGTTCAATACATTAATTTTACATCTTGAATAGTTTTTATACACTTAAATTTTGCTTGACGTCACTTTTATTTTCAACAAACCAATAAAACATTAAGAAGAAGCATAGCTGTGTGTATCTGAAAAAATGTTTTCTACGCATTAAAAACAATATTAATAGACGCTCTGTTGACAATGTCACCTAAATAGTCGACAAGAGTGGTAACTTGGGGACACTTAACCCCACGTTTCCTTCAGGGTATATATTATATCGTATCTTATGTAGATGTAGTACACTTATATAATTACATATTTACATGAATATGTTCTTATATACATGCATAGAGATTGATGTATGTACTCGTATGTAGTTGCAGGCAAATTTTGGTATAACGGATCTCGCTTCGAAACGAACGTCCAGATTTTTTACACTAACAACCTTATATAGCGAATAATATACTACTTTTATACTGGATATAACGAATGATGAAGAAAAAATCGCAAAATAAAAAACAAAAACTTGCTAGAAACATATTTCTAACATTTAGTTCTTCTTTATATAGCGATTGTTTTGATAAATGTGCGCTCTGTATAACGAACGGCAAAAAAATATTAAACGACAACTACAGCAGCAATGTAAATGCTTATTTGAAAACAAATTGCCCTCATCCTTTTTATTGTTTTGTATAATGTCTACAATAATAATAATTAATATTACACTTAAAAAAAAAACTTTGCGATATAACGAATTTTTCGGTATAACGAATGGGCCTGACATTATATCGTTCATTATACCGGGATTTGACTGTATTTACTATATACATACATACTTACATGTTTGTATATACTACATACATATGTTGTACATTAAGATGGTCTTTATAATAACAATTTCCACCTATCCCATTCCTAGATAGGATCTACGATATATACATACATACATACATACATATATATGTATGTACTCGTATTTGTTTTGGCCGATATTACATTATTTTATCTCCAGCATTCTGCTGTAGTTGTGCAAGATTTTCCCCAAAATATTCGGGTGTTCTATATTCCACGTGAAATTGAACCGTTCGAAATTGCCATATGTAACATTGTTGATATAAATAAATATTTCCAACTTCAATTCTAGGGCAATTGTTTTAACTTCACGTGGAATACACAGAACATATCCGATTATTATGCTTTCCTCGATATCGGCATGAGCTCATTGAAGAAACTTGTAGAACATTAAATTTCTTAAATATTTAATACATCTGTTGCCTTTTTAAGCACGTATTGGAGATGGGCTCGTGTCGAATTTTTCCAACACGACACGACACGAACACGAATGCCAAGATGTCTAACACTTACGAAACACGCAGGCGAAATTTGTTCAAAACACGAAACTGCACAACACGCACGAAATCAAATTGAATAGCAAAAAAAGCATTTGTTATATTCAAATAGATACATATTGTTTTTAATTTCAGAACTTTTAAGCTTAAGAGACCCCTACACTATCAACATATTTGATGGTTTTAAGTGTTTGACGATACAAAGTATTAATTTTTTTTTTACTTTTTACCAAAAATTGTTTCGTGTTTATCGTGTCAATTTTGCTCCACACGATACGACACGAACATGCACGAAAACTGATTTTCTGTCACGAACACTTCGTGTAGAGACGTGCGTGTTCGTGTCACGAAAGACACACGACACGAGCCCATCTCTAGTATGTATGTATGTATGACAAATCATGTGATTTAGGTGAAACATGCATGATTTTTACATTAGCTTGTCATTGGAGATCATGTGTTTGTGTAAGAATTTGAATACTTTGGTATCCATTAAAATGTATGAATTTAACTCAGTAAAGTTCCCTGATTCGATGATGTTTCTTCACGTAAATACAAAACAAACAAAAAATAAAAACCTCTGTCTTATCCAGGATACGAACCGTGCTGTTCCCACTGTCAAGGCATACTCTCCACCACTGAGCTATTACATTCTTGTTATTTGTTGGAGACAAAACTTTTCTTATGAAAATGTGCCAATGTGATGATTTACACCTTCAATAAATTGCTTTCAATTTTTTCACACATATGGTTTCTCAAAATTTCCTAAAATTGAAGTTGTGACGTATGCTGCAAGCAATTTGATTTCCAATTTTATGTTGAAAATGCCGTCGTCGAGGAAACAATTAACAATTTTCGCCTCACTGCAGGTACTTCATGAAATAAGTGCAATTGTGTTTTAAGTGTTTTAAATTTTTTACAAACACAAAAATTATTTTAAAACAGCTTTTAAATTGAAAGAAAAATTGAATGAAGCGTTGAAAAAAAAATTGAAGTCCCCCTGGTATTCAATTCCCAAATGTATGAGTGTGGTAGTAAAAAAGTGTGAATGTATTGAACCTTGAAACAAAAATTGAAGCAAGAATTTAACGTCTGGCCTCCAAGTTAATTCCGTTTTTGCAGGCCTTTTTCACTGTTTATATATTTTAATACGAGTATATTACCCAGTAATATCGCATACGTTTTTAATGAGTTCAAAAACTATAGAATGATTTACGATTTGCGATGATATTCATGCCCAAGAAAGCATGAAACACTATTTCATTTTGAACGCGTTCATTTATTTTTTGCTGGGTATGTAGGTATGTTAATTGGGTCTAGGGGATAATACAAAACTAGAGTTCGAAAAGTTTCTGAGGTAATAGGTATACAAATTAAATATCTTTTGAATCTCTCATGACACCTTTTGTTACTTTCATAGCCCGCAAGCGATGGGTGCATACTAACCCAATTTATTTTATTTCTGCTATTTTTTTTTGTTGTTCTCGTCAATTTTTTACATAGACTTTTGTATTTTTTTTTTCATTAATTTGTAATACATTATAGAATTGTATTGACGTATGATTTGCTTGTTTTGGCAACATTAAGTCTTGCATCAGCTATATTTTTATAATAATATTTGTCGCTCCCAAAAAAGGGGGAAATAGAAAAAATTAAAGAAGCAAAAATAAAAACACAATTTGAAACGAATTAAAAGAACAAGTATTTAGAAGAATTTACGTTCGCCAAATCAACTCATTTGGTACACAAAGCAAAAGGTTTATATGAATAGGAAAATGAAGATGTTTTTTTTTGTGTTCTATATACGAGTACATAAGTACATATTTTCTTGGCAAAAAGTGAAAATACTGTAACACTTCTTAAATGAAATCACTTTTGTCAAAATAATAAATTATAGGTGTGCTTTCTTGTGACTTTCACACAAAAAAATAAATTATGTAAATTACACAATACTCAGATGGCGATAAATTCTTATGAATTAATGCTGATGAATGTTTTGCCTCAAGATAAATAAATCATGCCTGCCAGAGGCTTCTATTTTTGTATCTTAATATGAAATATTTAAATGTTAATTACTTAGAATTATGAGTTTGCTATAACAGCACTACTAAAAAATTAATCTACTTATACAAAGTTGGCCTGTAAACAGGCATACATTAGATGCATACAAAGGCTAAACAGAAATCGAGGCAAAATTGCAAATATGTTTGTAAATGCACAGAGGGAACAGATTGCTAATCGAACTATCACAGAATTCGGTTTTAATTACCATAATTTTCGTAGTATAGCGCTGAATTTTTGCAACAATCACAAACCTTCTATTAAGAGCGCGATTTCAGCGCCACCTACCGAGGATAATTATAAATAAACTTGACATGCACATATATTTTGTTTTCAAAAATTGTACGTGCACAACGACAGTAACACCACTCTCATATATAGGGTCCGCCATCTAACGTTTTTTTTCAACTAGTGCTTATTTCGTGAATGGTAACACTTAGCTCATGTCTGATTTGACAGATAATTAGTTTTATTCTTCCGCTGAACGAACATGGTTGTGTATACGCTTGAACAACGCTGGGAAATATTGCGACATTACGTCTTACATAAAATGCCGATTTTGCCAAAAAAAAATCATCTTTTGAGATGAAGCTCATTTTGATCTTGGCGGGTATGTAAACAAGCAAAATTGTCGCATTTGGGGCACAGAAAACCCGCACGCATACATTGAAAAGCCGACGCAAATGAGCAAGGAGTGGCCGTTACAGTCTATGGCGATCGTTATCGGGCCATGTTTAACGAATTTTTGTGCCACACAGCCGAAGCTACACTCGATGTTTTGCGCCCTTTTTTCAAAAAAAAAAGTTATCTGGCGGACCATTTATTTCATATTTTTAAAACAAAATTACTTATGTGATACTCGTACATATGAAATTTAATTGAACTATAGTGCATTTTAATCAGAAATCAGAAATAACTTAAGACCGACTAAGAAATTATTTCTGATCAAAATTACTTATCTAAAATGTACTTATGTCACTTAAATATGTATGTACATTAGAGTGGGCGTTAATTTTTTTTTTTTTGATTTCTTATATTCTCTCCCCCCAACTCGGTTCAGTTTTATGTAAAAAAAAAATAATTTCATGGCGATAAGTTGTGTTTTAGTGGTTGCCTTCAAGTCCATTTTTCAATGTAATTCTCTTCTTTAGAAAATTACATTAATTACTAAAAATATTTCATTCAATAAGAATTGAAGATATTGAACTTAAACAAAAATGTATGTAAACATTAGTACGTTAAATATTTCTTTACAAAATTTTGCCTTTATTTGTATAGTTGTTTATGTTATAAATAAATTAATTAAAAATATCACATAAGAATAATAAAAAACGTATTATCGAACTTCAGCTTGAAAAAATGGTTACGATTCGGAAGCTGAAATGTACGTATTTAGCAGTGGGGAATTTTAAATTGTTGTAATCAGCCAATTTCTATGGTTGTACATATGTATCTAAGCCTATATCGCCAAAACACGACCCGACATTCCATTTTAAAGAATTCGACTTTTTATTGCAAGCTTCTTCTCCAGCCTATTTTTTTTTTTGTGTAAAATAAACAAACAAACTAATTGCTTTATTGAAGGAAATTTGATTCTAACAGAACTTCCCAAGATAAATCTTAATAACACCTGGATGAATGCAACACACCTTCCAAGAATATTAATTCCACTACCAGGAAACAGGGTTTTACTCTTACGGAAATTTTTCACTTGTAACAAAACTATTGTCAGCTTTCATGCTCCCTCCAGTTATCAGGGCCTGGTACCAGCACATAAAATTCCCATTTTTATATGCATTTTCCTACATTTAAGTTATTCATTTGCTACTTTGTGGACTGCCAAATGGGGTTACTTATGGCTTTTTCATATAAACTGATAAAAATTTACATATTGTAATAAAAATTGTTTATACCCATGCGTGTCCATATATTCTTCTTATTATTACCTCCAAGCTACAAGTCAAATACTAAAGCAATTTATTTCCTTTGTAATATGTTACTACATGAGAAAACAGAAAAATTAAATATTTATAATAATATGTACGAGTACATGTATAATATTTATTTTTAATTTGTTGCTATTTTGATCAGAAAATAATTTTCTATAAATACTTTGTTTTCCTGTTGATGGTAATCATGTTAAAGCCAAATACTGCCAACTGAAATATGTAAATAAATTTGTTATTTAAAGTAAAGATCTACATATGAAAATGTAAATTTTTCTAATCAATACAACTATTAAAAAAATATTAGGTTGTCCATGACATGTTGTAATGTAGAATATAACTCCCATTTAGTCTTTATTGAAATTAATCACCCTTATTCTATTTGGCATCGGAAACATAACACGACGTCGTTTCTAGTGTTTTTTGGCAAATCGGTATTCCCGTAGATAGTATTGCCATTTATCGATGACTGTCAACATATGTTTGGTATTCTGTAAGAAAAATTTATGTTGTTGTTGCCGTTCATTTTGCCGTCAGTGTTTTTGATATCGTGTACACACAACAGTATACTTCAACGAATTTGTAAAATAATTTAAATAGTAAAAAAGTGAAATATAAAAAATACCAAAAAAGTTCTTAAAAAAAGTGTATTTTACATATATTATGGACAAACTTATAATTAGCAATCCCAGCCAATTTGAAAAGCTTGTGGAAAAGTTGGAAAATAATCCTTCTCCTGTTAGGGGATTCCGCAGGGCAGTGTTTCTAATAATTTTAAGGAACAGTGGTAAAGTGTTGCTACTACATTTAATGCCCTCGGTCCACCAATTAGAAGTAGTGGTGGATGGCAAAAAGTGAGGCAAAAAATTTGTTGCAAAAGTTGATCTGATCGATTTTTTTTTTCCAAAATTATGTTCTATTGTATCAAATAAATGCCTAAATTATGTTTTATTCAGCCGAAAATAACGTTAAAATGTTAAAACGATGAACATTACTCATTATTTTCCATATAGTATATGACTGAATTCATCACTTACTTTTCATCGGGTAACTGCCAAACGCATGAATTTTTTCTAAGAAATCTTCTTTTCACTATTAAATTTTTTTATCTTCTTCGTTCCAATCGGAAAGAAAAACATTTTATTTTAATTTATTTACAAAGCTTTTACTTATTCAAAAACACTTTTACCAAAAATAGTAAACAAAATGAGTCAGCTGACTCAAATACTAGATATGTGTATTGTATTTATCGATAAACAGGCAACGTCGTCATAACACTGTTAGGGAATACAAAGTTAGCATTGATGTTGTGTTAAAGTGATGTTGTTTCATAATTGACAACGATGTTGCCGACGCCAAATAAAATAAGGAGGAATATAAGTTTGCTGTCGATTTGAACAAGACTGTTTTGAGAAAAACCAATCACTTTTTTCTATTATACTATGGCTTTGGTTGAAGTATTACATGTTTATTAAAAAAACAATACCAATAAAAATTAATTTACTTAATTTTGTGCTTGGACGATAAAAAGCCCAATTGGAATCGATTTCGCTTGAATTCTTAAAAAAATTGTTCGCTTTTGCTCTCTAGTTCCCGACCGCATTATTTTAACATTATTAACTTCTTTGAAATGTGTTAAAAATCATTATAATTCATAATATATATAATTGTTGGATCGAAAGCACCATGTTGCAGGGTGTATAGGGTGCTGCATGACCGTTGCTTATCCATTGTTAAATGTTTCTTTCTTTTAATTTTAGTTTTAAAGTTTAAAATTTAAACTAATTCAAGGCTTTTTAATAATGCAATCATTCTTTTTGTGTTTGTGTTGTTCTCTTGTTCTTTTCCCTCCATTTTTTTCTTTTTTAAAAGTTGATTCAGCATTAAAGTTCATTAAGTTCTTTATCACAATTGTTTTATTTTTTTAGTGGCATAATTTTTTTATATATGTATATTTTTTTTACATAAAATTAAAGCAACTCCAAACTAAACAATCGACTGCCGCTGTCTTACTCATCATAATGACGAGCGCCTAGCAACAAGGTAGACTTTTCTTATTTTGTGCAGCAGGGTATTGTTTTGAAAAACAATAATGAACGAGAAACCTTTTTCTAGGTCAAGCTATGTGTGAGTCATACAATTATTAAAGTTAATTTCTAATGAATGAACAAAGAAATAAAAATATAACCAAATAATAATTGTTGCTAGAGGAAGAAACCAAAAAAAAACGATAATAAAAACAATATGCATTAAGCACAAATTGTGGAAGTGAGGTGATTTTAACCATCGCATTAGTTTTTCGTACTTCCGAACATTAACTAATTATAATCATAGAGCATGAACAACAGAAAGGGAAACTTGCTGCACAGCGTATGGAACAGTTTAAGACTTTTACAATTTATACATTTGCTCTAGTCGAGATTTAGTTGTGCATTGCCGGATTGTCTTTCAAACGATACTATTGAGTAATTTCAAAAGATAAGTAATTTCAAATACGATAAAAATAATGCATACATGTGCCTTAGAGTGGCCGTTAGTTGTACGGATTTTTTTTTTTGATTTCTTATATTCTCTCCCCAAATCGGTTCAGTTTTATGTAAAAAAAAATACCAAAAAATTTCATAGCGATAAATTGTGTTTTAGGGGGTGCGTTCGACCCTCAAAGTTGGCCCTCAAGCCCATTTATGCAATGTAATTTTTATTTTATTTTATTAATTAACAAAATTGCCGCATATGGAGTAAAACTAATCCGCAGCGGACGCTACAGACTCTATTACATCAAAAAAAATGCTTCGCTTGGTACGGTTACACACATTAATGGGCCCTATTTCTTGAAAAATTAAGCCATAGCTTACGTTACTGTACATGGAGATCGTTAGTTACATCAATGTATGATGTATGATTTTTCGTTTGAGTGTGGCGTTGGCTGAAGTAGTTAGCACGTTGACAACAAAACCGAAGATCCTGGGTTCGAGCTCGGTATTCTACAGTCATTAAATAACATCACGCATTTTTCTGATGCGCATTAGTGTCCCTTTGTATCAGTTGTTGTAGGAAAGCTCATGTTGTGAAGGCATAGTCACTGGTCACTGAACTATACGGACTTCAGCAGATACTAATCCTAAAGTAAAAATACGTTTTGTGCCGCATACCACCACTTTTCTTAATTTATTTTCAAAAAGTAGCTTTTTGTGCTCCATACGTACGAGTATACTTTACTGCTGGGAATTGAGAATAATTCGATCGTTTAACGGCGAACAGAAAGCTGCCGCCGTAATATTTTTCGTTATCTATTCGCTCTTACTCACTTACACAAGAAAAACAAGTAATTTAAGTGTATTTAATATAAAGAATGAAATTAAATGATTTCTATTATACTTCAAACATGCATAATTAAGGTTTCTTTTATTTTATTTTAGTGTTTAATAAGTTTATATTAACACATGTAATGATGATGATGTTTTTGCTTAACAGTTGCCGTTAAAATTTTCTTACGGCACCTTCTCTTTTTATTATTCATTACTTGTAGAAATGAAGCAAAACAAGAGTTAATTTTACTTCGTACGTTTTTGTTTGAAGAATTTGACGCAGTCGCCAAATAGTAGCGTGTACAGCAAAATAATACTTATTAAACCTAAAAATAGTGGATATGGAGCAAAATGAATGCTTAATATCTCAGAAACCATAATAAATTTCGTAAAACCCCTTTTTGATTCAGAAAGAGGGTATTCAAAGTAAATATATTCCATACCTAATTAATTTTTTTAAAGAATGGTCGGTGGAGCAAAATTATTCTGGGGCGACGACCTGTCTTCTATCACTATCCCTTTCTTATAGAGTGAGTGTTACTTCTTTAAAAAAAGAAAAAAAAAATACATTGATCTGGGTGAAATTTGGTTTCGGTTGAAATTAAAATTTGGAAAAATTCCGCATTTTTAAGTTGTACAGTTACTTTGATCACATTTCGTTAATTTTTTTTTTTATATTTTTATAATCGAAAAATAAATGACAGCTTCATGTAAGTATAACAAGAAATTGATATGAAGTTAGCATAAGTGTCGAAATTGAACTACATATTTATGTGTTAACGAGTTCCTCCATACAATTTTACTACAAAAATTAGCGCATAATATAATTATAACCATCTAGTAAAATTTTTTTGTTTTAAATTTTTTTCTTTAAAGCTTTTCTTTTACATACACTATACATACGAGTATGTACACATCCTTACCTTAATATGTATTATTATTTTTCTTAATTCGAGTTTTTTGTATATTTTAATTGAAGAACATCTAGGGTCAAACCCACGATATCGACAACGTTCGACTTGTCGCACACTTACATTCAAAACAAAAACAAAATTTTAATACTCGTATTTTGTTGTTTTTTAAAATGTAAGTGTGTGACAAGTCGAACGTTGTAGATATCGTGGGTCAGGCCTTTAATGTATTGAAAAATGCAAAAATCTCGATTTAAAAAAAATAATGAGTTAGGGCCTTTCTATCATAAGGTAACGATATGTATCTACATGGTGAACTTCAAGTAAAATTGCAGAGAGTCGATCTAAATTAATTACGATGCCCATGAATATATATTTATAAAAACATTTGATAAGCTATTTTATAAATAACCAGATTCTTTGTTGATTGTATTAAATTAAATAAAATATTATTTAAATAAATATTTATGTACATACATATTTGATCTTTGATACTTCAGCCATAATCCTGCATTTGCTATCTTCATATATGTACATATTAAGAATAAAACTTAAAAGGGTTTCTCAAATTTGCATAAGTCTTTTAAAGCTTTCTGAAGTTGATAAATTGTAATTGTTATTATAAAAATTACTTTTCTTTGTAGATGTTAAGTGTAAAAAGAAAAACATAATGTTTATATATGTACATACAAACATACATATGTACCTATGTGGGTGCACTCCCTGCAGGAAATGCGAATTGTGAAATTGTAGTGATTTACTAGTGACATTGTCAATAGTACTACTGACCAGGTGTACCCCTGCCAATGTAATCATCTATTGACATTTAACGTTAGCTTGTCATGGAAAATCCACCACTAGACTGTAGCACTACTGATTAAGTAGTTCTTTGGGGACCACATAAAGACATTGGCACCAAAGATTAACTAGTAAATTTTAGGGGCTCTAGTCTACAATATCGATGTCAATAGTGACATTGTCAATAGTACTGCTGATCAGGTGCACCCCAACCAATTTAGTCGGCTATTGACATATACCTAACATATGGTTGTCATTGAAAATCTACTAGCAGACCTATATTTGAACCAAAGATTCACTAGTACATTTTAGCGACCCTTGTCAACAAATTTTATAAGGGTTGGGGCAACAAACTTATACACATACATACATATGTATTTTTTTAACATTATTGCAAAGCATAATAAAAAAGAATAACCAACTATTGACGCGTTCATTGACAATGTCACCAGAAATACACTAGAACTGTTGTCTGTAACGTATCTCTACTCGCGCATAAAAGAAAAGTTATCGACATTTCAACTAGTGCAATTGTCGTTACAGAAAAGAGTGTTGACAAAGAGACATCTGGTTCTAGGCTGACTAGAGGCTTTTAACGCAATAAACAAGTAATATGACATACGTACAAACATATGTAAGTATATACACAGATACATATATTCTAAATAAATGAATGAAATACATGTTTCTTAGAAATTTGTTTTCATTTCTTTGGCAAAACAACTTATGGGACACATAATATACTTATAAACTTTTTGTAGAACGTACCATGCTTCACATACTACATATGTTTGTACATATCGCTCATTTACTCAAAGAACGTCATAACACACAACTTAATGGAAAAAGGAAATTTCTTTTTCTTTCATGAAATGTATGTATGAAATTTTTACACAATATGAAAAACGATGTGAGGATTAATTCTGCATCATTAACTCGAAAAGTCCATTTTTTGAATTATGATGTTCTTTGAGTAAATGAGCGATATTAATTTTATTTTATAGTCACTCGTATGTTTGTATGTATGTACGTACATATGTATGTAATATTTGTTGCGAATAGTAGATAATCGTAGACAAAAATTTATTTTTTTTAAGTAAAAGCAATCTAAAAATTTTATTTTTTACTACAACTGAAAATATTTGTATGTATATGTTTATGAATGTAAGTATGTATAGATGTCATTATTTTCTATACATCGATGATGATGATACAGGGTTATACATTAAGTGGTTAAAAACCCGTCAGAATGACAAGGCTTTCAGCGGTTAAATATCTGGCATCTGCAGTATCATTTATTTAGCGAAAGGCTTGTTCGTTAGGAATATGGATCGTTTAACAATAGAAGAGTTACAACCTTCTACAGCATAAGTGGTGGATCGAATGTGACCACTTTTGATATGGTCAGACTTGAGCATTATCGCATTATGTAAAGTACCGAAAATATCGCTTCTGTTAATGAAATCCGAATTTGTCGATTCCACGGCGTTCTCAGCGATTTTTCCTATCTTACGGCTCATAATGCAATATTTTGCTTTTTAATATAAACTTCCATCCACAGAAAATCCAACGTACGCAACAATTATAGCCAACTGACCATTAACAACTCCTTAGATATGCTGATTGGATGCTAGGGAAACAAACCTTCAATGCCGATTTTGCGAAAAATTCTTCAGCTTCAGAAGCTCATTTTTCACTCAGTTGTTACGTCAACAAGTAAAACTGCCTCATATGGGGTCGGAGAAACCAGAAGAGATTGTGGAAAAGGTATTGCATCAGGGAAAAATTATTGTTTGGTGCGCCTTATAATCTGAAGGCGTTATTCGAACGTATTTTTTTTTTCGTTAATTACACTGGAAGAATCGTTACTGTCAATTCAAAGCGCTCGGTCATATGCAAACTGATTTTTTTGGCCTGCAATTGACGATTTTGAACTTCACATGGATTCTGTAACCGAACCGATTTGCGAACCGAAAATGGTAATATTTATCGTTATATTTATTCGTTTCTGGTAACGATAATGTGATTCTGTAATTTCTTTTCTACGATAGTATACATCTATGTTTTACTCGCTAATTAATTGTGTATCATGTGGCATTCCTACATAAAAAATGGGGAAATAAAGCACAAAAAAGAAGTAAAGAAAGACTAAATGAATTTAAGCTTGTTATTTCCCTTTTTAGTTCCAACGACAGCGAATATCGTTAAAATGTGTTACTGTATAGCAAAGTGGATAAATTTTCGTTAAATTTGTTATAGGCATACCGTTATCATAATAAAGGTTACTGAATCCAAGTACTGGACGATATCTGGTTTCAATAAGACGTTGCCACAAGCCACACAGCACGACCTATTTATTGTATGGTACGTCAATTGGCCACCAATATTGTCCAATTGCAAGCCCTTAGACTTTTTTGTGGGGCTATGCTAAAGACCCTGTCTAGGCGGATAAACTGCCCACGTTGGATAATTGAAAACCAACATTGATCAAGTTATCGCCGAGATATCCACCGAAATGTACCAAAAAGTGATAATCGAAGACTACAACCAATCGCATGTACGCAATGGCATTGTCCAAGTATAATGAAATAAAAGTTTCATCGAAATCATAGCTTTATGTCTATTTTATTTAATATTTCTTTTTTATCAAAAAATATGAATAGGTATTAACAATTTCTTTGGTAGTTAAGAGGGAAAAAAATGCCTAAAATGACATTAGTAAAATTAAAGCAGCTGTGCAAATACGAATGCATAACATGACAAGGCCACTCACTAACACTGCCACTGCTCTGCTGCCTTGGCACTACTTAAATCAGTCGTTATTCTTGTATTCTTTTTTTCACTTGTGCGCTTTGCCTTGCCTGGATGGATTTTTTCAGTTTCATTTCTAGAAATTATTTGTTTAGTGAGTAATGAAAATACTTATATTAGTACTTAACTTTGTTGTTCACATATTTCTTATTTTTGTCATCTATTCTACATTTTCCTTTTTTTTTATCAAAACAGCTGTGTTTGATTTGCTTGTAGTTTAAAGTATGAGAGCTGGTGACTACGTGTCTAAAAGCATTTCATATTTTAGCGCTTTGCTGCTTTCTTCCCCCAAAACCCTTCTATCATTCAGTCTAGAAAATGTTAAAACACACAAATAAATAAGATTAAAATTATATTTCTCTATGAATATTTTTCACCACCCAATAAACCATCCGTTGTGTACGTAAAAGTTCAATTACAAATCTAAAGGAATTCTAATCGGACCCTTTGACCAATAGATAGTGACTGCCGGAAGAGCTTTGAAGACATGTGCATGCATAATTTTAGACACTATTATCATTTAGTTTTCGAAATGTGACATCACAAAAATTGCACAAAACATGCAGATTTGATTAAAGTGTATTTGCCAACTCAACTACATACTTGCTCTTATCGTGCTTGGCTTATTTCGACTTCGACTACGACATTTTGGTCCTGGATTAAAGAAAAAATGTTGCGGTATTCTTTAATCTATTACAAAAACGTCGTAGTCGTAGTTGAAAAACGCCAAACCGCCAATGTTTGAGCGTCAACACCGGCGTTAAAATATCAATGTGATAGAAGCATTCAACCAAGGCACATTAAATACAGGTATACGCATTAGATGCAACTCTGCGCTTCTCATAAAGTTTCACAAAGTAATTGTTCAAAATTGTATGATGCATCAAGCAAGGCAAAAAATAATTAATTATCGCATGAATTCTTCGTTGTAAGCGTGTAAACAAAAAATCAGCTGATGAGTAATCTCGCTGTCAAGAGTACCTGTTTGATATGCTTTGCATTCAACTTTCATAATTTGTAACAGTTTTCATTTCATTCATTCATGTAATTTGTCGTATGTGTTTTTAATACGAGTATCCTAGGCAACAAACTGGGCGACCAGTGAGAACTAAGAGCTCATTTTCGTTTCACTGGAAATAGTCGTTTCCGTATAATTTGTTCGAGAAATTTTCGCTAAAAGATCGAAGGCGATATTATTATCGAATGTTATGGTCAAGCGGGAGCCTTGTGTTTGTTGGGTAGTGTTTCACTGATTGTGTATGTGTCGTAGTTTCTTTATCGATGTGTTAAACCTTTTTACAATAATTAACTTTTCTACTAAGTTGTTTTGGGCTGTAGTTTGAATAATTGAGTAATTTTAAAATATTTAAAAATAACAAGTGTACATATATGTACATACATACATAAGTGAATAGTTTCTATTTATATACAGGGTGTTTTTTTTAGAGGTATAGAACTTCGAATTGAAATAAAACACAAGAAAATCGTTTTAATGTCCATCAATTTGGCTTTATTGGAAGGATAATTTTATGCCATTAACGTTTAAATATGATTTCGGGCATGTGGCCGCCGCGGCTGGCTCGAATAAAGCCAATGCTACAGGTCCAATTTTCAACCACTTTTTCGAGCATATGGGGCCGTATGTTGGCAATAACGCCACGAATGTTGGCTTCCAAGTCCCCTAACGTTTCTGGTTTGTTGGCGTAGACGAGCGACTTCACATATCCCCAAAGAAAATAATCCAATGGTGTCAAATCACACGATCTTGGTGGCCAATTGACAGGTCCATTCCGCGAAATTATGCGCTCATCGAATGTTTCCTTCAATAAATCGATTGTGACGTGCGCTGTGTGGCATGTAGCGCCGTCTTGTTGGAACCACAACTCATCCACATTCATGTTATCCAATTCGGGAACAAAATAGTCGGTTATTGCTGTGCACGGTGGCGAATCGATTCATTCGGGTCCTCTTCAACACTTTGCTCTACAGGAGCAATTGTTTCTTCGGTGCGCACTGTTCGACGTCTCTGCGGATGCGTATTATCACATAGAGTAAACGTAGTGCGAAAACGATCCATGGTTAACCGAATTAATTGCTCTGATGGACGATTATGTTGACCATAAAATGGACGGAGCTTGCGGTAAACTTCGCGAACTGAACCATTATTTTCGAAATAAATTTGCACGATTTGCAAGCGTTGTTCTTTTGTCAACCTGTTCATGATGAAATGGCAAACCAAACTAAATATTAATCACTTGACAGCTGACAAAATGGCCGCCAGTTAAAAAAGTGATGCCAACTTAAAGTTCTATACCTCAATAAAAAACACCCATTACATATATTTATATAAAAGTTAGGGCCAAATTAACAGTCATTAGTTAATTATTAGTAAACTAAAATGATAACTTTAAGTTTAAATTTTTTTAACGCACTAGTAATCCCAAATTATTATTTTACTTATTAAGTAAAATATTTTTTTAATAAAAATACATTGAAATTGATTATTGAGGGGTTTAGCTGGATCCTATGCGCATTTCACTGTTGCTCCAGCTAAACCCCTCAATAATCAATTTCAATGTATTTTTATTAAAAAAAAATTTTTTATTTAATAAGTAAAATAATAATTTGGGATTACTAGTGCGTTAAAAAAAATTAAACTTAAATTGTAACAATTCTCACAAAAAACCCTAAAATGATAACTATTGTTTAACTAATAATTCATATTCACAGTGCATTGTTTAACTAAAGTTCTTAATATGAGCAAAGAATGGTAACCCTATCAAATTATTAAGTTTCACTATTGGCAGCTCTAGTATAGCATATGGTTTTAGTTTACATTTGTTATATAGGGTCCACCATCTAACTTTTTTTTCTTCAACTAGTGCTTATTTCGTGAATGGTAACACTTAGCTCATGTCTGATTTGACAGATAATTAGTTTTATCCTTCCGCTGAACGAATATGGTTGTGTATACGCTTGAACAACGCTAGGAAATATTGCCTGCGATCGACTTACAGAAGATGCCGATTTTGCCAAAAAAAAATCATCTTTTCAGATGAAGCTCATTTTGATCTTGGCGGGTATGTAAACAAGCAAAATTGTCGCATTTGGGGCACAGAAAACCCGCACGCATACATTGAAAAGCCGACGCACCCAAAACGAGTCGCTGTTTGGTGCGGATTTTGGTCCAGAGGCATAATTGGGCCAATGAGCAAGGAGTGGCCGTTACAGTCAATGGCGATCGTTCTCGGGCCATGTTGAACGAATTTTTTTCACAAAAATTGAAGAGGAGGATATTGGCAACATTTGGTTTCAACAGGACGGCGCACAGTGGCGCCATTTGCCTTTTTTCGTTGCAAAAATCATATCTTTTGAACCGAACAAGATAATCGAATAATTTAAATTGCATGTCATAGATAATTGTTCAACCTATAAAATGAGCGGTTGGAGTGGACGCTACACCTTATAGGTGCTTACTTATGGGTTTTCAAAGTTAAAATTTGTGAAAAAATCCAAGTTTTGGTAACAAAAAAATTTTTTTTAAGAATTTTATATTTTTTTGTAGTTCTTTTGTAAGCTTTTCATGTTTTAAGATATTACCTAAAAAATTACAACAAAAGAGTTTTTTTTTAAATGATTTTTTCAATTTTCTGTAAAATATTCATTTTCTTGGTAAGACAAAGTATGTCTAAAATACAAATCATTTCTAAACTCTAATTTTTTTCTAACTCATCTATTTTATGGTAACAAAATCAAATTATTTTTACCAATCTTATATTTCTTAGTTCTTTTGAAAGCTTTTTCTGTTTTAAAGTTATTAGCCAACAAATTAAACAAATTTTTTTTCAATTAATTTTTTGAATTTTCTGTAAAATATTCATCACAATTCGTAACAGAAGGTATATTTAAAAGACTAATCATTTCTAAAGTATAATTCCATTGTAGTTCTTTTCGTGACTTCACATGCCGCAGGGAAGAAATAAGTGGATCGGAAGATGCTGCTAACATGTTGAAGAGGTCCTCATTTTGCCTCACCCTTGATGCTTTGAACGTGTTCTGCAATCTATATTTTTTGTAAAATTTGTTAAGAGACTCCTGCGCTTCTTCAGAAAGCTCTCCAATTGGCAAAGACTGGTACTCAATTATATCTTTGCCATGCGCCAATATTTTATGGACGGTCGGGGTCAACTTCTTCTGTGGATAAATTTTTGCTAAAAGAGATGCAGTTTCCGATGCATATTCTCCAAATTTTGTAGAATTAACACTTTCTTGGCAGTTTAAAACATTCAAGATCGTTCCCAATCTTTTGACGATTTCATTGTCAATTCCAGTGATTCTAGTTACTGCCTCATCATTTGCAAAAAATCTCCTTGAAGTGTTTCCATCGTTTGAGTTACCGTATCCACACTTGGGGCAGTCTACTTTTAGTCCAAGTTGTTTCCAAAAAGCATTCTGTATTTGCTTCTTTCTGATCTTTTCCTTATCCTTAATTGATGTATTTTCATCGATGTTTTCATCTTGTTGTGGTAGGGTATACGCCAGTTTTAGCAAGAACTCCATACACCTTATCCTTGCGTGCAATGGTGACATTCCATATTCGTAATTCTCCTCGTTTGTAGAATCGTTTAAATTACCGAAGTTCTTCTGACTCTTTTTGCAAATCGGGCATGTCAATGTTGAGGTTGTTCCTGTCAGTTCGTTTACGACTTTTCCGTCAACCATGGTCAGGTGGAACTCGTAACTACATTCAATATATTTTCCTTCTCCAATTTGCAATTTTGTATGCTTAATCTTGCTTATTTGTTCTTCAATGTCCTTCACCGTGGTCCTTATGAGTTCTGCCGATTCCTTTGCAAACTGAAACATTATTGGTCGGCAATAATGCACTGATGACGGTCGATGATTTTTCCAGTGTAGGGAAACATCAGATTTTAGCCGCAATGGAACAACAGATGCCATAAACATATTTCCGTCAGATATTGTAGTGTCATCGGAAGATATCCTTTGCTTATAAACGCTTTGTCCGGATGATCCATCGCAGCCCCATTTGCTGATCAATGTTAGTTTCTGAGGAAGAATTTCCACCTCATTTTCAGGAAGACTTTCCAACAACCGTTTTGCTGTATGGTCCATAAGATCCTGCAGATTGGCTTTCGCAGAGACTTCCGTAAACTCCGTACGCAATGGTCGTGAATTTATTTTGGCTTGCGTAATATGCTTGTATCCGGGGAAAAGGTCAGCCCCGTGTCGCATTAAAGATGCCCGTAGTATCTCATATTTCTCTTTGGAAAGTTCTAAGTCCAAAAACAGAGCCAAGGCTTCTTCGGAACTATACTTTTTAATATGTGCGTTTGTGGGAGTGGGAATGCTTTCCTTAATCCTTTTTAGTCGCAGTGGGCTTGCATCAGCAACAGATTTTGTAATCTGCGACCTAACTCGTTCACTATCCTTTATGTATTTAATAGACAGCGCATCCGATAAATCCTTCGTGGTCAAGTCATTGGTGGCATCGGCAAGTTTCCTCTTTCTTGTGAAAATTGAACACTCCTCCATACTTTTTTTTGGCCTTCCTTTTTCTCCTCTGGTTGATGTGGAGGGTTTATCTACTGCCAATATATCCAGGATGGTGTCTTCATTAAGCCAGTCCTCGTATTTGGAGTTGAAGATGTTAATGGTTCGATTGCATTTCACCCATTTTGTCTTAATTTTGGCATGTATCATACAAAGATTATTTTTTATACTTTTGCTTCTCTCAATATTTCCGTATAAGCTATCGAGTTCTTCTAAAGCAGCTTCCGCGAAACACGTTGGTGTAATTGACTTTCTAAACAGTTCAAATAGTTTTAAATTGTTCAACGCCATGTTTTCAATACTTGTTTCGCCAACTTTCAGTCGTAGACTAATGCAGGCATTAAGCTTGTTTTGCAATATATAGGCCTATGCTACCATGTCTACAAATGTACCTGTTACATGCATACATATGCATTTGGGCTGAATTATACAGTTTTGATATTATGCACGTAGCCAAATGAGATTTGTGCCTACCTGTACCATAAGTCAGTATTGTTCTTCACCATATGTACGCCAAAAATAATTTTTAAGTGAGGTGCGTACCTGCTTATTTCAATGAGTAGTTTTTTGTGCATCTTGTGTCTGTAACGGAATATTAGGACCAAATTTTTCGCCAGAGGCTCTCAGGTAGACAACTGACTCAAAATGCAATTTTCAAACTATTACATCAAAGTAACTGTCAGTCAAGGCATGTAAGGGATGCCCGCCATACAATTTCTGCAACCATGTCTTTTTAACGTTTTTTACCTGTAGAAGCCAAATAGGCACGTAAAGGCAGATAAAACCTTTTGAGTTATGTAAAAGACTAGTTAAAGAACATATTTTGAAAATATGGCGGAGGTAAAAAAAGGTAAATTTTTTTTATTTTCCGTCAAAGTTGAAGAATAGTGAAAAAATGGATAGTTTTTAAATACTGATTTACCTAGAGAAACACAAAGCAAACAGCACAATTTTTTTTATTGTTATACATTTAATAAGCACATCAATCACTAAAAACAAAAAAAAATACTATTCGTTGCCTAGTTTTCGTGATATTACACCTGAAATCGGATCAAACTACCTAAAAATTGTGTGTTTTTTTAAATCCGAAAATTGGTTAACTTTGAACAGTTATGTCTTCTAAACTAAAAATCTGATATTGTTAAGAGTAGCATATTTGAGATCGTTGAAAAGTTTACTATAAGATGGATTCATTTAAAATTTCGCAGGCGCACATGAAAATTTTGATTTTTGCAACCTCGTTTGCTCTACGGGCGCCACTGTGCGGCGCTACGTGCCACACAGCCGAAGCTACACTCGATGTTTTGCGCCCTGTTTAAAAAAAAAAAAGTTATCTGGCGGACCCTATATTATTTCTTAAAAATTTATAAAACAGTGCTCGCTCGTCTATTGAATTAGTGCTGAAATTGGTTCGGAAAAACCAAAATATAATAGAAAATAAAAAAATAATGTGTTACAGCTAAATACAAAGAAGGTGCTTGAAAACGTATGTGTGAAATGTGTCTAAAATTTTTCACAAAACAACAATAATAATAAAGTTTACAACGAATCAGCTGTTGTCTAACTATTTGTTAACAAATGACAGTTTAGTTAATGGTAAGCAAAGAACTGCCAATCAAATATTATTGGTTAAACAAATATTATTAGTTAACTAATGACTGTGAATTTGGGCCTTAATGGAACTAAGAAAAAAATTGTTTAAATTCATTGTTAATTTTTTTTTAAGAATTCCACAATTTTCCATGGTCTTGACTGAAAAAGAAATTATTTATCACATTTCTTTTTTTTCTAATGAAAATTATAACATTTAAGAAGTTGATCATAATTAAAAAAAAAACAATAAATTGTTCTGCTGTTATCAAAAATATCTTTGTTGCTATTCAAAATTATTTTTCTTTTATCCGCTCGAGGCAGCACAAATATGTATGTCTGTATTTACTTACCACATGCATACATACATACATGCATACATACATACATTCATACATATATTCATACATACATACGTACATATGTATTGTCGTATATATACAGATATATTTTGTGGACGATACTCTTGCCATCCAATCCATTTTGGTTGTAATTTATAAAAGAGGACAGCAGAGGGAAAAAACCCAAACATTTGAAAAATTTTAAAAACTAGGACTTAAAAATAAAACCAAATTGATTTTTTTCCAATAATATTCCTACCAACAAAATCTTAAATACATATCGATGGTGTTGCGCGAAAAGGGTTAATCTCGCACCATTTTATATAGAATATTCGATCTTCAAATATCATTTAAACTGTTGATAACATTTATTTAAACTTTCTCTATAGTTTTGTCGTTTATTAAGGGTGATTTTTTTAGCAACATTCTTTTTGCAACGCTGTTTTTGGCAGCTCAGCTGTTTTCGTGTATTATGTTGCTCTTAAAAATGTCAAGTTTGGTCTATAATTTAACCATGAAACAAACGATCAACGCTTGCAAATTATTCAATTTTGTTACCAAAATTCATGTTGGGTTAGGAAAGTGCATCGTGCACTTCTTCCATTTTATGGTCAGTTTGGGCGACCTTCTGAGGCTATTCGGAATCTTGTGACTGATTGCCCCAAATTTACTTTATTGGGTATTAAACCACCCAACACACAATAGCCCAATTGAGAGACGCGTTCGGTGAATAGTTTATTTCAGTTTTGGAGATCGTGCGATTTAACGCCTTTAGGCCATTTTTTGTGGCGCTCTGGTTAGACTCATGTCTATAGGGACAAGACCGCAACGGTTGACGCACTGGAAACTGATATTGAAGAATGTAATCGTGAGATACCGGCCGATATGTTGGAGAGAGTATGCCAAGATTGGACCCAGCGTATGAACCATTTGAGGCATAGCCTCAGCCTTAAACATTGAATTATATAGATCGTTCTATCGACTCAAATAAAGATTTCATACCTTTCTCTTAATTATATGTGCTTTTTAAATCAAATCTTATCATATACTTATCAAAAAAAGTTTATAGCACAATAATTAGTCAAAAATTAGTTCGTCATCAACTGAGAACCCAAATTTCAACCGATTACGTACTAACTACCTCTAACGGTACGGCTACCGACTTTAAATAAACGATTCTTTTTTTGTTTATAATGTCTTATTCTTATTCATGAAATTAAGATTTTGATCATATTATTCTGGCTCTTTATGCGCAACTCCATCGATATTTTAAGCATATTTTAATAAGTATACGCCTTAAATAACATACCACTAACCTCTTGGACATTGTTATTTATAAGATACCAATACCAATTACCAATTCCTTTTTAGCTTGATTTTTAATAAATACCATTTTTCAAGCAATGTAAAAGCGAAAAAAGTAGGACTTTCCCGGATGCAAATTTTAGTCCGAGGACAGAGATCCCAAAAAGAGGACAGTGTCCGAGAAAAATAGGACGGATAGCAACCCTAAATTATTTATTCTTACATTAAGACGAAATACGAGATTGATAATTAATAATATTCAAAACGTCATATCTGCAAAAATTCAGATATGTATAATGATCTCAAATTGATCTCTCTATTAATCTGAAATGTTAATACTAAGTGCTATTATTACAATTCAGCAGTAGTTAAAATTAACTTTATCTAAAATAAAATATTTGCTAGTTTTGATATTGGGTTTAATTCTACACTGAATACCAACTACTTTTAGTTGTGAAATAACGATTTATTTATTTTAATTTATTTTAATTGAAAACATAATGAAATCTTTTTGCTCTATTCGTTTTAATTATTTGTTATTTTGTGCTTGTTGTGTGTTACATTTTCTCAAAAAATTTAAGCAATTTAAATTTGTATGTATATCTGGCACAAAGCTGTTGTTCATGCTACCATATCTTCATCAGAAATTATGATATCTTCATAGCGGTAAAGTTCACTTCAGTTTAAAGTTAACCCGCAATAATAAAAAAATATCTACATATCTCTCGGATCTCCCACAGGAACAAAAAACTTTAAAGTTTAATTATTTAGATTTTGCTTTTTCGTCTCCCTTTGGCCCTACTGTTCCAGATAAGGATTTCCACCTCTAGTTCGAATGTGACGGATCAGATCTAAAATAGATTCTAAGGTTAAACATTATTTCTGGGGCCACACGGAAAAAGTGCTTCAGTCATATTTGACTGTTTTGCAGGAATGCATTTTAAGCGTTCAAGTCGATTTTCAGAAATTTATATCTTTTACACTTAAATTGAAAAATTCTCTGTTCACCTTTATTTTTTTAGCAAACATCGTTCTACACAATGTAAATAATACATTCAAGTTGAAATATACTAAAGTAATGGGTGTTTTTTTTAGAGGTATAGAACTTCGAATTGAAATAAAACACAAGAAAATCGTTTTAATGTCCATCAATTTGGCTTTATTGGAAGGATAATTTTATGCCATTAACGTTTAAATATGATTTCGGGCATGTGGCCGCCGCGGCTGGCTCGAATAAAGCCAATTCTACAGGTCCAATTTTCAACCACTTTTTCGAGCATATGGGGCCGTATGTTGGCAATAACGCCACGAATGTTGGCTTCCAAGTCCCCTAACGTTTCTGGTTTGTTGGCGTAGACGAGCGACTTCACATATCCCCAAAGAAAATAATCCAATGGTGTCAAATCACACGATCTTGGTGGCCAATTGACCGGTTAACCGAATTAATTGCTCTGATGGACGATTATGTCGACCATAAAATGGACGGAGCTTGCGGTAAACTTCGCGAACTGAACCATTATTTTCGAAATAAATTTGCACAATTTGCAAGCGTTGTTCTTTTGTCAACCTGTTCATGATGAAATGGCAAACCAAACTAAATATTAATCACTTGACAGCTGACAAAATGGCCGCCAGTTAAAAAAGTGATGCCAACTTAAAGTTCTATACCTCAATAAAAAACACCCTATATAACCTAAATTAAGCTATTATTCCAAATGAGATTGGAAGTCTAAAAAAAGATAAGCCGCAATTCAGTTTGCTGTAACTTCTTGAAAACTCGCACAAACTAATTGAGATTTTGCCCAGGGGTAGTTTCAAATGTACAGATTATGGCGGTACCATTAACTCAAAATCAGCTTATCTCGACTTAAGCACTTTTTACTTTTTGCCACAGATTTTAGGCCATATATGGTTTTTATACGTAAGAAGTATAAATTCGTCTTTTCAAAAAAAGGAAGAGAAACTGAGTTGCACATACTCGTAGATTTACACCCTTATGCAAAAACGATTGTTAAAGTTAAAGCATGCGTTAAAACCGGTTTTGCCATACAAAATTCATTTGTTAAATCAACTTTAAATTTAACAATCGTTTTTGCATAAGAAGGTTAAGCTTTAGCAACCAAAAATAAGATTTCATTACTACTTCACACTGTGCTTGAGCCCTTTTAGACAGCGAAAGTTTGTCGACGTGATCATAGAAAAGAGTAAAACGAAGAACACGAAGGAGTACAAATTTTTTGTATTTCCTCTCTTTTTGTGTTTTATTTTTTTTTTTGCATATGTGACGCGCAAAATAGAAAGGGCCCTAAGGGTAAAAACCGGTTTTGTTCAGAAGAGCCATTTTAAAGATTTAAATACGTGTATCTTTGGTGTACCATCACTGAATAAAACGCGCATATCTCTGGGAGGGAACACTTTTGGGGCATGGGATCGGTCTCATTCGATGCTCAAATGTTGTCCACATCAAAAAAAAAAAAGTCAAAATTGATTTTTAACCCTTAAGTCCCTTTCTCTTCTCTATGCGCTGTCACAGTATAGTGAAAATTTTTAAAACTACACTCAAAAAAATATTTACTAAAACTGTGGAAAATTATCTAAATTTGAGTAAAAAAAGTTGTCGTATGGTGCCAAAGCTGTTGTTTACTTGAAACCAGTAAAATATTAACTAAATTTCTAGTTCATTAATGAACTAATTTATAGTATGTAATTATATTTTTATATTTAAGTAAATTTTTTCTAAAATTAAGTAAAATTTTTCCATAAAATTCGGAGCTTTGCAAAAAAATCGTTTTCATTTTTGAGCTTAAATTTATCAAATTTTACAAATTTTTTTAGTTAATTTAATTATTATTATTCGAACTGCATTTGTTTCTATATTTTAATGAATTGAACAGGCTAATGTAATGAAACAAATGTAGTTCGAATAATAATAATTAAATTAACTAAAATTAATAGTCATGGGCTTGTGGCAAAAATTAAATAAAAATATACTTAATAGTAACAAACGAAAAAAGTTTGTCTTAAGTAGAACAAAAAAAAGCAAATTAACTAACATGTGCATAATTAGTAATGAAAAAACGACAATGGTAAGACTGTTGTAAATTTAGAGATGGTAAATTTGGGCCTTCATTACAAAACACATTTCAGCAAATTGAAATACGATGAATCAAACCAATTCACATATTCCATTTGCAAAAAAAGTTTCGTATATAAGGCAGAAATCTACATCAACTGACACCACACACAGTGGACCAAACACAGAAGAACGCTGATGATGAAGGTTTAGTGGCCTTCGAAAACGGCTGGCTGTTCCGTTCAACTATGTGTTGTCAGAATATTTACAACTAACTTTGATGTTATTTGTTCATTAATAATTATCACATGTAATTTGGCTTAAAAGGCGATACGAACATTAGCCTGTTCAATTCATTAAAATTTAAAAATTTTTGTTATGTCTTTAATTCTGGTAGCTATTTTTATTTTTAATTAAATTCCATACCACATGATATGTTATTTATTATATCTTCATATTATATTCTTAATTAATTCACCATACATACATATGTACATATTAATTACTTGAAAGGAGACAAGTATTGAGCCAACAACCAGTGATGCCAACTTTTTTTTGCTCTAAACGCACATCAAAACTTAAAAGAAGCACTAAAAAGCGTAATTTTGAGAATTAAAAAGCTAAAAATGCACTAACTTGAAAAACGAGTGAAGATCCATAATCTTGAAGATCGAGTGAGGCTTAATAATGTTTGATATTTTCTTGGCTATTCTCTATTACGGCAATAGTATCAACATCTTTAATGAAATATATCAGACGAAAAAGGTATGCTTTGCACTGAAGTTTTTATTTACGTAATTTTAAGAAATAAACGAAATTCTTACTTAGTGCGTTTTCTGAGTCTCCCAAAAGTACTAAAAATAGTGCCAAAAGCACCAAGTTGGCATCGCTGCCAACAACCTTCTGACTGATAGGCAAGCACTCCAACCAATTGCTTAACAGGGCATCCTGAATAAGCATTGAAATTATTGAGTTTTAAAATTTAATTTTATTTAAAAAAAAAAAAATATACTTCAAGTTCAAATATTCCTCGAAAATATAAAAAATGTACTTAAATTTTGTTGCTAAATGCAAATAAATATTCCCCCTTATTGAGAATGGCGTTGCCGACGTCACATCAAGACGACAGTAAATATTGTCATTTGTCTACTCTTTATCGGCAACAATTGGCTCTTATTGACTATCTCTTACTAATCTATGAGACTTTGTAAATTAATGACTGTGGCTGAGTGGTATCAATGCTAGTCTTTCAATCCAGAGGTAGTGGGTTTGATTCCCGCCATAGACTCTGGATGTTTTCCGCAGACAAGCTAATCGCTTCGAGGGTTGTGTTATTTATAAAAAAGGATGTTAATAGTAGTCAATTGTTGTCGACGAAGAGTAGACAAGTGGCAATTTTTACTGTCGTCTTGATGTGACGTCGACGTCGATTATATTCTAAAATTTAAAGAAAAAATACTTTAAAGTGGTAAATATTTTTCTAACATTTACAATACCTTTTTACATCTTACAAGTACATCAAATTTCATGTACTTATCAGGAGTAAGTAATTTTCGAAAATTTATTTTTTGATTTAAAACGAAATTGACTAGTCCTTGGTATACAATTTCCATATTTTTAGTCAAAGCAAATACCTTTCAGTAAGTAAACATTTCCTTAAATGTAAGAAATTTTTTGTGTATTTTTTATGAAATATGTATATTTAAGGATATGAACTTTTTATTTTTTACTCATATTAAGTAATTTTTACTAGATTTTTGTAAAAATATGCTTCGACTTGAAAATGTTTACTTAAACTTGGAATTATTTTTACTTAAACTTGGAAAAAAAATTTTTTCTTAATGATAGTATATGTCTTTTCTTTTGAGTGTAGAATTAAACTAAATTTGCAACTGAAACTTTCATTGTGTTATAAGTTTGTAGTGTGTGTCTGTGTATCTGTGTATCTGTCCGAGTCCTCGTAACAGACCAAACTGCTGGACGGATTTTGATTTAGGGCCAATCCCACGATGTCGACAACGTTCGACTTGCACACTTACATTTGAAACAACAATAAAATATTAAAATTGGTTTTTGTTTTTTAATAGTGGGGCAGGCGCTTAGTTTTTTTTCTGTTTGAAAGCTGACTTCATCGAAAGTGCTCTTAGCTATGCTTGAAGAAAATCGGTCCGTCCAGCCGTTTAGAAGATATCACATATTTTCTTGACATCTCGGGCGTTTTTTTCATTTTTAAATTTTTAATTTGTATGTATATTTTTTTTCAAAAAAAGAAGATTACTTGATAAATGTGCTTCACGTAGTGAGTATTTTTGGTATTTATTGCAAACTGCGTGTGTGTGCAGCCAAAAATAAATCCATTACGCTTGGCAACCATGAAAATACTTTAAACTAAATGTGCCATTTAAATATTCTGACTAATGGTAACAGTTTCTAATCTGATAAGAAAAACATATGATGACTAATGTAAATGTCATCTGTCGAAAGACTTAGTTTAGATAGGGCCAAAATTTCATCATGTATGAAGATAATTTAAAATAAAGAAGAAGAAAAAGCAACGAACAAGGGAAAAGTTTTCGCACTTCCCATGACACAATGAGTTTGACAAATGTTAATTGTTGCGAAACAAAATTGAATTAGGGCCAAGGGTCTTATTTGAAGTAAAACACAATCTTTACATCAATTAATTTTATAAATGTTAGAAAAAAAGCCTTCAACACACTTATACATACATACATACATACATATCGTTGGACACAAGTAGAAAGGCCCTAACTTAAATAATTGTAACTTTACATTAGAAAGTAAGAACATAATAGAAACAATACAACTGCTTGTAAAAGCGTTATTTTTTACACTACTGCAGTACATTTTTGTGACGATGTGTATTTTTGTGAAATGTATTGGAATCAATTTCGTAAAAAATACGAGTTAGGGCCTTTCTACTTGAGACCATCGATATGTAGTATGTAAGTACTCTTACATAGTTTCGTTCATTGAATAAAAAGCCAAAAATGAGGACTATGTATAAAGGAAATTTGTTGTTGTTACTTCTTTGTTTCAATTGCGAGAACTAATTATATTGATAATGACGATGATGATGATGATGATAATAATCATGTCAGTGACGATGACTAATCATCAATCATACGATATGAAAGTCAGTCACCTATTGCATAAAATTTGTATCGTACTCTTTTGTCTACACCTTAAAAATTGCCATTTTTTCATTATTTCTTTTTCTAGTTGTTTTTTTTCTGTTTTCGTTAATATTATTTATTATTATTTTGCTTATTTTTTCTTTCATGCATTATCAATTCGTTTCAGTACTAATTTATTTTAATAAAATTAAACAATGAATAAAATATACTAGATACTTTTTACACCACGACTTTAATTTTTGCCGTCAATATGTCTGCCGTTGCTATAAATTTAACGTTGATTATTATTTCAGTTTTAGCGTTTATTCTATTGTTACAATTTAAATACCCTACAGTGTGTAAGTATGTTTGTAGTCCCTCGATTGAAATATTGACTGGCGATTTGTTTCATTTCATATCAATGTTTTAAGTGTGTAGACTTACTGCCATATTCATAAAAAAAAAATTTCAGGTTTATTAAGCGCTTATTTGCCTTATTTCTATGGGACATTTGTCAAATAAACCTGTAATAAACCTAAATCATTTTCTATGAATTAGACCGTAAAATTTTTAATATTCACTTGTTTTGTTTTTGTTTTGTAATTTTAGGTAAATCTTTTCCATAACCATCGCTTTCGTACATTTTTTTTTTTTTTGTCTGAGAGGGTAAAGCTTCCCATTGCTCCCATAGCAAACAAATTGAGCGGGGACACACCCACAATTTGTTTTATTTGATTTTATGATATTCTACTTATTTGATTGCTGCGAAATCTAGCAAACACCCTTGGTTCTTGTAATTACACAATTTTAAAGTTTAAAAAATGGGCGGAGCTACGCCCACGTAGTGACACAATCTTCCATTTAAAAAAATGGGCGGAGTCACGCCCATTAAAATTTAATATTTTATTTTAAGTCGTTCTACTGTACCGATTTTTATAAAACTTAAAACACATCCTGAGCTCTGAAAAACACAAAATCTTGCATTTAAAAAATGGACGGACGCACGCCCATTAAAATTTAATTTTATATCCCATAATTTTTTTTCGAAAATCTTCTATCAGATCTTTGCATTGAATTTGGTTTTTTTTTTGCAGAATTATTTGGCATAAGATGTTATCAAGATTTGTTTGGTAGACTATTACCTACATGATTGCCATATACAATTTAGAGCTACCACCAAGTCTGAACTAGCTGTTGACCAAAAACTGATAACACCATTTTTTGAGGGCGCACAGATTTTCGAAATACTTTGAGGACCAAAAAAAACTGAGTACAAGGTGTTATTACCCGCTGGTAGTACTATGGAACCTTTACTGTCAGGACTGTGCCCCCCAGGGGAGTCTATTTTGGACTACGGCTGTTGGCAATACCGGGCCCCCAGCTGGGGTGATGTGGCTTTTTCCGTTGACGTACCTTTGGTACATTACCCATAAAACTTATGTGTTACTACCCGATCTCTGGCAACAGAGCAAAGAATGTGCACATATTTATAAAAGGAAGACAGGTCTGTTTATGTCAACTAGGTGCAGCGTCACCTAGAACTGCCCTTGGGTTCAAAAGACGATAGTGGTGAAGCCTTTATGGTGGAACTGCGAGGTCTCACCAGAGGCTACTTCTGGTTCCACGGGTGCCGGTTGCCCGACAGTCGAGCTGCTCTAAAGTTTTGAGTGTATGTATCGGTCGTCAGGATCCTTTGCTAAAACGCCGAGTTCGTCCTACCCCATGGGGTTTAACGGATGATTTTGGTGTGTGTGGAGTAGGCACTGGATTTTTGGCGTGGTTGAGCTATGCCGGCAATGGTTGAGGAATTCTCTTGGGGACCTCGCTATGGGTTTATACACAGCACCTTAGCGTGGAAGCCGGAGAATTATCGTGGTGGCTGTGGTTGCTACCAAAAGATACGCTGGGAGAATAGTCTTGGCTTCCCAGTGTTAAATCAATGCTAGTGATTGTCGTGACGCGGTCAGCCAGACACTATTCTAGGTGCTGTTCACATACAACAGAAGCTGCTATGGGCACGGACATAGCAGCAGAGTTTAGATAGCTCAAATTACCTTAGCAAGGTAATTGAATATAGTACAAGGATAACTATATACAAAGATTGCAACCTATGTGCCTTGTGGAGTGGGCACATAATTCATTCTTAAGGGTGCATGGGGTCGTTGGTCTGGCGTCTAACCCAGCACCCGGTGCTTGGCACCCGTGAGATTAGGCCGTAAAGGCAGGTGCTCACGGAAATCCAAGCACATCTGTCAGGACAGTGTGGATTTTTCACTGGTATACAGTGTTATCATTTGCACTCTGTGTCTGAGCTTTTGAGGTCGATGTTAACTTGTTTTTTTTGTCTTAATTTTATTTTATTTTTTAATACTGTGAGTTAGCTTCTATTAATTTAATATGTCAGCAAACTATCGCAAACAATTTTTTATTTCCTAATTAAACTGCGATTTTTCGAATGTCTTAAAAAATTTCTTTTAAAAAATTGCAATAAATGTATATAGTAACCATCTTGATTGGTTGGCAGGCACTTAAGTAGAATCTAGATGATTCTTTTTTTAAAAGACCACTCCACTCGTCAGTGTCAACCTATGTAGAACTGTAAATAAGTATTCGAATACGATGATTGACACTATATCCAAATATCTGATAAGGTCACTCAACCCAATCTCTGATAAATCTAAAAGGTCGTCTAGTACACGATTGCCTAAAAAAATGTGTGTCTCGAGAGATGCAAATCTGGACATTGTCAAAGAACGTGGAAGATTGTTGCTTCTTTCCTTTCTTCGCCAGAACTCATTATAGGACAGGCCTATCCTACTAGCAGCATCACCATCTTCTTTATTTCTATATTTAAAGTTTTGTTATTACAGGCCGTGATGCACTATCATACACAGTCGTGCGATTTTTGAGCAAATACAACCCTGGTATGATGGAGTTTATGAACATTTTTTTTCGTAGATCGTGCGATTTTGTAAGATAGTGAGTCATGGCCTTAATAGATCAGTGATTATGTACGAACATGTCCGTAATGCCTTCGATTTCTAAAAAACCCATGTTCTAAATCTACTTGCTACAACGTTGTAGGGTGTCGTATGCAATTAAAGCTGACTTAACAAATTTGTTATTCGCTTTATTATTTGATGTTTGCAAAATCTTTAATATAAAAATAACAACAACATTATTTTTTGTATATACATTCATACACACATACATATGTATGTACATACATATGTATATATTTTTTGCCTGTTTGTAATTAAACTATACTACTTATAGTATGATCTCATCGTCCGTTAAGAACACACTTTAAAATAATTATAGCACTTAACGTAAGAAATAAAAATTATAAAAACTTTTTTTCTAACAAATACAAAAAAAAACTAAAAAAAACTGATTACAAGACAAGATGAGGTTGTTTAGGTTCTTTTTAATTAAGATTGAGTGGCATTTGTAAAATGTCAAAGTAGTTTTTAAGATAATTGTTTTGTTTTGCCTTAGAAATATCTTTTTAAAACAGCTAAAGGAAAAAGCTTTATGTTTGTACATAATAAAACTAAAAAGCAAATACAGCATAATCATTTTTAATAATCTAAGAGCATGTTGACTAATTTTCAAATTGGGAGCGTTTTAATTAACTTGGAAAACAGCGGCTAAGACAAATTTAAATTAAATTAAACTAAATGTAGTTTGATTTGAATTTTAGATTGTTAAATGGGGAAAACTAAAAAGAATTAGTAACAAAAAAATGTGCTCAAAAGTAGCAGATATGTATACGAGTATTTGAAGAAATTAGCACAGTCGGTATAATGGTACAAAAATCACCTGCTTACACCATTTGTTAACCTATAAGTAACAAAGGATAATGCAAAATATTTTAGTTACAGGAAAATTTGGTCATCATATAATTCTGAACAAATAAACTTCAACCAATAATAACAGTGTGCAACAGTAAAAAATCCATACGGTCCTGGCAGTATAGGTCCGATAGTACGACTAAACCTTAGTCACTAAAGTATAATAAAACCCTATACTCAGTTTGGTGATTTTCGTGACCAATTTTTTTATGGGCCTCTTAAGGCGTCCTCAAAAAATGGTGTCGTCAGTTTTTGGCCAACCGCTAATTGAGACTAAGTGATAGCGCTTTACAATATATGGCAATAATGTAGCTAAGAGTCTGCAAAACAAATCTTGTTTCTCTCTCTTATGCCAAAAGAGTATTTCTTCGTAAATTTTTTATTTTTTTTTGCAAATGTAATGGAATTTTTTTATTCTTTTTTCAGAATAACTTACAGGGACTCCTAATTTTTTGCTAATAATATTTGGCAAACTTGTAGCTGTGGTAAGGCTGAACAGCCTTTGTGAACATATCAATACAATCTGAACGTGTCTAAGACCCTAATAGCTCATATACACCCTTTTTTACCTCAAATTTTCGTTTTTCACAATTTTTCCACGCTAATTTTTTTTTTAATCATATAATAAAATGCACACATCTCTGTTGAGTTTCATTTATACTTTGTGCAAATTTGTTTTTTCTGCAATTGTTTTGGAAAAAACTAGACGAATAGAATATTTTTTTCATTATTTTTCAGCATAACTTACAAGGACTAATAATTTTTCACTAAGAATATTTGACAAAACAACAACAAAGCCTTATAATAGTAAATACTAAAATTTGCAAAAACAAGAAATGCAACATTAACAGAAGAAAGTAAAGAAATGCAATAAAAGTATAGTGTAACTAGTACAAAACGAAAAATTTTAAGGTACAAAGTGGCTTTAATGAGGAATTTAGGGTGCCTAGATATATTCAGATTATATTGATTTGTTTACAAAAGTTCTCCAGCTTTACCGTAGCTACAACTTTGCAAACTATTGTTAGCAAAAAATCAGGATTCGCTGGAAGTTATTCTGAAAAAAGTGAAAAAAAAATTTCGGTAATTTTTCCAACAAAAAAGTGCACGAAGAAACTATTTTTTGGCAACAATGTTAACAAGATTTAATCGGCTCTTAGCTACATAATTGCTTTATACAGTTTCGATCTATCACCAAGTCTAAAGTAGCTATTGGCCAAAAGCTGATGACATCATTTTTTGGGGAGACAGTGATTTTCGAAATCTTTGGAGGTCACCGAAATCGCCAAACTGAATGTAGGGTTTTATACTACACTGTAGTCGTACTATCGAACCTATAATGCCCAGTCCGTGTGTTTTTCAAAAGTCTCAATTTGTTGCATAGTGTAATTAAACTAACTACAATTTTTTCCATATATTTTGGCAGTAATGTAATGTGGGTTTTAAATTTTATTGTACAAATATTATGTCAGGGTGCCCCGCTGACCCTAGGTGTTTTCTGCAGACAAGCTAATCGCTTTGCAGGTTGTGTTTGTTAAAAAACAAAAAGTTATGTTTGAATCTATTATAAGAAGTGATGAAGAAAATAAAGAAATGCTCTAGTTTTAGAGGAAAATAATGAGACAAAAATCAAACATTTTTAATTTGTCCTACAACACGTAATTAATCAAACAGTTTGCTACATAAAAAAAATTCAAATATACTGGACCCTATAAGCTTTCAAATTATGCTTGAGCCTCTGACAAAAAATTTTTTTGGGACACCCTAGTATACATATGTATGTCCGGATTACAGTTTACAACACAAAAATATTTGTTGTTTCGTCTAAAACACTACATTAATTCTTTTGCGATTATGGTTTACAACATCTAGATGTTGTGTATGTCACACAGTTGTATTCTAATTGTAGCAGATATTTACATAAAAATACAAAGCTGCGTGCCAAAAATTATGAAGTTGAAAAGAAAAACAATTAAAAAAATCCCTTAAATATACATGAAGTCCATGACTCACTATCCTACACAATCGTACCATCTACGAAAAAATACAACCATGATCTGATGAATTGTTATTGTCTTTTGCAAATTTTCATAAACTCCATCATACCAGAGTTGTATTTTCTCAAAAATCGCACGACTGTGTATCACAGCCTTAATGTATGTTGTTACATAGGGTCTACACCTAACATAATATGTAAGATGAGATCGTCAAGTTCAATCGTGCAGACTTCGAATTAGTGTTATCTCAATCTTATAAGATTTTTTATGAGAGCGTTGTTATAAGAAATCCTATAATAACAATCTTATGAGATGAACTGTCAAAAACACACGTACATAAAAATAAATTAGTATGCATGTGTGAGAGTTTATTAAAATAAATGAAAAATAATGTTTTGGAGAAAATTTCTGGGATTTTATATGTTTAAATATGTGTTTAATTCATATATAAATTAAAAGTGAAATTTATTTGCTGGTGGTTAAGCGATGTCTATATGCATTTCATTGTTGCTTTAACAAATCGTCAGTAGACTTCAACCACACATTTTGAACAGTCACAAACCCCTTATCTTATGCACAGACTTTCATAAACTATTTGAGGTTGAAGTCTACTGACGATTTGTTAAAGCAACAATGAAATGCATATAGACATCGCTTAACCACCAGCAAATAAATTTCACTTATAATATAATTATGACAATATGTCGAATAATAAATCTCTTGAATGTTTCATTAAAATATTATTTTTCATTTTGCCTATAAATACTTTTATTGTTATCCAATGGATTTCTAATTGTATAAAGGTGTAGAAAAATAAAATAGATTCATATCGAATAAAAATTATTTGCTGGGTTTTGTATAAGTTACTAAGCCTTCTATGCTTATTTTTCTTTTGTGATTTTCAAAAATATTAATATTTGTGAATTCTCAAATAGTTTATGAAAGTCTGTGCATAAGATAAGAGGTTTGTGACTGTTCAAAATGTGTGGTTGAAGTCTACTGACGATTTGTTAAAGCAACAATGAAATGCATATAGACATCGCTTAACCACCAGCAAATAAATTTCACTTATAATATAATTATGACAATATGTCGAATAATAAATCTCTTGAATGTTTTATAAATTAAAGTTTGTGTGAAAAAGGGAAACAAAATAAATAATTATATAAAATTAATACATGTTAACTTGATGAGAATTTGCACAAAATGAAATGTTATAACAAAAGTAAAATTATGTGTTCCTGTTGTATGAGATAAAGAGAAATATCGGAATTTTATTTTTGTTATTCTGCTGACGTTCTCTCACATATTATATCAGAGTAAATCGCAGTTGTTAACGCTATCTTAGAAGGAGAAAAAATAATAATTATGGATGTTAAGGTAGATAAATTTGCTTGCATTTTTATAAATAAATACTTTGTATTGTTTTAATTATATTCAGTGCTTTTAATTTATGCAAATATATTAAATAAACAATCGTAAAAGAAAAATGGAAACTTAAAGAGCTGAAATATCGCAAAAAAATTTACATGTTATTACAATAAATTCGTATTACTTTTGACCAAAAACATATATTAAAAATATACGTATATAGTCGTCACATACTCTGCATTCTCTTTTTCTCAATTCGAGTTCAGTAACTTAAGTTTTTTATTTTTCAATTTATAAAAGATTATTTTTAATCTATTTTATTTTTAATTTTTTTTTTTATAGTTTTTTTTTTATAAATTAAGTATTCTAGCGTGTCCCAGATCTCTTTCCCAGTTTTAACATTTCTAACCGTTCGTCCTCCAGCTTATTTTTGATCCGTCTGCTACTTCAGCAATACTTGAATAGTCTCCTGCAGCAGACTGTAGTGCGTTCAAGCTTATATCTGTGGATATCCAGCAGCTGGAACATTTAATTTTAAACTGATCTCATATATGATTCTGTTTATTTTATTTTTCTAAAAAATATTTTAAATTGTAGTTATAAATGCTACGCAAAAAACAATTACATGTGTATAGTTATAAATTTTTCTCCAACGACAATAAGTTTTTCACAATTTTAACAACCCACGAGAACAAATGTTGTTAACCATAATCGCAAGAAGTTCAACATCTGCAACTAAAATAACAACACTCAAATAAGTGTTGTAAACCGTAATCGCAATTTGAAATTAACAACATTAAAATAACAACTACTGTAAACCATAATCGGCCCCTAATGAAACCTAAACTTTTTATTTTTGGGGCTTAAACAGATTTATTGAATATATTCAATTAAATAAAATGTTATTTAACCTCGTTTAAAAAAATTAACCCTTTAATGAAGAGCGCAAGTCGTTCAACATCTTTTTCCAACATATTCAATTTAGCAACAATAGGATTGATCCCGTTCTTTGTGGGCAAAGTTCGGTAAAATGAGAACAAGCTATAATTTCTCTCAATAATAAAAAAAAAATGTACAAAAGTACGGGAACACGAAAAACCAAAAATTTTACCATAAAAGCCAACGTCAATGCATGTATACATATGTTTACTTACATGATGTTGCATAAATTGAATGATTTGTTTCTTAATTTTATACAAAAACTCATAATACTTAGTTCACCACTAGTTTATAAACCTTTTAATTTTACTTTGTTATTGGTTGTTTTTTAAACAGCTGATTGTTTTTCGGTTTGCCCAAACTAGCCCAAGGAAAAATTACGGGCCGTTTCTTGCAAGAAGAAGAAGGACATTACTCTCTCAAAAGCTCCCTTACTTGCCCAAACTTCGAGTACGGGTACAGTTTTCGGTAAAATTGGGATCCCGCGAGCTTCCAATATTGCAAATCTTGACTAAAGGGTCATACCAATAGAGTGCTGATAATGATTTTATTCTTGGCTTATCGCAACACACCACTGTATATATTATTTGAGAACAGACGTTCGATGTTAAAAGTTATCTGTGCTCTGTTTCTTAAATTTTAAATGACAGAGGAAGGAAAAGCTGAAATCAAATTGTATTTCATGGAGAAGACGGATTTGCCTGGCATTAAAGGTTGTGTAAACGGTTCTAATATAAAGATTCTGGCTTTTAAGATAGAAAAACAAAATAACAAAATTGATAAATTTTCCCTCGTCGACGCTAGAAACTTTGTTGACAAAACAAAGGTAATTGGAGTTGACGCCAGAGTAAACTCACTTTTGTAAGTACGAATTCGCTGCCGATTACCGTCACGTACTTTATTTAACTGTTTCTTAAGTTCTTCGCATTCACCAGCCACATCAAAATCAATCCCCCTTTTTTTTTGAAGCCCAATCCGATCACTTTGACCACCAAAACTAATCTGTCCTTTTTTGTCCTCTTATTTTCTGACATGGCTCCTGACCGCCAAAAATACCTATGTACGTTTCTGCCATATGTTTTTGGTGATCCTTAAGCTTCTAAGAACCCCTTTCCAAAATTAAAATAAAATTTTCTTTACTTTTACTTTTTATAATTTTTCCAATTCAACAGAAGATAACACAAACAGCTGATCGGCTGTCTTACCAACCATCACGGTATTACCGTCTGCCAGTGTGACCATGACATTCAATTACACTCGATGTTGGCATAGGCAATGCAATCAGTGTGCCGTCGACGTCGGTTTTATCGCGGTTGACATTAGGGTGATTAATCGAATTACAGAAGCAGTCAAGAGCAGCCAAGAGACCTAAAGCTATGCTTTGCTTTAGCCCGAAATATTTTATATAAGCATTCTATTACTCAAATTATTATTTCTCATGAATTCCTCGGAACAACACAGATTGTCTTAAGGTTGCCCATTACATAATACGTGTGAAGCGGACGGAGTAAAGTTTAATTTAAGTTAATATACTATTTTCTAGTATTGCAATTATTCGTATTAACCAAGAGTATTCTCAGTTAACGTTTAAATTAATTTTGAAAACAGAAATGTTAACAACACCAAATTAAAATAAATAACTGTTAAATTATTTTCTCTAACTCAAAAAGTCATTAAAACGTACTCAGTTCGCGTGTAGATTGAAGAATGAGTAATATCAAAAACAGGTAATTAAGTGATTGCCTTTAAACAACAACAACCAACTATGCACTTGTTACCAAAGAAAAAATAGTTTATTGTACTAGAATTGTCGCCTTACAATCAACGACGACGATGACGGGGCAGCAGCAACAATGTCTATTGCAAAATCTTGTTTTAATCACAATTTAAGTACTCGAACTAAATATGGACGACGGCCAGACAATATACGAGTACTCGTATGTATTGCAACTAGCCACTGCTCAATGAAGATCGTTGACAGATTAACATGATCAATGGAATGAATGAAAACTAAAACATGTTTTTTCAGTTTTTCCTTATTCCTGTTTTCGAAATTACAACAGCGCATGACTAAATGTATCTACTGAACGAGGCCTAGACAGACAACGTATGTACATACTTATGTATGTATGTATTTATGTAGGAAAATTATTGTTAAAGCTAATAAATATTCGTTAAAGAAAAAGCAAACATATGTACATACCAGATCGATGTTTTAAGTGAGTGATCAGTAAAGTGGTTGTTGCAATGAATTAAACGTGTTTTTTTTTACTCTTGCAATAATTGCAGTAATTTTATTAAATAAAAGTTTTTCACAAAAATTGTAAATGTTGCATTTGTTGATGTTGGCTGTTGTTACCATTTGCTATAGAAAATCAATGACGCGAAACGTGACCATCGTAGACAACAAGATCATTCATTTTGCTTCGCATGCACATGCATACCAAACATTGAATATACACGTACATATGTATATACATATGTACATACATATTACATACTATATTTGTATTGCTGATGTTTTTGTTCAGCAAATAACGTTTTGTAATAACTCCAGATGTATGATGTGTTAATAGAAAATTATATATACTCGTACAAAGAGCCGTTCAGTCAGCCAGGTAGTGTATTAGATTGACACTATTTTATATTCATGTAGAATTATTATTGTTGATGTTATTTTTTCTATTCAATAAATTTGTAGTATATACTAAATACAGTGGAGGTTAAAATAGTGTTTGCATTAAAGCCATTCGCACTTAAATTAAGCCAAAGCAAAAAAAAAAAAAGAAGCAACAGTGTCTCATTGTCTTTCCCCTGCATAAACCTTGGGAGAGAGTCAACCATAAACTTATGTTTAGGTAGGGTGGCCAATTAAGAAGACTAACATATTGGCCTAAAATAAATTCTTTTGCAACTCTATCATTTTGTAGAGAAGTATTATCATGTTGCAGAATCCCTATAATTGACACACAAATATCATGTACTTTAGGGAAAACTGATAGTAAAAGAGTCTTGTAAGTTTCTATAGTCCCTTTTGCAGTTTAAAACTCTAAATCAATACAATAGAGCTATAAACATTTTCTATGTGAGAGAAAGATATTGAATTTGATTGATATTTACATACATATATGTATGTCTATGTATACATGCATATTTATGTTTAGTTTGGTTTGTCATGTTAACATGAATAGACTGACGCCTGAACAACGCTTGCAAATTGTGCAAATTTATTTTGAAAATCGTGGTTCTGTTTGAAATATGCATACCGCCGCATTACGTCCATTTTACGGTCAACATAATCGTCCATCAGAACAATTAATTCGATTAACTATGGAAAGTTTTCACACCACATCCAGAAAAACTGACTGTTTGGTGTGATGCTGGTCAGGGCGTTACAGTCAGTGGTGAGCAATATAGAGCCATGATTACTGACTTCTTCGTTCATCAATGGAATAACCATGATGTGCACACAGAAAACATTATTCCCAAAAAATTTTCAAACAATCGTTTATTTGAAATAAATTTAGCAGCCTGTTTGTAAAACGCGACAAAGCCGACTCACGACGAGCCAATTGATAGACTAATACGTAGTGAAAAGCGTTTTTATAACGCGACTCGACTTTGCCGTGCAGCTTACATTAATTCGCCTATTGTCAAATATGTACTAAATCGTACTGTTGTTAACAGATAATTTTTGCTTATATATTTTCATATGAAATTGTTTTTTTAGCTTAAAAAACGGCAACCCTATTCTTGTGCAAATTTTGCTGATTTAAAAAGAACATACAAAAATGTACCTAACACAAAATTTGTTTTATGTATTTTCTACTTATATATGTATGCTTTGGATGAAAATGAAAACAAAACCATAGCAAAGTTTCAAGATATAGAAAATTGGCTAGATTTAATCGCTCTGCAAAGATAAAAATCCTTATGAATGGTCATACTTAAAAGTTGCTGATAAAAAGCTCGATTACGTTCAGAAAGCTTTGACGTACCATCTCATGATGCTAGTAAAATGTTGGAACCCTTCCTAAACAAAGATCCCTATAGTCTTACTTTGTGGCAGGCATTAATAATGTGTACCCAAGCTACTATGGCTCGCTGCACTGTACCTGAGGTTTCACGTACATATCTACGGAAGATGTATGAAGAAAATTTTTCATAATCACAAACAGTCAAGTAAATTATTGTGTTATGTTGGAATTGTTTTACAATTGTTGTCTATTCCTATTTTTATATTTTGACGTTTATGGTGAGTCAAATCGTGTTGTACAAACCCAAATAAACTGACTGCGCTTATTATCGACGAGTCGTGTTCTACAAACAGGCTGGTAGTCTTAGTAAATATTTTTTACTGTTTCAGTGAATTGATTGTTCCAATTTTATTTTGTGGAAAAAACTGTATATGTAGAGTAAAAAGTTATAATTCACACAATAAATATTAATGAATATTGGTAACAAGATTGTTTAAACAAGATTTATGTTCAAATGTTATTCGTTCAATTTGCTTTTTCATTTCGGTAAAAAATTTGTTTGAATGAAAAAAATTTGTTGATTGAAAGTATTGGAGTTTTTTTTTCAAACAAATTATTACAAAGTTTTTAATTTTAACTTACAAATATTTTGTAGGACCTAAAGTGAAAAAATTAATATTCGATTCAGAGAATTTTGTGTTTAAAATGGAAAATTCGTTTTTTCTATGCAGGAGCTGTGGTTTGAACAAGACGACGCAACTTGTCACACAACTCGTGCCACAATTTATTTATTGAAGGAAACGTTTGCTAACCGCATAGTTTCACGTTTCTTACCCGTGAATTGGCCTCCAGGATCGTGCGATTTAACGCCGCTAGACTATTTTCTGTGGGGATATGTGAAGTCGCTAGTCTAGGCCGATAAGCCCGAAACGATTGATCAATTGGAAGAAAACTTTCGTCGCATTATTGCCAATATACGGCCACAAATGTTTGAAAACGTCATCGAAAATTGGACCTCCAGAGTAGAATACGTCCGAGCCAGCCGCGGCGATCATATGCCAGCAGTCATATTTAAATTATAATGTCAGGGGATTATTTTCCGAGTAAAGTAAATTTCATTTCAATTTATAAAAATTCAACTTTATTTTATTCTATTTCAAAATTTTATACCTTTCTAAATACCATCTACAACTGTAAATATGTTACATATTTTACCCTCACTTTACACTTTTTAACAGCTGTGGTAAAATATTTTTTTTGTAAACGACCGATAACGTTTTGAAGCTAATTGAATGTCGTTTTTTTCTGAAAAAAGTGTAACGGACTTCAAAAAATTTATGTTCTTATGTTTGTTTCTTCATAAATCTCTAGCTTTTAGACGTATTAAAAAAAAAGTAGTTTTCTGTCTGGAAGGGTATATTTTAAATTTGATCATTTTATTTTATTTTTTTCTTTGATTTTCTGATCTTTTACTAATCCGATTGCTGTTTGGCCCTATTTTGTAAGTTTTGGAGTAGCTTAAAAATAAATTTTGAAGCACCTTCCCATACATGACAGTTATATACCATTTTAGGTCGTAGAGACAGCACCTCTATGTTTTAGAATACCATGGCAATCTCCAAGTTGTATACCAGCCTGGGAGATGTTGTAGAATCAATAAAAGTTTTTCCATAACATACATATGTACTTTTAATTTGCATTCTATGATCACTATATCATAATTATGATCGTCACTGTTAATTACTGTTTGAGTACATGCAGCACTGACACACAAATATACCGTGTTTATACAACAAAGAAAGCGACAGAGCCGTCAGAATACACCATGACGCTTTAATCTAAATGCGCTTAGCAACAAGACCAGCACGCACAGTGGCTTTTATAACATAAAAAAACAAGAGAAAACTTTATTGACATTATACAACAAAACGCAAACAAAACAACGATCATTAAACTTTTTGTATGAAGGTCTGTGCATCCAATGTACAACAGCCGACAGCAGCCGGAATAATAACAGCAACTTTATGCATTAACTACTGCATGAACAACAGCAGATACAATAACAATACATACATATGTATGTACATAAGTATATATGTACATGGTATTTATTAGTAGTCACATCCCATGTATCTGCCAGTTTGTTGTAAGTTAATGGAGACTGCTGTTCTGTTGTTGTTTTGCATAAGCCATCATTAAAACAGCTTTATGCATGTTTTTTTTGGTGAGAAATTTTGACAATAGGTAGTTTGTTTAGCTTGGTAACTGTAAATAAGTTTATTAAAAAATTTAATATTTTTTGTGTGTGTTTCCTACTTATTTGTTGTTTAGAAGCCAAAAAAACAGATCAAAATAATTATGATTACCTAAACTTTTTTCATCATTTTATTTTTTAGATACATAATTTCTTTAATTTCATTTATTTATTTTAATGTTTTTCTTTGTTTGACTCGCACCATCATCATCAACAACATTGTTTCTTAGGCACAACTGACTGACGACAGCTTAAATGATGACGATTATTTTGTCATAAACGCTGAAAATAAATTTTAAACATGAAAAATGCCGTATGTGCGTATCTGGCAATTAATTTTTTACGAAAATTGAAAAGCCAAAAAAATGCCTGTTACTTCCTGCATGATAAAAAAACAGACTGAGATAATTTTATGGAGTAGGGTCGCAACACTGTGGGTACCCTACACTATTTTATAGACTTTAAGGCACGATACTTGCCTTGAAAAATTTATTTTATTCATCTGGAAATTTCATCTATTTTACTAACGATTTGTTTTCTAAGAAAAATACATAAATGCTCAGCCTGCAAGTAATTTGTAAAACAAATCATGAAAAATATGGTCAAGTCTTTAGTTAACCTTTGCAAAAAGTTTTGAAATTTTTGTACATTTCCTACTGCTTAGGTATGCTGTCTCTTACATTTCAATCTTTAGCATCAGTGGGTCCAAAAAAAATTAAACCAACTGTTCCCGACAGCCCTTACTTTGACAGCCTTCAAATGGGACGAACAATACGGCAAACAAATCTATAAAAATAAATTACTTTAAAATTATTATGCTATTTGAAATAAATAAATTGCAATATTAATAAAAATATTTTAACGATAATTTTATTTATCATGCATGAGTTTTGTGGTCAGCATTAAAATGGAACGCACACAATCAACCTCAATTCAACCATATGTTCGTTCGTCCATCTGTCCGCACGTCGTCGGTCCGTTCATCCATTTATTTCTTTGAGCACAACAAATGTAATTTATTGTTTACATCTCATTTTGTTCGTAATCTTAAGAACAGGGAAACCAGAAATATGAACGTAAATATATACTGAGCTACGAAGAAAAATATTTATATATTAAACAACTGTGTTAAGCTATGTACAGACGGTTATAAGATCTTACAATATTGTCAGATCTGGCAATGTGCTGGCAATCAAAAATTTGCCATATAAAGATAGATTGTCAGTTCACACGGTTGTATCAAATTTGTCAGAAAATCGTACAATTTATTGCCAGACGGTTGTATGACAATAAATTCATCTGACAAAAGCGTCAGTTGAAAAATTGTCAGTTCACACGGTTGTCATATGCAAAAAATGTCAGATCTGTTGTTTTGCGTTGCCACACTCATAGCATTTATTAGAAATTGTTAAATATCAATTTTTGGTTGTGTTAAGCGGCCCATCCATTATACAATATTATTGCATATGTGTTGTACATATTATTGTTGTTTTGACCTACACTATGCCATAAATGGCACAATATTTTTAAAGAAAATATTGCCCAAGATATTGCCCAATTTTCCTGGCAATGAAAAAGTAAACAACATTGAACAATGTTGCCACCACATTACACAATTGTCTTGATTGTACAATAAAAATCAAAAGTCTTTTGATACTTGCCTATACATTGTGCCATCTTCAAATATGACATACACATTGGCGATATTATTGTACAATACGAAAAATTGTGCAATTATATTGCAAGTGGATGGGCCGCTTTAAATGTAAAAAGTGCAAATATAAATTATTATGAACCATAAAGAAGCAATTGCAATGATTTTGTCGGCATATATTTTTTTATTTATATTTTCTTTAAAATAAAGCGTATGCGGTGTTGCCCATAGAAAGAAATCTCTTACAATGACGCCATTATCAGATGCATAAACTTCGCACATCTGACAACATTAAAATGTCTGACAAATATCTGGTATGTAATAATTTTACAATGTGTTCACACGATTGTAAGATGTCTGACAATTTGTTGTCAGCTGCTATTCTTGCAATGAACTGACAATGCTTTTTCTGGCAACGATGTCAGACAAAAATTGCCAGTTCACACGGTTGAAAGACATTTTTAGCACATTTTACTAAAAATATGGTAAGATCTGACAACCGTCTGTACTTAGCTTTAGACTTTTGGCAATGTTTTTCATATTTCAGCCATAAATATATTACATACATAAATACATACATATAAGTATACTTATATACGTCTACATTATAATAGTTCTTTTTGCTCCTGAGTAGCTGATTGAATTTCTGCATCCGGTCCTGGAACGGTCTCCAGGCGGGCTTCAAGATATGACTCTCGTTTCAAGTACCAGAAGCTGGCATTAGTTAAGTATTGCTTATTTGAAAGCAGAAATCGCTCACATAGTCATTCCAGATATCGTAGGCACTCAGAACTTGTTAGGACTATATATCGTTACCTTAATATAGAAAGGCCCTAACTCATAATTTTATTGCAAGCGGGATTTTTGAATTTTTCAATACAATAGATGTTCTACCGAAATATACAAAAACTCGAATCTAAATAATTCATAAGCCTTTCTATGTTAATGTTACGATATGTATTTCATCTTCATTGTTCTCAGTACGACAATTGGCAACAATTATTTTCGCTTCCCAGCCATCCTGTTATTAAATTGTCTGCTATTATTTTAAACCCACACGCACAGGGGCTGGTGTCTAATATATCTTGGAAACGATCAATCGTAGTTTTTTCAGACTGCCGAATGAATGTAGCGTTTGCCAAGCTGAGATCTTGGCGATCCTCAGGGCCACGGAACTAGGCCCTGAGGCCAGAAATGTAGCTGAAGGCGAGAAGGTAACCATCTACGTCGACAGCTACCTAGCGCTAAAAGCTTTCAAAGGACGCAATATCAAATCGAAACTTGTTAGTGACTCTAGAAGAGCCCTCAAGTTGCTTAAATGTTATACTATGTTGGGTTCCTAGCCACAGCAGTGTTGAGGGAAATGAAATTGCGGATGAGCTGGCAAGAACAGGTTTGGTGTTAGATGAGGGAATGTGTAACAGATCGGCGAAATTACCGATAGCTCATTATTACAGGGAACTCAGTAACTAGGTGGAGAGCAGGACCAACCGTTTATGGCTAAGTAGAGATGATCGAGGGCTATGTGGCGGAAGTTTGACTCAGTCGTGTTATCAGAAGTTTCATCACGGAAATTCAATGACTTAATGACATATAATAGGTTCACTTCTGGGTGAAAATAGGTGTTAAATATTATTATTAACGGGTGTCAATAGAAGGGAATCAAAATGGACATAAATGGGTCTCCGAGTGGAGGTGTGTTATACCATATATACCTAATCTTTTTTTAAAACCAATAGCTATTGTTTTCATATACAGCAGCAACATTGTAATTCTTTACATAAAAAATTATAAACTAATATGGAATCCAGTGACGATTTTTAAAAGTTTTTCTTAATTTTTCACACGCAATTCTCGTATGCTATTTTAATTTCAAAACTTGTATATAAGGCTCTAATTTACACAAACTGGCACTACTAAACTCAGAGTATCAATTGCATGAACGCTGATGAAGATGAATGAGCACATAAAAACCAGGGTGAAGTTTTATTCTGTAAGTGTATGTATGTAGAAATAATTAAAATTATCTTTACAGCTTTAAAGCTATCAAATGAGCAATCCACTTATTTTCTTACCCTTCCTCATTATTTTTTACTGTGCAGTTCGTTATTCGGTTATTATAATGTAATTAATTATTACTCTGGGACATCTCTGAGTTAAGAAGCATCGATTCTGGAATTTTCATAAATACGATTTATGGATAGTTTTCTTCTTCCCTATTAATTACATTTTCCTGCAGTATGTTCTTTTTTTTTTGAGGAATTTGAATTGATTTGGTAAAAATTATTATCAATTTGACAAGGCCTGGTAATTTTCTTTATTTGACAACGATTTGTTCTTAGTTTGACAACTTGTCGATACTTTTCTTTTTTTTATTATTGATACTACAAAAGTTTTTTCTAGACTTGGGAACAAAAGTTGAAGAAAAGTTAAAAAACGATTGGTTGTCGATTTAGTTGTAGAATGCATTTTCCCTTTGAAATCACATATATTCTTGTGATTCCTGAAAGAATTTAATAAAATTAATTAATTTGTTGCTTTTTCCTTTAGTATTAATTTTAATAATTACCTCGTTTTATATCTCTAAATTATTACGAAAGTATGTGCATTATTTTTAGTTTTAAAATTATATTTTCAAATTTTCAAAAATGTATTTGGTCTCCCTGCTAATATGTAAGTACGAAAGTATCTGTTGCCAACTTAGAAAGATAAATTTACAAGTGATGTTGTTTAACGTTTGGTACTTTTATAAATTAATAATAATATGTGTATGTATATACATATGTATATGTGTGTATGAAGATTTTATATCTATGCATTATAAACCACAAAGAGCCAATCTAACGTATGTGCCAAAAAATCTAAAAACATATAATTCTTAATTGTATTAGTAAATTGTCAATTTTAATTTCAAAATGATAAATAAACTAACTATTAACTGAAAATTGTTATTACTAAGGAAAACATTTTGTAAAACGAAAAAAATGGAAAAATATAAATTACAAAAACAAAATATGTACATACTCGTACATATAAAATTTGTCAATGGTTAACGTTTTCGATATTTTGAGAAATTAATGAATTGGCTTACCCAGTTTTCTGAATAAGCCAAGGAAATGCTTTTTTTATTTAATTTTTCATTTTGGAACACAGCAAAAAACCATAAAAAAATTTTAAAATTTATTGAAATGTTTAATTTGAATTAAAATTTTGCAAAATTCATCGATTTACCAGCAGTTTATTGAAAAATTCGTCAATTTTAAACCGAATCTTTTTCTCTCCTACACTTCGAGACCAAAATAACACAATCATGGTTTGTAAAATTGAAGACCATAAAGTTTTTGATTGGCTCATTGTTAGTCCAAAGCGTGGTGGGGTTAATATTTTCTTTCGTTTAATATTTTTGCAATGATTTTGCCAAATATTTTTAAAATTAAAAAAAAAAACAATTTGATATATTGGTGAAATAAATGAACACATTTGACCCACATGACAGCGAATGGTTAATTTTTTCAACAAAAAAATTATTATTGATTTTAATGAAGTATTTTTTTTTGTTATTATATAATATGAAAGCATAATTCTCAGATTAAAAAAGTTAAATTAATAAGTGGATTTAGCTAAAGACTGGTAAAAATACATGTATCAGTTTAATGAAATGTATAATCACTATTTTTGACCAGCTGATTAAAATTTTTTGGTTTTTTATCCATATAAACATGTGAGAATAAGTTGGCAGCACTGCAGACACAAAAATAAAATGTCAGCGAGGTGATATTTTCTCGCATTAGGTATATACAAAAAGAATTTTATATGTGTGCGGGTATACAAATTTAAAAGTATGGAAAACGAGAAAGAAAGTGGAAAACTACAGGACGCATGAAATGACGACACACATAACTTATTCAACTTGTAGATGTTCCTGAAGCTGTATGGAATCATCTATGTGGCATTTATAAAGATAGAAATGCAAAGGAAACTGCATGGGCAGAAATTTTGATGGAATTAGGCTTCATGCACACTAAATTTTTAAACCGACTTGAATCCTCCTTTCGTAAACTGGCGCGCATATTAAGCCCTGGTCTTTTCCACCAATTTCTTTGCCATTTTTTAGATTTTTTAATTTGTTTCTTACTATTGATAAACATACAGTGGCACTAGCACATTGAATAATTTTGCGATTAACCATTTGTATAATTATTAATTAACAAACTATACAAAAAACAAAGTCTCACAATGATAAAACAAATGACACTAAATGTCATTATACTAAAATTAGATTCTTGATGTAGAAAATGATTTCCATTATTTAGGGATGGAAGCTTTCCTGTTACAATGACTCAACAAAATTGTGAGTTATCGAAAAATTGATGGGAATAGCATTGCTCACATATGAAAATGACACCAGAAAATGACAACAAATGAAATGCCAGATGTAAACTCAGCCTTAGAATTGTTTTTTATGTTACACAAATTATGGTCAACTACCACCACAATTAAAAATGTGCTAGTTGTTCTTAAGGAATGAAATTTTTATGACTTTAAAAGTATCCATAAGTAATTACACATCGCTCATTTACTCAAACAACATCATAACTAAAAAAAAACGAATTCAAAGTACTCAATTTACACATAACTTAATGAAAAAAGAAAAATTTATTTTGCTTTCAAGAGTTGAATAAACAAGATATTTTTATAAAATTTTTATACAATATGAAGAGAGATATGATTATTAATTCTGCATCATTAACTAAAAAATTAAATTTTTGGAGTTATAACGTTCTTTGAGTAAAGGAGTCATGTGAACACATCTACTTGCATATGTATGACTAAACAGGAGGCATTTTGGATAACGTGTGCTGCATTTACTGCATATACACAGTAGTACATATCATAACTTATAAAGAACCTCTCCTCAATTCTTTAAAGTTTACAGACAGTTTGATACCGATTACTACAAGTATAAAATGTTTAATAAAAAAAATCTATTTAATTTTTGTACAGCAATAGAACATTATTGGAACAAATTTTTCAATTCAATGAATAGGCATCCGCAAGTCATATACTTCAATTACCCCTGCTATGCCTAAATAGGGTGAAAGTTTCATTTGAATACTGCTTATTCATGATTTTATTTTAGTTGAGTTTGGATCAATAAATTTAAAATTTGTTTGCCTCAATTACAACCAGTTTTTTAGTTTTTTATATTTTTGATGAATTTGGGTGAAACGTATTGAAAAAGTTCACAACCGACACAAACTAATAAACAACATCATAAAAAACAATTAAATACTATAAAAAAACTACAGCTGCAGTATCAATTAAATTAAATTGATTTATAATTTTTTTACAGCAATTTGCCGTTGCCCTCATACCGTTTTAATTCACACTGCGCGCAAAACATCAGTGGCAGCAACAACAAATATTGCAATTAAACTTAAATTAAGAATATCATTTGTAATCATATCGAAGAAAGACATGTTCCTTTTTGTTTTGATATTTTTTGCGCTGATGTTTTAGGAATTGATTGTGTTGTTCCTTTTTATTTTGTGGCAAACATCAACGGCAATATTCGTATAAATACTCACACATGCTTACATACGTGTAAGTACCCTGCAGGAAATGCGAATAGTGAAATTGTAGTGATTTACTAGTGACATTGTCAGTAGTACTACTGACCAGGCGTACCCCAGCCAATGTAATCATCTATTGTCATTTAATGTTAGCTTTTCATTGAAAATCCACCAGTAGACTGTAGCACTACTGAATAAGTGGTTCTTTTGGGACCACATGTAAACATAGGCACCAAAGATTCACTAGTAAATTTTAGGGGCTCTAGTCTACAATATCGTTATTAATCCTCGACCGATATCAATAGTAAAATTTTAGTGATTTACTAGTGACATTGTCAATAGTACTGCTGACCAGTTGTACCCCAGCCAATGTAATCGCCTATTGACATATAATATATGGTTGCCATTGAAAATTTACTAGCAGACCTTAGCACTATTGATGACGTAGTTCTTTTACGAGCACTTGGAGACATTTGAACCAAAGATTCAACAAACTTAATTAAACACATACATACTCGTACATATATATTTGTTTCATATTCCGCCCAATCATGAATATTACCACGGAATTTAATTCTCACGGAGAATAATTTTCTCGAGAAAATATTCCTCCAGTCATAAATTCCTTGTGAAGAAAAAAGAGTAATACTTCGTAATCACCGTATTACGAAGCCAGTTGTTTTGCTTGTTTGCTGACGACATTTTGTTTCGCCCCATTTTTTTGAGTGAGAGAGTAAACAAAATTCTTAAAATTCACCAACTTAAAAAAATATGTAAAAAAATGTTTATAAATGATTTATTTGGGCATTATTTGTGTTTTTCCAAATAAAAGAACTTTAAAATACTTGTTTATGTATACAAATTTTGTTTTAATAGAGTATTAACCATGTTTTTATGTAAACTCCCTTCTGTTTTGCAAGAGAAAGATTTTTAGTGAAAAAAGCAAGTTCAATTGCGTTCATAATACCTACTTTTTGCCCGGGGAGTTTTTTTATTCCCGCATTTGGTAAAAAAAGGGGGAAAACAAATTAATGATAGGAGAAAAGGGAAAAGTGAGAAAACTCGTGCGGAATTTTTGTTTATGCTGATTATTTTTTTTTTTGTTAAAAATTAAATAGATTTTTATTAAATTATTTAGACCGAAATATTTTTGAAATCTATACCTTTTTTGATTGATTGCTTGAAAAAAAAAACATTTGTTTACATTGTCAGTCAGAAGCGGCAGCCGACTATGGTCCAGCAACTCAGCTATTGAGTGCACAGCATAATAAAAAATAAAACAAACTATTGACGCTTTCTTTGACAATTTCACCAGAAATAAATTAAATTAAAACTGTTGTCTCTAACGTATTTCTATTCGAGCATAAAAGGAAAGTTGTCGACATTTTAACCAGGGCAATTGTCGCTATATAAATTAGTGTTGACATAGAGACATATGGTACTAGGCTGACTAGAGGGTACATATGTATGTTTATATGTACATACATATGTACTCATGTACGTGCAACAAAAGTACAAGTTTCGGACCCCCACTGGCATGATTATTTAGTATTTTTTACACTCGTAAACAACTTTTTATTTTTTTTATTTTTTATTTTAATGAGTGCACATTTGTTTATTTGTGTGTTTATAGCATGTGCAACAGAGATAAAGCACATTGACCTAAACAAATGCAAGTTTCGTTGTTGTTGCTGTTGCAATTGCAATTTCAATTGCAATTTTCATTTTCAAAAAGTCAAATAAACTTACAACCGCTGCTAAGAAAATTGCAAATAAATAAATAAACAGCCACAAAAAAAACAAAATGAGAATTACTCTGACAATTTTCTGTGCATAAAATAAATTAGATTAATGCTTTTAAAAAGTTTATATTTTTCATTATACGATTTTGTTCGCCGTTATAGACAGGATTGCCAGATTGAAATAACTTATTACATATGAAAATGATAATAACTTTGTTTAATAAACAAGTAACATGACCAAATTTTAATAAAATATGTACTATAAGGAATAATTTTGAATTGTCATTAGGACTTTATGGATATTTTAATATGAAGAGGGTAACAGAGTCATATCTGTCTATGTGAAGGATCTAGACGAAACTTATCTTTACAAGGACATACTAAAAACAATTTGACATGAATATGTCCTTAAATTTGCTTCCTTCCATAGGGAAAGATGATAAAAAAATTTCGAGTTGTAGTTTGTTGTCTATAAATTTAAGAAAACTAAATTTCACCACTTCATAGCTTAAATGTCTCTCATTAAATGTGGACTGTAATGCGTCGCACACATGCAAATTGTCAACGCTGCCATTTCTATTTTTTTTAAATGCTTATTTATTTATTGTATCTTCAAAAAAATTAACTAACAATACGAGTAAGTATTCAAATTTTAAATCTAGATATAATAATTAGGCCCAACTAGTGTGATGCATAAACTTAGTTGTAGTAATCCTCTTTTTTAAGCGGATGTGTCCAGTAAAATTCAAGATGTCACGAGCAAGGGCATAAGGATGGGACTCGAGTTTTGTTAAGTACTTGCCTGCGTATTTTGCAATTTCTATTTAAATAAACATTTACAGCCTCATGTAACTGGCATGAAGTTAGCATAAGTGGCAAAATTTAACATGATCTTAACGAATTTTTCCATAAAATTTCATTTTAATTGAAATTTATTTGCTGGTGGTTAAGCATTGTCTATATATTTCATTGGTGCTTAGACAAGTCATCAGGAGACTTCATGCACAGACTTTTAAAAAATTTGTTGGAGTAGACCATTGTGCATTGTTGAGATTTAGCGATAGTTCGGGTAAGTGTATTGTTCATATTTATTTACGACACCAGAGTGCACTCTAGTTGAGAGGTATTGACAAGTGCTTTTCATTCTGCTCACACTTCTGCTTCTGAAAATGCAAACAGTCGCAGTTAAAGCGAAAGTAATAAACGAAAAGTTATACACAACGAAGAAGTCTACATAAATAAAATCGGAAGTTAATAATTTAATTTTCTTTGTAATTTTTGAGTGTATTATGTTGCAAATTTTAGTTATTACTACTTTAGTAAAAAACTATTAGTCCTTGTAAATTATGCTGAAAAGATTAAAACAAATTATTCTTTCCTTTATTTAAAAAAAGTGCGGTGACAAATTTTTTTGGACAAAGTGTTACTGAAACTCAACATAGAAGTGTGCATAAATTAAATGATTTTCGAAAAAAAAAATTTTTAGCCCCGAAAAATTGTGAAAAACGGCAAATATTGTTAGCAAAAAATTAGGTGCCCGGAAAGAAGTGAAAAAATTGTTACTTTATTTTTGCAAAAAAAAAAGTTCATGAAGAAATAATTTTTTGGCGCAAAATGCTAATGAGATTTATTCAGCGGACTCTTAGCTATATTACTGCAATATATAGTGAAACGCTATAATAAGTCTCGGTTAGCTATTGGCCAAAAACTGATAACACCATTTTTTGAGGGTGCACTGTTTTTCGAAATGTTTGCAGGTCCATAAAAAATAATCGGTTACTAAAATCGCCAAACTGAGTATAGTGTTTTACTACCTTTTGGTAGTGCTATCGGGCCATGTGGATTTTTTACTGTTGCACATTGCAGTTTAAATATTTATAAATTGCATACATATGTAATTTAAAAAAATCTTTTCTTCATACAGCAATAAAGGCGGCATATGTCAAGGGGCCTAGGGCGACATCAAACTTAAATGCGCTCCTGTTTAGAACGTAACAACCAAAAATTTACCATGAGATCAAACTACGCAAATATGGGTGCTTAGAACATATTCTACGTAAGTGAGCAGAAAACTTTTGAGTTTCATTTGTAATATAAAGAAAAAAACTCAACCAAAAATCCTTTACTTTTAACCTTGAAGTGCATAAATGTAATGCTCATAAAAAAGTCACTTGATTCATGTAATTATTCTTATTTTCTTTTTGGCGATTTCTACTTGAATTTGTTCTCTTCTAAATAATTTGGCGATTTTACACCCCTTCGATCTGGTAAAATAATTTCGTTTTTCATTTCATTAGTTTTGTTTCACTCTTGAACGAACACTGTCAATTTTATAGTTTACGTATAAATTTTTCCTAACATTTTGTTATTGGAGTCCCTGAAGCTGCTGCTGGTGCTGGTGCATGTTCTTGTTTTGTTTTTGTGCAACGTAAGAAAGTATAAATAAATATAATTACGTTCTCAAGCAATAATTTTTTTTTGCCATTTATTTTAATTAAAAACAAAATTTATTTTAAACTTAAAAGAAAATTGCATTAGGTGTCAGAAAAATGACATGAGCGAAAATATTTTTCTTTAAACATAATTTTAACCGTACTTTTCAAGCAATATATGTACATATATTTTTGTTCCTTATGAGCAAATATACTGCATACATATTGGTATCTTAATATCATTCAATGTTTATTTAAATTTTATTTCTTTTAAGGCACCCTATATGACAAGATTGGTCTTATGCGCGAAAGGCAGACATACAAATGTATAAGTAAGAAAAAGTTTAATTTCTCAATTCAAAATGCATATTAACATGCGAAACGTAAAACTATATATTTACCTTCCATAACTGATCACCATATCGCTCATTTACTTCAATAGTGTCATAACTCAAAAAATTAGTTTTTTGAAATTTTAAAAAATTAGTTTTTTGAGTTACCTTGTGTAAAAATTTCATATAAATAGCTTGTACCATCACCTCCTGAGAGGAATATTTTTCCATGCCTTCATTGAATTGTATGCAAATTAAAAACTTAAAAAGTGGTTTTAGCAAAACTGGTGTTTTTTGAGTTGTGACACAATTGAAGTAAATGAGCGATATGATTAATCTATACATACTATCTTGAAATTTTCTTCACCTTATTCACCAATTTATATGTTTCTCAACATAAAATCCTTTTTGCACGTTACTAAAGATGGTCCCGTGTCGTGGTTTTTTTTTTGCGACACGAACAGGCACGACTCAGCACGCAGTGTTCGTGACAGAAAATCTGTTTTCGTGCGTGTTCGTATCGTATCGTGTTGAGCAAAATTGACAAGATAAACACGAAACGATTTTTGGTGTTAAAATATGTATGCATGAATTTCCATTAAATTTTATATTTTGTATCGTCAAACACGAAAAACAATAAAATTTGTTGATAGTGTAAGGGTCTCTTAAGCTTAAAGTTCTGAAATTAAACAAAAATATGTATCTATTTGAATATAAAAAAATGCTTTTTTGCATTTGTGTTCGTGTCGTGTCGTTGGAAAAATTCAACACGCGCCTATCTCTACACGGTACACTTTCAATAGCTTCGATAAACTGTTTATAATAAGAACTATCTAGCTCCTTAATCACAAAAAACGTGAAAGCTTGGAAATAGAAAATAGTCATAGGGAGCTCAACCTGGCGAATAAGCTGTGGGATTAAACAATTCGACCTTTAGATCATTAATTTTGGCCATTACAGTAAGGGTTGTGTGATTTATAGTTATATATACCATGCGCATCAAAAAAACGGACTTCATATTCTTGCCAGCAGATGGAACTGCCTTCGCCTTCTTTGTACACGATTTTTCCATTACAGTCCAATGCTTTGACTGTTAATTTTTGTAGGGTAAAGTGATGGACCCATGTGTCAAAACTCAAAAATTCGGTTAAGCAGGTCGTACACGACATGTTTTTTACGTCTGACATGTCTGCATGTCTGTCAAAAATTGTGTTTTACAGAAGGTTTATAATATTCGGTCACAAACGTGCATGTACAAATACGTCTGACATTGTCCGTGTTTGTATCCAACAGCTGATCTGTGCGCAAATTTTATTAAATATTTTGTTAAAAGTGGTTGTAAAATAAATTCAGAAAATAATACAATTGTGCAGCATTATTTCAATTATAACTGAAATTAAAGCAAAATCAAAAAAGAGAAAACAAAAAATAAAAAGAAATATCTGTAAATATTTTTGCACAAACCTATGTCGTTCTCCGTTTCAAAATGGAGTGTTGCCGGCACAAAAATGTTTCTTTACGCCGTAAAAAGTTCACTCATTTTACAGAATTTTTCTTTAAATTCGAAGAAATCATGTTAGGATATAAATATGGAACGCAATTTTATTGCATGTACATGATTGTTATTTAATAGTTTAAAAAAAAAACATAAATATGTCAATGTTGTAATATATCAACTTTAGGCGGATAATGCTTCCGTCAATATCGGAACGCCGCTGAATGTTTCCTCACGGCATAGATTTTTGACGACATATTTTGCTTAAGAAAAACAGCTGATGTCAGAAATTTTGTCAGAAGAAAATAGAACACGCTCTAATTGAAATTTTGTCAGAAGACTTTGCGTCTGACTTTTACAGAAGCAAGCTTTAAAGGTACCACACGACATGTACATGTTTTACACTGGGAAATATGACAAGTCAGATGTAAAAAACATGTCGTCTACGGGGGGCTTTAGCAAACGCTGCACCCATCTTGCGCACAGTTTTCCCATGTTGAGATTTCTGGTAAATATGCGACGAGCATCCATTACCGTTTTGTGGATTTCCTTAACCGTTTCTGACATAATGCGTTCTCCATGATTGTAATACCCAACTGATACTCGACTGCATTACATTATTGATATTACTACTACTATGTTGCACGTTTCTATCTGACTTGAGCCCCTATTAAGGTTCCATATTAAAACGTGGTGAAGTTGATGTGTTCAGTCTATAATCATGTTTAAACGCCAGTATAGTATGAGTTCTACTTCATGAAGGAATTTCAGAAAGACGAAAGGACCGACCTTGTCGATGACAAAAATGGAAAATCAATTGAACGGTTAATGCAATTTCCACTTTCATAATATATAATATATAAGACTTTAGACTACATGGAAAGAGAATAAAAATCGTTTGACATATATGAAGGCAGTCGTTTAGATTTTCGACTTTTGCTTCATTTCGCAGAGTGCGATGATATTTATGTATGTCATTAAATTTATATTTTCTTTGCTGGTTACGGAAAGAGTTGGTTCGGCTCTTGTGTCTAAGTTTTTTTTCTCAGACCAGGACTGTATGAGGAAAATCCAAGATTTAAAATGTTTCATAGGAGGAATAATCTGTAAAATCTAATAAGAATGTATGGTAGAGCATAGAAGTTAAACTGGCCTCCGAGTGCTTTCGCCTGGGTAAAGAACTGCGCTATTAGCCTACGCTAAGTAAGACCATATTATGAACTTAAGCCACATTTCTTTGGTCAAAAGTTTTAGCAATAGGTGCCGTAGCAAGAAGTTAAGCCAATTATGCCCGTAAAATTTTTAATTTGCATTTGCATTATATCTCTTATACGTATTTTATTTTCATGATTTTTTTCTTTAAGTAAACTTCCGTTGCTATTAAAATATGAGAAACTGAAAATTACACGACAAAAAATTATTTAAATTTTCCTTATAGTTTGCGGATTATTAAATATTATAACTTTGATTTTTTTAAATTTTTTTATATCTATTAAAAACAAGTTCAATATATTTACCTTCAAATAATATATAATAATAGCCCAAGCAGTTTTATCATATTTTTATTTTTATTTTTATATTTACTTCTTATTTTTATTAAAAAAGGTCGTATTCATATTTTTATCAAATGGGGTTGCTTATATGTTTATTGGATTGCCAGACTTTATCAGCACAAGCTACTAAACTGGTTATAAACATTTTAAAATGTAGTTTGATAAAGTTTTTTTTTTGTATAAACAAATTTAAATTTATTTTACCAGATTAAAGTTTAATTAATGATTTTTTAAAAACAATTAACAAATAATTTGTGAAGATTAACTGGCATGATTCCTTGTAAAATGAAAACTAGTTACCAAACTGATTTATTCATAAACGTAAATTAAATTGAAAATATTGTAGATGTATATTATTAATTTTTTTAAAGATATAAATATGTATATGATCGCTTCCAAAAAGAAAATCTTAAATTTTCATTAAGAAAATTAAACATAAATTTTTTCCTCGAAAATATAGGGTCCGTCAGATAACTTTTTTTTTAAACAGGGCGCAAAACATCGAGTGTAGCTTCGGCTGTGTGGCACGTAGCGCCGTCCTGTTGAAACCAAATGTTGCCAATATCCTCCTCTTAAATTTTTGTGAACAAAAATTCGTTCAACATGGCCCGATAACGATCGGCATTGACTGTAACGGCCACTTCTTGCTCATTTACCCAATTATACAAAATCCGCACCAAACAGTGACTCGTTTTGGGTGCGTCGGCTTTTCAATGTATGCGTGCGGGTTTTCTGTGACCCAAATGCGACAATTTTGCTTGTTTACATACCCGCCAAGATCAAAATGGGCTTCATCTGAAAAGATGATTTTTTTTTTGGCAAAATCGGCATCTTCTGTAAGTTGTTCAAGCGTATACACAACCATATTCGTTCAGCGGAAGGATAAAACTAATTATCTGTCAAATCAGACATGAGCTAAGTGTTACCTACCGTTCACGAAATAAGCACTAGTTGAAAAAAAAATGTTAGATAGCGGACCCTTTACTAAGCTGGTTAATGTAGGCTCAATATTCATCAATTTCAATATAATTATTATTTTCAATTTGAAATAAATTTGTTGATGTCGCCCCTGTTACTAACCAAGCAATAGACTTGTTTAAGCACAGAGCCAATTAAAAAATAATAATTACATATTAACATTATTTTTTTTAGCTCCTGCCTAAAAAAAATCGAATACTAAACGCAAATTTTTTGCTTTTATTATTAGGCGAATATATTAAATAAATAATAATAGAATTTTCTATACAGTCAAGTTCGTTTATAACGAACACCGGTTACAACGTATTACCGTTTGTAACGAACAACATATTCGATCCATGGTTTTAATAAAAGTTGGTTTTAACGTTAAAACCTGGTTTTACCATACACATTGTTTTTGTTAAAACCAACTTAAAACCATTTTTGGATTGGTTTTAAGTTGGTTTTATGAAATGCAACCTTGTTTTCGCTGTGCTAAATTCAGTGCTGCCAAGTTAAAATGACCGGAAACAGCTGATAATGTTTATGCCCGTGAAAAAGAATAGATACCAATTGATACATTTTCAACTTAAAAATAGATGCAACGGCAATAATTATAAAAAAAATTTGAAGAAAAAGTATCCTTTGGACGGACAACAACGAAAATATTTGCACTAAAGTGAAAATAGACGATATGACTGACATTCATCTGCGGACAAAAAGGTTAAGCTTACAATATATTTGTGCATTTTTTTATATAATAATATGATTTCCAAGCCCTTCTTCACGTTGTATACGTACCCAGCAAAAAAATTGCTTCAAATAAAGCAGGTTTTTACTATGTGAGAGAGCAAAAGTAGAGCTGACAAACCTGCTGATATCGCTGCTGATTTTTGTATGGCGAGTTCCTTCACTTAATTTTTTGCTTACAAAAACTTAATTTTTTGCTCACAAAAACGCTTGTTTTTAATATAATAAAACATGCAAATATAGCAGTTATCTAAAGCGCTCTTTAAAGGATTAATAATATAAACATATTTACTTATGTAAAAAGCGCTTTTCAAGATTACATTAGCAAAATTTCTGGCTTTAAAACCTGCATTATTGTGGCGCTGTTAAATCACCTTTTTTTTCTATATGTTCACTGCTTCTAAGCAGCTCATATTTTAAAGCGAGTTATGATACGCTTTATTGCCTCATTGCTTCAAAAATATGAAAATTTTTTACTGGGTAGTTACATAATTGTAAAATGTTCATTTAAAAAATATAAAATGATTTCTATTGTAGGGTGCATTGCAAAACTTCTGAGTTTTCTATGCAAACAAAAACAGCCATTGTACAGGGTGTCAGATAAGTATTATCAAAAGCTGAAAAAATACAGCAACAAATACACGCGTTTCTACAGTACATTTATATTATTTTGGACAAATTTATAAGACAGTCTGTTGTTTAAAACCTGAATTTATCAAACTTGCAGTGGCAATGCAAAATCTGCTGTTTATGGCTTTAACGTTAAAACCAGGTTTTAACTTTCGGTGTGAAAACAGTATAATAATACATATATTTTGTGTATTTATACATTTTTTATGTTGTTTGTGTGAATTCCATGAAAATAAAATATCTGTGCAGATCATGACAATTGCAATACAAGGCGGCATCGATGCGGTAGTCCATATTTTTACTATAAGCACATATTTTTACATATTTTGCAAATAAATGCATATATGCATTTTTATAAGTTTAAAATTTTATTTTGGTCTTTTCAATAGTAAAATGCATATTTCAAATTTTTCATACCAGTAATATAAAGCCCTATTTGTTAATTCCCTATATCAGAAAATGTTTTGTAAACTTTTAGATAAAATTAAAGAATTGGAAAATTTTAAATTATACCTTCTCATTTTTTAAACACAGAATTACCTGCATGATAAGCACACGTTCTTCTACTGCACCGTGAAGAAAATAATTTATTTTGTTCTATTACTTTGCAGTCGTTATATAACTGCTGCAAACTAATACAGACAGTATGTATGTAGTTTGTATGGAAAAGTAAGTTGTGCTTAATATAAGTTTCCCCCAGCTTATAAAGTCTAGTTTTGCTTCTCTTCTTTAGAAACTCACATTAATTAATAAAAATATTTGATTCAATAAGAATTGAAAATACTGAACTTAAGCCCGATTATTCCTATTCCTGATTAAAACTCATTCTTGTTTAATTAAATTTAAAATGTCTCACCTACTATAAGTTTCTAAATTTATATCTTTAAATTGTGTAATCGAAAATATTTACTCCGATTATAACGAACCTCCCCTTTAAATTAAAAATTGCAAGACCTGGGAGTTTGTTATAGCCTATCTTCACTGTGAAAGAAGTTTAGAAAACATGTACATATCTATTGGCAAAATGACAATACAAATTTCAATTTATATATAATTATTCACAAATGACCAACGTAGACAGATTGGAAACAAACGGTTTGCCGTCTGATATTTTAAATTTAGATAATTTTTGATGCGAATATATTTTCTTGGCATTGAATATTGCCTGTTTAGTCTTAAAAACAAATTAATTAAGTACGAGGTCTGATCAAAACATAACCGTTATTTTAAATTTTTTCAAAAAGTATTTATTTATTCATCAATAACTTATCTTGTCCCCTTCAAAGTAATCCCCCTCAGATATAATACACTTATGAAAGCGTTGTTTCCAATCCTCGAAACACTTCTGAAACGCGCTTTTTGGTATCGCCAACAGTTCCTCTTTCGATTTTTCTTTTATCTCCTCAATCGTAGCAAAACGCTTTCCTTTCATCGGTGTCTTCAGTTTTGCGAAGAAGAAAAAGTCAGCGGGGGCCAAGTCCGGTGAATACGGTGGTTGAGGCATGATAACGGTTTTGTTTTTGGCCAAAAACTCACGCACAAGCATCGATGTGTGAGCTGGTGCGTTATTATGGTGCAAAATCCAAGAATTCATAATGAACCACGCCATTGCAGTCGAAGAAAACAGTGAGCAAAACCTTCACATTTGACAGAACTTGACGACCAGGACGAGCGTCGTCATTGACATCTTCTCGGGCTTCCTTAAACCGGTTATACTACAATTGAACTTGTTTTCTGCTCATAGTAGACTCGCCAAACGCCACAGTCAACATTTCAAATGTCCTTGCGCATTTAATTTAATTTTTTACACAAAACTTAATACAGTTTCTTTGATCCATTTTTTCGAATAGTACAAATCGAAGAGCACACCAAAACACTACTAACCTTTTTATCTGTCAAAAACAAACTGACAATCCCAAATGGCTGATATTGCCAACATATACAACAGACATGTGTACCAACATAAGAGAAAAAAAAAATGCAAAAATCGAACATACGTAACTCACGAAATTTGAAAATAACAATTATTTTTTGATCAGACTTCGTATGTTTATTTATGCTGTAATAGGCTGTATACTTATGCACAGGCATATATTTTTTGCAACATAAAGTATCTATTTATAAGTTTGTTTTCTTCAATAAGGTGAGATCATATGCTTCGCTTATAGTCAAACTAAAAAACGCCTCCAAGAAACATGATTGTGAATATAGGGTGGCTCATTTAAAATTTTTAATTTGAATCGGCTATAAAAAATAACTGATTATTTTTTAAAATTTCGATTTTATTGGTAAGGTTGAACTTTGTCATTTTAAGGATGGGACACAATATCATTCACGACTGCCTCGGCAGTACCCCATCCGATCTACACAATTTTTCAGTACATTTTCGATTGTTTCGGCTTGAATCTTTTCAATAACAACTTCCATTTCACAACGCTTCAATTGTCCTTGGATGGTTTGTATAACATTTATCCTTAATGGCTCCCCACAAAAAATAATCTAAAAGGCTCAAATCAGAGCTTCGAGGCGTCCAATTGACATTGCAATTTCGGCTGATTATGCGATTTTCAAACGCAATGCGTAAACTATCGATGGTTACGTTAGCTGTATGACATGGGGCCCCGTCTTATTGAAACCAAATGTCATCCATGTCATTCTCTTGAATTGGAAGTAAAAATTTGTTAAGCATGGCACGGTAACGCTCACCCTTGACGATAACGGCGGCTCCTTGCTCATTTCCCAATTTTGTTCCAACGTTTAGCGCCCCATTTCGCAAATGTAAAACATAAACCTGAACATAAAGGTTTATTTATTAGGTGCCTTTGTGTTAACTGCAGGGAAATGGTGAAATAAGAGTAAGAAAGAAATTTAGTTTAGATTTGTCTCAAGGTAATTCTGTAGCTGGAGTCAACGATTGAACAATCCACTGTTCCAAAAGGGATTGAAGATCTGTAAGTCCAGCCGTTTATTGTTGCTAAAGGCCACCGAAAACCTCCCTTCATAAAGCACGACGGCTTTGGTTTTTAAGTACAGGACAGGTACAGATTTGATCTTATGAGTTATTCCGGTATTTGAGCTGATTTTGCTCTTTAAAACAAGCGCTTCGAGAGGCATTGTTAGAACAGCACCCTAGGTAAATATACATATGCATATCTCTTAAATACTCTTTGCTGCTGTAATTGGTTTTATGGATTTGCCATAGGAAGTAAGCACTTTGACATTCTCAAAGATAAATATTTTTTAATTTAACCGCCATGTTTTACCAGATATATCTTGGCAGGCTACCAATAAAAGAATTTAATGACTTGAAAATTTTATATTGGTTCCTGAGGTATGACTGTCTAGAAATAATTTTATTAAAGTGGCCTGTTTTCTAGAAAATTGGAAAATTAAAATTTTAAAGTTCTTTTGCATTTATCCCATTTGAATTGAAATTAGAATGGTTGCATACTGCACCTGCCCAAAAATATTAATTCTCAAAATGTTGGCTAAGAAATTGTCTAAAAAGTATTTAAATTACGCAAATTTTAAAATTAAAATTGGAAAATATACTCAAAAATTGGAAAACACAATATCTGTATGTATGTATTTTAAAGCGAAATAAATTCAATAATTACTTCTAAGCATCTTAGCAAATGTCGAAATTATTATTCGCAAATATTTTCAATATTTTCTTATTCTTAATTTTTATTTGGCTGCAAGAACATTCACCTCATCAGTGTCCGCTGACGCCCACTTCCTGCGAGCGAGCATTATAAAATCGGACAGTAAATTATTATCTATAGATGTCAGTACATGCATTTCTGTTGCATTCTTTTGTTATTAAATTAATTATGTATATAAATAAATCGTATTAAATTAAATATATACCAGAGATGGGCAACCCTTTATACACAATAAATATGTATATTAAATGAAAAACTTATAATAGTGGGCAAAGGTTACTTTCAACAAAACAACTTCTGCACCGTTTTTGTGAATATTAACGAATATCGAATTTTTTTTTAAACCAGAATAAAGCGACATACAGCGCAACGCCATTAACGAACTACCACCACGCGTCACAATCAAAATGTGATATATCCTGTAATTCCTAAATAAAGTGAACCTACGGTTTGTTGAAATACGGCTCATATTTTAGTTTTTTCCTGCTCTTTACATCTGTTATACATATTTACATTGTCCATTTTTCACGAAAAAAAATTTGTTTATGAAAAATTAAATTCAATACATCGTCCATTTTTCGTGCAAACAAATAAATATACAAAAAATTATTTTATGAAAAAATTCAATGGACTTTACATCGTCTAGCTTTCATGAGAAAAATTTAAAAAAAAAATAAATGGACGTTTTTCGTTAAAAAAAATTAAATGAACTATAGATCTTCCGTTTTTCATTTAAAAAATTAAATGGAATATACATTGTCCATTTTTCATGCAAAAAAATAAAATAAATTTACTATACATCGTCCATTTTTCATGCAAAAAAATAAATGGACTATACATCGTTCATTTTTCATTCAAAAAATTAAATGGACTATACATTGTCCATTTTTATACAAAAAAATAATAAGCTATACATCGTCCATTTTTTGCAAAAAATAAAATAAATGGACTATACATCGTCCATTTTTCATGAGAAAAAATTTGTTTATGAAAATTTTAAATGGACTACATCGTCCATTTTTTATGCCAAAAAATAAATGCACCACGTACCACGTCCATTTTTCTTTCAAAAATATAAATGAACTATACATCGTCAATTTTACATAAAAAAAATAAATGGACTACACATGGTTCATTTTTCATTAAAAAAAATAAATGGACTATACATCGTCCATTTTTCATAAAAAACAATTAAATGGACTATTTACTCTCCATTTTTCATTCAAAAAATTAAATGGACTATACATTGTCCATTTTTCATTCAAAAAAATAAATGGACTATACATCGTCAATTTTTAAATCAAAAATTAAATGGATTATCGTCCATTTTTCATGCAAAAAAATAAGTATACGTCGTCTATTTTTCAGGAAAAAAAAAATGTATGAAAAAATTTTCATTAAACAATTTAAATGAACTATGCATCGTAAATTTTTCATTAAAAAAAATAAATGAAATTACACATGGTCCATTTTTCATGCAAAAAAATTGAATGGACTATATATACATCGTTCATCTTTCATTAAAAAAAAAATTAATTTAAAAATTAAATGGACTATACATCGTCCATTTTTCATTCCAAAAAATTAAATGGACTATACATCATCCATTTTTCATGCAAAACACTAAATTAGCTATACATCTTCCATTTTGCATGCAAAAAATTATATTGACTACACATCGTCTATTTTTCATTAAAAAAAAAAAATAAGTGGATTACACATGGTCCATGTTTCGTTAAAAAAAATTATATGGACTATACATCTTCCCCACCTTTATAACTCTCTTGTCGTGATGTGGTGGCTTAAGTGCAAGCTGTGATTACTGTCCTTGCTTCAGGGGTCACTGTGGTTTCCTGAATTAAGGGCCGTGACTATAAAGGTATGTATACCGAAGGTTATCCGGTTACAACAAGTGTCTGGTACATAGTTATGCCTACTGTCGTATTTTGCTAGAACACAGAAACACTTTTTAAGGTCAAGGTAGTAGGGGGCTGTGCCGATGATCTGAATGGCTAATTTATAGTGTTTTCACACTGACATGGTTTTAATAAAAGTTGGTTTTAACGTTAAAACCAACTGTTAAAACCTGGTTTTACCATACAAATTGTTTTTGTTAAAACCAACTTAAAACCATTTTGGAATCGGTTTTAAGTTGGTTTCATGAAATGGCCGGAAGCAGCTGGTAATGTTTATGCCAGTGAAAAAGAATAGATACTAATTGATAAATTTTCAACTTAAAAATAGATGCAGCTGGAATAATTGTCAAAAAAATATATTAAGCAAAAGTATATTTTGAACCGAAACAACGAAAACGTTTTCATTGACCTCTGGGAAGTAAAAAAAAAAAACGATATGACTGACATCCATCTAAGAAAAAAAAAAGGTTAAGCTTATAGTATTTATATTTGTGCATTTTTTTATATAATAATATGATTTCTAAGCACTTCTTCACGTTGTATAAGTAATTACATAACTTTAAAATTTTCATTTAAAATTATAATATAATTTCTATATTGGGGTGCATTATAAAATTTCTGAGTTGTTCATGCAAACAAAATCAACCGTTGGACAGGGTGTAAGATATGTATTATAAAGTGCTGAAAAAATACAGCAACAAATACACGCATTTCTACAGTACATTTATTTTGTTTTGGACAAATTTATAAGACAATCTGTTCTTTAAAACCTGAATTTGCAGTGGGAACGCAAAATCAGCTGTTTATGGTTTTGACGTTAAAACCAGGTTTTAACTTTCGGTGTGAAAACATTATTAGTGGATAAATAAAATTAGTCGCTAGCAGTAACCCTCCTCCAACGCCTATGAAACGGGTTGGTTGTAGACAATTTTGCCTAGTCCGCGCACGCCGTCACTGCGCGGATGGTCCTCTCATTTACTGTCATACTCGTGGGAACAAAATTGACATTTCAATAATAAATTCTAAAACGGAAGACGACGTTGACTCCACGAACGATACGTTGGAGCGAGACGAGTTGCTGACTCTAGTGCAGGAGAGTAACTACTCAACGAACTGGAGGGAGTTGATGAACTCGGACGACGAGAGGGAAATCACACTGATTTCAACTAGCCGTCGGATTTCAGGGGCGGGTCTCTTAGATTCTGGATCTAAGCAGATAAGTGACTCAGTGGATAAGGGAGGACATTCATCTTCCTCAAATAAAATTTTCCGACAGGACGCCTTGTCAGGAAATATGGGCAAGGATGGTCGGACAATTTTATTTGGTACTAAGAAATCTCTGGACTTTCTGGAAAGGATTGCCAATAGAGATCCGAAGCTGTACACGGCAAAGGAGAGACATCTGGTCAGAAAGCAGGCAGGATGTTAAGAAGTTCGAAAGAATTTACGGCCCTGTTAGTGTTCTGCTGGGTAGATCATCTCCTTTGGAGAAGGATGTGAGTGTCGACGGAGTCCAGGCCATACCTCGCAAGAGTGAAGGGGCTGTATCGACGGTCATATCCAGCTCCAAAAATAAGATAGCATAGGAGTCTGGCAGTGCCTTGTTCACCAAGGCGATCAGGTCCTCTATGGTTGAGGCTGACAAGGCACAGTCAGGTAGTAAGGAGAAGGCTGTCAAACCAGCTGGGACCCCCGAAAGGAGTCACAGAAGATAACGAGATCTGGCGATGACATGCCCTCTACGTCAAAGAATGTAAAGAAGAAGTCGACGAGCCAGGAAGGTGACCTTCGGGCGGCTGTCATAGATAGGAATGATCCGGATGGGAGGATTAATCCTGAACTGTGGCAGCTTTTTGAAGGTAGGATCATCGATGAAATCGGCCTAGCGGGTGTGGCAACCTTCGCCCGGAATCGAAACTGGAGGTAATTTCAGCCTCAGATCTGGTTCTCCGGGCAGTGGTGACAGCGTGGTTTCCACCACCTGTCCGATCGATGGAAACCATACTGTCGGTACTGGCAGCGCCGAACTCGCCTCTCAGGACAAACCAATGGAAGCCTTTGGCCTCAATGGAATGTAAAGAGAACGCGGTTAAAGATCTTCGGTTTGCCGTAGATCAAGAGTCTCTAAAGACTCTGCCGTTGTTGGGGGGTGTTGTGAAGTTCGGATTGGGGACTGTCAGATTTAGATTTACTAAGTCGGATGATCCCAAGAAGGCTGCGGGTGGTGCATATTTATCAGAGGCGGCCTCGGCCGAACTAGTAACACACCTCAATAGGTCGCAAGTAGACGTGGCTCTTATCCAAGAACCCTGGATTAATATAAATAGTAACTGGATTAATAAAAACAGTAACTAGATAGAAAGCAGGACCAACAGTTCATGGCGAAGTAGGGAGGATGGTAGAGTCTCAAGGGGCTTGTGGCCAAAACTTTACTCAAGAAGACCCACACTGCTACTGGACATGAATAGGAAGACGATGCGAATTGCGCTATGCGCGTTGACAGGTCACTGCTCGGTCAGAGCAAGAACCAGCACTTGGGAAACTGGCACACCAGATTTTTTAGGATGTGCGGGGATGAAGAAGAACCAGAAACCATTGAACATGTTATATGTCACTGCCCAAAGCTGCAACGTCATAGGCTTAGATGGCTGAGCAGACGTTACAATGAAATAAATACTGATATCGGGAAGTGTCAGGTAGTGGACATCAGGGGCTTCATCATGGGAATTCGGTGGCTCATGGATGGATAATAGGGTTACTTCTGGCTACAAATGGGGGGTAAATATTACTGTTTGAGCAACAGAAGGGAATCACACTGGACCCAATTGGGTCTCCGAGTGGAGGTGCGGTATAGCACCACCCTTCCTCACCTAACCTAACCTACATCTTCCATTTTTCATCATTAAAAACAATAAATGGACTACACATCGGTCATCTTTCATACAAAAAAATATATGGACTAAAAAAAATGTTTATGAAAAAATTAAATGGACATCGTCCATTTTTTATTAAAAAAAAATATATATATAATACATTGTCCATTTTTCATGCACAAAATAAAATAAATGGACTACACATCGTCCATTTTTCAATCAAAAACTTAATACATTATACATCGTTCATTTTTCATGCAACAAATAATGGGACTATACATCGTTTATTTTTCATTAAAAAAAAAATAAATGTATTATACATCGTCCAGTTATCATGAGAAAAATTTTTTTATGAAAAAATTAAATGGATTATACATCGTCCATTTTTATGCTAAAAAAATAAATGGACTACACGTCGTCCAGTTTTCATGAAAAACATTTTTATGAAAATATTAAATGGACATCGTCCATTTTCATGCTCAAAAAAAAAAATAAATGGACTATACATCGTCCAGTTTTCATGAGAAAAAATTTTTTATGAAAAAATTAAATGGTCTATACATCGTCCAGTTTTCATGAAAAAAAATTTTTATGAAAAAATTAATATACATTGTACATTTTTCATTAAAAAAATTAAATGGACTACACATCGTTCATTTTTCGCTAAAAAAATATATGGACTAGACATCGTTTACTTTTCATAAAAAAATTAAAAAAAAATTAAATGGACTATACATCGTACATTTTTCATAAAAAAAATTAAATGGACTACACATTGTCCATTTTTCATTCGTTGATGAAAAAATTATAAGGTCTATATCTCGTCCATGTTTTCGTTAAAAAAATTAAAGGGACTATACATGTTCCGTTTTTTATTAAAAAAAAAAATAAATGCACTATACATTCGCCATTTTTCATGGAAAAAAAATATATGGACCATACACCGTCCATTTTTCATAAAAAAGAATTTTTATGAATAAACCAACTGGAAATCATTAATTTTTATGGAAAAAAATAAATGGACATCGCCCATTTTTCATGAAAAAAAATAAGTGGACTACACATCGTCCACTTTGCATAAAAAATTTTTTTATGAATAAACAAAATGGACATTATCCATTTTTATGCAAAAAAATAAATGGACCATACATCGTCCATTTTTTATTCAAAAAATTCAATGAACTACACATTGTATATTTTTCAATAAAAAAAAAATAAATAAATGGACAATACATCGTCCATTTTTCATGAAATTTTCTTATGAAGAAAATAAATGGACCATACATCGTCCATTTTTCGTTAAAAAAATTTTTTATGAAAAAATTAAATGGACTATATATGCATCGCCCATTTTTCATGAAAAAAAAATAAGTGGACCATGCATTGTCCATTTTTCATGGAAAAAAAAATGGACTATACATCGTCCAGTTTTTATGAGAAAAAATTTTGTTATGAAAAAATTAAATGGACTATATATAGTAAATTTTTGATTCAAAAAGTTAAATGCACTACACATTGTCCATTTTCCATTCAAAAAAATAAATCGACTATACATCGTCCATTTTTCATGAAAGAATTTTGTATGCAAAAATTAAATGGGCTATACATCGTCCATTTTTCATTCAAAAAATTAAATGGGCTACACATTGTCTAGTTTTCATGAAAAAAAATAAATAAACAATACATCGGCCATTTTTCATGAAACAATTTTTTTATGAAAAAATTAAATGGACTATACATCGCCCATTTTTCATGCAAAAAAATAAGTGGACTATACATCGTTCAGTTTTCATGAAAAAATTTTTGATGAAAAAATTAAAATTACGATACATTTCCATTTTTGATGCAAAAAAAAAAATGGACTACACATTGTCTATTTTTCAAGAAAAAAATAAGTGGACTATAATACATCGTCCATTTTTTATGAAAAAATTTTCTTATGAAGAAATTAAATGGACTATAATCGCCTATTTTTCATGAAAAAAAATAAGTGGAATATACATCGTTCAGTTTCATGAGAAAAAATTTTTGATGAAAAAATTAAATGGATTTTTGATTCAAAAAGTTAAATGGACTACACATTGTCCATTTTTCATTCAAAAAAATAAGTGGACTATACATCGTCCAGTGTTCATGAGAAAAAATTAAATGGACTATACCTCGTCCATGTTTTCGTTAAAAAAATTAAATGAACTATACATCTTCCGTTTTTCATTAAAAAAATTAAATGGACTATAATCGCCCATTTTTCATGAAAAAAAAAGGTGGACTATACATCGTCCAAGTTTCATGAGAAAAAATGTTTGATGAAAACATAAAATGAAAAAAAAGGTTTTAATGAAAAAATTAAATGGACATCGTCCATTTTTATGCTAAAAAATAAATGGACTACACATCGTCCATTTTTCGTATAAAAAATAAGTGGACTATACATCGTTCAGTTTTCATGAGAAAAAATTTTTTATAAAAAAATTAAATGGACTATATATCGCCCATTTTTATGCAAAAAATAAATGGACTATACATCGCCCATTTTTCATAGAAAAAATAGTGGACTATACATCGTCCATTTTTCATGGAAAATAATAAATGGACTATACCTCGTCCATTTCTCATGAAAGAATTTTTTATGCAAAAATTAAATGGGCTATACATCGTCCATTTCTCATTAAAAAAATTTTTTATGAAAAAATTAAATGGACTATACATTGCCCATTTTTCATGAAAAAAAACAAGTGGACTATACATCCTCCAGTTTTCATGAAAAAAATAAATGGACTACACATTGTCTAGTTTTCATGAAAAAAATAAGTGGAGTATACATCGTCTAGTTTTCATGAAAAAAATAAGTGGAGTATACATCGTCTATTTTTCATGCAAACATTTTCTTATGAAGAAATTAAATGGACTATACATCGCCCATTTTTCATGAAAAAATTTTCTTATGAAGAAATTAAATGGGCTATACATCGCAAATTTTCATGAAAAAAATAAGTGGACTATACATCGTCCATTTTTCATGAAAAAATTTACTTATGAATAAATTAAATGGACTATACAACTCCCATTTTTCATGAAAAAAAATAAGTGGACTATACATCGTCCATTTTTCATGAGAAAAAATTTTTTATAAAAAAATTAAATGGACTACACATTGTCCATTTTTCATTAAAAAAAAATAAATCGACTATACATCGTCCATTTTTCATGAAAAAATTTTTTTATGCAAAAATTAAATGGGCTATACATCGCAAATTTTCATGAAAAAAATAAGTGGACTATACATCGTCCATTTTTCATGAAAAAATTTACTTATGAATAAATTAAATGGACTATACAACGCCCATTTTTCATGAAAAAAATAAGTGGACTATACATCGTCCATTTTTCATGAGAAAAAATTTCTTATAAAAAAATTAAATGGACTATACATTGTCCATTTTTCATGAGAAAAAATAAGTGGACTATACATCGCCCATTTTTCATGGAAAAAAATTTTGTTATGAAAAAATTAAATGGACTATATATAGTCCATTTTTTGATTCAAAAAGTTAAATGGACTACACATTGTCCATTTTTCATTAAAAAAAATAAATGGACTATAATACATCGTCCATTTTTCATGAAACAATTTTTTTATGAAAAAATTAAATGGACTATACATCGCCCATTTTTCATGAAAAAAATAAGTGGACTATACATCGTCCATTTTTCATGGAAAAAAATAAATGGACTATACATCGTCCATTTTTCATGGAAAAAAATAAATGGACTATACATCGTCCAGTCTTTATGAGAAAAAATTTTGTTATGAAAAAATTAAATGGGCTATATATAGTAAATTTTTGATTCAAAAAGTTAAATGCACTACACATTGTCCATTTTCCATTCAAAAAATAAATCGACTATACATCGTCCATTTTTCATGAAAGAATTTTTTATGCAAAAATTAAATGGGCTATACATCGTCCATTTTTCATTAAAAAAATTAAATGGGCTACACATTGTCTAGTTTTCATGAAAAAAAAATAAATAAACAATACATCGTCCATTTTTCATGAAACAATTTTTTTATGAAAAATTAAATGGACTATACATTGCCCATTTTTCATGAAAAAAATAAAAGGACTATACATCGTCCATTTTTTAAGGAAAAAATTAAAAAAATTAAAATTCACTATAGTTCAACTAAACATTTAAAATTGTTTCACTTAAATCATCATGGGCACGTGACACAAATATATGTTCACTTGGCAATCACAGTTTCATATACTGGAAAGTAAAATCAACTGTAGAAAGCAAAAACAATGTAAACATAATATCCACTACAATAATACTTACAGGTATGTACCGACGGTACATCGAATAAGTAAAAATAATTAATGTGATGATCGTAAAAGATAAGCAAGAATAGTTAAACATACTTAGGTAGAGTGACATGACTTCGTGCTAACCTGAATATAAAAATGAAAAAACGGATAAACAGAAAATACTTACTTACAAATGTATTTGCCAAAGGTAAATCAATAATTGTATACACAATATTTCTCATATTCCATTTCATTAAAAATTTGCGTTAAATAGCTGATGTTAATAACAATCTCTACCCCAGTAGATAGACTTGGGTGCTGATGACGTGCGTTGCTGCACAGAAAAATATCGGTATTTCCCTCAGCTTATAGTCTAATTTAATTTTTCTTCTCTTCTTTAGAAACTCACATTAATTAATAAAAAATATTTCATTCAATAAGAATTGAAATTACTGAACTTAAGTCCGACTAAGAAATTATTTCTGATTAAAATTCACTATAGTTCAACTAAACATTTCAAATTGTTTCAGGAAAAAAAAAAATTCACTAAACATCGTCCATTTTTCATGAAAAAATTTTTTTATGAAAAAATTAAATGTACTATATACATCGCCAATTTTTCATGAATAAAATAAGTGGACAATACATCGTCCATTTTTCATGAAAAAATTTTCTTATGAAGAAATTAAATGGACTATAATACATGAAAAAATAAAATGGACTATACATCGTCCAATTTTCATGAAAAAAAAAAAATTTATGAAAAAACTAAATGAACATCGTCCAATTTTATGGAAAAAAATAAATGAAAAAAATTTTTTTATGAAAAAATTAAATGGACATCGTCCATTTTTCATTAAAAAAATAAGTGGACTATACATCGTCCAGTTTTCATGAGGAAATTTTTATGAGAAAAGAAAATGGACTATACATCGTCCATTTTTCATAAAAAAATGTACTATACATTGGCCATTTTTCATGCAAAAAAATAAGTGGACTATACATCGTTCAGTTTTCATGAAAAAATTTTTGATGAAAAAATTAAAATTACGATACATTTCCATTTTTCATGCAAAAAAAACAATGGACTACACATTGTCTATTTTTCAAGAAAAAAAATAAATGGACATGAAAAAATTTTCTTATGAAGAAATTAAATGGACTATAATCGCCTATTTTTCATGAAAAAAAATAAGTGGAATATACATCGTTAAGTTTTCATGAGAAAAAATTTTTGATGAAAAAATTAAATGGATTTTTGATTCAAAAAGTTAAATGGACTACACATTGTCCATTTTTCATTCAAAAAAATAAGTGGACTATACATCGTCGAGTGTTCATGAGAAAAAATTAAATGGACTATACCTCGTCCATGTTTTCGTTAAAAAAATTAAATGGACTATACATCTTCCGTTCATGTTTTCGTTAAAAAAATTAAATGGACTATACATCTTCCTTTTTTGATTAAAAAAATTAAATGGACTATAATCGCCCATTTTTCATGAAAAAAAGGTGGACTATACATCGTCCAAGTTTCATGAGAAAAAATGTTTGATGAAAACATAAAATGAAAAAAAAGGTTTTAATGAAAAAATTAAATGGACATCGTCCATTTTTATGCTAAAAAATAAATGGACTACACATCGTCCATTTTTCGTATAAAAAATAAGTGGACTATACATCGTTCAGTTTTCATGAGAAAAAATTTTTTATAAAAAAATTAAATGGACTATATATCGCCCATTTTTATGCAAAAAATAAATGGACTATACATCGCCCATTTTTCATAGAAAAAATAGTGGACTATACATCGTCCATTTTTCATGGAAAATAATAAATGGACTATACCTCGTCCATTTCTCATTAAAAAAATTTTTTATGAAAAAATTAAATGGACTATACATTGCCCATTTTTCATGAAAAAAAACAAGTGGCCTATACATCCTCCAGTTTTCATGAAAAAAATAAATGGACTACACATTGTCTAGTTTTCATGAAAAAAATAAGTGGAGTATACATCGTCTATTTTTCATGAAAACATTTTCTTATGAAGAAATTAAATGGACTATACATCGCCCATTTTTCATGAAAAAAATATAAGTGGACTATACATCGTTCAGTTTTCATGAGAAAAAATGTTTGATGAAAAAATAAAAATTACTATACATTTCCATTTTTCATGCAAAAAAAAAAAAAAAAAAATGGACTACACATTGTCTAGTTTTCATGAAAAAAAAATAAATGGACATGAAAAAATTTTCTTATGAAGAAATTAAATGGACTATATATAGTCCATTTTTGATTCAAAAAGTTAAATGGACTACACATTGTCCATTTTTCATTAAAAAAAATAAATCGACTATACATCGTCCATTTTTCATGAAAAAAATTTTTTATGCAAAAATTAAATGGGCTATACATCGCCAATTTTCATGAAAAAAATAAGTGGACTATACATTGTCCATTTTTCATTAAAAAAAATAAATCGACTATACATCGTCCAATTTTCATGAAAAAAAAATTTTTATGAAAAAATTAAATGAACATCGTCCAATTTTATGGAAAAAAAAATAAATGAAAAAATTTTTTTATGAAAAAATTAAATGGACATCGTCCATTTTTCATTAAAAAAATAAGTGGACTATACATCGTCCAGTTTTCATGAGAAAATTTTTATGAAAAAATAAAATGGACTATACATTGCCCATTTTTCATGGAAAAAAATAAGTGGACTATACATCGTTCAGTTTTCATGAAAAAATTTTTGATGAAAAAATTAAAATTACGATACATTTCCATTTTTCATGCAAAAAAAAAATGGTCTATACATTGTCTATTTTTCAAGAAAAAAATAAGTGGACTATACATCGTCCATTTTTTATGAAAAAATTTTCTTATGAAGAAATTAAATGGACTATAATCGCCCATTTTTCATGAAAAAAAATAAGTGGAATATATATCGTCCAGTTTTCATGAGAAAAAATTTTTGATGAAAAAATTAAAAGGACTATCCATTAGTCATTTTTCATGCAAAAAAATAAATGGACTGTACATCGACCAGTTTTTATGAGAAAAAATTTTGTTATGAAGAAATTAAATGGACTATATATAGTCCATTTTTGATTCAAAAAGTTAAATGGACTTTACATCGCCCATTTTTCATGAAAAAAATAATAAATAAAAATGATAAAAAATTTTTTATGAAAAAATAAAATGGACATACATCGTCCATTTTTCATAAAAATTTTGTTTTATAAAACAATTAAATGGACTATACATCGGCCATTTTTCATGAAAAAAAATAAGTTTTCATGAGAAAAAATTTTTGATGGAAATATAAAATGGCCCATACATCGTCAATTTTTTATGAAAAAAATTTTCTTATGAAGAAAAATAAGTGGACTAGACATCGTCCAGTTTTCATAAGAAAAAATTGTTGATGAAAAATTAAAATGGACTATACATCGTCCATTTTTCACGGAAAAAAATAATTGTACTACATATTTTCCATTTTTCATTCAAAAAAAATAAATGGACTATATCGTCCATTTTTCATGAAACAATTTTTTATGAAAAAATTAAATGGACTAAACATCGCCCATTTTTCATGAAAAAAAAATAATTGAACTATACATCGTCCAGTTTTCAAGAGAAAATTTTTATGAAAAAATAAAATGGACTATACATCGTTCATTTTTCATAATAAAAATGTTCTATACATTGGCCATTTTTCATAAAAAAAATTTTTTAAGAATAAACAAAAAGGACATCATCCACATTTATGAAAAAAAAATAAATGGCCCATACATCGTCCATTTTTCATTCCAAAAATTAAATAGATTATATATTGTCTATTTTTCTTGAAAAAAAATAAGTGGACTAGACATCGTCCATTTATCATAAAAAAAAGTTTTTTATAAAAAAATTAAATGGACATCGTCCATTTTTATGCTTATGTTTTTATGAAAAAAATAAATAAGTGGACTATACATCGCCCAGTTTTCTTAAAAAAAAAAATTTTATGAAAAAATTAAATGGACGTCGTTAATTTTTATGCAAAAAAAAAAAAATGGACTACACATCGTCCAGTTTTCATGAAAAACATTTTTATGAAAATATTAAATGGACATCGTCCATTTTCATGCTCAAAAAAAAAATAAATGGACTATACATCGTCCAGTTCATGAGAAAAAATTTTTTATGAAAAAATTAAATGGTCTATACATCGTCCAGTTTTCATGAAAAAAAATTTTTATGAAAAAATTAAATGGAATATACATCGTACATTTTTCATAAAAAAAATTAAATGGGACTACACATTGTCCATTTTTCATGCAAAAAATAAAATAAATGGATACAAATCATCCATTATGCTTTACACGCCGTTCATTTGTCATGCAAAAAAATAATGGGACTATACATCGTCCAGTTTTCATGAGAAAAATTTTTTAAAAAAAAAATTAAATAGAGTACATCATCCATTTTTATACTAAAAAATAAATAGACTACACGTCGTCCAGTTTTCATGAAAAAAATTTTTATGAAAAAATTAAATGGACTATACATCTTCCATTTTTCATAAAAAAGATTTTATGAAAATATTAAAGGGACATCGGCCATTTTTCATGGAAAAAAATATATGGACTATACATCGTCCAGTTTTCATAAAAAAATTTTTTTATGAAAAAATTAAATGGAATATACATCGTCCATTTTTCATGGAAAAAAATAAGTGGACTATACATTGTCCATTCTTCATGGAAAAAAATTAATGGACTATATCTCGTCCAGTTTTTATGACAAAAAAAATTTTTGATGAAAAAATTAAAAGGACTATACATTATCAATATTTGATTAAAAAAATTAAATGGACTATACATGTTCCGTTTTTTATTAAAAAAAAATAAATGCACTATACATTCGCCATTTTTCATGCAAAAAAAATATATGGACCATACATCGTCCATTTTTCATAAAAAAGAATTTTTATGAATAAACCAACTGGAAATCATTAATTTTTATGGAAAAAAATAAATGGACCATACATCGTTTTTATGAGAAAAAATTTTGTTATGAAAAAATTAAATGGACTATATGTTTCAAAAAGTTAAATGGACTGGATGGATTTTCCATTTTTCATTCAAAAAAATAAATCGACTATACATCGTCCATTTTTCATGAAAAAATTTTTTATGCAAAAATTAAATGGGCCATCGCCAATTTTTCATGAAAAAAAAATAAGTCGACTATACATCGTCCATTTTTCATGAAAAAATTTTATGAAGAAATTAAATGGACTACACATTGTCCATTTTTCATTCACTGATGAAAAAATTATAAGGTCTATATCTCGTCCATGTTTTCGTTAAAAAAATTAAAGGGACTATACATGTTCTGTTTTTTATTAAAAAAAAATAAATGCACTATACATTCGCCATTTGTCATGCAAAAAAAATATATGGACCATACATCGTCCATTTTTCATAAAAAAGAATTTTTATGAATAAACCAACTGGAAATCATTAATTTTTATGGAAAAAAATAAATGGACATCGCCCATTTTTCATGAAAAAAAATAAGTGGACTACACATCGTCCACTTTGCATAAAAAAATTTTTTATGAATAAACAAAATGGACATTATCCATTTTTATGGAAAAAAATAAATGGACCATACATCGTCCATTTTTTATTCAAAAAATTCAATGAACTACACATTCTATATTTTTCAATAAAAAAAAAAATAAATAAATGGACAATACATCGTCCATTTTTCATGAAATTTTCTTATGAAGAAATTAAATGGACTATACATCGCCCATTTTTTATGAAAAAAATAAGTGGACATACATCGTCCATTTTTCATAAAAAAAATAAATGGACTATACATCGTCCATTTTTCATAAAAAAAAATAAGTGGACTATACATCGTCCAATTTTCATGAGAAAAAATGTTTGATGAAAAAAATAAATGGACTATACATCGTCCAGTTTTTATGAGAAAAAATTTTCTTATGAAAAAATTAAATGGACTATATATAGTCAATTTTTGATTCAAAAAGTTAAATGCACTACACATTGTCCATTTTCCATTCAAAAAAAATAAATCTACTATACATCGTCCATTTTTCATGAAAAAATTGTTTATGCAAAAATGAAATGAGCTATACATCGCCAATTTTTCATGAAAAAAATAAGTGGACTATACATCGTCCAATTTTCATGAGAAAAAATATTTGATGAAAAAATTAAAAATGACTATACATCGTCCATTTTTCATGGAAAAAAATAAATGGACTACACATCGTCCAGTTTTTATAAAAAAAAAATTTTTGATGAAAATTAGAAGGACTATACATTATCTATTTTTGATTAAAAAAATCGCCCATTTTCATCGTCCAGTTTTCATGAGAAAAAATGTTGTTATGAAAAAATTAAATGGACTATATATAGTCCATTTTTGAACCAAAAAAATAAAATACAGTTATCATACAGTACTCCGACCGAAGTCTAAGTACTGCTTCAAAAAGTTCCGACTGACGTACATCGTCCATTCTTCATTCAAAAAATTAAATGGACTGCACATTGTCTATTTTTCATGAAAAAAAAAAAAAAAAATAAATGGATAATACATCGTCCATTTTCATGAAAAACTTTTCTTATAAAAAAATTAAATGGACTATATACAGTCCATTTTTGTTTAAAAAAGTTAAATGGACTACACATTGTTAATTTTGCATTAAAAAAATAAATGGACTATACATCGTCCATTTTTCGTTAAAAAAATTTTTTATGAAAAAATTAAATGGACTATATATGCATCGCCCATTTTTCATGAAAAAAAAATAAGTGGACCATGCATTGTCCATTTTTCATGGAAAAAAATAAATGGACTATACATCGTCCAGTTTTTATGAGAAAAAATTTTGTTATGAAAAAATTAAATGGACTATATATAGTAAATTTTTGATTCAAAAAGTTAAATGCACTACACATTGTCCATTTTCCATTCAAAAAAATAAATCGACTATACATCGTCCATTTTTCATGAAAGAATTTTTTATGCAAAAATTAAATGGGCTATACATCGTCCATTTTTCATTCAAAAAATTAAATGGGCTACACATTGTCTAGTTTTCATGAAAAAAAAATAAATAAACAATACATCGTCCATTTTTCATGAAACAATTTTTTTATGAAAAAATTAAATGGACTATACATCGCCCAATTTTCATGGCAAAAAATAAGTGGACTATACATCGTTCAGTTTTCATGAAAAAATTTTTGATGAAAAAATTAAAATTACGATACATTTCCATTTTTCATGCAAAAAAAAAATGGACTACACATTGTCTATTTTTCAAGAAAAAAATAAGTGGACTATAATACATCGTCCATTTTTTATGAAAAAATTTTCTTATGAAGAAATTAAATGGACTATAATCGCCTATTTTCCATGAAAAAAAATAAGTGGAATATACATCGTTCAGTTTTCATGAGAAAAAATTTTTGATGAAAAAATTAAATGGATTTTTGATTCAAAAAGTTAAATGGACTACACATTGTCCATTTTTCATTCAAAAAAATAAGTGGACTATACATAGTCCAGTGTTCATGAGAAAAAATTAAATGGACTATACCTCGTCCATGTTTTCGTTAAAAAAATTAAATGGACTATACATCTTCCGTTTTTCATTAAAAAAATTAAATGGACTATAATCGCCCATTTTTCATGAAAAAAAGGTGGACTATACATCGTCCAAGTTTCATGAGAAAAAATGTTTGATGAAAACATAAAATGAAAAAAAGTTTTTATGAAAAAATTAAATAGCCATCGTCCATTTTTATGCTAAAAAATAAATGGACTACACATCGTCCATTTTTCGTATAAAAAATAAGTGGACTATACATCGTTCAGTTTTCATGATAAAAAATTTTTTATAAAAAAATTAAATGGACTATATATCGCCCATTTTTATGCAAAAAATAAATGGACTATACATCGCCCATTTTTCATAGAAAAAATAGTGGACTATACATCGTCCATTTTTCATGGAAAATAATAAATGGACTATACCTCGTCCATTTCTCATGAAAGAATTTTTTATGCAAAAATTAAATGGGCTATACATCGTCCATTTCTCATTAAAAAAATTTTTTATGAAAAAATTAAATGGACTATACATTGCCCATTTTTCATGAAAAAAAACAAGTGGACTATACATCCTCCAGTTTTCATGAAAAAAATAAATGGACTACACATTGTCTAGTTTTCATGAAAAAAATAAGTGGAGTATACATCGTCTATTTTTCATGCAAACATTTTCTTATGAAGAAATTAAATGGACTATACATCGCCCATTTTTCATGAAAAAATTTTCTTATGAAGAAATTAAATGGACTATATATAGTCCATTTTTGATTCAAAAAGTTAAATGGACTACACATTGTCCATTTTTCATTAAAAAAAATAAATCGACTATACATCGTCCATTTTTGATGAAAAAATTTTTTTATGCAAAAATTAAATGGGCTATACATCGCAAATTTTCATGAAAAAAATAAGTGGACTATACATCGTCCATTTTTCATGAAAAAATTTACTTATGAATAAATTAAATGGACTATACAACGCCCATTTTTCATGAAAAAAATAAGTGGACTATACATCGTCCATTTTTCATGAGAAAAAATTTTTTATAAAAAAATTAAATGGACTATACATTGTCCATTTTTCATGAGAAAAAATAAGTAGACTATACATCGCCCATTTTTCATGGAAAAAAATTTTGTTATGAAAAAATTAAATAGACTATATAGTCCATTTTTTGATTCAAAAAGTTAAATGGACTACACATTGTCCATTTTTCATTAAAAAAAATAAATGGACTATAATACATCGTCCATTTTTCATGAAACAATTTTTTTATGAAAAAATTAAATGGACTATACATCGCCCATTTTTCATGAAAAAATAAGTGGACTATACATCGTCCATTTTTCATGGAAAAAAATAAATGGACTATACATCGTCCATTTTTCATGAAAAAATAAGGTGACTATACATCGTCCATTTTTCATAAAAAAATAAGTGGACTATACATTGTCCATTTTTCATGGAAAAAAATAAATGGACTATACATCGTCCAGTTTTTATGAGAAAAAATTTTGTTATGAAAAAGTTAAATGGACTATATATAGTAAATTTTTGATTCAAAAAGTTAAATGCACTACACATTGTCCATTTTCCATTCAAAAAAATAAATCGACTATACATCGTCCATTTTTCATGAAAGAATTTTTTATGCAAAAATTAAATGGGCTATACATCGTCCATTTTTCATTCAAAAAATTAAATGGGCTACACATTGTCTAGTTTTCATGAAAAAAAAATAAATAAACAATACATCGTCCATTTTTCATGAAACAATTTTTTTATGAAAAAATTAAATGGACTACATCGCCCATTTTTCATGAAAAAAATAAAAGGACTATACATCGTCCATTTTTTAAGGAAAAAATTAAAAAAATTAAAATTCACTATAGTTCAACTAAACATTTAAAATTGTTTCACTTAAATCATCATGGGCACGTGACACAAATATATGTTCACTTGGCAATCACAGTTTCATATACTGGAAAGTAAAATCAACTGTAGAAAGCAAAAACAATGTAAACATAATATCCACTACAATAATACTTACAGGTATGTACCGACGGTACATCGAATAAGTAAAAATAATTAATGTGATGATCGTAAAAGATAAGCAAGAATAGTTAAACATACTTAGGTAGAGTGACATGACTTCGTGCTAACCTGAATATAAAAATGAAAAAACGGATAAACAGAAAATACTTACTTACAAATGTATTTGCCAAAGGTAAATCAATAATTGTATACACAATATTTCTCATATTCCATTTCATTAAAAATTTGCGTTAAATAGCTGATGTTAATAACAATCTCTACCCCAGTAGATAGACTTGGGTGCTGATGACGTGCGTTGCTGCACAGAAAAATATCGGTATTTCCCTCAGCTTATAGTCTAATTTAATTTTTCTTCTCTTCTTTAGAAACTCACATTAATTAATTAAAATATTTCATTCATTAAGAATTGAAATTAATGAACTTAAGTCCGACTAAGAAATTATTTCTGATTAAAATTCACTATAGTTCAACGAAACATTTCAAATTGTTTCAGGAAAAAAAAAAAATAAATTCACTAAACATCGTCCATTTTTCATGAACAAATTTTTTGATGAAAAAATTAAATGTACTATATACATCGCCAATTTTTCATGAATAAAATAAGTGGACAATACATCGTCCATTTTTCATGAAAAAATTTTCTTATGAAGAAATTAAATGGACTATAATACATGAAAAAATAAAATGGACTATACATCGTCCAATTTTCATGAAAAAAAAAATTTTATGAAAAAACTAAATGAACATCGTCCAATTTTATGGAAAAAAATAAATGAAAAAAATTTTTTTATGAAAAAATTAAATGGACATCGTCGATTTTTCCTGAAAAAAATAAGTGTACTATACATCGTCCTGTTTTCAAGAGAAAATTTTTATGAAAAAATAAAATGGACTATACATCGTTCATTTTTCATAATAAAAATGTTCTATACATTGGCCATTTTTCATAAAAAAAATTTTTTAAGAATAAACAAAAAGGACAGTTTTCTTAAAAAAAAAAATTTTATGAAAAAATTAAATGGACATCGTTAATTTTTATGCAAAAAAAAAAAAGGACTACACATCGTCCAGTTTTCATGAAAAACATTTTTATGAAAATATTAAATGGACATCGACCATTTTCATGCTCAAAAAAAAATAAATGAACTATACATCGTCCAGTTTTCATGAGAAAAAATTTTTTATGAAAAAATTAAATGGTCTATACATCGTCCAGTTTTCATGAAAAAAAATTTTTATGAAAAATTAAATGGAATATACATTGTACATTTTTCATTAAAAAAATTAAATGGACTACACATCGTTCATTTTTCGCTAAAAAAATATATGGACTAGACATCGTCCACTTTTCATAAAAAAATTAAAAAAAAATTTTTTATGAAAAAATTAAATGGTCTATACATCGTCCAGTTTTCATGAAAAAAAATTTTTATGAAAAAATTAAATGGAATATACATCGTACATTTTTCATAAAAAAAATTAAATGGGACTACACATTGTCCATTTTTCATGCAAAAAATAAAATAAATGGATACAAATCATCCATTATGCTTTACACGCCGTTCATTTGTCATGCCAAAAAATAATGGGACTATATATCGTTAATTTTTCATAAAAAAAATAAATAGATTATACATCGTCCAGTTTTCATGAGAAAATTTTTTTTATAAAAAAATTAAATAGACTACATCATCCATTTTTATGCTAAAAAATAAATAGACTACACGTCGTCCAGTTTTCATGAAAAAAATTTTTATGAAAAAATTAAATGGACTATAAAAAAAAAAAAGATTTTATGAAAATATTAAAGGGACATCGGCCATTTTTCATGGAAAAAAATATATGGACTATACATCGTCCAGTTTTCATGGAAAAAAATTAATGGACTATATCTCGTCCAGTTCTTATGACAAAAAAATTTATCAATTTTTGATTAAAAAAATTAAATGGACTATACATGTTCCGTTTTTTATTAAAAAAAAATAAATGCACTATACATTCGCCATTTTTCATGCAAAAAAAATATATGGACCATACATCGTCCATTTTTCATAAAAAAGAATTTTTATGAATAAACCAACTGGAAATCATTAATTTTTATGCAAAAAAATAAATGGACCATACATCGTTTTTATGAGAAAAAAATTTGTTATGAAAAAATTAAATGGACTATATGTTTCAAAAAGTTAAATGGACTGGATGGATTTTCCATTTTTCATTCAAAAAAATAAATCGACTATACATCGTCCATTTTTCATGAAAAAATTTTTTATGCAAAAATTAAATGGGCCATCGCCAATTTTTCATGAAAAAAAAAATAAGTCGACTATACATCGTCCATTTTTCATGAAAAAATTTTCTTATGAAGAAATTAAATGGACTACACATTGTCCATTTTTCATTCATTGATGAAAAAATTATAAGGTCTATATCTCGTCCATGTTTTCGTTAAAAAAATTAAAGGGACTATACATGTTCCGTTTTTTATTAAAAAAAAATAAATGCACTATACATTCGCCATTTTTCATGCAAAAAAATATATGGACCATACATCGTCCATTTTTCATAAAAAAGAATTTTTATGAATAAACCAACTGGAAATCATTAATTTTTATGCAAAAAAATAAATGGACATCGCCCATTTTTCATGAAAAAAAATAAGTGGACTACACATCGTCCACTTTGCATAAAAAAATTTTTTATGAAAAAACAAAATGGACATTATCGATTTTTATGCAAAAAAATAAATCGACCATACATCGTCCATTTTTTATTCAAAAAATTCAATGAACTACACATTGTATATTTTTCAATAAAAAAAAATAAATAAATGGACAATACATCGTCCATTTTTCATGAAATTTTCTTATGAAGAAATTAAATGGACTATACATCGCCCATTTTTTATGAAAAAAATAAGTGGACTGACATCGTCCATTTTTCATAAAAAAAATAAATGGACTATACATCGTCCATTTTTCATAAAAAAAAATAAGTGGACTATACATCGTCCAATTTTCATGAGAAAAAATATTTGATGAAAAAATTAAAAATGACTATACATCGTCCATTTTTCATGGAAAAAAATAAATGGACTACACATCGTCCAGTTTTTATAAAAAAAAAATTTTTGATGAAAAAATTAAAAGGACTATACATTATCCATTTTTGATTAAAAAAATCGCCCATTTTCATCGTCCAGTTTTCATGAGAAAAAATGTTGTTATGAAAAAATTAAATGGACTATATATAGTCCATTTTTGAACCAAAAAAATAAAATACAGTTATCATACAGTACTCCGACCGAAGTCTAAGTACTGCTTCAAAAAGTTCCGACTGACGTACATCGTCCATTCTTCATTCAAAAAATTAAATGGACTGCACATTGTCTATTTTTCATGAAAACAAAAAAAAATAAATGGACACTACATCGTCCATTTTCATGAAAAAATTTTCTTATAAAAAAATTAAATGGACTATATACAGTCCATTTTTGTTTAAAAAAGTTAAATGGACTACACATTGTTAATTTTGCATTAAAAAAATAAATGGACTATACATCGTCCATTTTTCGTTAAAAAAATTTTTTATGAAAAAATTAAATGGACTATATATACATCGCCCATTTTTCATGAAAAAAAATAAGTGGACCATACATTGTCAATTTTTCATGGAAAAAAAAATAAATGAACTATATATACATCGCCCATTTTTCATAAAAAAAAATAAGTGGACTATACATCATCCATTTTTCATTAAAAAATTTTTTATGAATAAATAAAATGGACATTATCCATTTTTATGCAAAAAAATAAATCGTCCATTTTTCATTCAAAAAATTCAATGAACTACATACACATTGTATATTTTTCAATAAAAAAAAAATAAATAAATGGACAATACATCGTCCATTTTTCATGAAATTTTCTTATGAAGAAATTATATGGACTATACATCGCCCATTTTTCATGAAAAAAATAAGTGGACTATACATCGTCCATTTTTCATGAGAAAAAATTTTTTATAAAAAAATTAAATGGACTATACATTGTCCATTTTTCATGAGAAAAAATTCAGTGGACTACACATCGCCCATTTTTCATGGAAAAAAATTTTGTTATGAAAAAATTAAATGGACTATATATAGTCCATTTTTTGATTCAAAATTAAATGGACTACACATTGTCCATTTTTCATTAAAAAAAATAAATGGACTATAATACATCGTCCATTTTTCGTGAAACAATTTTTTTATGAAAAAATTAAATGGATAAGTGGAATATACATCGTTCAGTTTCATGAGAAAAAATTTTTGATGAAAAAATTAAATGGATTTTTGATTCAAAAAGTTAAATGGACTACACATTGTCCATTTTTCATTCAAAAAAATAAGTGGACTATACATCGTCCAGTGTTCATGAGAAAAAATTAAATGGACTATACCTCGTCTATGTTTTCGTTAAAAAAATTAAATGAACTATACATCTTCCGTTTTTCATTAAAAAAATTAAATGGACTATAATCGCCCATTTTTCATGAATAAAAAAGGTGGATTATACATCGTCCAAGTTTCATGAGAAAAAATGTTTGATGAAAACATAAAATGAAAAAAAGGTTTTTATGAAAAAATTAAATGGACATCGTCCATTTTTATGCTAAAAAATAAATGGACTACACATCGTCCATTTTTCGTATAAAAAATAAGTGGACTATACATCGTTCAGTTTTCATGAGAAAAAATTTTTTATAAAAAAATTAAATGGACTATATATCGCCCATTTTTATGCAAAAAATAAATGGACTATACATCGCCCATTTTTCATAGAAAAAATAGTGGACTATACATCGTCCATTTTTCATGGAAAATAATAAATGGACTACACATTGTCTAGTTTTCATGAAAAAAATAAGTGGAGTATACATCGTCTATTTTTCATGCAAACATTTTCTTATGAAGAAATTAAATGGACTATACATCGCCCATTTTTCATGAAAAAATTTTCTTATGAAGAAATTCAAAAAGTTAAATGGACTACACATTGTCCATTTTTCATTAAAAAAAATAAATCGACTATACATCGTCCATTTTTCATGAAAAAATTTTTTTATGCAAAAATTAAATGGGCTATACATCGCCAATTTTCAGGAAAAAAATATATGGACTATACATCGTCCATTTTTCATGAAAAAATTTACTTATGAATAAATTAAATGGACTATACAACGCCCATTTTTCATGAAAAAATATAAGTGGACTATACATCGTTCAGTTTTCATGAGAAAAAATGTTTGATGAAAAAATAAAAATTACTATACATTCCATTTTTCATGCAAAAAAAAAAAAAAAAATGGACTACACATTGTCTAGTTTTCATGAAAAAAAAATAAATGGACATGAAAAAATTTTCTTATGAAGAAATTAAATGGACTATAATACTTAAAAAAATACAAGACTATACATCGTCCAATTTTCATGAAAAAAAAATTCTTATGAAAAAATTAAATGAACATCGTCCAATTTTATGGAAAAAAAATAAATGAAAAAAATTTTTTTATGAAAAAATTAAATGGACATCGTCCATTTTTCATTAAAAAAATAAGTGGACTATACATCGTCCAGTTTTCATGAGAAAATTTTTATGAAAAAATAAAATGGACTATACATTGGCCATTTTTCATGGAAAAAAATAAAAATAAGTGGACTATACATCGTCCAGTTTTCATGAGAAAATTTTTATGAAAAAATAAAATGGACTATACATTGGCCATTTTTCATGGAAAAAAATAAGTGGACTATACATCGTCCATTTTTTATGAAAAAATTTTCTTATGAAGAAATTAAATGGACTATAATCGCCCATTTTTCATGAAAAAAAAATAAGTCGAATATATATCGTCCAGTTTTCATGAGAAAAAATTTTTGATGAAAAAATTAAAAGGACTATCCATTGGTCATTTTTCATGCAAAAAAATAAATGGACTGTACATCGACCAGTTTTTATGAGAAAAAATTTTGTTATGAAGAAATTAAATGGTATATAGTCCATTTTTGATTCAAAAAGTTAAATGGACTTTACATCGCCCATTTTTCATGAAAAAAATAATAAATAAAAATACATCGTCCAGTTTTCATGATAAAAAATTTTTGATGAAAAAATAAAATGGACTATACATCGTCTATTTTTCTTAAAAATTTTTTTTTATAAAAGAATTAAATGGACTATGCATCGCCCATTTTTCATGAAAAAAAATAAGTTTTCATGAGAAAAAATTTTTGATGGAAATATAAAATGGCCCATACATCGTCCATTTTTTATGAAAAAAATTTTCTTATGAAGAAAAATAAGTGGACTAGACATCGTCCAGTTTTCATGGGAAAAAATTGTTGATGAAAAATTAAAATGGACTATACATCGTTCATTTTTCACGGAAAAAAATAAATGGACTACATATTTTGCATTTTTCATTCAAAAAAAATAAATGGACTATACATCGTCCATTTTTCATGAAACAATTTTTTATGAAAAAATTAAATGGACTAAACATCGCCCATTTTTCATGAAAAAAAAATAATTGAACTATACATCGTCCAGTTTTCAAGAGAAAATTTTTATGAAAAAATAAAATGGACTATACATCGTTCATTTTTCATAATAAAAATGTTCTATACATTGGCCGTTTTTCATTAAAAAAAATATATGGACAGTACATCGTCCATTTTTCATAAAAAAATTTTTTAAGAATAAACAAAAAGGACATCATCCATTTTTATGAAAAAAAATAAATGGACCATACATCGTCCATTTTTCATTCCAAAAATTAAATAGATTATATATTGTCTATTTTTCTTGAACAAAAATAAGTGGACTAGACATCGTCCATTTATCATAAAAAAAAGTTTTTTATAAAAAAATTAAATGGACATCGTCCATTTTTATGAAAAAATTTTCTTATGAAGAAATTTAATGGACTATACATCGTCCAGTTTCCATGAAAAAATTTTTTTATGAGAAAATTAAATGGACTCTACGTTGCCTATTTTTATGTAAAAAAAATAAGTGGACTACACATCGGCATTTTTCATGAAAAAAAATTTTTCTGAAAAAATTAAATGGACTAAATCGTCTATTTTTCAGGAAAAAAAATTTTTATGAAAAAATTTAATGGACATCGTCCATTTTTTATAATAAAATTTTTTTAGGAAAATATTAAATGGACTATATATCGGCCATTTTTATGCAAAAAAATATGTGGACTATACATCGTCCAGTTTTCATGAGAACAAATTTTTGATGAAAATATAAATTGTACATATATATCGTAAATTTTTCGTGAAAAAAATTTTCTTATGAAGAAATTAAATGGACTATACATCGCCCATTTTTCATGAAAAAAGAAAAAAAAAAAATAAGTGGTCTAAACATCATCCAGTTTTCATGAGAAGAAATTTTTGATGAAAAAATAAAATGGACTATACATTTCCAATATTTATGCAAAAAATTAATGGACTATACCTCGTCCAGTTTTCATGAGAAACAATTTTTTATGAAAAAATAAAATGGACATCGTCCATTTTTCGTTAAAAAAAAAATTAAATGGACTACACATCAGCATTTTTCATTCAAAAAATTAAATGGACTACACATTGTCTATTTTTCTGTCAAAAAAACAAATGGACATCGTCCATTTTTATGAAAAAAACGATTTTATGAAAGAATTAAATGGACTATACATCGCCCATTTTTCATGTAAAAAGTAAGTGGACTATACATCATCTATTTTTCATGAAAAAATTTTTTATAAAAAAATGAAATGGACTATATAAGCCCCTTTTTCATGAAAAAAATAAGTGGACTAGACATCGTCCATTTTTCATAAAAAACTTTTTTATAAAAAAATTAAATGGACTAGACATCATCCATTTTTCATAAAAAAAGTTTTTTATAAAAAAAATAATTGGACATCGTCCATTTTTATGATAAAAAATAAATGGACTGTACATCGTCCAGTTTTCATGAGAAATTATTTTTTATTAAAAAATAAAATGGACTATACGTCGTCATGTAAAAAAATAAGTGGACTATATATACATCGTCCAGGTTTCATGAGAAAAAATTTTTTATAAAAAAATTAATTAATTAAAATATATCGTCCATTTTTATGCCAAAAAATAAGTGGACTAGACATCGTCCAGTTTTCATGAGAAAAGGTTTTTGATGAAAAAAAATAAGTGGACTAGACATCGTTCATTTTTCATAAAAAAGTTTTTTATAAAAAAATTAAATGGACATCGTTCATTTTTATGCTAAAAAATAAATGGACTGTACATCGTCCAGTTTTAATGAGAAAAAATTTTTGATGAAAAAATTTAAAAGGACTATATATACATCGTCCATTTTTCATGAAAAAATGTAATTGGACTATACATCGTCATGTAAAAAAATAATTGGACTATATACACATAGTCCAGTTTTCATGAGAAAAGTTTTTTATAAAAAAATTAAATTGGACATCGTCCATTTTTATAATAAAAAATAAATGGACTGTACATCGTCCAGTTTTCATGAGAAATTATTTTTTATTAAAAAATAAAATGGACTATACGTCGTCATGTAAAAAAATAAGTGGACTATATATACATCGTCCAGTTTTCATGAGAAAAAATTTTTTATAAAAAAATTAATTAATTAAAATATATCGTCCATTTTTATGCCAAAAAATAAGTGGACTAGACATCGTCCAGTTTTCACGAGAAAAGGTTTTTGATGAAAAAAAATAAGTGGACTATACGTTGTCCATTTTTCATGGAAAAAAATAAATGGACTATACATCGTCCAGTTTTTATGAGAAAAAATTTTGTTATGAAAAAATTAAATGGACTATATATAGTAAATTTTTGATTCAAAAAGTTAAATGCACTACACATTGTCCATTTGCCATTCCAAAAAATAAATCGACTATACATCGTCCATTTTTCATGAAAGAATTTTTTATGCAAAAATTAAATGGGCTATACATCGTCCATTTTTCATTAAAAAAATTAAATGGGCTACACATTGTCTAGTTTTCATGAAAAAAAAAAATAAATAAACAATACATCGTCCATTTTTCATGAAACAATTTTTTTATGAAAAAATTAAATGGACTATACATCGCCCATTTTTCATGAAAAAAATAAAAGGACTATACATCGTCCATTTTTTAAGGAAAAAATTAAAAAAATTAAAATTCACTATAGTTCAACTAAACATTTAAAATTGTTTCACTTAAATCATCATGGGCACGTGACACAAATATATGTTCACTTGGCAATCACAGTTTCATATACTGGAAAGTAAAATTAACTGTAGAAAGCAAAAACAATGTAAACATAATATCCACTACAATAATACTTACAGGTATGTACCGACGGTACATCGAATAAGTAAAAATAATTAATGTGATGATCGTAAAAGATAAGCAAGAATAGTTAAACATACTTAGGTAGAGTGACATGACTTCGTGCTAACCTGAATATAAAAATGAAAAAACGGATAAACAGAAAATACTTACTTACTTACAAATGTGTTTGCCAAAGGTAAATCAATAATTGTATACACAATATTTCTCATATTCCATTTCATTAAAAATTTGCGTTAAATAGCTGATGTTAATAACAATCTCTACCCCAGTAGATAGACTTGGGTGCTGATGACGTGCGTTGCTGCACAGAAAAATATCGGTATTTCCCTCAGCTTATAGTCTAATTTAATTTTTCTTCTCTTCTTTAGAAACTCACATTAATTAATAAAAAATATTTCATTCAATAAGAATTGAAATTACTGAACTTAAGTCCGACTAAGAAATTATTTCTGATTAAAATTCACTATAGTTCAACTAAACATTTCAAATTGTTTCAGGAAAAAAAAAAATAAATTCACTAAACATCGTCAATTTTTCATGAAAAAATTTTTTGATGAAAAAATTAAATGTACTATATACATCGCCAATTTTTCATGAATAAAATAAGTGGGCAATACATCGTCCATTTTTCATGAAAAAATTTTCTTATGAAGAAATTAAATGGACTATAATACATGAAAAAATAAAATGAAAAAAAAAATTTTATGAAAAAACTAAATGAACATCGTCCAATTTTATGGAAAAAAATAAATGAAAAAAATTTTTTTATGAAAAAATTAAATGGACATCGTCCATTTTTCATTAAAAAAAATAAGTGGACTATACATCGTCCAGTTTTCATGAGAAAATTTTTATGAGAAAAGAAAATGGACTATACATCGTCCATTTTTCATAAAAAAATGTACTATACATTGGCCAATTTTCATGCAAAAAAATAAGTGGACTATACATCGTTCAGTTTTCATGAAAAAATTTTTGATGAAAAAATTAAAATTACGATACATTTCCATTTTTCATGCAAAAAAAAAAATGGACTACACATTGTCTATTTTTCAAGAAAAAAATAAGTGGACTATAATACATCGTCCATTTTTTATGAAAAAATTTTCTTATGAAGAAATTAAATGGACTATAATCGCCTATTTTTCATGAAAAAAAATAAGTGGAATATACATCGTTCAGTTTTCATGAGAAAAAACTTTTGATGAAAAAATTAAATGGATTTTTGATTCAAAAAGTTAAATGGACTACACATTGTCCATTTTTCATTCAAAAAAATAAGTGGACTATACATCGTCCAGTGTTCATGAGAAAAAATTAAATGGACTATACCTCGTCCATGTTTTCGTTAAAAAAATTAAATGGACTATACATCTTCCGTTTTTCATTAAAAAATTAAATGGACTATAATCGCCCATTTTTCATGAAAAAAAAGGTGGACTATACATCGTCCAAGTTTCATGAGAAAAAATGTTTGATGAAAACATAAAATGAAAAAAAGGTTTTTATGAAAAAATTAAATGGACATCGTCCATTTTTATGCTAAAAAATAAATGGACTACACATCGTCCATTTTTCGTATAAAAAATAAGTGGACTATACATCGTTCAGTTTTCATGAGAAAAAATTTTTTATAAAAAAATTAAATGGACTATATATCGCCCATTTTTATGCAAAAAATAAATGGACTATACATCACCCATTTTTCATAGAAAAAATAGTGGACTATACATCGTCCATTTTTCATGGAAAATAATAAATGGACTACTCATTGTCTAGTTTTCATGAAAAAAATAAGTGGAGTATACATCGTCTATTTTTCATGCAAACATTTTCTTATGAAGAAATTAAATGGACTATACATCGCCCATTTTTCATGAAAAAATTTTCTTATGAAGAAATTAAATGGACTATATATAGTCCATTTTTGATTCAAAAAGTTAAATGGACTACACATTGTCCATTTTTCATTAAAAAAAATAAATCGACTATACATCGTCCATTTTTCATGAAAAAATTTTTTTATGCAAAAATTAAATGGGCTATACATCGCCAATTTTCATGAAAAAAATAAGTGGACTATACATCGTCCATTTTTCATGAAAAAATTTACTTATGAATAAATTAAATGGACTATACAACGCCCATTTTTCATGAAAAAATATAAGTGGACTATACATCGTTCAGTTTTCATGAGAAAAAATGTTTGATGAAAAAATAAAAATTACTATACATTCCATTTTTCATGCAAAAAAAAAAAAAAAAAATGGACTACACATTGTCTAGTTTTTATGAAAAAAAAATAAATGGACATGAAAAAATTTTCTTATGAAGAAATTAAATGGACTATAATACTTAAAAAAATACAAGACTATACATCGTCCAATTTTCATGAAAAAAAAATTCTTATGAAAAAATTAAATGAACATCGTCCAATTTTATGGAAAAAAAAATAAATGAAAAAAATTTTTTAATGAAAAAATTAAATGGACATCGTCCATTTTTCATTAAAAAAATAAGTGGACTAGACATCGTCCAGTTTTCATGAGAAAATTTTTATGAAAAAATAAAATGGACTATACATTGGCCATTTTTCATGGAAAAAAATAAAAATAAGTGGACTATACATCGTCCAGTTTTCATGAGAAAATTTTTATGAAAAAATAAAATGGACTATACATTGGCCATTTTTCATGGAAAAAAATAAGTGACTATACATCGTTCAGTTTTCATGAAAAAATTTTTGATGAAAAAATTAAAATTACGATACATTTCCATTTTTCATGCAAAAAAAAAATGGTCTATACATTGTCTATTTTTCAAGAAAAAAATAAGTGGACTATACATCGTCCATTTTTTATGAAAAAATTTTCTTATGAAGAAATTAAATGGTATATAGTCCATTTTTGATTCAAAAAGTTAAATGGACTTTACATCGCCCATTTTTCATGAAAAAAATAATAAATAAAAATACATCGTCCAGTTTTCATGATAAAAAATTTTTGATGAAAAAATAAAATGGACTATACATCGTCTATTTTTCATAAAAATTTTTTTTTATAAAACAATTAAATGGACTATACATCGCCCATTTTTCATGAAAAAAAATAAGTTTTCATGAGAAAAAATTTTTGATGGAAATATAAAATGGCCCATACATCGTCCATTTTTTATGAAAAAAATTTTCTTATGAAGAAAAATAAGTGGACTAGACATCGTCCAGTTTTCATGAGAAAAAATTGTTGATGAAAAATTAAAATGGACTATACATCGTCCATTTTTCACGGAAAAAAATAAATGGACTACATATTTTCCATTTTTCATTCAAAAAAAATAAATGGACTATACATCGTCCATTTTTCATGAAACAATTTTTTATGAAAAAATTAAATGGACTAAACATCGCCCATTTTTCATGAAAAAAAATAATTGAACTATACATCGTCCAGTTTTCAAGAGAAAATTTTTATGAAAAAATAAAATGGACTATACATCGTTCATTTTTCATAATAAAAATGTTCTATACATTGGCCATTTTTCATAAAAAAAATTTTTTAAGAATAAACAAAAAGGACATCATCCACATTTATGAAAAAAAAATAAATGGCCCATACATCGTCCATTTTTCATTCCAAAAATTAAATAGATTATATATTGTCGATTTTTCTTGAAAAAAAATAAGTGGACTAGACATCGTCCATTTATCATAAAAAAAAGTTTTTTATAAAAAAATTAAATGGACATCGTCCATTTTTATGAAAAAATTTTCTTATGAAGAAATTTAATGGACTATACATCGTCCAGTTTCCATGAAAAAATTTTTTTATGAGAAAATTAAATGGACTCTACGTTGCCTATTTTTATGTAAAAAAATAAGTGAACTACACATCGGCATTTTTCGTGAAAAAAAATTTTTATGAAAAAATTAAATGGACTAAATCGTCTATTTTTCAGGAAAAAAAATTTTTATGAAAAAATTTAATGGACATCGTCCATTTTTTATAATAAATTTTTTTTAGGAAAATATTAAATAGACTATATATCGGCCATTTTTATGGAAAAAAATATGTGGACTATACATCGTCCAGTTTTCATGAGAACAAATTTTTGATGAAAATATAAATTGTACATATATATCGTAAATTTTTCATGAAAAAAATTTTCTTATGAAGAAATTAAATGGACTATACATCGCCCATTTTTCATGAAAAAAGAAAAAAAAAAAATAAGTGGTCTAAACATCGTCCAGTTTTCATGAGAAGAAATTTTTGATGAAAAAATAAAATGGACTATACATTTCCAATATTTATGCAAAAAATTAATGGACTATACCTCGTCCAGTTTTCATGAGAAACAATTTTTTATGAAAAAATAAAATGGACTATACATCGTCCATTTTTTGTTAAAAAAAATTAAATGGACTACACATCAGCATTTTTCATTAAAAAAATTAAATGCACTACACATTGTCTATTTTTCTGTCAAAAAAATAAATGGACATCGTCCATTTTTATGAAAAAAAGGATTTTATGAAAGAATTAAATGGACTATACATCGCCCATTTTTTATAAAAAAAAATAAGTGGACTAGACATCGTCCAGTTTTCATGAGAAAAGGTTTTTGATGAACAAATAAGTGGACTATACATCGTTAAGTTTTCATGAAAAAAATTTTTTATGAAAAAATTAAATGTTCCCATTGGCCATTTTTATGCAAAAAAAAATAAGTGGACTATACATCGTCTAATTTTCATTAAAAATTTTTTTATAAAAAAATTAAATGGACTATAATATAATACAGCCCATTTTTCATGAAAAAAAAATAAGTGGACTATACATCGCCCATTTTTTATTTAAAAAATAAGTAGACTATACATCGTCTAATTTTTATGAAAAAATTTTTTATAAAAAAATTAAATGGACTATAGCCCATTTTTCATGAAAAAAATAAGTGGATTTTTCGTCCATTTTTCATAAAAAAAGTTTATTATAAAAAAATTAAATGGACTAGACATCATCCATTTTTCATAACAAAAGTTTTTTATAAAAAAATAATTGGACATCGTTCATTTTTATGCTAAAAAATAAATGGACTGTACATCGTCCAGTTTTCATGAGAAAAGCTTTTTGATGAAAAAAAATAAGTGGACTAGACATCGTCCATTTTTCATAAAAAAGTTTTTTATAAAAAAATTGAATGGACATCGTTCATTTTTATGCTAAAAAATAAATGGACTGTACATCGTCCAGTTTTAATGAGAAAAAATTTTTGACGAAAAAATTAAAAGGACTATACATCAGCATTTTTCATTCAAAAAATTAAATGGACTACACATTGTCTATTTTTCTGTCAAAAAAATAAATGGACATCGTCCATTTTTATGAAAAAAAGGATTTTATGAAAGAATTAAATGGACTATACATCGCCCATTTTTCATGAAAAAAATAAGTGGGCTATACAGCGTCCAGTTTTCATGAGAAAAAATTTTTAATGAAAAAATAAAATGGACTATACATCGTCCATTTTTTGTTAAAAAAAAATTAAATGGACTACACATCAGCATTTTTCATTCAAAAAATTAAATGGACTACACATTGTCTATTTTTGTGTCAAAAAAATAAATGGACATCGTCCATTTTTCATGAAAAAATTTTCTTATGAAGAAATTAAATGGACTATACATCGCCCATTTTTCATGTAAAAAATAAGTAGACTATACATCGTCTATTTTTTAAGGAAAAAATTAAAAAAATTAAAATTCACTATAGTTCAACTAAACATTTAAAATTGTTTCACTTAAATCATCATGGGCACGTGACACAAATATATGTTCACTTGGCAATCACAGTTTCATATACTGGAAAGTAAAATCAACTGTAGAAAGCAAAAACAATGTAAACATAATATCCACTACAATAATACTTACAGGTATGTACCGACGGTACATCGAATAAGTAAAAATAATTAATGTGATGATCGTAAAAGATAAGCAAGAATAGTTAAACATACTTAGGTAGAGTCACATGACTTCGTGCTAACCTGAATATAAAAATGAAAAAACGGATAAACAGAAAATACTTACTTACAAATGTGTTTGCCAAAGGTAAATCAATAATTGTATACACAATATTTCTCATATTCCATTTCATTAAAAATTTGCGTTAAATAGCTGATGTTAATAACAATCTCTACCCCAGTAGATAGACTTGGGTGCTGATGACGTGCGTTGCTGCACAGAAAAATATCGGTATTTCCCTCAGCTTATAGTCTAATTTAATTTTTCTTCTCTTCTTTAGAAACTCACATTAATTAATAAAAAATATTTCATTCAATAAGAATTAAAATTACTGAACTTAAGTCCGACTAAGAAATTATTTCTGATTAAAATTCACTATAGTTCAACTAAACATTTCAAATTGTTTCAGGAAAAAAAAAATAAATTCACTAAACATCGTCCATTTTTCATGAAAAAATTTTTTGATGAAAAAATTAAAAAGACTATACATCGTCCATTTTTCATGAAAAATATAAATGAAAAAAATATGTAGACTATATATACATCGTCCAATTTTCATGAGAACAAATTTTTGATGAAAATATAAAATGGACTAGACATCGTCTATTTTTATGAAAAAAATTTTCTTATGAAGAAATTTAATGGACTATACATCGTCCAGTTTCCATGAAAAATTTTTTTTATGAGAAAATTAAATGGACTACTACGTTGCCTATTTTTATGTAAAAAAAATAAGTGGACTACACATCGGCATTTTTCATGAAAAAAAATTTTTATGAAAAAATTAAATGGACTAAATCGTCTATTTTTCACGAAAAAAAATATTTATGAAAAAATTTAATGGACATCGTCCATTTTTTATAATAAAATTTTTTTAGGAAAATATTAAATGGACTATATATCGGCCATTTTTATGCAAAAAAATATGTGGACTATACATCGTCCAGTTTTCATGAGAACAAATTTTTGATGAAAATATAAATTGTACATATATATCGTAAATTTTTCATGAAAAAAATTTTCTTATGAAGAAATTAAATGGACTGTACATCGCCCATTTTTCATGAAAAAAGAAAAAAAAATAAGTGGTCTAAACATCGTCCAGTTTTCATGAGAAGAAATTTTTGATGAATAAATAAAATGGACTATACATTTCCAATATTTATGGAAAAAAATAATGGACTATACCTCGTCCAGTTTTCATGAGAAACAATTTTTATGAAAAAATAAAATGGACTATACATCGTCCATTTTTTGTTAAAAAAAATTAAATGGACTACACATCAGCATTTTTCATTCAAAAAATTAAATGGACTACACATTGTCTATTTTTCTGTCAAAAAAATAAATGGACATCGTCCATTTTTATGAAAAAAAGGATTTTATGAAAGAATTAAATGGACTATACATCGCCCATTTTTTATAAAAAAAATAAGTGGACTAGACATCGTCCAGTTTTCATGAGAAAAGGTTTTTGATGAACAAATAAGTGGACTATACATCGTTAAGTTTTCATGAAAAAAATTTTTTATGAAAAAATTAAATGTTCCCATTGGCCATTTTTATGCAAAAAAAAATAAGTGGACTATACATCGTCTAATTTTCATTAAAAATTTTTTTATAAAAAAATTAAATGGACTATAATATAATACAGCCCATTTTTCATGAAAAAAAATAAGTGGAATATACATCGCCCATTTTTTATTTAAAAAATATGTAGACTATACATCGTCTAATTTTTATGAAAAAAATTTTATAAAAAAATTAAATGGACTATAGCCCATTTTTCATGAAAAAAATAAGTGGATTTTTCGTCCATTTTTCATAAAAAAAGTTTATTATAAAAAAATTAATTGGACTAGACATCATCCATTTTTCATAACAAAAGTTTTTTATAAAAAAAATAATTGGACATCGTTCATTTTTATGCTAAAAAATAAATGGACTGTACATCGTCCAGTTTTCATGAGAAAAGGTTTTTGATGAAAAAAAATAAGTGGACTAGACATCGTCCATTTTTCATAAAAAAGTTTTTTATAAAAAAATTGAATGGACATCGTTCATTTTTATGCTAAAAAATAAATGGACTGTACATCGTCCAGTTTTAATGGGAAAAAATTTTTGACGAAAAAATTAAAAGGACTATATATCGTCCATTTTTCGTTAAAAAAATTAAATGGACTACACATCGGCATTTTTCTTGCAAAAAAATTAAATGGACTACACATTGTCTATTTTTCATTAAAAAAAATAAATGGACTATATATACATCGCCCATTTTTATGTAAAAAAGGTTTTTATGAAAAAATTAAATGGACTATACATCGTCCATTTTTCATGTAAAAAATAAGTGGACTATAATACATCGTCTATTTTTCATGAAAAATTTTTTTATAAAAAAATGAAATGGACTATATAAAGCCAATTTTTAATGAAAAAAATAAGTGGACTAGACATCGTCCATTTCTCATAAAAAAGTTTTTTATAAAAAAATTAAATGGACATCGTCCATTTTTATGCTAAAAAATAAATGGACTGGACATCGTCCAGTTTTCATGAGAAAATTTTTTTGATGAAAAAATTAAAAGGACTATACATCGTCCATTTTTCATGAAAAAATGTAAATGGACTATACATCGTCATGTAAAAAAATAATTGGACTATATATACATCGTCCAGTTTTCATGAGAAAAATTTTTTTATGAAAAAATTAAATGGACCCATTGCCCATTTTTATGCAAAAAAATAAGTGGACTATACCGCGTCCAGTTTTCATGAGAAAAAATTTTTGATGAAAAAATAAAATGGACTATACATCGTCCATTTTTCATGAGAAAAAATTTTTTTATGAAGAAATTAAATGGACTATACATCGCCAATTTTTTCATGTTAAAAATAAGTGGACTATACATCGCCCATTTTTCATTTAAAAAATAAGTGGACTATACATCGTCTAATTTTCATGAAAAAATTTTTTATAAAAAAATTAAATGGACTATATAGAGCCCATTTTTAATGAAAAAAATAAATGGACTAGACATCGTCCATTTCTCATAAAAAAGTTTTTTATAAAAAAATTAAATATACATCGTCCATTTTTATGCTAAAAAATAAATGGACTGTACATCGTCCAGTTTTCATGAGAAAATTTTTTTGATGAAAAAATTAAAATAAAAAAATAAATATAAATGGACTATACATCGTCATGTAAAAAAATAAGTGGACTTATATACATCGTCCAGTTTTCATGAGAAAAAATATTTTAGAAAAAATTTAAATGCACTATATATCGTCCATTTTTATGCAAAAAAATAAGTGGACTATACATCGTCCAGTTTTCATGAGAACAAATTTTTGATGAAAATATAAAATGGACTACACATCGTAAATTTTTCATGAAAAAAATTTTCTTATAAAGAAATTAAATGGATTATACATCGCCCATTTTTCATGAAAAAAATAAGTGGACTAGAAATCGTCCAGTTTTTATGAGAAAAAAATTTTTATGAAAAAATAAAATGGACTATACATCATCCATTTTTCGTTAAAAAAAATTAAATGGACTACTCATCGGCATTTTTCATGAAAAAAAAATAAATGGACTACACATGGTCCATTATTTATTAAAAAAATAAATGGACTATACATCGTCCAATTTTATGAAAAAAAAGTTTTTATGAAAGAATTAAATGGACTATACATCGCCCAATTTTCATGTAAAAAATAAGAGGACTATACATCGTATATTTTTCATGTAAAAATTATTTATAAAAAAATTAAATGGACTATAATGTCCCATTTTTCATGAAAAAAAAATAAGTGGACTAGACATCGTCCATTTTTCATAAAAAAAGTTTTGTATAAAAAAATTAAATGGACATCGCCCATTTTTATGATAAAAAATACATGGACTGTACATCGTCCAGTTTTCATGAGAGATCATTTTTTATGAAAAAATAAAATGGACTATACGTCGTCATGTAAAAAAATAAGTGGACTATATATACATCGTCCAGTTTTCATGAGAAAAAATTTTTTATAAAAAAATTAAATGGATATTGTCCATTTTTATACCAAAAAATAAGTGGACTATACATCGTCCAGTTTTCATGAGAACAAATTTTTGATGAAAATATAAAATGGACTATACATTGCAAATTTTTCATGAAAAAAATTTTCTTATGAAGAAATTAAATGGACTATATATCGTCCATTTTTATGGAAAAAAATAAGTGGACTATACATCGTCCAGTTTTCATGAAAACAAATTTTTGATAAAAAAAATAAAATGGGATATACATCGTCCATTTTTTATGAAAAAAATTTTCTTATGAAGAAATTAAATGGTCTATACATCGCCCATTTTTTATGTAAAAAATAAGTGGACTATATATCGTCTATTTTTCATGAAAAAAGTTTTTTATAAAAAAATTTAATGGACTATTATACATTGTCCAGTTATCATGAAAAAAAATTTTTATTAAAAGATTAAATGGCCTAAACATCGCCCATTTTTCATGAAAAATATATGTGGACTATACATCGTCCAGTTTTCATGAGAACAAATTGTTGCTGAAAATATAAAATGAAAAAAATTTTTATGAAGAAATTAAATGGAATATACATCGCCCATTTTTTATGAAAAAAAAAAATAAGTGGACTAGACATCGTCCAGTTTTCATGAGAATAACTTTTTGATGAAAAAATAAAATGGACTATACATCGTCCAGTTTTCATGAAAAAAATTTTTTATTAAAAAATTAAATGGACATCGTTAATTTTTATGCTAAAAAATAAATGGACTGTACATCGTCCAGTTTTAATGAGAAAAAATTTTTGATGAAAAAATTAAAAAGACTATATATACATCGTCCAGTTTTCATGAAAAAATGTAAATCGACTATACATCGTCATGTAAAAAAATAATTGGACTATATATACATCGTCCAGTTTTCATGAGAAAAAATTTTTTATGAAAAAATTAAATGGACCCATTGCCCATTTTTATGGAAAAAAATAAGTGGACTATACAGCGTCCAGTTTTCATGAGAAAAAATTTTTGATGAAAAAATAAAATGGACTATACATCGTCCAGTTTTCATGAAAAAAATTTTTTATTAAAAAATTAAATGGACTAAACATCGCCCATTTTTCATGAAAAAAATATGTGGACTATACATCGTCCACTTTTCATGAGAACAAATTTTTGCTGAAAATATAAAATGAAAAATATTTCTTATGAAGAAATTAAATGGAATATACATCGCCCATTTTTTATAAAAAAATAAGTGGACTAGACATCGTCCAGTTTTCATGAGAAAAGGTTTTTGATGAAAAAATAAAATGGACTATACATCGTCCATTTCTCATGAAAAAAATTTTCTTATGAAGAAATTGAATGGAGTATACATCGCCCATTTTTCATGAAAAAAATAAGTGGACTATACATCGTCCAGTTTTAATGAGAAAAAATTTTTGATGAAAAAATTAAAAGGACTATATAGACATCGTCCATTTTTCATGAAAAAATGTAAATGGACTATACATCGTCATGTAAAAAAATAATTAGACTATATATACATCGTCCAGTTTTCATGAGAAAAAATTTTTTATGAAAAAATTAAATGGACCCATTGCCCATTTTTATGAGAAAAAATTTTTGATGAAAAAATAAAATGGACTATACATCGTCATGGAAAAAATTTTTTATTAAAAAATTAAATGGACTAAACATCGCCCATTTTTCATGAAAAAAATATGTGGACTATACATTGTCCAGTTTTCATGAGAACAAATTTTTGCTGAAAATATAAAATGAAAAATATTTCTTATGAAGAAATTAAATGGAATATACATCGCCCATTTTTTATAAAAAAAAATAAGTGGACTAGACATCGTCCAGTTTTCATGAGAAAAGGGTTTTGATGAAAAAATAAAATGGACTATACATCGTCCATTTTTCATGAAAAAAAATTGTTGCTGAAAATATAAAATGAAAAAAATTTCTTATGAAGAAATTAAATGGAATATACATCGCCCATTTTTTATGAAAAAAAAAATAAGTGGACTAGACATCGTCCAGTTTTCATGAGAATAACTTTTTGATGAAAAAATAAAATGGACTATACATCGTCCAGTTTTCATGAAAAAAATTTTTTATTAAAAAATTAAATGGACATCGTTAATTTTTATGCTAAAAAATAAATGGACTGTACATCGTCCAGTTTTAATGAGAAAAAATTTTTGATGAAAAAATTAAAAAGACTATATATACATCGTCCAGTTTTCATGAAAAAATGTAAATGGACTATACATCGTCATGTAAAAAAATAATTGGACTATATATACATCGTCCAGTTTTCATGAGAAAAAATTTTTTATGAAAAAATTAAATGGATCCATTGCCCATTTTTATGGAAAAAAATAAGTGTACTATACAGAGTCCAGTTTTCATGAGAAAAAATTTTTGATGAAAAAATAAAATGGACTATACATCGTCCAGTTTTCATGAAAAAAATTTTTTATTAAAAAATTAAATGGACTAAACATCGCCCATTTTTCATGAAAAAAATATGTGGACTATACATCGTCCACTTTTCATGAGAACAAATTTTTGCTGAAAATATAAAATTAAAAATATTTCTTATGAAGAAATTAAATGGAATATACATCGCCCATTTTTTATAAAAAAAAATAAGTGGACTAGACATCGTCCAGTTTTCATGAGAAAAGGTTTTTGATGAAAAAATAAAATGGACTATACATCGTCCATTTTTCATGAAAAAAATTTTCTTATGAGGAAATTGAATGAAGTATACATCGCCCATTTTTCATGAAAAAAATAAGTGGACTGTACATCGTCCAGTTATCATGAAAAAAATTTTTTATTAATAAATTAAATGGACTAAACATCGCCCATTTTTCATGAAATAAATATGTGGACTATACATCGTCCAGTTTTCATGAGAACAAATTTTTGCTGAAAATATAAAATGAAAAAAATTTCTTATGAAGAAATTAAATGGACTATACATCGCCCATTTTTCATGAAAAAAATAAGTGGACTATACATCGTCTATTTTTCATGAAAAAATTTTTTATAAAAAAATTAAATGGACTATATATAGCCCATTTTTCATGAAAAAAAAATAAGTGGACTAGACATCGTTCATTTTTCATAAAAAAGTTTTTTATAAAAAAATTAAATGGACATCGTTCATTTTTATGCTAAAAAATAAATGGACTGTACATCGTCCAGTTTTAATGAGAAAAAATTTTTGATGAAAAAATTAAAAGGACTATACATCGTCCAGTTTTCATGAAAAAATGTAAATGCACTATACATCGTCATGTAAAAAAATAATTGGACTATATATACATCGTCCAGTTTTCATGAGAAAAAATTTTTTATGAAAAAATTAAATGGACCCATTGCCCATTTTTATGAGAAAAATTTTTTGATGAAAAAATAAAATGGACTATATATACATCGTCTAGTTTTCATGAAAAAAATTTTTTATTAAAAAATTAAATAGACTAAACATCGCCCATTTTTCATGAAAAAAATATGTGGACTATACATTGTCCAGTTTTCATGAGAACAAATTTTTGCTGAAAATATAAAATGAAAAATATTTCTTATGAAGAAATTAAATGGAATATACATCGCCCATTTTTTATAAAAAAAAAAATAAGTGGACTATACAGCGTCCAGTTTTCATGAGAAAAAATTTTTGATGAAAAACTAAAATGGACTATACATCGTCCATTTTTCATGAAAAAATTGTTTTATGAAGAAATTAAATGGACTATACATCGCCCATTTTTTATAAAAAACAAATAAGTGGAGTCCAATTTTCATGAGAAAAGGTTTTTGATGAAAAAATAAAATGGACTATACATCGTCCATTTTTCATGAAAAAAATTTTCTTATGAGAAAATTAAATGGAGTATACATCGCCCATTTTTCATGAAAAAATAAGTGGACTATACATCGTTCAGTTTTCATGAAAAAAATTTTTTATGAAAAAATTAAATGGACTATACATTGCCCATTTTTATGCAAAAAAATAAGTGGACTATACATTGTCCAGTTTTCATGAGAAAAAAATTTTGATGAAAAAATAAAATGTACTATACATCGTCCATTTTTCATGAAAAAATTTTCTTATAAAGAAATTAAATGGACTATATATAGCCCATTTTTCATGAAAAAAAATAAGTGGACTATACATCGCCCATTTTTCATTTAAAAAATAAGTGGACTATACATCGTCTAATTTTCATGAAAAAATTTTTTATAAAAAAATTAAATGGACTATAGCCCATTTTTCATGAAAAAAATAAGTGGATTGGACATCGTCCATTTTTCATAAAAAAAGTTTTTTATAAAAAAATTAAATGGACATCGTCCATTTTTATGCTAAAAAATAAAAGGACTGTACATCGTCCAGTTTTCATGAGAAAAAATTTTTGACGAAAAAATTAAAAGGACTATACATTGTCCATTTTTCGTTAAAAAAAATTAAATGGACTATACATCGGCAAAAAAATTAAATGGACTACACATTGTCTATTTTTCATTAAAAAAAATAAATGGACTATACATCGCCCATTTTTATGTAAAAAAGGTTTTTATGAAAAAATTAAATGGACTATACATCGCCCATTTTTCATGTAAAAAAATAAGTGGACTATATATACATCGTCCAGTTTTCATGAGAAAAAATTTTTTATGAAAAAATAAAATGGACTATACGTCGTCATGTAAAAAAACAAGTGGACTATATAAACATCGTCCAATTTTCATGAGAAAAAATTTTTTAGAAAAAAATTAAATGCACTATATATCGTCTATTTTTATGCAAAAAAATAAGTGGACTATACCTCGTCCAGTTTTCATGAGAATAAAGTTTTGATGAAAATATAAAATGGACTACACATCGTAAATTTTTCATGAAAAAAATTTTCTTATAAAGAAATTAAATGGATTATACATCGCCCATTTTTCATGAAAAAAATAAGTGGACTAGACATCGTCCATTTTTTATGAGAAAAAAATTTTTATGAAAAAATAAAATGGACTATACATCATCCATTTTTCGTTAAAAAAAATTAAATGGACTACTCATCGGCATTTTTCATGAAAAAAAATAAATGGACTACACATTGTCTATTTTTCATTAAAAAAATAAATGGACTATACATCGCCCATTTTTATGTAAAAAAGGTTTTTATGAAAAAATTAAATGGACTATACATCGCCCATTTTTCATGTAAAAAATAAGTGGACTGTACATCGTCCAGTTTTCATGAGAAAAAATTGTTTATAAAAAAATTAAATGGACTATATATTGTCCATTTTTATACCAAATAATAAATGGACTATACATCGCCCATTTTTATGTAAAAAAGGTTTTTATGAAAAAATTAAATGGTCTATACATCGCCTATTTTTTATGTAAAAAATAAGTGGACTATATATCGTCTATTTTTCATGAAAAAAGTTTATTATAAAAAAATTTAATGGACATCGTCCATTTTTATGCTAAATAATAAATGGACTATACATCGTCCAGTTATCATGAAAAAAATTTTTTATTAAATGGAATATACATCGCCCATTTTTTATGAAAAAAAAATAAGTGGACTAGACATCGTCCAGTTTTCATGAGAACAAATTGTTGCTGAAAATATAAAATGAAAAAAATTTCTTATGAAGAAATTAAATGGAATATACATCGCCCATTTTTTATGAAAAAAAATAAGTGGACTAGACATCGTCCAGTTTTCATGAGAAAAACTTTTTGATGAAAAAATAAAATGGACTATACATCGTCCAGTTTTCATGAAAAAAATTTTTTATTAAAAAATTAAATGGACTAAACATCGCCCATTTTTCATGAAAAAAATATGTGGACTATACATCGTCCAGTTTTCATGAGAACAAATTTTTGCTGAAAATATAAAATGAAAAATATTTCTTATTAAGAAATTAAATGGAATATACATCGCCCATTTTTTATAAAAAAAAATAAGTGGACTAGACATCGTCCAGTTTTCATGAGAAAAGGTTTTTGATGAAAAAATAAAATGGACATATACATCGTCCATTTTTCATGAAAAAAATTTTCTTATGAGGAAATTGAATGGAGTATACATCGCCCATTTTTCATGTAAAAAATAAGTGGACTATACATCGTCTATTTTTCATGAAAAAATTTTTTATAAAAAAATTAAATGGACTATATATAGCCCATTTTTCATGAAAAAAAATAAGTGGACTAGACATCGTCCATTTTTCATAAAAAAGTTTTTTATAAAAAAATCAAATGGACTATACATCGTCCATTTTTAATGAGAAAAAATTTTTGATGAAAAAATTAAAAGGACTATATATACATCGTCCATTTTTCATGAAAAAATTTTCTTATGAAGAAATTAAATGGACTATACATCGCCCATTTTTTCATGTAAAAAATAAGTGGACTATACATCGCCCATTTTTCATTTAAAAACTAAGTGGACTATACTTCGTCTAATTTTCATGAAAAAATTTTTTATAAAAAAATTAAATGTACTATATATAGCCCATTTTTCATGAAAAAAAATAAGTGGACTATACATCGCCCATTTTTTATTTAAAAAATAAGTGTACTATACATCGTCTAATTTTCATGAAAAAATTTTTTATAAAAAAATTAAATGGACTATAGCCCATTTTTCATGAAAAAAATAAGTGGATTGGACATCGTCCATTTTTCATAAAAAAGTTTTTTATAAAAAAATTAAATGGACATCGTTAATTTTTATGCTAAAAAATAAATGGACTGTACATCGTCCAGTTTTAATGAGAAAAAATTTTTGATGAAAAAATTAAAAGGACTATATATACATCGTCCATTTTTCATCAAAAAATGTAAATGGACTATACATCGTCATGTAAAAAAATAATTGGACTATATATACATCGTCCAGTTTTCATGAGAAAAAATTTTTTATGAAAAAATTAAATGGACCCATTGCCCATTTTTATGAAAAAAAATAAGTGGACTATACAGCGTCCAGTTTTCATGAGAAAAAATTTTTGATGAAAAAATAAAATGGACTATACATCGTTCAGTTTTCATGAAAAAAATTTTTTATGAAAAAATTAAATGTTCCCATTGCCCATTTTTATGCAATAAAATAAGTGGACTATACATCGCCCATTTTTCATTTAAAAAATAAGTGGACTATACATCGTCTAATTTTCATGAAAAAATTTTTTATAAAAAAATTAAATGGACTATAGCCCATTTTTCATAAAAAAAATAAGTGGATTGGACATCGTCCATTTTTCATAAAAAAAGGTTTTTATAAAAAAATTAAATGGACATCGTCATCATGAGAAAAAATTTTTGATGAAAAAATAAAATGGACTATACATCGTTCAGTTTTCATGAAAAAAATTTTTTATGAAAAAATTAAATGTTCCCATTGCCCATTTTTATGCAAAAAATTAAGTGGACTATACATCGCCCATTTTTCATTTAAAAAATAAGTGGACTATACATCGTCCATTTTTCATGAAAAAATTGTTTTATGAAGAAATTAAATGGACTATAATCGCCCATTTTTTATAAAAAACAAATAAGTGGAGTCCAGTTTTCATGAGAAAAGGTTTTTGATGAAAAAATAAAATGGACTATACATCGTCCATTTTTCATGAAAAAAATTTTCTTATGAGAAAATTGAATGGAGTATACATCGCCCATTTTTCATGAAAAAATAAGTGGACTATACATCGTTCAGTTTTCATGAAAAAAATTTTTTATGAAAAAATTAAATGGACTATACATTGCCCATTTTTATGCAAAAAATAAGTGGACTATACATCGTCCATTTTTCATGAAAAAATTTTCTTATGAAGAAATTAAATGGACTATACATCGCCCATTTTTCATGTAAAAAATAAGTAGACTATACATCGTCTATTTTTCATGAAAAATTTTTTTATAAAAAAATTAAATGGGCTATATATAGCCCATTTTTCATGAAAAAAAATAAGTGGACTATACATCGCCCATTTTTCATTTAAAAAATAAGTGGACTATACATCGTCTAATTTTCATGAAAAAATCTTTTATAAAAAAATTAAATGGACTATAGCCCATTTTTCATGAAAAAAAATAAGTGGACTATACATCGTTCAGTTTTCATGAAAAAAATTTTTTATGAAAAAATTAAATGGACTATACATTGCCCATTTTTATGCAAAAAATAAGTGGACTATATATACATCGTCCATTTTTCATGAAAAAATTTTCTTATGAAGAAATTAAATGGATTATACATCGCCCATTTTTTCATGTAAAAAATAAGTGGACTATACATCGCCCATTTTTCATTTAAAAAATAAGTGGACTATACAGCGTCCAGTTTTCATGAGAAAAAATTTTTGTTGAAAAAATAAAATGGACTATACATCGTCCATTTTTCATGAAAAAAATTTTCTTATGAGGAAACTGAATGGAGTATACATCGCCCATTTTTCATGAAAAAAAATAAGTGGACTATACATCGTTCAGTTTTCATGAAAAAAATTTTTTATGAAAAAATAAAATGGACTATATATAGCCCATTTTTCATGAAAAAAAATAAGTGGACTATACATCGCCCATTTTTCATTTAAAAAATAAGTGGACTATACATCGTCTAATTTTCATGAACAAATTTTTTATAAAAAAATTAAATGGACTATAGCCCATTTTTCATGAAAAAAATAAGTGAATGAATAAGTGGATGGACATCGTCCATTTTTCATAAAAAAAGTTTTTTATAAAAAAATTAAATGGACATCGTCATCATGAGAAAAAATTTTTGATGAAAAAATAAAATAGACTATACATCGTCCATTTTTTATGAAAAAATTTTTTTATGAAGAAATTAAATGGACTATACATCGCCCATTTTTTATAAAAAACAAATAAGTGGAGTCCAGTTTTCATGAGAAAAGGTTTTTGATAAAAAAATAAAATGGACTATAACATCGTCCATTTTTCATGAAAAAAATTTTCTTATGAGAAAATTGAATGGAGTATACATCGCCCATTTTTCATGAAAAAATAAGTGGACTATACATCGTTCAGTTTTCATGAAAAAAATTTTTTATGAAAAAATTAAATGGACTATACATTGCCCAAAAAAATTTTTTATGAAAAAATAAAATGGACTATATATAGCCCATTTTTCATGAAAAAAAATAAGTGGACTATACATCGCCCATTTTTCATTTAAAAAATAAGTGGACTATACATCGTCTAATTTTCATGAAAAAATTTTTTATAAAAAAATTAAATGGACTATAGCCCATTTTTCATGAAAAAAATAAGTGGATGGACATCGTCCATTTTTCATAAAAAAAGTTTTTTATAAAAAAATTAAATGGACATCGTCATCATGAGAAAAAATTTTTGATGAAAAAATAAAATAGACTATACATCGTCCATTTTTCATGAAAAAATTTTTTTATGAAGAAATTAAATGGACTATACATCGCCCATTTTTTATAAAAAACAAATAAGTGGAGTCCAGTTTTCATGAGAAAAGGTTTTTGATAAAAAAATAAAATGGACTATAACATCGTCCATTTTTCATGAAAAAAATTTTCTTATGAGAAAATTGAATGGAGTATACATCGCCCATTTTCATGAAAAAATAAGTGGACTATACATCGCCCATTTTTCATGAGAAAAAATTTTTGATGAAAAAATAAAATGGACTATACATCGTCCATTTTTCATGAAAAAATTTTCTTATGAAGAAATTAAATGGACTATACATCGCCCATTTTTTCATGTAAAAAATAAGTGGACTATACATCGCCCATTTTTCATTTAAAAAATAAGTGGACTATACAGCGTCCAGTTTTCATGAGAAAAAATTTTTGTTGAAAAAATAAAATGGACTATACATCGTCCAGTTTTCATGAAAAAAATTTTTTATTAAAAAATTAAATGGACTAAACATCGCCCATTTTTCATGAAAAAAATATGTGGACTATACATCGTCCAGTTTTCATGAGAACAAATTTTTGCTGAAAATATAAAATGAAAAATATTTCTTATGAAGAAATTAAATGGAATATACATCGCCCATTTTTTATTAAAAAAAAATAAGTGAACTAGACATCGTCCAGTTTTCATGAGAAAAGGTTTTTGATGAAAAAATAAAATGGACTATACATCGTCCATTTTTCATGAAAAAAATTTTCTTATGAGGCAATTGAATGGAGTATACATCGCCCATTTTTCATGAAAAAAATAAGTGGACTATACATCGTTCAGTTTTCATGAAAAAAATTTTTTATGAAAAAATTAAATGTTCCCATTGCCCATTTTTATGCAAAAAAAAAAGTGGACTATACAGCGTCCAGTTTTCATGAGAAAAAATTTTTGATGAAAAAATAAAATGGACTATAAATCGTCCATTTTTCATGAAAAAATTTTCTTATGAAGAAATTAAATGGACTATACATCGCCCATTTTTCATGTAAAAAATAAGTAGACTATACATCGTCTATTTTTCATGAAAAATTTTTTTATAAAAAAATTAAATGGACTATATATAGCCCATTTTTCATGAAAAAAAATAAGTGGACTATACATCGCCCATTTTTCATTTAAAAAATAAGTGGACTATACATCGTCTAATTTTCATGAAAAAATTTTTTATAAAAAAATTAAATGGACTATAGCCCATTTTTCATGAAAAAAATAAGTGGATTGGACATCGTCCATTTTTCATAAAAAAAGTTTTTTATAAAAAAATTAAATGGACATCGTCATCATGAGAAAAAATTTTTGATGAAAAAATAAAATGGACTATACATCGTCCATTTTTCATGAAAAAATTTTTTTATGAAGAAATTAAATGGACTATACATCGCCCATTTTTTATAAAAAACAAATAAGTGGAGTCCAGTTTTCATGAGAAAAGGTTTTTGATGAAAAAATAAAATGGACTATAACATCGTCCATTTTTCATGAAAAAATTTTCTTATGAGAAAATTGAATGGAGTATACATCGCCCATTTTTCATGAAAAAATAAGTGGACTATACATCGTCCATTTTTCATGAAAAAATTTTCTTATGAAGAAATTAAATGGACTATACATCGCCCATTTTTCATGTAAAAAATAAGTAGACTATACATCGTCTATTTTTCATGAAAAATTTTTTTATAAAAAAATTAAATGGACTATATATAGCCCATTTTTCATGAAAAAAAATAAGTGGACTATACATCGCCCATTTTTCATTTAAAAAATAAGTGGACTATACATCGTCTAATTTTCATGAAAAAATTTTTTATAAAAAAATTAAATGGACTATAGCCCATTTTTCATGAAAAAAATAAGTGGATTGGACATCGTCCATTTTTCATAAAAAAAGTTTTTTATAAAAAAATTAAATGGACATCGTCATCATGAGAAAAAATTTTTGATGAAAAAATAAAATGGACTATACATCGTCCATTTTTCATGAAAAAATTTTTTTATGAAGAAATTAAATGGACTATACATCGCCCATTTTTTATAAAAAACAAATAAGTGGAGACCAGTTTTCATGAGAAATGGTTTTTGATGAAAAAATAAAATGGACTATAACATCGTCCATTTTTCATGAAAAAAATTTTCTTATGAGAAAATTGAATGGAGTATACATCGCCCATTTTTCATGAAAAAATAAGTGGACTATACATCGTTCAGTTTTCATGAAAAAAATTTTTTATGAAAAAATTAAATGGACATCGTCCATTTTTAATGAAAAAAATTTTCTTATAAAGAAATTAAATGGATTATACATCGCCCATTTTTCATGAAAAAAGTTTTTTATAAAAAAATTAAATGGACATCGTCATCATGAGAAAAAATTTTTGATGAAAAAATAAAATGGACTATACATCGCCCATTTTTCATAAAAAACAAATAAGTGGAGTCCAGTTTTCATGAGAAAAGGTTTTTGATGAAAAAATAAAATGGACTATAACATCGTCCATTTTTCATGAAAAAAATAAGTAGACTATACAGCGTCCAGTTTTCATGAGAAAAAATTTTTGTTGAAAAAATAAAATGGACTATACATCGTCCATTTTTCATGAAAAAAATTTTTTATTAAAAAATTAAATGGACTAAACATCGCCCATTTTTCATGAAAAAAATATGTGGACTATACATCGTCCAGTTTTCATGAGAACAAATTTTTTATGAAAAAATTAAATGGACCCATTGCCCATTTTTATGGAAAAAAATAAGTGGACTATACAGCGTCCAGTTTTCATGAGAAAAAATTTTTGTTGAAAAAATAAAATGGACTATACATCGTCCAGTTTTCATGAAAAAATTTTTTATTAAAAAATTAAATGGACTAAACATCGCCCATTTTTCATGAAAAAAATATGTGGACTATACATCGTCCAGTTTTCATGAGAACAAATTTTTGCTAAAAATATAAAATGAAAAATATTTCTTATGAAGAAATTAAATGGAATATACATCGCCCATTTTTTATAAAAAAAAATAAGTGAACTAGACATCGTCCAGTTTTCATGAGAAAAGGTTTTTGATGAAAAAATAAAATGGACTATACATCGTCCATTTTTCATGAAAAAAATTTTCTTATGAGGAAATTGAATGGAGTATACATCGCCCATTTTTCATGAAAAAAATAAGTGGACTATACATCGTTCAGTTTTCATGAAAAAAATTTTTTATGAAAAAATAAAATGGACTATATATAGCCCATTTTTCATGAAAAAAATAAGTGGACTATACATCGCCCATTTTTCATTTAAAAAATAAGTGGACTATACATCGTCTAATTTTCATGAAAAAATTTTTTATAAAAAATTTAAATGGACTATAGCCCATTTTTCATGAAAAAAATAAGTGGATTGGACATCGTCCATTTTTCATAAAAAAAAGTTTTTTATAAAAAAATTAAATGGACATCGTCATCATGAGAAAAAATTTTTGATGAAAAAATAAAATAGACTATACATCGTCCATTTTTCATGAAAAAATTTTTTTATGAAGAAATTAAATGGACTATACATCGCCCATTTTTTATAAAAAACAAATAAGTGGAGTCCAGTTTTCATGAGAAAAGGTTTTTGATAAAAAAAATTAAATGGACTATAACATCGTCCATTTTTCATGAAAAAAATTTTCTTATGAGAAAATTGAATGGAGTATACATCGCCCATTTTTCATGAAAAAATAAGTGGACTATACATCGTTCAGTTTTCATGAAAAAAATTTTTTATGAAAAAATTAAATGGACTATACATTGCCCATTTTTATGCAAAAATTAAGTGGACTATACATCGTCCATTTTTCATGAAAAAATTTTCTTATGAAGAAATTAAATGGACTATACATCGCCCATTTTTCATGTAAAAAATAAGTAGACTATACATCGTCTATTTTTCATGAAAAATTTTTTTATAAAAAAATTAAATGGGCTATATATAGCCCATTTTTCATGCAAAAAAATAAGTGGACTATACATCGCCCATTTTTCATTTAAAAAATAAGTGGACTATACATCGTCTAATTTTCATGAAAAAATCTTTTATAAAAAAATTAAATGGACTATAGCCCATTTTTCATGAAAAAAAATAAGTGGACTATACATCGTTCAGTTTTCATGAAAAAAATTTTTTATGAAAAAATTAAATGGACTATACATTGCCCATTTTTATGCAAAAAATAAGTGGACTATACATCGTCCATTTTTCATGAAAAAATTTTCTTATGAAGAAATTAAATGGATTATACATCGCCCATTTTTTCATGTAAAAAATAAGTGGACTATACATCGCCCATTTTTCATTTAAAAAATAAGTGGACTATACAGCGTCCAGTTTTCATGAGAAAAAATTTTTGTTGAAAAAATAAAATGGACTATACATCGTCCATTTTTCATGAAAAAAATTTTCTTATGAGGAAACTGAATGGAGTATACATCGCCCATTTTTCATGAAAAAAAATAAGTGGACTATACATCGTTCAGTTTTCATGAAAAAAATTTTTTATGAAAAAATAAAATGGACTATATATAGCCCATTTTTCATGAAAAAAAATAAGTGGACTATACATCGCCCATTTTTCATTTAAAAAATAAGTGGACTATACATCGTCTAATTTTCATGAACAAATTTTTTATAAAAAAATTAAATGGACTATAGCCCATTTTTCATGAAAAAAATAAGTGAATGAATAAGTGGATGGACATCGTCCATTTTTCATAAAAAAAGTTTTTTATAAAAAAATTAAATGGACATCGTCATCATGAGAAAAAATTTTTGATGAAAAAATAAAATAGACTATACATCGTCCATTTTTTATGAAAAAATTTTTTTATGAAGAAATTAAATGGACTATATATACATCGCCCATTTTTTATAAAAAACAAATAAGTGGAGTCCAGTTTTCATGAGAAAAGGTTTTTGATAAAAAAATAAAATGGACTATAACATCGTCCATTTTTCATGAAAAAAATTTTCTTATGAGAAAATTGAATGGAGTATACATCGCCCATTTTTCATGAAAAAATAAGTGGACTATACATCGTTCAGTTTTCATGAAAAAAATTTTTTATGAAAAAATTAAATGGACTATACATTGCCCAAAAAAATTTTTTATGAAAAAATAAAATGGACTATATATAGCCCATTTTTCATGAAAAAAAATAAGTGGACTATACATCGCCCATTTTTCATTTAAAAAATAAGTGGACTATACATCGTCTAATTTTCATGAAAAAATTTTTTATAAAAAAATTAAATGGACTATAGCCCATTTTTCATGAAAAAAAATAAGTGGATGGACATCGTCCATTTTTCATAAAAAAAGTTTTTTATAAAAAAATTAAATGGACATCGTCATCATGAGAAAAAATTTTTGATGAAAAAATAAAATAGACTATACATCGTCCATTTTTCATGAAAAAATTTTTTTATGAAGAAATTAAATGGACTATACATCGCCCATTTTTTATAAAAAACAAATAAGTGGAGTCCAGTTTTCATGAGAAAAGGTTTTTGATAAAAAAATAAAATGGACTATAACATCGTCCATTTTTCATGAAAAAAATTTTCTTATGAGAAAATTGAATGGAGTATACATCGCCCATTTTTCATGAAAAAATAAGTGGACTATACATCGCCCATTTTTCATGAGAAAAAATTTTTGATGAAAAAATAAAATGGACTATACATCGTCCATTTTTCATGAAAAAATTTTCTTATGAAGAAATTAAATGGACTATACATCGCCCATTTTTTCATGTAAAAAATAAGTGGACTATACATCGCCCATTTTTCATTTAAAAAATAAGTGGACTATACAGCGTCCAGTTTTCATGAGAAAAAATTTTTGTTGAAAAAATAAAATGGACTATACATCGTCCAGTTTTCATGAAAAAAATTTTTTATTAAAAAATTAAATGGACTAAACATCGCCCATTTTTCATGAAAAAAATATGTGGACTATACATCGTCCAGTTTTCATGAGAACAAATTTTTGCTGAAAATATAAAATGAAAAATATTTCTTATGAAGAAATTAAATGGAATATACATCGCCCATTTTTTATTAAAAAAAAATAAGTGAACTAGACATCGTCCAGTTTTCATGAGAAAAGGTTTTTGATGAAAAAATAAAATGGACTATACATCGTCCATTTTTCATGAAAAAAATTTTCTTATGAGGCAATTGAATGGAGTATACATCGCCCATTTTTCATGAAAAAAATAAGTGGACTATACATCGTTCAGTTTTCATGAAAAAAATTTTTTATGAAAAAATTAAATGTTCCCATTGCCCATTTTTATGCAAAAAAAAAAGTGGACTATACAGCGTCCAGTTTTCATGAGAAAAAATTTTTGATGAAAAAATAAAATGGACTATAAATCGTCCATTTTTCATGAAAAAATTTTCTTATGAAGAAATTAAATGGACTATACATCGCCCATTTTTCATGTAAAAAATAAGTAGACTATACATCGTCTATTTTTCATGAAAAATTTTTTTATAAAAAAATTAAATGGACTATATATAGCCCATTTTTCATGAAAAAAAATAAGTGGACTATACATCGCCCATTTTTCATTTAAAAAATAAGTGGACTATACATCGTCTAATTTTCATGAAAAAATTTTTTATAAAAAAATTAAATGGACTATAGCCCATTTTTCATGAAAAAAATAAGTGGATTGGACATCGTCCATTTTTCATAAAAAAAGTTTTTTATAAAAAAATTAAATGGACATCGTCATCATGAGAAAAAATTTTTGATGAAAAAATAAAATGGACTATACATCGTCCATTTTTCATGAAAAAATTTTTTTATGAAGAAATTAAATGGACTATACATCGCCCATTTTTTATAAAAAACAAATAAGTGGAGTCCAGTTTTCATGAGAAAAGGTTTTTGATGAAAAAATAAAATGGACTATAACATCGTCCATTTTTCATGAAAAAATTTTCTTATGAGAAAATTGAATGGAGTATACATCGCCCATTTTTCATGAAAAAATAAGTGGACTATACATCGTCCATTTTTCATGAAAAAATTTTCTTATGAAGAAATTAAATGGACTATACATCGCCCATTTTTCATGTAAAAAATAAGTAGACTATACATCGTCTATTTTTCATGAAAAATTTTTTTATAAAAAAATTAAATGGACTATAATAGCCCATTTTTCATGAAAAAAAATAAGTGGACTATACATCGCCCATTTTTCATTTAAAAAACAAGTGGACTATACATCGTCTAATTTTCATGAAAAAATTTTTTATAAAAAAATTAAATGGACTATAGCCCATTTTTCATGAAAAAAATAAGTGGATTGGACATCGTCCATTTTTCATAAAAAAAGTTTTTTATAAAAAAATTAAATGGACATCGTCATCATGAGAAAAAATTTTTGATGAAAAAATAAAATGGACTATACATCGTCCATTTTTCATGAAAAAATTTTTTTATGAAGAAATTAAATGGACTATACATCGCCCATTTTTCATGAAAAAATAAGTGGACTATACATCGTTCAGTTTTCATGAAAAAAATTTTTTATGAAAAAATTAAATGGACTATACATTGCCCATTTTTATGGAAAAAAATAAGTGGACTATACATCGTCCAGTTTTCATGAGAAAAAATTTTTGATGAAAAAATAAAATGGACATCGTCCATTTTTAATGAAAAAAATTTTCTTATAAAGAAATTAAATGGATTATACATCGCCCATTTTTCATGAAAAAAGTTTTTTATAAAAAAATTAAATGGACATCGTCATCATGAGAAAAAATTTTTGATGAAAAAATAAAATGGACTATACATCGCCCATTTTTCATAAAAAACAAATAAGTGGAGTCCAGTTTTCATGAGAAAAGGTTTTTGATGAAAAAATAAAATGGACTATAACATCGTCCATTTTTCATGAAAAAAATTTTCTTATGAGAAAATTGAATGGAGTATACATCGCCCATTTTTCATGAAAAAATAAGTTGACTATACATCGTCTATTTTTCATGAAACAATTTTTTATAAAAAAATGAAATGGACTATATAGAGCCCATTTTTAATGAAAAAAATAAGTGGATGGGACATCGTCCATTTTTCATAAAAAAAGTTTTTTATAAAAAAATTAAATGGACATCGTCATCATGAGAAAAAATTTTTGATGAAAAAATAAAATGGACTATACATCGTCCATTTTTCATGAAAAAATTTTTTTATGAAGAAATTAAATGGACTATACATCGCCCATTTTTTATAAAAAACAAATAAGTGGAGTCGAGTTTTCATGAGAAAAGGTTTTTGATGAAAAAATAAAATGGACTATAACATCGTCCATTTTTCATGAAAAAAATTTTCTTATGAGAAAATTGAATGGAGTATACATCGCCCATTTTTCATGAAAAAATAAGTGGACTATACATCGTCCATTTTTCATGAAAAAATTTTCTTATGAAGAAATTAAATGGACTATACATCGCCCATTTTTCATGTAAAAAATAAGTAGACTATACATCGTCTATTTTTCATGAAAAATTTTTTTATAAAAAAATTAAATGGACTATATATAGCCCATTTTTCATGAAAAAAAATAAGTGGACTATACATTGCCCATTTTTCATTTAAAAAATAAGTGGACTATACATCGTCTAATTTTCATGAAAAAATTTTTTATAAAAAAATTAAATGGACTATAGCCCATTTTTCATGAAAAAAATAAGTGGATTGGACATCGTCCATTTTTCATAAAAAAAGTTTTTTATAAAAAAATTAAATGGACATCGTCATTATGAGAAAAAATTTTTGATGAAAAAATAAAATGGACTATACATCGTCCATTTTTCATGAAAAAATTTTTTTATGAAGAAATTAAATGGACTATACATCGCCCATTTTTTATAAAAAACAAATAAGTGGAGTCCAGTTTTCATGAGAAAAGGTTTTTGATGAAAAAATAAAATGGACTATAACATCGTCCATTTTTCATGAAAAAAATTTTCTTATGAGAAAATTGAATGGAGTAAAAAATTTTCTTATGAAGAAATTAAATGGACTATACATCGCCCATTTTTTCATGTAAAAAATAAGTGGACTATACATCGCCCATTTTTCATTTAAAAAATAAGTGGACTATACAGCGTCCAGTTTTCATGAGAAAAAATTTTTGTTGAAAAAATAAAATGGACTATACATCGTCCAGTTTTCATGAAAAAAATTTTTTATTAAAAAATTAAATGGACTAAACATCGCCCATTTTTCATGAAAAAAATATGTGGACTATACATCGTCCAGTTTTCATGAGAACAAATTTTTGCTGAAAATATAAAATGAAAAATATTTCTTATGAAGAAATTAAATGGAATATACATCACCCATTTAAAAAAAAAAAATTAGTGAACTAGACATCGTCCAGTTTTCATGAGAAAAGGTTTTTGATGAAAAAATAAAATGGACTAATAACATCGTCCATTTTTCATGAAAAAAATTTTCTTATGAGAAAATTGAATGGAGTATACATCGCCCATTTTTCATGAAAAAATAAGTGGACTATACATCGTTCAGTTTTCATGGAAAAAATTTTTTATGAAAAAATTAAATGTTCCCATTGCCCATTTTTATGCAAAAAAAATAAGTGGACTATAGCGTCCAGTTTTCATGAGAAAAAATTTTTGATGAAAAAATAAAATGGACTATACATCGTCCATTTTTCATGAAAAAATTTTCTTATGAAGAAATTAAATGGACTATACATCGCCCATTTTTCATGTAAAAAATAAGTAGACTATACATCGTCTATTTGTCATGAAAAATTTTTTTATAAAAAAATTAAATGGACTATATATAGCCCATTTTTCATGAAAAAAAATAAGTGGACTATACATCGCCCATTTTTCATTTAAAAAATAAGTGGACTATACATCGTCTAATTTTCATGAAAAAATTTTTTATAAAAAAATTAAATGGACTATAGCCCATTTTTCATGAAAAAAATAAGTGGATTGGACATCGTCCATTTTTCATAAAAAAAGTTTTTTATAAAAAAATTAAATGGACATCGTCATCATGAGAAAAAATTTTTGATGAAAAAATAAAATGGACTATACATCGCCCATTTTTCATTTAAATAAATAAATTAAATGGACTATAGCCCATTTTTCATGAAAAAAATAAGTGGATTGGACATCGTCCATTTTTCATAAAAAAGGTTTTTTATAAAAAAATTAAATGGACATCGTCATCATGAGAAAAATTTTTTGATGAAAAAATAAAATGGACTATACATCGCCCATTTTTTATAAAAAACAAATAAGTGGAGTCCAGTTTTCATGAGAAAAGGTTTTTGATGAAAAAATAAAATGGACTATAACATCGTCCATTTTTCATGAAAAAATTTTCTTATGAGAAAATTGAATGGAGTATACATCGCCCATTTTTCATGAAAAAATAAGTGGACTATACATCGTCCATTTTTCATGAAAAAATTTTCTTATGAAGAAATTAAATGGACTATACATCGCCCATTTTTCATGTAAAAAATAAAAAGACTATACATCGTCTATTTTTCATGAAAAATTTTTTTATAAAAAAATTAAATGGACTATATATAGCCCATTTTTCATGAAAAAAAATAAGTGGACTATACATCGCCCATTTTTCATTTAAAAAATAAGTGGACTATACATCGTCTAATTTTCATGAACAAATTTTTTATAAAAAAATTAAATGGACTATAGCCCATTTTTCATGAAAAAAATAAGTGGATTGGACATTGTCCATTTTTCATAAAAAAAGTTTTTTATAAAAAAATTAAATGGACATCGTCATTATGAGAAAAAATTTTTGATGAAAAAATAAAATGGACTATACATCGTCCATTTTTCATGAAAAAATTTTTTTATGAAGAAATTAAATGGACTATACATCGCCCATTTTTTATAAAAAACAAATAAGTGGAGTCCAGTTTTCATGAGAAAAGGTTTTTGATGAAAAAATAAAATGGACTATAACATCGTCCATTTTTCATGAAAAAAATTTTCTTATAAAAGGACTATACATCGTCCATTTTTCATGAAAAAAATATAAATGGACTATACATCGTCATGTAAAAAAATAAGTGGACTATATATACATCGTCCAGTTTTCATGAGAAAAAATTTTTTATAAAAAAATTAAATGGACTATAGTCCATTTTTATGGAAAAAAATAAGTGGACTATACATCGTCCAGTTTTCATGAGAACAAATTTTTGATGAAAATATAAAAATATAAATCGTAAATTTTTAATGAAAAAAATTTTCTTATAAAGAAATTAAATGGATTATACATCGCCCATTTTTCATGAAAAAAATAAGTGGACTAGACATCGTCCAGTTTTAATGAGAAAAAATTTTTGATGAAAAAATAAAAGGACTATATATACATCGTCCATTTTTCATTAAAAAATGTAAATCGACTATACATCGTCATGTAAAAAAATAATTGGACTATATATACATCGTACAGTTTTCATGAAAAAAATTTTTTATTAAAAAATTAAATGGACTAAACATCGCCCATTTTTTATGAAAAAAATATGTGGACTATACATCGTCCAGTTTTCATGAGAACAAATTTTTGCTGAAAATATAAAATGAAAAATATTTCTTATGAAGAAATTAAATGGAATATACATCGCGCATTTTTTATAAAAAAAAAAAATAAGTGGACTAGACATCGTCCAGTTTCCATGAGAAAAAGTTTTTGATGAAAAAATAAAATGGACTATACATCGTCCATTTTTCATGAAAAAAATTTACTTATGAGGAAATTGAATGGAGTATACATCGCCCATTTTTCATGAAAAAAATAGGTGGACTACACATCGTCCAGTTTTCATGAAAAAAATTTTTTATGAAAAAATTAAATGGGCCCATTGCCTATTTTTATGCAAAAAAATAAGTGGACTATACAGCGTCCAGTTTTCATGAGAAAAAATTTTTTATGAAAAAATAAAATGAACTATACATCTTCCATTTTTCATGAAAAAATTTTCTTATGAAGAAATTAAATGGACTATACATCGCCCATTTTTCATGTAAAAAATAAGTGGACTTATACTTCGTCTATTTTTCATGAAAAAATTTTTTATAAAAAAATTAAATTTACTATATATAGCCCATTTTTCATGAAAAAAAATAAGTGGACTATACATCGCCCATTTTTCATTTAAAAAATAAGTGGACTATACATCGTCTAATTTTCATGAAAAATTTTTTTATAAAAAATTAAATGGACTATAGCCCATTTTTCATGAAAAAAATAAGTGGATTGGACATTGTCCATTTTTCATAAAAAAAGTTTTTTATAAAAAAATTAAATGGACATCGTCATTATGAGAAAAAATTTTTGATGAAAAAATAAAATGGACTATAGCCCATTTTTCATGAAAAAAATAAGTGGATTGGACATCGTCCATTTTTCATGAAAAAATTTTTTATGAAGAAATTAAATGGACTATACATCGATTTTTTATAAAAAAAATAAGTGGACTAGACATCGTCCAGTTTTCATAAGAAAAGGTTTTTGATGAAAAAATAAAATGGACTATACATCGTCCATTTTTCATGACAAATATTTTCTTATGAGGAAATTGAATGGAGTATACATCAACCATTTTTCATGAAAAAAATAAGTGGACTATATCTCGTTCAGTTTTCATGGAAGAATTTTTTTATGAAAAATAAGTGGACTAGACATCGTCCATTTTTCATAAAAAAGGTTTTTTATAAAAAAAATAAATAAACATTCGTCCTTTTTTATGCTAAAAAATAAATGGACTGTACATCGTCCAGTTTTCATGAGAAAAAATTTTTTATAAAAAAATTAAATGGACTATAGACCATTTTTATGGAAAAAAATAAGTGGACTATACATCGTCCAGTTTTCATGAGAACAAATTTTTGATGAAAATATAAAATGGACTACACATCGTAAATTTTTCATGAAAAAAATTTTCTTATAAAGAAATTAAATGGATTATACATCGCCCATTTTTTATGAAAAAAATAAGTGGACTAGACATCGTCAAGTTTTTATGAGAAAAAAATTTTTATGAAAAAAAAAATGGACTATACATCGTCCATTTTTCGTTAAAAAAAATTAAATGGCATTTTTCATGAAAAAAAAAATAAATGGACTACACATGTCTATTTTTCATTAAAAAAAATAAATGGACTATACATCGTCCATTTTTATGAAAAAAAGGTTTTTATGAAAGAATTAAATGGACTATACATCGCCCATTTTTCATGTAAAAAATAAGTGGACTATACATCGTCTATTTTTCATGTAAAAAATAAGTGGACTATACATCGTCCATTTTTCATAAAAAAAGTTTTTTATAAAAAAATTAAATGGACATCGTCCATTTTTATGATAAAAAATAAATGGACTGTACATCGTCCTGTTTTCATGAGAAATAATTTTTTATGAAAAAATAAAATAGACTATACGTCGTCATGTAAAAAAAATAAGTGGACTATATATACATCGTCCAGTTTTCATGAGAAAAAATTTTTTATAAAAAAATTAAATGGACTATATATCGTCCATTTTTGATTTAAAAAATAAGTGGACTATACATCGTCTAATTTTCATGAAAAAATTTTTTATAAAAAAATTAAATGGACTATAGCCCATTTTTCATGAAAAAAATAAGTGGATTGGACATCGTCCATTTTTCATAAAAAAAGTTTTTTATAAAAAAAATTAAATGGACATCGTCATCATGAGAAAAAATTTTTGATGAAAAAATAAAATGGACTATACATCGCCCATTTTTTATAAAAAACAAATAAGTGGAGGCCAGTTTTCATGAGAAAAGGTTTTTGATGAAAAAAATAAAAAGGTCTATACATCGTCCATTTTTCATGAAAAAAATTTTCTTATGAGAAAATTGAATGGAGTATACATCGCCAATTTTTCATGAAAAAATAAGTGGACTATACATCGTTCAGTTTTCATGAAAAAATTTTTTATGAAAAAATTAAATGGACTATACATTGCCCATTTTTATGGAAAAAAATAAGTGGACTATACATCGTCCAGTTTTCATGAGAAAAAATTTTTGATGAAAAAATAAAATGGACTATACATCGTCCATTTTTCATGAAAAAATTTTCTTATGAAGAAATTAAATGGACATCGCCCATTTTTTCATGTAAAAAATAAGTGGACTATACATCGCCCATTTTTCATTTAAAAAATAAGTGGACTATACATCGTCTAATTTTCATGAAAAAATTTTTTATAAAAAAATTATATGGACTATATATAGCCCATTTTTCATAAAAAAAATAAGTGGACTATACATCGCCCATTTTTCATTTAAAAAATAAGTGGACTATACATCGTCTAATTTTCATGAAAAAATTTTTTATAAAAAAATTAAATGGACATCGTCCATTTTTATGCTAAAAAATAAAAGGACTGTACATCGTCCAGTTTTCATGAGAAAAAATTTTTGACGAAAAAATTAAAAGGACAATACATCGTCCATTTTTCGTTAAAAAAAATTAAATGGACTACACATCGGCATTTTTCTTGCAAAAAAATTAAATGGACTACACATTGTCTATTTTTCATTAAAAAAAATAAATGGACTATACATCGCCCATTTTTATGTAAAAAAGGTTTTTATGAAAAAATTAAATGGACTATACATCGCCCATTTTTCATGTAAAAAATAAGTGGACTATACATCGTCTATTTTTCATGAAAAAATTTTTTATAAAAAAATTAAAGGGACTATATAAAGCCAATTTTTAATGAAAAAAATAAGTGGACTAGACATCGTCCATTTCTCATAAAAAAGTTTTTTATAAAAAAATTAAATGGACATCGTTTTTATGCTAAAAAACAAATGGACTGTACATCGTCCAGTTTTCATGAGAAAATTTTTTTGATGAAAAAATTAAAAGGACTATACATCGTCCATTTTTCATGAAAAAAATATAAATGGACTATACATCGTCATGTAAAAAAATAAGTGGACTATATATACATCGTCCAGTTTTCATGAGAAAAAATTTTTTAGAAAAAAATTAAATGGACTATAGTCCATTTTTATGGAAAAAAATAAGTGGACTATACATCGTCCAGTTTTCATGAGAACAAATTTTTGATGAAAATATAAAAATATAAATCGTAAATTTTTCATGAAAAAAATTTTCTTATAAAGAAATTAAATGGAATGGAATGGAATCGCCCATTTTTATGAGAAAAAAATTTTTATGAAAAAATAAAATGGACTATACATCGTCCATTTTTAATGAAAAAAATTTTCTTATAAAGAAATTAAATGGATTATACATCGCCCATTTTTCATGAAAAAAATAAGTGGACTAGACATCGTCCAGTTTTAATGAGAAAAAATTTTTGATGAAAAAATAAAAGGACTATATATACATCGTCCATTTTTCATGAAAAAATGTAAATCGACTATACATCGTCATGTAAAAAAATAATTAGACTATATATACATCGTCCAGTTTCCATGAGAAAAAATTTTTTATGAAAAAATTAAATGGACTATACATTGCCCATTTTTATGCAAAAATATAAGTGAACTATACATCGTCCAGTTTTCATGAAAAAAATTTTTTATTAAAAAATTAAATGGACTAAACATCGCCCATTTTTTATGAAAAAAATATGTGGACTATACATCGTCCAGTTTTCATGAGAACAAATTTTTGCTGAAAATATAAAATGAAAAATATTTCTTATGAAGAAATTAAATGGAATATACATCGCGCATTTTTTATATAAAAAAAAATAAGTGGACTAGGCATCGTCCAGTTTTCATGAGAAAAGGTTTTTGATGAAAAAATAAAATGGACTATACATCGTCCATTTTTCATGAAAAAAATTTTCTTATGAGGAAATTGAATGGAGTATACATCGCCCATTTTTCATGAAAAAAAATAAGTGGACTACACATCGTCCAGTTTTCATGAGAAAAAATTTTTTATGAAAAAATTAAGTGAACTATACATCGTCCAGTTTTCATGAAAAAAATTTTTTATTAAAAAATTAAATGGACTAAACATCGCCCATTTTTTATGAAAAAAATATGTGGACTATACATCGTCCAGTTTTCATGAGAACAAATTTTTGCTGAAAATATAAAATGAAAAATATTTCTTATGAAGAAATTAAATGGAATATATATCACGCATTTTTCATGAAAAAAAAATAAGTGGACTATACTTCGCCCAATTTTCATAAAAAAAGTTTTTTATAAAAAAATTAAATGGACATCGTCCATTTTTAAGATAAAAAATAAATGGACTGTACATCGTCCAGTTTTCATGAGAAATAATTTTTTATGAAAAAATAAAATGGACTATACGTCGTCATGTAAAAAAATAAGTGGACTATATATACATCGTCCAGTTTTCATAAGAAAAAATTTTTTATAAAAAAATTAAATGGACTATATATCGTCCATTTTTATACCAAAAAATAAGTGGACTATACATCGTCCATTTTTCATGAGAACAAATTTTTGATGAAAATATAAAATGGACTATACATTGCAAATTTTTCATGAAAAAAATTTTCTTATGAAGAAGTTAAATGGATTATACATCGCCCATTTTTCATAAAAAAAATAAATGGACTAGACATCGTCCAGTTTTCATGAGAAAAAATTTTTGATAAAACAAATAAAATGGGCTATACATCGTCCATTTTTTATGATGAAAAAAATTTTTTATTAAAAAATTAAATGGACTAAACATCGCCCATTTTTCATGAAAAAAATATGTGGACTATACATCGCCCATTTTTCATGAGAAAAGATTTTTGATGAAAAAATAAAATGGACTATATATACATCGTCTATTTTTCATGAAAAATATTTTCTTATGAGGAAATTGAATGGAGTATACATCACCCATTTTTCATGAAAAAAATAAGTGGACTATATCTCGTTCAGTTTTCATGAAAAAATTTTTTTATGAAAAATAAGTGGACTAGACATCGTCCATTTTTCATAAAAAAGGTTTTTTATAAAAAAAATAAATAAACATTCGTCCTTTTTTATGCTAAAAAATAAATGGACTGTACATCGTCCAGTTTTCATGAGAAAAAATTTTTGATGAAGAAATTAAATGGCCTATACATCGTCCATTTTTCGTTAAAAAAAAATTAAATGGACTACACATCGTCCATTTTTCATGAAAAAAATATCGTCATGTAAAAAAATAAGTGGACTATTTATACATCGTCCAGTTTTCATGAGAAAAAATTTTTTATAAAAAAATTAAATGGACTATAGACCATTTTTATGGAAAAAAATAAGTGGACTATACATCGTCCAGTTTTCATGAGAACAAATTTTTGATGAAAATATAAAATGGACTACACATCGTAAATTTTTCATGAAAAAAATTTTCTTATAAAGAAATTAAATGGATTATACATCGCCCATTTTTTATGAAAAAAATAAGTGGACTAGACATCGTCAAGTTTTTATGAGAAACAAATTTTTATGAAAAAAAAAATGGACTATACATCGTCCATTTTTCGTTAAAAAAAATTAAATGGCATTTTTCATGAAAAAAAAATAAATGGACTACACATGTCTATTTTTCATTAAAAAAAATAAATGGACTATACATCGTCCATTTTTATGAAAAAAAGGTTTTTATGAAAGAATTAAATGGACTATACATCGCCCATTTTTCATGTAAAAAATAAGTGGACTATACATCGTCTATTTTTCATGTAAAAAATAAGTGGACTATACATCGTCCATTTTTCATAAAAAAAGTTTTTTATAAAAAAATTAAATGGACATCGTCCATTTTTATGATAAAAAATAAATGGACATCGTCCTGTTTTCATGAGAAATAATTTTTTATGAAAAAATAAAATAGACTATACGTCGTCATGTAAAAAAAATAAGTGGACTATATATACATCGTCCAGTTTTCATGAGAAAAAATTTTTTATAAAAAAATTAAATGGACTATATATCGTCCATTTTTCATTTAAAAAATAAGTGGACTATACATCGTCTAATTTTCATGAAAACATTTTTTATAAAAAAATTAAATGGACTATAGCCCATTTTTCATGAAAAAAATAAGTGGATTGGACATCGTCCATTTTTCATAAAAAAAGTTTTTTATAAAAAAATTAAGTGGACATCGTCATCATGAGAAAAAATTTTTGATGAAAAAATAAAATGGACTATACATCGCCCATTTTTTATAAAAAACAAATAAGTGGAGTCCAGTTTTCATGAGAAAAGGTTTTTGATGAAAAAATAAAAAGGACTATACATCGTCCATTTTTCATGAAAAAAATTTTCTTATGAGAAAATTGAATGGAGTATACATCGCCCATTTTTCATGAAAAAATAAGTGGACTATACATCGTTCAGTTTTCATGAAAAAAATTTTTTATGAAAAAATTAAATGGACTATACATTGCCCATTTTTATGCAAAAAAAATAAGTGGACTATACATCGTCCAGTTTTCATGAGAAGAAATTTTTGATGAAAAAATAAAATGGACTATACATCGTCCATTTTTCATGAAAAAATTTTCTTATGAAGAAATTAAATGGACTATACATCGCCCATTTTTTCATGTAAAAAATAAGTGGACTATACATCGCCCATTTTTCATTTAAAAAATAAGTGGACTATACATCGTCTAATTTTCATGAAAAAATTTTTTATAAAAGAATTATATGGACTATATATAGCCCATTTTTCATGAAAAAAAATAAGTGGACTATACATCGCCCATTTTTCATTTAAAAAATAAGTGGACTATACATCGTCTAATTTTCATGAAAAAATTTTTTATAAAAAAATTAAATGGACATCGTCCATTTTTATGCTAAAAAATAAAAGGACTGTACATCGTCCAGTTTTCATGAGAAAAAATTTTTGATGAAAAAATTAAAAGGACTATACATCGTCCATTTTTCGTTTTCATGAGAAAAGGTTTTTGATGAAAAAAAATAAGTGGACTAGACATCGTCCATTTTTCATAAAAAAGTTTTTTATAAAAAAATTTAATGGACATCGTTCATTTTTATGCTAAAAAATAAATGGACTGTACATCGTCCAGTTTTAATGAGAAAAAATTTTTGACGAAAAAATTAAAAGGACTATACATCGTCCATTTTTCGTTAAAAAAATTAAATGGACTACACATCGGCATTTTTCTTGCAAAAAATTAAATGGACTACACATTGTCTATTTTTCATTAAAAAAAATAAATGGACTATACATCGCCCATTTTTATGTAAAAAAGGTTTTTATGAAAAAATTAAATGGACTATACATCGCCCATTTTTCATGTAAAAAATAAGTGGACTATACATCGTCTATTTTTCATGAAAAAATTTTTTATAAAAAAATTAAATGGACTATACATAGCCCATTTTTTATGAAAAAAAATAAGTGGACTATACTTCGCCCAATTTTCATAAAAAAAGTTTTTTATAAAAAAATTAAATGAACATCGTCCATTTTTAAGATAAAAAATAAATGGACTGTACATCGTCCAGTTTTCATGAGAAATAATTTTTTATGAAAAAATAAAATGGACTATACGTCGTCATGTAAAAAAATAAGTGGCCTATATATACATCGTCCAGTTTTCATAAGAAAAAATTTTTTATAAAAAAATTAAATGGACTATATATCGTCCATTTTTATACCAAAAAATAAGTGGACTATACATCGTCCAGTTTTCATGAGAACAAATTTTTGATGAAAATATAAAATGGACTATACATTGCAAATTTTTCATGAAAAAAATTTTCTTATGAAGAAGTTAAATGGATTATACACGCCTATTTTTCATAAAAAAAATAAGTGGACTAGACATCGTCCAGTTTTCATGAGAAAAAATTTTTGATGAAAATATAAAATGGACTCCACATCGTAAATTTTTCATGAAAAAAATTTTCTTATGAAGAAGTTAAATGGATTATACATCGCCCATTTTTCATGAAAAAAATAAGTGGACTAGACATCGTCCAGTTTTCATGAGAAAAAATTTTTGATAAAAAAAAAATGGGCTATACATCGTCCATTTTTTATGAAAAAAAATTTCTTATGAAGAAACTAAATTGTCTATACATCGCCCAGTTGTTATGTAAAAAGTAAGTGGACTATATATCGTCTATTTTTCATGAAAAAAGTTTTTTATAAAAAAATTTAATGGACATCGTCCATTTTTATGCTAAAAAATAAATGGACTATACATCGTCCAGTTATCATGAAAAAAACTTTTTATTAAAAAATTAAATGGACTAAACATCGCCCATTTTTCATGAAAAAAATATGTGGACTATACATCGTCCAGTTTTCATGAGAACAAATTTTTGCTGAAAATATAAAATGAAAAAAATTTCTTATGAAGAAATTAAATGGAATATACATCGCCCATTTTTTATGAAAAAAAAATAAGTGGACTAGACATCGTCCAGTTTTCATGAGAAAAGGTTTTTGATGAAAAAATAAAATGGACATCGTCCATTTTTCATGAAAAAATTTTCTTATGAAGAAATTAAATGGACTATACATCGCCCATTTTTCATAAGAAAAAATTTTTGATGAAAAAATAAAATGGACATCGTCCATTTTTCATGAAAAAATTTTCTTATGAAGAAATTAAATGGACTATACATCGCCCATTTTTCATGTAAAAAATAAGTGGACTATACATCGTTCAGTTTTCATGAAAAAAATTTTTTATGAAAAAATTAAATGGACTATACATTGCCCATTTTTATGCAAAAATATAAGTGGACTATACATCGTCCAGTTTTAATAAGAAAAAATTTTTGATGAAAAAATAAAATGGACATCGTCCATTTTTCATGAAAAAATTTTCTTATGAAGAGATTAAATGGACTATACATCGCCCATTTTTCATAAGAAAAAATTTTTGATGAAAAAATAAAATGGACATCGTCCATTTTTCATGAAAAAATTTTCTTATGAAGAAATTAAATGGACTATACATCGCCCATTTTTCATGTAAAAAATAAGTGGACTATACATCGTTCAGTTTTCATGAAAAAAATTTTTTATGAAAAAATTAAATGGACTATACATTGCCCATTTTTATGCAAAAATATAAGTGGACTATACATCGTCCAGTTTTCATAAGAAAAAATTTTTGATGAAAAAATAAAATGGACATCGTCCATTTTTCATGAAAAAATTTTCTTATGAAGAAATTAAATGGACTATACATCGCCCATTTTTCATGTAAAAAATAAGTGGACTAGACATCGTCCATTTTTCATAAAAAAAGTTTTTTATAAAAAAATTAAATGGACATCGTCCATTTTTATGCTAAAAAATAAAAGGACTGTACATCGTCCAGTTTTCATGAGAAAAAATTTTTGACGAAAAAATTAAAAGGACTATACATCGTCCATTTTTCGTTAAAAAAAAATTAAATGGACTACACATCGGCATTTTTCATGCAAAAAATTAAATGGACTACACATTGTCTATTTTTCATTCAAAAAAATAAATGGACTATACATCGTCCATTTTTATGAAAAAAAGGTTTTTATTAAAAAAATTAAATGGACTATACATCGCCCATTTCATGGACTATACATCGTCCAGTTTTCATGAGAACAAATTTTTGCTGAAAATATAAAATGAAAAAAATTTTCTTATGAAGAAATTAAATGGAATATACATCGCCCATTTTTCATGAAAAAAAATAAGTGGACTAGACATCGTCCAGTTTTTATGAGAAAAAAATTTTTATGAAAAAATAAAATGGACTATACATCGTCCATTTTTCATGAAAAATATTTTCTTATGAGGAAATTGAATGGAGTATACATCACCCATTTTTCATGAAAAAAATAAGTGGACTATATCTCGTTCAGTTTTCATGAAAAAATTTTTTTATGAAAAAATTAAATGGACTATACATTGCCTATTTTTATGCAAAAAAATAAGTGGACTATACATCGTCCAGTTTTCATGAGAAAAAATGTTTGATGAAAAAATAAAATGGACTATAATCGTCCATTTTTCATGAAAAAAATATAAATGGACTATACATCGTCATGTAAAAAAATAAGTGGACTATATATACAGCGTCCAGTTTTCATGAAAAAAATAAATGGACTAGACATCGTCCAGTTTTCATGAGAAAAAATGTTTGATGAAAAAATAAAATGGACTATACATCGTCTATTTTTCAATAAAAAAATTTTCTTATCAAGAAATTAAAAGGACTATACATCGCCCATATTTCATGTAAAAAATAAGTGGACTAGACATCGTCCATTTTTCATGAAAAAAGTTTTTTATAAAAAAATTTAATGGAAATCGTCCATTTTTATGCTAAAAAATAAATGGTCTATACATCGTCTAGTTTTCATGAAAACAATTTTTATTAAAAAATCAAATGGACTATACATCGCTCATTTTTCATGAAAAAAATATGTGGGCTATACATCGTCCAGTTTTCATGAGAACAAATTTTTGCTGAAAATATAAAATGAAAAAAGTTTTCTTATGAAGAAATTAAATTGAATATACATCGCCCATTTTTCATGAAAAAAAATAAGTGGACTAGACATCGTCCAGTTTTCATGAGAAAAAATTGTTGATGAAAAAATAAAATGGGCTATACATCGTCCAATTTTATGAAAAAAAGGTTTTTATGAAAAACTTAAATGTACTATACATCGCCCATTTTTCATGTAAAAAATAAGTGAACTATACATCGTCTATTTTTCATGAAAAAATTTTTTATAAAAAAATGAAATGGACTATATATAGCCCCTTTTTCATGAAAAAAATTAGTGGACTAGACATCGTCCATTTTTCATAAAAAAGTTTTTTATAAAAAAATTAAATGGACTATACATCGTCCATTTTTTGTTAAAAAAAATTAAACACATCAGCATTTTTCATTCAAAAAATTAAATGGACTACACATTGTCTATTTTTCTGTCAAAAAAATAAATGGACTATACATCGTCCATTTTTATGAAAAAAAGGATTTTATGAAAGAACTAAATGGACTATACATCGCCCATTTTTCATGTAAAAAATAAGTACACTATACATCGTCGATTTTTCATGTAAAAATTATTTATAAAAAAATGAAATGGACTATATAATAATAAATAAGTGGACTAGACATCATCCATTTTTCATAAAAAATGTTTTCTATAAAAAAATTAAATTGGACATCGTCCATTTTTATGATAAAAAATAAATGGACTGTACATCGTCCAGTTTTCATGAGAAATTATATTTTATTAAAAAATAAAATGGACTATACGTCGTCATGTAAAAAAAAATAAGTGGACTATATATACATCGTCCAGTTTTCATGAGAAAAAATTTATTATAAAAAAATTAAATGGACTATATATCGTCCATTTTTATGCCAAAAAATAAGTGGACTAGACATCGTCCAGTTTTCATGAGAAAAGGTTTTTGATGAAAAAAAATAAGTGGACTAGACATCGTCCATTTTTCATAAAAAAGTTTTTTATAAAAAAATTAAATGGACAGACATCGTTCATTTTTATGCTAAAAAATAAATGGACTGTACATCGTCCAGTTTTAATGAGAAAAAATTTTTGATGAAAAAATTAAAAGGACTATATATACATCGTCCATTTTTCATGAAAAAATGTAAATCGACTATACATCGTCATGTAAAAAAATAATTGGACTATATATACATCGTCCAGTTTTCATGAGAAAAAATTTTTTATGAAAAAATTAAATGGACTATATATCGTCCATTTTTATACCAAAAAATAAGTGGACTATACATCGTCCAGTTTTCATGAGAACAAATTTTTGATGAAAATATAAAATGGACTATACATTGCAAATTTTTCATGAAAAAAATTTTCTTATGAAGAAGTTAAATGGATTATACATCGCCCATTTTTCATGAAAAAAATAAGTGGACTAGACATCGTCCAGTTTTCATGAGAAAAAATTTTTGATAAAAAAAAAAATGGGCTATACATCGTCCATTTTTTATGAAAAAAATTTTCTTATGAAGAAATTAAATGCTCTATACATCGCCCAGTTTTTATGTAAAAAGTAAGTGGACTATATATCGTCTATTTTTCATGAAAAAAGTTTTTTATAAAAAAATTTAATGGACATCGTCCATTTTTATGCTAAAAAATAAATGGACTATACATCGTCCAGTTATCATGAAAAAAACTTTTTATTAAAAAATTAAATGGACTAAACATCGCCCATTTTTCATGAAAAAAATATGTGGACAAATTTTTGCTGAAAATATAAAATGAAAAAAATTTTCTTATGAAGAAATTAAATGGAATATACATCGCCCATTTTTCATGAAAAAAAATAAGTGGACTACACATCGTCCAGTTTTCATGAGAACAGATTTTTGATGAAAAAATAAAATGGACTATACATCGTCCATTTTTCATGAAAAATAATTTCTTATGAGGAAATTAAATGGAGTATACATCACCCATTTTTCATGAAAAAAATAAGTGGACCATATCTCGTTCAGTTTTCATGAAAAAATTTTTTTATGAAAAAATTAAATGGACTATAGATTGCCTATTTTTATGGAAAAAAATAAGTGGACTATACATCGTCCAGTTTTCATGAGAAAATTTTTTTGATAAAAAAATTAAAAGGACTATACATCGTCCATTTTTCATGAAAAAAATATAAATGGACTACACATCGTCATGAAAAAAATAAGTGGACTATATATACATCGTCCAGTTTTCATAAGAAAAAATTTTTTATAAAAAAATTAAATGGACTATAGTCCATTTTTATGGAAAAAAATAAGTGGACTATACATCGTCCAGTTTTCATGAGAACAAATTTTTGATGAAAATATAAAATGGACTACACATCGTAAATTTTTCATGAAAAAAATTTTCTTATAAAGAAATTAAATGGATTATACATCGCCCATTTTTTATGAAAAAAATAAGTGGACTAGACATCGTCAAGTTTTTATGAGAAAAAAATTTTTATGAAAAAATAAAATGGACTATACATCGTCCATTTTTCGTTAAAAAAAATTAAATGGCATTTTTCATGAAAAAAAATAAATGGACTACACATGTCTATTTTTCATTAAAAAAAATAAATGGACTATACATCGTCCATTTTTATGAAAAAAAGGTTTTTATGAAAGAATTAAATGGACTATACATCGCCCATTTTTCATGTAAAAAATAAGTGGACTATACATCATCTATTTTTCATGTAAAAAATAAGTGGACTATACATCGTCCATTTTTCATAAAAAAAGTTTTTTATAAAAAAATTAAATGGACATCGTCCATTTTTAAGATAAAAAATAAATGGACTGTACATCGTCCAGTTTTCATGAGAAATAATTTTTTATGAAAAAATAAAATGGACTCCACATCGTAAATTTTTCATGAAAAAAATTTTCTTATGAAGAAATTAAATGGACTATATATCGTCCATTTTTATGCAAAAAAATAAGTGGACTATACATCGTCCAGTTTTCATGAGAAAAAATTGTTGATGAAAAAATAAAAGGACTATATATACATCGTCCATTTTTCATGAAAAAATGTAAATCGACTATACATCGTCATGTAAAAAAATAATTGGACTATATATACATCGTCCAGTTTTCATGAGAAAAAATTTTTTATGAAAAAATTAAATGGACTATACATTGCCCATTTTTATGCAAAAATATAAGTGAACTATACATCGTCCAGTTTTCATGAAAAAAATTTTTTATTAAAAAATTAAATGGACTAAACATCGCCCATTTTTTATGAAAAAAATATGTGGACTATACACCGTCCAGTTTTCATGAGAACAAATTTTTGCTGAAAATATAAAATGAAAAATATTTCTTATGAAGAAATTAAATGGAATATACATCGCGCATTTTTTATAAAAAAAAAAATAAGTGGACTAGACATCGTCCAGTTTTCATGAGAAAAGGTTTTTGATGAAAAAATAAAATGGACTATACATCGTCTATTTTTCATGAAAAAATTTTTTATAAAAAAATTAAATGGACTATACATCGCCCATTTTTCATGAAAAAAAATAAGTGGACTAGACATCGTCCAGTTTTCATGAGAAAAAATGTTTGATCATCGTAAATTTTTCATGAAAACAATTTTCTTATAAAGAAATTAAATGTATTATACATCGCCCATTTTTCATGAAAAAAATAAGTGGACTAGACATCGTCCAGTTTTTATGAGAAAAAAATTTTTGATAAAAAAAAAATGGGCTATACATCGTCCATTTTTTATGAAAAAAATTTTCTTATGAAGAAATTAAATGCTCTATACATCGCCCAGTTTTTATGTAAAAAGTAAGTGGACTATATATCGTCTATTTTTCATGAAAAAAGTTTTTTATAAAAAAATTTAATGGACATCGTCCATTTTTATGCTAAAAAATAAATGGACTAGACATCGTCCAGTTTTCATGAAAAAAAGTTTTTGATGAAAAAATTAAATGGACTATACATAGCCCATTTTTCATGAAAAAAAATAAGTGACTATACTTCGCCCAATTTTCATAAAAAAAGTTTTTTATAAAAAAATTAAATGGACATCGTCCATTTTTAAGATAAAAAATAAATGGACTGTACATCGTCCAGTTTTCATGAGAAATAATTTTTTATGAAAAAATAAAATGGACTATACGTCGGCATGTAAAAAAATAAGTGGCCTATATATACATCGTCCAGTTTTCATAAGAAAAAATTTTTTATAAAAAAATTAAATGGACTATATATCGTCCATTTTTATACCAAAAAATAAGTGGACTATACATCGTCCAGTTTTCATGAGAACAAATTTTTGATGAAAATATAAAATGGACTATACATTGCAAATTTTTCATGAAAAAAATTTTCTTATGAAGAAGTTAAATGGATTATACATCGCCCATTTTTCATGAAAAAAATAAGTGGACTAGACATCGTCCAGTTTTCATGAGAAAAAATTTTTGATAAAAAAAAATGGGCTATACATCGTCCATTTTTTATGAAAAAAATTTTCTTATGAAGAAATTAAATGCTCTATACATCGCCCAGTTTTTATGTAAAAAGTAAGTGGACTATATATCGTCTATTTTTCATGAAAAAAGTTTTTTATAAAAAAATTTAATGGACATCGTCCATTTTTATGCTAAAAAATAAATGGACTATACATCGTCCAGTTATCATGAAAAAAACTTTTTATTAAAAAATTAAATGGACTAAACATCGCCCATTTTTCATGAAAAAAATATGTGGACTATACATCGTCCAGTTTTCATGAGAACAAATTTTTGCTGAAAATATAAAATGAAAAATATTTCTTATGAAGAAATTAAATGGAATATACATCGTAAAAAAAAAAATAAGTGGACTAGACATCGTCCAGTTTTCATGAGAAAAGGTTTTTGATGAAAAAATAAAATGGCCTATACATCATCCATTTTTCATGAAAAAAATTTTCTTATGAGGAAATTGAATGGAGTATACATCGCCCATTTTTCATGAAAAAAATAAGTGGACTATACATCGTTCAGTTTTCATGAAAAAAATTTTTTATGAAAAAATTAAATGGACTATACATTGCCCATTTTTATGCAAAAATATAAGTGGACTATACATCGTCCAGTTTTCATAAGAAAAAATTTTTGATGAAAAAATAAAATGGACATCGTCCATTTTTCATGAAAAAATTTTCTTATGAAGAAATTAAATGGACTATACATCGCCCATTTTTCATGTAAAAAATAAGTGGACTATACATCGTCTATTTTTCATGAAAAAATTTTTTATAAAAAAATTAAATGGACTATATATAGCCCATTTTTCATGAAAAAAAATAAGTGGACTAGACATCGTCCAGTTTTCATGAGAAAAAATGTTTGATCATCGTAAATTTTTCATGAAAACAATTTTCTTATAAAGAAATTAAATGTATTATACATCGCCCATTTTTCATGAAAAAAATAAGTGGACTAGACATCGTCCAGTTTTTATGAGAAAAAAATTTTTATGAAAAAATAAAATGGACTATACATCGTCCATTTTTAATGAAAAAAATTTTCTTATAAAGAAATTAAATGGATTATACATCGCCCATTTTTCATGAAAAAAATAAGTGGACTAGACATCGTCCAGTTGTCATGAGAAAAAATGTTTGATGAAAAAAGAAAATGGACTATACATCGTCTATTTTTCAATAAAAAAATTTTCTTATCAAGAAATTAAAAGGACTATACATCGCCCATATTTCATGTAAAAAATAAGTGGACTAGACATTTTCCATTTTTCATGAAAAAAGTTTTTTATAAAAAAATTTAATGGAAATCGTTCATTTTTATGCTAAAAAATAAATGGTCTATACATCGTGTAGTTTTCATGAAAAAAATTTTTATTAAAAAATCAAATGGACTATACATCGCTCATTTTTCATGAAAAAAATATGTGGGCTATACATCGTCCAGTTTTCATGAGAACAAATTTTTGCTGAAAATATAAAATGAAAAAAATTTTCTTATGAAGAAATTACATTGAATATACATCGCCCATTTTTCATGAAAAAAAATAAGTGGACTAGACATCGTCCAGTTTTCATGAGAAAAAATTGTTGATGAAAAAATAAAATGGGCTATACACCGTCCATTTTTATGAAAAAAAGGTTTTTATGAAAAACTTAAATGTACTATACATCGCCCATTTTTCATGTAAAAAATAAGTGAACTATACATCGTCTATTTTTCATGAAAAAATTTTTTATAAAAAAATGAAATGGACTATATATAGCCCCTTTTTCATGAAAAAAATTAGTGAACTAGACATCGTCCATTTTTCATAAAAAAGTTTTTTATAAAAAAATTAAATGGACTATACATCGTCCATTTTTTGTTAAAAAAAAATTAAACACATCAGCATTTTTCATTCAAAAAATTAAATGGACTACACATTGTCTATTTTTCTGTCAAAAAAATAAAATGGGCTATACACCGTCCATTTTTATGAAAAAAAGGTTTTTATGAAAAACTTAAATGTACTATACATCGCCCATTTTTCATGTAAAAAATAAGTGAACTATACATCGTCTATTTTTCATGAAAAAATTTTTTATAAAAAAATGAAATGGACTATATATAGCCCCTTTTTCATGAAAAAAATTAGTGAACTAGACATCGTCCATTTTTCATAAAAAAGTTTTTTATAAAAAAATTAAATGGACTATACATCGTCCATTTTTTGTTAAAAAAAAATTAAACACATCAGCATTTTTCATTCAAAAAATTAAATGGACTACACATTGTCTATTTTTCTGTCAAAAAAATAAATGGACTATACATCGTCCATTTTTATGAAAAAAAGGTTTTTATGAAAAACTTAAATGTACTATACATCGCCCATTTTTCATGTAAAAAATAAGTACACTATACATCGTCGATTTTTCATGTAAAAATTATTTATAAAAAAATGAAATGGACTATATAATAATAAATAAGTGGACTAGACATCATCCATTTTTCATAAAAAAAGTTTTCTATAAAAAAATTAAATTGGACATCGTCCATTTTTATGATAAAAAATAAATGGACTGTACATCGTCCAGTTTTCATGAGAAATTATATTTTATTAAAAAATAAAATGGACTATACGTCGTCATGTAAAAAAAAATAAGTGGACTATATATACATCGTCCAGTTTTCATGAGAAAAAATTTATTATAAAAAAATTAAATGGACTATATATCGTCCATTTTTATGCCAAAAAATAAGTGGACTAGACATCGTCCAGTTTTCATGAGAAAAGGTTTTTGATGAAAAAAAATAAGTGGACTAGACATCGTCCATTTTTCATAAAAAAGTTTTTTATAAAAAAATTAAATGGACAGACATCGTTCATTTTTATGCTAAAAAATAAATGGACTGTACATCGTCCAGTTTTAATGAGAAAAAATTTTTGATGAAAAAATTAAAAGGACTATATATACATCGTCCATTTTTCATGAAAAAATGTAAATCGACTATACATCGTCATGTAAAAAAATAATTGGACTATATATACATCGTCCAGTTTTCATGAGAAAAAATTTTTTATGAAAAAATTAAATGGACTATACATTGCCCATTTTTATGCAAAAATATAAGTGAACTATACATCGTCCAGTTTTCATGAAAAAAATTTTTTATTAAAAAATTAAATGGAAAACAATTTTCTTATGAGAAAATTTAATGGAGTATACATCGCCCATTTGTCATGAAAAAATAAGTGGACTATACATCGTTCAGTTTTCATGAAAAAAATTTTTTATGAAAAAATTAAATGGACTATACATCGTCCATTTTTCATGGAAAAATTTTCTTATGAAGAAATTAAATGGACTATACATCGCCCATTTTTTCATGTAAAAAATAAGTAGACTATACATCGTCTATTTTTCATGAAAAAATTTTTTATAAAAAAATTAAATGGACTATATATAGCCCATTTTTCATGAAAAAAAAAATAAGTGGACTATACATCGCCCAATTTTCATAAAAAAAGTTTTTTATAAAAAAATTAAATGGACATCGCCCATTTTTATGATAAAAAATAAATGGACTGTACATCGTCCTGTTTTCATGAGAAATAATTTTTTATGAAAAAATAGAATGGACTATACGTCGTCATGGAAAAAAATAAGTGGACTATATATACATCGTCCAGTTTTCATAAGAAAAAATTTTTTATAAAAAAATTAAATGGACTATACATTGCCCATTTTTATGCAAAAATTTAAGTGGACTATTATACATCGTCCAGTTTTCATGAGAACAAAAGTTTGATGAAAATATAAAATGGACTATACATTGCAAATTTTTCATGAAAAAAATTTTCTTATGAAGAAGTTAAATGGATTATACATCGCCCATTTTTCATAAAAAAAAATAAGTGGACTAGACATCGTCCAGTTTTTATGAGAAAAAAATTTTTATGAAAAAATTAAATGGACTATACATTGCCTATTTTTATGCAAAAAAATAAGTGGACTATACATCGTCCAGTTTTCATGAGAAAAATGTTTGATGAAAAAATAAAATGGACTATAATCGTCCATTTTTCATTAAAAAAATATAAATGGACTATACATCGTCATGTAAAAAAATAAGTGGACTATATATACATCGTCCAGTTTTCATGAGAAAAAATTTTTTATAAAAAAATTAAATGGACTATAGTCCATTTTTATGCAAAAAAATAAGTGGACTATACATCGTCCAGTTTTCATGAGAACAAATTTTTGATGAAAATATAAAATGGACTACACATCGTAAATTTTTCATGAAAACAATTTTCTTATAAAGAAATTAAATGTATTATACATCGCCCATTTTTCATAAAAAAAATAAGTGGACTAGACATCGTCCAGTTTTTGTGAGAAAAAAATTTTTATGAAAAAATAAAATGGACTATACATCGTCTATTTTTCAATAAAAAAATTTTTTTATCAAGAAATTAAAAGGACTATACATCGCCCATATTTCATGTAAAAAATAAGTGGACTAGACATCGTCCATTTTTCATGAAAAAAGTTTTTTATAAAAAAATTTAATGGAAATCGTCCATTTTTATGCTAAAAAATAAATGGTCTATACATCGTCTAGTTTTCATGAAAAAAATTTTTATTAAAAAATCAAATGGACTATACATCGCTCATTTTTCATGAAAAAAATATGTGGGCTATACATCGTCCAGTTTTCATGAGAAACGATTTTTGATGAAAAAATAAAATGGACTATACATCGTCCATTTTTCATGAAAAAATTTTTTTATGAAGAAATTAAATGGACTATACATCGCCCATTTTTTATAAAAAACAAATAAGTGGAGTCCAGTTTTCATGAGAAAAGGTTTTTGATGAAAAAATAAAATGGACTATAACATCGTCCATTTTTCATGAAAAAATTTTCTTATGAGAAAATTGAATGGAGTATACATCGCCCATTTTTCATGAAAAAATAAGTGGACTATACATCGTCCATTTTTCATGAAAAAATTTTCTTATGAAGAAATTAAATGGACTATACATCGCCCATTTTTCATGTAAAAAATAAAAAGACTATACATCGTCTATTTTTCATGAAAAATTTTTTTATAAAAAAATTAAATGGACTATATATAGCCCATTTTTCATGAAAAAAAATAAGTGGACTATACATCGCCCATTTTTCATTTAAAAAATAAGTGGACTATACATCGTCTAATTTTCATGAAAAAATTTTTTATAAAAAAATTAAATGGACTATAGCCCATTTTTCATAAAAAAAATAAGTGGATTGGACATCGTCCATTTTTCATAAAAAAAGTTTTTTATAAAAAAATTAAATGGACATCGTCATCATGAGAAAAAATTTTTGATGAAAAAATAAAATGGACTATACATCATCCATTTTTCATGAAAAAATTTCTTATGAAGAAATTAAATGGAATATACATCGCCCATTTTTTATGAAAAAAAAAAATAAGTGGACTAGACATCGTCCAGTTTTCATGAGAAAAACTTTTTGATGAAAAATAAAATGGATATACATCGTCCAGTTTTCATGAAGAAAATTTTTTATTAAAAAATTAAATGTACATCGTCCAGTTTTAATGAAAAAAAAATTTTTGATGAAAAAATTAAAAAGACTATATATACATCGTCCAGTTTTCATGAAAAAATGTAAATGGACTATACATCGTCATGTAAAAAAATAATTGGACTATATATACATCGTCCAGTTTTCATGAGAAAAAATTTTTTATGAAAAAATTAAATGGACCCATTGCCCATTTTTATGGAAAAAAATAAGTGTACTATACAGCGTCCAGTTTTCATCAGAAAAAATTTTTGATGAAAAAATAAAATGGACTAAACATCGCCCATTTTTCATGAAAAAAATATGTGGACTATACATCGTCCACTTTTCATGAGAACAAATTTTTGCTGAAAATATAAAATGAAAAATATTTCTTATCAAGAAATTAAATGGAATATACATCGCCCATTTTTTATAAAAAAAAATAAGTGGACTAGACATCGTCCAGTTTTCATGAGAAAAGGTTTTTGATGAAAAAATAAAATGGACTATACATCGTCCATTTTTCATGAAAAAAATTTTCTTATGAGGAAATTGAATGGAGTATACATCGCCCATTTTTCATGAAAAAAATAAGTGGACTATACATCGTCCAGTTTTCATGAGAAAAAATTTTTGATGAAAAAATTAAATGGACATATACATCGTCCATTTTTCATGAAAAAAATTTTCTTATGAGGAAATTGAATGGAGTATACATCGCCCATTTTTCATGAAAAAAATAAGTGGACTGTACATCGTCCAGTTATCATGAAAAAAAATTTTTATTAAAAAATTAAATGGACTATACATCGCCCATTTTTCATGTAAAAAATAAGTGGACTATACATCGTCTATTTTTCATGAAAAAATTTTTTATAAAAAAATTAAATGGACTATATATAGCCCATTTTTCATGAAAAAAAATATGTCGACTAGACATCGTCCATTTTTCATAAAAAAGTTTTTTATAAAAAAATTAAATGGACAACGTTCATTTTTATGCTAAAAAATAAATGGACTGTACATCGTCCAGTTTTAATGAGAAAAAATTTTTGATGAAAAAATTAAAGGGACTATATAGACATCGTCCATTTTTCATGAAAAAATGTAAATGGACTATACATCGTCATGAAAAAAAATAATTGGACTATATATACATCGTCCAGTTTTCATGAGAAAAAATTTTGTATGAAAAAATTAAATGGACCCATTGCCCATTTTTATGCAAAAAATAAGTAGACTATACAGCGTCCAGTTTTCATGAGAAAAACTTTTTGATGAAAAAATAAAATGGACTATACATCGTCCAGTTTTCATGAAAAAAATTTTTTATTAAAAAATTAAATGGACTAAACATCGCCCATTTTTCATGAAAAAAATATGTGGACTATACATCGTCCAGTTTTCATGAGAACAAATTTTTGCTGAAAATATAAAATGAAAAATATTTCTTATGAAGAAATTAAATGGAATATACATCGCCCATTTTTTATAAAAAAAAATAAGGGGATTAGACATCGTCCAGTTTTCATGAGAAAAGGTTTTTGATGAAAAAATCAAATGGACTATACATCGTCCATTTTTCATGAAAAAATTTTCTTATGAAGAAATTAAATGGACTATATATCGCCCATTTTTTCATGTAAAAAATAAGTTTACTATATATCGCCCATTTTTCATTTAAAAAATAAGTGGACTATACATCGTCTAATTTTCATGAAAAAATTTTTTATAAAAAAATTAAATGGACTATAGCCCATTTTTCATGAAAAAAATAAGTGGATTGGACATCGTTAATTTTTCATAAAAAAGTTTTTTATAAAAAAATTAAATGGACATCGTTAATTTTTATGCTAAAAAATAAATGGACTGTACATCGTCCAGTTTTAATGAGAAAAAATTTTTGATGAAAAAATTAAAAGGACTATATATACATCGTCCATTTTTCATGAAAAAATGTAAATGGACTATACATCGTCATGTAAAAAAATAATTGGACTATATATACATCGTCCAGTTTTCATGAGAAAAAATTTTTTATGAAAAAATTAAATGGACCCATTGCCCATTTTTATGGAAAAAAAATAAGTGGACTATACAGCGTCCAGTTTTCATGAGAAAAAATTTTTGATGAAAAAATAAAATGGACTAAACATCGTCTAGTTTTCATGAAAAAAATTTTTTATTAAAAAATTAAATGGACTGAACATCGCCCATTTTTCATGAAAAAAATATGTGGACTATACATCGTCCAGTTTTCATGAGAAAAAATTTTTGCTGAAAATATAAAATGAAAAATATTTCTTATGAAGAAATTAAATGTTCCCATTGCCCATTTTTATGCAAAAAAATAAGTGGACTATACAGCGTCCAGTTTTCATGAGAAAAAATTTTTGATGAAAAAATTGTTTTATGAAGAAATTAAATGGACTATACATCGCCCATTTTTTATAAAAAACAAATAAGTGGAGTCCAGTTTTCATGCGAAAAGGTTTTTGATGAAAAAATAAAATGGATTATAGATCGTCCATTTTTCATGAAAAAAATTTTCTTATGAGAAAATTGAATGGAGTATACATCGCCCATTTTTCATGAAAAAATAAGTGGACTATACATCGTTCAGTTTTCATGAAAAAAATTTTTTATGAAAAAATTAAATGGACTATACATTGCCCATTTTTATGCAAAAAAATAAGTGGACTATACATCGTCCAGTTTTCATGAGAAAAAATTTTTGATGAAAAAATAAAATGGACTATACATCGTCCATTTTTCATGAGAAAAAATTTTCTTATGAAGAAATTAAATGGACTATATATAGCCCATTTTTTCATGTAAAAAATAAGTGGACTATACATCGCCCATTTTTCATTTAAAAAATAAGTGGACTATACATCGTCTAATTTTCATTAAAAAATTTTTTATAAAAAAATTAAATGGACTATAGCCCATATTTCATGAAAAAAATAAGTGGTCCATTTTTCATAAAAAAAGTTTTTTATAAAAAAATTAAATGGACATCGTCATCATGAGAAAAAATTTTTCATGAAAAAATAAAATGGACTATACATCGTCCATTTTTCATGAGAAAAAATTTTCTTATGAAGAAATTAAATGGACTATATATAGCCCATTTTTTCATGTAAAAAATAAGTGGACTATACATCGCCCATTTTTCATTTAAAAAATAAGTGGACTATACATCGTCTAATTTTCATTAAAAAATTTTTTATAAAAAAATTAAATGGACTATAGCCCATTTTTCATGGAAAAAATAAGTGGATTTTTCGTCCATTTTTCATAAAAAAAGTTTTTTATAAAAAAATTAAATGGACGTCGTCCATTTTTATGCTAAAAAATAAAAGGACTGTACATCGTCCAGGTTTCATGAGAAAAAATTTTTGACGAAAAAATTAAAAGGACTATACATCGTCCATTTTTTGTTAAAAAAAATTAAATGGACTACACATAGGTATTTTTCATGCAAAAAATTAAATGGACTACACATTGTCTATTTTTCATTAAAAAAAAATAAGTGGACTATACATCGCCCATTTTTATGTAAAAAAGGTTTTTATGAAAAAATTAAATGGACTATACATCGCCCATTTTTCATGTAAAAAATAAGTGGACTATACATCGTCTATTTTTCATGAAAAAATTTTTTATAAAAAAATGAAATGGACTATATAGAGCCCATTTTTAATGAAAAAAATAAATGGACTAGACATCGTCCATTTCTCATAAAAAAGTTTTTTATAAAAAAATTAAATATACATCGTCCATTTTTATGCTAAAAAATAAATGGACTGTACATCGTCCAGTTTTCATGAGAAAATTTTTTTGATGAAAAAATTAAAATAAAAAAATAAATATAAATGGACTATACATCGTCATGTAAAAAAATAAGTGGACTTATATACATCGTCCAGTTTTCATGAGAAAAAATTTTTTAGAAAAAATTTAAATGCACTATATATCGTCCATTTTTATGCAAAAAAATAAGTGGACTATACATCGTCCAGTTTTCATGAGAACAAATTTTTGATGAAAATATAAAATGGACTACACATCGTAAATTTTTCATAAAAAAAATTTTCTTATGAAGAAGTAAAATGGATTATACATCGCACATTTTTCATGAAAAAAATAAGTGGACTAGACATCGTCCAGTTTTTATGAGAAAAAAATTTTTATGAAAAAATAAAATGGACTATACATCATCCATTTTTCGTTAAAAAAAATTAAATGGACTAGTCATCGGCATTTTTCATGAAAAAAAAATAAATGGACTACACATGGTCCATTATTAATTAAAAAAATAAATGGACTATACATCGTCCAATTTTATGAAAAAAAGGTTTTTATGAAAGCATTAAATGGACTATACATCGCCCAATTTTCATGTAAAAATTAAGTGGACTATACATCGTATATTTTTCATGTAAAAATTATTTATAAAAAAATTAAATGGACTATAATGTCCCATTTTTCATGACAAAAAAATAAGTGGACTAGACATCGTCCATTTTTCATAAAAAAAGTTTTGTATAAAAAAATTAAATGGACATCATCCATTTTTATGATAAAAAATACATGGACTGTACATCGTCCAGTTTTCATGAGAAATAATTTTTTATGAAAAAATAAAATGGACTATACGTCGTCATGTAAAAAAATAAGTGGACTATATATACATCGTCCAGTTTTCATGAGAAAAAATTTTTTATAAAAAAATTAAATGGACTATATATTGTCCATTTTTATCCCAAAAAATAAGTGGACTATACATCGTCCAGTTTTCATGAGAACAAATTTTTGATGAAAATATAAAATGGACTATACATTGCAAATTTTTCATGAAAAAAATTTCTTATGAAGAAATTAAATGGAATATACATCGCCCATTTTTTATAAAAAAAAATAAGTGGACTAGACATCGTCCAGTTTTCATGAGAAAAGGTTTTTGATGAAAAAATAAAATGGACTATACATCGTCCATTTTTCATGAAAAAAATTTTCTTATGAGGAAATTGAATGGAGTATACATCGCCCATTTTTCATGAAAAAAATAAGTGGACTATACATCGTCCAGTTTTCATGAGAAAAAATTTTTGATGAAAAAATAAAATGGACATATACATCGTCCATTTTTCATGAAAAAAATTTTCTTATGAGGAAATTGAATGGAGTATACATCGCCCATTTTTCATGAAAAAAATAAGTGGACTGTACATCGTCCAGTTATCATGAAAAAAATTTTTTATTAAAAAATTAAATGGACTAAACATCGCCCATTTTTCATGAAATAAATATGTGGACTATACATCGTCCAGTTTTCATGAGAAAAGGTTTTTGATGAAAAAATAAAATGGACTATACATCGTCCATTTTTCATGAAAAAAATTTTCTTATGAGGAAATTGAATGGAGTATACATCGCCCATTTTTCATGTAAAAAATAAGTGGACTATACATCGTCTATTTTTCATGAAAAAATTTTTTATAAAAAAATTAAATGGACTATATATAGCCCATTTTTCATGAAAAAAAATATGTGGACTAGACATCGTCCATTTTTCATAAAAAAGTTTTTTATAAAAAAATTAAATGGACATCGTTCATTTTTATGCTAAAAAATAAATGGACTGTACATCGTCCAGTTTTAATGAGAAAAAATTTTTGATGAAAAAATTAAAAGGACATCGTCCATTTTTCATGAAAAAATGTAAATGGACTATATACATCGTCATGTAAAAAAATAATTGGACTATATATACATCGTCCAGTTTTCATGAGAAAAAATTTTTTATGAAAAAATTAAATGGACCCATTGCCCATTTTTATGCAAAAAAATAAGTAGACTATACAGCGTCCAGTTTTCATGAGAAAAACTTTTTGATGAAAAAATAAAATGGACTATACATCGTCCAGTTTTCATGAAAAAAATTTTTTATTAAAAAATTAAATGGACTTAACATCGCCCATTTTTCATGAAAAAAATATGTGGACTATACATCGTCCAGTTTTCATGAAAACAAATTTTTGCTGAAAATATAAAATGAAAAATATTTCTTATGAAGAAATTAAATGGAATATACATCGCCCATTTTTTATAAAAAAAAAATAAGGGGATTAGACATCGTCCAGTTTTCATGAGAAAAGGTTTTTGATGAAAAAATCAAATGGACTATACATCGTCCATTTTTCATGAAAAAATTTTCTTATGAAGAAATTAAATGGACTATATATCGCCCATTTTTCATTTAAAAAATAAGTGGACTATACATCGTCTAATTTTTATGAAAAAATTTTTTATAAAAAAATTAAATGGACTATATATATATAGCCCATTTTTCATGAAAAAAAATAAGTGGACTATACATCGCCCATTTTTCATTTAAAAAATAAGTGGACTATACATCGTCTAATTTTCATGAAAAAATTTTTTATAAAAAAATTAAATGGACTATAGCCCATTTTTCATGAAAAAAATAAGTGGATTGGACATCGTCCATTTTTCATAAAAAAGTTTTTTATAAAAAAATTAAATGGACATCGTTAATTTTTATGTTAAAAAATAAATGGACTGTACATCGTCCAGTTTTAATGAGAAAAAATTTTTGATGAAAAAATTAAAAGGACTATATATACATCGTCCATTTTTCATGAAAAAATGTAAATGGACTATACATCGTCATGTAAAAAAATAATTGGACTATATATACATCGTCCAGTTTTCATGAGAAAAAATTTTTGATGAAAAAATAAAATGGACTATACATCGTCTAGTTTTCATGAAACAAATTTTTTATTAAAAAATTAAATGGACTAAACATCGCCCATTTTTCATGAAAAAAATATGTGGACTATACATCGTCCAGTTTACATGAGAAAAAATTTTTGCTGAAAATATAAAATGAAAAATATTTCTTATGAAGAAATTAAATGGAATATACATTGCCCATTTTTATGCAAAAAAATAAGTGCACTAGACATCGTCCAGTTTTCATGAGAAAAGGTTTTTGATGAAAAAATAAAATGGACTATACATCGTCCATTTTTCATGAAAAAAATTTTCTTATGAGGAAATTGAATGGAGTATACATCGCCCATTTTTCATGAAAAAATAAGTGGATTATACATCGTTCAGTTTTCATGAAAAAAATTTTTTATGAAAAAATTAAATGTTCCCATTGCCCATTTTTATGCAAAAAAATAAGTGGACTATACAGCGTCCAGTTTTCATGAGAAAAAATTTTTGATGAAAAAATAAAATGGACTATACATCGTCCATTTTTCATGAAAGAATTGTTTTATGAAGAAATTAAATGGACTATACATCGCCCATTTTTTATAAAAAACAAATAAGTGGAGTCTAGTTTTCATGCGAAAATGTTTTTGATGAAAAAATAAAATGGATTATAGATCGTCCATTTTTCATGAAAAAAATTTTCTTATGAGAAAATTGAATGGAGTATACATCGCCCATTTTTCATGAAAAAATAAGTGGACTATACATCGTTGTTTTCATGAAAAAAATTTTTTATGAAAAAATTAAATGGACTATACATTGCCCATTTTTATGCAAAAAAATAAGTGGACTATACATCGTCCAGTTTTCATGAGAAAAAATTTTTGATGAAAAAATAAAATGGACTATACATCGTCCATTTTTCATGAAAAAATTTTCTTATGAAGAAATTAAATGGACTATATATAGCCCATTTTTCATGAAAAAAAATAAGTGGACTATACATCGTCCATTTTTCATAAAAAAAGTTTTTTATAAAAAAATTAAATGGACATCGTCCATTTTTATGCTAAAAAATAAAAGGACTGTACATCGTCCAGTTTTCATGAGAAAAAATTTTTGACGAAAAAATTAAAAGGACTATACATCGTCCATTTTTTGTTAAAAAAAATTAAATGGACTATACATCGGCATTTTTCTTGCAAAAAAAATTAAATGGACTACACATTGTCTATTTTTTATTAAAAAAAATAAATGGACTATACATCGCCCATTTTTATGTAAAAAAGGTTTTTATGAAAAAATTAAATGGACTATACATCGCCCATTTTTCATGTAAAAAATATAAATGGACTATACATCGTCATGTAAAAAAATATATATACATCGTCCAGTTTTCATGAGAAAAAATTTTTTATGAAAAAATAAAATGGACTATACGTCGCCATGTAAAAAAAAAGTGGACTATATATACATCGTCCAATTTTCATGAGAAAAAATTTTTTAGAAAAAATTAAATGCACTATATATCGTCTATTTTTATGCAAAAAAATAAGTGGACTATACATCGTCCAGTTTTCATGAGAACAAATTTTTGATGAAAATATAAAATGGACTACACATCGTAAATTTTTCATGAAAAAAATTTTCTTATAAAGAAATTAAATGGATTATACATCGCCCATTTTTCATGAACAAAATAAGTGGACTAGACATCGTCCATTTTTTATGAGAAAAAAATTTTAATAAAAAAATAAAATGGACTATACATCATCCATTTTTCGTTAAAAAAAATTAAATGGACTACTCATCGGCATTTTTCATGAAAAAAAAATAAATGGACTACACATGGTCCATTATTTATTAAAAAAAATAAATGGACTATACATCGTCCATTTTTATGAAAAAAAGGTTTTTATGAAAGAATTAAATGGACTATACATCGCCCATTTTTCATGTAAAAAATAAGTGGACTGTACATCGTCCAGTTTTCATGAGAAATAATTTTTTATGAAAAAATAAAATGGACTATACGTCGCCATGTAAAAAAATAAGTGGACTATATATACATCGTCCAGTTTTCATGAGAAAAAATTGTTTATAAAAAAATTAAATGGACTATATATTGTCCATTTTTATACCAAATAATAAATGGACTATACATCGCCCATTTTTATGTAAAAAAGGTTTTTATGAAAAAATTAAATTGTCTATACATCGCCCATTTTTTATGTAAAAAATAAGTGGACTATATATCGTCTATTTTTCATGAAAAAAGTTTATTATAAAAAAATTTAATGGACATCGTCCATTTTTGTGCTAAAAAATAAATGGACTATACATCGTCCAGTTATCATGAAAAAAATTTTTTATTAAAAAATTAAATGGACTAAATAAACATCGCCCATTTTTCATGAAAAAAATATGTGGACTATACATCGTCCAGTTTTCATGAGAACAAATTGTTGCTGAAAATATAAAATGAAAAAAATTTCTTATGAAGAAATTAAATGGAATATACATCGCCCATTTTTTATGAAAAAAAAATAAGTGGACTAGACATCGTCCAGTTTTCATGAGAACAAATTGTTGCTGAAAATATAAAATGAAAAAAAATTCTTATGAAGAAATTAAATGGACTATACATCGCCCATTTTTCATGTAAAAAATAAGTAGACTATACATCGTCTATTTTTCATGAGAAAAAATTTTTGATGACAAAATAAAATGGACATATATATCGTCCATTTTTCATGAAAAAAATTTTTTATTAAAAAATTAAATGGACTAAACATCGCCCATTTTTTATAAAAAAAAATAAGTGGACTAGACATCGTCCAGTTTTCATGAGAAAAGGTTTTTGATGAAAAAATAAAATGGACTATACATCGTCCATTTTTCATGAAAAAAATTTTTTATTAAAAAATTAAATGGACTAAACATCGCCCATTTTTTATAAAAAAAAATAAGTGGACTAGACATCGTCCAGTTTTCATGAGAAAAGGTTTTTGATGAAAAAATAAAATGGACTATACATCGTCCATTTTTCATGAAAAAAATTTTCTTATGAGGAAATTGAATAAGAGTATACATCGCCCATTTTTCATGAAAAAAATAAGTGGACTATACATCGTCCAGTTTTCATGAGAAAAAATTTTTGATGACAAAATAAAATGGACATATACATCGTCCATTTTTCATGAAAAAAATTTTCTTATGAGGAAATTGAATGGAGTATACATCGCCCATTTTTCATGAAAAAAATAAGTGGCCTGTACATCGTCCAGTTTTCATGAGAAAAAATTTTTGCTGAAAATATAAAATGAAAAAAATTTCTTATGAAGAAATTAAATGGACTATACATCGCCCATTTTTCATGTAAAAAAATTTTTTTATAAAAAAATAAAATGGACTATATATAGCCCATTTTTCATGAAAAAAAATAAGTGGACTAGACATCGTCCATTTTTCATAAAAAAGTTTTTTATAAAAAAATTAAATGGACATCGTTCATTTTTATGCTAAAAAATAAATGGACTGTACATCGTCCAGTTTTAATGAGAAAAAATTTTTGATGAAAAAATTAAAAGGACTATACATCGTCCATTTTTCGTTAAAAAAAATTAAATGGACTACACATCGGCATTTTTCTTGCAAAAAAATTAAATGGACTACACATTGTCTATTTTTCATTAAAAAAAATAAATGGACTATACATCGCCCATTTTTATGTAAAAAAGGTTTTTATGAAAAAATTAAATGGACTATACATCGCCCATTTTTCATGTAAAAAATATAAATGGACTATACATCGTCATGTAAAAAAATAAGTGGACTATATATACATCGTCCAGTTTTCATGAGAAAAAATTTTTTATGAAAAAATAAAATGGACTATACGTCGTCATGTAAAAAAATAAGTGGACTATATATACATCGTCCAATTTTCATGAGAAAAAATTTTTTAGAAAAAAATTAAATGCACTATATATCGTCCATTTTTATGCAAAAAAATAAGTGGACTATACATCGTCCAGTTTTCATGAGAACAAATTTTTGATGAAAATATAAGATGGACTACACATCGTAAATTTTTCATGAAAAAAATTTTCTTATAAAGAAATTAAATGGACTACTCATCGGCATTTTTCATGAAAAAAAATAAATGGACTACACATGGTCCATTATTTATTAAAAAAAAATAAATGGAATACATCGTCCATTTTTATGAAAAAAAGGTTTTTATGAAAGAATTAAATGGACTATACATCGCCCATTTTTCATGTAAAAAATAAGTGGACTATACATCGTATATTTTTCATAAAAAAAGTTTTTTATAAAAAAATTAAATGGACATCGTCCATTTTTATGATAAAAAATAAATGGACTGTACATCGTCCAGTTTTCATGAGAAATAATTTTTTATGAAAAAATAAAATGGACTATACGTCGTCATGTAAAAAAATAAGTGGACTATATATACATCGTCCAGTTTTCAAGAGAAAAAATTGTTTATAAAAAAATTAAATGGACTATATATTGTCCATTTTTATACCAAATAATAAATGGACTATACATCGCCCATTTCTATGTAAAAAAGGTTTTTATGAAAAAATTAAATGGTCTATCGCCCATTTTTTATGTAAAAAATAAGTGGACTATATATCGTCTATTTTTCATGAAAAAAGTTTATTATAAAAAAATGTAATGGACATCGTCCATTTTTATGCTAAAAAATAAATGGACTATACATCGTCCAGTTATCATGAAAAAAATTTTTTATTAAAAAATTAAATGGACTAAACATCGCCCATTTTTCATGAAAAAAATATGTGGACTATACATCGTCCAGTTTTCATGAGAACAAATTGTTGCTGAAAATATAAAATGAAAAAAATTTCTTATGAAGAAATTAAATGGACTAAACATCGCCTTTTTTTTATGAAAAAAAAATAAGTGGACTAGACATCGTCCAGTTTTCATGAGAAAAACTTTTTGATGAAAAAATAAAATGGACTACACATCGTCCATTTTTCATGAAAAAATTTTCTTATGAAGAAATTAAATGGACTATACATCGCCCATTTTTTCATGTAAAAAATAAGTGGACTATACATCGCCCATTTTTCATTTAAAAAATAAGTGGACTATACAGCGTCCAGTTTTCATGAGAACAAATTTTTGCTGAAAATATAAAATGAAAAATATTTCTTATGAAGAAATTAAATGGACTATACATCGCCCATTTTTCATGAAAAAATTTTGTTATGAAGAAATTAAATGGACTATAATCGCCCATTTTTTATAAAAAACAAATAAGTGGAGTCCAGTTTTCATGAGAAAAGGTTTTTGATGAAAAAATAAAATGGACTATACATCGTCCATTTTTCATGAGAAAAAATTTTTTAGAAAAAATTTAAATGCACTATATATCGTCCATTTTTATGCAAAAAAATAAGTGGACTATACATCGTCCAGTTTTCATGAGAACAAATTTTTGATGAAAATATAAAATGGACTACACATCGTAAATTTTTCATAAAAAAAATTTTCTTATGAAGAAGTAAAATGGATTATACATCGCACATTTTTCATGAAAAAAATAAGTGGACTAGACATCGTCCAGTTTTTATGAGAAAAAAATTTTTATGAAAAAATAAAATGGACTATACATCATCCATTTTTCGTTAAAAAAAATTAAATGGACTAGTCATCGGCATTTTTCATGAGAACAAATTTTTGCTGAAAATATAAAATGAAAAAAAATTTCTTATGAAGAAATTAAATGGACTATACATCGCCCATTTTTCATGTAAAAAATAAGTAGACTATACATCGTCTATTTTTCATGAAAAATTTTTTTATAAAAAAATTAAATGGACTATAGCCCATTTTTCATGAAAAAAATAAGTGGATTGGACGTCGTCCATTTTTCATGAAAAAATTTTCTTATGAAGAAATTAAATGGACTATACATCGCCCATTTTTCATGAGAACAAATTTTTGCTGAAAATATAAAATGAAAAAAAATTTCTTATGAAGAAATTAAATGGACTATACATCGCCCATTTTTCATGTAAAAAATAAGTAGACTATACATCGTCTATTTTTCATGAAAAATTTTTTTATAAAAAAATTAAATGGACTATAGCCCATTTTTCATGAAAAAAATAAGTGGATTGGACATCGTCCATTTTTCATAAAAAAAGTTTTTTATAAAAAAATTAAATGGACATCGTCATCATGAGAAAAAATTTTTGATGAAAAAATAAAATGGACTATACATCGTCCATTTTTCATGAAAAAATTTTGTTATGAAGAAATTAAATGGACTATACATCGCCCATTTTTTATAAAAAACAAATAAGTGGAGTCCAGTTTTCATGAGAAAAGGTTTTTGATGAAAAAATAAAATGGACTATAACATCGTCCATTTTTCATGAAAAAAATTTTCTTATGAGAAAATTGAATGGAGTATACATCGCCTATTTTTCATGAAAAAAATAAGTGGACTATACATCGTTCAGTTTTCATGAAAAAAATTTTTGATGAAAAAATAAAATGGACTATACATCGTCCATTTTTCATGAAAAAATTTTCTTATGAAGAAATTAAATGGACTATACATCGCCCATTTTTTCATGTAAAAAATAAGTGGACTATACATCGCCCATTTTTCATTTAAAAAATAAGTGGACTATACAGCGTCCAGTTTTCATGAGAAAAAATTTTTGTTGAAAAAATAAAATGGACTATACATCGTCCAGTTTTCATGAAAAAATTTTTTTATTAAAAAATGAAATGGACTAAACATCGCCCATTTTTCATGAAAAAAATATGTGGACTATACATCGTCCAGTTTTCATGAGAACAAATTTTTGCTGAAAATATAAAATGAAAAATATTTCTTATGAAGAAATTAAATGGAATATACATCGCCCATTTTTTATAAAAAAAAAATAAGTGAACTAGACATCGTCCAGTTTTCATGAGAAAAGGTTTTTGATGAAAAAATAAAATGGACTATACATCGTCCATTTTTCATGAAAAAAATTTTCTTATGAGGCAATTGAATGGAGTATACATCGCCCATTTTTCATGAAAAAAATAAGTGGACTATACATCGTTCAGTTTTCATGAAAAAAATTTTTTATGAAAAAATTAAATGTTCCCATTGCCCATTTTTATGGAAAAAAATAAGTGGACTATACAGCGTCCAGTTTTCATGAGAAAAAATTTTTGATGAAAAAATAAAATGGACTATACATCGTCCATTTTTCATGAAGAAATTTTCTTATGAAGAAATTAAATGGACTATACATCGCCCATTTTTCATGAAATAAATATGTGGACTATACATCGTCCAGTTTTCATGAGAAAAAATTTTTTATAAAAAAATTAAATGGACTATATATCGTCCATTTTTATACCAAAAAATAAGTGGACTATACATCGTCCAGTTTTCATGAGAAGAAATTTTTGATGAAAATATAAAATGGACTATACATTGCAAATTTTTCATGAAGAAAATTTTCTTATGAAGAAATTAAATGGACTATATATCGTCCATTTTTATGGAAAAAAAAGGTGAACTATACATCGTCCAGTTTTCATGAAAACAAATTTTTGATGAAAATATAAAATGGACTCCACATCGTAAATTTTTCATGAAAAAAATTTTCTTATGAAGAAGTTAAATGGATTATACATCGCCCATTTTTTATGAAAAAAAACTAAGTGGACTAGACATCGTCCAGTTTTCATGAGAAAAGGTTTTTGATGAAAAAATAAAATGGACTATACATCGTCCATTTTTCATGAAAAAATTTTCTTATGAAGAAATTAAATAGACTATACATCGCCCATTTTTCATGTAAAAAATAAGTGGACTATACATCGTCCATTTTTCATGAAAAAATTTTTTTATAAAAAAATTTAATGGAAATCGTCCATTTTTATGCTAAAAAATAAATGATCTATACATCGTCCAGTTTTCATGAAAAAAATTTTTATTAAAAAATCAAATGGACTATACATCGCTCATTTTTCATGAAAAAAATATGTGGGCTATACATCGTCCAGTTTTCATGAGAACAAATTTTTGCTGAAAATATAAAATGAAAAAAATTTTCTTATGAAGAAATTAAATTGAATATACATCGTCCATTTTTATGAAAAAAAGGATTTTATGAAAAACTTAAATGTACTATACATCGCCCATTTTTCATTTAAAAAATAAGTGGACTATACATCGTCTAATTTTCATGAAAAAATTTTTTATAAAAAAATTAAATGGACTATAGCCCATTTTTCATGAAAAAAATAAGTGGATTGGACATCGTCCATTTTTCATAAAAAAAGTTTTTTATAAAAAAATTAAATGGACATCGTCATCATGAGAAAAAATTTTTGATGAAAAAATAAAATGGACTATACATCGCCCATTTTTCATTTAAAAAATAAGTGGACTATACATCGTCTAATTTTCATGAAAAAATTTTTTATAAAAAAATTAAATGGACTATAGCCCATTTTTCATGAAAAAAATGAGTGGATTGGACATCGTCCATTTTTCATAAAAAAAGTTTTTTATAAAAAAATTAAATGGACATCGTCATCATGAGAAGAAATTTTTGATGAAAAAATAAAATGGACTATACATCGCCCATTTTTTATAAAAAACAAATAAGTGGAGTCCAGTTTTCATGAGAAAAGGTTTTTGATGAAAAAATAAAATGGACTATAACATCGTCCATTTTTCATGAAAAAAATTTTCTTATGAGAAAATTGAATGGAGTATACATCGCCCATTTTTCATGAAAAAATAAGTGGACTATATATACATCGTCCAATTTTCATGAGAAAAAATTTTTTAGAAAAAAATTAAATGCACTATATATCGTCCATTTTTATGCAAAAAAATAAGTGGACTATACATCGTCCAGTTTTCATGAGAACAAATTTTTGATGAAAATATAAGATGGACTACACATCGTAAATTTTTCATGAAAAAAATTTTCTTATAAAGAAATTAAATGGACTACTCATCGGCATTTTTCATGAAAAAAAATAAATGGACTACACATGGTCCATTATTTATTAAAAAAAAATAAATGGAATACATCGTCCATTTTTATGAAAAAAAGGTTTTTATGAAAGAATTAAATGGACTATACATCGCCCATTTTTCATGTAAAAAATAAGTGGACTATACATCGTATATTTTTCATAAAAAAAGTTTTTTATAAAAAAATTAAATGGACATCGTCCATTTTTATGATAAAAAATAAATGGACTGTACATCGTCCAGTTTTCATGAGAAATAATTTTTTATGAAAAAATAAAATGGACTATACGTCGTCATGTAAAAAAATAAGTGGACTATATATACATCGTCCAGTTTTCAAGAGAAAAAATTGTTTATAAAAAAATTAAATGGACTATATATTGTCCATTTTTATACCAAATAATAAATGGACTATACATCGCCCATTTCTATGTAAAAAAGGTTTTTATGAAAAAATTAAATGGTCTATCGCCCATTTTTTATGTAAAAAATAAGTGGACTATATATCGTCTATTTTTCATGAAAAAAGTTTATTATAAAAAAATGTAATGGACATCGTCCATTTTTATGCTAAAAAATAAATGGACTATACATCGTCCAGTTATCATGAAAAAAATTTTTTATTAAAAAATTAAATGGACTAAACATCGCCCATTTTTCATGAAAAAAATATGTGGACTATACATCGTCCAGTTTTCATGAGAACAAATTGTTGCTGAAAATATAAAATGAAAAAAATTTCTTATGAAGAAATTAAATGGACTAAACATCGCCCATTTTTTATGAAAAAAAAATAAGTGGACTAGACATCGTCCAGTTTTCATGAGAAAAACTTTTTGATGAAAAAATAAAATGGACTACACATCGTCCAGTTTTCATGAAAAAAATTTTTTATTAAAAAATTAAATGGACTAAATATCTCCCATTTTTCATGAAAAAAATATGTGGACTATACATCGCCCATTTTTCATTTAAAAAATAAGTGGACTATACATCGTCTAATTTTCATGAACAAATTTTTTATAAAAAAAATGGACTATAGCCCATTTTTCATGAAAAAAATAAGTGGATTGGACGTCGTCCATTTTTCATAAAAAAGTTTTTTATAAAAAATTAAATGAACATCGTTAATTTTTATGCTAAAAAATAAATGGACTGTACATCGTCCAGTTTTAATGAGAAAAAATTTTTGATGAAAAAATTAAAAGGACTATATATACATCGTCCATTTTTCATGAAAAAATGTAAATGGACTATACATCGTCATGTAAAAAAATAATTGGACTATATATACATCGTCCAGTTTTCATGAGAAAAAATTTTTTATGAAAAAATTAAATGGACCCATTTCCCATTTTTATGGAAAAAAATAACTGGACTATACAGCGTCCAGTTTTCATGAGAAAAAATTTTTGATGAAAAAATAAAATAGACTATACATCGTCCAGTTTTCATGAAAAAAATTTTTTATTAAAAAATTAAATGGACATCGCCCATTTTGCATGAAAAAAATATGTGGACTATACATCGTCCAGTTTTCATGAGAACAAATTTTTGCTGAAAATATAAAATGAAAAATATTTCTTATGAAGAAATTAACTGGAATATACATCGCCCATTTTTTATAAAAAAAAAATAAGTGGACTAGACATCGTCCAGTTTTCATGAGAAAAGGTTTTTGATGAAAAAATAAAATGGACTATACATCGTCCATTTTTCATGAAAAAAATTTTCTTATGAGGAAATTGAATGGAGTATACATCGCCCATTTTTCATGAAAAAAATAAGTGGACTATACATCGTCCAGTTTTCATGAGAAAAAATTTTTGATGAAAAAATAAAATGGACTATACATCGTCCATTTTTCATGAAAAAATTTTCTTATGAAGAAATTAAATGGACTATACATCGCCCATTTTTCATGAGAACAAATTTTTGCTGAAAATATAAAATGAAAAAAAATTTCTTATGAAGAAATTAAATGGACTATACATCGCCCATTTTTCATGTAAAAAATAAGTAGACTATACATCGTCTATTTTTCATGAAAAATTTTTTTATAAAAAAATTAAATGGACTATAGCCCATTTTTCATGAAAAAAATAAGTGGATTGGACATCGTCCATTTTTCATAAAAAAAGTTTTTTATAAAAAAATTAAATGGACATCGTCATCATGAGAAAAAATTTTTGATGAAAAAATAAAATGGACTATACATCGTCCATTTTTCATGAAAAAATTTTTTTATGAAGAAATTAAATGGACTATACATCGCCCATTTTTTATAAAAAACAAATAAGTGGAGTCCAGTTTTCATGAGAAAAGGTTTTTGATGAAAAAATAAAATGGACTATAACATCGTCCATTTTTCATGAAAAAAATTTTCTTATGAGAAAATTGAATGGAGTATACATCGCCTATTTTTCATGAAAAAAATAAGTGGACTATACATCGTTCAGTTTTCATGAAAAAAATTTTTGATGAAAAAATAAAATGGACTATACATCGTCCATTTTTCATGAAAAAATTTTCTTATGAAGAAATTAAATGGACTATACATCGCCCATTTTTTCATGTAAAAAATAAGTGGACTATACATCGCCCATTTTTCATTTAAAAAATAAGTGGACTATACAGCGTCCAGTTTTCATGAGAAAAAATTTTTGTTGTCGTCCAGTTTTCATGAAAAAATTTTTTTATTAAAAAATGAAATGGACTAAACATCGCCCATTTTTCATGAAAAAAATATGTGGACTATACATCGTCCAGTTTTCATGAGAACAAATTTTTGCTGAAAATATAAAATGAAAAATATTTCTTATGAAGAAATTAAATGGAATATACATCGCCCATTTTTTATAAAAAAAAAATAAGTGAACTAGACATCGTCCAGTTTTCATGAGAAAAGGTTTTTGATGAAAAAATAAAATGGACTATACATCGTCCATTTTTCATGAAAAAAATTTTCTTATGAGGCAATTGAATGGAGTATACATCGCCCATTTTTCATGAAAAAAATAAGTGGACTATACATCGTTCAATTTTCATGAAAAAAATTTTTTATGAAAAAATTAAATGTTCCCATTGCCCATTTTTATGGAAAAAAATAAGTGGACTATACAGCGTCCAGTTTTCATGAGAAAAAATTTTTGATGAAAAAATAAAATGGACTATACATCGTCCATTTTTCATGAAAAAATTTTCTTATGAAGAAATTAAATGGACTATACATCGCCCATTTTTCATGTAAAAAATAAGTAGACTATACATCGTCTATTTTTCATGAAAAATTTTTTTATAAAAAAATTAAATGGACTATATATAGCCCATTTTTCATGAAAAAAAATAAGTGGACTATACATCGCCCATTTTTCATTTAAAAAATAAGTGGACTATACATCGTCTAATTTTCATGAAAAAATTTTTTATAAAAAAATTAAATGGACTATAGCCCATTTTTCATGAAAAAAATAAGTGGATTGGACATCGTCCATTTTTCATAAAAAAAGTTTTTTATAAAAAAATTAAATGGACATCGTCATCATGAGAAAAAATTTTTGATGAAAAAATAAAATGGACTATACATCGCCCATATTTCATTTAAATAATAAGTGGACTATACATCGTCTAATTTTCATGAAAAAATTTTTTATAAAAAAATTAAATGGACTATAGCCCATTTTTCATGAAAAAAATGAGTGGATTGGACATCGTCCATTTTTCATAAAAAAAGTTTTTTATAAAAAAATTAAATGGACATCGTCATCATGAGAAGAAATTTTTGATGAAAAAATAAAATGGACTATACATCGTCCATTTTTCATGAAAAAATTTTTTTATGAAGAAATTAAATGGACTATACATCGCCCATTTTTTATAAAAAACAAATAAGTGGAGTCCAGTTTTCATGAGAAAAGGTTTTTGATGAAAAAATAAAATGGACTATAACATCGTCCATTTTTCATGAAAAAAATTTTCTTATGAGAAAATTGAATGGAGTATACATCGCCTATTTTTCATGAAAAAAATAAGTGGACTATACATCGTTCAGTTTTCATGAAAAAAATTTTTGATGAAAAAATAAAATGGACTATACATCGTCCATTTTTCATGAAAAAATTTTCTTATGAAGAAATTAAATGGACTATACATCGCCCATTTTTTCATGTAAAAAATAAGTGGACTATACATCGCCCATTTTTCATTTAAAAAATAAGTGGACTATACAGCGTCCAGTTTTCATGAGAAAAAATTTTTGTTGAAAAAATAAAATGGACTATACATCGTCCAGTTTTCATGAAAAAATTTTTTTATTAAAAAATGAAATGGACTAAACATCGCCCATTTTTCATGAAAAAAATATGTGGACTATACATCGTCCAGTTTTCATGAGAACAAATTTTTGCTGAAAATATAAAATGAAAAATATTTCTTATGAAGAAATTAAATGGAATATACATCGCCCATTTTTTATAAAAAAAAAATAAGTGAACTAGACATCGTCCAGTTTTCATGAGAAAAGGTTTTTGATGAAAAAATAAAATGGACTATACATCGTCCATTTTTCATGAAAAAAATTTTCTTATGAGGCAATTGAATGGAGTATACATCGCCCATTTTTCATGAAAAAAATAAGTGGACTATACATCGTTCAGTTTTCATGAAAAAAATTTTTTATGAAAAAATTAAATGTTCCCATTGCCCATTTTTATGGAAAAAAATAAGTGGACTATACAGCGTCCAGTTTTCATGAGAAAAAATTTTTGATGAAAAAATAAAATGGACTATACATCGTCCATTTTTCATGAAAAAATTTTCTTATGAAGAAATTAAATGGACTATACATCGCCCATTTTTCATGTAAAAAATAAGTAGACTATACATCGTCTATTTTTCATGAAAAATTTTTTTATAAAAAAATTAAATGGACTATATATAGCCCATTTTTCATGAAAAAAAATAAGTGGACTATACATCGCCCATTTTTCATTTAAAAAATAAGTGGACTATACATCGTCTAATTTTCATGAAAAAATTTTTTATAAAAAAATTAAATGGACTATAGCCCATTTTTCATGAAAAAAATAAGTGGATTGGACATCGTCCATTTTTCATAAAAAAAGTTTTTTATAAAAAAATTAAATGGACATCGTCATCATGAGAAAAAATTTTTGATGAAAAAATAAAATGGACTATACATCGCCCATTTTTCATTTAAAAAATAAGTGGACTATACATCGTCTAATTTTCATGAAAAAATTTTTTATAAAAAAATTAAATGGACTATAGCCCATTTTTCATGAAAAAAATGAGTGGATTGGACATCGTCCATTTTTCATAAAAAAAGTTTTTTATAAAAAAATTAAATGGACATCGTCATCATGAGAAGAAATTTTTGATGAAAAAATAAAATGGACTATACATCGCCCATTTTTTATAAAAAACAAATAAGTGGAGTCCAGTTTTCATGCGAAAAGGTTTTTGATGAAAAAATAAAATGGACTATAACATCGTCCATTTTTCATGAAAAAAATTTTCTTATGAGAAAATTGAATGGAGTATACATCGCCCATTTTTCATGAAAAAATAAGTGGACTATACATCGTTCAGTTTTCATGATAAAAATTTTTATGAAAAAATTAAATGGACTATACATTGCCCATTTTTATGCAAAAAAATAAGTGGACTATACATCGTCCAGTTTTCATGAGAAAAAATTTTTGATGAAAAAATAAAATGGACTATACATCGTCCATTTTTCATTTAAAAAATAAGTGGACTATACATCGTCTAATTTTCATGAAAAAATTTTTTATAAAAAAATTATATGGACTATATATAGCCCATTTTTCATGAAAAAAAATAAGTGGACTATACATCGCCCATTTTTCATTTAAAAAATAAGTGGACTATACATCGTCTAATTTTCATGAAAAAATTTTTTATAAAAAAATTAAATGGACATCGTCCATTTTTATGCTAAAAAATAAAAGGACTGTACATCGTCCAGTTTTCATGAGAAAAAATTTTTGACGAAAAAATTAAAAGGACTATACATCGTCCATTTTTCGTTAAAAAAATTAAATGGACTACACATCGGCATTTTTCTTGCAAAAAAAATTAAATGGACTACACATTGTCTATTTTTCATTAAAAAAAATAAATGGACTATATATACATCGCCCATTTTTATGTAAAAAAGGTTTTTATGAAAAAATTAAATGGACTATACATCGTCCATTTTTCATGTAAAAAATAAGTGGACTATAATACATCGTCTATTTTTCATGAAAAAATTTTTTATAAAAAAATGAAATGGACTATATAAAGCCAATTTTTAATGAAAAAAATAAGTGGACTAGACATCGTCCATTTCTCATAAAAAAGTTTTTTATAAAAAAATTAAATGGACATCGTCCATTTTTATGCTAAAAAATAAATGGACTGTACATCGTCCAGTTTTCATGAGAAAATTTTTTTGATGAAAAAATTAAAAGGACTATACATCGTCCATTTTTCATGAAAAAAATATAAATGGACTATACATCGTCATGTAAAAAAATAAGTGGACTATATATACATCGTCCAGTTTTCATGAGAAAAAATTTTTTAGAAAAAAATTAAATGCACTATATATCGTCCATTTTTATGCAAAAAAATAAGTGGACTATACATCGTCCAGTTTTCATGAGAACAAATTTTTGATGAAAATATAAAATGGACTACACATCGTAAATTTTTCATGAAAAAAATTTTCTTATGAAGAAGTAAAATGGATTATACATCGCCCATTTTTCATGAAAAAAATAAGTGGACTAGAGATCGTCCAGTTTTCATGAAAAAAAGTTTTTGATGAAAAAATAAAATGGACTATATATAGCCCATTTTTCATAAAAAAAATAAGTGGACTATACATCGTCCAGTTTTCATGAGAACAAATTTTTGCTGAAAATATAAAATGAAAAAAATTTCTTATGAAGAAATTAAATGGAATATACATCGCCCATTTTTTATGAAAAAAAATAAGTGGACTAGACATCGTCCAGTTTTCATGAAAAAAGGTTTTTGATGAAAAAATAAAATGGACTATACATCGTCCATTTTTCATGAAAAAAATTTTCTTATGAGGAAATTGAATGGAGTATACATCGCCCATTTCTCATGAAAAAAATAAGTGGACTATACATCGTCCAGTTTCCATGAGAAAAAATTTTTGATGAAAAAATAAAATGGACATATACACCGTCCATTTTTCATGAAAAAAATTTTCTTATGAGGAAATTAAATGGACATCGTCCATTTTTATGCTAAAAAATAAAAGGACTGTACATCGTCCAGTTTTCATGAGAAAAAATTTTTGACGAAAAAATATACATCGTCCATTTTTCGTTAAAAAAAATTAAATGGACTACACAACGGCGTTTTTCATGCAATAAATTAAATGGACTACACATTGTCTATTTTTCATTCAAAAAAATAAATGGACTATACATCGTCCATTTTTATGAAAAAAAGGTTTTTATTAAAAAAATTAAATGGAATATACATCGCCCCTTTTTCATGAAAAAAATATGTGGACTATACATCGTCCAGTTTTCATGAGAACAAATTCTTGCTGAAAATATAAAATGAAAAAAATTTTTTTATGAAGAAATTAAATGGAATATACATCACCCATTTTTCATGAATAAAATAAGTGGACTATATCTCGTTCAGTTTTCATGAAAAAATTTTTTTATGAAAAAATTAAATGGACTATACATTGCCTATTTTTATGCAAAAAATAAGTGGACTATACATCGTCCAGTTTTCATGAGAAAAACTTTTTGATGAAAAAATAAAATGGACTATAATCGTCCATTTTTTATTGAAAAAAATTTTTTATGAAGAAATTAAATAGCCCATTTTTCCTTTAAAAAATAAATGGACTATACATCGTCTAATTTTCATGAAAAAATTTTAAATAAAAAAATTAAATGGACTATATATAGCCCATTTTTCATTAAAAAAAATAGACATCGTCCATTTTTCATAAAAAAAGTTTTTTATAAAAAAAATTAATAAACATTCGTCCATGTTTATGCTAAAAAATAAATGGATTGTACATCGTCCAGTTTTCATGAGAAAAAATTTTTGATGAAGAAATTAAATTACATCGTCCATTTTTCGTAAAAAAAAAAATTAAATGGACTACACATCGGCATTTTTCATGCAAAAAATTAAATGGACTACACATTGTCTATTTTGCATTCAAAAAATAAATGGACTATTAATCGCCCATTTTTATGAAAAAAAGGTTTTTATGAAAAAATTAAATGGACTATACATCGCCCATTTTTCATGTAAAAAATAAGTGGACTATACATCGTCTATTTTTCATGAAAAATTTTTTTATAAAAAAATGAAATGGACTATATATAGCCAATTTTTCATGAAAAAAAATAAGTGGACTAGACATCGTCCATTTTTCATAAAAAAAGTTTTTTATAAAAAAGTTTAATGGACATCGTCCATTTTTATGCTAAAAAATAAATGGACTGTACATCGTCCAGTTTTCATGAGAAAATTTTTTTGATGAAAAAATTAAAAGGACTATAAATCGTCCATTTTTCATGAAAAAAATATAAATGGACTATACATCGTCATGTAAAAAAATAAGTGGACTATATATACATCGTCCAGTTTTCATGAGAAAAAATTTTTTATAAAAAAATTAAATGGACTATAGTCCATTTTTATGGAAAAAAATAAGTGGACTATACATCGTCCAGTTTTCATGAGAACAAATTTTTGATGAAAATATAAAAATATAAATCGTAAATTTTTCATTTAAAAAATTTTCTTATAAAGAAATTAAATGGATTATACATCGCCCATTTTTCATGAAAAAAATAAGTGGAGTAGACATCGTCCAGTTTTTATGAGAAAAAAATTTTTACGAAAAAATAAAATGGATTATACATCGTCCATTTTTAATGAAAAAAATTTTCTTATAAAGAAATTAAATGGATTATACATCGCCCATTTTTCATGAAAAAAATAAGTGGACTAGACATCGTCCAGTTTTAATGAGAAAAAATTTTTGATGAAAAAATAAAAGGACTATATATACATCGTCCATTTTTTATGAAAAAATGTAAATCGACTATACATCGTCATGTAAAAAAATAATTGGACTATATATACATCGTCCAGTTTTCATGAGAAAAATTTTTTATGAAAAAATTAAATGGACTATACATTGCCCATTTTTATGCAAAAATATAAGTGAACTATACATCGTCCAGTTTTCATGAAAAAAATTTTTTATGAAAAAATTAAATGGACTAAACATCGCCCATTTTTTATGAAAAAATATGTGGACTATACATCGTCCAGTTTTCATGAGAACAAATTTTTGCTGAAAATATAAAATGAAAAATATTTCTTATGAAGAAATTAAATGGAATATACATCGCGCATTTTTTATATAAAAAAAATAAGTGGAGTCGAGTTTTCATGAGAAAAGGTTTTTGATGAAAAAATAAAATGGACTATAACATCGTCCATTTTTCATGAAAAAAATTTTCTTATGAGAAAATTGAATGGAGTATACATCGCCCATTTTTCATGAAAAAATAAGTGGACTATACATCGTCCATTTTTCATGAAAAAATTTTCTTATGAAGAAATTAAATGGACTATACATCGCCCATTTTTCATGTAAAAAATAAGTAGACTATACATCGTCTATTTTTCATGAAAAATTTTTTTATAAAAAAATTAAATGGACTATATATAGCCCATTTTTCATGAAAAAAAATAAGTGGACTATACATCGCCCATTTTTCATTTAAAAAATAAGTGGACTATACATCGTCTAATTTTCATGAAAAAATTTTTTATAAAAAAATTAAATGGACTATAGCCCATTTTTCATGAAAAAAATAAGTGGATTGGACATCGTCCATTTTTCATAAAAAAAGTTTTTTATAAAAAAATTAAATGGACATCGTCATTATGAGAAAAAATTTTTGATGAAAAAATAAAATGGACTATACATCGTCCATTTTTCATGAAAAAATTTTTTTATGAAGAAATTAAATGGACTATACATCGCCCATTTTTTATAAAAAACAAATAAGTGGAGTCCAGTTTTCATGAGAAAAGGTTTTTGATGAAAAAATAAAATGGACTATAACATCGTCCATTTTTCATGAAAAAAATTTTCTTATGAGAAAATTGAATGGAGTAAAAAATTTTCTTATGAAGAAATTAAATGGACTATACATCGCCCATTTTTTCATGTAAAAAATAAGTGGACTATACATCGCCCATTTTTCATTTAAAAAATAAGTGGACTATACAGCGTCCAGTTTTCATGAGAAAAAATTTTTGTTGAAAAAATAAAATGGACTATACATCGTCCAGTTTTCATGAAAAAAATTTTTTATTAAAAAATTAAATGGACTAAACATCGCCCATTTTTCATGAAAAAAATATGTGGACTATACATCGTCCAGTTTTCATGAGAACAAATTTTTGCTGAAAATATAAAATGAAAAATATTTCTTATGAAGAAATTAAATGGAATATACATCACCCATTTAAAAAAAAAAAAATTAGTGAACTAGACATCGTCCAGTTTTCATGAGAAAAGGTTTTTGATGAAAAAATAAAATGGACTAATAACATCGTCCATTTTTCATGAAAAAAATTTTCTTATGAGAAAATTGAATGGAGTATACATCGCCCATTTTTCATGAAAAAATAAGTGGACTATACATCGTTCAGTTTTCATGGAAAAAATTTTTTATGAAAAAATTAAATGTTCCCATTGCCCATTTTTATGCAAAAAAAATAAGTGGACTATAGCGTCCAGTTTTCATGAGAAAAAATTTTTGATGAAAAAATAAAATGGACTATACATCGTCCATTTTTCATGAAAAAATTTTCTTATGAAGAAATTAAATGGACTATACATCGCCCATTTTTCATGTAAAAAATAAGTAGACTATACATCGTCTATTTGTCATGAAAAATTTTTTTATAAAAAAATTAAATGGACTATATATAGCCCATTTTTCATGAAAAAAAATAAGTGGACTATACATCGCCCATTTTTCATTTAAAAAATAAGTGGACTATACATCGTCTAATTTTCATGAAAAGATTTTTTATAAAAAAATTAAATGGACTATAGCCCATTTTTCATGAAAAAAATAAGTGGATTGGACATCGTCCATTTTTCATAAAAAAAGTTTTTTATAAAAAAATTAAATGGACATCGTCATCATGAGAAAAAATTTTTGATGAAAAAATAAAATGGACTATACATCGCCCATTTTTCATTTAAATAAATAAATTAAATGGACTATAGCCCATTTTTCATGAAAAAAATAAGTGGATTGGACATCGTCCATTTTTCATAAAAAAGGTTTTTTATAAAAAAATTAAATGGACATCGTCATCATGAGAAAAATTTTTTGATGAAAAAATAAAATGGACTATACATCGCCCATTTTTTATAAAAAACAAATAAGTGGAGTCCAGTTTTCATGAGAAAAGGTTTTTGATGAAAAAATAAAATGGACTATAACATCGTCCATTTTTCATGAAAAAATTTTCTTATGAGAAAATTGAATGGAGTATACATCGCCCATTTTTCATGAAAAAATAAGTGGACTATACATCGTCCATTTTTCATGAAAAAATTTTCTTATGAAGAAATTAAATGGACTATACATCGCCCATTTTTCATGTAAAAAATAAAAAGACTATACATCGTCTATTTTTCATGAAAAATTTTTTTATAAAAAAATTAAATGGACTATATATAGCCCATTTTTCATGAAAAAAAATAAGTGGACTATACATCGCCCATTTTTCATTTAAAAAATAAGTGGACTATACATCGTCTAATTTTCATGAAAAAATTTTTTATAAAAAAATTAAATGGACTATAGCCCATTTTTCATGAAAAAAATAAGTGGATTGGACATTGTCCATTTTTCATAAAAAAAGTTTTTTATAAAAAAATTAAATGGACATCGTCATTATGAGAAAAAATTTTTGATGAAAAAATAAAATGGACTATACATCGTCCATTTTTCATGAAAAAATTTTTTTATGAAGAAATTAAATGGACTATACATCGCCCATTTTTTATAAAAAACAAATAAGTGGAGTCCAGTTTTCATGAGAAAAGGTTTTTGATGAAAAAATAAAATGGACTATAACATCGTCCATTTTTCATGAAAAAAATTTTCTTATAAAAGGACTATACATCGTCCATTTTTCATGAAAAAAATATAAATGGACTATACATCGTCATGTAAAAAAATAAGTGGACTATATATACATCGTCCAGTTTTCATGAGAAAAAATTTTTTATAAAAAAATTAAATGGACTATAGTCCATTTTTATGGAAAAAAATAAGTGGACTATACATCGTCCAGTTTTCATGAGAACAAATTTTTGATGAAAATATAAAAATATAAATCGTAAATTTTTAATGAAAAAAATTTTCTTATAAAGAAATTAAATGGATTATACATCGCCCATTTTTCATGAAAAAAATAAGTGGACTAGACATCGTCCAGTTTTAATGAGAAAAAATTTTTGATGAAAAAATAAAAGGACTATATATACATCGTCCATTTTTCATTAAAAAATGTAAATCGACTATACATCGTCATGTAAAAAAATAATTGGACTATATATACATCGTACAGTTTTCATGAAAAAAATTTTTTATTAAAAAATTAAATGGACTAAACATCGCCCATTTTTTATGAAAAAAATATGTGGACTATACATCGTCCAGTTTTCATGAGAACAAATTTTTGCTGAAAATATAAAATGAAAAATATTTCTTATGAAGAAATTAAATGGAATATACATCGCGCATTTTTTATAAAAAAAAAAAATAAGTGGACTAGACATCGTCCAGTTTCCATGAGAAAAAGTTTTTGATGAAAAAATAAAATGGACTATACATCGTCCATTTTTCATGAAAAAAATTTACTTATGAGGAAATTGAATGGAGTATACATCGCCCATTTTTCATGAAAAAAATAGGTGGACTACACATCGTCCAGTTTTCATGAAAAAAATTTTTTATGAAAAAATTAAATGGACCCATTGCCTATTTTTATGCAAAAAAATAAGTGGACTATACAGCGTCCAGTTTTCATGAGAAAAAATTTTTTATGAAAAAATAAAATGAACTATACATCTTCCATTTTTCATGAAAAAATTTTCTTATGAAGAAATTAAATGGACTATACATCGCCCATTTTTCATGTAAAAAATAAGTGGACTTATACTTCGTCTATTTTTCATGAAAAAATTTTTTATAAAAAAATTAAATTTACTATATATAGCCCATTTTTCATGAAAAAAAATAAGTGGACTATACATCGCCCATTTTTCATTTAAAAAATAAGTGGACTATACATCGTCTAATTTTCATGAAAAATTTTTTTATAAAAAATTAAATGGACTATAGCCCATTTTTCATGAAAAAAATAAGTGGATTGGACATTGTCCATTTTTCATAAAAAAAGTTTTTTATAAAAAAATTAAATGGACATCGTCATTATGAGAAAAAATTTTTGATGAAAAAATAAAATGGACTATAGCCCATTTTTCATGAAAAAAATAAGTGGATTGGACATCGTCCATTTTTCATGAAAAAATTTTTTATGAAGAAATTAAATGGACTATACATCGATTTTTTATAAAAAAAATAAGTGGACTAGACATCGTCCAGTTTTCATAAGAAAAGGTTTTTGATGAAAAAATAAAATGGACTATACATCGTCCATTTTTCATGAAAAATATTTTCTTATGAGGAAATTGAATGGAGTATACATCAACCATTTTTCATGAAAAAAATAAGTGGACTATATCTCGTTCAGTTTTCATGGAAGAATTTTTTTATGAAAAATAAGTGGACTAGACATCGTCCATTTTTCATAAAAAAGGTTTTTTATAAAAAAAATAAATAAACATTCGTCCTTTTTTATGCTAAAAAATAAATGGACTGTACATCGTCCAGTTTTCATGAGAAAAAATTTTTTATAAAAAAATTAAATGGACTATAGACCATTTTTATGGAAAAAAATAAGTGGACTATACATCGTCCAGTTTTCATGAGAACAAATTTTTGATGAAAATATAAAATGGACTACACATCGTAAATTTTTCATGAAAAAAATTTTCTTATAAAGAAATTAAATGGATTATACATCGCCCATTTTTTATGAAAAAAATAAGTGGACTAGACATCGTCAAGTTTTTATGAGAAAAAAATTTTTATGAAAAAAAAAATGGACTATACATCGTCCATTTTTCGTTAAAAAAAATTAAATGGCATTTTTCATGAAAAAAAAAATAAATGGACTACACATGTCTATTTTTCATTAAAAAAAATAAATGGACTATACATCGTCCATTTTTATGAAAAAAAGGTTTTTATGAAAGAATTAAATGGACTATACATCGCCAATTTTTCATGAAAAAATAAGTGGACTATACATCGTTCAGTTTTCATGAAAAAATTTTTTATGAAAAAATTAAATGGACTATACATTGCCCATTTTTATGGAAAAAAATAAGTGGACTATACATCGTCCAGTTTTCATGAGAAAAAATTTTTGATGAAAAAATAAAATGGACTATACATCGTCCATTTTTCATGAAAAAATTTTCTTATGAAGAAATTAAATGGACATCGCCCATTTTTTCATGTAAAAAATAAGTGGACTATACATCGCCCATTTTTCATTTAAAAAATAAGTGGACTATACATCGTCTAATTTTCATGAAAAAATTTTTTATAAAAAAATTATATGGACTATATATAGCCCATTTTTCATAAAAAAAAATAAGTGGACTATACATCGCCCATTTTTCATTTAAAAAATAAGTGGACTATACATCGTCTAATTTTCATGAAAAAATTTTTTATAAAAAAATTAAATGGACATCGTCCATTTTTATGCTAAAAAATAAAAGGACTGTACATCGTCCAGTTTTCATGAGAAAAAATTTTTGACGAAAAAATTAAAAGGACAATACATCGTCCATTTTTCGTTAAAAAAAATTAAATGGACTACACATCGGCATTTTTCTTGCAAAAAAATTAAATGGACTACACATTGTCTATTTTTCATTAAAAAAAATAAATGGACTATACATCGCCCATTTTTATGTAAAAAAGGTTTTTATGAAAAAATTAAATGGACTATACATCGCCCATTTTTCATGTAAAAAATAAGTGGACTATACATCGTCTATTTTTCATGAAAAAATTTTTTATAAAAAAATTAAAGGGACTATATAAAGCCAATTTTTAATGAAAAAAATAAGTGGACTAGACATCGTCCATTTCTCATAAAAAAGTTTTTTATAAAAAAATTAAATGGACATCGTTTTTATGCTAAAAAACAAATGGACTGTACATCGTCCAGTTTTCATGAGAAAATTTTTTTGATGAAAAAATTAAAAGGACTATACATCGTCCATTTTTCATGAAAAAAATATAAATGGACTATACATCGTCATGTAAAAAAATAAGTGGACTATATATACATCGTCCAGTTTTCATGAGAAAAAATTTTTTAGAAAAAAATTAAATGGACTATAGTCCATTTTTATGGAAAAAAATAAGTGGACTATACATCGTCCAGTTTTCATGAGAACAAATTTTTGATGAAAATATAAAAATATAAATCGTAAATTTTTCATGAAAAAAATTTTCTTATAAAGAAATTAAATGGAATGGAATGGAATCGCCCATTTTTATGAGAAAAAAATTTTTATGAAAAAATAAAATGGACTATACATCGTCCATTTTTAATGAAAAAAATTTTCTTATAAAGAAATTAAATGGATTATACATCGCCCATTTTTCATGAAAAAAATAAGTGGACTAGACATCGTCCAGTTTTAATGAGAAAAAATTTTTGATGAAAAAATAAAAGGACTATATATACATCGTCCATTTTTCATGAAAAAATGTAAATCGACTATACATCGTCATGTAAAAAAATAATTAGACTATATATACATCGTCCAGTTTCCATGAGAAAAAATTTTTTATGAAAAAATTAAATGGACTATACATTGCCCATTTTTATGCAAAAATATAAGTGAACTATACATCGTCCAGTTTTCATGAAAAAAATTTTTTATTAAAAAATTAAATGGACTAAACATCGCCCATTTTTTATGAAAAAAATATGTGGACTATACATCGTCCAGTTTTCATGAGAACAAATTTTTGCTGAAAATATAAAATGAAAAATATTTCTTATGAAGAAATTAAATGGAATATACATCGCGCATTTTTTATATAAAAAAAAAATAAGTGGACTAGGCATCGTCCAGTTTTCATGAGAAAAGGTTTTTGATGAAAAAATAAAATGGACTATACATCGTCCATTTTTCATGAAAAAAATTTTCTTATGAGGAAATTGAATGGAGTATACATCGCCCATTTTTCATGAAAAAAAATAAGTGGACTACACATCGTCCAGTTTTCATGAGAAAAAATTTTTTATGAAAAAATTAAGTGAACTATACATCGTCCAGTTTTCATGAAAAAAATTTTTTATTAAAAAATTAAATGGACTAAACATCGCCCATTTTTTATGAAAAAAATATGTGGACTATACATCGTCCAGTTTTCATGAGAACAAATTTTTGCTGAAAATATAAAATGAAAAATATTTCTTATGAAGAAATTAAATGGAATATATATCACGCATTTTTCATGAAAAAAAAATAAGTGGACTATACTTCGCCCAATTTTCATAAAAAAAGTTTTTTATAAAAAAATTAAATGGACATCGTCCATTTTTAAGATAAAAAATAAATGGACTGTACATCGTCCAGTTTTCATGAGAAATAATTTTTTATGAAAAAATAAAATGGACTATACGTCGTCATGTAAAAAAATAAGTGGACTATATATACATCGTCCAGTTTTCATAAGAAAAAATTTTTTATAAAAAAATTAAATGGACTATATATCGTCCATTTTTATACCAAAAAATAAGTGGACTATACATCGTCCATTTTTCATGAGAACAAATTTTTGATGAAAATATAAAATGGACTATACATTGCAAATTTTTCATGAAAAAAATTTTCTTATGAAGAAGTTAAATGGATTATACATCGCCCATTTTTCATAAAAAAAATAAATGGACTAGACATCGTCCAGTTTTCATGAGAAAAAATTTTTGATAAAACAAATAAAATGGGCTATACATCGTCCATTTTTTATGATGAAAAAAATTTTTTATTAAAAAATTAAATGGACTAAACATCGCCCATTTTTCATGAAAAAAATATGTGGACTATACATCGCCCATTTTTCATGAGAAAAGATTTTTGATGAAAAAATAAAATGGACTATATATACATCGTCTATTTTTCATGAAAAATATTTTCTTATGAGGAAATTGAATGGAGTATACATCACCCATTTTTCATGAAAAAAATAAGTGGACTATATCTCGTTCAGTTTTCATGAAAAAATTTTTTTATGAAAAATAAGTGGACTAGACATCGTCCATTTTTCATAAAAAAGGTTTTTTATAAAAAAAATAAATAAACATTCGTCCTTTTTTATGCTAAAAAATAAATGGACTGTACATCGTCCAGTTTTCATGAGAAAAAATTTTTTAGAAAAAAATTAAATGGACTATAGTCCATTTTTATGGAAAAAAATAAGTGGACTATACATCGTCCAGTTTTCATGAGAACAAATTTTTGATGAAAATATAAAAATATAAATCGTAAATTTTTCATGAAAAAAATTTTCTTATAAAGAAATTAAATGGAATGGAATGGAATCGCCCATTTTTATGAGAAAAAAATTTTTATGAAAAAATAAAATGGACTATACATCGTCCATTTTTAATGAAAAAAATTTTCTTATAAAGAAATTAAATGGATTATACATCGCCCATTTTTCATGAAAAAAATAAGTGGACTAGACATCGTCCAGTTTTAATGAGAAAAAATTTTTTATGAAAAAATAAAAGGACTATATATACATCGTCCATTTTTCATGAAAAAATGTAAATCGACTATACATCGTCATGTAAAAAAATAATTAGACTATATATACATCGTCCAGTTTCCATGAGAAAAAATTTTTTATGAAAAAATTAAATGGACTATACATTGCCCATTTTTATGCAAAAATATAAGTGAACTATACATCGTCCAGTTTTCATGAAAAAAATTTTTTATTAAAAAATTAAATGGACTAAACATCGCCCATTTTTTATGAAAAAAATATGTGGACTATACATCGTCCAGTTTTCATGAGAACAAATTTTTGCTGAAAATATAAAATGAAAAATATTTCTTATGAAGAAATTAAATGGAATATACATCGCGCATTTTTTATATAAAAAAAAATAAGTGGACTAGGCATCGTCCAGTTTTCATGAGAAAAGGTTTTTGATGAAAAAATAAAATGGACTATACATCGTCCATTTTTCATGAAAAAAATTTTCTTATGAGGAAATTGAATGGAGTATACATCGCCCATTTTTCATGAAAAAAAATAAGTGGACTACACATCGTCCAGTTTTCATGAGAAAAAATTTTTTATGAAAAAATTAAGTGAACTATACATCGTCCAGTTTTCATGAAAAAAATTTTTTATTAAAAAATTAAATGGACTAAACATCGCCCATTTTTTATGAAAAAAATATGTGGACTATACATCGTCCAGTTTTCATGAGAACAAATTTTTGCTGAAAATATAAAATGAAAAATATTTCTTATGAAGAAATTAAATGGAATATATATCACGCATTTTTCATGAAAAAAAAATAAGTGGACTATACTTCGCCCAATTTTCATAAAAAAAGTTTTTTATAAAAAAATTAAATGGACATCGTCCATTTTTAAGATAAAAAATAAATGGACTGTACATCGTCCAGTTTTCATGAGAAATAATTTTTTATGAAAAAATAAAATGGACTATACGTCGTCATGTAAAAAAATAAGTGGACTATATATACATCGTCCAGTTTTCATAAGAAAAAATTTTTTATAAAAAAATTAAATGGACTATATATCGTCCATTTTTATACCAAAAAATAAGTGGACTATACATCGTCCATTTTTCATGAGAACAAATTTTTGATGAAAATATAAAATGGACTATACATTGCAAATTTTTCATGAAAAAAATTTTCTTATGAAGAAGTTAAATGGATTATACATCGCCCATTTTTCATAAAAAAAATAAATGGACTAGACATCGTCCAGTTTTCATGAGAAAAAATTTTTGATAAAACAAATAAAATGGGCTATACATCGTCCATTTTTTATGATGAAAAAAATTTTTTATTAAAAAATTAAATGGACTAAACATCGCCCATTTTTCATGAAAAAAATATGTGGACTATACATCGCCCATTTTTCATGAGAAAAGATTTTTGATGAAAAAATAAAATGGACTATATATACATCGTCTATTTTTCATGAAAAATATTTTCTTATGAGGAAATTGAATGGAGTATACATCACCCATTTTTCATGAAAAAAATAAGTGGACTATATCTCGTTCAGTTTTCATGAAAAAATTTTTTTATGAAAAATAAGTGGACTAGACATCGTCCATTTTTCATAAAAAAGGTTTTTTATAAAAAAAATAAATAAACATTCGTCCTTTTTTATGCTAAAAAATAAATGGACTGTACATCGTCCAGTTTTCATGAGAAAAAATTTTTGATGAAGAAATTAAATGGCCTATACATCGTCCATTTTTCGTTAAAAAAAAATTAAATGGACTACACATCGTCCATTTTTCATGAAAAAAATATCGTCATGTAAAAAAATAAGTGGACTATTTATACATCGTCCAGTTTTCATGAGAAAAAATTTTTTATAAAAAAATTAAATGGACTATAGACCATTTTTATGGAAAAAAATAAGTGGACTATACATCGTCCAGTTTTCATGAGAACAAATTTTTGATGAAAATATAAAATGGACTACACATCGTAAATTTTTCATGAAAAAAATTTTCTTATAAAGAAATTAAATGGATTATACATCGCCCATTTTTTATGAAAAAAATAAGTGGACTAGACATCGTCAAGTTTTTATGAGAAAAAAATTTTTATGAAAAAAAAATGGACTATACATCGTCCATTTTTCGTTAAAAAAAATTAAATGGCATTTTTCATGAAAAAAAAATAAATGGACTACACATGTCTATTTTTCATTAAAAAAAATAAATGGACTATACATCGTCCATTTTTATGAAAAAAAGGTTTTTATGAAAGAATTAAATGGACTATACATCGCCCATTTTTCATGTAAAAAATAAGTGGACTATACATCGTCTATTTTTCATGTAAAAAATAAGTGGACTATACATCGTCCATTTTTCATAAAAAAAGTTTTTTATAAAAAAATTAAATGGACATCGTCCATTTTTATGATAAAAAATAAATGGACATCGTCCTGTTTTCATGAGAAATAATTTTTTATGAAAAAATAAAATAGACTATACGTCGTCATGTAAAAAAAATAAGTGGACTATATATACATCGTCCAGTTTTCATGAGAAAAAATTTTTTATAAAAAAATTAAATGGACTATATATCGTCCATTTTTCATTTAAAAAATAAGTGGACTATACATCGTCTAATTTTCATGAAAACATTTTTTATAAAAAAATTAAATGGACTATAGCCCATTTTTCATGAAAAAAATAAGTGGATTGGACATCGTCCATTTTTCATAAAAAAAGTTTTTTATAAAAAAATTAAGTGGACATCGTCATCATGAGAAAAAATTTTTGATGAAAAAATTAAATGGACTATATATCGTCCATTTTTATACCAAAAAATAAGTGGACTATACATCGTCCAGTTTTCATGAGAACAAATTTTTGATGAAAATATAAAATGGACTATACATTGCAAATTTTTCATGAAAAAAATTTTCTTATGAGAAAATTGAATGGAGTATACATCGCCCATTTTTCATGAAAAAATAAGTGGACTATACATCGTTCAGTTTTCATGAAAAAAATTTTTTATGAAAAAATTAAATGGACTATACATTGCCCATTTTTATGCAAAAAAAATAAGTGGACTATACATCGTCCAGTTTTCATGAGAAAAAATTTTTGATGAAAAAATAAAATGGACTATACATCGTCCATTTTTCATGAAAAAATTTTCTTATGAAGAAATTAAATGGACTATACATCGCCCATTTTTTCATGTAAAAAATAAGTGGACTATACATCGCCCATTTTTCATTTAAAAAATAAGTGGACTATACATCGTCTAATTTTCATGAAAAAATTTTTTATAAAAGAATTATATGGACTATATATAGCCCATTTTTCATGAAAAAAAATAAGTGGACTATACATCGCCCATTTTTCATTTAAAAAATAAGTGGACTATACATCGTCTAATTTTCATGAAAAAATTTTTTATAAAAAAATTAAATGGACATCGTCCATTTTTATGCTAAAAAATAAAAGGACTGTACATCGTCCAGTTTTCATGAGAAAAAATTTTTGATGAAAAAATTAAAAGGACTATACATCGTCCATTTTTCGTTTTCATGAGAAAAGGTTTTTGATGAAAAAAAATAAGTGGACTAGACATCGTCCATTTTTCATAAAAAAGTTTTTTATAAAAAAATTTAATGGACATCGTTCATTTTTATGCTAAAAAATAAATGGACTGTACATCGTCCAGTTTTAATGAGAAAAAATTTTTGACGAAAAAATTAAAAGGACTATACATCGTCCATTTTTCGTTAAAAAAATTAAATGGACTACACATCGGCATTTTTCTTGCAAAAAATTAAATGGACTACACATTGTCTATTTTTCATTAAAAAAAATAAATGGACTATACATCGCCCATTTTTATGTAAAAAAGGTTTTTATGAAAAAATTAAATGGACTATACATCGCCCATTTTTCATGTAAAAAATAAGTGGACTATACATCATCTATTTTTCATGAAAAAATTTTTTATAAAAAAATTAAATGGACTATACATAGCCCATTTTTTATGAAAAAAAATAAGTGGACTATACTTCGCCCAATTTTCATAAAAAAAGTTTTTTATAAAAAAATTAAATGAACATCGTCCATTTTTAAGATAAAAAATAAATGGACTGTACATCGTCCAGTTTTCATGAGAAATAATTTTTTATGAAAAAATAAAATGGACTATACGTCGTCATGTAAAAAAATAAGTGGCCTATATATACATCGTCCAGTTTTCATAAGAAAAAATTTTTTATAAAAAAATTAAATGGACTATATATCGTCCATTTTTATACCAAAAAATAAGTGGACTATACATCGTCCAGTTTTCATGAGAACAAATTTTTGATGAAAATATAAAATGGACTATACATTGCAAATTTTTCATGAAAAAAATTTTCTTATGAAGAAGTTAAATGGATTATACACGCCTATTTTTCATAAAAAAAATAAGTGGACTAGACATCGTCCAGTTTTCATGAGAAAAAATTTTTGATGAAAATATAAAATGGACTCCACATCGTAAATTTTTCATGAAAAAAATTTTCTTATGAAGAAGTTAAATGGATTATACATCGCCCATTTTTCATGAAAAAAATAAGTGGACTAGACATCGTCCAGTTTTCATGAGAAAAAATTTTTGATAAAAAAAAAATGGGCTATACATCGTCCATTTTTTATGAAAAAAATTTTCTTATGAAGAAACTAAATGGTCTATACATCGCCCAGTTGTTATGTAAAAAGTAAGTGGACTATATATCGTCTATTTTTCATGAAAAAAGTTTTTTATAAAAAAATTTAATGGACATCGTCCATTTTTATGCTAAAAAATAAATGGACTATACATCGTCCAGTTATCATGAAAAAAACTTTTTATTAAAAAATTAAATGGACTAAACATCGCCCATTTTTCATGAAAAAAATATGTGGACTATACATCGTCCAGTTTTCATGAGAACAAATTTTTGCTGAAAATATAAAATGAAAAAAATTTCTTATGAAGAAATTAAATGGAATATACATCGCCCATTTTTTATGAAAAAAAAATAAGTGGACTAGACATCGTCCAGTTTTCATGAGAAAAGGTTTTTGATGAAAAAATAAAATGGACATCGTCCATTTTTCATGAAAAAATTTTCTTATGAAGAAATTAAATGGACTATACATCGCCCATTTTTCATAAGAAAAAATTTTTGATGAAAAAATAAAATGGACATCGTCCATTTTTCATGAAAAAATTTTCTTATGAAGAAATTAAATGGACTATACATCGCCCATTTTTCATGTAAAAAATAAGTGGACTATACATCGTTCAGTTTTCATGAAAAAAATTTTTTATAAAAAAATTAAATGGACTATACATTGCCCATTTTTATGCAAAAATATAAGTGGACTATACATCGTCCAGTTTTAATAAGAAAAAATTTTTGATGAAAAAATAAAATGGACATCGTCCATTTTTCATGAAAAAATTTTCTTATGAAGAGATTAAATGGACTATACATCGCCCATTTTTCATAAGAAAAAATTTTTGATGAAAAAATAAAATGGACATCGTCCATTTTTCATGAAAAAATTTTCTTATGAAGAAATTAAATGGACTATACATCGCCCATTTTTCATGTAAAAAATAAGTGGACTATACATCGTTCAGTTTTCATGAAAAAAATTTTTTATGAAAAAATTAAATGGACTATACATTGCCCATTTTTATGCAAAAATATAAGTGGACTATACATCGTCCAGTTTTCATAAGAAAAAATTTTTGATGAAAAAATAAAATGGACATCGTCCATTTTTCATGAAAAAATTTTCTTATGAAGAAATTAAATGGACTATACATCGCCCATTTTTCATGTAAAAAATAAGTGGACTAGACATCGTCCATTTTTCATAAAAAAAGTTTTTTATAAAAAAATTAAATGGACATCGTCCATTTTTATGCTAAAAAATAAAAGGACTGTACATCGTCCAGTTTTCATGAGAAAAAATTTTTGACGAAAAAATTAAAAGGACTATACATCGTCCATTTTTCGTTAAAAAAAAATTAAATGGACTACACATCGGCATTTTTCATGCAAAAAATTAAATGGACTACACATTGTCTATTTTTCATTCAAAAAAATAAATGGACTATACATCGTCCATTTTTATGAAAAAAAGGTTTTTATTAAAAAAATTAAATGGACTATACATCGCCCATTTCATGGACTATACATCGTCCAGTTTTCATGAGAACAAATTTTTGCTGAAAATATAAAATGAAAAAAATTTTCTTATGAAGAAATTAAATGGAATATACATCGCCCATTTTTCATGAAAAAAAATAAGTGGACTAGACATCGTCCAGTTTTTATGAGAAAAAAATTTTTATGAAAAAATAAAATGGACTATACATCGTCCATTTTTCATGAAAAATATTTTCTTATGAGGAAATTGAATGGAGTATACATCACCCATTTTTCATGAAAAAAATAAGTGGACTATATCTCGTTCAGTTTTCATGAAAAAATTTTTTTATGAAAAAATTAAATGGACTATACATTGCCTATTTTTATGCAAAAAAATAAGTGGACTATACATCGTCCAGTTTTCATGAGAAAAAATGTTTGATGAAAAAATAAAATGGACTATAATCGTCCATTTTTCATGAAAAAAATATAAATGGACTATACATCGTCATGTAAAAAAATAAGTGGACTATATATACAGCGTCCAGTTTTCATGAAAAAAATAAATGGACTAGACATCGTCCAGTTTTCATGAGAAAAAATGTTTGATGAAAAAATAAAATGGACTATACATCGTCTATTTTTCAATAAAAAAATTTTCTTATCAAGAAATTAAAAGGACTATACATCGCCCATATTTCATGTAAAAAATAAGTGGACTAGACATCGTCCATTTTTCATGAAAAAAGTTTTTTATAAAAAAATTTAATGGAAATCGTCCATTTTTATGCTAAAAAATAAATGGTCTATACATCGTCTAGTTTTCATGAAAACAATTTTTATTAAAAAATCAAATGGACTATACATCGCTCATTTTTCATGAAAAAAATATGTGGGCTATACATCGTCCAGTTTTCATGAGAACAAATTTTTGCTGAAAATATAAAATGAAAAAAGTTTTCTTATGAAGAAATTAAATTGAATATACATCGCCCATTTTTCATGAAAAAAAATAAGTGGACTAGACATCGTCCAGTTTTCATGAGAAAAAATTGTTGATGAAAAAATAAAATGGGCTATACATCGTCCAATTTTATGAAAAAAAGGTTTTTATGAAAAACTTAAATGTACTATACATCGCCCATTTTTCATGTAAAAAATAAGTGAACTATACATCGTCTATTTTTCATGAAAAAATTTTTTATAAAAAAATGAAATGGACTATATATAGCCCCTTTTTCATGAAAAAAATTAGTGGACTAGACATCGTCCATTTTTCATAAAAAAGTTTTTTATAAAAAAATTAAATGGACTATACATCGTCCATTTTTTGTTAAAAAAAATTAAACACATCAGCATTTTTCATTCAAAAAATTAAATGGACTACACATTGTCTATTTTTCTGTCAAAAAAATAAATGGACTATACATCGTCCATTTTTATGAAAAAAAGGATTTTATGAAAGAACTAAATGGACTATACATCGCCCATTTTTCATGTAAAAAATAAGTACACTATACATCGTCGATTTTTCATGTAAAAATTATTTATAAAAAAATGAAATGGACTATATAATAATAAATAAGTGGACTAGACATCATCCATTTTTCATAAAAAATGTTTTCTATAAAAAAATTAAATTGGACATCGTCCATTTTTATGATAAAAAATAAATGGACTGTACATCGTCCAGTTTTCATGAGAAATTATATTTTATTAAAAAATAAAATGGACTATACGTCGTCATGTAAAAAAAAATAAGTGGACTATATATACATCGTCCAGTTTTCATGAGAAAAAATTTATTATAAAAAAATTAAATGGACTATATATCGTCCATTTTTATGCCAAAAAATAAGTGGACTAGACATCGTCCAGTTTTCATGAGAAAAGGTTTTTGATGAAAAAAAATAAGTGGACTAGACATCGTCCATTTTTCATAAAAAAGTTTTTTATAAAAAAATTAAATGGACAGACATCGTTCATTTTTATGCTAAAAAATAAATGGACTGTACATCGTCCAGTTTTAATGAGAAAAAATTTTTGATGAAAAAATTAAAAGGACTATATATACATCGTCCATTTTTCATGAAAAAATGTAAATCGACTATACATCGTCATGTAAAAAAATAATTGGACTATATATACATCGTCCAGTTTTCATGAGAAAAAATTTTTTATGAAAAAATTAAATGGACTATATATCGTCCATTTTTATACCAAAAAATAAGTGGACTATACATCGTCCAGTTTTCATGAGAACAAATTTTTGATGAAAATATAAAATGGACTATACATTGCAAATTTTTCATGAAAAAAATTTTCTTATGAAGAAGTTAAATGGATTATACATCGCCCATTTTTCATGAAAAAAATAAGTGGACTAGACATCGTCCAGTTTTCATGAGAAAAAATTTTTGATAAAAAAAAAATGGGCTATACATCGTCCATTTTTTATGAAAAAAATTTTCTTATGAAGAAATTAAATGCTCTATACATCGCCCAGTTTTTATGTAAAAAGTAAGTGGACTATATATCGTCTATTTTTCATGAAAAAAGTTTTTTATAAAAAAATTTAATGGACATCGTCCATTTTTATGCTAAAAAATAAATGGACTATACATCGTCCAGTTATCATGAAAAAAACTTTTTATTAAAAAATTAAATGGACTAAACATCGCCCATTTTTCATGAAAAAAATATGTGGACAAATTTTTGCTGAAAATATAAAATGAAAAAAATTTTCTTATGAAGAAATTAAATGGAATATACATCGCCCATTTTTCATGAAAAAAAATAAGTGGACTACACATCGTCCAGTTTTCATGAGAACAGATTTTTGATGAAAAAATAAAATGGACTATACATCGTCCATTTTTCATGAAAAATAATTTCTTATGAGGAAATTAAATGGAGTATACATCACCCATTTTTCATGAAAAAAATAAGTGGACCATATCTCGTTCAGTTTTCATGAAAAAATTTTTTTATGAAAAAATTAAATGGACTATAGATTGCCTATTTTTATGGAAAAAAATAAGTGGACTATACATCGTCCAGTTTTCATGAGAAAATTTTTTTGATAAAAAAATTAAAAGGACTATACATCGTCCATTTTTCATGAAAAAAATATAAATGGACTACACATCGTCATGAAAAAAATAAGTGGACTATATATACATCGTCCAGTTTTCATAAGAAAAAATTTTTTATAAAAAAATTAAATGGACTATAGTCCATTTTTATGCAAAAAAATAAGTGGACTATACATCGTCCAGTTTTCATGAGAACAAATTTTTGATGAAAATATAAAATGGACTACACATCGTAAATTTTTCATGAAAAAAATTTTCTTATAAAGAAATTAAATGGATTATACATCGCCCATTTTTTATGAAAAAAATAAGTGGACTAGACATCGTCAAGTTTTTATGAGAAAAAAATTTTTATGAAAAAATAAAATGGACTATACATCGTCCATTTTTCGTTAAAAAAAATTAAATGGCATTTTTCATGAAAAAAAATAAATGGACTACACATGTCTATTTTTCATTAAAAAAAATAAATGGACTATACATCGTCCATTTTTATGAAAAAAAGGTTTTTATGAAAGAATTAAATGGACTATACATCGCCCATTTTTCATGTAAAAAATAAGTGGACTATACATCATCTATTTTTCATGTAAAAAATAAGTGGACTATACATCGTCCATTTTTCATAAAAAAAGTTTTTTATAAAAAAATTAAATGGACATCGTCCATTTTTAAGATAAAAAATAAATGGACTGTACATCGTCCAGTTTTCATGAGAAATAATTTTTTATGAAAAAATAAAATGGACTCCACATCGTAAATTTTTCATGAAAAAAATTTTCTTATGAAGAAATTAAATGGACTATATATCGTCCATTTTTATGCAAAAAAATAAGTGGACTATACATCGTCCAGTTTTCATGAGAAAAAATTGTTGATGAAAAAATAAAAGGACTATATATACATCGTCCATTTTTCATGAAAAAATGTAAATCGACTATACATCGTCATGTAAAAAAATAATTGGACTATATATACATCGTCCAGTTTTCATGAGAAAAAATTTTTTATGAAAAAATTAAATGGACTATACATTGCCCATTTTTATGCAAAAATATAAGTGAACTATACATCGTCCAGTTTTCATGAAAAAAATTTTTTATTAAAAAATTAAATGGACTAAACATCGCCCATTTTTTATGAAAAAAATATGTGGACTATACACCGTCCAGTTTTCATGAGAACAAATTTTTGCTGAAAATATAAAATGAAAAATATTTCTTATGAAGAAATTAAATGGAATATACATCGCGCATTTTTTATAAAAAAAAAATAAGTGGACTAGACATCGTCCAGTTTTCATGAGAAAAGGTTTTTGATGAAAAAATAAAATGGACTATACATCGTCTATTTTTCATGAAAAAATTTTTTATAAAAAAAATTAAATGGACTATACATCGCCCATTTCATGGACTATACATCGTCCAGTTTTCATGAGAACAAATTTTTGCTGAAAATATAAAATGAAAAAAATTTTCTTATGAAGAAATTAAATGGAATATACATCGCCCATTTTTCATGAAAAAAAATAAGTGGACTAGACATCGTCCAGTTTTCATGAGAAAAAATGTTTGATCATCGTAAATTTTTCATGAAAACAATTTTCTTATAAAGAAATTAAATGTATTATACATCGCCCATTTTTCATGAAAAAAATAAGTGGACTAGACATCGTCCAGTTTTTATGAGAAAAAAATTTTTGATAAAAAAAAAAATGGGCTATACATCGTCCATTTTTTATGAAAAAAATTTTCTTATGAAGAAATTAAATGCTCTATACATCGCCCAGTTTTTATGTAAAAAGTAAGTGGACTATATATCGTCTATTTTTCATGAAAAAAGTTTTTTATAAAAAAATTTAATGGACATCGTCCATTTTTATGCTAAAAAATAAATGGACTAGACATCGTCCAGTTTTCATGAAAAAAAGTTTTTGATGAAAAAATTAAATGGACTATACATAGCCCATTTTTCATGAAAAAAAATAAGTGACTATACTTCGCCCAATTTTCATAAAAAAAGTTTTTTATAAAAAAATTAAATGGACATCGTCCATTTTTAAGATAAAAAATAAATGGACTGTACATCGTCCAGTTTTCATGAGAAATAATTTTTTATGAAAAAATAAAATGGACTATACGTCGGCATGTAAAAAAATAAGTGGCCTATATATACATCGTCCAGTTTTCATAAGAAAAAATTTTTTATAAAAAAATTAAATGGACTATATATCGTCCATTTTTATACCAAAAAATAAGTGGACTATACATCGTCCAGTTTTCATGAGAACAAATTTTTGATGAAAATATAAAATGGACTATACATTGCAAATTTTTCATGAAAAAAATTTTCTTATGAAGAAGTTAAATGGATTATACATCGCCCATTTTTCATGAAAAAAATAAGTGGACTAGACATCGTCCAGTTTTCATGAGAAAAAATTTTTGATAAAAAAAAAATGGGCTATACATCGTCCATTTTTTATGAAAAAAATTTTCTTATGAAGAAATTAAATGCTCTATACATCGCCCAGTTTTTATGTAAAAAGTAAGTGGACTATATATCGTCTATTTTTCATGAAAAAAGTTTTTTATAAAAAAATTTAATGGACATCGTCCATTTTTATGCTAAAAAATAAATGGACTATACATCGTCCAGTTATCATGAAAAAAACTTTTTATTAAAAAATTAAATGGACTAAACATCGCCCATTTTTCATGAAAAAAATATGTGGACTATACATCGTCCAGTTTTCATGAGAACAAATTTTTGCTGAAAATATAAAATGAAAAATATTTCTTATGAAGAAATTAAATGGAATATACATCGTAAAAAAAAAAATAAGTGGACTAGACATCGTCCAGTTTTCATGAGAAAAGGTTTTTGATGAAAAAATAAAATGGCCTATACATCATCCATTTTTCATGAAAAAAATTTTCTTATGAGGAAATTGAATGGAGTATACATCGCCCATTTTTCATGAAAAAAATAAGTGGACTATACATCGTTCAGTTTTCATGAAAAAAATTTTTTATGAAAAAATTAAATGGACTATACATTGCCCATTTTTATGCAAAAATATAAGTGGACTATACATCGTCCAGTTTTCATAAGAAAAAATTTTTGATGAAAAAATAAAATGGACATCGTCCATTTTTCATGAAAAAATTTTCTTATGAAGAAATTAAATGGACTATACATCGCCCATTTTTCATGTAAAAAATAAGTGGACTATACATCGTCTATTTTTCATGAAAAAATTTTTTATAAAAAAATTAAATGGACTATATATAGCCCATTTTTCATGAAAAAAAATAAGTGGACTAGACATCGTCCAGTTTTCATGAGAAAAAATGTTTGATCATCGTAAATTTTTCATGAAAACAATTTTCTTATAAAGAAATTAAATGTATTATACATCGCCCATTTTTCATGAAAAAAATAAGTGGACTAGACATCGTCCAGTTTTTATGAGAAAAAAATTTTTATGAAAAAATAAAATGGACTATACATCGTCCATTTTTAATGAAAAAAATTTTCTTATAAAGAAATTAAATGGATTATACATCGCCCATTTTTCATGAAAAAAATAAGTGGACTAGACATCGTCCAGTTGTCATGAGAAAAAATGTTTGATGAAAAAAGAAAATGGACTATACATCGTCTATTTTTCAATAAAAAAATTTTCTTATCAAGAAATTAAAAGGACTATACATCGCCCATATTTCATGTAAAAAATAAGTGGACTAGACATTTTCCATTTTTCATGAAAAAAGTTTTTTATAAAAAAATTTAATGGAAATCGTTCATTTTTATGCTAAAAAATAAATGGTCTATACATCGTGTAGTTTTCATGAAAAAAATTTTTATTAAAAAATCAAATGGACTATACATCGCTCATTTTTCATGAAAAAAATATGTGGGCTATACATCGTCCAGTTTTCATGAGAACAAATTTTTGCTGAAAATATAAAATGAAAAAAATTTTCTTATGAAGAAATTACATTGAATATACATCGCCCATTTTTCATGAAAAAAAATAAGTGGACTAGACATCGTCCAGTTTTCATGAGAAAAAATTGTTGATGAAAAAATAAAATGGGCTATACACCGTCCATTTTTATGAAAAAAAGGTTTTTATGAAAAACTTAAATGTACTATACATCGCCCATTTTTCATGTAAAAAATAAGTGAACTATACATCGTCTATTTTTCATGAAAAAATTTTTTATAAAAAAATGAAATGGACTATATATAGCCCCTTTTTCATGAAAAAAATTAGTGAACTAGACATCGTCCATTTTTCATAAAAAAGTTTTTTATAAAAAAATTAAATGGACTATACATCGTCCATTTTTTGTTAAAAAAAATTAAACACATCAGCATTTTTCATTCAAAAAATTAAATGGACTACACATTGTCTATTTTTCTGTCAAAAAAATAAAATGGGCTATACACCGTCCATTTTTATGAAAAAAAGGTTTTTATGAAAAACTTAAATGTACTATACATCGCCCATTTTTCATGTAAAAAATAAGTGAACTATACATCGTCTATTTTTCATGAAAAAATTTTTTATAAAAAAATGAAATGGACTATATATAGCCCCTTTTTCATGAAAAAAATTAGTGAACTAGACATCGTCCATTTTTCATAAAAAAGTTTTTTATAAAAAAATTAAATGGACTATACATCGTCCATTTTTTGTTAAAAAAAAATTAAACACATCAGCATTTTTCATTCAAAAAATTAAATGGACTACACATTGTCTATTTTTCTGTCAAAAAAATAAATGGACTATACATCGTCCATTTTTATGAAAAAAAGGTTTTTATGAAAAACTTAAATGTACTATACATCGCCCATTTTTCATGTAAAAAATAAGTACACTATACATCGTCGATTTTTCATGTAAAAATTATTTATAAAAAAATGAAATGGACTATATAATAATAAATAAGTGGACTAGACATCATCCATTTTTCATAAAAAAAGTTTTCTATAAAAAAATTAAATTGGACATCGTCCATTTTTATGATAAAAAATAAATGGACTGTACATCGTCCAGTTTTCATGAGAAATTATATTTTATTAAAAAATAAAATGGACTATACGTCGTCATGTAAAAAAAAATAAGTGGACTATATATACATCGTCCAGTTTTCATGAGAAAAAATTTATTATAAAAAAATTAAATGGACTATATATCGTCCATTTTTATGCCAAAAAATAAGTGGACTAGACATCGTCCAGTTTTCATGAGAAAAGGTTTTTGATGAAAAAAAATAAGTGGACTAGACATCGTCCATTTTTCATAAAAAAGTTTTTTATAAAAAAATTAAATGGACAGACATCGTTCATTTTTATGCTAAAAAATAAATGGACTGTACATCGTCCAGTTTTAATGAGAAAAAATTTTTGATGAAAAAATTAAAAGGACTATATATACATCGTCCATTTTTCATGAAAAAATGTAAATCGACTATACATCGTCATGTAAAAAAATAATTGGACTATATATACATCGTCCAGTTTTCATGAGAAAAAATTTTTTATGAAAAAATTAAATGGACTATACATTGCCCATTTTTATGCAAAAATATAAGTGAACTATACATCGTCCAGTTTTCATGAAAAAAATTTTTTATTAAAAAATTAAATGGAAAACAATTTTCTTATGAGAAAATTTAATGGAGTATACATCGCCCATTTGTCATGAAAAAATAAGTGGACTATACATCGTTCAGTTTTCATGAAAAAAATTTTTTATGAAAAAATTAAATGGACTATACATCGTCCATTTTTCATGGAAAAATTTTCTTATGAAGAAATTAAATGGACTATACATCGCCCATTTTTTCATGTAAAAAATAAGTAGACTATACATCGTCTATTTTTCATGAAAAAATTTTTTATAAAAAAATTAAATGGACTATATATAGCCCATTTTTCATGAAAAAAAAATAAGTGGACTATACATCGCCCAATTTTCATAAAAAAAGTTTTTTATAAAAAAATTAAATGGACATCGCCCATTTTTATGATAAAAAATAAATGGACTGTACATCGTCCTGTTTTCATGAGAAATAATTTTTTATGAAAAAATAGAATGGACTATACGTCGTCATGGAAAAAAATAAGTGGACTATATTTACATCGTCCAGTTTTCATAAGAAAAAATTTTTTATAAAAAAATTAAATGGACTATACATTGCCCATTTTTATGCAAAAATTTAAGTGGACTATTATACATCGTCCAGTTTTCATGAGAACAAAAGTTTGATGAAAATATAAAATGGACTATACATTGCAAATTTTTCATGAAAAAAATTTTCTTATGAAGAAGTTAAATGGATTATACATCGCCCATTTTTCATAAAAAAAAAATAAGTGGACTAGACATCGTCCAGTTTTCATGAGAAAAAATTTTTGATAAAACAAATAAAATGGGCTATACATCGTCCACTTTTTATGATGAAAAAAATTTTTTATTAAAAAATTAAATGGACTAAACATCGCCCATTTTTCATGAAAAAAATATGTGGACTATACATCGTCCAGTTTTCATGAGAACAAATTTTTGCTGAAAATATAAAATGAAAAAAATTTTCTTATGAAGAAATTAAATGTAATATACATCGCCCATTTTTCATGAAAAAAAATAAGTGGACTAGACATCGTCCAGTTTTTATGAGAAAAAAATTTTTATGAAAAAATTAAATGGACTATACATTGCCTATTTTTATGCAAAAAAATAAGTGGACTATACATCGTCCAGTTTTCATGAGAAAAATGTTTGATGAAAAAATAAAATGGACTATAATCGTCCATTTTTCATTAAAAAAATATAAATGGACTATACATCGTCATGTAAAAAAATAAGTGGACTATATATACATCGTCCAGTTTTCATGAGAAAAAATTTTTTATAAAAAAATTAAATGGACTATAGTCCATTTTTATGCAAAAAAATAAGTGGACTATACATCGTCCAGTTTTCATGAGAACAAATTTTTGATGAAAATATAAAATGGACTACACATCGTAAATTTTTCATGAAAACAATTTTCTTATAAAGAAATTAAATGTATTATACATCGCCCATTTTTCATAAAAAAAATAAGTGGACTAGACATCGTCCAGTTTTTGTGAGAAAAAAATTTTTATGAAAAAATAAAATGGACTATACATCGTCTATTTTTCAATAAAAAAATTTTTTTATCAAGAAATTAAAAGGACTATACATCGCCCATATTTCATGTAAAAAATAAGTGGACTAGACATCGTCCATTTTTCATGAAAAAAGTTTTTTATAAAAAAATTTAATGGAAATCGTCCATTTTTATGCTAAAAAATAAATGGTCTATACATCGTCTAGTTTTCATGAAAAAAATTTTTATTAAAAAATCAAATGGACTATACATCGCTCATTTTTCATGAAAAAAATATGTGGGCTATACATCGTCCAGTTTTCATGAGAAACGATTTTTGATGAAAAAATAAAATGGACTATACATCGTCCATTTTTCATGAAAAAATTTTTTTATGAAGAAATTAAATGGACTATACATCGCCCATTTTTTATAAAAAACAAATAAGTGGAGTCCAGTTTTCATGAGAAAAGGTTTTTGATGAAAAAATAAAATGGACTATAACATCGTCCATTTTTCATGAAAAAATTTTCTTATGAGAAAATTGAATGGAGTATACATCGCCCATTTTTCATGAAAAAATAAGTGGACTATACATCGTCCATTTTTCATGAAAAAATTTTCTTATGAAGAAATTAAATGGACTATACATCGCCCATTTTTCATGTAAAAAATAAAAAGACTATACATCGTCTATTTTTCATGAAAAATTTTTTTATAAAAAAATTAAATGGACTATATATAGCCCATTTTTCATGAAAAAAAATAAGTGGACTATACATCGCCCATTTTTCATTTAAAAAATAAGTGGACTATACATCGTCTAATTTTCATGAAAAAATTTTTTATAAAAAAATTAAATGGACTATAGCCCATTTTTCATGAAAAAAATAAGTGGATTGGACATCGTCCATTTTTCATAAAAAAAGTTTTTTATAAAAAAATTAAATGGACATCGTCATCATGAGAAAAAATTTTTGATGAAAAAATAAAATGGACTATACATCGTCCATTTTTCATGAAAAAATTTCTTATGAAGAAATTAAATGGAATATACATCGCCCATTTTTTATGAAAAAAAAAAATAAGTGGACTAGACATCGTCCAGTTTTCATGAGAAAAACTTTTTGATGAAAAATAAAATGGATATACATCGTCCAGTTTTCATGAAGAAAATTTTTTATTAAAAAATTAAATGTACATCGTCCAGTTTTAATGAAAAAAAAATTTTTGATGAAAAAATTAAAAAGACTATATATACATCGTCCAGTTTTCATGAAAAAATGTAAATGGACTATACATCGTCATGTAAAAAAATAATTGGACTATATATACATCGTCCAGTTTTCATGAGAAAAAATTTTTTATGAAAAAATTAAATGGACCCATTGCCCATTTTTATGGAAAAAAATAAGTGTACTATACAGCGTCCAGTTTTCATGAGAAAAAATTTTTGATGAAAAAATAAAATGGACTAAACATCGCCCATTTTTCATGAAAAAAATATGTGGACTATACATCGTCCACTTTTCATGAGAACAAATTTTTGCTGAAAATATAAAATGAAAAATATTTCTTATCAAGAAATTAAATGGAATATACATCGCCCATTTTTTATAAAAAAAAATAAGTGGACTAGACATCGTCCAGTTTTCATGAGAAAAGGTTTTTGATGAAAAAATAAAATGGACTATACATCGTCCATTTTTCATGAAAAAAATTTTCTTATGAGGAAATTGAATGGAGTATACATCGCCCATTTTTCATGAAAAAAATAAGTGGACTATACATCGTCCAGTTTTCATGAGAAAAAATTTTTGATGAAAAAATTAAATGGACATATACATCGTCCATTTTTCATGAAAAAAATTTTCTTATGAGGAAATTGAATGGAGTATACATCGCCCATTTTTCATGAAAAAAATAAGTGGACTGTACATCGTCCAGTTATCATGAAAAAAAATTTTTATTAAAAAATTAAATGGACTATACATCGCCCATTTTTCATGTAAAAAATAAGTGGACTATACATCGTCTATTTTTCATGAAAAAATTTTTTATAAAAAAATTAAATGGACTATATATAGCCCATTTTTCATGAAAAAAAATATGTCGACTAGACATCGTCCATTTTTCATAAAAAAGTTTTTTATAAAAAAATTAAATGGACAACGTTCATTTTTATGCTAAAAAATAAATGGACTGTACATCGTCCAGTTTTAATGAGAAAAAATTTTTGATGAAAAAATTAAAGGGACTATATAGACATCGTCCATTTTTCATGAAAAAATGTAAATGGACTATACATCGTCATGAAAAAAAATAATTGGACTATATATACATCGTCCAGTTTTCATGAGAAAAAATTTTGTATGAAAAAATTAAATGGACCCATTGCCCATTTTTATGCAAAAAATAAGTAGACTATACAGCGTCCAGTTTTCATGAGAAAAACTTTTTGATGAAAAAATAAAATGGACTATACATCGTCCAGTTTTCATGAAAAAAATTTTTTATTAAAAAATTAAATGGACTAAACATCGCCCATTTTTCATGAAAAAAATATGTGGACTATACATCGTCCAGTTTTCATGAGAACAAATTTTTGCTGAAAATATAAAATGAAAAATATTTCTTATGAAGAAATTAAATGGAATATACATCGCCCATTTTTTATAAAAAAAAATAAGGGGATTAGACATCGTCCAGTTTTCATGAGAAAAGGTTTTTGATGAAAAAATCAAATGGACTATACATCGTCCATTTTTCATGAAAAAATTTTCTTATGAAGAAATTAAATGGACTATATATCGCCCATTTTTTCATGTAAAAAATAAGTTTACTATATATCGCCCATTTTTCATTTAAAAAATAAGTGGACTATACATCGTCTAATTTTCATGAAAAAATTTTTTATAAAAAAATTAAATGGACTATAGCCCATTTTTCATGAAAAAAATAAGTGGATTGGACATCGTTAATTTTTCATAAAAAAGTTTTTTATAAAAAAATTAAATGGACATCGTTAATTTTTATGCTAAAAAATAAATGGACTGTACATCGTCCAGTTTTAATGAGAAAAAATTTTTGATGAAAAAATTAAAAGGACTATATATACATCGTCCATTTTTCATGAAAAAATGTAAATGGACTATACATCGTCATGTAAAAAAATAATTGGACTATATATACATCGTCCAGTTTTCATGAGAAAAAATTTTTTATGAAAAAATTAAATGGACCCATTGCCCATTTTTATGGAAAAAAATAAGTGGACTATACAGCGTCCAGTTTTCATGAGAAAAAATTTTTGATGAAAAAATAAAATGGACTAAACATCGTCTAGTTTTCATGAAAAAAATTTTTTATTAAAAAATTAAATGGACTGAACATCGCCCATTTTTCATGAAAAAAATATGTGGACTATACATCGTCCAGTTTTCATGAGAAAAAATTTTTGCTGAAAATATAAAATGAAAAATATTTCTTATGAAGAAATTAAATGTTCCCATTGCCCATTTTTATGCAAAAAAATAAGTGGACTATACAGCGTCCAGTTTTCATGAGAAAAAATTTTTGATGAAAAAATTGTTTTATGAAGAAATTAAATGGACTATACATCGCCCATTTTTTATAAAAAACAAATAAGTGGAGTCCAGTTTTCATGCGAAAAGGTTTTTGATGAAAAAATAAAATGGATTATAGGTCGTCCATTTTTCATGAAAAAAATTTTCTTATGAGAAAATTGAATGGAGTATACATCGCCCATTTTTCATGAAAAAATAAGTGGACTATACATCGTTCAGTTTTCATGAAAAAAATTTTTTATGAAAAAATTAAATGGACTATACATTGCCCATTTTTATGCAAAAAAATAAGTGGACTATACATCGTCCAGTTTTCATGAGAAAAAATTTTTGATGAAAAAATAAAATGGACTATACATCGTCCATTTTTCATGAGAAAAAATTTTCTTATGAAGAAATTAAATGGACTATATATAGCCCATTTTTTCATGTAAAAAATAAGTGGACTATACATCGCCCATTTTTCATTTAAAAAATAAGTGGACTATACATCGTCTAATTTTCATTAAAAAATTTTTTATAAAAAAATTAAATGGACTATAGCCCATATTTCATGAAAAAAATAAGTGGTCCATTTTTCATAAAAAAAGTTTTTTATAAAAAAATTAAATGGACATCGTCATCATGAGAAAAAATTTTTCATGAAAAAATAAAATGGACTATACATCGTCCATTTTTCATGAGAAAAAATTTTTTTATGAAGAAATTAAATGGACTATACATCGCCCATTTTTCCATGTAAAAAATAAGTGGACTATACATCGTCCATTTTTCATTTAAAAAATAAGTGGACTATACATCGTGTAATTTTCATGAGAAAATTTTTTATAAAAAAATTAAATGGACTATAGCCCATTTTTCATGGAAAAAATAAGTGGATTTTTCGTCCATTTTTCATAAAAAAAGTTTTTTATAAAAAAATTAAATGGACGTCGTCCATTTTTATGCTAAAAAATAAAAGGACTGTACATCGTCCAGGTTTCATGAGAAAAAATTTTTGACGAAAAAATTAAAAGGACTATACATCGTCCATTTTTTGTTAAAAAAAATTAAATGGACTACACATAGGTATTTTTCATGCAAAAAATTAAATGGACTACACATTGTCTATTTTTCATTAAAAAAAAATAAGTGGACTATACATCGCCCATTTTTATGTAAAAAAGGTTTTTATGAAAAAATTAAATGGACTATACATCGCCCATTTTTCATGTAAAAAATAAGTGGACTATACATCGTCTATTTTTCATGAAAAAATTTTTTATAAAAAAATGAAATGGACTATATAGAGCCCATTTTTAATGAAAAAAATAAATGGACTAGACATCGTCCATTTCTCATAAAAAAGTTTTTTATAAAAAAATTAAATATACATCGTCCATTTTTATGCTAAAAAATAAATGGACTGTACATCGTCCAGTTTTCATGAGAAAATTTTTTTGATGAAAAAATTAAAATAAAAAAATAAATATAAATGGACTATACATCGTCATGTAAAAAAATAAGTGGACTTATATACATCGTCCAGTTTTCATGAGAAAAAATTTTTTAGAAAAAATTTAAATGCACTATATATCGTCCATTTTTATGCAAAAAAATAAGTGGACTATACATCGTCCAGTTTTCATGAGAACAAATTTTTGATGAAAATATAAAATGGACTACACATCGTAAATTTTTCATGAAAAAAATTTTCTTATGAAGAAGTAAAATGGATTATACATCGCACATTTTTCATGAAAAAAATAAGTGGACTAGACATCGTCCAGTTTTTATGAGAAAAAAATTTTTATGAAAAAATAAAATGGACTATACATCATCCATTTTTCGTTAAAAAAAATTAAATGGACTAGTCATCGGCATTTTTCATGAAAAAAAAATAAATGGACTACACATGGTCCATTATTAATTAAAAAAATAAATGGACTATACATCGTCCAATTTTATGAAAAAAAGGTTTTTATGAAAGCATTAAATGGACTATACATCGCCCAATTTTCATGTAAAAATTAAGTGGACTATACATCGTATATTTTTCATGTAAAAATTATTTATAAAAAAATTAAATGGACTATAATGTCCCATTTTTCATGACAAAAAAATAAGTGGACTAGACATCGTCCATTTTTCATAAAAAAAAGTTTTGTATAAAAAAATTAAATGGACATCATCCATTTTTATGATAAAAAATACATGGACTGTACATCGTCCAGTTTTCATGAGAAATAATTTTTTATGAAAAAATAAAATGGACTATACGTCGTCATGTAAAAAAATAAGTGGACTATATATACATCGTCCAGTTTTCATGAGAAAAAATTTTTTATAAAAAAATTAAATGGACTATATATTGTCCATTTTTATCCCAAAAAATAAGTGGACTATACATCGTCCAGTTTTCATGAGAACAAATTTTTGATGAAAATATAAAATGGACTATACATTGCAAATTTTTCATGAAAAAAATTTTCTTATGAAGAAATTAAATGGACTATATATCGTCCATTTTTATGGAAAAAAATAAGTGGACTATACATCGTCCAGTTTTCATGAAAACAAATTTTTGATAAAAAAAATAAAATGGGCTATACATCGTCCATTTTTTATGAAAAACATTTTCTTATGAAGAAATTAAATGGTCTATACATCGCCCATTTTTTATGTAAAAAATAAGTGGACTATATATCGTCTATTTTTCATGAAAAAAGTTTTTTATAAAAAAATTTAATGGACATCGTCCATTTTTATGCTAAAAAATAAATGGACTATACATCGTCCAGTTATCATGAAAAAAATTTTTTATTAAAAAATTAAATGGACTAAACATCGCCCATTTTTCATGAAAAAAATATGTGGACTATACATCGTCCAGTTTTCATGAGAACAAATTGTTGCTGAAAATATAAAATGAAAAAAATTTCTTATGAAGAAATTAAATGGAATATACATCGCCCATTTTTTATGAAAAAAAAAATAAGTGGACTAGACATCGTCCAGTTTTCATGAGAAAAACTTTTTGATGAAAAAATAAAATGGACTATACATCGTCCAGTTTTCATGAAGAAAATTTTTTATTAAAAAATTAAATGTACATCGTCCAGTTTTAATGAAAAAAAATTTTTTATGAAAAAATTAAAAAGACTATATATACATCGTCCAGTTTTCATGAAAAAATGTAAATGGACTATACATCGTCATGTAAAAAAATAATTAAACTATATATACATCGTCCAGTTTTCATGAGAAAAAATGTTTTATGAAAAAATTAAATGGACCCATTGCCCATTTTTATAAAAAAAAATAAGTGTACTATACAGCGTCCAGTTTTCATGAGAAAAAATTTTTGATGAAAAAATAAAATGGACTATACATCGTCCAGTTTTCATGAAAAAAATTTTTTATTAAAAAATTAAATGGACTAACCATCGCCCATTTTTCATGAAAAAAATATGTGGACTATACATCGTCCACTTTTCATGAGAACAAATTTTTGCTGAAAATATAAAATGAAAAATATTTCTTATGAAGAAATTAAATGGAATATACATCGCCCATTTTTTATAAAAAAAAATAAGTGGACTAGACATCGTCCAGTTTTCATGAGAAAAGGTTTTTGATGAAAAAATAAAATGGACTATACATCGTCCATTTTTCATGAAAAAAATTTTCTTATGAGGAAATTGAATGGAGTATACATCGCCCATTTTTCATGAAAAAAATAAGTGGACTATACATCGTCCAGTTTTCATGAGAAAAAATTTTTGATGAAAAAATAAAATGGACATATACATCGTCCATTTTTCATGAAAAAAATTTTCTTATGAGGAAATTGAATGGAGTATACATCGCCCATTTTTCATGAAAAAAATAAGTGGACTGTACTTCGTCCAGTTATCATGAAAAAAATTTTTTATTAAAAAATTAAATGGACTAAACATCGCCCATTTTTCATGAAATAAATATGTGGACTATACATCGTCCAGTTTTCATGAGAAAAGGTTTTTGATGAAAAAATAAAATGGACTATACATCGTCCATTTTTCATGAAAAAAATTTTCTTATGAGGAAATTGAATGGAGTATACATCGCCCATTTTTCATGTAAAAAATAAGTGGACTATACATCGTCTATTTTTCATGAAAAAATTTTTTATAAAAAAATTAAATGGACTATATATAGCCCATTTTTCATGAAAAAAAATATGTGGACTAGACATCGTCCATTTTTCATAAAAAAGTTTTTTATAAAAAAATTAAATGGACATCGTTCATTTTTATGCTAAAAAATAAATGGACTGTACATCGTCCAGTTTTAATGAGAAAAAATTTTTGATGAAAAAATTAAAAGGACATCGTCCATTTTTCATGAAAAAATGTAAATGGACTATACATCGTCATGTAAAAAAATAATTGGACTATATATACATCGTCCAGTTTTCATGAGAAAAAATTTTTTATGAAAAAATTAAATGGACCCATTGCCCATTTTTATGCAAAAAAATAAGTAGACTATACAGCGTCCAGTTTTCATGAGAAAAACTTTTTGATGAAAAAATAAAATGGACTATACATCGTCGTTTTCATGAAAAAAATTTTTTATTAAAAAATTAAATGGACTTAACATCGCCCATTTTTCATGAAAAAAATATGTGGACTATACATCGTCCAGTTTTCATGAAAACAAATTTTTGCTGAAAATATAAAATGAAAAATATTTCTTATGAAGAAATTAAATGGAATATACATCGCCCATTTTTTATAAAAAAAAAATAAGGGGATTAGACATCGTCCAGTTTTCATGAGAAAAGGTTTTTGATGAAAAAATCAAATGGACTATACATCGTCCATTTTTCATGAAAAAATTTTCTTATGAAGAAATTAAATGGACTATATATCGCCCATTTTTCATTTAAAAAATAAGTGGACTATATATCGCCCATTTTTCATTTAAAAAATAAGTGGACTATACATCGTCTAATTTTCATGAAAAAATTTTTTATAAAAAAATTAAATGGACTATAGCCCATTTTTCATGAAATAAATAAGTGGATTGGACATCGTCCATTTTTCATAAAAAAGTTTTTTATAAAAAAATTAAATGGACATCGTTAATTTTTATGTTAAAAAATAAATGGACTGTACATCGTCCAGTTTTAATGAGAAAAAATTTTTGATGAAAAAATTAAAAGGACTATATATACATCGTCCATTTTTCATGAAAAAATGTAAATGGACTATACATCGTCATGTAAAAAAATAATTGGACTATATATACATCGTCCAGTTTTCATGAGAAAAAATTTTTGATGAAAAAATAAAATGGACTATACATCGTCTAGTTTTCATGAAACAAATTTTTTATTAAAAAATTAAATGGACTAAACATCGCCCATTTTTCATGAAAAAAATATGTGGACTATACATCGTCCAGTTTACATGAGAAAAAATTTTTGCTGAAAATATAAAATGAAAAATATTTCTTATGAAGAAATTAAATGGAATATACATTGCCCATTTTTATGCAAAAAAATAAGTGCACTAGACATCGTCCAGTTTTCATGAGAAAAGGTTTTTGATGAAAAAATAAAATGGACTATACATCGTCCATTTTTCATGAAAAAAATTTTCTTATGAGGAAATTGAATGGAGTATACATCGCCCATTTTTCATGAAAAAATAAGTGGACTATACATCGTTCAGTTTTCATGAAAAAAATTTTTTATGAAAAAATTAAATGTTCCCATTGCCCATTTTTATGCAAAAAAATAAGTGGACTATACAGCGTCCAGTTTTCATGAGAAAAAATTTTTGATGAAAAAATAAAATGGACTATACATCGTCCATTTTTCATGAAAGAATTGTTTTATGAAGAAATTAAATGGACTATACATCGCCCATTTTTTATAAAAAACAAATAAGTGGAGTCTAGTTTTCATGCGAAAATGTTTTTGATGAAAAAATAAAATGGATTATAGATCGTCCATTTTTCATGAAAAAAATTTTCTTATGAGAAAATTGAATGGAGTATACATCGCCCATTTTTCATGAAAAAATAAGTGGACTATACATCGTTGTTTTCATGAAAAAAATTTTTTATGAAAAAATTAAATGGACTATACATTGCCCATTTTTATGCAAAAAAATAAGTGGACTATACATCGTCCAGTTTTCATGAGAAAAAATTTTTGATGAAAAAATAAAATGGACTATACATCGTCCATTTTTCATGAAAAAATTTTCTTATGAAGAAATTAAATGGACTATATATAGCCCATTTTTCATGAAAAAAAATAAGTGGACTATACATCGTCCATTTTTCATAAAAAAAGTTTTTTATAAAAAAATTAAATGGACATCGTCCATTTTTATGCTAAAAAATAAAAGGACTGTACATCGTCCAGTTTTCATGAGAAAAAATTTTTGACGAAAAAATTAAAAGGACTATACATCGTCCATTTTTTGTTAAAAAAAATTAAATGGACTATACATCGGCATTTTTCTTGCAAAAAAAATTAAATGGACTACACATTGTCTATTTTTTATTAAAAAAAATAAATGGACTATACATCGCCCATTTTTATGTAAAAAAGGTTTTTATGAAAAAATTAAATGGACTATACATCGCCCATTTTTCATGTAAAAAATATAAATGGACTATACATCGTCATGTAAAAAAAATATATATACATCGTCCAGTTTTCATGAGAAAAAATTTTTTATGAAAAAATAAAATGGACTATACGTCGCCATGTAAAAAAAAAGTGGACTATATATACATCGTCCAATTTTCATGAGAAAAAATTTTTTAGAAAAAATTAAATGCACTATATATCGTCTATTTTTATGCAAAAAAATAAGTGGACTATACATCGTCCAGTTTTCATGAGAACAAATTTTTGATGAAAATATAAAATGGACTACACATCGTAAATTTTTCATGAAAAAAATTTTCTTATAAAGAAATTAAATGGATTATACATCGCCCATTTTTCATGAACAAAATAAGTGGACTAGACATCGTCCATTTTTTATGAGAAAAAAATTTTAATAAAAAAATAAAATGGACTATACATCATCCATTTTTCGTTAAAAAAAATTAAATGGACTACTCATCGGCATTTTTCATGAAAAAAAAATAAATGGACTACACATGGTCCATTATTTATTAAAAAAAATAAATGGACTATACATCGTCCATTTTTATGAAAAAAAGGTTTTTATGAAAGAATTAAATGGACTATACATCGCCCATTTTTCATGTAAAAAATAAGTGGACTGTACATCGTCCAGTTTTCATGAGAAATAATTTTTTATGAAAAAATAAAATGGACTATACGTCGCCATGTAAAAAAATAAGTGGACTATATATACATCGTCCAGTTTTCATGAGAAAAAATTGTTTATAAAAAAATTAAATGGACTATATATTGTCCATTTTTATACCAAATAATAAATGGACTATACATCGCCCATTTTTATGTAAAAAAGGTTTTTATGAAAAAATTAAATTGTCTATACATCGCCCATTTTTTATGTAAAAAATAAGTGGACTATATATCGTCTATTTTTCATGAAAAAAGTTTATTATAAAAAAATTTAATGGACATCGTCCATTTTTGTGCTAAAAAATAAATGGACTATACATCGTCCAGTTATCATGAAAAAAATTTTTTATTAAAAAATTAAATGGACTAAATAAACATCGCCCATTTTTCATGAAAAAAATATGTGGACTATACATCGTCCAGTTTTCATGAGAACAAATTGTTGCTGAAAATATAAAATGAAAAAAATTTCTTATGAAGAAATTAAATGGAATATACATCGCCCATTTTTTATGAAAAAAAAAATAAGTGGACTAGACATCGTCCAGTTTTCATGAGAACAAATTGTTGCTGAAAATATAAAATGAAAAAAAATTCTTATGAAGAAATTAAATGGACTATACATCGCCCATTTTTCATGTAAAAAATAAGTAGACTATACATCGTCTATTTTTCATGAGAAAAAATTTTTGATGACAAAATAAAATGGACATATATATCGTCCATTTTTCATGAAAAAAATTTTTTATTAAAAAATTAAATGGACTAAACATCGCCCATTTTTTATAAAAAAAAATAAGTGGACTAGACATCGTCCAGTTTTCATGAGAAAAGGTTTTTGATGAAAAAATAAAATGGACTATACATCGTCCATTTTTCATGAAAAAAATTTTTTATTAAAAAATTAAATGGACTAAACATCGCCCATTTTTTATAAAAAAAAATAAGTGGACTAGACATCGTCCAGTTTTCATGAGAAAAGGTTTTTGATGAAAAAATAAAATGGACTATACATCGTCCATTTTTCATGAAAAAAATTTTCTTATGAGGAAATTGAATAAGAGTATACATCGCCCATTTTTCATGAAAAAAATAAGTGGACTATACATCGTCCAGTTTTCATGAGAAAAAATTTTTGATGACAAAATAAAATGGACATATACATCGTCCATTTTTCATGAAAAAAATTTTCTTATGAGGAAATTGAATGGAGTATACATCGCCCATTTTTCATGAAAAAAATAAGTGGCCTGTACATCGTCCAGTTTTCATGAGAAAAAATTTTTGCTGAAAATATAAAATGAAAAAAATTTCTTATGAAGAAATTAAATGGACTATACATCGCCCATTTTTCATGTAAAAAAATTTTTTTATAAAAAAATAAAATGGACTATATATAGCCCATTTTTCATGAAAAAAAATAAGTGGACTAGACATCGTCCATTTTTCATAAAAAAGTTTTTTATAAAAAAATTAAATGGACATCGTTCATTTTTATGCTAAAAAATAAATGGACTGTACATCGTCCAGTTTTAATGAGAAAAAATTTTTGATGAAAAAATTAAAAGGACTATACATCGTCCATTTTTCGTTAAAAAAAATTAAATGGACTACACATCGGCATTTTTCTTGCAAAAAAATTAAATGGACTACACATTGTCTATTTTTCATTAAAAAAAATAAATGGACTATACATCGCCCATTTTTATGTAAAAAAGGTTTTTATGAAAAAATTAAATGGACTATACATCGCCCATTTTTCATGTAAAAAATATAAATGGACTATACATCGTCATGTAAAAAAATAAGTGGACTATATATACATCGTCCAGTTTTCATGAGAAAAAATTTTTTATGAAAAAATAAAATGGACTATACGTCGTCATGTAAAAAAATAAGTGGACTATATATACATCGTCCAATTTTCATGAGAAAAAATTTTTTAGAAAAAAATTAAATGCACTATATATCGTCCATTTTTATGCAAAAAAATAAGTGGACTATACATCGTCCATTTTTCATTTAAAAAATAAGTGGACTATACATCGTGTAATTTTCATGAGAAAATTTTTTATAAAAAAATTAAATGGACTATAGCCCATTTTTCATGGAAAAAATAAGTGGATTTTTCGTCCATTTTTCATAAAAAAAGTTTTTTATAAAAAAATTAAATGGACATCGTCCATTTTTATGATAAAAAATAAATGGACTGTACATCGTCCAGTTTTCATGAGAAATAATTTTTTATGAAAAAATAAAATGGACTATACGTCGTCATGTAAAAAAATAAGTGGACTATATATACATCGTCCAGTTTTCAAGAGAAAAAATTGTTTATAAAAAAATTAAATGGACTATATATTGTCCATTTTTATACCAAATAATAAATGGACTATACATCGCCCATTTCTATGTAAAAAAGGTTTTTATGAAAAAATTAAATGGTCTATCGCCCATTTTTTATGTAAAAAATAAGTGGACTATATATCGTCTATTTTTCATGAAAAAAGTTTATTATAAAAAAATGTAATGGACATCGTCCATTTTTATGCTAAAAAATAAATGGACTATACATCGTCCAGTTATCATGAAAAAAATTTTTTATTAAAAAATTAAATGGACTAAACATCGCCCATTTTTCATGAAAAAAATATGTGGACTATACATCGTCCAGTTTTCATGAGAACAAATTGTTGCTGAAAATATAAAATGAAAAAAATTTCTTATGAAGAAATTAAATGGACTAAACATCGCCTTTTTTTTATGAAAAAAAAATAAGTGGACTAGACATCGTCCAGTTTTCATGAGAAAAACTTTTTGATGAAAAAATAAAATGGACTACACATCGTCCATTTTTCATGAAAAAATTTTCTTATGAAGAAATTAAATGGACTATACATCGCCCATTTTTTCATGTAAAAAATAAGTGGACTATACATCGCCCATTTTTCATTTAAAAAATAAGTGGACTATACAGCGTCCAGTTTTCATGAGAACAAATTTTTGCTGAAAATATAAAATGAAAAATATTTCTTATGAAGAAATTAAATGGACTATACATCGCCCATTTTTCATGAAAAAATTTTGTTATGAAGAAATTAAATGGACTATAATCGCCCATTTTTTATAAAAAACAAATAAGTGGAGTCCAGTTTTCATGAGAAAAGGTTTTTGATGAAAAAATAAAATGGACTATACATCGTCCATTTTTCATGAAAAAAATTTTCTTATGAGAAAATTGAATGAAATAATAAGTGGACTATACATCGTTCAGTTTTCATGAAAAAAATTTTTTATTAAAAAATTAAATGGACTAAATATCTCCCATTTTTCATGAAAAAAATATGTGGACTATACATCGCCCATTTTTCATTTAAAAAATAAGTGGACTATACATCGTCTAATTTTCATGAACAAATTTTTTATAAAAAAAATGGACTATAGCCCATTTTTCATGAAAAAAATAAGTGGATTGGACGTCGTCCATTTTTCATGAAAAAATTTTCTTATGAAGAAATTAAATGGACTATACATCGCCCATTTTTCATGAGAACAAATTTTTGCTGAAAATATAAAATGAAAAAAAATTTCTTATGAAGAAATTAAATGGACTATACATCGCCCATTTTTCATGTAAAAAATAAGTAGACTATACATCGTCTATTTTTCATGAAAAATTTTTTTATAAAAAAATTAAATGGACTATAGCCCATTTTTCATGAAAAAAATAAGTGGATTGGACATCGTCCATTTTTCATAAAAAAAGTTTTTTATAAAAAAATTAAATGGACATCGTCATCATGAGAAAAAATTTTTGATGAAAAAATAAAATGGACTATACATCGTCCATTTTTCATGAAAAAATTTTGTTATGAAGAAATTAAATGGACTATACATCGCCCATTTTTTATAAAAAACAAATAAGTGGAGTCCAGTTTTCATGAGAAAAGGTTTTTGATGAAAAAATAAAATGGACTATAACATCGTCCATTTTTCATGAAAAAAATTTTCTTATGAGAAAATTGAATGGAGTATACATCGCCTATTTTTCATGAAAAAAATAAGTGGACTATACATCGTTCAGTTTTCATGAAAAAAATTTTTGATGAAAAAATAAAATGGACTATACATCGTCCATTTTTCATGAAAAAATTTTCTTATGAAGAAATTAAATGGACTATACATCGCCCATTTTTTCATGTAAAAAATAAGTGGACTATACATCGCCCATTTTTCATTTAAAAAATAAGTGGACTATACAGCGTCCAGTTTTCATGAGAAAAAATTTTTGTTGAAAAAATAAAATGGACTATACATCGTCCAGTTTTCATGAAAAAATTTTTTTATTAAAAAATGAAATGGACTAAACATCGCCCATTTTTCATGAAAAAAATATGTGGACTATACATCGTCCAGTTTTCATGAGAACAAATTTTTGCTGAAAATATAAAATGAAAAATATTTCTTATGAAGAAATTAAATGGAATATACATCGCCCATTTTTTATAAAAAAAAAATAAGTGAACTAGACATCGTCCAGTTTTCATGAGAAAAGGTTTTTGATGAAAAAATAAAATGGACTATACATCGTCCATTTTTCATGAAAAAATTTTCTTATGAAGAAATTAAATGGACTATACATCGCCCATTTTTCATGAAATAAATATGTGGACTATACATCGTCCAGTTTTCATGAGAAAAGGTTTTTGATGAAAAAATAAAATGGACTATACATCGTCCATTTTTCATGAAAAAAAATAAGTGGACTATACATCGCCCATTTTTCATTTAAAAAATAAGTGGACTATACATCGTCTAATTTTCATGAAAAAATTTTTTATAAAAAAATTAAATGGACTATAGCCCATTTTTCATGAAAAAAATAAGTGGATTGGACATCGTCCATTTTTCATAAAAAAAGTTTTTTATAAAAAAATTAAATGGACATCGTCATCATGAGAAAAAATTTTTGATGAAAAAATAAAATGGACTATACATCGCCCATTTTTCATTTAAAAAATAAGTGGACTATACATCGTCTAATTTTCATGAAAAAATTTTTTATAAAAAAATTAAATGGACTATAGCCCATTTTTCATGAAAAAAATGAGTGGATTGGACATCGTCCATTTTTCATAAAAAAAGTTTTTTATAAAAAAATTAAATGGACATCGTCATCATGAGAAGAAATTTTTGATGAAAAAATAAAATGGACTATACATCGCCCATTTTTTATAAAAAACAAATAAGTGGAGTCCAGTTTTCATGAGAAAAGGTTTTTGATGAAAAAATAAAATGGACTATAACATCGTCCATTTTTCATGAAAAAAATTTTCTTATGAGAAAATTGAATGGAGTATACATCGCCCATTTTTCATGAAAAAATAAGTGGACTATATATACATCGTCCAATTTTCATGAGAAAAAATTTTTTAGAAAAAAATTAAATGCACTATATATCGTCCATTTTTATGCAAAAAAATAAGTGGACTATACATCGTCCAGTTTTCATGAGAACAAATTTTTGATGAAAATATAAGATGGACTACACATCGTAAATTTTTCATGAAAAAAATTTTCTTATAAAGAAATTAAATGGACTACTCATCGGCATTTTTCATGAAAAAAAATAAATGGACTACACATGGTCCATTATTTATTAAAAAAAAATAAATGGAATACATCGTCCATTTTTATGAAAAAAAGGTTTTTATGAAAGAATTAAATGGACTATACATCGCCCATTTTTCATGTAAAAAATAAGTGGACTATACATCGTATATTTTTCATAAAAAAAGTTTTTTATAAAAAAATTAAATGGACATCGTCCATTTTTATGATAAAAAATAAATGGACTGTACATCGTCCAGTTTTCATGAGAAATAATTTTTTATGAAAAAATAAAATGGACTATACGTCGTCATGTAAAAAAATAAGTGGACTATATATACATCGTCCAGTTTTCAAGAGAAAAAATTGTTTATAAAAAAATTAAATGGACTATATATTGTCCATTTTTATACCAAATAATAAATGGACTATACATCGCCCATTTCTATGTAAAAAAGGTTTTTATGAAAAAATTAAATGGTCTATCGCCCATTTTTTATGTAAAAAATAAGTGGACTATATATCGTCTATTTTTCATGAAAAAAGTTTATTATAAAAAAATGTAATGGACATCGTCCATTTTTATGCTAAAAAATAAATGGACTATACATCGTCCAGTTATCATGAAAAAAATTTTTTATTAAAAAATTAAATGGACTAAACATCGCCCATTTTTCATGAAAAAAATATGTGGACTATACATCGTCCAGTTTTCATGAGAACAAATTGTTGCTGAAAATATAAAATGAAAAAAATTTCTTATGAAGAAATTAAATGGACTAAACATCGCCCATTTTTTATGAAAAAAAAATAAGTGGACTAGACATCGTCCAGTTTTCATGAGAAAAACTTTTTGATGAAAAAATAAAATGGACTACACATCGTCCAGTTTTCATGAAAAAAATTTTTTATTAAAAAATTAAATGGACTAAATATCTCCCATTTTTCATGAAAAAAATATGTGGACTATACATCGCCCATTTTTCATTTAAAAAATAAGTGGACTATACATCGTCTAATTTTCATGAACAAATTTTTTATAAAAAAAATGGACTATAGCCCATTTTTCATGAAAAAAATAAGTGGATTGGACGTCGTCCATTTTTCATAAAAAAGTTTTTTATAAAAAATTAAATGAACATCGTTAATTTTTATGCTAAAAAATAAATGGACTGTACATCGTCCAGTTTTAATGAGAAAAAATTTTTGATGAAAAAATTAAAAGGACTATATATACATCGTCCATTTTTCATGAAAAAATGTAAATGGACTATACATCGTCATGTAAAAAAATAATTGGACTATATATACATCGTCCAGTTTTCATGAGAAAAAATTTTTTATGAAAAAATTAAATGGACCCATTTCCCATTTTTATGGAAAAAAATAACTGGACTATACAGCGTCCAGTTTTCATGAGAAAAAATTTTTGATGAAAAAATAAAATAGACTATACATCGTCCAGTTTTCATGAAAAAAATTTTTTATTAAAAAATTAAATGGACATCGCCCATTTTGCATGAAAAAAATATGTGGACTATACATCGTCCAGTTTTCATGAGAACAAATTTTTGCTGAAAATATAAAATGAAAAATATTTCTTATGAAGAAATTAACTGGAATATACATCGCCCATTTTTTATAAAAAAAAAATAAGTGGACTAGACATCGTCCAGTTTTCATGAGAAAAGGTTTTTGATGAAAAAATAAAATGGACTATACATCGTCCATTTTTCATGAAAAAAATTTTCTTATGAGGAAATTGAATGGAGTATACATCGCCCATTTTTCATGAAAAAAATAAGTGGACTATACATCGTCCAGTTTTCATGAGAAAAAATTTTTGATGAAAAAATAAAATGGACTATACATCGTCCATTTTTCATGAAAAAATTTTCTTATGAAGAAATTAAATGGACTATACATCGCCCATTTTTCATGAGAACAAATTTTTGCTGAAAATATAAAATGAAAAAAAATTTCTTATGAAGAAATTAAATGGACTATACATCGCCCATTTTTCATGTAAAAAATAAGTAGACTATACATCGTCTATTTTTCATGAAAAATTTTTTTATAAAAAAATTAAATGGACTATAGCCCATTTTTCATGAAAAAAATAAGTGGATTGGACATCGTCCATTTTTCATAAAAAAAGTTTTTTATAAAAAAATTAAATGGACATCGTCATCATGAGAAAAAATTTTTGATGAAAAAATAAAATGGACTATACATCGTCCATTTTTCATGAAAAAATTTTTTTATGAAGAAATTAAATGGCCTATACATCGCCCATTTTTTATAAAAAACAAATAAGTGGAGTCCAGTTTTCATGAGAAAAGGTTTTTGATGAAAAAATAAAATGGACTATAACATCGTCCATTTTTCATGAAAAAAATTTTCTTATGAGAAAATTGAATGGAGTATACATCGCCTATTTTTCATGAAAAAAATAAGTGGACTATACATCGTTCAGTTTTCATGAAAAAAATTTTTGATGAAAAAATAAAATGGACTATACATCGTCCATTTTTCATGAAAAAATTTTCTTATGAAGAAATTAAATGGACTATACATCGCCCATTTTTTCATGTAAAAAATAAGTGGACTATACATCGCCCATTTTTCATTTAAAAAATAAGTGGACTATACAGCGTCCAGTTTTCATGAGAAAAAATTTTTGTTGTCGTCCAGTTTTCATGAAAAAATTTTTTTATTAAAAAATGAAATGGACTAAACATCGCCCATTTTTCATGAAAAAAATATGTGGACTATACATCGTCCAGTTTTCATGAGAACAAATTTTTGCTGAAAATATAAAATGAAAAATATTTCTTATGAAGAAATTAAATGGAATATACATCGCCCATTTTTTATAAAAAAAAAATAAGTGAACTAGACATCGTCCAGTTTTCATGAGAAAAGGTTTTTGATGAAAAAATAAAATGGACTATACATCGTCCATTTTTCATGAAAAAAATTTTCTTATGAGGCAATTGAATGGAGTATACATCGCCCATTTTTCATGAAAAAAATAAGTGGACTATACATCGTTCAATTTTCATGAAAAAAATTTTTTATGAAAAAATTAAATGTTCCCATTGCCCATTTTTATGGAAAAAAATAAGTGGACTATACAGCGTCCAGTTTTCATGAGAAAAAATTTTTGATGAAAAAATAAAATGGACTATACATCGTCCATTTTTCATGAAAAAATTTTCTTATGAGGAAATTGAATGGAGTATACATCGCCCATTTTTCATTTAAAAAATAAGTGGACTATACATCGTCTAATTTTCATAAAAAAATTTTTTATTAAAAAATTAAATGGACTAAACATCGCCCATTTTTCATGAAAAAAATATGTGGACTATACATCGTCCAGTTTTCATGAGAACAAATTTTTGCTGAAAATATAAAATGAAAAATATTTCTTATGAAGAAATTAAATGGAATATACATCGCCCATTTTTTATAAAAAAAAATAAGGGGATTAGACATCGTCCAGTTTTCATGAGAAAAGGTTTTTGATGAAAAAATCAAATGGACTATACATCGTCTATTTTTCATGAAAAATTTTTTTATAAAAAAATTAAATGGACTATATATAGCCCATTTTTCATGAAAAAAAATAAGTGGACTATACATCGCCCATTTTTCATTTAAAAAATAAGTGGACTATACATCGTCTAATTTTCATGAAAAAATTTTTTATAAAAAAATTAAATGGACTATAGCCCATTTTTCATGAAAAAAATAAGTGGATTGGACATCGTCCATTTTTCATAAAAAAAAGTTTTTTATAAAAAAATTAAATGGACATCGTCATCATGAGAAAAAATTTTTGATGAAAAAATAAAATGGACTATACATCGCCCATTTTTCATTTAAAAAATAAGTGGACTATACATCGTCTAATTTTCATGAAAAAATTTTTTATAAAAAAATTAAATGGACTATAGCCCATTTTTCATGAAAAAAATGAGTGGATTGGACATCGTCCATTTTTCATAAAAAAAGTTTTTTATAAAAAAATTAAATGGACATCGTCATCATGAGAAGAAATTTTTGATGAAAAAATAAAATGGACTATACATCGCCCATTTTTTATAAAAAACAAATAAGTGGAGTCCAGTTTTCATGAGAAAAGGTTTTTGATGAAAAAATAAAATGGACTATAACATCGTCCATTTTTCATGAAAAAAATTTTCTTATGAGAAAATTGAATGGAGTATACATCGCCCATTTTTCATGAAAAAATAAGTGGACTATACATCGTTCAGTTTTCATGATAAAAATTTTTATGAAAAAATTAAATGGACTATACATTGCCCATTTTTATGGAAAAAAATAAGTGGACTATACATCGTCCAGTTTTCATGAGAAAAAATTTTTGATGAAAAAATAAAATGGACTATACATCGTCCATTTTTCATTTAAAAAATAAGTGGACTATACATCGTCTAATTTTCATGAAAAAATTTTTTATAAAAAAATTATATGGACTATATATAGCCCATTTTTCATGAAAAAAAATAAGTGGACTATACATCGCCCATTTTTCATTTAAAAAATAAGTGGACTATACATCGTCTAATTTTCATGAAAAAATTTTTTATAAAAAAATTAAATGGACATCGTCCATTTTTATGCTAAAAAATAAAAGGACTGTACATCGTCCAGTTTTCATGAGAAAAAATTTTTGACGAAAAAATTAAAAGGACTATACATCGTCCATTTTTCGTTAAAAAAATTAAATGGACTACACATCGGCATTTTTCTTGCAAAAAAAATTAAATGGACTACACATTGTCTATTTTTCATTAAAAAAAATAAATGGACTATATATACATCGCCCATTTTTATGTAAAAAAGGTTTTTATGAAAAAATTAAATGGACTATACATCGTCCATTTTTCATGTAAAAAATAAGTGGACTATAATACATCGTCTATTTTTCATGAAAAAATTTTTTATAAAAAAATGAAATGGACTATATAAAGCCAATTTTTAATGAAAAAAATAAGTGGACTAGACATCGTCCATTTCTCATAAAAAAGTTTTTTATAAAAAAATTAAATGGACATCGTCCATTTTTATGCTAAAAAATAAATGGACTGTACATCGTCCAGTTTTCATGAGAAAATTTTTTTGATGAAAAAATTAAAAGGACTATACATCGTCCATTTTTCATGAAAAAAATATAAATGGACTATACATCGTCATGTAAAAAAATAAGTGGACTATATATACATCGTCCAGTTTTCATGAGAAAAAATTTTTTAGAAAAAAATTAAATGCACTATATATCGTCCATTTTTATGCAAAAAAATAAGTGGACTATACATCGTCCAGTTTTCATGAGAACAAATTTTTGATGAAAATATAAAATGGACTACACATCGTAAATTTTTCATGAAAAAAATTTTCTTATGAAGAAGTAAAATGGATTATACATCGCCCATTTTTCATGAAAAAAATAAGTGGACTAGACATCGTCCAGTTTTCATGAAAAAAAGTTTTTGATGAAAAAATAAAATGGACTATATATAGCCCATTTTTCATAAAAAAATAAGTGGACTATACATCGTCCAGTTTTCATGAGAACAAATTTTTGCTGAAAATATAAAATGAAAAAAATTTCTTATGAAGAAATTAAATGGAATATACATCGCCCATTTTTTATGAAAAAAAATAAGTGGACTAGACATCGTCCAGTTTTCATGAAAAAAGGTTTTTGATGAAAAAATAAAATGGACTATACATCGTCCATTTTTCATGAAAAAAATTTTCTTATGAGGAAATTGAATGGAGTATACATCGCCCATTTCTCATGAAAAAAATAAGTGGACTATACATCGTCCAGTTTCCATGAGAAAAAATTTTTGATGAAAAAATAAAATGGACATATACACCGTCCATTTTTCATGAAAAAAATTTTCTTATGAGGAAATTAAATGGACATCGTCCATTTTTATGCTAAAAAATAAAAGGACTGTACATCGTCCAGTTTTCATGAGAAAAAATTTTTGACGAAAAAATATACATCGTCCATTTTTCGTTAAAAAAAAGTAAATGGACTACACAACGGCGTTTTTCATGCAATAAATTAAATGGACTACACATTGTCTATTTTTCATTCAAAAAAATAAATGGACTATACATCGTCCATTTTTATGAAAAAAAGGTTTTTATTAAAAAAATTAAATGGAATATACATCGCCCCTTTTTCATGAAAAAAATATGTGGACTATACATCGTCCAGTTTTCATGAGAACAAATTCTTGCTGAAAATATAAAATGAAAAAAATTTTTTTATGAAGAAATTAAATGGAATATACATCACCCATTTTTCATGAATAAAATAAGTGGACTATATCTCGTTCAGTTTTCATGAAAAAATTTTTTTATGAAAAAATTAAATGGACTATACATTGCCTATTTTTATGCAAAAAATAAGTGGACTATACATCGTCCAGTTTTCATGAGAAAAACTTTTTGATGAAAAAATAAAATGGACTATAATCGTCCATTTTTTATTGAAAAAAATTTTTTATGAAGAAATTAAATAGCCCATTTTTCCTTTAAAAAATAAATGGACTATACATCGTCTAATTTTCATGAAAAAATTTTAAATAAAAAAATTAAATGGACTATATATAGCCCATTTTTCATTAAAAAAAATAGACATCGTCCATTTTTCATAAAAAAAGTTTTTTATAAAAAAAATTAATAAACATTCGTCCATGTTTATGCTAAAAAATAAATGGATTGTACATCGTCCAGTTTTCATGAGAAAAAATTTTTGATGAAGAAATTAAATTACATCGTCCATTTTTCGTAAAAAAAAAAAATTAAATGGACTACACATCGGCATTTTTCATGCAAAAAATTAAATGGACTACACATTGTCTATTTTGCATTCAAAAAATAAATGGACTATTAATCGCCCATTTTTATGAAAAAAAGGTTTTTATGAAAAAATTAAATGGACTATACATCGCCCATTTTTCATGTAAAAAATAAGTGGACTATACATCGTCTATTTTTCATGAAAAATTTTTTTATAAAAAAATGAAATGGACTATATATAGCCAATTTTTCATGAAAAAAAATAAGTGGACTAGACATCGTCCATTTTTCATAAAAAAAGTTTTTTATAAAAAAGTTTAATGGACATCGTCCATTTTTATGCTAAAAAATAAATGGACTGTACATCGTCCAGTTTTCATGAGAAAATTTTTTTGATGAAAAAATTAAAAGGACTATAAATCGTCCATTTTTCATGAAAAAAATATAAATGGACTATACATCGTCATGTAAAAAAATAAGTGGACTATATATACATCGTCCAGTTTTCATGAGAAAAAATTTTTTATAAAAAAATTAAATGGACTATAGTCCATTTTTATGGAAAAAAATAAGTGGACTATACATCGTCCAGTTTTCATGAGAACAAATTTTTGATGAAAATATAAAAATATAAATCGTAAATTTTTCATTTAAAAAATTTTCTTATAAAGAAATTAAATGGATTATACATCGCCCATTTTTCATGAAAAAAATAAGTGGAGTAGACATCGTCCAGTTTTTATGAGAAAAAAATTTTTACGAAAAAATAAAATGGATTATACATCGTCCATTTTTAATGAAAAAAATTTTCTTATAAAGAAATTAAATGGATTATACATCGCCCATTTTTCATGAAAAAAATAAGTGGACTAGACATCGTCCAGTTTTAATGAGAAAAAATTTTTGATGAAAAAATAAAAGGACTATATATACATCGTCCATTTTTTATGAAAAAATGTAAATCGACTATACATCGTCATGTAAAAAAATAATTGGACTATATATACATCGTCCAGTTTTCATGAGAAAAATTTTTTATGAAAAAATTAAATGGACTATACATTGCCCATTTTTATGCAAAAATATAAGTGAACTATACATCGTCCAGTTTTCATGAAAAAAATTTTTTATGAAAAAATTAAATGGACTAAACATCGCCCATTTTTTATGAAAAAATATGTGGACTATACATCGTCCAGTTTTCATGAGAACAAATTTTTGCTGAAAATATAAAATGAAAAATATTTCTTATGAAGAAATTAAATGGAATATACATCGCGCATTTTTTATATAAAAAAAATAAGTGGACTAGACATCGTCCAGTTTTCATGAGAAAAGGTTTTTGATGAAAAAATAAAATGGACTATACATCGTCCATTTTTCATGAAAAAAATTTTCTTATGAGGAAATTGAATGGAGTATACATCGCCCATTTTTCATGAAAAAAATAAGTGGACTACACATCGTCCAGTTTTCATGAAAAAAATTTTTTATGAAAAAATTAAATGGACCCATTGCCCATTTTTCATGAAAAAAATAAGTGGACTAGACATCGTCCAGTTTTAATGAGAAAAAATTTTTGATGAAAAAATAAAAGGACTATATATACATCGTCCATTTTTTATGAAAAAATGTAAATCGACTATACATCGTCATGTAAAAAAATAATTGGACTATATATACATCGTCCAGTTTTCATGAGAAAAAATTTTTTATGAAAAAATAAAATGGACTATACATCTTCCATTTTTCATGAAAAAATTTTTTTATGAAGAAATTAAATGGACTATACATCGTCTATTTTTCATAAAAAAATTTTTTATAAAAAAATTAAATGGACTATATATAGCCCATTTTTCATGAAAAAAAATAAGTGGACTATACATCGCCCATTTTTCATAAAAAAAATAAGTGGACTAGACATCGTCCAGTTTTCATGAGAAAAAATTTTTGATAAAACAAATAAAATGGGCTATACATCGTCCATTTTTTATGATGAAAAAAATTTTTTATTAAAAAATTAAATGGACTAAACATCGCCCATTCTTCATGAAAAAAATATGTGGACTATACATCGTCCAGTTTTCATGAGAACAAATTTTGCTGAAAATATAAAATGAAAAAAATTTTCTTATGAAGAAATTAAATGGAATATATATACATCGCCCACTTTTCATGAGAAAAGATTTTTGATGAAAAAATAAAATGGACTATATATACATCGTCCATTTTTCATGAAAAATATTTTCTTATGAGGAAATTGAATGGAGTATACATCACGCATTTTTCATGAAAAAAATAAGTGGACTATATCTCGTTCAGTTTTCATGAAAAAATTTTTTTATGAAAAATAAGTGGACTATACATCGTCCAGTTTTCATGAGAAAAAATTTTTGATGAAAAAATAAAATGGACTATAATCGTCCATTTTTCATTGAAAAAATTTTTTTATGAAGAAATTAAATAGACTATACATCGCCCATTTTTCCTTTAAAAAATAAGTGGACTATACATCGTCTAATTTTCATGAAAAAATTTTTTTATAAAAAAATTAAATAAACATTCGTCCATTTTTATGCTAAAAAATAAATGGACTGTACATCGTCCAGTTTTCATGAGAAAAAATTTTTGATGAAGAAATTAAATGGACATCGTCCATTTTTCGTTAAAAAAAAATTAAATGGACTACACATCGTCCATTTTTCATGAAAAAAATATAAATGGACTATACATCGTCATGTAAAAAAATAAGTGGACTATATATACATCGTCCAGTTTTCATGAGAAAAAATTTTTTATAAAAAAATTAAATGGACTATAGTCCATTTTTATGGAAAAAAATAAGTGGACTATACATCGTCCAGTTTTCATGAGAACAAATTTTTGATGAAAATATAAAATGGACTACACATCGTAAATTTTTCATGAAAAAAATTTTCTTATAAAGAATTTAAATGGATTATACATCGCCCATTTTTTATGAAAAAAATAAGTGGACTAGACATCGTCAAGTTTTTATGAGAAAAAAATTTGTATGAAAAAATAAAATGGACTATACATCGTCCATTTTTCGTTAAAAAAAATTAAATGGCATTTTTCATGAAAAAAAATAAATGGACTATACATCGTCCATTTTTATGAAAAAAAGGTTTTTATGAAAGAATTAAATGGACTATACATCGCCCATTTTTCATGTAAAAAATAAGTGGACTATACATCGTCTATTTTTCATGTAAAAAATAAGTGGACTATACATCGTCCATTTTTCATAAAAAAAGTTTTTTATAAAAAAATTAAATGGACATCGTCCATTTTTATGATAAAAAATAAATGGACTGTACATCGTCCTGTTTTCATGAGAAATAATTTTTGATGAAAAAATAAAATAGACTATACGTCATGTAAAAAAAATAAGTGGACTATATATACATCGTCCAGTTTTCATGAGAAAAAATTTTTTATAAAAAAATTAAATGGACTATATATCGTCCATTTTTATACCAAAAAATAAGTGGACTATACATCGTCCAGTTTTCATGAGAACAAATTTTTGATGAAAATATAAAATGGACTATACATTGCAAATTTTTCATGAAGAAAATTTTCTTATGAAGAAATTAAATGGACTATATATCGTCCATTTTTATGGAAAAAAAAGGTGAACTATACATCGTCCAGTTTTCATGAAAACAAATTTTTGATGAAAATATAAAATGGACTCCACATCGTAAATTTTTCATGAAAAAAATTTTCTTATGAAGAAGTTAAATGGATTATACATCGCCCATTTTTTATGAAAAAAAACTAAGTGGACTAGACATCGTCCAGTTTTCATGAGAAAAGGTTTTTGATGAAAAAATAAAATGGACTATACATCGTCCATTTTTCATGAAAAAATTTTCTTATGAAGAAATTAAATAGACTATACATCGCCCATTTTTCATGTAAAAAATAAGTGGACTATACATCGTCCATTTTTCATGAAAAAATTTTTTTATAAAAAAATTTAATGGAAATCGTCCATTTTTATGCTAAAAAATAAATGATCTATACATCGTCCAGTTTTCATGAAAAAAATTTTTATTAAAAAATCAAATGGACTATACATCGCTCATTTTTCATGAAAAAAATATGTGGGCTATACATCGTCCAGTTTTCATGAGAACAAATTTTTGCTGAAAATATAAAATGAAAAAAATTTTCTTATGAAGAAATTAAATTGAATATACATCGTCCATTTTTATGAAAAAAAGGATTTTATGAAAAACTTAAATGTACTATACATCGCCCATTTTTCATGTAAAAAATAAGTGAACTATACATCGTCTATTTTTCATGAAAAAATTTTTTATAAAAAAATTAAATGGACTATATATAGCCCCTTTTTCATGAAAAAAATTAGTGGACTAGACATCGTCCATTTTTCATAAAAAAGTTTTTTATAAAAAAATTCATTCCATTTTTTGTTAAAAAAAAATTAAACACATCAGCATTTTTCATTCAAAAAATTAAATGGACTACACATTGTCTATTTTTCTGTCAAAAAAATAAATGGACTATACATCGTCCATTTTTATGAAAAAAAGGATTTTATGAAAGAATTAAATGGACTATACATCGCCCATTTTTCATGTAAAAAATAAGTGGACTATACATCGTCGATTTTTCATGTAAAAATTATTTATAAAAAAATGAAATGGACTATATAATAATAAATAAGTGGACCAGACATCATCCATTTTTCATAAAAAAAGTTTTCTATAAAAAAAATTAAATTGGACATCGTCCATTTTTATGATAAAAAAATAAATGGACTGTACATCGTCCAGTTTTCATGAGAAATTATATTTTATTAAAAAATAAAATGGACTATACGTCGTCATGTAAAAAAAATAAGTGGACTATATATACATCGTCCAGTTTTCATGAGAAAAAATTTTTTATAAAAAAATTAAGTGGACTAGACATCGTCCATTTTTCATAAAAAAGTTTTTTATAAAAAAATTAAATGGACAGACATCGTTAATTTTTATGCTAAAAAATAAATGGACTGTACATCGTCCAGTTTTAATGAGAAAAAATTTTTGATGAAAAAATTAAAAGGACTATATATACATCGTCCATTTTTCATGAAAAAATGTAAATCGACTATACATCGTCATGTAAAAAAATAATTGGACTATATATACATCGTCCAGTTTTCATGACAAAAAATTTTTTATGAAAAAATTAAATGGACTATACATTGCCCATTTTTATGCAAAAATATAAGTGAACTATACATCGTCCAGTTTTCATGAAAAAAATTTTTTATTAAAAAATTAAATGGACTAAACATCGCCCATTTTTTATGAAAAAAATATGTGGACTATACATCGTCCAGTTTTCATTAGAACAAATTTTTGCTGAAAATATAAAATGAAAAATATTTCTTATGAAGAAATTAAATGGAATATACATCGCCCATTTTTTATAAAAAAAAATAAGTGGACTAGACATCGTCCAGTTTTCATGAGAAAAGGTTTTTGATGAAAAAATAAAATGGACTATACATCGTCCATTTTTCATGAAAAAAATTTTCTTATGAGGAAATTGAATGGAGTATAATCGCCCATTTTTCATGAAAAAAAGAAGTGGACTATACATCGTTCAGTTTTCATGAAAAAAATTTTTTATGAAAAAATTAAATGGACCCATTGCCCATTTTCATGCAAAAAAATAAGTGGACTATACAGCGTCCAGTTTTCATGGGAAAAATTTTTTATGAAAAAATAAAATGGACTATACATCGTCCATTTTTCATGAAAAAATTTTTTATGAAGAAATTAAATGGAATATACATCGCCCATTTTTTATAAAAAAAATAAGTGGACTAGACATCGTCCAGTTTTCATGAGAAAAGGTTTTTGATGAAAAAATAAAATGGACTATACATCGTCCATTTTTCATGAAAAAAATTTTCTTATGAGGAAATTGAATGGAGTATACATCGCCCATTTTTCATGAAAAAAAAATAAGTGGACTACACATCGTCCAGTTTTCATGAAAAAAATTTTTTATGAAAAAATTAAATGGACCCATTGCCCATTTTTATGCAAAAAAATAAGTGGACTATACAGCGTCCAGTTTTCATGAGAAAAAATTTTTTATGAAAAAATAAAATGGACTATACATCTTCCATTTTTCATGAAAAAATTTTCTTATGAAGAAATTAAATGGACTATACATCGTCTATTTTTCATGAAAAAATTTTTTATAAAAAAATTAAATGGACTATATATAGCCCATTTTTCATGAAAAAATAAGTGGACTATACATCGTCTAATTTTCATGAAAAAATTTTTTATAAAAAAATTAAATGGACTATATATAGCCCATTTTTCATGAAAAAAATAAGTGGATTGGACATTGTCCATTTTTCATAAAAAAAGTTTTTTATAAAAAAATTAAATGGATATCGTCATCATGAGAAAACATTTTTGATGAAAAAATAAAATGGACTATACATCGTCCATTTTTCATGAAAAAATTTTGTATGAAGAAATTAAATGGACCATACATCGATTTTTTATAAAAAAAAAAAATAAGTGGACTAGACATCGTCCATTTTTCATGAAAAAAATTTTCTTATGAGAAAATTTAATGGAGTATACATCGCCCATTTTTCATGAAAAAATAAGTGGACTATACATCGTCCAGTTTTCATGAGAACAAATATTTGATGAAAATATAAAATGGACTATACATTGCAAATTTTTCATGAAAAAAATTTTCTTATGAAGAAGTTAAATGGATTATACATCGCCCATTTTTCATAAAAAAAAATAAGTGGACTAGACATCGTCCAGTTTTCATGAGAAAAAATTTTTGATAAAACAAATAAAATGGCCTATACATCGTCCATTTTTTATGATGAAAAAAATTTTTTATTAAAAAATTAAATGTACTAAACCTCGCCCATTTTTCATGAAAAAAATATGTGGACTATACATCGTCCAGTTTTCATGAGAACAAATTTTTGCTGAAAATATAAAATGAAAAAAATTTTCTTATGAAGAAATTAAATGGAATATATATACATCGCCCATTTTTCATGAGAAAAGATTTTTGATGAAAAAATAAAATGGACTATATATACATCGTCCATTTTTCATGAAAAATATTTTCTTATGAGGAAATTGAATGGAGTATACATCCACCCATTTTTCATGAAAAAAATAAGTGGACTAGACATCGTCAAGTTTTTATGAGAAAAAAATTTTTATGAAAAAATAAAATGGACTATACATCGTCCATTTTTCGTTAAAAAAAAATTAAATGGCATTTTTCATGAAAAAAAATAAATGGACTACACATGTCTATTTTTCATTAAAAAAAAATAAATGGACTATAAATCGTCCATTTTTATGAAAAAAAGGTTTTTATGAAAGAATTAAATGGACTATACATCGCCCATTTTTCATGTAAAAAATAAGTGGACTATACATCGTCTATTTTTCATGTAAAAAATAAGTGGACTATACATCGTCCATTTTTCATAAAAAAAGTTTTTTATAAAAAAATTAAATGGACATCGCCCATTTTTATGATAAAAAATAAATGGACTGTACATCGTCCTGTTTTCATGAGAAATAATTTTTTATGAAAAAATAAAATAGACTATACGTCGTCATGTAAAAAAAATAAGTGGACTATATATACATCGTCCAGTTTTCATGAGAAAAAATTTTTTATAAAAAAATTAAATGGACTATATATCGTCCATTTTTCATGAAAAAAATTTTCTTATGAGGAAATTGAATGGAGTATACATCGCCCATTTTTCATGAAAAAAATAAGTGGACTATACATCGTTCAGTTTTCATGAAAAAAATTTTTTATAAAAAAATTAAATGGACTATACATTGCCCATTTTTATGCAAAAATATAAGTGGACTATACATCGTCCAGTTTTCATAAGAAAAAATTTTTGATGAAAAAATAAAATAGACATATACATCGTCCATTTTTCATGAAAAAATTTTCTTATGAAGTGGACTATACATCGTCGATTTTTCATGTAAAAATTATTTATAAAAAAATGAAATGGACTATATAATAATAAATAAGTGGACCAGACATCATCCATTTTTCATAAAAAAAGTTTTCTATAAAAAAATTAAATTGGACATCGTCCATTTTTATGATAAAAAATAAATGGACTGTACATCGTCCAGTTTTCATGAGAAATTATATTTTATTAAAAAATAAAATGGACTATACGTCGTCATGTAAAAAAAATAAGTGGACTATACATACATCGTCCAGTTTTCATGAGAAAAAATTTTTTATAAAAAAATTAAATGGACTATATATCGTCCATTTTTATGCCAAAAAATAAGTGGACTAGACATCGTCCAGTTTTCATGAGAAAAGGTTTTTGATGAAAAAAATAAGTGGACTAGACATCGTCCATTTTTCATAAAAAAGTTTTTTATAAAAAAATTAAATGGACAGACATCGTTCATTTTTATGCTAAAAAATAAATGGACTGTACATCGTCCAGTTTTAATGAGAAAAAATTTTTGATGAAAAAATTAAAAGGACTATATATACATCGTCCATTTTTCATGAAAAAATGTAAATCGACTATACATCGTCATGTAAAAAAATAATTGGACTATATATACATCGTTCAGTTTTCATGAAAAAAATTTTTTATAAAGAAATTAAATGGACTATACATCGCCCATTTTTCATGTAAAAAATAAGTGGACTATACATCGTCTATTTTTCATGAAAAAATTTTTTATAAAAAAATTAAATGGACTATATATAGCCCATTTTTCATGAAAAAAAAATAAGTGGACTAGACATCGTCCATTTTTCATAAAAAAAGTTTTTTATAAAAAAATTAAATAAATGGACATCGTCCATTTTTATGCTAAAAAATAAAAGGACTGTACATCGTCCAGTTTTCATGTGAAAAAATTTTTGACGAAAAAATTAAAAGGACTTTACATCGCCCATTTTTCGTTAAAAAAAATTACATATTGTCTATTTTTCATTGAAAAAAATAAATGGACTATACATCGTTAATTTTTATGAAAAAAAGGTTTTTATTAAAAAAATTAAATGGACTATACATCGCCCATTTTTCATGAAAAAAATATGTGGACTATACATCGTCCAGTTTTCATGAGAACAAATTTTTGCTGAAAATATAAAATGAAAAAAATTTTCTTATGAAGAAATTAAATGGAATATACATCGCCCATTTTTCATGGAAAAAAATAAGTGGACTACACATCGTCCAGTTTTCATGAGAAAAGATTTTTGATGAAAAAATAAAATGGACTATACATCGTCCATTTTTCATGAAAAATATTTTCTTATGAGGAAATTGAATGGAGTATACATCACCCATTTTTCATGAAAAAAAATAAGTGGACTATATCTCGTTCAGTTTTCATGAAAAAATTTTTTTATGAAAAAATTAAATGGACTATACATTGCCTATTTTTATGCAAAAAAAAAATAAGTGGACTATACATCGTCCAGTTTTCATGAGAAAAAATTTTTGATGAAAAAATAAAATGGACTATAATCGTCCATTTTTCATTGAAAACATTTTTTTATGAAGAAATTAAATAGACTATACATCGCCCATTTTTCCTTTAAAAAATACGTGGACTATACATCGACTAATTTTCATGAAAAAATTTTTTATAAAAAAATTAAATGTACTATATATAGCCCATTTTTCATAAAAAAAATAAGTGGACTAGACATCGTCCATTTTTCATAAAAAAAGTTTTTTATAAAAAAATTAAATAAACATTCGTCCATTTTTATGCTAAAAAATAAATGGACTGTACATTGTCCAGTTTTCATGAGAAAAAATTTTTGATGAAGAAATTAAATGGACTATACATCGTCCATTTTTCGTTAAAAAAAAATTAAATGGACTACACATTGTCTATTTTGCATTAAAAAAATAAATGGACTATACATCGCCCATTTTTATGAAAAAAAGGTTTTTATGAAAAAATTAAATGGACTATACATCGCCCATTTTTCATGTAAAAAATAAGTGGACTATACATCGTCCATTTTTCATGAAAAAATATAAATGGACTATACATCGTCATGTAAAAAGTAAGTGGACTATATATACATCGTCCAGTTTTCATGAGAAAAAATTTTTTATTAAAAAAATTAAATGGACTATAGTCCATTTTTATGCAAAAAAATAAGTGGACTATACATCGTCCAGTTTTCATGAGAACAAATTTTTGATGAAAATATAAAATGGACTACACATCGTCCATTTTTAATGAAAAAAATTTTCTTATAAAGAAATTAAATTGATTATACATCGCCCATTTTTCATGAAAAAAATAAGTGGACTAGACATCGTCCAGTTTTCATGAGAAAAAATGTTTGATGAAAAAATAAAATGGACTACACATCGTCTATTTTTCAATAAAAAAATTTTCTTATCAAGAAATTAAAAGGACTATACATCGCCCATATTTCATGTAAAAAATAAGTGGACTATACATCGTCTATTTTTCATGAAAAAAGTTTTTTATAAAAAAATTTAATGGAAATCGTCCATTTTTATGCTAAAAAATAAATAGACTATATATCGTCCAGTTTTCATGAAAAAAATTTTTATTAAAAAATTAAATGGACTATACATCGCTCATTTTTCATGAAAAAAAAAAGTGGGCTATACATCGTCCAGTTTTCATGAGAACAAATTTTTGCTGAAAATATAAAATGAAAAAAATTTTCTTATGAAGAAATTAAATTGAATATACATCGCCCATTTTTCATGAAAAAAAATAAGTGGACTAGACATCGTCCAGTTTTCATGAGAAAAAATTGTTGATGAAAAAATGAAATGGACTATATATAGCCACTTTTTCATGAAAAAAATAAGTGGACTAGACATCGTCTATTTTTCATGGAAAAATTTTTTATAAAAAAATGAAATGGACTATACATCGTCCATTTTTTGTTAAAAAAAAATTAAATGGACTACACATCAGCATTTTTCAATCAAAAAATTAAATGGACTACACATTGTCTATTTTTCTCTCAAAAAAATAAATGGACTATACATCGTCCATTTTTATGAAAAATAGGTTTTTATGAAAAACTTAAATGTACTATACATCAACCATTTTTCATGTAAAAAATAAGTGGACTATACATCGTCTATTTTTCATGAAAAAATTTTTTATAAAAAAATGAAATGGACTATATATAGCCCCTTTTTAATGAAAAAAATAAGTGGACTAGACATCATCCATTTTTCATAAAAAAGTTTTTTATAAAAAAATTAAATGGACTATACATCGTCCATTTTTTGTTAAAAAAAAATTAAATGGTCTACACATCAGCATTTTTCATTCAAAAAATTAAATGGCCTACACATTGTCTATTTTTCTGTCAAAAAAATTAATGGACTTATACATCGTCCATTTTTATGAAAAAAAGGATTTTATGAAAGAATTAAATGGACTATACATCGCCCATTTTTCATGTAAAAAATAAGTGGACTATACATCGTCTATTTTTCATGAAAAAATAAGTGGACTATACATCGTTCAGTTTTCATGAAAAAAAATTTTTATAAAAAAATTAAATGGACTATACATCGTCCATTTTTCATGGAAAAATTTTCTTATGAAGAAATTAAATGGACTATACATCGCCCATTTTTTCATGTAAAAAATAAGTGGACTATACATCGTCTATTTTTCATGAAAAAATTTTTTATTAAAAAATTAAATGGACTATACATAGCCCATTTTTCATGAAAAAAAAATAAGTGGACTATACATCGCCCAATTTTCATAAAAAAAGTTTTTTATAAAAAAATTAAATGGACATCGTCCATTTTTATGATAAAAAATAAATGGACTGTACATCGTCCAGTTTTCATGAGAAATAATTTTTTATGAAAAAATAAAATGGACTATACGTCGTCATGGAAAAAAATAAGTGGACTATATATACATCGTCCAGTTTTCATAAGAAAAAATTTTTTATAAAAAAATTAAATGGACTATATATCGTCCATTTTTATACCAAAAAATAAGTGGACTATACATCGTCCAGTTTTCATGAGAACAAATTTTTGATGAAAATATAAAATGGACTATACCTTGCAAATTTTTCATGAAAAAAATTTTCTTATAAAGAAGTTAAATGGATTGTACATCGCCCATTTTTCATAAAAAAAATAAGTGGACTAGACATCGTCCAGTTTTCATGAGAAACAATTTTTGATAAAACAAATAAAATGGGCTATACATCGTCCATTTTTTATGATGAAAAAAATTTTGTATTAAAAAATTAAATGGACTAAACATCGCCCATTTTTCATGAAAAAAATATGTGGACTATACATCGTCCAGTTTTCATGAGAACAAATTTTTGCTGAAAATATAAAATGAAAAAAATTTTCTTATGAAGAAATTAAATGGAATATACATCGCCCATTTTTCATGAAAAAAAATAAGTGGACTACACATCGTCCAGTTTTCATGAGAAAAGATTTTTGATGAAAAAATAAAATGAAAAAAATTTTCTTATGAAGAAATTAAATGGAATATACATCGTCCATTTTTCATGAAAAATATTTTCTTATGAGGAAATTGAATGGAGTATACATCACCCATTTTTCATGAAAAAAATAAGTGGACTATATCTCGTTCAGTTTTCATGAAAAAATTTTTTTATGAAAAAATTAAATGGACTATAGATTGCCTATTTTTATGCAAAAAAATAAGTGGACTATACATCGTCCAGTTTGCATGAGAAAAAATTTTTGATGAAAAAATAAAATGGACTATTATCGTCCATTTTTCATTGAAAAAATTTTTTTATGAAGAAATTAAATAGACTATACATCGCCCATTTTTCCTTTAAAAAATAAGTGGACTATACATCGTCTAATTTTCATGAAAAAATTTTTTATAAAAAAATTACATGGACTATATATAGCCCATTTTTCATAAAAAAAATAAGTGGACTTGACATCGTCCATTTTTCATAAAAAAAGTTTTTTATAAAAAAATTAAATAAACATTCGTCCATTTTTATGCTAAAAAATAAATGGACTGTACATCGTCCAGTTTTCATGAGAAAAAATTTTTGATAAAGAAATTAAATGGACTATACATCGTCCATTTTTCGTTAAAAAAAAATTAAATGGACTACACATAGGCATTTTTCATGGAAAAAATTAAATGGACTACACATTGTCTATTTTGCATTCAAAAAATAAATGGACTATACATCGGCCATTTTTATGAAAAAAAGGTTTTTATGAAAAAATTAAATGGACTATACATCGCCCATTTTTCATGTAAAAAATGTCGTCTATTTTTCATGAAAAAATTTTTTATAAAAAAATGAAATGGACTATATATAGCCCATTTTTCAAGAAAAAAAATAAGTGGACTAGACATCGTAAATTTTTCATAAAAAAAGTTTTTTATAAAAAAGTTTAATGGACATCGTCCATTTTTATGATAAAAAATAAATGGACTGTACATCGTCCAGTTTTCATGAGAAAATTTTTTTGATGAAAAAATTAAAAGGACTATACATCGTCCATTTTTCATGAAAAAAATATAAATGGACTATACATCGTCATGTAAAAAAATAAGTGGACTATATATACATCGTCCAGTTTTCATGAGAAAAATTTTTTTATAAAAAAATTAAATGGACTATAGTCCATTTTTATGGAAAAAAATAAGTGGACTATACATCGTCCAGTTTTCATGAGAACAAATTTTTGATGAAAATATAAAAATATAAATCGTAAATTTTTGATGAAAAAAATTTTCTTATAAAGAAATTAAATGGATTATACATCGTCCAGTTTTCATGAGAAAAAATTTTTTATAAAAAAATTAAATGGACTATAGTCCATTTTTATGCAAAAAAATAAGTGGACTATAATCGTCCAGTTTTCATGAGAACAAATTTTTGATGAAAATATAAAATGGATACACATCGTAAATTTTTCATGAAAAAAATTTTCTTATAAAGAAATTAAATGGATTATACATCGCCCATTTTTTATGAAAAAAATAAGTGGACTAGACATCGTCAAGTTTTTATGAGAAAAAAATTTTTATGAAAAAATAAAATGGACTATACATCGTCCATTTTTCGTTAAAAAAAATTAAATGGCATTTTTCATGAAAAAAAATAAATGGACTACACATGTCTATTTTTCATTAAAAAAAATAAATGGACTATACATCGTCCATTTTTCATGTAAAAAATAAGTGGACTATACATCGTCTATTTTTCATGTAAAAAATATAAATGGACTATACATCGTCATGTAAAAAGTAAGTGGACTATATATACATCGTCCAGTTTTCAGGAGAAAAAATTTTTTATTAAAAAAATTAAATGGACTATAGTCCATTTTTATGATAAAAAATAAATGGACTGTACATCGTCCTGTTTTCATGAGAAATAATTTTTTATGAAAAAATAAAATGGACTATACGTCGTCATGTAAAAAAATAAGTGGACTATATATACATCGTCCAGTTTTCATGAGAAAAAATTTTTTATAAAAAAATTAAATGGACTATATATCGTCCATTTTTATACCAAAAAATAAGTGGACTATACATCGTCCAGTTTTCATGAGAACAAATTTTTGATGAAAACATAAAATGGACTATACATTGCAAATTTTTCATGAAAAAAATTTTCTTATGAAGAAATTAAATGGACTATATATCGTCCATTTTTATGGAAAAAAATAAGTGGACTATACTCGTCCAGTTTTCATGAAAACAAATTTTTGATGAAAATATAAAATGGACTCCACATCGTAAATTTTTCATAAAAAAAATTTTCTTATGAAGAAGTTAAATGGATTATACATCGCCCATTTTTCATGAAAAAAATAAGTGGACTAGACATCGTCCATTTTTCATAAAAAAAGTTTTTTATAAAAAAATTAAATGGACATCGTCCATTTTTATGCTAAAAAATAAAAGGACTGTACATCGTCCAGTTTTCATGAGAAAAAATTTTTGACCAAAAAATTAAAAGGACTATACATCGTCCATTTTTCGTTAAAAAAAAATTAAATGGACTACATTTTTTTTACATTTTTATGAAAAAAAGGTTTTTATTAAAAAAATTAAATGGACTATACATCACCCATTTTTCATGAAAAAAAATAAGTGGACTACACATCGTCCAGTTTTCATGAGAACAAATTTTTGCTGAAAATATAAAATGAAAAAAATTTTCTTATGAAGAAATTAAATGGAATATACATCGCCCATTTTTCATGAAAAAAAATAAGTGGACTACACATCGTCCAGTTTTCATGAGAAAAGATTTTTGATGAAAAAATAAAATGGACTATACATCGTCCATTTTTCATGAAAAATATTTTCTTATGAGGAAATTGAATGGAGTATACATCACCCATTTTTCATGAAAAAAATAAGTGGACTATATCTCGTTCAGTTTTCATGAAAAAAATTTTTTATGAAAAAATTAAATGGACTATACATTGCTTATTTTTTGCAAAAAAATAAGTGGACTATACATCGTCCAGTTTTCATGAGAAAAAATGTTTGATGAAAAAATAAAATGGACTATAATCGTCCATTTTTCATGAAAAAAATATAAATGGACTATACATCGTCATGTAAAAAAATAAGTAGACTATATATACATCGTCCAGTTTTCATGAGAAAAAATTTTTTATAAAAAAATTAAATGGACTATAGTCCATTTTTATGCAAAAAAAAAAATAAGTGGACTATACATCGTCCAGTTTTCATGAGAACAAATTTTTGATGAAAATATAAAATGGACTACACATCGTAAATTTTTCATGAAAACAATTTTCTTATAAAGAAATTAAATGTATTATACATCGCCCATTTTTCATGAAAAAAATAAGTGGACTAGACATCGTCCAGTTTTTATGAGAAAAAATGTTTGATGAAAAAATAAAATAGACTATACATCGTCTATTTTTCAATAAAAAAATTTTCTTATCAAGAAATTAAAAGGACTATACATCGCCCATATTTCATCTAAAAAATAAGTGGACTAGACATCGTCCATTTTTCATGAAAAAAGTTTTTTATAAAAAAATTTAATGGAAATCGTCCATTTTTATGCTAAAAAATAAATGGACTATACATCGTCCAGTTTTCATGAGAAATTATATTTTATTAAAAAATAAAATGGACTATACGTCGTCATGTAAAAAAAAATAAGTGGACTATATATACATCGTCCAGTTTTCATGAGAAAAGGTTTTTGATGAAAAAAAATAAGTGGACTAGACATCGTCCATTTTTCATAAAAAAGTTTTTTATAAAAAAATTAAATGGACATCGTTCATTTTTATGCTAAAAAATAAATGGACTGTACATCGTCCAGTTTTAATGAGAAAAAATTTTTGATGAAAAAATTAAAAGGACTATATATACATCGTCCATTTTTCATGAAAAAATGTAAATGGACTATACATCGTCCATTTTTATACCAAAAAATAAGTGGACTATACATCGTCCAGTTTTCATGAGAACAAATTTTTGATGAAAATATAAAATGGACTATACGTCGTCATGTAAAAAAATAAGGACATATATACATCGTCCAGTTTTCATGAGAAAAAATTTTTTATAAAAAAATTTAATGGACTATATATCGTCCATTTTTATACCAAAAAATAAGTGGACTATACATCGTCCAGTTTTCATGAGAACAAATTTTTGATGAAAATATAAAATGGACTATACATTGCAAATTTTTCATGAAAAAAATTTTCTTATGAAGAAATTAAATGGACTATATATCGTCCATTTTTATGCAAAAAAATAAGTGGATTATACATCGTCCAGTTTTCATGAGAAAAAATTTTTGATAAAAAAAATAAAATTTATGAAAAATATTTCTTATGAAGAAATTAAATGGAATATAAATCGGCCATTTTTTATAAAAAATAAATGGACTATACATCGTCCAGTTATCATGAAAAAAATTTTTTATTAAAAAATTAAATGGACTATACATCGTCATGTAAAAAAATAATTGGACTATATATACATCGTCCAGTTTTCATAAGAAAAAATTTTTTATGAAAAAATTAAATGGACTATACATTGCCCATTTTTAAGCAAAAATATAAGTGGACTATACATCGCCCATTTTTCATGAAAAAAATATGTGGACTATACCTCGTCCAGTTTTCATGAGAACAAATTTTTGCTGAAAATATAAAATGAAAAATATTTCTTATGAAGAAATAAAATGGAATATACATCGCCCATTTTTTATAAAAAAAAATAAGTGGACTAGATAGACATGGTCCAGTTTTCATGAGAAAAGGTTTTTGATGAAAAAATAAAATGGACTATACATCGTCCATTTTTCATGAAAAAAATTTTCTTATGAGGAAATTGAATGGAGTATACATCGCCCATTTTTCATGAAAAAAATAAGTGGACTATACATCGTTCAGTTTTCATGAAAAAAATTTTTTATGAAAAAATTAAATGGACCTATTGCCCATTTTTATGCAAAAAAATAAATGGACTATACAGCGTCCAGTTTTCATGAGAAAAAATTTTTGATGAAAAAATAAAATGGACTATACATCGACCACTTTTCGCTAAAAAAATTAAATGGCATCATCGGCATTTTTCATGAAAAAAAAATAAATGGACTACACATGGTCCATTATTTATTAAAAAAAATAAATGGACTATACATCGTCCATTTTTATGAAAAAAAGGTTTTTATGAAAAAATTAAATGGACTATACATCGCCCATTTTTCATGTAAAAAATAAGTGGACTATATATCGTATTTTTTCATGTAAAAATTATTTATAAAAAAATGAAATGGACTATATATGTCCCATTTTTCATGAAAAAAAATAAGTGGACTAGACATCGTCCATTTTTCATAAAAAAAGTTTTTTATAAAAAAATTAAATGGACATCGTCCATTTTTATGATAAAAAATAAATGGACTGTACATCGTCCAGTTTTCATGAGGAATAATTTTTTATGAAAAAATAAAATGGACTATACGTCGTCATGTAAAAAAATAAGTGGGCATATATACATCGTCCAGTTTTCATGAGAAAAAATTTTTTATAAAAAAATTTAATGGACTATATATCGTCCATTTTTATACCAAAAAATAAGTGGACTATACATCGTCCAGTTTTCATGAGAACAAATTTTTGATGAAAATATAAAATGGACTATACATTGCAAATTTTTCATGAAAAAAATTTTCTTATGAAGAAATTAAATGGACTATATATCGTCCATTTTTATGCAAAAAAATAAGTGGATTATACATCTTCCAGTTTTCATGAGAAAAAATTTTTGATAAAAAAAATAAAATTTATGAAAAATATTTCTTATGAAGAAATTAAATGGAATATACATCGCCCATTTTTTATAAAAAATAAATGGACTATACATCGTCCAGTTATCATGAAAAAAATTTTTTATTAAAAAATCAAATGGACTAAACATCGCCCATTTTTCATGAAAAAAATATGTGGACTATACATCGTCCAGTTTTCATGAGAACAAATTTTTTCTGAAAATATAAAATGAAAAAAATTTCTTATGCAGAAATTAAATGGAATATAAATCGCACATTTTTTATGAAAAAAAAATAAGTGGACTAGACATCGTCCAGTTTTCATGGGAAAGGTTTTTTGATGAAAAAATAAAATGGACTATACATCGTCCATTTTTCATGAAAAAAATTTTCTTATGAGGAAATTGAATGGAATATACATCGCCTATTTTTCATGAAAAAAAATAAGTGGACTACACATCGTCCAGTTTTCATGAGAAAAGATTTTTAATGAAAAAATAAAATGGGCTATACATCGTCCATTTTTCATGAAAAATATTTTCTTATGAGGAAATTGAATGGAGTATACATCAGCCATTTTTCATGAAAAAAATAAGTGGACTATATCTCGTTCAGTTTTCATGAAAAAATTTTTTTATGAAAAAATTAAATGGAATATACATTGCCTATTTTTATGCAAAAAAAAAATAAGTGGACTATACATCGTCCAGTTTTCATGAGAAAAAATTTTTGATGAAAAAATAAAATGGACTATAATCGTCCATTTTTCATTGAAAACATTTTTTTATGAAGAAATTAAATAGACTATACATCGCCCATTTTTCCTTTAAAAAATAAGTGGACTATACATCGTCTAATTTTCATGAAAAAATTTTTTATAAAAAAATTAAATGGACTATATATAGCCCATTTTTCATAAAAAAAAATAAGTGGACTAGACATCGTCCATTTTTCATAAAAAAAGTTTTTTATAAAAAAATTAAATAAACATTCGTCCATTTTTATGCTAAAAAATAAATGGACTGTACATCGTCCAGTTTTCATGAGAAAAAATTTTTGATGAAGAAATTAAATGGACTATACATCGCCCATTTTTTCATGTAAAAAATAAGTGGACTATACATCGTCTATTTTTCATGAAAAAATTTTTGATAAAAAAAATAAAATGGGCTATACATCGTCCATTTTTTATGAAAAAAATTTTCTTATGAAGAAATTAAATGGTCTATACATCGCCCATTTTTTATGTAAAAAATAAGTGGACTATATATCGTCTATTTTTCATGAAAAAAGTTTTTTATAAAAAAATTTAATGGACATCGTCCATTTTTATGCTAAAAAATAAATGGACTATACATCGTCCAGTTATCATGAAAAAAATTTTTTATTAAAAAATTAAATGGACTAAACATCGCCCATTTTTCATGAAAAAAATATGTGGACTATACATCGTCCAGTTTTCATGAGAACAAATTTTTGCTGAAAATATAAAATGAAAAAAATTTCTTATGAAGAAATTAAATGGAATATACATCGCCCATTTTTTATGAAAAAAAATAAGTGGACTAGACATCGTCCAGTTTTCATGAGAAAAGGTTTTTGATGAAAAAATAAAATGAACTATACATCGTCCATTTTTCATGAAAAAAATTTTCTTATGAGGAAATTGAGTGGAGTATACATCGCCCATTTTTCATGAAAAAAATAAGACTATACATCGTTCAGTTTTCATGAAAAAAATTTTTTATGAAAAAATTAAATGGACTTATACATCGTCCATTTTTCATGAAAAAATTTTCTTATGAAGAAATTAAATGGACTATACATCGCCCATTTTTCATGTAAAAAATAAGTGGACTATACATCGTCTATTTTTCATGAAAAAATTTTTTATAAAAAAATTAAATGGACTATATATAGACCATTTTTCATGAAAAAAAATAAGTGGACTAGACATCGTCCATTTTTTCATAAAAAAAGTTTTTAATAAAAAAATTAAATAAATGGACATCGTCCATTTTTATGCTAAAAAATAAAAGGACTGTACATCGTCCAGTTTTCATGTGAAAAAATTTTTGACGAAAAAATTAAAAGGACTATACATCGTCCATTTTTCGTTAAAAAAAATTACACATTGTCTATTTTTCATTCAAAAAAATAAATGGACTATACATCGTTAATTTTTATGAAAAAAGGGTTTTATTAAAAAAATTAAATGGACTATACATCGCCCATTTTTCATGAAAAAAATATGTGGACTATACATCGTCCAGTTTTCATGAGAACAAATTTTTGCTGAAAATATAAAATGAAAAAAATTTTCTTATGAAGAAATTAAATGGAATATACATCGCCCATTTTTCATGGAAAAACATAAGTGGACTACACATCGTCCAGTTTTCACGAGAAAAGATTTTTGATGAAAAAATAAAATGGACTATACATCGTCCATTTTTCATGAAAAATATTTTCTTATGAGGAAATTGATTGGAGTATACATCACCCATTTTTCATGAAAAAAATAAGTGGACTATATCTCGTTCAGTTTTCATGAAAAAATTTTTTTATGAAAAAATTAAATGGACTATACATTGCCTATTTTGATGAGAAAAAATTTTTGATGAAAAAATAAAATGGACTATAATCGTCCATTTTTCATTGAAAACATTTTTTTATGAAGAAATTAAATAGACTATACATCGCCCATTTTTCCTTTAAAAAATACGTGGACTATACATCGACTAATTTTCATGAAAAAATTTTTAATAAAAAAATTAAATGTACTATATATAGCCCATTTTTCATAAAAAAAATAAGTGGACTAGATAGACATCGTCCATTTTTCATAAAAAAAGTTTTTTATAAAAAAATTAAATAAACATTCGTCCATTTTTATGCTAAAAAATAAATGGACTGTACATTGTCCAGTTTTCATGAGAAAAAATTTTTGATGAAGAAATTAAATGGACTATACATCGTCCATTTTTCGTTAAAAAAAAATTAAATGGACTACACATCGGCATTTTTCATGGAAAAAATTAAATGGACTACACATTGTCTCTTTTGCATTAAAAAAATAAATGGACTATACATCGCCCATTTTTATGAAAAAAAGGTTTTTATGAAAAAATTAAATGGACTATACATCGCCCATTTTTCATGTAAAAAATAAGTGGACTATACATCGTCCATTTTTCATGAAAAAAATATAAATGGACTATACATCGTCATGTAAAAAGTAAGTGGACTATATATACATCGTCCAGTTTTCAGGAGAAAAAATTTTTTATTAAAAAAATTAAATGGACTATAGTCCATTTTTATGCAAAAAAATAAGTGGACTATACATCGTCCAGTTTTTATGAGAACAACTTTTTGATGAAAATATAAAATGGACTACACATCGTCCATTTTTAATGAAAAAAATTTTCTTATAAAGAAATTAAATTGATTATACATCGCCCATTTTTCATGAAAAAAATAAATGGACTAGACATCGTCCAGTTTTCATGAGAAAAAATGTTTGATGAAAAAATAAAATGGACTACACATCGTTTATTTTTCAATAAAAAAATTTTCTTATCAAGAAATTAAAAGGACTATACATCGCCCATATTTCATGTAAAAAATAAGTGGACTATACATCGTCTATTTTTCACGAAAAAAGTTTTTTATAAAAAAATTTAATGGAAATCGTCCATTTTTATGCTAAAAAATAAATAGACTATATATCGTCCAGTTTTCATGAAAAAAATTTTTATTAAAAAATTAAATGGACTATACATCGCTCAGTTTTCATGAAAAAAATATGTGGGCTATACATCGTCCAGTTTTCATGAGAACAAATTTTTGCTGAAAATATAAAATGAAAAAAATTTTCTTATGGAGAAATTAAATTGAATATACATCGCCCATTTTTCATGAAAAAAAATAAGTGGACTAGACATCGTCCAGTTTTCATGAGAAAAAATTGTTGATGAAAAAATGAAATGGACTATATATAGCCACTTTTTCATGAAAAAAATAAGTGGACTAGACATCGTCTATTTTTCATGGAAAAATTTTTTATAAAAAAATGAAATGGACTATACATCGTCCATTTTTTGTTAAAAAAAAATTAAATGGACTACACATCAGCATTTTTCAATGAAAAAATTAAATGGACTACACATTGTCTATTTTTCTCTCAAAAAAACAAATGGACTATACATCGTCCATTTTTATGAAAAATAGGTTTCTATGAAAAACTTAAATGTACTATACATCAACCATTTTTCATGTAAAAAATAAGTGGACTATACATCGTCTATTTTTCATGAAAAAATTTTTTATAAAAAAAATGAAATGGACTATATATAGCCCCTTTTTAATGAAAAAAATAAGTGGACTAGACATCATCCATTTTTCATAAAAAAGTTTTTTATAAAAAAATTAAATAAATGGACATCGTCCATTTTTATGCTAAAAAATAAAAGGACTGTACATCGTCCAGTTTTCATGTGAAAAAATTTTTGACGAAAAAATTAAAAGGACTATACATCGTCCATTTTTTGTTAAAAAAAAATTAAATGGACTACATACACATCAGCATTTTTCAATCAAAAAATTAAATGGACTACACATTGTCTATTTTTCTCTCAAAAAAATAAATGGACTATACATCGTCCATTTTTATGAAAAATAGGTTTTTGTGAAAAACTTAAATGTACTATACATCAACCATTTTTCATGTAAAAAATAAGTGGACTATACATTGTCTATTTTTCATAAAAAAATTTTTTATAAAAAAATGAAATGGACTATATATAGCCCCTTTTTAATGAAAAAAATAAGTCGACTAGACATCATCCATTTTTCATAAAAAAGTTTTTATTAAAAAAATTAAATGGACTATAGTCCATTTTTATGCCAAAAAATAAGTGGACTAGACATCGTCCAGTTTTCATGGGAAAAGGTTTTTGATGAAAAAAAAATAAGTGGACTAGACATCGTCCATTTTTCATAAAAAAGTTTTTTATAAAAAAATTAAATGGACATCGTTCATTTTTATGCTAAAAAATAAATGGACTGTACATCGTCCAGTTTTAATGAGAAAAAATTTTTGAAGAAAAAATTAAAAGGAATATATATACATCGTCCATTTTTCATGAAAAAATTAAATGGACTATACATCGCTCATTTATCATGAAAAAAATATGTGGGCTATACATCGTCCAGTTTTCATGAGAACAAATTTTTGCTGTAAATATAAAATGAAAAATATTTCTTATGAAGAAATTAAATGGAATATATATCGCCCATTTTTTATAAAAAAAATAAGTGGACTAGACATCGTCCAGTTTTCATGAGAAAAGGTTTTTGATGAAAAAATAAAATGGACTATACATCGTCCATTTTTCATGAAAAAAATTTTCTTATGAGGAAATTGAATGGAGTATACATCGCCCATTTTTCATGAAAAAAATAAGTGGACTATACATCGTTCAGTTTTCATGAAAAAAATTTTTTATGAAAAAATTAAATGGACTTATACATCGTCCATTTTTCATGAAAAAATTTTCTTATGAAGAAATTAAATGGACTATACATCGTCCATTTTTCATGTAAAAAATAAGTGTACTATACATCGTCTATTTTTCATGAAAAAATTTTTTATAAAAAAATTAAATGGACTATATATAGCCCATTTTTCATGAAAAAAAATAAGTGGACTAGACATCGTCCATTTTTCATAAAAAAAGTTTTTAATAAAAAAATTAAATAAATGGACATCGTCCATTTTTATGCTAAAAAATAAAAGGACTGTACATCGTCCAGTTTTCATGTGAAAAAATTTTTGACGAAAAAATTAAAAGGACTATACATCGTCCATTTTTCGTTAAAAAAATTACACATTGTCTATTTTTCATTCAAAAAAATAAATGGACTATACATCGTTAATTTTTATGAAAAAAAGGTTTTTATTAAAAAAATTAAATGGACTATACATCGCCCATTTTTCATGAAAAAAATATGTGGACTATACATCGTCCAGTTTTCATGAGAACAAAGTTTTGCTGAAAATATAAAATGAAAAAAATTTTCTTATGAAGAAATTAAATGGAATATACATCGCCCATTTTTCATGGAAAAAAATAAGTGGACTACACATCGTCCAGTTTTCACGAGAAAAGATTTTTGATGAAAAAATAAAATGGACTATACATCGTCCATTTTTCATGAAAAATATTTTCTTATGAGGAAATTGATTGGAGTATACATCACTCATTTTTCATGAAAAAAATAAGTGGACTATATCTCGTTCAGTTTTCATGAAAAAATTTTTTTATGAAAAAATTAAATGGACTATACATTGCCTATTTTTATGAGAAAAAATTTTTGATGAAAAAATAAAATGGACTATAATCGTCCAGTTTTCATGAGAACAAATTTTTGCTGAAAATATAAAATGAAAAATATTTTCTTATGAGGAAATTGAATGGAGTATACATCAGCCATTTTTCATGAAAAAAATAAGTGGACTATATCTCGTTCAGTTTTCATGAAAAAATTTTTTTATGAAAAAATTAAATGGACTATACATTGCCTATTTTTATGCAAAAAAAAAATAAGTGGACTATACATCGTCCAGTTTTCATGAGAAAAAATGAAATGGACTATAATCGTCCATTTTTCATTGAAAACATTTTTTTATGAAGAAATTAAATAGACTATACATCGCCCATTTTTCCTTTAAAAAATAAGTGGACTATACATCGTCTAATTTTCATGAAAAAATTTTTTATAAAAAAATTAAATGGACTATATATAGCCCATTTTTCATAAAAAAAAATAAGTGGACTAGACATCGTCCATTTTTCATAAAAAAAGTTTTTTATAAAAAAATTAAATAAACATTCGTCCATTTTTATGCTAAAAAATAAATGGACTGTACATCGTCCAGTTTTCATGAGAAAAAATTTTTGATGAAGAAATTAAATGGACTATACATCGCCCATTTTTTCATGTAAAAAATAAGTGGACTATACATCGTCTATTTTTCATGAAAAAATTTTTGATAAAAAAAATAAAATGGGCTATACATCGTCCATTTTTTATGAAAAAAATTTTCTTATGAAGAAATTAAATGGTCTATAATCGCCCATTTTTATGAAAAAAAGGTTTTTATGAAAAAATTAAATGGACTATACATCGCCCATTTTTCATGTAAAAAATAAGTGGACTATACATCGTCCATTTTTCATGAAAAAAATATAAATGGACTATACATCGTCATGTAAAAAGTAAGTGGACTATATATACATCGTCCAGTTTTCAGGAGAAAAAATTTTTTATTAAAAAAATTAAATGGACTATAGTCCATTTTTATGCAAAAAAATAAGTGGACTATACATCGTCCAGTTTTCATGAGAACAACTTTTTGATGAAAATATAAAATGGACTACACATCGTCCATTTTTAATGAAAAAAATTTTCTTATAAAGAAATTAAATTGATTATACATCGCCCATTTTTCATGAAAAAAATAAATGGACTAGACATCGTCCAGTTTTCATGAGAAAAAATGTTTGATGAAAAAATAAAATGGACTACACATCGTTTATTTTTCAATAAAAAAATTTTCTTATCAAGAAATTAAAAGGACTATACATCGCCCATATTTCATGTAAAAAATAAGTGGACTATACATCGTCTATTTTTCACGAAAAAAGTTTTTTATAAAAAAATTTAATGGAAATCGTCCATTTTTATGCTAAAAAATAAATAGACTATATATCGTCCAGTTTTCATGAAAAAAATTTTTATTAAAAAATTAAATGGACTATACATCGCTCATTTTTCATGAAAAAAATATGTGGGCTATACATCGTCCAGTTTTCATGAGAACAAATTTTTGCTGAAAATATAAAATGAAAAAAATTTTCTTATGGAGAAATTAAATTGAATATACATCGCCCATTTTTCATGAAAAAAAATAAGTGGACTAGACATCGTCCAGTTTTCATGAGAAAAAATTGTTGATGAAAAAATGAAATGGACTATATATAGCCACTTTTTCATGAAAAAAATAAGTGGACTAGACATCGTCTATTTTTCATGGAAAAATTTTTTATAAAAAAATGAAATGGACTATACATCGTCCATTTTTTGTTAAAAAAAAATTAAATGGACTACACATCAGCATTTTTCAATGAAAAAATTAAATGGACTACACATTGTCTATTTTTCTCTCAAAAAAATAAATGGACTATACATCGTCCATTTTTATGAAAAATAGGTTTTTATGAAAAACTTAAATGTACTATACATCAACCATTTTTCATGTAAAAAATAAGTGGACTATACATCGTCTATTTTTCATGAAAAGATTTTTTATAAAAAAAATGAAATGGACTATATATAGCCCCTTTTTAATGAAAAAAATAAGTGGACTAGACATCATCCATTTTTCATAAAAAAGTTTTTTATAAAAAAAATTAAATGGACTATACATCGTCCATTTTTTGTTAAAAAAAAAATTAAATGGACTACACATCAGCATTTATCACTCAAAAAATTAAATGGACTACACATTGTCTATTTTTCTGTCAAAAAAATTAATGGACTATACATCGTCCATTTTTATGAAAAAAAGGATTTTATGAAAGAATTAAATGGACTATACATCGTCCATTTTTATGATAAAAAATAAATGGACTGTACATCGTCCAGTTTTCATGAGAAATTATTTTTTATTAAAAAATAAAATGGACTATACGTCGTCATGTACAAAAATAAGTGGACTATATATACATCGTCCATTTTTCATGAAAAAATTTTCTTATGGAGAAATTAAATGGACTATACATCGCCCATTTTTTCATGTAAAAAATAAGTGGACTATACATCGTCTATTTTTCATGAAAAAATTTTTGATAAAAAAAATAAAATGGGCTATACAGCGTCCATTTTTTATGAAAAAAATTTTCTTATGAAGAAATTAAATGGTCTATACATCGCCCATTTTTTATGTAAAAAATAAGTGGACTATATATCGTCTATTTTTCATGAAAAAAGTTTTTTATAAAACTAAAAAAAAAAAAATAAATGGACTATACATCGTCCAGTTATCATGAAAAAAATTTTTTATTAAAAAATTAAATGGACTAAACATCGCCCATTTTTCATGAAAAAAATATGTGGACTATACATCGTCCAGTTTTCATGAGAACAAATTTTTGCTGAAAATATAAAATGAAAAAAATTTCTTATGAAAAAAAATAAGTGGACTAGACATCGTCCAGTTTTCATGAGAAAAGGTTTTTGATGAAAAAATAAAATGGACTATACATCGTCCATTTTTCATGAAAAAAATTTTCTTATGAGGAAATTGAATGGAGTATACATCGCCCATTTTTCATGAAAAAAATAAGTGGACTATACATCGTTCAGTTTTCATGAAAAAAATTTTTTATGAAAAAATTAAATGGACTTATACATCGTCCATTTTTCATGAAAAAATTTTCTTATGAAGAAATTAAATGGACTATACATCGCCCATTTTTCATGTAAAAAATAAGTGGACTATACATCGTCTATTTTTCATGAAAAAATTTTTTATAAAAAAATTAAATGGACTATATATAGCCCATTTTTCATAAAAAAAAATAAGTGGACTAGACATCGTCCATTTTTCATAAAAAAAGTTTTTTATAAAAAAATTAAATAAATGGACATCGTCCATTTTTATGCTAAAAAATAAAAGGACTGTACATCGTCCAGTTTTCATGTGAAAAAATTTTTGACGAAAAAATTAAAAGGACTATACATCGTCCATTTTTTGTTAAAAAAAAAATTAAATGGACTACATACACATCAGCATTTTTCAATCAAAAAATTAAATGGACTACACATTGTCTATTTTTCTCTCAAAAAAATAAATGGACTATACATCGTCCATTTTTATGAAAAATAGGTTTTTATGAAAAACTTAAATGTACTATACATCAACCATTTTTCATGTAAAAAATAAGTGGACTATACATTGTCTATTTTTCATAAAAAATTTTTTTATAAAAAAATGAAATGGACTATATATAGCCCCTTTTTAATGAAAAAAATAAGTCGACTAGACATCATCCATTTTTCATAAAAAAGTTTTTATTAAAAAAATTAAATGGACTATAGTCCATTTTTATGCCAAAAAATAAGTGGACTAGACATCGTCCAGTTTTCATGGGAAAAGGTTTTTGATGAAAAAAAAATAAGTGGACTAGACATCGTCCATTTTTCATAAAAAAGTTTTTTATAAAAAAATTAAATGGACATCGTTCATTTTTATGCTAAAAAATAAATGGACTGTACATCGTCCAGTTTTAATGAGAAAAAATGTTTGAACAAAAAATTAAAAGGAATATATATACATCGACCATTTTTCATGAAAAAATTAAATGGACTATACATCGCTCATTTATCATGAAAAAAATATGTGGGCTATACATCGTCCAGTTTTCATGAGAACAAATTTTTGCTGTAAATATAAAATGAAAAATATTTCTTATGAAGAAATTAAATGGAATATATATCGCCCATTTTTTATAAAAAAAATAAGTGGACTAGACATCGTCCAGTTTTCATGAGAAAAGGTTTTTGATGAAAAAATAAAATGGACTATACATCGTCCATTTTTCATGAAAAAAATTTTCTTATGAGGAAATTGAATGGAGTATACATCGCCCATTTTTCATGAAAAAAATAAGTGGACTATACATCGTTCAGTTTTCATGAAAAAAATTTTTTATGAAAAAATTAAATGGACTTATACATCGTCCATTTTTCATGAAAAAATTTTCTTATGAAGAAATTAAATGGACTATATATACATCGCCCATTTTTCATGTAAAAAATAAGTGGACTATACATCGTCTATTTTTCATGAAAAAATTTTTTATAAAAAAATTAAATGGACTATATATAGCCCATTTTTCATGAAAAAAAATAAGTGGACTAGACATCGTCCATTTTTCATAAAAAAAGTTTTTAATAAAAAAATTAAATAAATGGACATCGTCCATTTTTATGCTAAAAAATAAAAGGACTGTACATCGTCCAGTTTTCATGTGAAAAAATTTTTGACGAAAAAATTAAAAGGACTATACATCGTCCATTTTTCGTTAAAAAAATTACACATTGTCTATTTTTCATTCAAAAAAATAAATGGACTATACATCGTTAATTTTTATGAAAAAAAGGTTTTTATTAAAAAAATTAAATGGACTATACATCGCCCATTTTTCATGAAAAAAATATGTGGACTATACATCGTCCAGTTTTCATGAGAACAAAGTTTTGCTGAAAATATAAAATGAAAAAAATTTTCTTATGAAGAAATTAAATGGAATATACATCGCCCATTTTTCATGGAAAAAAATAAGTGGACTACACATCGTCCAGTTTTCACGAGAAAAGATTTTTGATGAAAAAATAAAATGGACTATACATCGTCCATTTTTCATGAAAAATATTTTCTTATGAGGAAATTGATTGGAGTATACATCACTCATTTTTCATGAAAAAAATAAGTGGACTATATCTCGTTCAGTTTTCATGAAAAAATTTTTTTATGAAAAAATTAAATGGACTATACATTGCCTATTTTTATGAGAAAAAATTTTTGATGAAAAAATAAAATGGACTATAATCGTCCAGTTTTCATGAGAACAAATTTTTGCTGAAAATATAAAATGAAAAATATTTTCTTATGAGGAAATTGAATGGAGTATACATCAGCCATTTTTCATGAAAAAAATAAGTGGACTATATCTCGTTCAGTTTTCATGAAAAAATTTTTTTATGAAAAAATTAAATGGACTATACATTGCCTATTTTTATGCAAAAAAAAAAATAAGTGGACTATACATCGTCCAGTTTTCATGAGAAAAAATTTTTGATGAAAAAATGAAATGGACTATAATCGTCCATTTTTCATTGAAAACATTTTTTTATGAAGAAATTAAATAGACTATACATCGCCCATTTTTCCTTTAAAAAATAAGTGGACTATACATCGTCTAATTTTCATGAAAAAATTTTTTATAAAAAAATTAAATGGACTATATATAGCCCATTTTTCATAAAAAAAAATAAGTGGACTAGACATCGTCCATTTTTCATAAAAAAAGTTTTTTATAAAAAAATTAAATAAACATTCGTCCATTTTTATGCTAAAAAATAAATGGACTGTACATCGTCCAGTTTTCATGAGAAAAAATTTTTGATGAAGAAATTAAATGGACTATACATCGCCCATTTTTTCATGTAAAAAATAAGTGGACTATACATCGTCTATTTTTCATGAAAAAATTTTTGATAAAAAAAATAAAATGGGCTATACATCGTCCATTTTTATGAAAAAAATTTTCTTATGAAGAAATTAAATGGTCTATAATCGCCCATTTTTATGAAAAAAAGGTTTTTATGAAAAAATTAAATGGACTATACATCGCCCATTTTTCATGTAAAAAATAAGTGGACTATACATCGTCCATTTTTCATGAAAAAAATATAAATGGACTATACATCGTCATGTAAAAAGTAAGTGGACTATATATACATCGTCCAGTTTTCAGGAGAAAAAATTTTTTATTAAAAAAATTAAATGGACTATAGTCCAGTTTTCATGAGAACAACTTTTTGATGAAAATATAAAATGGACTACACATCGTCCATTTTTAATGAAAAAAATTTTCTTATAAAGAAATTAAATTGATTATACATCGCCCATTTTTCATGAAAAAAATAAATGGACTAGACATCGTCCAGTTTTCATGAGAAAAAATGTTTGATGAAAAAATAAAATGGACTACACATCGTTTATTTTTCAATAAAAAAATTTTCTTATCAAGAAATTAAAAGGACTATACATCGCCCATATTTCATGTAAAAAATAAGTGGACTATACATCGTCTATTTTTCACGAAAAAAGTTTTTTATAAAAAAATTTAATGGAAATCGTCCATTTTTATGCTAAAAAATAAATAGACTATATATCGTCCAGTTTTCATGAAAAAAATTTTTATTAAAAAATTAAATGGACTATACATCGCTCATTTTTCATGAAAAAAATATGTGGGCTATACATCGTCCAGTTTTCATGAGAACAAATTTTGCTGAAAATATAAAATGAAAAAAATTTTCTTATGGAGAAATTAAATTGAATATACATCGCCCATTTTTCATGAAAAAAAATAAGTGGACTAGACATCGTCCAGTTTTCATGAGAAAAAATTGTTGATGAAAAAATGAAATGGACTATATATAGCCACTTTTTCATGAAAAAAATAAGTGGACTAGACATCGTCTATTTTTCATGGAAAAATTTTTTATAAAAAAATGAAATGGACTATACATCGTCCATTTTTTGTTAAAAAAAAATTAAATGGACTACACATCAGCATTTTTCAATGAAAAAATTAAATGGACTACACATTGTCTATTTTTCTCTCAAAAAAATAAATGGACTATACATCGTCCATTTTTATGAAAAATAGGTTTTTATGAAAAACTTAAATGTACTATACATCAACCATTTTTCATGTAAAAAATAAGTGGACTATACATCGTCTATTTTTCATGAAAAGATTTTTTATAAAAAAAATGAAATGGACTATATATAGCCCCTTTTTAATGAAAAAAATAAGTGGACTAGACATCATCCATTTTTCATAAAAAAGTTTTTTATAAAAAAAATTAAATGGACTATACATCGTCCATTTTTTGTTAAAAAAAAATTAAATGGACTACACATCAGCATTTATCACTCAAAAAATTAAATGGACTACGCATTGTCTATTTTTCTGTCAAAAAAATTAATGGACTATACATCGTCCATTTTTATGAAAAAAAGGATTTTATGAAAGAATTAAATGGACTATACATCGTCCATTTTTATGATAAAAAATAAATGGACTGTACATCGTCCAGTTTTCATGAGAAATTATTTTTTATTAAAAAATAAAATGGACTATACGTCGTCATGTACAAAAATAAGTGGACTATATATACATCGTCCATTTTTCATGAAAAAATTTTCTTATGGAGAAATTAAATGGACTATACATCGCCCATTTTTTCATGTAAAAAATAAGTGGACTATACATCGTCTATTTTTCATGAAAAAATTTTTGATAAAAAAAATAAAATGGGCTATACAGCGTCCATTTTTTATGAAAAAAATTTTCTTATGAAGAAATTAAATGGTCTATACATCGCCCATTTTTTATGTAAAAAATAAGTGGACTATATATCGTCTATTTTTCATGAAAAAAGTTTTTTATAAAAAAATTTAATGGACATCGTCCATTTTTATGCTAAAAAATAAATGGACTATACATCGTCCAGTTATCATGAAAAAAATTTTTTATTAAAAAATTAAATGGACTAAACATCGCCCATTTTTCATGAAAAAAATATGTGGACTATACATCGTCCAGTTTTCATGAGAACAAATTTTTGCTGAAAATATAAAATGAAAAAAATTTCTTATGAAAAAAAATAAGTGGACATCGTCCAGTTTTCATGAGAAAAGGTTTTTGATGAAAAAATAAAATGGACTATACATCGTCCATTTTTCATGAAAAAAATTTTCTTATGAGGAAATTGAATGGAGTATACATCGCCCATTTTTCATGAAAAAAATAAGTGGACTATACATCGTTCAGTTTTCATGAAAAAAATTTTTTATGAAAAAATTAAATGGACTTATACATCGTCCATTTTTCATGAAAAAATTTTCTTATGAAGAAATTAAATGGACTATACATCGCCCATTTTTCATGTAAAAAATAAGTGGACTATACATCGTCTATTTTTCATGAAAAAATTTTTTATAAAAAAATTAAATGGAAAAAAAATAAGTGGACTAGACATCGTCCATTTTTCATAAAAAAAGTTTTTTATAAAAAAATTAAATAAATGGACATCGTCCATTTTTATGCTAAAAAATAAAAGGACTGTACATCGTCCAGTTTTCATGTGAAAAAATTTTTGACGAAAAAATAAAATGGACTATACATCGTCCATTTTTTGTTAAAAAAAAATTAAATGGACTACACATCAGCATTTTTCAATCAAAAAATTAAATGGACTACACATTGTCTATTTTTCTCTCAAAAAAATAAATGGACTATACATCGTCCATTTTTATGAAAAATAGGTTTTTATGAAAAACTTAAATGTACTATACATCAACCATTTTTCATGTAAAAAATAAGTGGACAATACATCGTCTATTTTTCATGAAAAAATTTTTTATAAAAAAATGAAATGGACTATATATAGCCCCTTTTTAATGAAAAAAATAAGTCGACTAGACATCATCCATTTTTCATAAAAAAGTTTTTATTAAAAAAATTAAATGGACTATAGTCCATTTTTATGGCAAAAAATAAGTGGACTAGACATCGTCTAGTTTTCATGGGAAAAGGTTTTTGATGAATAAAAAAATAAGTGGACTAGACATCGTCCATTTTTCATAAAAAAGGTTTTTATAAAAAAATTAAATGGACATCGTTTATTTTAATGCTAAAAAATAAATGGACTGTACATCGTCCAGTTTTAATGAGAAAAAATTTTTGAAGAAAAAATTAAAAGGAATATATATACATCGTCCATTTTTCATGAAAAAATTAAATGGACTATACATCGCTCATTTATCATGAAAAAAATATGTGGGCTATACATCGTCCAGTTTTCATGAGAACAAATTTTTGCTGTAAATATAAAATGAAAAATATTTCTTATGAAGAAATTAAATGGAATATATATCGCCCATTTTTTATAAAAAAAATAAGTGGAATACACATCGTCCAGTTTTCAAGAGAAAAGGTTTTTGATGAAAAAATAAAATGGACTATACATCGTCCATTTTTCATGAAAAAAAATTTCTTATGAGGAAATTGAATGGAGTATACATCGCCCATTTTTCATGAAAAAAAGAAGTGGACTAGACATCGTCCAGTTTTCATGAGAAAAAATGTTTGATGAAAAAATAAAATGGACTATACATCGTCCATTATTCATGAAAAAAATGTTCTTATGAGAAAATTGAATGGAGTATACATCGTCCATTTTTCATGAAAAAAATATAAATGGACTATACATCGTCATGTAAAAATATAAGTGGACTATATATACATCGTCCAGTTTTCATGAGAAAAAATTTTTTATAAAAAAATTAAATTAAAATTTTTAATGAAAAAAATTTTCTTATAAAGAAATTAAATGGATTATACATAGCCTATTTTTCATGAAAAAAATAAGTGGACTAGACATCGTCCAGTTTTCATGAGAAAAAATGTTTGATGAAAAAATAAAATGGACTATACATCGTCCATTATTCATGAAAAAAATGTTCTTATGAAAAAATTAAATGGACTATACATCGCCCATTTGTCATGAAAAATATAAGTGGACTATACATCGTCCAGTTTTCATGAAAATTTTTTTATGAAAAAATTAAATGGACCATTGCCCATTTTTATGCATAAAAATAAGTGGACTATATATTTTTCATGTAAAAAATAAGTGGACTATACATCGTCTATTTTTCGTTAAAAAAAATTAAATGGGCTATACATCGGCATTTTTTATTCAAAAAATTAAATGGACTACACATTGTCTATTTTTCATTAAAAAAAATAAATGGACTATACATCGTCCATTTTTATGAAAAATTTTATAAAAAAATTAAATGGACATCGTCCATTTTTAAGCAAAAAAAAAAAAAAAAATAATGGACTACACATCGTCCAGTTTCCATGAAAAAAAAAATTAGGAAAAAATTAAATGGACATCGTATATTTTTCATGAAAAAATTTTTTTAGGAAAAAATTAAATGGACAAAAACATGTTGACTATACATCGTCCAGTATTCATGAGAACAAATTTTTTTATGAAAAAATAAAATGGACTATACATCGTCCATTTTTCATGAAAAAAATTTTCTTATGAAGAAATTAAATGGACTAAACATCGCCTATTTTTCATGAAAAAAAATAAGTGGACTATACATCGTCCAGTTTCCATGAAAAAAATTTTTTATGCAAAAATTAAATGGACTATACATTGCCCATTTTAATGGAAAAAAATAAGTGCACTATGTATCGTCCAGTTTTTATGAGAACAAATTTTTTATGAAAATATAAAATGGACTAACATAGTAAATTTTTCATGAAAAAAATTTTCTTATGAAGAAATTAAATGGACTATACATCGCCCATTTTTCATGAAAAAAATAAGTGGACTAGAGATCGTCCAGTTTTTATGAGAAAACATTTTTCTTGAAAAATTAAAATGGATTATACATCGTCCATTTTTCATGAAAAAATTTTCTTATGAAGAAATTAAATGGACTATACATTGCCCATTTTTCATGAAAAAAAATTAATGGACTATACATCGTCCAGTTTTCATGAAAAAAAATTTGTATGAAAAAATTATTATTTTATGCAAATTATTATTATCATTTTTATGCAAAAAAAAATTAATGGACTACACATCGTCCAGTTTTCATGAAAAAAATTTTATGAAAAAATTAAATGGACATCGCCCATTTTTCATGAAAAAAAATAAGTGGACTAGACATCTTCCAGTTTTCATGAGAAAAAATTTTTATGAAAAAATAAAATGGGCTATACATCGTCCATTTGTCATGAAAAAAAATTTCTTATGAAGAAAGTAAATGGATTATACATCGTCCATTTTTCATGAAAAAATATAAATGGACTATACATCGTCATGTAAAAAAATAAGTGGACTATATATACATCGTCCAGTTTTCATGAGAAAAAATTTTTTATAAACAAATTAAATGGACTATATATCGTCCATTTTTATGGAAAAAAATTAGTGGAATACATCGTCCAGTTTTCATGAGAAAAAATTTTTGATGAAAATATAAAATGGACTATACATCATCCATTTCATGAAAAAAAATAAGTGGACTATACATCGTCCAGTTTTCATGAAAAAAAAATTTATGCAAAAATTAAATGGACTATACATTGCCCATTTTTATGGAAAAAATAAGTGGACTATACATCGTCCATTTTTCGTTCAAAAAAATTAAATGGGCTATACATCGGCATTTTTCATGGAAAAAATTAAATGGACTACACATTGTCTATTTTTCATTCAAAAAATAAATGGACTTATACATCGTCCATTTTTATGGAAAAAAGTTTTTTATAAAAAAATTAAATGGACATCGTGCATTTTTTATGAAAAAATTTTTTTATGAAAAAATTAAATGGACAATACATTGCCCATTTTTTTGGAAAAAAATAAGTAGACTATACATCGTACAGTTTTCATGAGAAAAAATTTTTGATGAAAAAATAAAGTGGACTATACATCGTCCATTTTTCATGAAAAAATTTTTCTTATGAAGAAATTAAATGGACTGTACATCGCCCATTTTTCATGACAAAAAATAAGTGGACTAGACATTGTTTAGCTTTTATGAGAAAAAATTTTTGATGAAAAATTAAAATGCATTATACATCGTCCATTTTTCATGATAAAAATTTTCTTATGAAAAAATTAAATGAACTATATATCGTCCATTTTTCATGAAAAAAAAATAAGTGGACTATACATCGTCCAGTTTTCATGAAAAAAAAAATTTATGCAAAAATTAAATGGACTATACATTGCCCATTTTTATGGAAAAAAATAATTGGACTATACATCGTCCAGTTTTCATGAGAACAAATTTTTGATGAAAATATAAAATGGACTATATATCATAAATTTTTCATGAAACAAATTTTCTTATGAAGAAATTAAATGGACTATACATCGCCCATTTTTAATGAAAAAAAAATAAAGGGACTAGACATCTTCCAGTGTTCATGAGAAAAATTTTTTTATGAAAAAATAAAATTTTCGTAAATTTTTCATGAAAAAAATTTTCTTATAAAGAAATTAAATGGACTATACATCGCCCATTTTTCATGAAAAAAATAAGTGGACTATACATCGTCGATTTTTCATGTAAAAATTATTTATAAAAAAATTAAATGGACTATATAATAATAAATAAGTGGACCAGACATCATCCATTTTTCATAAAAAAAGTTTTCTATAAAAAAATTAAATTGGACATCGTCCATTTTTATGATAAAAAATAAATGGACTGTACATCGTCCAGTTTTCATGAGAAAAAATTTTTGATCAATAAATTAAATGGACTATACATCGTCATGTAAAAAATAAGTGGACTATATATACTTCGTCCAGTTTTCATGAGAAAAAATTTTTTATTAAAAAATTAAATGGACTATATATCGTCCATTTTTATACCAAAAAATAAGTGGACTATACATCGTCCAGTTTTCATGAGAAAAAATTTTTGATGAAAATATAAAATAGACTATACATCGCCCATTTTTCATGAAAAAAAAATAAGTGGACTAGACATCTTCCAGTTTTCATGAGAAAAATTTTTTTATGAAAAAATAAAATAAAATTTTCTTATGAAGAAATTAAATGGACTATACATCGCCCATTTTTCATGAAAAAAATAAGTGGACCAGACATCGTCCATTTTTCGTTAAAAAAATTAAATGTACTACACATCGGCATTTTTCATGGAAAAAATTAAATGGACTACACATTGTCTTTTTTTCATTCAAAAAAATAAATGGACTATTCATCGTCCATTTTTATGAAAAAAAATTTTTATAAAATAATTAAATGGACATCGTTCATTTTGATGCAAAAAAAAAAAAAATAATGGACTACACATGGTCCAGTTTTCATGAAAAAAAATTTTTAGGAAAAAATTAAATTTACATCGTCCATTTTTCATGAAAAAAATTTTTTAGAAAAAAAGTAAATGGACAAAAACATGTGGACTATACATCGTGCAGTTTTCATGAAAACAAATTTTTGATGAAAATATAAAATAGACTATACATCGTAAAATTTTCATGTTAAAAATTTTCTTATGAAGAAATTAAATTGAGTACATCGCCCATTTTTCATGAAAAAAAATAAGTGGACTAGACATCTTCCAGTTTTCATGAGTAAAAATTTTTTATGAAAAAATAAAATGGACTATACATCGTCCATTTTTCATGAAAAAAATTTTCTTATGTAGAAATTTTCATGAAAAAAAATAAGTGGACTATACATCTTCCAGTTTTCATGAAAAAAATTTTTTATGCAAAAATTAAATGGAGTATACATTGCCCATTTTTATGGAAAAAAATAAGTGGACTATATATTGTCCAGTTTTCATGAGAACAAATTTTTTATGAAAATATAAAATGGACTATACATCGTAAATTTTTCATGAAAAAAATTTTCTTATGAAGAAATTAAATGGACTATACATCGCCCATTTTTCATGAAAAAAATAAGTGGACCAGACATCGTCCATTTTTCATAAAAAAAATTTTTATAAAAAAATTAAATGGACATCGTCCATTTTTATGTTAAAAAATAAATGGACTGTAAGGGACCAGTTTTCTTGAGAAAACATTTTTAATGAAAAAATTAAATGGACTATACATCGTCATGTAAAAAAATAAGTGGACTATATAGTAGACTATACATCGTACAGTTTTCATTAGAAAAAATTTTTGATGAAAAAATAAAGTGACTCTACATCGTCCATTTTTCATGAAAAATTTTTCTTATGAAGACACTAAATGAAGAAATTAAATGGACTATACATCGCCCATTTTTCAAGAAAAAAATAAGTGGACTATACATCTTCCAGTTTTCATGAAAAAAATTTTTTATGCAAAAATTAAATGGAGTATACATTGCCCATTTTTATGGAAAAATATAAGTGGACTATATATCGTCCAGTTTTCATGAGAACAAATTTTTTATGAAAATATAAAATGGACTATACATCGTAAATTTTTCATGAAAAAAATTTTCTTATGAAGAAATTAAATGGACTATACATCGCCCATTTTTCATGAAAAAAATAAGTGGACCAGACATCGTCCATTTTTCATAAAAAAAATTTTTATAAAAAAATTAAATGGACATCGTCCATTTTTATGCTAAAAAATAAATGGACTGTAAGGGACCAGTTTTCTTGAGAAAAAATTTTTGATGAAAAAATTAAATGGACTATACATCGTCATGTAAAAAAATAAGTGGACTATATATACATCGTCCAGTTTCATGAGTAAAAATTTTTTATAAAAAAATTAAATGGACTATATATCGCCCATTTTTATGGAAAAAAATAAGTGGACTATAAAAAAAAAGTTTTTTCTAAAAAAATTAAATGGACATCGTCCATTTTTATGCTAAAAAATAAATGGACTGTAAGGGACCAGTTTTCTTGAGAAAAAATTTTTAATGAAAAAATTAAATGGACTATACATCGTCATGTAAAAAAATAAGTGGACTATATATACATCGTCCAGTTTCATGAGAAAAAATTTTTTATAAAAAAATTAAATGGACTATATATCGCCCATTTTTATGGAAAAAAATAAATGGACATCGTCCATTTTTCATGAAAAAAATTTTCTTATGATGAAATTAAATGGACTATACTTCGTCCATTTATCATGAAAACAAATAAGTGGACTAGATATCGTCCAGTTTGCATAAGAAAAAATTTTTGATGAAAAAACAAAATGGACTATAAATCGTCCATTTTTCATGAAAAAAATAAGTGGACTATACATCGTACAGTTTTCATGAAAAAATTTTTTTATGAAAAAATTAAATGGACTATACATCGCCCATTTTTCATGTAAAAAATAAATGGACTATACATCGTCCAGTTTTAATGAGAAAAAATTTTTGATAGCAAAATTAAATGGACTATAAATTGCCCAAAAAATTTTTGATAGCAAAATTAAATGGACTATACATTGCCCATTTTTATGAAAAAAATAAGTAGACTATACTTCTTCCAGTTTTCATGAGAAAAAATTTTTTACGAAAAAATAAAATGGACTATATTTACATCGTCCATTTTTCATGAAAAAAAATTTTCTTATGAAGAAATTAAATGAACTATACATCGCCCGTTTTTCATGAAAAAAAATTAGTGGACTATACATCGTCTATTTTTCATGAAAAAAGTTTTTAAAAAAAATTAAATGGACATCGTCCATTTTTATGCTAAAAAATAAAAAATAAATAAAATTTTTATTAAAAAATTAAATGGACTATATATCGTATATTTTTCATGTAAAATTTTTTTTGTGAAATAATTAAATGGACATCGTCCATTTTTTAATGAAAAAATTATTTTAGGAAAAAATTAATTACCTCGTCTATTTTTCATGAAAAAATTTTTTATAAAAAAATTAAATGGACTATATATACTATAGCCCATTTTTCATGAAAAAAATATGTGGACTAAATATCGTCCAGTTTTCATGAAAAAAAATTTTTATTAAAAAATTAAATGGAATATATATCGTCTATTTTTCATGAAAAAATTTTTTTATGAAATAATTAAATGAACATCGTCTAGTTTTTAATGAAAAAATTTTTTTAGGAAAAAATTAAATGGACTATATATCGTCCATTTTTATGCAAAAAAATATGTCCAGTTTTCATGAGAACAAATTTTTGATCAAAATATAAAATGGACTACACATCGGCATTTTTCATGCAAAAAATTAAATGGACTACACTTTGTCTATTTTTCATTCAAAAAAATAAATGGACTATACATCGTCCATTTTTTATGCAAGAGATTTTTATGAAAAAATTAAATGGACATCGTCCATTTTTATGCTAAAAAATAAATGGACTATATATATTCTCCAGTTTTATGCAAAAAATAAATGGACTCTGCATCGCCCATTTTTCATGAAAAATATAAGTGGACTATACATCGTCTATTTTTCATGAAAAATTTTTTTTATGAAATAATTAAATGGACATCGTCCATTTTTTAATGAAAAAATTTTTTTAGGAAAAAATTAAATGGACATCGTCCATATTTTATGAAAAAATTTTCTTCTGAAGATATTAAATGGACTATACATCGCCCATTTTTCATGTAAAAAATAAGTGAACTATACCTCGTCTATTTTTCATGAAAAAATTTTTCATAAAAAAAATAACTGGACTATACATCGCCCAGTTATCATGAGAAAAAATTTTTTATGAAAAAATAAAATGAACTATACAGCGTCCATATTTCATGAAAAAAATTTTTTATTTTTATTTTTTATTTTTTATAATCATATATTTATTTATTGTATCTTCAAAAATGAACTAACAATTAATAATCAAATCTTAAATCTAAATATAATTATTAGGCCCGACCAGTGTCGGACATAAACTTAGTGATAGTTATAAATAATACATAAATAGTGATAATCAAAAAGGAAAAAAAAGATAAAAGTATTTTCAAGTAGTCCCATCTGGAGTATTGAGAATAAGAGCCCTTGTGTCCCTCTTTTTTAAGCGGATATGTCCAGTAAAGTTCAAGATATTACGAGCGAGCGGATTAGGATGTGATTCGAGTTTTGGTAAATATTTGCCTGCGTATTTTGCAATTTCTTCAGTCACTAGTGGCATATTTAAATCGCGATGTATATTTGAATTTTTGATGTACCATGGAGCCGATGTTATCAAACGTAAAATTTTGTTTTGCCTTCGTTGGATTTTCTCAACACTTGAAGCTGAAGCAGTGCCCCATAGCTGAATTCCATAGCACCATATTGGCTTCAAAAGCGACTTGTATATCAAAAGTTTGCAGTCTAGGCTGAGTGTTGAATTTCTGCCAATTAACGAATATATTTGAGTTAATTTAAGTTTCATTTGAGTTAACTTAGAGTCAATGTGATATTTCCATGTAAGCCTTCGATCAAGGTGTATGCCAAGGTATTTCACTTGAGAATGTTGAGGAATACTTTGATTGTTGATTCGAATGGGAGAGCAAGTATCTTTTCTTAGGGTAAACGTTATGTGGACACACTTTTGTTCATTTACTTTAATTCTCCATAAGTTCAACCATATTTCAAGCTGGGTAATGTGTTCTTGGAGATTGCGGGATGCCTCATCAGGGTTTTTGTGTATACTCATACAGGCTGTATCATCGGCAAATGTAGAAGTGAGGATGTTATTGCTCACAGGCATATCACAAGTATATATTAGATACAAGACTGGTCCCAGAATACTGCCCTGTGGCACACCGGAAGATATAGATTCGGGCACACTCGTGAACTCTCCTTCCACAACAGTGAGCTTCCTACCAATAATATAACTTTCCAAAAGCTTTTGTATGTTTATTGGTAGGTATGTCTTCAATTTTAAAACTAGGCCTTCGTGCCATACTTTATCAAATGCCTGAGAAACATCAATAAAGAGAGCAGAACAATACTTCTTTTCTTCAAATGTTCTTCTTACAACTTGGACCAATCTATGCGTTTGTTCAATGGTGCTATGCTGACTTCTAAAACCAAATTGATGGTCCGGGATGCACCCATTATCAGCTAAAATCTTGGACAATTTAGTCATGAGCAGCTTTTCGAAAAGCTTTGAGATTGTTGATAGTAAGCTTATAGGCCTATATGACTCAGCCTTGGTAAGATCTTTGCCCGGCTTTGGAATCATTTTTATTTTGGCAAGTTTCCAGTTATTTGGACAATACTGCATTAAAAAAAATAAAAAAAAATTTATGAAAAAATTAAATGGAAAAAAATATGTGGAGTATACATCATCCAGTTTTCATGAGAACAAATTTTTGATGAAAATATAAAATGGACTATACATCGTCCATTTTTCATAAAAAAAAATTTTTTTATGAAGAAATTAAATGGACTATACATCGCCCATTTGTCATGAAAAAAAATAAGAGGACTATACATCGTCCATTTTTCATGAAAAAAATTTTCTTATGAAGAAATTAAATGCACTATACATCGCCCATTTTTCATGAGAAAAATAAGTGGACTAGACATCGTCCAGTTTTCATGAGAAAAAATTGTTGATGACAAAATAAAATTTTACTATACATCGTCCATTTTTCATGAAAAAAATTTTCTTATGAAGAAATTAAATGCACTATACATCGTCTACTTTTCATGAAAAAATTTTTATGCAAAAATTAAATGGACTACACATTGCCTATTTTTATGGAAAAAAATTAATGGACTATACATCGTCCAGTTTTCATGAGAAACAATTTTTGATGAAAAAATAAAATGGACTATACATTGTCAATTTTTCATGAAAAAATTTTCTTATGAAGAAATACATCGCCCATTTTTCTTATGAAAAAATAAGTGGACTATACATCGTCTACTTTTCATGAAAAATTTTTTTATAAAAAAATTAAATGGACTATATATAGCCTATTTTTCATGAAAAAAAATAAGTGGACTAGATATCGTCCAGTTTTCATGAGAAAAAATTGTTGATGAAAAAATAATAAAATAAAATAATAAAAAATAATACATCGTCCATTTTTCGTTAAAAAAAAATTAGATGGACTACACATTGGCATTTTTCATGCAGAAAATTAAATGGACTACACATTAACTATTTTTCATTCAAAAAAATAAGTGGAATATACATCTTCCATTTTCCATGAAAAAAATTTCTTATGAAAAAATTAAATGGACTATACATCGCCGATTTTTCATGAAAAAAAAAATAAGTGGGTTAGAACATCGTCCAGTTTTCATGAGAAAAAATTGTTGATAAAAAATTAAAATGGACTATATCGTCCAGTTTTCATGAAAAGAATTTTTATGAAAAAATTAAAAGGACATCGTCCATTTTTCATGAAAAAATTTTTTTAGGAAAAAATTAAATGGACTATATATCCATTTTTATGGAAAAAAATATGTGGACTAGACATCGTCCAGTTTTCATGACAACAAATTTTTGATAAAAATATAAAATGGACTATACATCGCCCATTATTCATCAAAAAATAAGTGGACTATACATCTTCCAGTTTTAATGAGAACAAATTTTTTACGAAAATATAAAATGGACTATACATCGTCCGTTTTTCATGAAAAAAAATAAGTGGAGTATACATCGTCCAGTTTTCATGAAAAAAAATTTTTATGCAAAAATTAAATAAACTATATATTGCCCATTTTTATGCAAAAATATAAGTGGACTATACATCGTCCAGTTTTCATGAGAACAAATTTTTGATGAAAATATAAAATGGACTATACATCGTAAATTTTTCATGAAAAAAATTTTCTTATGAAGAAATTAAATGGACTATACATCGTCGATTTTTCATGAAAAATTTTTTTTATGAAAAAATTAAATGGACTATACATTGCTCATTTTTCATGTAAAAAAATTAATGGACTATACATCGTCCAGTTTTCATGAAAAAAAATAAATGGACCATACATCGTCCATGTTTCATTAAAAAAATTAACTGAACGTTAAAAAACAAATTAAATGAACTACACATCGGCATTTTTCATGCAAAAAAATAAATGGACTATACATCGTCCATTTTTATGAAAAAAAGCTTTTCATGAAAAAATTAAATGGACTTCGCCCATTTTTATGCTAAAAAATAAATGGACTATACATCGTCCATTTTTCATGAAAATAATTTTTAAGGAAAAATTAAATGGACATCGTTAATTTTTATAAAAAAAAAAATAAATGAAAAAAAGTTTTTTATGAAAAAATAAATGGATTATACATCGTCCATTTTTCATGAAAAAATTCAATTTACTATACATACATTGCCCATTTTTCATGAAACAAATAAGTGGACTATACATCGTCCAGTTGTTATGAAAAAAAATTTTTATGAGAAAATAAAATGGACTATACATCGTCCATTTTTCGTTAAAAAAAGTAAATGGACTATATATACATCGTCCATTTTTATGAAAAAAAGGTTTTTATGAAAAAATTAAATGGACTATACATCGTCCATTTTTCATTAAAAAAATTTTTTTTTGTGAAAAAATTAAATGAACTATATATCGTCCAATTTTTATGCAAAAAAATATTTATGAAAAAATTAAATGGACATCGCATTCATGAAAAATTTTTTTTATGAAAAAATTAAATATCGCCCATTTTTCATGAAAAAAAATAAGTGCACTAGACATCGTCCAGTTTTCATGAGAAAAAATTTTTGATGAAAAAATAAAATGGACTATACATCGCCCATTTTTCATGAAAAAAAATAAGTGGACTAGACATCGTCCAGTTTTATGAAAAAATTAAATGGACATCGTCCATTTTTATGCTAAAAAATAAATGGACTATACATCGCCCATTTTTCATGTAAAAAAATACGTGGACTAGACATCGTCCAGTTTTATGAAAAAATTATAGGGACATCGTCCATTTTTATGATAAAAAATAAATGGACTATACATCGTCCAGTTTTCATGAGAAAAAATTTTTATAAAAAAATTAAATGGTCCATTTTTCGTTAAAAAAAATAATGGACTACAAAATGTCTATTTTTCATTCAAAAAAATCAATGGACTATACATCGTCCATTTTTATGAAAAAATTAAATGGACATCGTCCATTTTGATGCTAAAAAATAAGTGGACTATACATCGTCCATTTTTCATTGAAAGTAATAAGTGGACTAGACATCGTCCAGTTTTCATGAACAAATTAAAAGGACTACATACACATCGTCCAGTTTTCACGAGAAAAATTTTTTTATAAAAAATGAAATGGACTATATATAAATATATATATATATCGTCCATTTTTATGCAAAAAATAAATGGACGACTATACATCGCCCATTTTTCATGAAAAAAATAAATGGACCATTTTTTCCATCCATTTTTCCATTTTTCATGAAAAAATTTTCTTATTAAGAAATTAAATGGACTATACATCGCCCATTTTTCATGAAAAAAAATAAGTGGACTAGACATCGTCCAGTTTTCATGAAAAAATGATAAGGACTACACATCGTCCAGTTTTCATGAGAAAAAATTTTTGATTAAAAAATAAAATAGACGTCCATTTTTCATGAAAAAAATTTTTTATGAAAAAATTAAAGGGACATCGTTTATTTTTATGCAAAAAAATAAATAGACTACACATTGTCCAGTTTTCATGAAAAAAAAAATTTTATGAAAAAATTAAATGGACATCGTCCATTTTTGATGAAAAAAATAAATGGATATACATCGTAAATTTTTCATGAAAAAAAATAAGTGGACTATACATCGGATTCTCGCTGAACCTTCATAGTGAACAGACGTCTTAGCGGAGTTGTTTTTTCATATACATATTAAACAAACAAAAAATCATAAAAAATATTCGTAATACATAATAACCGTAATACATACATATTAACTTTGATAAATAAGCAAAGCAAATATTGCTGATATTATTTTTACATAGCAAGAAACAAAAAAAAAACGAACAAAAACCGCAAACAAAGTGCCCTTGAGGAATACTCTACATGAGTACCTCAAAAACAAAAAATTGTGAAGTGAGTTCAAACGGCAGAAATGCATATTTTACTGTGAGTTCTGAAGCTCTCAATGTTAACAATAAAAATAAAAAATCTGATGATAGTCTTTTTCTAACGGCAAAGCCACTTTTTCGTCAGCGATCAACTTCGCTTTGTCCAATGCCAACAAGTGATTCGTTAACATTACAGTTGCCTAGTACATCTTCATATAAGTCAGCGATATCATCCCCTTCGGGCTCGTGTTCATCACTTAACAAAGTTATCACTACAGATAACAGCAGTTCAAAACCCAAAGTCCAAGTCGGTATGGACAGATATATAACTGTGGTAAAGCGTGGCCGAAGCCCAAAATCTTCTAAAATTTCATCTGCTCCAAAAATGTCTAGGGATAACAGCGCGTCCTCTATTAAGCGTCAAAATCGTTTTTCAATATTGCAAGACAATAACGAGAAGCTCGCTGCATCATCGCAAAAGTCTTTTAAGCCACCACCTATCTATCTGAGAGAAAAAAATTCTAACGCGCTTCTAAAAAAACTGCTGTCGGCCGTTGGTGAAAATACTTTCCACATCATTCCAATTAAACGAGGTAATATTGATGAAACTAAAATCCAAATTTATGATGAAAAAAATTTTCGAAAAATTGTTAGCGAATTTGAAAAACACAAAACAAATTTTTACACTTACCAACTTAAGAGTGCTAAAGGCCTACAGATAGTATTAAAGGGCATAGATTCATATGTTGACCCCGAAGAAGTAAAATGTGCACTTCTTGAAAAAGGATTTAAGGTTAAAAATGTTACCAATATAATTAACAGAGAAAAGGTCCCACAACCCCTATTTCGGGTTGAATTGGAGCCGAATGACATGCAGTTGAAAAAAAATTAAACGCATCCTATTTATAATGTAAAGTTTCTATTACACCGAAAAATCACAGTTGAAGAGCCACGTAAGCGTTCAGGTCCCGTACAGTGCCATAATTGCCAAGAATATGGCCATACAAAATCCTATTGCAATTTACCCACAGTTTGTGTTATCTGCGGTGAATTGCATGGTACTGCTAGCTGTACTAAGTCAAAAGAACAAGCAGAAAAAAAATTTAGTAATTGTGGTGGCAATCACACCGCTAACTACAGAGGATGCCCTGTGTATTCTTTCGTTAAACAGGCTATGGGTCAAAAACCTAAATTAGTTTCAGCTCAATCAACTAACGCTTACTCTGTCACTTTTCCTCCAATGAGCCAACCTAGTACCTCACGTGTATCGTATGCCGATGCTGTTAAAATAAATTCTATTCCCACGCAGAAAGTGTCCCCACCAAGTAATTCAACAAATGCGAACACAAGTTTTAATATAAGTCGCCTTGAAGCCACTATTGATAATCTGGTGCAAACTATAAACAATTTCACAACAAATATGACTAATATGATGCAAGAAATGCTTCGAATGCAGAATACTCTGCTTCAAGCATTAATTAACAAGCCATGAACACGTTAAAAATATGTTTCTGGAACGCAAACGGCATTCGCCAACACAAAAATGAGCTCGAGCACTTCCTTACGGAAAAAGGTATTGATATATTGTTGGTCTCTGAGACTCATTTGACTTCGAGAAGCCTTTTCAAAATCAATGGCTACAACTTATATGATACAAAAGACCCTAGAGGAAGAGCATGCGGTGGATCGGCAATTCTAATAAAGTCAAGACTCAAGCACTATATTCTTGACAACGTTTGTGAAGAAAATCTACAAGCTACAAATATTTGCGTCGAAAATTTTTGTACAAATTTCGTTATATCATCAATTTACTCCCCTCCCAGATTTTCAATCACTGAGGATCAATACGAGGATTTCTTCAAATCTCTTGGACCTTGTTTTGTAGCAGCTGGCGACTACAATGCAAAGCATACGTTCTGGGGTTCGCGTCTTATTACACCTAGAGGTAGAGCGTTGTTCACCACAATTTCAAAAATGGGTTTGGACGTCATTTCGAGTGGGCAGCCCACTTACTGGCCTACTGACATACAAAAAATTCCGGATGTTATAGATTTTGGCGTCATGAAAAATATTTCTAGAGATTTAGTTCATGTTGAAGCTTCTCTAGATCTCTCCTCCGATCACTCTCCCACTATCGTTACAATCTGTAATCCACTAAGAAGTGACTTACCTCATCCATATGTGAAGATGGTCAATCGTGTTAATTGGCTGAGATTCAAAAAATATCTTAGTAGTCATTGCACAGAAAACATAACGCTAAGTACATCCGATGATATTGAATCTAACATTGCGAATCTTAACGGAAATATTAAATAGGCTTCTGAACATGCTACTACCTCCCACCCGCAGACTGGGTTTAATAGAATTTATTCTACGGATATTGAACGTCTCGTAAGTGAAAAAAGAAGAGCTAGAAGGGAATGGCAGCAACACAGATCACCCCAACATAAAATCAGGTTTAAAGAGTGCACTAAACGACTCCAAGAGTTGCTTGCATCTGAAAAAAACTGCATCTCTTAAAAATTATCTGGAAGGTCTTGATGTTACACCAGCATCTAATTATTCTTTGTGGCGCGCTGCGGGGAAGCTTAAAACACCCGTTGAGTTTAAACCACCCCTGCGCACTTCTACCGGAGGTTGGGCAAGAAACGATACTGAAAAAGGTAACATATTTGCTGAGCATTTAAAAACCGTATTTACCCCAAACACATGTATGGGTGTTGCTGATTTGCCATGTGTAGTTGCTCTACCCCCTCGTCCCTTAAAGTTTAAGATGCGTGATGTACAAAAACTAATTGCTGAACTCAACCCAAAAAAAGCTCCGGGTATTGATGAAATTAGTAATAAGATGCTGATGAAGTTGCCTCGTATTGCAATTAGAATTCTGCTATTCATTTTTAATGCCATTTTAAGACTGGAGTATTATCCACACAGCTGGAAGCTTGCCAAGGTCAAAATGATTCCAAAGCCGGGCAAGGCCAAGGCTGAGTCATACAGGCCAATAAGTTTACTGCCAACTATGTCAAAGCTCTTCGAAAAGTTACTCATGATCAAATTGTCCCCAATTCTAACTGATAATGCGTGCATACCGGATCATCAATTTGGTTTTAGAAGTCAGCATAGCACTATTGAACAAACGCATAGATTGGTTCAATTTATAAGAAGAACACTCGAAGAAAAGAAGTATTGTTCTGCCCTCTTTATTGATGTTTCTCAAGCATTTGATAAAGTGTGGCATAGAGGCCTAATTTTAAAATTGAAGACATATCTACCAATAAACATTGTTAATCTTCTTTCTTGCTCGAAAGTTCACTGTTGTCATGAAGTGCGTCCGACTCAATCTCATCCGGTGTGCCACAGGGGAGCATACTGGGCCCAGTCTTGTATTTGATTTATACTTGTGATATGCCTTTGAGCAGCAATATCCATACATCTACATTTGCTGATGATACAACCTGCCTTAGTATGCACGAAAACCCTCACGAGGCTTCCCGATATCTACAAGAACATATTACACAGCTGGAATTATGGTTAAACTTATGGAGAATTAAGGTAAACGAACAAAAGTGTGTTCAGGTAACATTTACTCTGCGAAAAGATACCTGTTCACCCATTCGAATCAATAATCAAGTTGTTCCTCAACATTCACATGTAAAATACCTTGGTATACACCTTGACCGACGGATAACATGGAAACACCATATTGACTCTAAGCTAACACAAATGAAACTAAAATTAACTCAGTTGCATTGGCTGATTGGTAGAAATTCAACCCTGAGTCTAGATTGCAAACTTTTGATATACAAGTCGCTTTTGAAACCTATATGGTGCTACGGAATTCAGCTATGGGGCACTGCTTCAGCTTCAAATGTAGAGAAAATCCAACGAAGACAAAACAAAATTTTACGGTTAATAACATCGGCTCCATGGTACATAAGAAACTCAAATTTACATCGTGATCTAAATATGCCACAAGTGACTGAAGAAATTGCAAAATACTCAGGCAAATATTTAACTAAACTCGAGTCACACCCTAATCCGCTTGCTCGAAATATCTTGAACTTTACCGGACACATCCGCTTAAAAAAGAGGGACACAAGGGCTCTAATACTTACCACACCAGATGAAACTGTTTGAAATTATTTTTTTATTTTTATTTTTTGCTTTGCACAACTCTTATGTATTATGAATTACTATCACTAAGTTTATGTCCGACACTGGTCGGGCCTAATAATTATATTTAGATTTAAGATTTGAATACTTATTGTTAGTTCATTTTTGAAGATACAATAAATAAATATATGTATGCATAAAAAAAAGACTATACATCGTCCAGTTTTCATGGGAAAAAATTTATTATGAAGAAATTAAATGGACTATAATCGCCCATTTTTCATGAAAAAAAAAATAAGTGGACTAGACATCGTCCAGTTTTAAGGAGAAAATATTTTTGATGAAAAAATTAATTACATCGTCGATTTTTCATGAAAAAATTTTTTTATGAAAAAATTAAATGGACTATACATAGCTCATTTTTCATGTAAAAAAATTAATGGACTATACATCGTCCAGTTTTCATGAAAAAAATTAACTGAACGTTAAAAAACAAATTAAATGAACTACACATCGCCATTTTTCATGAAAAAAATAAATGGACTATACATCGTCCATTTTTCCTGAAAATTTTTTTTTTTTTTAAATTAAATGAACTATGTATTGCCCAATTTTTATGCAAAAAATATTTATGAAAAAATTAAATGGACATCGCCCATTTTTCATGAAAAAAATAAATGGACTATACATCGTCCATTTCTCATGAAAAATTTTTTTTCATGAAAAAATTAAATGGACTATATATCGTCCAATTTTTATGACTAAAAATATAAGGACTATACGTCGTCCAGTTTTCATGAAAAAAAATTTTTGATGAAAATATAAAATGGACTATACATCGTCCATTTTTTATGAAAAAAATGATCTTATGAAGAAATTAAACGTACTATACATCGCCCATTTTTCATAAAAAAAATAAGTGGACTAGACATCGTCCAGTTTTCATGAAAAAATTAAAAGGACTACACATCGTCCAGTTTTCCTAAAAAATTTTTTTTATGAAAAAATTAAATGGAATATACATCGTCTATTTTTAATTCAAAAAATGTAATGGACATTGTCTATTTTTTATTAAAAAAAAATAAATGCACTATACATCGTCCAGTTTTCATGAGAAAAAATTTTTGATGAAGAAAATAAAGGGACATCGTTTATTTTTATGAAAAAAAAAAATAAATAGACTACACATCGTCCAGTTTTCATGTAAAAAAAAAATTTATGAAAAAATTAAATGGACTATCTACATTGTGCATTTTTCATAAAAAAATTTTTTTATGCAAAAATTCGTCCATTTTTCATGTAAAAATAATAAAATAATAAAAAATAATAATAACAACATCGTCGTTTTCATAAAAAAAAATTTTGATGAAAAACTTAAATGGATATTGTACATTTTTATGCTAAAAAATAAATGGACTATACATAGTCCATTTTTCAGGAAAAAATTTTTTTAGGAAAAAATTAAATGGGCTCTACATCGGCCATTTTTCATGTAAAAAAATAAGTTAATTATACATCGTCCAGTTTTCATGAGAAAAAATTTTTGTAGAAAAAATTAAAAGGACATTGTCCATTTTTATACTAAAAAACAAATTGACTATATCGTCCATTTTCATGAAAAAATTTTTTTATGAAAAAATTAAATGGAACAAACATTTCCCATTTTTCATGAAAAATATAGGCTGTTTTTTATTGAGGTATAGAACTTTAAGTTGGCATCACTTTTTTAACTGGCGGCCATTTTGTCAGCTGTCAAGTGATTAATATTTAGTTTGGTTTGCCATTTCATCATGAACAGGTTGACAAAAGAACAACGCTTGCAAATCGTGCAAATTTATTTCGAAAATAATGGTTCAGTTCGCGAAGTTTACCGCAAGCTCCGTCCATTTTATGGTCGACATAATCGTCCATCAGAGCAATTAATTCGGTTAACCGGTCAATTGGCCACCAAGATCGTGTGATTTGACACCATTGGATTATTTTCTTTGGGGATATGTGAAGTCGCTCGTCTACGCCAACAAACCAGAAACGTTAGGGGACTTGGAAGCCAACATTCGTAGCGTTATTGCCAACATACGGCCCCATATGCTCGAAAAAGTGGTTGAAAATTGGACCTGTAGAATTGGCTTTATTCGAGCCAGCCGCGGCGGCCACATGCCCGAAATCATATTTAAACGTTAATGGCATAAAATTATCCTTCCAATAAAGCCAAATTGATGGACATTAAAACGATTTTCTTGTGTTTTATTTCAATTCGAAGATCTATACCTCTGAAAAAAACACCCTATATAAATGGACTATACATCGTCCAGTTTTCATTAGAAAAAAATTTTTTATGAAAATAATAAAAGGACTATATGCTAAAAAATAAATGGACTATACATCGTCTATTTTTCATAAAAAAAAATACATCGTCGTTTTTATGAGAAAAATTTTTTATGAAAAAATTAAATGGACATTGTCCATTTTTATGCTAAAAAATAAATTGACTATACATCGTCCATTTTTAATGAAAAAATTTTTGATGAAAAAAGTAAATGGACTACACATTGGCCATTTTTCATGGAAAAAAATAAATGGACTAAACTTCGTCCATTTTTATGAAAAAAGCTTTTATTTTTTTTTATCTCTTCGCAGGTTAAATGTTACCTGAACACACTTTTGTTCGATAATTTTAATTCTCCATAAGTTTAACCATAGTACCAGATGCGTAATATGTTTTTGTAGATATCGGGAAGCCTCGTAAGGGTTTTCGTGCATACTAAGGCAGGCTGTATCATCGGCAAATGTAGATGTATGGATATTGATGCTCAAAGGCATATCACAAGTATAAATCAAAAACAAAACTGGCCCCAATATGCTCCCCTGTGGCACACCGGATGATATAGATTCGGGCACACTCATGAAGTCTCCTTCAGCAACCGTGAACTTCCGGGTAGTAATATAACTTTCCAATACCTTCAGAGAATTTATTGGTAGATATGATTTAAATTTTAAAATAAGGCCTCCATGCCATACTTTATCAAATGCCTGAGAAACATCAATGAAGAGGGCAGAACAATATTTCTTTTCTTCAAATGTTCTTCTTATAAATTGAACCAATCTATGCGTTTGTTCAATGGTGCTATGCTGACTCCTAAAACCAAACTGATGGTCTGGTATGCACCCATTACCAATTAGAATTGGGGACAATTTTATCATGAGCAGTTTTTCGAAAAGTTTAGACATTGTTGATAGTAGACTTATTGGCCTGTGCGATTCAGCCTTGGTAAGGTCTTTGCCCGGCTTTGGAATCATTTTGACCTTGGCAAGCGTCCATTTTTCATGAAAACAATTTTTTATGCAAAAAATTAAATGGACCATACATCGTCCATTTTTCATGAAAAAATTTTCTTATGAAGAAATTAAATGGACATCGTCCATTTTTCATGAAAAAAATAAATGGACTATACATCGTCCATTTTTCATGAAAAATTTTTTTTATGAAAAAATTAATGGAAATTTTTATGCAAAAAAAAATATTTATGAAAAAATTTAATGGACATCGTCCATTTTTAATGAAAAAAATAAATGGACTATACATCGTCCATTTTTCAAGAAACATTTTTTTATGAACAAATTAAATGGACTATATATCGTCCAATTTTTATGGAAAAAAAATATGCGGATTATACATCGTCCAGTTTTCACGAGAAAAAAACTTTTATAAAAAAAATAGATGGAGTATATATCGTCCATTTTTATGCAGAAAAATAAGTGGACCTTACATCGTCCATTTTTCATTCAAAAAATTAAATGGACTATACATCGCCAATTTTTCATGAAAAAAATAATTGGACTATACATCGTCCATTTTTTATGAAAAAAATTTTTTTCTGAAGAAATTAAATGGACAATACATCGCCAATTTTTCATGAAAAAAAAAATAAGTGGACTAGGTATCGTCCAGTTTTCATGAGAAAAATTTTTGATGAAAAAATAAATTGGACTATACATCGTCCATTTTTCATGAAAAAAATTTTCTTATGAAGAAATTAAATGGACTATACGTCGCCCATTTTTCATGAAAAAAAATTAGTGGACTATACATCGTCCAGTTTTTGTTAAAAAAAGATTAAATGGACTATACATCGGCATTTTTCATGCAAAAAAAATAAATGGACTATACATCGTAAATTTTTCATGAAAAAATATAAATGGACTATACATCGTCCAGTTTTTATGAGAAAAATTTTATATGACAAAATATTTTTTTTTGACATAATGAAAACAATTAAGTGGACTATATACAGGGTGGGCCAAAAGTTACCATGGGGTTTAAAAGTTTAATAACTTTTTCGTTTATTAATTTTTTTTTATTTTTTTCTCAGATTATATAATATATAAAATGGAGAATTTTTTACACTAAGTATGAAAAATAATGTCTCTTAAATTACCACTGTTTTCAGCTTCGCACTGATGGGCTCGTTTTAGAGCATTTTTCATTATATCTTCCAAAATTTCTGCAACAATGTTTGCCTTGAGTTCAAGGATTGTCTCTGGCTTGTTCACATACACTCGCTACTTCAAATAACCCCAAAGAAAATAGTCGGGTGCTGTCAAAACTGGCGATCGCGCTGGGCCAAATTATTTCCGAATTTCTGGAAATTATTCGCTCTCCAAAAATTTGACTTAAAAGTGCCATTGTGTCTCGGGCAGTGCGGGAAAGTGGCTCCGTCCTGCTGAAACCACATACCAGGTATGTTTTCAAGAGCAAGACGTAAAAAATTTTCTATCATAAACCGATAGCGCTCTTCATTTACGGTTACAGCACTTCCATCTTCATTCTCGAAGAAGTAAGGCCCAATGATATTTTCAGATGTGATCCCACACCATATTGTACACCTAATGGGGTGCAATTGGCGTTTATGAATGGCTCTTGGATTTTCAGAACCCCAGAACCTACAGTTCTGCTTATTAACAAAGCCATTCAAATGAAAATGAGCTTCATCACTCATAATCATAATCGCCCATCAGTGCGAAGCTGAAAACGGTGGTCATTTAAGAGACATTATTTTTCATACTTAGTGTAAAAAAATTTTCCATTTTGTATATTATATAATCTGAGAAAAAAAAATTTAAAAAAATTAATAAACGAAAAAGTTATTAAACTTTTAAACCCCATGGTAACTTTTGGCCCACCCTGGACGTACACCACTACGTGATAAAAGACAAAAAAAGACACGAAAATTTTTTAATTTCATTTGTTTGGAAAATTTTCACTTTTGCGGCTACCTAAGCGCTACCTTGACGGTGTTTAGAGTCATTCCTGGGAAGTTCATATGTTCTAGAAAGTTGCTTATTGAGATCTTAGGTACATTTTTGTAGTGGATTGTTTCCTTGAATTTTGTGCGGTTTGCTGCCTATGGATCTGAACAGGGGAAAAAAGGTAAAAAAATCGAATTTTTTAAAATTTTTTGCGATTTTGATCTTCAAGATGAAGTTGTTTTGATTTCATATGTTCACAATTTTTGTTCTTTATGACAAGAGCTACAACTTTGCTTGAAAGAGTAAATCAAAATTCCGAACGGTTTGCAAGATATGAGCAAGATGTATCGTTTCAACATGAAATAACTTTGATTCAACATGATTTTGCATTTTGATTTAACAGTACGGTAATATTAAATCAACATGAAATAAAATTACTTCAAAAGCAACAAATTTCCGTAAAGATTACTTACTGTAAGTCATTTTAAATTAACATGAAACACATATAAATCAAAATCATTGCCGAAAAGGTTAAATAAACCTTGTTTACCTAGATTTTAAGTTGAAATTTTTCTGTGTATAAGAAATATAGTTTCTAAACAAAAATTAAGTTGAAGTGCTTAAAAAAATTCTTATAATAAAGATTATTTCAGTGGAACTATTTTTCAGTGAAGTGAAGGAAGTACAGAATGTGGCATCCTAGGGACAATTAAAATACTTTAGAACCAGTGCCTTTACTGTGAGTAAAGATTATTGCTGAATGCACACTCTTCACCGGCTAAAAACAAGAGGAGGTTATTAACTAACATTTTTTTTTTGCTGTAGAGGCTTCCCAAAGTAGAAGTAGTTTATTTCATTTAATTTTAAGTTTTTAGTATTTTTAATTTTACCTTCAAAATTGAGCAGCAACTATAAATTTGTATTATTGCAATTTGGCAACAGAAATCAACAGCTGTTGTAGCCATTCATAATATATAATCGAGTAGTAAAATTTCTTATAACGGTTCGGAAGGTAGATCCGTGATGTATATTTTTTGTAAAAGTGCCCAGAAATTTTAAAACGGGTTTGAGATAACTCCACAAGAAGAATTCTCTACTTGTTAAATCTGGCGATTTTCTTGGCATGAAAATTTAAAACTTGTATTTAACACTTTCAGTAAGTAGCTCGTTTTAGACATAAACACATTTAAGTTACATATACATATGTTTTGATGAAAATATAAAATGAACTATACATCGTCCATTTTTTATGAAAAAAATTTTATTCTGAAGAAATTAAATGGACAATACATCGTCCAGTTTTCATGAGAAAAAAATTTTGATGAAAATATAAAATGAACTATACATCGTCCATTTTTCATGAAAAAGTTTTTTTATGAAAAAATTAAATGGACTATATTTTGTCCAATTTGTCCAGTTTTCACGAGAAAAAATTTTTTATAAAAAAATTAAATGGACTATACATCGTCCATTTTTATGCAAAAAAATAAGTGGACTATACATCGTTAAGTTTTCAATTTTTGATGGAAATATAAAATGGACTATACATCGTCCATTTTTCATAAAAAAATTTTATTATAAAGAAATTAAATGAACTATATATACATCGCCAATTTTTTAGGAAAAAATATAAGTGGACTAGACATCGTCCAGTTTTCATGAAAAAAAATTTTTGATGAAAAAATAAAATGGACTATACTTTGCCCATTTTTCAAGAAAAAAATAAGTGGACTATACATCGACCAGTTTTCATGAAAAAAAATTTTTGATGAAAAAATTAAAAGGACTACACATCGTCCATTTTTCATGAAAACATTTTTTTATGAAAAAATTAAATGGACTATACTATGCCAATTTTTCATGAAAAAAATAAGTAGACTATACATCGTCCAGTTTCCATGAGAAAAAATTGTTGATGAAAAAATTAAAAGGACTATACATTTACCGTTTTTCATTAAAAAAAATAAATGGACTACACATCGTCCATTTTTCATTCAAAAAAATAAATGGACTATATATACATCGTCCATTTTTTATAAAAAAAAATTTTTTATGAAAAAATTAAATGGACATCGTCCATTTTTATGCCAAAAAAAAAATAAATGGACTATACATCGTCCATTTTTCATGAAACAAAATAAATGGACCATACATCGTCCATTTGTCATGCAAACAAATAAATGGCCTATACATCATCCAGTTTTCATGCAAAAAAAAATAAATGGACTATACATCGTCGTTTTCATGAGAAAAAATTTTGTTATGAAAAAATTAAATGGACAATATATCGTCAATTTCAAAAAAAAAGGTAAATGGACTACACATTGTCCATTTTTCATTCAAAAAAATAAATGGATCGTCCATTTTTATGAAAAAGAAAGGTTTTTATGAAAAAATTAAATGGACTATACATCGTCCATATTTATGCCAAAAAAAAAATAAATAGACCATACTTCGTCCATATGTCATTGAAAAAATTAAATGGAGTACACATTGTCTATCTTTCATTCAAAAAAATAAATGGACTATACATTGTCCATTTTTCATGAAAAAATTTTTTTATGAAAAAATTAAATGGATTAGACATCGCCCATTTTTCATTAAAAAAATAATGGTCTATAAATCTAGCAATTTTCATGAAAAAATTTTTCTATGAAAAAATTAAATGGACATCGTCAATTTTTTTTATGCAAAAATATAAATGGACTATACATCGTCCGGTTTTTATGAGAAAAATTTTTTATGACAAAGTTATTTTTTATGACACAATGAAAACAATTAACATCGTCCAGTTTTTATGAGAAAAATTTTTTATGAAAAAATAAAATGGACTATACATCGTCCATTTTTCGTTACAAAAAAGATTAAATGGAATACACATCTTTAGTTTTTCATTAAAAAAAAAAAAAAATAATAATAATAATTGGACATCACATCAGTAATTTTTCATGCAAAAAAAAATATATGCATCGTACAGTTTTCAGGAGAAAAAATTTTTTATAAAAAAATTAAATGGACTATATCGTCCATTTTTATTAAAAAAATTATTGGACTATACATCGCCCATTTTTCATGAGAAAAAATTTTATATAAAAAATTAAATGGACTGTAATTGTCCATTTCTTATGTAAAAAATTAATCGACTATAAATCGTCGAGTTTTCATGAGAAAAAATTTTTTATGCAAAAATTAAATGAAAAAAATTTTTTTTTTAAATTCAATGGACTATACTCGTGAAAAATTCATTCAAAAAATAAAATGGACTACACATTGTCCATTTTTTATTCAAAACAATAAATACACTATACATCGTCCATTTTTCGTTAAAAAAAATTAAATAGACTACACATCGGCATTTTTCATGCAAAAAAATAAATGGACTATACATCGTCCATTTTAATGCAAAAAAATAAAATAAATGGACTATACATTGACCAGTTTTCATAAGAAAAAATTTTTTATGAAAAAATTAAAAGGACTAAACTTCGTCCATTTTTCACGAAAAACAATAAATGGACTATATATACAGCGTCCATTTTTCATGAAAAAATTTGTTTATGCACAAATTAAATGGACTGTATAGTCCATCGTTCAATTGTCGTTAAAAAAAAAATAAATGGACTACACATCGGTCCACACATCGGTCATCTTTCATACAAAAAAATAAGTGGACTATACATCGTCCAGTTTTCATGACAAAAAAATTTTTATAAAAAAATTAAATGGAATATACATCGTCCATTTTTCATTCAAAATATTAAATGGTCCTGTTTTCATGAGAAAAAATTTTGTTATGAAAAAATTAAATGGACTACATATCGTCTATTTTTGATTCAAAAATTTAAATGGACTACACATTGTCTATTTTTCATGAAAAAAAAAATAAGTGGAATATACATCGTCCAGTTTTTATGAGAAAAACTTTTTATGAAAAAATAAAATGGTCTATAAATCGTCCATTTTTCGTTAAAAAAAATTAAATGGACTAAACATCTTACGTTTTTCATTCAAAAAAATAATTGGACTACACATCGGCTATTTTTCATGGAAAAAAATATATGGACTATACATCGTCCAGTTTTCATGAAAAAAAAAATTTATGAAAAAATTAAATGGAATATATGTAGATCGTCCATTTGTCATTAAAAAAATTAAATGGACTACACATTGTCCATTTTTCATGAAAAAAAAGTTTTTTAAACATCGTCCAGCTTTCATGAAAAAAAAATTTTTATGAAAAAATTAAATGGAATATAGATCGTCCATATGTCATTCAAAAAATTAAATGGACTACACATTGTCCATTTTTCATGAAAAAAAGTTTTTTACACATCGTCCAGTTTTCATGAAAAAAAATTTTTTATGAAAAAATTAAATGGACTGTCCATTTTTTATAAAATAAAATTTTTTATGAAAAAATTAAATGGACATCGTGCATTTTTATGCAAAAAAATAAATGGACATCGTCCATTTTTCATGAAAAAAATTTTTTTATGAAAAAATCAAATGGATTATATTATTATCGTCCATTTTTCATTAAAAAAAAATAAAAAGACTATCATCGCCCATTCTTCATTCCAAAAAATAAATAAATACATTGTTTTAATTTATGAAGAAATTAAATGGAATATACATCGTCCATTTCTCATTAAAAAATTTAAAAATTAAATTTAAAAAAATTTAATTTGGACTACACATCGGTCCACACATCGGTCATCTTTCATACAAAAAAAATTTTATGGACTATAAATCCTCCATTTTTCATGCAAAAAATTTAATGGACTGTACATTGTCCATTTTTAATTCAAAAAAGTAAATAGACTATACATGGTCCATTTTTCATGCAAAAAAATATATGTACAGAAAACTATTTTATGATAAATTAAATGGAATATACCATCGTCCATTTTTCATTAAAAAAAATAAATGGAATATACATCGTACATTTTTCATTAAAAGAATAAATGGAATATAAATCGTCCATTTTTCATTCCAAAAATTAAATGGACTATCATCGTCCATTTTTCATGCAAAAAAATAAATGGACTATACATCGTCCATTTTTCATGCAAAAGAATCAGTCAATCGTCAAAAAAATTATTTTTATTAAAAAAAATTTCATTAAAAAAATTAAATTAAACATAAACATCCATTTTTCACTCAAAAAATTTTATGAAAATTATTTTATGAAAAATTTAAATGGAATATATGTATATCGTCCATTTTTCATTCAAAAAATTAAATGGAATATATGTCGTTCATATTTCATGCCAAAAAATATATATACAGAAAAGTATTTTATGAAAAATGGACGATATAAAGTCCATATAATTTTTTCCATGAAAAATGGACGATATATAGTCCATTTAATTTTTTCCATATAAAATGGACGATGTATAGTCCATTTGAGTTTTTGAATGAAAAATGGACGATGCATATTCCATTTAAATTTTTCATAAAATAATTTTCATAATATTTTTTGAATGAAAAATGGATGATGTACATATGTATATTTAATTTAATTTTTTGAATGAAATTTTTTTTATAATTTTTTTTTTTTCATGAAAAATAGACGATGTATATACATATACATATATAGTCCATTGATTTTTTTGCATGAAAAATGGACGATGTATAGTCCATTAATTTTTTGCATCAAAAATAGGCGATGTACTATAGTTCATTTAATTTTTTTTATAATTTTTTTTGTTGATTTTAAATTGTGTTTCGTTTCTGCTACTATTTATAACTATTCTGAGGGATATCTGCTTACGTGTTAATGTATCTACATCGGTGCCAGCATGTCTGTGAAAGCACAATCTGCAACACTGAACATTAAAATAAAGTGTTTATATGTGTCTTTATTAGGGTATTCATTCGGTTAACCGTTAATCTAATAACTACCCGATTAACTGATCGGTTAATTTAAAATTGACTTTTTCGATTAACGGTTAAACCAATTCATTTCAGTCGATTAACCGAAGTAAAAAAAAATGTTCACACTTTGTAGTATTATAACGGATTTTTTGTGTGTTTAATTACTTGTTTCGTCTCATAAGGAATAATTATTTCAGTGATCCTGACTAAAGTAAAGCTTTAAAGTCTTTGGCTGTGGCTATAAAAGATTTTAGTAAAGACTACTACTCTAGTGAGCCCTGCCAGTATGGGTCAGATGATGACCCGCCAACAAAAGGAACTATCGATAGTAGTAGCCATAAGAATTTGGAAAAAAATAAAACATGTCTCTAATGGCGTAATGAAAGGTTTTATATGTTTAGAGAAACCCAGGAAAAAATTAAGAAACTAGATATTCTGTATTATAAATTACTTTCGATTTCCTTAACATTTACGATAAGCACAAAGATTTTTCCAAGTCAAGTTTTATCAAAACTAAAGAGGAGAATAGCCTAAATCTTAAACATTTAAACCAAATTATTTTCCTGAAAGATTGAAGTAACTAATATAATGACCTCACAAGCTTGTTAATTTTTAATTAATACATATTTATGAATTGTTTCTGCTTGATTTAGTTTAAAAATTCTTATGTGTGTGTCCTTTTTTTACTAATAAAGGGTGTTTTTTATTGAGGTATAGAACTTTAAGTTGGCATCACTTTTTTAACTGGCGGCCATTTTGTCAGCTGTCAAGTGATTAATATTTAGTTTGGTTTGCCATTTCATCATGAACAGGTTGACAAAAGAACAACGCTTGCAAATCGTGCAAATTTATTTCGAAAATAATGGTTCAGTTCGCGAAGTTTACCGCAAGCTCCGTCCATTTTATGGTCGACAGAGCAATTAATTCGGTTAACCATGGATCGTTTTCGCACTACGTTTACTCTATGTGATAATACGCATCCGCTGAAGTCGCTCGTCTACGCCAACAAACCAGAAACGTTAGGGGACTTGGAAGCCAACATTCGTGGCGTTATTGCCAACATACGGCCCCATATGCTCGAAAAAGTGGTTGAAAATTGGACCTGTAGAATTGGCTTTATTCGAGCCAGCCGCGGCGGCCACATGCCCGAAATCATATTTAAACGTTAATGGCATAAAATTATCCTTCCAATAAAGCCAAATTGATGGACATTAAAACGATTTTCTTGTGTTTTATTTCAATTCGAAGTTCTATACCTCTAAAAAAACACCCTATATATCTAAATTAATAAATAATTTATGCACTTTTATTTGTTGAAATTACTTGATTTATGAAATAACTTTTTTAATCGGTTAACCGGTTAATACGGAAATTAGCCGATCAATAACCGATTAAGTCAAAACCTCAATTAATTAATCGAGCGATTAACCGACTAAAACAAAAACCCGATTAAATGAATACCCTAATCTTTATTATACTCATACATACTTTATTGTTGTTTGCATGCTGGTCTGTATGTACATACATAAGTATGTATTTTATTTGTAGGTACATACATACTTACATATGTATGTCTGTAAATACTTACATACATACATACATATATTCTGAATTCTCTTGTGAGCTTGTATTTTCTAAATATTACAACAGTCTTAAATAAGAGTGTGTAAATACACACAAACACGCTTGTTTAAATACAATATGTAGGTATGAAAATTATAAAAAGAACATGACATAAAAAAGAGGTGTATTTACATGATATAGCATGACCATATCGTCATGGTGTATATACATACAAAAAGAGGTAACACAAAAGTAAACAGTCAAGCTTATTTAAAAATATTTGTATCTGCATCGAAATATTGGAGAGCAACACTGCTCACCTAAAGCTTAAATTAGACGTGACATAGCCATAATGCCATAGCCATAACCAAACCAAAATTCAATTCGTTTCTATGGTGAGAGTTATGGCGTTATGGCGAGTCACCTATAATCAAATACAGTGTTGCCCATTAGTTTGGTTCGAACGGCTGTTTTTTATGGTTATGGTTATGGCACCTCTGATTAAGCCTTAATGCCAGCCAAACACTACACAAGTTCCCTGAGGTAAATGACACTGAAAAAAGACTGGTCTCCAATGATAGGGACTAGTGGGGGTTTTTACACCTCCTATGAAGCAAACCTATCACTCTTATATGGAAATGGCCAAGGATGGGGTTAATTGATAGCTTGTATGCACCTTGTGACTTGTCACTGAACTGAATGTTGCAGGCATCTATCTAATCGCACACTGTGACTCTTAGCACTTTCAGGTGGCCAAAAGTTTTTTGTTGATTTTTTGATATGTGATAGACAGGAGTACAGTTGATACAAAAACATGCTCCTAAGAAGAAGAAAAGAAATGGCAATGAATATAACGGTTATCAAATATTCAGAATCAATAGAAGCTAAAATCAGGCTTTTTAATTATTTATTTAATTTAGTGATTTTATTACTATCGTAAACGTTTTTGTATGCATATTATCATTTATATTTTTATTTTTTCTTAAAATTAAGTTCGTTTTAAACATTATTGGTTGGTTTTTAATTAGTATAAAATATAATTTAGCCAAAAGCTCGTTGAAGTAAAAATCCAGTAAAAGGAAGGAAGCAAAAAATGTAATATATACAATTTTTAATGGAGTAGAACTTAATTGATGCACCGAGTTTAGCTTTCATACTACTACTACATATTCAGCAGAGTCTCTAGTTTCAAAATAAGAAAAAATTGGGAGCTACAAAGTGTAACCTTGTTTTTTTTTGGCATAAATTATGCAGACATGAGCAGGAGTTTAATACTTAGATTTTAAGTAGGTACATGTGCAATATTATTAGAGAAATCCGAGAGTTGGTATTTTTAACCGATTGCGGCACTACATAAATCGAACGCGTGGACTGATTTTCATGATTATTACGTCAATCGATTTGTCATAATTAGATATGACAGTTGTCAAAATTGAAAATGGCGACCAACAGACACTATTTTGTTAATACGAAAAAAAAATAAACTCGTCGAACTATATCAAAATGGGTATCATTCGACAAGTATTTTAAAATCATCTTTAGGTTTCTGCTACGATTCACTAACCTGAATTTATTTTAGCCCGCTGAATCCAAATCTGAGGTTTTTTTTTGGCTCATTCATCCACAAAATTTGGAGTGTATTGCAAAAAGCTGCAATTTTTCTAGATTTTTTGCTGGTTTTCGCAAGTTACTCAAAAGCTTGTGCATTAAAGAGCCAAAATAACATCAGATTCGGATTCAGCGTGTTGAAATACATAGATAAGTGGGTCGGGTTAAAATTACAGACCTTTTTCTTTTCATCTTGTATGGGGGCTACTAATAAAAATGGGCGGATCATGCCCATTTATATATAGCCATTATCCATACCAACTTTAATTCCGGTATCTGCTCCGGAACGAGAGTTATTTATTATGGCCAGCTAAAATTGTTAAAAGTCACGCTGTGAATCGGTCTAGAATAATATAAATTGTATATGAATGTCATTCTGACATTTAAATGTAATAATTCAAAATATGTTTTTTTATTGTTACAAAGGCAATTATCTATTTTTTTATTTTTAAGAATAGTCGCTTTTGGAATTTGAACTGATAAACTCCGCCATCACAGGATAGCACGCTACCCACACTAGCACAGTGGCACTCATATTTCAAAAGTATAAATACCAGTGAAAGTGAAGTTAAAATCTAAATATAGTTATCGGACTAGTTCTAGAGTGAAACTACAGGGTGGGCCAAAAGTTACCATGGGGTTTAAAAGTTTAATAACTTTTTCGTTTATTAATTTTTTTAAATTTTTTTTCTCAGATTATATAATATACAAAATGGAAATTTTTTTTACACTAAGTATGAAAAATAATGTCTCTTAAATGACCACCGTTTTCAGCTTCGCACTGATGGGCGATTATGATTATGAGTGATGAAGCTCATTTTCATTTGAATGGCTTTGTTAATAAGCAGAACTGTAGGTTCTGGGGTTCTGAAAATCCAAGAGCCATTCATAAACGCCAATTGCACCCCATTAGGTGTACAATATGGTGTGGGATCACATCTGAAAATATCATTGGGCCTTACTTCTTCGAGAATGAAGATGGAAGTGCTTTAACCGTAAATGGAGAGCGGTATCGGTTTATGATAGAAAATTTTTTACGTCTTGCTCTTGAAAACATACCTGGTATGTGGTTTCAGCAGGACGGAGCCACTGCCCGCACTGCCCGAGACACAATGGCACTTTTAAGTCAAATTTTTGGAGAGCGAATAATTTCCAGAAATTCGGAAATAATTTGGCCCAGCGCGATCGCCAGTTTTGACATCACCCGACTATTTACTTTGGGGTTATTTGAAGTAGCGAGTGGTAATTTAAGAGACATTATTTTTCATACTTAGTGTAAAAAATTTTCCATTTTATATATTATATAATCTGAGAAAAAAATAAAAAAAAATTAATAAACGAAAAAGTTATTAAACTTTTAAACCCCAAGGTAACTTTTGGCCCACCCTGTACATATATCGGTAAAATTGGTGGGAACAATTAACATTATATATATGTACATATACTATTTGATAGATCTTAGGTCCAGCCATATTAGTACCGTTTACTAAGGACAAGTACGTTTGGATCATTTGTGACCATATTTTTCGCAAAGTTTGCCACACACTATACAAGGAAACTGTGCAGTTTTTTATTTTAAAGCTACATATGAATGAAGAAGACATCGTGTGGAAATATTGTGATAGTCTTTTTCGCAGCACTAAAAATATTTTATAGAATTGAATCTAAACTATTTTTAACTTTTTAGTACCTTTTTTTAAAGTCAGTTAAATTTTTTTAAACCTTTATTTTTTGGTGCCAATTTTAAGTTTTCACTTTTTCAAAATGCAAGATATCGGCAATTTCAGAGCTCAAGTTGTGTTTCAAATGTCGTCAAAACTGACCAAGCATAAGCACATGATATATATAGTATTATGTTTTAATGGGCATACCCACCTACTTTTTTAAGCACAAGATTATGCCAAGTTTCGTGAGGATCAGATAAGTAGAAGTACATATAAATAATTAATAATTAACTTCAATGGGCGTGACCGCGCCCACTTTTTAAAATGCAAGAACGTGTCACACTCAGAGCTCAGGATGTGTAACAAGTTTCGTAGAAATCGGTAAAGTAGAAATACGTGAAAAGATGTGGATCCACCGATTTTTTTAAATTTAAATTTGTATTATTACGAAAGCCTAAGGGTTTGCTAAGTTTCATAGCAAACCAATAAATTAAAGCATATAAAATCGATAGAAAAATTTAATGTGCGTTCGCCCATTATTTTATAAATGGGACCAAATGAATGTTATACTTTTTCAGACAAAGAACGAATTTTTAAATCGGTCTAAAAACGACATAACTCTGCCGTAACAGACATACAAAATATACAGACAAATTAATACACTCTTCCTTTTTGTGAAGTCGCTTACAAAATAGAATTTATAATATTATACTAAGACGCCTGAGTAGAAAAAATTATTCTTTGAATTAAGAATCCGAAATACTTGAAATATTTTTTGAAGAGACCGAGGGTAAAATGTTGAAATTTGATTTCATGTTTAAAAATCAAAAGTTACTGACGAAAGAAAATAGAGGGTTAATTTTATATTTCAACAACTTCAAATCGAGAAATCTTTTTAAAAAATATGATGAAACTTTTTGTTAATTTTTTTAACTTTTACATTGTTTTACTTTTCTTAGGCGTACTTTATTAAAGAGTAAATAAGATTTATGAAATTATTTAAACCCATTGGAAATTGGAAAAATTGCAAATTTTTTGAAATAATGGACCTTATCATGGTTGGCGTATCTCGACATCGCCTACAACAATTTGGCCAGAGATTAAAGAAAGTTTTTCTTTAATCTCTGGCCAAATTGTTTAAGTATTCTTTAAGCTATTACAAAAAGTAGTTGTTGAAGTCGAAATACGCCAACCACGATAAGGGGGCATATTTCTTTCAACTTAAAATAGAATATGCAAAAAAATTATAAATTATTTTTTTCAAGTAAATTTTACAATTTTACATATTTTATTTGAATGCTCGAAATAAAATGCTGAATCTAACAGTAAGTAAATGCTAGAATGGCAACAAGAAATTTTTTTAGCAAACATTTTTAATTTGGGAGAATACTTTTGCCAGTTGTTGTGCTTCTATAATTCTTTTTTATAAGTTACTTAATTTATTTATTCGAGTAGTTTGTCGTTGACTTCTAGTGATTCTGTAACACATAAATTTCATTCCGTATTGTGCATTAAATTCATGTAATATTTGTTTATTGTTTTAAGAGATGTGAATGAAGTATTTTCGAGATTTCAAGTAGTTTTTCTTATCAAATCCTTTTTCGGATTTAAATCAAAAGCTGATTTTAAGAAGCATGCGAAATTGCTTAATCTGCAAATTTGCTAAACAGGCCTCCATTTACGGTGGTATTTAGTTTGAAAAAAATTTAAATAAAATCCAACCAAACAACAGTTTATGTACATAAATCATACTATAAAAGTCTAGTGGCATGCAATGTGTATAAAATAAGACATTGACAGACAAGTAAACATGTATTTGGTAACAAATATTTATGTGAAATAGAAACAAAAATATTTAAAACAAAAATATCGTTTAACTATTTAGTATACATACACGAGCCACAAAACAAAATGCCTTGATTAGGAATGAGTCGGCAAAAATAAAATTGTTTGTTCTTTTCTAACAAAAATAATAAAAGCAAAAGCGAAAACAGCACTAAAGGCTTTTAAAGAAATTAGTATAAAATAAATATGAAATAGTACAAAACTTATATGTACGTGCAAATGTTTGTTTTCATTTACAAGTAAACAATTTTTTTCTGGCGACACTAATGACAGCTGAATATGTGGTTCAATTTAATAAATAAATAAATGGCAAGAAAAAATATTAACAACATAAAGTCACGTTAATTCAAATGATTAAATGATCACGAGTCCAATCAAATAACACACATCTCTTTGAAAAAAAAAGAAGACGTTAAACCAAGGACTCCGCTGTGGTTTGTGGATTATTCGCATAGACTTGGCACTTATAACTCAACATCGTGAAACTTTTTCTATTCAGAAGATTTTGAGAACTCGTAGCATAACTAAAAACATTTCTTCTAAAATTTTTTTGGAAATTTATTATTTTTGTGGCAAAAATGGGTAAAGAAGGAACTATGAAGAACTTCAAATATGTTGGCGACAAGAGCTTCAAATTAAAAATAGTTCCACTCACAATATTTTAGAAATGAAAACAATAACTGACTTGGCCATTCACAAAATTTAATGGAGTAAAACGTCGAAAATATAACTTTTTTAAAAACTGCATAACAGCAACATTGATTTAATAAAAGCGTAGGGTTACTTTAAATCTCTTCTGCCCAAGCTGATAAAATATTTTATTAACAATGAACTTTACAGTTTTTAAAGAAGATATTCTATTGGGTGTTTTTTATTGAGGTATAGAACTTTAAGTTGGCATCACTTTTTTAACTGGCGGCCATTTTGTCAGCTGTCAAGTGATTAATATTTAGTTTGGTTTGCCATTTCATCATGAACAGGTTGACAAAAGAACAACGCTTGCAAATCGTGCAAATTTATTTCGAAAATAATGGTTCAGTTCGCGAAGTTTACCGCAAGCTCCGTCCATTTTATGGTCGACATAATCGCCCATCAGAGCAATTAATTCGGTTAACCATGGATCGTTTTCGCACTACGTTTACTCTATGTGATAATACGCATCCACAGAGACGTCGAACAGTGCGCACCGAAGAAACAATTGCCGCTGTAGAGCAAAGTGTTGAAGAGGACCCGCATGAATCGATTCGCCACCGTGCACAGCAATTGGAGCTTTGTCCATCAACTTTATGGAAGATTTTGCGCAAAGATCTTGGCTTGCGACCTTACAAGATCCAGCTTGTGCAAGAATTAAAGCCGCGAGACCATGCAATGCGTCGTGATTTTGGTGTATGGGCCGAAAATGAGATTGATCTCGATGCTGATTTTCATCGCAAAATTTTGTTCAGTGATGAGGCTCATTTTTGGTTGAATGGCTACGTCAACAAGCAAAATTGCCGCATTTGGAGTGAAGAGAATCCACATGAGACCCTTGAGACGCCATTACATCCACAAAAACTGACTGTTTGGTGTGCTCTATGGGCTGGTGGAGTCATTGGGCCATACTTCTTCCGAAATAATGCTGGAGAGTCAGTTACCGTTAATGGAGACCGGTATAGAGCCATGATAACCGACTATTTTGTTCCCGAATTGGATGGCATGAATGTGGATGAGTTGTGGTTCCAACAAGACGGCGCTACATGCCACACAGCGCACGTCACAATCGATTTATTGAAGGAAACATTCGATGAGCGCATAATTTCGCGGAATGGACCTGTCAATTGGCCACCAAGATCGTGTGATTTGACACCATTGCATTATTTTCTTTGGGGATATGTGAAGTCGCTCGTCTACGCCAACAAACCAGAAACGTTAGGGGACTTGGAAGCCAACATTCGTGGCGTTATTGCCAACATACGGCCCCATATGCTCGAAAAAGTGGTTGAAAATTGGACCTGTAGAATTGGCTTTATTCGAGCCAGCCGCGGCGGCCACATGCCCGAAATCATATTTAAACGTTAATGGCATAAAATTATCCTTCCAATAAAGCCAAATTGATGGGCATTAAAACGATTTTCTTGTGTTTTATTTCAATTCGAAGTTCTATACCTCTAAAAAAAACACTATTAGTAGTTTTAATAGATCGGGAGTTCACAATAGCGTTTTAAAATATGTCTTAATATTGCAACGTTTAAATTTTAATACTTTAATATGGTCTGGCAAGTTTGTTGTTTTTGTTTGCGTGTAAATCAATTTTATTACCAGGTGGCAAATATAAAAGTATAAAAAGCATGTCATTTTCAACATGGCAATATATTAATGTTCCCTCTCTTATATTATACACTAATATATAAATAATATAAAGATGAATGTGTGTTTGCCTGACATTGATATACACAATATGTGTATTTATATCCTTGCCTGCTCACAGTGAAAAAATTAAGATGGAGTAATGTTGCGACCCCCCCCCCCCCCCCCCACCACAAAAAAATTTAACGGGAGCAAATACACGATCTCGGTGGCCAGTTCACATAATGTCCATATGAGAAGAGTAGGAACTCAAATCGCTCGTGCAAAATGTTCAATGTGACATGAGGATTTTGACGCGTAGCGCCGAGCTCTTGGTTGGTGTCTTTATCATCGCCAGAAGCATATCGTAATCATTAACCTATAGCGCTCACCCTTAAGGGTTAAAAAGCCTCAAAAAAAAGTTCTCAAGCAAATATAGACTGATCACGCGTCAGCCTCAAATCCACACATTGACTTTAGCGGGATGTATTGGACGCTCTTGGGTCTTATGTGGATTACTTTGACAATTTAGTTGTCATTCACCTAGAAATGCGCCTATTCACTGAAGAAGATTTTTCGATGAAACTTAGGGCCCTTTTAGCGACCACACGTAGTTGTATAAGGTTGAACTTTGTACGGGTGCATGCCCAAGTCCCTATTGGAACACCCTTTGGTTTTATTTGTCTCTTATCAAATGCACAAAGTACGTGCTCTGCGCTAATCATGGCAGTGCCACGCAACTACAGCTATTTGGGATTTATCTCGGGTTTATGTTTTTTGCCAAGTGTGCTGTTGGCTTAACTAGTTATTGCGTTGATTTAAAAGCAAATGATGGTGTGTGAGAGCCCGCTTTCGATACCTATCCAATCATATAAACATCATAGATTTTCGAATATGTCTCAGTGTCTGTGCATATACATAACACAGCGATATTTTTTAGCAATGAATCGGTGGGTAAGTAATTTTTTTATTTTTATTTTAACAAACACAAACTTGGAAGCTACTTTGGGTTGCCTGCAGAAAAACCCACAGTGTCCATTAGCAGTCGAACCAGCAACCCTCCGACTACTATGTAGACGAGCCTAGTGACTAATGGCCAACAGGGCGCTATTAAAAGTTTACATTGCTTAAAGTAGTGCGCCTACTTAACACCAGAGGCGGATCCCAAAGATGTGCACATCCAAAATAATAAATTTAGATATTTCTCATCAGAAGTGCTTCTTTAGCTGAAAATAATGCCTATCCAAGTTAATTACAACTGAGTGGAATTACTTTGAAGATTATTTCAAAATTTAATTTCTATATAACGCTTGTTAAACTGAATACGAATTTGAAAAAATTTCATAATACCCAGCAAAAAAATTGGAACTAGTTCCAGAGGTTTACCATTTACTACTACAGGTACTGAACTTAATATTCTAAGGCTGTTGTTTACTCGTATATAAAAAATTGTTCTAGACAACATTTTAAGTGCATATCATTAACTTATTTGCATGAATTCCGTCCTATGACAATCATGTGTTAAAGTCATTGAAGTTTCACCAGAAATAGAATTACTTGGAGCTGACTTCATCAATGCTGTAACTAGTAATTTGTATTGCAATTTTTTCCTGGGTATTGTTAAAAAAAAGAGAGTGATATATTTTTTGCGCAATTAGCCTCTACTGATTAAGAAATAGTTAAAAAGTCAAAACACTGCCTTTACTACGCCCTATTGTATTGCAAAATGGTTAAATAGAAATAAATTTAAACAAATAGAATGAAAAGAAATGAATACATACATATCGTGCCATAACGCCAAAAAAAGCTTAAGCGACATAATTTTCGAACTTAATTTTTTGACCAAAATCGATTATTTGTGATCGTAAAAGCCGATTTTCGTAAAAAAACGAAGTCCAAAAAATGCTTAAGCTATTTTAGCAATTATGGCTCGATGTGTATGTGTATAAATGCATATGTGTATGTATTTCTTTTAAGAAAAATAATAATAATAATAACAATAACAGAAATTGCTATATTTTGAACTGCAAACTATGTAGATACATTTTAATTATGTTTTTATTTTATTGTAAACAAAATAGTATTGCGAAAGATAAAATACTAACAAGTTTCTCATGAAATTATGTTCTTTGATAGGAAAACATATATTTTCAACTCCATACATATTTTTAAATATCATATTTTTTAGTGATAATTAAATAAATGTTTACACTTTAGGCACAATTCAATTACACCAAACAAACACTATAATAATTAGACAGAACACCGTTTGTCAAAACAATAATGATTCTGACAGAGCCAACCAAAAAATAAGGAAAAATTTTTATATACTATCAGCCCAATCATAAAAACTCACTTTCTCACTTTTCCCTTTTTTCCTATCATGAATTTGTTTTCTACCAAATGCGGGAATAAAAAAACTCCCCGCGAAAAAAGTAGGTATTATGAACGCAGTTGAACTTGCTTTTTTTACTAAAAATCTTTCTCTTGCAAAACAGAAGGGAGTTTGCATAAAAACATGGTTAATACTCCATTAAAAAAAATTATATACATAAACTTGTATTTGATAGTTCTTTTATTTGGAAAAACACAAATAATGATCAAATAAATCATTTATAAACTTTTTTTACATATTTTTTCACTCAATAAAATGGAGAGAAACAAAATGTCAACAAACAAACAAAACAATGAAGGTAGAGGTACATAGCTCGCTTTTTGCGCGTTATGCTTTACACGCGTTTCATCCTCTTGTTTCATTCTATACTTTGTTCGCGTTGAGTTACATGCACTGCTTTTCATGCGCCATTTTATTTTTGTATTGATCAGATGTGTGCGTTTGTTTATAAATACTTATAAAGAAAAAATGGAGAGTGAAATCGAGTTTTTAAAAGAATTTGTCGTAAAAGTAATCGATAACTAATATGCAAAATTTGTTGCTGAGAAAAGTATGGTGAAAAGTTAATTAAAATACATCGCATTAACGAAAATATTCACATATTTTATTAAACAAGTTTTTTTTTACTAAGAAATTTTTTTTAATGAAAAAAAAAGAAAATAATTATCCACGGCAAAATAATATTTATCGATAACGTAAGAAATAAAGTATTATTTAACATCTTTAGCATTCAAGAACAGCTGCCTTTCTTTCATGGTGCTTGTAACGCGTACAAAAGTAGAAAGTAGACCTACTTTTTGCTTTGAACGCGCCTACGCGTTCTGCGCTTTTTGCAATGTAACTTGTCACATACTATTACATTGATTCTACCTTTTTTGACAGATGCATAGAAAGCGTAACGCGCAAAAAGCGAGCTATGGACCTCTACCTTGAGCTTCGTAATGCGGTGATGCCACGTATTACTCTTTTTTCTTCCTAAGTAATTTATGATTGGATGAATGTTTTCTCGAGAAAATTATTTTCCGTGATAAATAAATTCCGAGGGAATATTCATGATTGGGCTATATACATATGTAAGAAAATAATAGAGGATAATAGTGGTAAAGGCACGGATAATGAAGGACATGAAACAAAGTGATAATATGCCGGTTAATAGATGTAGGTTTATAGAGACCCGTATAATTAAGGTCCAATCGTGTATACATATCAGAAAAAGACACAAGTTATGTATGAGTATTTATAATACCAAACCAAATAAGTGCGCATAACGATAAGTACTAGTTCGATGAAAAAAATATGGTATGGGTATTCGTATCAATACGTATGTGCAAACAGCAGTCGTTTTCTTAACACAAGTGTAGGCAAATCTTTTGTTATAATTACAAAAGCTGAAGCTCAGATTTCGCAAAAAAAAAACCCCGATTACGATGTGAAGCCACAAAATTTGTGTTTAAAACCAGTATTACCATACAAAATACTGGTTTTAAGTTCTTAAAGTATACTTTGTTTTGACTATGTGTATGCGCCATTATTTATATCAATTTTATAAAAAATATGTTTACTTAAGAAATGGTCATTTTAAAGTGCACTCACTTTTTATTCCACATAAAAAAACAAGTTTATATTACCAAATTTAGGGCTAGTTTTTTACTAATTAGTTAAACTTACCCAGCAAAAATGACTGCTTACCAAAAGCGTTTTTGTAAGTGAGATAATGTTACAGAATCACTTGCTGGTGCGCATGAATAAGGCATTTATTTTGTTCGGGATGAGCCAGCTAGAAGCAATACATTTTAGCTTCCAAAAGCCATGAATTTTATTGTCTTACTAAGGTGCTTAACAGAAGTAATAATATATAATTTTTGAAGAGCCCGCCTTACGTTAGTGCTTTTCAGAAGCATTTTTCGAAACTTTTGTTATCAAATAAGCAATACGTTGCTTTCCCAGTTGTTAGTGCTTCTAAATCAGATTTTTTTTTTTTTTGCTGGGTAGTTTAACATACGTTTGAGTTAACCACGAAACAAATTTAAACGGGGTTTAACCGCCTATGCTGTTTTTCAGTAATGGATTAACAGTTGTCAATTTAGCTAGAATTGCCATACTTTGTTTTCAATATAGATGTGGCATTCTTGAAAATATTTTATATAAATAGGGCAACACTTAAAAAGCGATGTGACATTTAAAAATTTAAATTTATTTAAAAAAACTTCAATAACTGAATTCTGAATTTTCGGAAAATTAAAAACTAAATAATATGGACTTAAAAAATAGTGACGCTCCAAAAATAAAACCAAAAATATAATCAAATTTAAAATCCGCTTTCTTTCCAATTAACTCTAAAGTCATCATACACAGACCTCTTTATTAAACAAAATCTTTACAAGAATTCCACTTCATAAATGATTTGTCACGTACAAATCATTTTATCTCCTTTATTTTTCTCACAGTTGTCCTGTCCAAGTTATTCTGGCTTCATAAATAATTCTGTGTAAAATATAACAATTAAAATATTTTTTTTACTTTACCACGATGCGAAAGCTTCTAACAAGTTATAGCATTTGATATTATTACTTTTACAATTATTTTAGTTTTCAAATTTGATGGAAAATTCTTGATTAATTCTGTTCTGTGTCTGTTACACATATAAAAGAAAAACCTCAACACAAAATAATAATAAAATAACCAAATTCTGTATCTAATTTTACTAAGCATAAAAGTTATCATCCTTGTGATTTAGATAAACAGACTAATCATCTGGTTAATCAGGCCAAGTTAATGTTAATGTAAATTGGTGTTAAAGTTCGATACATAAATTTGTAAGAGTTGATTAAGTTAAACCTAAAACAAGTATTAAATGTTAATCTAACCAATTTGAGTTGTTAATTTTACAGTCAATAAAAGTTGTTTATTCGCTGGGATAAAAAACATTTTTTCCAGGTTAATCTATTAAAATTTATTTGTTACTATTGAAACAACTAACTTAAATGGTTCATGTGCCATCTTCTTAGTTAAAATTTCCCTCTCCTTTATATTCGCTGTATGCTCAGATCAGGAGGCAAATTACGGACTTCGATATCGAAAAAATTTTTATGCAATTGTCTTTGTACTGTAATTTGCCGCCAGAGCTGGATTTTAAGTTCACGAATTTGTTTTTTGCTCATTCGAAAAAATAAAAACAAATAAAAAATTTTTAAATCCTTAAAGATAAAAAACACACCTACACATTATAACCACCGTTCTCCTGCGAGAAGCTAAAGCCGAGATCCCACTATAGGCACAATGTACCGATTTTCGTCGGCTCACTGCAAATTAGTCCTAAGTAATAAACTAAAATGGATTTGTTTCTCAATTAATTGTAAAATAAGTCTATACGGCTTTATTACCAATGCAGCCTGGTGCAATTATGTTCTTATATTTCAATTAGTTGACTTCATTTCAGTGAGCCGACGAAAATCGGTACATTGTGCCGATAGTGTGATCCGGGCTTAAGACCACAATCCCAGACAGTACTGCAGAATTGGCAGCATCTGGCAAAAGTTCTAAGCGGCTACCTCCAGAACTAAGATAAACCTCCTATTATAAGGCGCCCAAAATGGACTTTTATAGAACTTTAAAAGTCGTTCTCCCATCCAGCAAGTAATGCAAAAGGGATATAGTAAATGATTATGACAGCATAGTCTACACTGACGTATCAAGAATGATGTGCGGTGTTGGGTTTGGAATTTTCTCAAGTAATCTAAACGTGCAGTTATCGTACTGTCTTCCCGATGATGGTGGAAGTGATATACTGGCCATAAGAGAGGCAGGGAGTATACTGTGCAAGAGAAATTGTCGGATTAAAATCGGCAGCCAGACAGAAATTCTTTGGTTAAGATCATAAAGTTTAGTTAATAAGTGTAAGGACATGCTATCATAACCACGTCGTCAGGTTCATGCACATAGAAACTTCATCGGCAATGAGCGGTCCGACGAACTGGCCAGTGCTGGATCCGATGTGTACGCCTCTAATGCATTGTTTGTCGCAGTACCGTTTAGCACCATAAAAAATAATATCCTCAAAGTTAACCTTCAGAAAGCAGAATATAGAAGGAATAGACTAAGTACGTGTAGGGGCGTAAAAATATGTCAGGCTTCCACGATCTCGCGGTCGGGCGCAGACTTCCTAATAGCTTAGGTCTTTCCTATAAAACATTCTGAAAGCTGCTGTCAAGAATAGGTTACAGAAGAGACAGTTTTCGACCTGCTCTGCGAGTGGCCGGCATTAAACACTACGCGATACAAATGTATAGGATCAAAAACTGGCATAGGGGACCTCATTCGCTGCCTCAAAGCAAAGGGGTGGATCTTGTGCGACAGATCACTGGATCTAACATTAGTTCCAGACCTTTCCATAGGCTAGGACTCGGACAAGTAGAGCGGTATCTATCAAAACGAAAACTCACGATTCTACTTGAATTGCTTGTAGGTAGCAAGCAGCCACGTAAACCAACCAACCAAATCGCACGGCGTTGGTGGAGTGTTGAGACTAGGATTTATTGAGATAATTTAGTTTGGAAATACGTGCTGAAATAAATCGATTGTTTTAAGCGCGGTACGGTTTCCAGGATTCCAATATTCTGGCTCTATAAAAATAACTAAATCAAAACATTCAAAACTTTTCATGATGTATTCCTGTTGATACAATCGTTATTAATAACCAAGGCTTAATAAAAAAGCACAATAAAAACATTTTTTACATCCCTCGTAAATTATTTGATGTGCATACATACATTCATACATATGCATATATTTTTAATTTTGTTTGTATTCATTACCATGATGACAATAACAAATTGTATGTGTAGTAATGGGCAGGGGTGATGCAGGACGTAAAATAATACATCGTGAACTGGGGGGAAAGCTAGTTTGTTAAATATTTGTACTTGGCAAAAAGAAATCTAACACATTTTACTGACACACAAGTTACACTATACATACGTGTACTAAGCACAATTGACACCATAATAGTGGGCACAGTGGGTGGGTGTTGCGGTTAACAAAGTAAGTGATTGAGTGAGTGAGTTAAGAAAGTTACAAACAAGCAAACAAATAATGCTGCCTACATTCCAAAAACGACCAAACAGCGAATGTATACATAAATGAAAACAAAGTCTGAGACAATGTATTATTTAGGGATTGTTAGTGGGTTTTGAAAAGAGGGATTATTAATGTAGTTGGGGCGAGGTTTGACAATGGTATAACTTGTGTTAAAACAGAGGTTCCATTAGTTAATGCATGTTAGCCACAAAAACTACCAGCAAGAGCAACAACAATTACATCAGAATTCCAGACAAATTATCTAATAAACAATAATATGTAACTGGAGGGTGTTAAAAAAGAACAATAAACAAAAATACAGAAAACATGCAAGCGCAAAAAATAAATAAGAAGAATATTAGAAAGGGGATTCATTCAATTATTATTGTCATACGTTTGAGAGATATTGGATGACAAACATTTAAACACAACAACACAACATTTATTAAACACAACAAGAGCATAAAAGTTCCGTCAAGAGTATTACCATCGTCGTAACACGAAAACTAGCCGTTAAATACTAGAGCCTTTTATGTTTGTATATATATTTACTACTTCTTTGTTACTCTTCTCCACACCAAAAAAAAAATATCACCATTTTGTTTTTTTATAATAGTGCTATAGTTTTATATGTTATCTAAATTTAAATAATTTATTAATTTACTCAAAATATGGTCACACTTGAGCAAACATTTGCCCAAAAAAACGTAACCACTACATATTAGTGAAAACATTTTGATTCAGAGACGTGTTTCTTAAGTTAAACAGTTTCATAAACATCTAATAGACAATGTCATAGAATCCAACATTATGGGAAACTATTTAACTTAACAAACACGTCTCTGCGTTAAAAGCATCTTCATTAATATTTAGGGGTTACGTTTTTTTTGGGCAAATGTTTGACCAAGTGTGACCATACCTTCAGTCATTTTCTTAATTTAAAAATTTATAAGATTTTGTGTTTGTCAATAAACTGTTTCATAAATTTTGAAATACAAATAGAACGAAAATATGAATTTATTGATAAATTACAACGAAATATATTCTCTTTTCTCATGTTCAGATATTAAGCAATTCTCAATTGGTTTTTGGTAAGAAATATATAAAGATATGATTAAGCTTTTTTTCAGAGTTTGCTTGAAAGTCTTTTGATTATTTGCCATTAGCATTTCCCAAATGAAGCATAACCAGCGGAAGCTACTGCAGGCTTGTAAGCGAGATGAAAAGCGCTTCGAAAAGCCATAATTTTCCTTCGCGATGTCTCACTTGGGAGTTCTTGTTTTTGAAATAAAACTGAGCTTCTTTCAAAGCCGGAAAGAAGCTCATAAACCAAGTATTTTTTTCTGAACTATAAACGATATGTCATGTTTTGTTGAATCCAGGTTTTGATTGCCTAGTGCGTTTGTTTCTTTATGTATCAAACAATTAATTACATACATGTTTACATCCAGATTTAGAGTTATTTGTTTAACTTCAAATAATAAAACTCTAAAACTCAAATTCAAAAGAAAACGGGGAGAGCGCTTCTAAATGATGTTTTTTCTCCGGTTAAATGAATCGTTAATTTCAAAAACCCGTCTAATACGCGCTTTTTAAATATCAGCTGACGGGTTTCTGAAATAAAGGATTCAAATACTTTTACAGTAAAAAAAAAATGTACAATACCGGCTACTTCAAGCAATTAATGAAAGAACAAATAAATGCTAAGAATACCCAGCAAAAAATAAATGAACGCGTTCAAAATGAAATAGTGTTTCATGTTTTCTTGAGCATTTGTTTCTTCAAATGCATTCTGAATATCATCACAAGTCGTAAATAATGCTATAGTTTTTGAACTTAATAATAATAATATATTAATAATTAAAGTAATATATTGAAATAAATATCCAGCGAAAAAGGCATGCAACAAGTAGTAACTAAAAAAATAAAAAAACCCGACTGCGACCAACATTCAACCGTTCAATATCTTAAACGGTCATTCGAAATGAAAAATCATAAGAGTAACCTAAACATGATTTTAAAATACATGTCGAATGATACCCATTTTGATATAGTTCGCCGACTTTTTTTCGTATTTACAAAATGGCGTCTGGTGGCAGCCATATTGAATTTTTACTTCTGTCATATCTTTAGTGACACTCCCGGGATTAAGGCAAATCGATTGACGTAAGAAGTGTTAAAATCGGTCCACGCTTTCGGTTTATATAAGGTCGCAAAGGAACACACATCCATACATACATACACACATACATAGGCTGATAAACACAATACCCTTCTTTGCGTCGCGCAATCGGGTAAAAACGGAATTAAATCCTATCCTTGACACATTTTCATAAAAGAAGTGTTATCTCCAATATATTACAAAAATACAATAGCTCAGTGGTAGAGAGGATGCCTTGAGACTGAGAACAGCACGGTTCGTAACATGGCTGTGCGACAAAAAAATTTGTTTTTTGTTTGTTTTGTATTTACTTGAAAAAACATCATCGAATCAGGGAACTTGCATGGGTTAAATTCATTCATTTGAATGGATATCAAAGTATTTAAGTTCTCGCACAAACACATGATCTCCAATGGCAAGCTAATCTAAAAATCATGCATGTTTCACACTAAACACTAAAACGCACTCATAACTTAAGAATACACAAACTAGTGCAATCAAGTGGACGTCCTGGATTCATTCAAATATATTTAGCATTCGATCATTCAATATTTGGATTTCCCACTATGTTTATATACACACACTTTAAGATTTTTACCTCTTATTAAGTTGGGGGCATTGCGAGAACCTATGAAGTGTCATAATGTTTATAGTTCTCACAACAATGCACTTCACATATCTTGTTTATCATGTTTTGTATCCTTCAAGACCTTTCCAAATAGAACAGCTGCAATAAAACTTTAAAGTTGTCAAATTATTGGCCTTATCGTGGTTGGAGTATTTCGACTTCGAGTACGAAATTTTGGTCCTATACCTATTAAAGAAAAAAACGTTGCAGTGTTCTTTATTATATTACCAAGACAACGTAGTCAAAGTTGAAATACGGCAACCACGATGAGGGGCATGTTTTGTTAGCAACGTACGAGACGCATTGAGTCATCTCTGAACTGCGGATCAATTCATCTCTTTTCGCAAGGGTAGGAGATTTAAAAGTTATAAGACAGTCTTATAAAAAATCTCTGGTACTATCGCACGGCAAATTCATTTCATTTGATGGATTACATGGAAACTTCTTAAAACCTTTCTTTAGAATATATCGAATATTTTTTTTAATTTAATGAGAGTGTGAATATTGTTGGTCATAGCAAGTTGTAGTATAATAGTTGTTTTTTTTTCTTAGGAATTTCTTAACTTAATAAGAAACAACTGTGTTTGTATTAATACTAATTTCTTCATAAAGAAGAAATTGTGTTTTTGTATAAGAAATTTTATGAATTGTGGCAGTCTTTATTTATTTTAGTGCTATGGAATTTTTTTATTATATACGGGCCAGAACTGTGTTACCAACTTCATTTTTCTATAGCAAGCAAATAGCTAATCAAGGCGTGGCAAGTTGTTGGCAATCCTGCCGAAGCACATCGTTCTAGATAGCAGCTAAAAAACATAGAAATTGCTTTGTATTTGGCAAGAAAATCGCAATTAAAAATAAAAAATATACAAAAAACGATATTTGATATGAATCGATATTTGAATAGAATTGTTAGAATTGGATCTTAACGTTATTATTTTTTATATTATTTTGATTAATGTATTTGTGCGAGGTCGGATCAATAAGTCCGTATCTTTTTGAATGAAACAGTTTTTTTTTGTTGCGGTTAAACAACGCCAAACAATCTTTTGAATTTGTCACACGTTTACGTTTATGGTCAATTGAGAGCAAACGCGGTACCCATCTTGCAGAGAACTTTCTCAAACCCAGCTGATCACTTCAAATCAAATCGAAACCACACTGCCATATGAAATGCCTATGGCATTAACAATCTGACGCACTTTTACTCTTCGATCGGCCAACACCATATCGTGGATTTTTTCGAAATTTTTGGGTGTACTGGCCTCAATTGGCCGTCCAGAACGTTCAGCGTCATTTGTACTTGTGCGACCACAACGAAAGTCAGTAAACCACCTTTTTACAATTGAAATCGATGGTGCAGAGTCCCCATAGTATTTATTGAGCATTTCCTTGGTTTGATTGAAGGTTTTTTTTCGCAAAAAATAATGTTTAATTAGCACTCGAAATTCACTGTTTTCCATTTTGAAAAAAAAATACACGAGGTTGTATGTTTTGAACAGCTGTTAAACGCAAAGTGGAAAAGTGGAACAGCGTTGCATTTCATAAAACTACGAGGGAACAGAATATTATTATCATGTTTTTAAAATTCAAAAATTAAATTTAAATATTATACCATATTTTGAAAAATATTTAAAAATACATGTGTTGGATACAATGATTTTGGGACAATTGTGTAAAGCATATACACTAACTTGCATAGAGTAGACGACACAATTATAGAACAGAATTGGGGCATAAGACATGTTAAAAGTTTATTATAAAACACTGTTTGGTTGCAGAGTTGTCAGATGTGGCGATATTTTCCCGATTTATTTTGAGAAATGTTAAAGTCACTATTAAATATAAGAGTATTTTTATTATTAATGTTTTTTATGGGAATTGTTACAATTTAAGTTTAATATTTGTTAACGCACTAACATTTTTATTATTATTATTTTTGCGTATGACATTTTATAAATCTGACAACACTGTTTAGGTCTTCTTATATTTTACCCCTCTAATCACTTTCTTTCTTTCCTCCTTCAATATCTCAAAGTCAAATTCTTAGGAGTTATTTTTATCGCAATTTCAATTGAGAGCTTGTAGAATCTTTCCAAAGAATTGTCTTATTTGGCTGATGAAATATATACATTCGCTTTAATAAGAAAAAGCTTGAGCAAATAAAATTTCTAACAAAGACATTCGAATTAAAACTATGTGTCGACATGAATTTTTTAATAAGGTAAACATAATATATAATAAAAAATTCCATAGCACTAAGAAAAATGAAAATACTCCACTAATTAGTAAAAAATGTCCACAGTAACATAAAAGAAAGAAATTTTTTGGAAATTTATAAAAACAAAACAATTAAAGTCAACACAGACAGTTGTTATTCAATAAAAACTATTTAAAAAAAAAACAACAATTTATAATTTGTTTGTTACTGAGCCGCTTATTATATACTCCTCTTTTTTAAACCAAGAGATGAGAAAATGAAAATGGGTTGGGCAAAATTTCCCCCAGCCAAGGGCAAAACAAGATGTGAGCTCCGGAGGAAGTCGCAGGGCACAAGAAAAATTACTCGTCTTAAAAATTAATGACGAAGAAACTTACTTATACACTCAGGGAAAAGCTGCAACTTAAAAATAAGAATGTTCAATATAATAAATAGAAAATGTATGTTAAAATACTTAAAAATAAATAAAATTAATAAATAAATACTGTAAATTAATATTTTTCCATATTGAAATCAGAAATTTCAACATTGCTAAACTTTCGTTAATGTTTCTTATTAATTCAATACGGTTTTTATTGATTTTAACCTGTTTTTTCTCTGGGTGTAGAACTAGATAAAACAAATCTAGCATTCAATGAAATAGTACCTCTATGTAATGGTAGAAATATGGCAAGAAATTGTGGAATTGTTCCCATGAGGAATAATAAAAAAATAAAAAATGCATAAATCATTCGAAGCATTATTTCAGAAAATTATTTGCTTACCCTTCTTATAATAAAATCTTTATCAAAGATTTATTTATTGCTCAAAATTTTTACTAGTAATAGACCCAAATTTTGATACTTTGTTTCAAATAAAAAAGTGTTATCTATGAAACTTAGATATTGATGCCTAAAAATAATTTTTTTTATCGCTGACACATTCACCCTTAAAAATGATTTTGCTTATTTACAAAATTAAAATTTGGAGTGGAAATAGTATATTGGAAGTTTATATAACGATACCAATATATTTGCAATATTATTGGGCAATAATTGATATTGTAAAATAAAATACAAAAACAAGTAAGAGTAACTAAAGTTTCTATCAAAAGATATTTTGTTTGATATTATGACTAGTCATACAATTTAAATAAACTGATTAAGATGTTATACAGAGGCAGTGCTGGAAGTGCTAAAAACTCAAACTTTTGAACTTTTACTTTTTTCATTAAAAGTTTCAGTATTTCGTGAAGAAAAAAAATAAGGGAAACGGTTGCCCATAAATTACATTGTGCAATAAAATTGCCGTGTGTATATTATATTGATAGGCGGCACAGGAAAAGGTGCTTAAGTTGACTTCAGCTAAAATTCACATAATGACGCTTTCATAATTTTCCAATTTAAAACTACACCTACATTTCAGTTTATTTATTTTGATTTTTAAGAAAGTTACACAAAAAAAATACTGTTTGCTTTATGTATTTAAATATACGATTTCTTTTGGAATAAAAGCCTAACCTCGGGTCTACTCTGTAATTCGAATCGAAGGCAAATGCTTTCGAAATAATATATTAATAACATTCGAAAGAATTTTCATTCCTGACTTTCGATCTAATATATTCTAAATGACTTTCCGACTAATATGTTTCAAAAAAATCACTAAAAGTTTAAAATTGCTCTCCTGAAGAACTGCTAAATTAGGCTTAAGCAATTTTTTCTTATTAAATAAAACCTAATGCCTTTTGACTTATTTTGCGCAAAAATGAATATTTTGTAATGTGTTGACATTATTGTACACCACCGATGTCATGTCATGTCATTATTTTTATATTTTTTAAATTATTTAACTCGAAATTGTTTAATTTATTTAAATTTGTATGCACGATGTATCTCGTAAAATGAGAACCCTATTAACCTGAGTGTGCTCTTCGCCCTGCATATCGTCTGTCCAAACGTCCGCCGACTGTCTAAATAAAAAAGAAACTTCGTTTGGCTAAACGATTGAACCGATTTCACTGAAATTTAAAACATACATAGATAGATCTGCGTCTAAAAAAAACACACAGTTTATATATTATATAAAAACTAGGACCTTGAGGAGGAAATCGAGGGGGGGGGGTGAAATTTCATCTCTCTGAATTTATCTAACCTATTTTTATGAAACCCATAACATAGATACATCTGCTTGTAATAAGACCCAAAAAGAGAGCAGGAGAAAATTTCTGATTCTCCGAAACTGTCCAACCGATTTTGATAAAATTTAGAACACTGATATATATGCGTCTAAAATAGCACAAGTGGTTTATACTTTTTTCAAAACTAGGATCAAGAGGTGGGTAAAGGGAAATGTCTACCTCTCCAAAAATCCAACCACTATTGATGAAATTTAAAACATCGATAGATATTGTAGTGTATCATACTAGTTGATTATGCTTGCACAATGAATGCAACACAGAACTAATAAAGTATCAATAACATTACTTTCTTTGTATGCATGCTGAACTGCTTACGAATTATTGTTTGAGTGACACATTTCTGTTTGAGTGCAATTATAAATATAAAACACGATGATTGGTCAAACGGAAGTGTGAATACAAACCTTCATAGTATTGAAAGAGAAAACAATAATATTTGTATTTTTAAAATAAGTTAGAAAGGTTAAGATTTATTTTCAAAATTAGTATATAAGCCAAAGAAAAACTAAAATAAAATCAGACTTTAATTTGATTAACATAAATCGGCTCCTTAGCCTTGTTTCTTTTTAAAGTTTCAAAACCTCTTTTGGCAGTTCTTTTGAACGCCTAAGTTTTAGCTGGGACCCCCCCCAGCTGTTTTAAAATAAAAAGGGGTTATAGGAACTCCCTTTTTAAAACTATACTTTTTTTATAATTTGTATGCCGCTCCTGGCTTATTACATGGCGATCCTGCAATCTCGATCCAGAGACCACATCCGATCCTTAAGTCATCTGATCAGTCGAAGAAAAAAGCCTAGTGGTACAATTCCTGATGACGGAAGCCGACATAGATGAAATCATCACCCGTTGGGAACGGTACATGTAATAAGCCAGGATCGGCATACAAATTGTATAAAAGTATAGTTTTAAAAAGGGAGTCCCTATAACCCCTTTTTATTTTAAAACAGCTGGGGGGGGGGGTCCCAGCTAAAACTTAGGCCTTCAAAAGAACTGCCAAAAGAAGTTTTGAAACTTTAAAAAGAAACAAGGCTAAGGAGCCGATTTATGTTAATCAAATTATAAAAGAATATTTAGGCTTTATACTTTAAGAAACAGAGCTATATACAGGGTGTTTTTTTAGAGGTATAGAACTTCGAATTGAAATAAAACACAAGAAAATCGTTTTAATGTCCATCAATTTGGCTTTATTGGAAGGATAATTTTATGCCATTAACGTTTAAATATGATTTCGGGCATGTGGCCGCCGCGAATGTTGGCTTCCAAGTCCCCTAACGTTTCTGGTTTGTTGGCGTAGACGAGCGACTTCACATATCCCCAAAGAAAATAATCCAATGGTGTCAAATCACACGATCTTGGTGGCCAATCCATGGTTAACCGAATTAATTGCTCTGATGGACGATTATGTCGACCATAAAATGGACGGAGCTTGGGTAAACTTCGCGAACTAAACCATTATTTTCGAAATAAATTTGCACGATTTGCAAGCGTTGTTCTTTTGTCAACCTGTTCATGATGAAATGGCAAACCAAACTAAATATTAATCACTTGACAGCTGACAAAATGGCCGCCAGTTAAAAAAGTGATGCCAACTTAAAGTTCTATACCTCAATAAAAAACACCCAATAGTATTTGCATTTTTCAATTTTTTTATTATTTGGACGATTTTTTACGAGTAAATTTAATGGGTTTTACCATAAATGATTTTGTATGTATTAAAATATCTTTGGAGCGATTCTTGGATATTGGACAGTGACACATTGACGATAACGCCGCGAGCATAGCTAGTAGGTTATGTTAGGTTAGGAAGGCTGGTGCCAAAAGTGCACCTCCACTCGGAGACCCAATTGGGTCCATTGTGATTATCTTCTATTGCCCATTAAAAAGTAATGTTTGCACCCAGAAGTGACCCTATTATCCTTCATTAAGCCACTGAATTGCCGTGATGAAGCCCCTGATGTCCGCTAGTTTACACTTCCTGATATCAGTAATGCTCTCATGGAAACGCCTGCTCAGCCATCTAAGCCTATGACGTTGCAGCTTGGGGCAGTGTTTATGTGTTCAACGGCCAGTATCTTTGTATAAAAACTCTGAAAATATAACTAAAAATTACTACATTACTAACAAGTGAAAATGCTTCAACAAAAATTACAAAAAAATTGGATTTCGTTTAAATTCATGGTAGGATTGATTTTTATTTTAGTTTTATAGTATAAATGATATACATACATGTGACATATTTTGAATATAGGCTCGCAATATATTTGTTCTTTTTAACTCATACAAGGAGTTTTGAGCCGCATCAATAAATCAATCAATATTTTAATAAATTTATATACCATATCAAAAACCGTTGTAATTAAAAATAAACCGGACGTTAAATTTTTCTGTGTATTGTTACTCATACAGAAAAAAATCACCTGCTTATTAAACTGTTATTTTAGTCAGAGTATTTTTTTTTAATTTATAATTTAAATGAAAATTCAACATTATATTTCTTTTTGTTATTGGGCCATGATTTGCATCAAGGGCGTTACGCATTGTAATACAAATGTTAAGACCTGTGCCGTAAAAACATTCCTGATGCAATTGTTTTTGAAAAGTTTCTGAAAGCAATAACAACTCATAATGTCAGTGTTGCATTTTACTCAAATGCATTAAAACTTGTATGTCTCATAGTGTGAAATGGCTTTAATTTTCCAACAATACAACAAAATAATCAATTTTAATGAATGGTATTAAAAAAAGTAATATTTTACTGAATAAGAAAAAAAATTGATTTTGGGAAAAAAGTGCGATAAAAATCCTAAAAAATATTTAACGATGAATTTTTAATAAAATATTGCTTAATTTTATTTTAGAGGATTTTGGATACACTATATAAACAATTGAGGGATTCAAATGGTAGTCGTGAGTGTCACAGCGTCATAATGTTTTAAATTATTTTTTTTTCAAACAAAACTTACTCTTAGGACTATCGTTTGTATCCCCCAAGTGTGCATACTGTTTGAAAACTAAAACTGAATTTTGTTCAAAAATTCGATAATCTCTTAAATGCAGATTTTTGCAAAAATAAATTACTTATAAATTCAGATTATCATTCAAGACACTTAATTTAGGCGAATAGAATAAGTTATTTTTTTTAATATTTTTTGTTTCATTTTGTTAATAAGTTTTGTAAAAATAAATAAAAAAAATTTCAGTTTAATTTTATAGCAAAAAAAAAAAAAAAATTTTAGAAAACTGTGTGCATGTAAATTTGTTGTTTATTTTTGTTTTAGTTATAAAACTCATACGAGTATATTGCAAGTGTGTTTTATTTTTTCTTTAATATTCTATTTATTTAACACAAAGATCCATAAATTAATGTGTACGTTTAAGCAAAAGTATTTTCGCCACACGCTAGTGCTGCGAAGATACATACAAATGTTTGTGTTTTATATTTGCAATAAATTTCGTTGTAGGTTCATAAGTGTATTTTGCCGGGCCTGTTAAAAAAGCGGCATTTTTTTTCTTTTTTAACAGTAAAACCTTTGCAAATAACACTTATTTAAAGTGACAAATCATTTGATTTACGAGCTTTTCGTACATATTTCCATTCCACTACTCGTAATTTATTCAGTGTCCAATAACTATAACTTTCACTGTGCATTCGTACTTCAGCTGATTTCAGATCATTTGTTTGTCTTCTATTTATATCTGTGTTTCTTGAGTGCGTTGACTTCTCAAATATTGTTTTTGGGAATTTGTGTAGATAAATTTTTTAAAATTTAATTTTTTCAGCTTTCGGCATACATATGTATGTACATACAACTACAATAGATTCACGCACACTTTTATTTGTGTAATTTGTTAGTCCCACACTTTTGTTTTGATGGCTCTGCACAAGACCAAACCAAACAAGAAAACCTTTTCTTTTTAATAAAATAATTGCAAAAATTTAAAATATCTATCTGCCTGCATTTCATACCAGAACCCGAGAAAATTTAATTTTATTATAATTCTAGTATGTATGTATTTTATGGAATTATTAGATTAGGGCATCTTTGAGTCAGCCAATATTAACTTTATATTTTTTTGCTTATTTAGTTTGCTTTGCACAATTAAAAAAAAAAATAGAAAAAAATTAAACAACACACTTTTGTAAAATATTATTCAATCATGTTGCGTATACGAGTACATACTTTTTTCAGCTATTTTTTCTTCATTTTTCGTTGCTGCACCACTCATGCCTTTTTTTTTAGCCAAAAAGTTTATTGAACTTTATGCAAACTAGTTGGCAACGAAATAAATGTGAGGTCCAATACGTTTAGGCAAAAAAAAAGTTTTTAATTTTAATTTAATTTTTTTATTTATGTCTATTTTATACGCGCTTTTTTGTCTCTGGTTACATAAGTGGAAAAAACATTAGTTTTATGGCAGCAATTAAAATGTTGTCTATTATAATATAAAAAAGGCCTGATATAAAAACATATACATACATACAGACATATGTAAATATGAATACAGACATATGTAAATATGTATGTATGTATGTGTATACAATTATGTGTGTACGAATGTATAACTGTTCGACTGTACCAAAAGTTTGCAAAAAAAAAAAATCCAGTGCACAGCAAATTAACAAATTTTGTTTTTTAGTAGACCAATTTAAACAATAAAATATTCAGGGTCCTTAGTAAAACCTCCCTTGAAATATACCTATAAGTTAGAGAAAAATATATTTTTGTATAAAAAATCTGCGTACATACTTTACATAAATTATGTAAATTCACGAACAGGATTCTTTATACCAAAAAAAAAAAAATAATAATAATAATAATAAATACAGTGTTCTCTTCATAAAAGTTTTTTAAGGCGCTATGAAATAAGGCCCAAGGAAATAACACAAAAAATAAAAAATTAAATAAGTCCCAATGACATATAACCCAAAAAAATTAAATAATGTGAAAGAAAAAATTTATGAAAAAAATCAAATAAAATGAATGATGAAACCCAATTAAAAAAGGCCAATGAAATAATAACCAACCAAATTCAAGATGAAATAAAACTGAAAAAAATTAAAAAAAACCAACCAAATTTAAGATGAAATAAAGCCCAAAGAAAATGAAATAAAGCCCAATTAAAAATTCGTTATTTTTATGGGGCCTTATTTCATTTTATTATTTGAGTGTTATTTCCTTGGTGCCGTTTTTTAAATTATAAATTTATCTGATGTCTTGATCCCAATATTATTAAATGATACATATTTGGTAAAAATGTAATGAGACTAAATAATTTACAGATCTTATAAAATAATGAAAATGGATTATAACTATGACCAGGGAAGCCAGAAATATGCTCTAAAAAAATGTTTTATGCGAATTCATTATGCACTAATAACTTGAAAATATACACTAAAAACTCAAAAAATATGCTCTTAAAAATGAAATCAATTGGTTTATCTGTAAATGAAAATATTTTTTTAATTCAAAAATTCAATAACATTTGCTTATAAAATAAGACAAAAATAAATTAAACAAAAAAAGAAAACAATAAAAAAATTAGCAAAGAGTAACTGCCGTATTAAAAAGAAATAATTTGGGTTTGAAGTGCACGTTAAAACACAATTGCCATTCAAATTTTGACTAAAGCAAATAATTCAAATTAATTTTTTTTGGATACTATGGTAAAAATCTTACTTCCATTTCAAAAGAAATCACGATATCAGAACAAGACAAGAGCATGCCATACATAATCGAGTCATTATTTTAACCATCTAACCGGCAAGACCATCTCAAAACAGTCTTAAATTTTTGAACTACAGAGGTGCATTAGAAGGGGTTTCGCTTCAAAATAAAGAAAACATTTGTTTTACTCCCTCATCATATTATGGCAAATCGTCTGTCAGTTTTGACCGATTGAATGCAAAAAGTCAGCAAATTACCATTAAAATTATTGTTAAAATTTAATATTGTGTGAAATATGGGCCTAACTAAACATGTTTATAAGATAAATATAAATTTGGACCAAATGTCTGATGAACAATTGCTAGAATTCATTGATTCTGTAGAGAGCACATATGAAAGTTTTGATAGCGATGCCAGAGTTGATAGTCCCACTTATGTTTTCAATAATATCGAAAACAAAATATTGCCAGATAATGTTGAATATACCATAGCAGAATGCATTCAAAGTATGGCTGTACACTGCAAGGAAAACCTTCATTGGATCAATGAATTTTGTGATTAATAACGAGCTAACGTAATAATTCATTGTATTTATGTAGAATAATTTGTTTAGTTTAATGTATATTTTGAAATCTCATGCATATAATGAAAATTTTCAATAAACGAATTAAAAATTTCATTCATATATAAAATAATTTTTAATGATGCCACTTCATTAGCTGAATTAATGTTTTTTCTCTCTTAGCTCAGGTGAGACTACGGATGCATTTATACACGCAACAAATTACCCACTGAACTTCAGCACAATGGACGCACCATCGGCTTATTATTCAACTTTCGTTGAAGGTGCAGCAGTGATTGAAACCAATCCGACACAAGAACCGTTGACTATATTGTAACCATAACAAAAACATCCTTCAAATGCAACAGAGCCCGATCTCCATTGCCAACAGCTGAAGCTATCGGTCCATCAGTTCTTTTTAATCCTGAAGGTGTTAGTGCAGGTATGACTCTATTTGACTCTATTATTTCAAAAGTATTAATTTTTTCTGTTTTATAAACAGCTTTGAATGTAATATCTAAAACATCGAAGGAGCTCTGCAAAATTGTAAGGCGCAAGCTTCCGATGTGCTTAAATGTGAGTAAGGAAGGTAGACTTTGGAGGCTATTCGTCACTTGCATTATCTCAAAATATCAATGGAACCTTTTAATTACTTTTTCACGGATGATACAATTGAATTGATCATTGAAGAGACAACGGCACGCCGAAAAGATCAGTACTTCCAACAATATTTCCGCTGAAAAACCGCTTTTCCGTTTTCAATACTTGTTGTCTTCAGATTAAGATATCATATAATAAAATAATAATAATATAATTAATTATTTTATTTGCAATAAAACTTTTTGATACATAAAATTTACCAGTGTTTTTTTTTACAATGCAAACCGGCAAGTTCGTCTACAATCGGTCTTTACTAATTTTTACCTGGCATTCGCTCGTAATACTTTTTTTTCAGCTCTATATTTAAACTTACGGTTCTTTTGATTATATCCAACTAAAATAATTTTTGGCTTTATACGATCATTTACTGAATCAGATAAAATAATTGTAATCAGAAATAATTTCTTAGTCGGGCTTAAGTTCAGTAATTCCAATTCTTATTCAATGAAATATTTTTATTAATTAATGTAAGTTTCTAAAGAAGATAATAAAAATTCAACTAGACTTTATTAGCTGGGGGAAATGCCGATATTTTTCTATGCAGCCACGCACTTCATCAGCACCCATGTCTACGAGTATCTACTGGGGTAGAGATTGTTATTAACATCAGCTATTTAACTCAAATTTTTGTCTGCGGAAAACACCCAGGATTTATGCCTGGAATGGAACCCACGACCTCCGGACTGACAGGGTAGCATCGCTGCCACTCAGTCACAGGGTCGCAACCTCACTCTCACTTATTGGAGGAGTATAGTTTCAATCACGTACAGTAGAGCCTAAATATAGTGCCACTGATAAATATGATTTATATACTTTCGAAGTGTTACTTAAATAATTAATTACGTTATTTACATATTTCAGTTCTACAAATACACGTCAAGTTTTACGCCCTGCCGAACTGCTTAAATTTGAAAGAAACATATTTAAATTATAAAAAAAAACTAAACTCTATATATACATATTTGTTAATTCTCCATTTATACACAGAAAAAAGTATTCACCAATTAATGACTTCAATTAAAAATTTAATTGATTCAATTAAATTCTTAATTGTATTAATTAATTTGGATGGAAAAACTTAATTGATATTATCAAATTGTTTATAGGTAAAAATTTAATTAATTTTTTAATTGATATTAAAAATATTTTAATTGATATTACAAAATTATTAACATTACTTTTTTGTGTGTATCGCTTCGTTCATAATACTTAACTGCCTGACTTTTGATCAATATTTCCGTCTGTATCAAGTGCATTTTCTTTTTACATAACTGGAACAGATATGGCAATAACAATTTTATTTAAAAATATAAAAAAATGTATATATGTAAAAAATATTTATATATTTATCTTAATGTATTTTCATTATGAAACATTTTAGTTTCGTTGCACTATCGGCGGCAGAAAACAATAAAACGAAAAATTTTATTACTTCTTAAATACTTGATCGTGGAAGATTTATATGAACTCGAAAAGTAATAAAATTTCAGCCTCTTAGACTTGCTTAGAAGTATTCAATAAAAGCAAACTACTAAATATTTTGATTAATAAAACGATTTATGAATATACTTTCATTTGGATGACTCAGGCTACCCACGATTAAGTAGCACGTCAAAATAATAAAATTTTAATATCAATCACCAGCAGGGCAGCAAATAAAAATTCGCACATTTTAAGGAAAAATATCTATTACCTTTGAAATATTCAAATACTGACCCGTATAAATCCAATCTCCTTAATTTTTCTTTATGTAAACCCATACCATTAGCGAAATCTTTAAACATTTTTCTTAGAAATAAAATTTTTAATTTTCGCACTAGTTTTTTTACTATTTACATTAGAGATTTTTAATTTTTGTACTAAGACCCTCATGCAGTATAACGTAATTTCAGTCTGATTACATAATACAGCGCAGCCCGAGTAGTTAAAGTCCTTCAATATTTTTTCCAAAGAGAAATTTTTTTTATCACGGCTCTTGATGTGTAGTTTTTAGGGCTTGCCATCCATCCACTTTTCCCCGGACACCGTCCTCTTTTTTAGGGCTTCCGGGGTGGTCCTACTTCTTTTTTTAGCAATTGTCAGTAGTTGTCCTACTTTTTACACTCATGTTTTTAAACTGCTTAGTTATTTTCCAGGCTTATTTTTCTGTGTAATAACAACTGAGATTAGTTTTATACAACAACGAGTTACAGCACAAAGCTATCTACCTCGTATAAAGTGCAAAATAGAACGTAAAACTGAAGAATTCACAAAACTACTCGAAAGGGAGTAAAGATCGAAATGCCATAAATTAGAGATTTAGTTGGTATTGGGTCTAAATGAAAGATCTGATGTTTTGATACTGAAACAAAGCTTGAACTTCGATAAATAAAGAACGAATATTTCAATTGCAGTCTACTACTTATATAACAAAAATTGATCTTATTGGGTTAGTTGATCTGAATGTGGCATTATATTCTGTAACTGAGTATTGCTAACACGGTGAGCCTTACACCTGTTCCACAAAAAGTAGGCTGCGAGCCCTTGTCCAGACTAAGGTGTAATTCTTCTAAATTCTAGTACATCTAAATTCAAATTGGTTTATGAAATCGTCTTCCTTCGAAAAATTTGAGAATGGTTTGTTTTTTAAACAAAAATTGTATTTATATTGGCGCATAATCGTAGTCAAAACAAAGTGTACTTAAGGAGTTTACAACCAATATTTTGTACGATAATACTGGCTTTAGATTTTTAAAGTAAACTTTGTTTATGTCTATGAGTTTGCGTCATTGATTTTAAATTCTGATAACTTCTATCCCTGTAATGATGTATAATAACAAAACATATCTGAGTATTAAGATACTTCCCTAAATTTGTTCATATATTTTTTTAATTCTCTATTAAAGTTCCTTCATTTATAACTCAAATAAAGCGAATAACGTTGTAAAAGACAATTATTACAAATCCAGTTTTTTCATAGATTACCATTAACATTACTCTCTTGCGTTGTTCAAACATCAAAATATCCAAAATTATGCATCTTATCGCCATCAAAATACAATTACAAACAGTCAGTCAGTGGAAGAACGTTGTAAGTAACTAACAAAATCATGCAAACGAAATTGTAGAAAATAATTGATAAATGTAGCAGAGATACAAAAAGATAGTTAACGCTAATCATCATTATTTTCGACAAGCTAAAAAAAATTCAACTAAAGGAACAATCTTGCTTTAAAATACGTTTTTGGCTCTCCTGAAAAATAATTATTTTGTCACTTACAACGTTATTCGCGGCTATCCTTCAATTATTCAATACAAAGATTTTATAAAAAGTTTCAAGAAGTTTGAGTTATCAACACTTCTTACCAACAACACAAAATTTAATGCAACTAATTTCATAAAATATTTCATCGTGAAAAATTAGTCTTAAATCGAAAATTTTGCATTGTTGGAAGCACAGTATTGTCGTTGTTATTTCAAATGACACGGCATCACTTATTTTGATTGCCAAACGTGTATTTAAAAAAAATTTATTTATTTATAAAAATATTGTCCTCTTTTTTGGTCCAAATGTCCTCGGTTTTTGTGATTGCCATTTTCTTTTTCTCAAAATGGAAATGGCAACCCTACATACACCAAAAGTGAAAAGGAACTCTATTGTTTTCGCTACGCTGTCCGCCTATCCGTCTGTCTGTCTGTCACAGGCTGTTTTCTCGCGAACCGTAAGAGCTACGGAACTGAAATTTTGACAAAATATGTAGAACTTTGTCTACCACAACCACAAATATATGACAGTTAAAAAGTCCCATGTAATATACATATATAAAATTATACATATATGTGACAGCGCATAGAGAAAGGGACCTAAGGGTAAAATAATCAATTTTCACTTTTTTTTTTTTTTTTGATGTGGACAACATCTGAGCATCGAATGAGACCGATCCCATGCCCAAAAGTGTTTTTAAATCTTTAACAAAACTGGTTTTTACCCTTAGGTCCCTTTCTATTTTGCGCGTCACATATAGCAGTGATGTCAAAAATAAAATTATTCAGGGCAATCATGAATAAAATTCCGCGAGAAATTTCTCCCTTTTCCAATTAGAATGTTTTTGTTGTTCTTATTACTTCCTATTGTTTGAAATTGTTCCCCGGGAAAAATTTCTCGCGGAATTTTATTCATGATTGCCCTCATAGTTATATGTGTGAGGAAAAATTTCTCATTCGCCTCTGAAGTACATACATAGAAAAAAAATTTATATTTGGAACAAATGCAGTTTAGTAAAGCAATTAAAAATAAATAAAAAGGAGCTTATGTGATAGAAAATCAAAAATAAGAATAAAAAAAATTAAATAAAAAAGTTGACGGCGACCCATATTTTCCGAGTTATGGAGCTCTGAACTTTTCATAGGAAACTGTGAAAAATCTTCAAAAAGAAATTTTTAAAAAGCTTATCTAATAGTTATGAATAAAATAAGAAAAAAAGCTTAACAAATAAAATTGGCTACGGCCCATATTTCCCGAGTTATTGCTCTTTAAAGAGTAAATAGAAATATCAGTTTAGTGAAAATGGTCCAAAAAAAGTCAAAATGTCTTTTAAATACATATTCATTCCTTGCCTTAAAAGTTTTGCAACATAAAACACATTGAATATCGTGAAAAGCATTGGTGACCATAGAATATTTTTCGCATGCCACCTCTTTTCTTTCACTGTACCTATAAAGAATAAGAATGTGTGTGATTTTAGCTAGCACAATTGTGGTATGAAATTGACATCAATGATATATAGACACCTGAAATTTGCAAAGTTATAGTATTTTTATACAGACTACAACAATTAACACAACAATTTTAAAACTCTAAATTAAAGAGTATTCTATAAATTAATGTAGTTTTCACTATGTAATTTTGACAACTTGCTGTATTTTGGAAACCGTAAAAAGCAAACTCTTGAAATTTTCGAAAACGCTAAAACTAGAAAAACCCAAAATTAAAAAGCGCTAAAACGAAAAAATCGCAAAAAAGAAAAACATTTAAAACAAAAATAAATAGCCAAAACCCGAAAACAAGACCAAAATAAAAAAAGCCAAAAACCGAATAAAGTCCCAAAAACGAAAAAAGTGCAAAACATAAGAAAAATCCGCCAAAACTAGAAAAAACGCCAAAAACCGAAAAAGTTTACCGGGTACTTAAATTATTTAAAAAAAAATTCTACATTAGGTAAGATATTCGATTATATAGGATAAAGTTCGTATATTATTACATACATATGTGCATGAAGTATCCTTCGTGTGGGAGTCGCAGTCGCACTTTACTGAATTTATTTCTTCTTACACTACATTCTTTTAGGAATTCTTAGGCAATATTCCCATTAGATATTTGTGCATTTTTGTCAGATTTTATTAGCACTTAACATTCCATTCTGTCTCATATTTCACGCAAATAACCACTTTAAAATTTTAGCTCTAATATTTTCTAATTTTTAGCACTATTTTTATGTTAAAAAATGTGTTTGCCTCTGCAACGGAAATATGTCTTGCTGCAGTTTCTGTTACATTTATTACTTTTGTTTTTAGACAAGCATGTGTTTGAAATTCATTTTAAATTTAATAAATAGTGTGTCATTTAAAAATGTTTTACGTTTTCAGCTCTTGTTTACACTAACAACAAGAACAGAAACTATTTCATTTAAATAAATTGCTGGTTTTAGGATTTTTTTTTCTTTGAAGCAGTGCATTTACCGCTGAGCAAAATAGATTTCGAGTAGATTTCACATACATAATAAAGTCTACTTTGCCACTAGAATTTATCGAAATCTAATTCTAATCTAATATAACTTAGTGATGCAATTATGGTTCTATACAATACAATAGGCCGATATGCACATATGTACAAATTCTGCACAACCCCATTTAAGTCAAATTAACACAAGCTAAAATAAAAAAATACGCATTGAGAAAAGTCATCAGAAAACGTTTGCCAAACGTTTTTTCGAAACAATTTATTTTTGTTTTCATTACACTGTTCTGCATGAAAATCGGTCCTGAGATCGCTTCAGCTGATTCTTATGTAAAGTGACCTCCTGAAACCGAATATGAGCTCCGTTTCCCCCCATCACTCATCATTTTTGGGGGGTTACTCCTTGTACCCACTTTTTTTATGCATTTAGGTAACTTAAAAATTAACGGTCTAATTCATAAAAAATATTTTGGGTTTATTACAGGTTTATTTGACAAATTTCCCATAGAAATAAGTATATATCAAATAAGTGCTTAATAAACCTGAAATATTTTTTATGAATAAGGCAGTAAATATTTATTGAACAATACTTTGTATAAATTTTTCACAAATTCTTTTTTTTTTCAAACTATTTCAGATCCAAAGTCTTCATCTTCGCCTCCATTTGGTGGCTGCTTTTCTCTTGTACCCTAAAGTTGAAGTTTCTCTTACTATAGACCAGCAGTATTCTGCCAACATGCTAGCATTCGATAAAAGCAGCAGTATTTTGTGAATCCTGATTGTAAGCCCATGAGTAGAGCAACAACTTTTAAGTCAGCACAAATTTTCCAATTATAATCAGGATAACTTATTTTATCAAGGTTTCGTTTGATGTTTTAGAAGGTCTCTTTCATATCTACAGAATATGCAACTGTAACTGATGGTAAGTGATTTCCATTGGGCAGCAGTACAACTTTCAAGATCGTCTTTGATGAATCTATAAACAGGGTCAGGGGCAGGTCAGGGTCACAAGGTAGCTTCAGTTCTGTCATTAATTTATTTGAATCAAAACAGAAAACTAAACTTTCGTGCTCTGAAAAAATAATTTCAGTTTGACTGTCTGGTCCTCTGAAAAGAGATTTTTACTCCCTTTTCTAGGAGATTCCACTGTTGAAGTCGAGACCCAAGGAGCTGAGATTTACTCTTAGATAAATTAAAATCCCGAAAGTGATCATTCAATTCCAACTGAGTGACGAAATGAGGTTGAAAATCTTCATAACCGCTGCAAGTTTCATTTGATGGTCCAGGCTGAGGCTCAGAGTCTTCGAAATCTGTTTCTGGTTCTAGTTTATACATTTCTAGGGGCACTGGAATTGGCAGATTCGTTGTGAGGAACTGGTCTCACAGCTGAAAGAATATTCGGATATTGAATAGTGTGCTTCTTCCAGAAATCCCGTTGATGGAAGTCATACAATAGTAACAATCCGTGAGATAACAAGTAGGTTCGCGCCAAACCATGGGCACAGCAAATGGATTTGATTTACCGGTCCCTTTAAGCCATTTGGTCAAACTACTGTAACAAGTAGTAGATCACATTTTTGGAGCCCAATGATTGTATTGATCGCCAACTTGACAATGAAAGTAGAGTTGATAAGCAGTTTTAAGAAGCTGAGAAAGAGGGTTTCTTTGTGATTTCATTGTCATTCCCCGCAATCATAGCAGAAGCTATCAGGATGATTTTTACACTCGCGTGGCATAGTTCACTAGTAAAACAAATTTCTTACTTAATTAAAATTCACAGCAGATATTGACTTTACGATCGCTAGAGAGATGCACTAAGCTACATAAAAATTGTAGTGGAAAAATTAAAAAGTTAAAATAATTTTTTATACGTTCTAAATTGAATTCAGGGCCATAAAATCATCGAAAATAGGGTGGTATGATCCCACGAAAATGGATGATGGGGGAAAACGGAAGTCATATTTGGATTTATGGCTCTTTCCTTTTCTTGTTTCTTTTTTTTTTTTGCAGAACAGTGATATTTACTTTCCTAGCTTCGTACGTTAATCATAAAGTACAAATTGTACTAAATGGCACGATCCCTCTCATTGTTTTTGTTTAATTCACTGTAAAGAAAAAAACAAAACGAACGCAAACGTTTTGCCCTGATTATTTTTATACTCTGTCAGAAGCTGCCATTCAGTCATTCTTATAAGACGAAGAAATTGTAGAAGTTGTTCCAAAAATTAGGACAACCAAAAGCATAAACAAAATATTTTAAGTAAATAAATTACCTAAAACTTTGAAAAATAAAAAAATTTAGTAAACTTGCTTTAAAATTATGTTCTTGAAACCAAAGCAGTTTTTACCACATACTCTCGTATAAGTCCAGCAAAACAAAAACCTTTTCATTGCTTCGAAGTTATCGGCTTCTTAAGAAGTCAAAAGATTATTAAAAATATTAAACAAAACTTAAAAAGTTTCTTAAATAATATTTTAATCCGTTCACAATAAGCGATTTATTGAAACTTTATGGGAGCAATAAACTTAGTTAATATGCAGAAGTTCAAAAAAGCAAAATCCTATAAAATTATGAACTCAGTTTGGTATCCCGTGAAATCCCATGAACACACATACGAGTATTATCTTGCTTTGAAACACCCATGTCAAATTACAGATAACAAATTCTAGATCTCATTGACTGTTTGAATATTTTCTATATTTGAAAATCTTAATTTTTATAAAAATATTAAAATGGTAAAAAGCAATCAAAATTTTATTAATATTTTTTAAAAAATATGTATTTTTTCCATGCCCCCTTTAATATAACAATATTTTTAGAAGTCAGAGTTGAGATTGTCTGCAACCGTAATTGGTCGTAAAACTAAAAATTTAAAATTTTTCTGGTTATTAAGTTATAAGCATAAATAATAAAAATTATTTAATGCTACAGTGTTTATTCATAAAATGTCTGGTCTTTGACCAGGGGATATTTTTTTATAAAAGCGAATCATAAATTATTTATATGAGTATTAAAAACTATTAAAGAAACTTTCATTACAAATTTATTTGTTGTAATTAAGTACTCATGTATGTATGAATTCCCACAATAAGCAACATCATCTACATTTTAATTTTTATTATTCAAACACAAAATTCACAATATAAGTTCACGTGTGGAAAGCTCCCACCCTCTGTATCACAATTCACCTTGTTGTATGAGTGAGACCGGATTACTTTGCTGAGCTTCTGGACTTTCCAAGACACCTTCACTCATCTCTCAATGCCACTGAAAGGCCAGCACTTCTCCAAGAATAACAGTCAACTGTCAGTTAACTCCTATTAAAATTTGAAGAATTTGCGCCTTTTGGCTAAGCTTGATCAATACTAATGGAACTCATCAATTTCAATGATAAAAAAGTGCTTTACTTTAGAGTTGAGCTTTCCACGCCCGAAACAGTTGAACAAATTCACGATATGGTGTTGGCTGATCTAAGATTAAAAGTGAGAGAAATTGGGGACACTATAGACACGGTTTCGAAACCGCGTTTTTTTAGGCCAAATATGCGAAACCGAAAACCAACAAGAAAACTGTAGATTTTCGATTTTTTACTTCCTGTTACGAGTGTTTTAACATTTTTAACTTTTTATTTTTACAATGATTAACAATGAGAAAATTGTTCAAAGATCTTTAGAGCGTGGACAAAAATTAATGGACGTATTTGTAAAAATTATTCTATCGAAAACTCGCAATGGGTTAATGGGGTTTCCATTAGAAGTATAACATAATCTAAATTTATAAGAAAATCAATTGTATTGAAGTAAAATGTCTTTGAAAGCAGATAGCTTTTGAGTTATAAAAAATCGAATGGTCAAAAGAACAGTTTAACAATGGATGAGTGAACTAGTACTAGAGGTAGGCGATATATTTGCACATTTACACATTTGCACATATGCATGCACATTTCAAATAGCAAATTTTACAATTTGAAATTGGAATTGGAATACCTTGTACGGCAAAAATTAATTGGATTCGACATTTCATTTAGATCGGATATTGTGGCTTGTACTGCCAATAGAACAGCAGTGAATACACAGTACAACAGCCAATCTGGGGGGTGAGAAATTCCAAGTCAGGGTGATGGTACTAGGTCAGTATAGTAAAACCCTCAAAGGGTTTGGCGTTCGCATGTGTCAGTTTTTTTATGACCTTTTAAATTTTTTCTTTTTCACTTGTCCGATTTTGATGAAACAAATTTAGAAAAATTAAGAATTACAATTTCTCTAATGTGTTTCTTTACCGTTTTCCTATATGTGCAACACTTTCGAAGTTAAAAATAAATTTGTGGAGGCAAAAAAATATTTTTTTGCCTAAAAATTAATTTTTTTTTTTTAAATTCATAAAAAATCCAAAACGGAAAAAATGATCAAGTGTTATTAATTTCGTGTTTTTTGCTCATGAGTTATGTGACTTTACGCGAAAGTAATTAGTTTTGGCACTTTTCTCCATTTTGGATTTTTTATGAATTTAAAAAAAAAAATATTTAAATTTTTAGGCAAAAAAATATTTTTTTGCCTCCACAAATTTATTTTTAACTTCGAAAGTGTTGCACATATAGGAAAACGGTATAGAAACAGATTAGAGAAATTGTAATTTTTAATTTTTCTAAATTTGTTTCATCAAAATCGGACAAGTGAAAAAGAAAAAATTTAAAAGGTCATAAAAAAAACTGACACATACGAACGCCAAACCTTTTGAGAGTTTTACTATACTGACCTAGTACCATCACCCTGACTTGGAATTTCTCACCCCCAGACAATAATCCCAAAAATGTTCCACAGTGATATTAAATTTGAATTAAAAAACTGAACAAGGCTGTAGTTACGTTTAGCTCACAAAATCAATGGATGATGGATGCGGTGTATCAAAATAACATTCACAAGCCAGAGAAAAAGCTATCGAATTTTTATGTTAGAAGCATACAAATTCAAAAAGGGCTCAAATCGTCACATCCGTGATCGTATCGACAATCGTACGAAAACAAATTAAGTGATACGTCAATCGTATAAACTGAATGTGATTTCAGTACGTTCACGTATGTCATAATCCGAAAATGGTGTTTTTACGTGACGAGTTGTACGTTCAAGGATGTGACAAACCCCACCCCTAGGATTGAAAAACCGAAAGCGAACCGTTTAAGTAAATTTTAAACTGAAGTCGCTGTTTTTTATTTTATCGCTTTTTAGCAAACTCTACTATAGACATCTGACATAGCTGAGTGGTTTCAATTTTATATGAGCACTTGACTTTGGGGTTGTTCAACCGCAATATAAACAAATTTTTGCGCCGTCTCGTATCCATGAATGAAACTTGAATTCTCACCATAATATGCCAGAGACAAAACAGCAATCCTAATCGGCGATGAGGAACACCAATTGGATTTGTCAGACACCAAAGTCATGGCGACGGATTTTTGGAATGCACGCGGCATAATATACATTGACTGCCATCGATCTAATGAAGATTTGCAAAAACGACCAAGAAAAAAATATTTTCCCCTAGGACACATTGTGCTTTAACCGCCAAAAAAGCTTAAGCTACACAATTTTCGAATCGATTTTTTTCCAAAAAATATGCTAGAAAATAATGTAGCTTAAACTCTTTTCGGCGGTTGTGGCACGATATGTGGGGTTTCCGTGCAAAAATCCATGAGTTGGGCTACGAATTGTTCCCTCATCCACCCTGCTCTGCAGCCTTAGTCACCAGTGGTTATTTTTTGTTCCCAAAACTGCAAAAATTACTCAAACGATGAAACAAATATATACTTATTTTTTTTCCGAAGGGATAAAAAATTGGAGAATCTTTGAACAAACTGTAAAAGTAAAATGATATTGCGTTTCCTGTTGCGTTAAAAAAAAATTCGTGGACTTATTGGCCCGTCCTCTTAACACCAACGATATGAGAGCGTGAAAGCGAAGTTAGAGAAATGAAAAAGAAAGCACCAGTAATGGCTTTTTGTGAAGTTTAAAATTTAATCCGGTGTTTTTCTTTTTTGATTGATACCCATGATTCTCAAAATGTTAACACACATTTCTCATTTATTTTTTTAAGAACACTGTATAAGTATTTTTAAAATATCTTTAAATGATTTGGCCCAAGCACCAACAATATACGGTCGTAAAGACACAAGAGAGTAATAATAATTTTTTTATTGAAATACATATCGATAGATTTTGAGTTAATGATTCAGAATTGTTCCTCATGTTATTATTCATATTGCGTATTTCATATAAATATCTTGCAGAGAAAAATAATTTTTTTTCAATTAAGTTGTGTGTAAATTGAAAACTTTAGAATCATTTTCTGGCAAACTACTTTTTTTGAGTTATGACGTTGTTTCAGTAAATGAGTGATAAGTCATTTATTTATGTCATAATGTTTATAATAGTGACGGAAATCTGTCATCAAACTGATTTCTAATATTGATTATATTGATGACAAGTTTTCATCATATTGCTAACCATACCCTGCAGAAAATTTGGTGACAAGTGATCCAAACGTAATCGTCCTATGACTTGAGAAAATGGGAGTGTTGCCAAAAGTAGGTGAAAAAGAACGCATCGTGTAAATGGTTTTTCACCATTGTCGTGATGTATTGGTCTTGATGTTTTGTCTATTTAATAGCGACTAGATCTAGAATTATAGTACACGGCACTGAACAAGTACGATATGGTTGCATGCACGACCTATCAAATAGTATAAATATAATGTCAATTGCTCCCTCCAAAGTGACTCTGGAACCAATACCGTAACTATACCTAGACATTAACCTAAGCTTAACTAAATATCAGTTAAGCTTTTGAAATATAAGTGACTCTGTGGTCGAGTGAGTAGTGTACAAGCCTGTCATGCCGAAGGTCGCCAGTTCGAATCCAAAAAAATATCTGCTTAAAAATAAATTATAACTGCATTTGTAACAATAAAAAAATTATAAGTTTCCACTGTAACAGTCAAGTGTCGGGAAATGACATTTTTAAATCATTTATATTAAGCCTACAGTACACGGCATGTAAAAAGCCAAATGCGTATGTGGCGATGATGTCATGGGAATTTTCAGCATGTTGGTTGCATTTTTTTAAATCACTAGTAGTGCCTACATGCCGTAAAATTTTGATAGTATTTTTGTTCCAAATTACAAATCTGGCACATGAAGCCGAATTGAACACATTTTCTGATGCAGCACATCCGTAAGCACGAGAATATCTACATTTACATATGTTACTAATATAGGGTGTTTTTTATTGAGGTATAGAACTTTAAGTTGGCATCACTTTTTTAACTGGCGGCCATTTTGTCAGCTGTCAAGTGATTAATATTTAGTTTGGTTTGCCATTTCATCATGAACAGGTTGACAAAAGAACAACGCTTGCAAATCGTGCAAATTTATTTCGAAAATAATGGTTCAGTTCGCGAAGTTTACCGCAAGCTCCGTCCATTTTATGGTCGACATAATCGTCCATCAGAGCAATTAATTCGGTTAACCATCAATTGGCCACCAAGATCGTGTGATTTGACACCATTGGATTATTTTCTTTGGGGATATGTGAAGTCGCTCGTCTACGCCAACAAACCAGAAACGTTAGGGGACTTGGAAGCCAACATTCGTGGCGTTATTGCCAACATACGGCCCCATATGCTCGAAAAAGTGGTTGAAAATTGGACCTGTAGAATTGGCTTTATTCGAGCCAGCCGCGGCGGCCACATGCCCGAAATCATATTTAAACGTTAATGGCATAAAATTATCCTTCCAATAAAGCCAAATTGATGGACATTAAAACGATTTTCTTGTGTTTTATTTCAATTCGAATTTCTATACCTCTAAAAAAACACCCTGTACAAGGCATGTAGCAAAAGTAGCTTAGTGAATACGTCAAAAAATTAGAACCACATGTGTATGTGGTTTTTTACATGCCGTGTACTGTAGCCTTTACTCTACACCGAATAGGTCCCTATGGGATAGTTCAGTGACAAGTCACAAGGTGCATGCGAAGTATCAATTAACCCCTTCCTAGGCCATCGCCATGTAAAAGTGACTGATCCGCTTCATAGGAAGTGTTAGAACTCGGACTGGTCCCTATCACTTGGGAACCGATCACGTGAATAGTTTTTTGTGTCAGTTCCATTTCCTTGCATTGATGACTTTCTGTCATTACATTGATTCTGAAAGCTCATATTGCTAGTGTAGCATTATTGCCAATGATGACCAGTTAGGGTAAGGTTTGAGAGTTAAATGTGTAGTGATGAAAAGCATCATGGGGCCAAAAACGAAGATACTTGTCATGGTATTGATGTAAAATTACATCACAGTTATGACGGTTTTTCTATCAATGTATAAAATTAAATGAAATACTGATAGTTAAGCAGCTGCTATATTTATGTTGCTTAAGATTCAATACATAATTACTTTTGACGTGATTTGAGGAGTTTTATATTAACTTCATGAAATTATATACAAGAAGCTGTATCTGTATCACTATAGGAGCGTTGGAGAAGAATTGCATGTGTATCATGAATTATTGACGCATTTTTGGCCTACATTTAGATCTGATATATTTCCTGCTTGCATATATGTAACAAACTTGATGCAAACTCAAAAGAAGATTCATGGTGAAAATTCAGTATATTTCCAAATTTAAACTGATTTTATTTAAGTAATTTTAAGCGGAATTTAAAAAAGTAACAAACCTTTAAATAAACCGCCAGCAAAGCCTTCTGAAAATAAACAACACAGCACAGCCACTACAGCAAAAAGTATTTTTGTTTTCAAAAACATTTTACGAGCTCAAATATAAATATATTATTTAATGAAAGAGTTTATAAAATCTGATACCATTAATAAGAAGGAAGAAATAAAGTACGAAAAGAAAGGAAGCACAACTGTGCACTGGGAAAGGTCATAAAAACAAAATTATGTTTGAAAATGAAATTAAAAAAATCTCATTAAAACAAAACCTGACCAACAAACCCTTTAAGATCTTTTTTTTTATTATACTTTTCGTTGATTTAGAGCAATTAAAATATAAATTATTAAGATTTCGAAAGGCTTTTTTTATTGTTTATTATTTCAGCTGCTATAATTTATGCAAATTAAGATACGATCTCTTTAAGTTACAAAAAATGTAAATTACTAGTTATTTTTATGCCTTTATTTTCATAGACATCAACGGCTAAAATAAAAAAAAATAATAGTATTTTTTAGCGTAAAATTTAAAACGTCCAACATGTTGACAGTTAAATGTGTAATAAAAAATACATGTGTGTGTGCATGTAAGTATGTTTATGTGTGTTTATGTGCATTAAAAAATAAAACATAATCATAATTTAACATAATTTTTAAAAGGGGAAATAATATCAGTATTTAAGCGCTCACTCACACACACTGTGGCAGTGAAGAACATTTTGGTGTGTATGAAATTATCTTAAAAAGTTTATGGGGTATTTTAAAAGATTAGCGCATTTAAGAAAATTATATCATGAAGATATTTGTATACTAGATTGATAAATTAAAATACAAGTCATCCACCGAAATGTAAAGGGTGTTTTTTATTGAGGTATAGAACTTTAAGTTGGCATCACTTTTTTAAATGGCGGCCATTTTGTCAGCTGTCAAGTGATTAATATTTAGTTTGGTTTGCCATTTCATCATGAACAGGTTGACAAAAGAACAACGCTTGCAAATCGTGCAAATTTATTTCGAAAATAATGGTTCAGTTCGCGAAGTTTACCGCAAGCTCCGTCCATTTTATGGTCGACATAATCGTCCATCAGAGCAATTAATTCGGTTAACCATGGATCGTTTTCGAACTACGTTTACTCTATGTGATAATACGCATCCGCTGAAGTCGCTCGTCTACGCCAACAAACCAGAAACGTTAGGGGACTTGGAAGCCAACATTCGTGGCGTTATTGCCAACATACGGCCCCATATGCTCGAAAAAGTGGTTGAAAATTGGACCTGTAGAATTGGCTTTATTCGAGCCAGCCGCAGCGGCCATATGCCCGAAATCATATTTAAACGTTAATGGCATAAAATTATCCTTCCAATAACGCCAAATTGATGGACATTAAAACGATTTTCTTGTGTTTTATTTCAATTCGAAGTTCTATACCTCTAAAAAAAAACCCTATATTTGTAATTCTAATAAAAACGTTCAAGTGTTGATTTTCGATGATATAAAATTTGTTTATGTTCCTCCTTAGGCCAAAATTTTGAAGTACACTGCAAAAATTCGGTTACCGCAACCCTCGATACGCGCAACACCTCGATATTCGCAACACACAAATTCATAACATTGGTGACTCTGTTAACGCAACTTTTCAAAAAACTAGATTTAAAATAATGGAACTTTGCAAAGAAAGTTAAGATGCTCTCTTTCGTTTTGTTTTTTTACTTTAGTTTTTTATAAATAAACTCAAAACTTTAAGCTTTTGTGCATGAAATCTTATGGTAACGTACAAAAATCATTTTGATTTACCGCTATTCTAGGAATGACAAAGAAATTTTGCTTTTGTTTAAAAAATTCTTTGATTGTGAACGGTTATTTTCAAAATTTGTTAAACTAACAATAAAGCAAAAGAGCGAAATTCTGAAGAAACTTGAAAGTGGCATACCCGTAAAAACGAATTGCAATAAATACAAAATTCATAAATCAACAGTATGAAGATTTAAAAAACAAGCAACTACTAAAGAAGTTCGTGGAAAATGCATTTATCTTAAAAGTTTATCTAGGATTCTTTAATAAACATTTTATTTGGTTTCAAATAAGCTTTTTAGTGGAAAAGAGGCATAGAAATTTATTACTCGGTTTTCGCAACAAACTCAGTTTTCGCAACAGCCGGAAATTTCTATTGGTTGCGTTAACCGAATGTGCACTATATGTACTACAGTTCTTAAGTGTATCGAAACCAGATACTTGTAAAAAAAGGAGAGACATATCGATGCATCGGTTTTTGAAAAATCGACGACGATATATATCGATATTTATTTTCTTAAATATGAATATTTCGATATATCGATATACATATTTTGCCCATCTCTACTATCTAGCACCCAATTTTCTTATTTTTAAACTAGAAACTCTACTTAATATTCTGGTGGCAATATAAGAGCTGAACTCGGTGAAGAACGTTACTTTTACTACATTAAAATTTTTAAATCAATTTTATGTTTACTTGCTTTTAGTGGAAAAAAAAATAAAAATAATAATACAACTTCAGATTGGCAATACTAACCAAACCGATAATACCGACTAAGTGAAATTCATATCAATGACAGCTGAAATAATGCTTACTAGCTATCACAAACACAAAAGTTGCTTGTATTATTTTTGGCCCGAAGGAAAGCCACAATCAGCTTTTGTTCGTGAGATGAGCCATCTCAAAGTGAATAAAAAATGTTTGTGTATCGCACCATAAATCTTTAAAACGGTGGTGCACAAAAAAACCGCAACATAACATGAAATGGCTGGGAAAGTGACGGCTCGACTTCAACGAAATCCACTAAGAGTAATGAAATGAAAATATCTCAGCGAAGCATATTCCAAAATGAATTCAAGGTAAAGCCTTAGAAGTTCCAAAGGCACACGATCCTATACCAAAGCAAAAAAGTTAGACTCGAAAGAGAAGAGGAGTTGTTATGCTTAGATGAACGTGGCAAATTTATAAACTTTGTGTTCTCTGATGAAAAAAAATTTCCTATTGAGCAGTTCATAAACTCGCAAAATGATCGTGTTTACTTACTAGCCTACGCGAACGGCCTCCTGAAGTAATTTTTCATCTCAAGTAATGTCAAAAAATTGTAAAAATCAATATGACTTATTATCGGGAAAGTGTTTTGGAAGCTGTTTTAGAGCCGTAGGCTCGTAAACATTCGGTCGTAGACCATGGATGTTTCAACAAGACTCGGCACCGTCTCATAAAGCTCGCATAAATCAAGAATGGTTAAAAAACCATGTTCAAAACTTCATTTCGTCCATACAATAACTTTCCAATTCGCCAGATGCAAATCAGATCGACAATTCCATTAGGTCATTTTAGAGAGCAGGCTGAGCACTAAAATTTAATGCTCTTAAGGAAGCTATTGTGCGGGAATGTGCCGAAATACCGCAATTTCATATTCGTGCAGCAGTTTTTAACCGCTTGAAGGCCATAGTCAAGCCAAAAAGTGGCCACATCGAGCTGAAGTGAATGGACTCTGAAATTTTGTAATTTGAGTCAGTTAAAAATTATTTCACACTACATGTTCGTCAGAATATTTACAACTAAGTTTTCTGATCAAATGAAGTTCGAACAATAATAATTAAAATTAACTAATATTATTATTTTTGTTAACACATAAAATGAGAAAGCAATGATTAGGAATGGAAAGTGGATCGCTCCTTTTCTCTTAAATGTTCTTTTGGAGTCAGTCCATTTGATGTTTCGGCAATAGTTTGTATAAAAAATTTAATTTTTTTCTAAATAACACTGACATATACATAAGTATATACATACATACATACAGGCAAAGTTAAAAATTTAAATAAACACGAAGCAAAATTATAACAATGTCATCTTAAAATTGGTTTAAACCATGGGTGCAGTTAATTTTAAAATTTGCTGATTTACACAAGGTTTAAAAAATGATTTTTAAGCTAAAATTATATTATGAATACAATTTTAGCGAATATTGCTCAAACAACATTTGAAATGCTGTTTAAAATTTTTATGAATACGGCTGTGAAAGTTGATATTTTTTTTAAGAGCAAATTTCAAATATCGCTTTTATAATAAAAAAAAATTAATATCTTTGAAAAATTTTTTAGGGTTTTTAGTATCAAATTTTTCCCAAATTTATAAGAATTTTTTGGGCGACTTTTCACTATGTTTTGTTTTTGATTTGGGAAAGTTTTTATACCACCGTGGAATATGGCAATCGTAATTCAGTTATTTAAAGTTGCTACTGGTTTTTTCACATATTGAAGCTTCTGCTATCCAACTGGACTGAGCAATTTTCATATCTTTTTTTATGTTGGTTTTACATCGAAAATATCTATTGCGTTAAGTGCATCAGTATACACAGTTACTTTGCTATTTGTGTTACCATGATTGTTTCTATCTACGCACACACACATACATACACGCATATATGTGCACACACACATGATTTTATAAGATATACAAAAAAACAAACAAAAAAGTTTTATTTAGGCCTACAATTTTATTACAAACATTTATGCATGCAGTATAAATAATTAAGAAAAAAAACAAACTAACAAAAAGTTGCAGCTACTGCCACTCTTGTTGGTTGCAGTTTGGGTGCAACAACCGCATTTGTAGTTCATGAACGGCCAGCGAACCTAAGGCATAATAAGAAAAACGAAAAAAAGGTATAAAAAATAATAAAAAAGCAAACACAAGTTTCAGAATTGACAAACTGCAAGTATACTTTTGCACACATTCACAAATATAGACATACACACGCACACATAGCTTCAAATACATGTGTGTATGTACATACACACCCTCTAGTCAGCCTAGAACCATATGTCTCTATGTCAACACTCTATTCTATAGCGACAATTGCACTAGTGGAAATGTCGACAACTTTCCTTTTATGTGCGAGTAGAGATACGTCAGAGACATTGTCAATGAAAGCGTCAATAGTTTGGTTTTCTTTTTTATTATGTTGTGCAATACTGTTAAAATACCCATGTATGTATGGGTTTAAGTTTGATGCCCTAACATTATGAAATTGTAGATGAGGGTCACTAAAATGTACTAATGAATCTTTGGTGCCAATGTCTACATATGTTAGTAAAAGAATAGTGCTAAGGTCTACTGTTAAATGTCAATAGATGATTACATTGGCTGGGGTACACCTGCTCAGTATTACTACTGAGAATGTCACTAGTAAATCACAACAATTTTACTATTGACATCGAGCGAGGAAATATCGATATTGTAGACTGGAGCCCCTAAAATTTACTAGTGAATCTTTGGTGCCAATGTCTCCATGTGGTCCCAAAAAAACTACTTAGTCAGTAGTGATACAGTCTAGTGGTGGATTTTCAATGACAAGCTAATGTTAAATGTCAATAGGCGATTACATTGGCTGGGGTACACCTGATCAGTAGTGCTACTGACAATATCACTAGTAAGTCACTACATTTTCACTATTCGCATTTTCTGCACGGTATATATTGCCTTTTATTCATGTATCTATGAATGTGGTTTCATGTTGTAAGTGGGCTTTTATTTAGTTCTTTTTTTCTATTCGTTATTTTTCTATGCATTTTGCATTGTACCCCATGCAAGTTTTATGCACTCGTACAAGTACATTTATTTGCTGAGGCACGTTGCAAAACAAACGACAACAACTGCAGCAGAAAAGAAACCTAAAGATTCAATTTATTCTACAGAATACAAAATAGAACTTGTATGCACAATAGATGAAAAAATTTAAAGAAGCACGACGACACATCACTAGAAAAAAAAAATAAATAAAATGAAACAAACAAAAAACATCAGCAAATATATACTTGTCAGTACAATGCAAAACTTAGGTGGGGAGTGGGTGTTTACGCTTACTTGTATGGTTACAGTAATGGCTGCTAAAGCGGCACAAAGGCGGGGGAAGGTGCAATCATGTTTGTATGCAACATCACTGAGCAATTTAAACTAACAAATAAGCAAAACGATATGCATGCATAGCCAATTATTTTTCTATTCCATTTTTTATTTCAATTTATTTAACTTTTTTGTAGTTTTTTTATATGTACATACATATATTTTCTTTTTCACGAAAAACAGACAACCGGTAGAAAACACAAACTGAAACTCATGCAAAAAGTTTTACAAGTACTCGTACATACTTTACAATTTCGTTGCAAGACAACATGAATTCTGAAAGCAAAAAAAAAAAAAATACTAATAAAATCATAGAAAAGTATGAAACATCTTGACAAAATTTCGAAAGAAAAGTTTTTGTTGCTTTTGGTTGAAATTTGGAATTAGTTTTAAGTAACTTTTTGAACTGTTACAAGCTAGCAATGGGAATATATCGATACTTGATACCATCGATATTTGCCGATATCTTAGCATTATATGATTATAGCGACAAAATCGATAAAACTATCGCTTTGAAAAAATTTGATTTGCACGATCAAGTTTTAAGTTTTGCCTTTCAAACTTCAATACACTCACACTTTTTCACTAATACACTCATACTTTTAAAATTTGGTGGGAATTCGCTTTTAAATTTTCTTTCCAATTCTGTGTTCAAACTTACAGGCAAAGAAACAGCTGATAGCAATTTTAATTTTGTTTTCAAATATTCGGCCACTGCAGGATTTTGTGCTCTTTTATTACAAATAACATTATATTACGCGAAAAATATTTATTGAATTTATATATAAAATTATTATGTTAAATATATTTATTTGTGAATAACATAATAAATACAAAGACGTGTGGCGACGGCATCTTGAAAATAAAATTGCTTTGAAATTGAGTGCAGCCTATGTCACAGATTTCAATTTGAGTGATTTTTGACAACAAGTATGTGTGAAAAACTTGAAAATTTTGGTTGTGTAAAAAATTCAATTTCAGTCAATTCAGTTTTTTCATTTACAATTTGAGCATTACACAGAAAAAAGTATTCACCAATTAATGTTTTCAATTAAGAATTTAATTGATTCAATTACATTTTTAATTGCTTTTGTTTCGATTTAGGTTAGCTTAGGTTAGGTTTGGTTGAAAAAGAGGAGCCATTACGTTCATGTCCGGGGACATACATATAAATCGCCTGTTGTGCGCTCTCATGTAAATTAAAAACGAAACCCCCTTTATAGGAACCCAGTGAACGGTCACTTAGTCCAGCAAACTTTTCCAGTTAATACCTCTAAGGTAAGTAATGTCCGGTAAGGGGGTATACTCTGTAATTCGAAACGAAAGCAGCAAATCCTTTCGAAATGCAATGTTAATAACATACGAGTACAAATTCGAAAGCATTTTCGAAACACAGAGTAGACCCCAAGGTGTCATCACCAAAAAAACAAGATCTCGGCTGGGTGAAAGCTGCACAAGCACAAAGGAAATGCTAGATTGACTCGATGTCCTCCATGCATGCGGTTCTAGAGTTTAATTTTCCGGTTGCGATTGTCCTAATTGCCGACTTTCTGTCAGTAAATAGCTTGACATATGTGGCCCTAATATTCACACTGATCCAGTTTAGATTCTCCGTGATCGCACGAACTTCCCAGCCTGTAAGACTGTATTATGGTCAAGCAAGTGGAAGTAAATTTCGGTCTCCGGCTCTTCTATGAAGAAACCTAGGCCCTTTCTTGCCCCTAGCTTCGAGCCCACAGGTGTTTGTTCTAGGGTTCGAGTGACCCAGAAGTTTCCTTCTGGTATATATGTCTCGCATTCAGCTATAACCCTAGTCTCACGTACCCAGCCCAACATTTCCAAAGTCTGGTCGTATATGTCCATTGACGTCCATATGTTCTGATGGAGTTTTATGTTGTCTTGTCCGATCCATTCTCCCATAACTTGTAGACGTTTTGCAACAAGATTTTCTTCGTCTCTAATACGAATGTCTAAAGGTTGGACATAAAGAATGGTCTCGAATGTCCTGATGGATGTAATTCTCATAGCACCGCTTATACCTAGGCAGCACATTCGTTGAACCTTATACAAAATTTTAGTGTTGCACTTTCTACCTATTGACCTCCACCATACTACCGATGCGTATTTTAGAATTGGTCTGATCGCACTCCTATAGAGGCAATTAGTCGCAATAGGGTTAAGTCCTTATCTGGACCCAATGAACCTTCTGCAGAGATATCAACACGAGTTAGCTTTCGTGATTCTTTGCTCTATGTGATGTATCCACAACTATTTCCGATCTAGGATCACTCCTTTGGATTAACAGAGTAAATGTCTAGATAAAAGTTAATTTTTTAATTTTTTACTTCATTTTGTTTCAGATACATAGTTTTGAGGTAATGGATGGTACTGGTAATATTGATTCCGCACGGAAAGAAAAATTCAACGGAAATAAATATCGATGATAGAGACTGAGTTGGACTAAAAAAATTTGAGTACAAGTTAAATTAATTAGCAGTTTTTTATTCTTATACAAATAAAACAAAGTAAATTAAAGTAAATTTGATTACATTTTGTTCTTCCCATAAGCAGCATTCCGCCATAAAATTTCAGCGTAAGCAAAATAAAGAAAAATATCAATGAAGCGGAGTCAATAATATGGTGATACCGACATGGTAGAGATGATACCGCAACTGCGGCAAAATACCGCAACAACGGAACGCATAATTTAAAATTTTTCTTATGCACAAAAAATGCTTTCCGCAATCGCGGAACGGAATTAATAATTAGACCCTATGTTTTGTTTGCCATAGAATTTATCAGTTGATGAGGATTTTATAAAAATAGATAATTTAATTAAAATTGTATACTCGTATGTAGATATATTTAAATAAAAATATGTACTATATTTGAAAAGTCTTTGTAGCGACTTTTAATTTTTAACCGACTTCAAAAAAAAGTGAAGGTTATCAATTCGTCTCTATTTTCTTTTTTTTGCGGTGTTACTTCATAACTCGGTAGCTTGTAATTTTTTTAATTGTCTGGTATTGGTAGAGCTTCCCATTGGTCCCATTGCAAAAAAAAAATTGGGCGGGGACACGCCCACACATTTTTTAATTTGATTTTATGATATTCTACTTATTTCATTGCTGCGAAACCTAGCAAGCACCTTTGGCTTTTGTAATTACACAATTTCAAAGTTAAAAAATGGGAGGGGCTACGCCCATTAATATCTAATATTATATTTCATGTGGTTCTACTTAACCGATTTTTACGAAACTTACCACACACCTTGAACTCAAAAATAGACAAAATCTTCCATTTAAAAAAATGGGCGGAGTCACGCCCATTAAAATTTAATATTTTACCTTAAGTGATTCTACTTAACCGATTTTCAGAAAACTTAACACACACCCTGAGCTCTGAAAAACACAAATTCTTGCATTTTAAAAAATAGGTGGAGGCACGCCCATTAAAAACAAATTTTACATCCTATAAATTTTTTTCGAAAATGTTCTATCACATCTTTGCATTAAAGTAGGTTTTTTTGGCAGAATTATTTTTGATTGGTTAGATTTGATTAACATGTGGAACGGGGACAGTTTTGTATATGTAGCCCACCATTTTCATATTCTGACAGATTAGATATTAGATCGGCCTAATTTACACATACGAAAATGTATATAATGTAAGTGTTACAAAAAACATGTTATGTGTCAGTGAAGCATTAAATAAAATTATAATCTTCCATAGATTACGAAAATAATGGCCTAGTCCTTGATGATGAGCAAACTTTTGTAGGATCAAAAAGGCATGAAGTGCTAAGATGAAATGATGTTATTTCTTAATGTATTCTTGATAATTATCACTTACATTTAGTTTGGTTTATGATTTACATATTTTTGTATAATAATGTGACTACACTTTGAACTTGGATTTCTTCGTAATTATACTTAGCAAATATTTGATGAAATAGCCACAATCTCTCAAAAAAAGTTCCTGCAGCTAAAATGAAAATGGAATACTGCGTTTTATTTGAAATAAACACTTAATGAATATTTGCTTATGGTATAAATAAGACCATACCTAAGGCGTTAATAGAGGTAACAGCTTTGAAAGCTTTATGTTAATAATGTGTGTTTCTATGATTCAAATATGAGTAGTTATTTATTTTGAGCAAATAGCTAGACTGGAATATTGTATATGCAATAAATTCTCAGCTACTTTAGATAATATTTTTTGGTTCTTTGATGTATTGCATATGAGCATTTCCACGAGAAAGTTCACTTTTTTGTCGCGTGCAACAGCAAGCCATTAAGCTTATATTTCAGAACAATGTTACTCGATTTTGCTTAAAATTTTACCTAATATAGAGCTGCTGACGCACTTTAGAAATATATAAAAAAGTAAAAAAAGTTTCGTTTTCTTTGAAAACCAAACATATTAGTTTGCTGTCGCACGCTACAAAAAGTTGACATTTCTGTGGAAATGCCAATATACATACCACATTTAATCCCTATTAAAAGCAAAAAATATGAAAACTTTTTATTTAAGACAAGTTCTTTATATTGCTCTAATTAATTTCGACTTGTGCGAGTGTATTTATGCTTCTTTAAATGAATAATTTATTTTCTTTGATGTATGGTAACTTTTCACCCGCAAACCACTAATGTTATATTAATTATTCTCCTACATCCAGTTTTACCTAGTGCGGTTTTTAAAGCTTCTAAGCACTTTTTGCCTTCAGACAACTTATTTGCCATGACAATGCGCACCCACACACACACACACAAGCACACAAAACTTTTACACCCGACAGTTATATAATTTCCAAAGTTCGTTACTTGCAAATTATTATCAAAGATACCCCGCATGTGTTTATGTATACCTATTTACGAAAAAAAATATGCCTTAAAAATATTTTTCTGTTACAACAATCTTTGCCATTAATTTCCTTTTCCATTTTACATACAACATCCTTTTGCTAATGCAGGATGGTATGCTTATTTGTATGATTTTTTTCTAGTTAATTATGTCAGAGCACATGTTTAGTTAAATTATAAAATATTTATGAATACATTCCTTTTTTAAACTTTGCTTTTAAAAGATAACATAAACCATCGCACAGGAAACCAAAGTTAAGAGGAAATTTGTGCATTTTTTATTAAGAACTCTATTTCTTATACAGAATAACAGTGAGGAAAAGGTAACTCAGTATTCCATCTCTATTAGAAATTCAACAAGTTCTCTGACAAGTTTTTTCCAATTCCTAAGGGAAATTAAACAAAAATTAATCATTTAAAAATAAATAGTTTACGAGTATAATGGCTTTGGTGTACGCCAACCAACCCTTTTTCAGCACAAATGTGCCTTAAAATATTTATGAGTTTAATGAAATACACAGAAATAAAATTTTCCTGCAATAAACACGTTTTATTGAAAAGAAACCAAAATTCAATTAAAAATTTTTATTGAGTCAATCAAACTTTTAATTACTTTCAATTACATTTTTCATTGATTTTTGTTTTATTTTCAATTAAACGTGTTTATTGCAGGAATTTTTTTTCTGTGTATAAACATTTATTTTAAATGCATGAACATTTATATAAAACTTTTGTTTCATTTAACTTTTAGTTTTTTTTTCATCGGCATATTTTGTTTATTGTTCATACAACCCTCACTAAAAAATTTAAATTTGATAACATTTACAAAGTAATTAATCATTAACTTATTGTCTGGCTGTTTGTCTATGCCATTTTTTTACTTGCCCATTGCGGGATATGCATCTACTAGTACCTTGAATTTACCTCCCTTAATATCGTAACAGAAAAAAAAGATAAAAACTAAATACATAAAAACGAAAAATATACAATATACAAAAACTTATCACCTCTATATTTCGTGAAAAGTATTTGTTGATTTGTTTTTTTACATGTATTTATTTATAATACTTATCTATGTAGTCGAGCAGCACACGTGCGCTTCTTTCTCACACCTTAAAAATTTCTAGAGACTAGACAAGAAAACCAAAAGCATAATAAAAATAGAATAATTAAGCTTAAAAAACATCATGTCAAATGTTGTTCTTCTTGGCCTCTTTTAGCACATGTTCTCCTTAAACCCCTATTGAATTAGCTAAAATAAAATTATCAACAACTATCTTTATTTTATTGCAGTAAAATTTTAATCATACTTTTTTTTTCTTTTGCTGTTCTACATACGTGTGTACATACATACATACATATGTATGCAAGTACATACATTAATATTTATGTATATTTCCCAATAAGAAAAGTTTTGAGTTAAAAACTTCAGCGTTTCACTATAACCATACATATGTATGTATGTATGTTGTTGGTTATCGAAATAGAGTATAAAAACAGTTCATTGAAGGAAAAATAAATACATTTTACACGGTCATAAAATTAAAACAAAATATCAATTAAGACAAAGATACGAGTCTAACGACAACCGAAATGAACTTATAAACACTCAATCGCTGATATGCCAAGCATAACCTTAAACTTTAATTCGACTTCGGGAGGGAATATCGAAGAGTATGTACATAAGAGAGGGAACTAACTGTAAGAGTGACTCTCACATTTCGCGAGTTTTCATATTTGTTGATTGTATTGAGAAAAAAAAAACATTAACAAAATTTTCACATATTTCTTTATATTTTCTTGTGCGACAAAAGATTTTTGATTAAATTAATTTTTTTAAACATTCTAATAATTAAAGGATACATATTAAACTCATATCAATAATTGTATACAAAATGTAAACATTTCTCATATTCTATATCATTAAAAAATTTATGTTATTGTTAATAACAAACTCTACGCAAGTAAATAGACATGGGTACTGATGAAATGCGTGGCTGGCTGCACAAAAAAATTTCAGCATTTACACCCAGCTAATAAAGTCTAGTTTAATTTTTCTTCTCTTCTTTAAAAAATCACCGTAATTAATACAAATATTTCATTCAATAAGAATGGAAAAATACGGAACACGTGAGTACTTTTAATATTTAAATAATTTTATTTTGTAACTTTGCTTTTTTGTCAATAATAAATATTTTTGTTACAGCCTGTTTGTAGAACGCGACAAAGCCGACTCACGACGAGCCGACTCATGGACGAATACGTAATGAAAAGCGATTGTATAACGCGACTCGACTTCGACTAATTCGCCCATATGTCAAATATGTACTAAATTGTACTGTTGCCAACATGTTAAAAAATAGTTTTAGTTTATATTTTTTCATACAAAATTGTGCTTTCAGCTAAAAAAAACGACAACTGACATGCACATAAATAAAATAAACAATTAAAGTAAACAAATAGTGTATGAAATTTTTTTAATTTTGCTTATAAAATTATTTGTATAAAGGTAAGTACTTTAAAGTTGTTTAATATTTTTTAATAAATGAGTTTCATGTATGTATGTATGTAAGTGATGTGCATTCACAAATGTATGTATGTAAAATATGTTTACCTCGTTTAATTGCCCATCGGTTAAATACCTTTATCGCTTATTCACCCCAAATATTTAATCCCGTTTTTACCCTCGTTTTCACACAAAAATCCACGCTTATTAAACTTTCGTTTAATTGCCCATTTTGGCTAATTACCCAGAAATATTTTACCCCAAAATGAAATTTCCCCTAAAATTTCCTGGTTTATTTGCCCAAAACTGCTTAAGTACATATTTATGCAACTTTGCAATCGAATATGTGCACTTTATGTATTTATTTTTTGTTATATGAATTATTTTTGTTATATAATAAAATATTTTATTTGAAGAAATACATAAGTATGTAAGTCCATTTTGTTTCAAGTAATTAGGTACTACATACCACAAAGAAATCGAATAAATGCATTTCTAAAGCTACACAGAGAAAACAAATTTGTTGTAATAACCGAATTTGTACCCAATCGAATTTTGTCGGTTCCAACAACTAATACACAATTCTGCTGTAATGAACGAATACAGCTTCTGTAAGCGCCAATTTTTCAGTAGCGATATGTGAATTTTTAGAATGAAATTTTAATTGTGACTATAGAAATAATTAATTGATACAACCAATATTATTTGGTATTTCTAAAGGAATTATTGGTAGACATGGCTCATATACATGCATACATACGTATTGGGTGTTTTTTATTGAGGTATAGAACTTTAAGTTGGCATCACTTTTTTAACTGGCGGCCATTTTGTCAGCTGTCAAGTGAATAATATTTAGTTTGTATATTTATGATTTTAATCAGGCTAAAGTTCGTATCGCTTTTGTAAGCCAAATTACATGTGATAATTATTAATGAACAAATAACATCAAAGTTAGTTGTAAATATTCTGACAACACATAGTTGAACGGAACAGCCAGCCGTTTTCGAAGGCCACTAAACCTTCATCATCAGCGTTCTTCTGTGTTTGGTCCACTGTGTGTGGTGTCAGTTGATGTAGATTTCTGCCTTATATACGAAACTTTTCTGCAAATGGAATATGTGAAATGGTTTGATTCATCTTATTTCAATTTGCTGAAATGTGTTTTTGTAATGAAGGCCCCAAATTTACCATCACTATATTTACAACAGTCTTACCATTGTCGTTTTTTCATTACTAATTATGCACATGTTATTTAATTTGCTTATTTTTGTTCTACTTAAGACAAACTTTTTTGGTTTGATACTATAAGTATATTTTTAATTTTAGTTTTTGCCACTGGCCCATGACTATCTATTTAGTTAATTTTTAATTATTATTGTTCGAACTTTCATTTTATTTATATATTTATGATTTTAATCAGGCTAAAGTTCGTATCGCTTTTGTAAGCCAAATTACATGTGATAATTATTAATGAACAAATAACATCAAAGTTAGTTGTAAATATTCTGACAACACATAGTTGAACGGAACAGCCAGCCGTTTTCGAAGGCCACTAAACCTTCATCATCAGCGTTCTTCTGTGTTTGGTCCACTGTGTGTGGTGTCAGTTGATGTAGATTTCTGCCTTATATACGAAACTTTTCTGCAAATGGAATATGTGAATTGGTTTGATTCATCTTATTTCAATTTGCTGAAATGTGTTTTTGTAATGAAGGCCCCAAATTTACCATCACTATATTTACAACAGTCTTACCATTGTCGTTTTTTCATTACTAATTATGCACATGTTATTTAATTTGCTTATTTTTGTTCTACTTAAGACAAACTTTTTTGGTTTGATACTATAAGTATATTTTTAATTTTAGTTTTTGCCACTGGCCCATGACTATCTATTTAGTTAATTTTTAATTATTATTGTTCGAACTTTCATTTTATTTATATATTTATGATTTTAATCAGGCTAAAGTTCGTATCGCTTTTGTATATAAGGCAGAAATCTACATCAACTGACACCACACACAGTGGACCAAACACAGAAGAACGCTGATGATGAAGGTTTAGTGGCCTTCGAAAACGGCTGGCTGTTCCGTTCAACTATGTGTTGTCAGAATATTTACAACTAACTTTGATGTTATTTGTTCATTAATAATTATCACATGTAATTTGGCTTACAAAAGCGATACGAACTTTAGCCTGATTAAAATCATAAATATATAAATAAAATGAAAGTTCGAACAATAATAATTAAAAATTAACTAAATAGATAGTCATGGGCCAGTGGCAAAAACTAAAATTAAAAATATACTTATAGTATCAAACCAAAAAAGTTTGTCTTAAGTAGAACAAAAATAAGCAAATTAAATAACATGTGCATAATTAGTAATGAAAAAACGACAATGGTAAGACTGTTGTAAATATAGTGATGGTAAATTTGGGGCCTTCATTACAAAAACACATTTCAGCAAATTGAAATAAGATGAATCAAACCAATTCACATATTCCATTTGCAGAAAAGTTTCGTATATAAGGCAGAAATCTACATCAACTGACACCACACACAGTGGACCAAACACAGAAGAACGCTGATGATGAAGGTTTAGTGGCCTTCGAAAACGGCTGGCTGTTCCGTTCAACTATGTGTTGTCAGAATATTTACAACTAACTTTGATGTTATTTGTTCATTAATAATTATCACATGTAATTTGGCTTACAAAAGCGATACGAACTTTAGCCTGATTAAAATCATAAATATATAAATAAAATGAAAGTTCGAACAATAATAATTAAAAATTAACTAAATAGATAGTCATGGGCCAGTGGCAAAAACTAAAATTAAAAATATACTTATAGTATCAAACCAAAAAAGTTTGTCTTAAGTAGAACAAAAATAAGCAAATTAAATAACATGTGCATAATTAGTAATGAAAAAACGACAATGGTAAGACTGTTGTAAATATAGTGATGGTAAATTTGGGGCCTTCATTACAAAAACACATTTCAGCAAATTGAAATAAGATGAATCAAACCAATTCACATATTCCATTTGCAGAAAAGTTTCGTATATAAGGCAGAAATCTACATCAACTGACACCACACACAGTGGACCAAACACAGAAGAACGCTGATGATGAAGGTTTAGTGGCCTTCGAAAACGGCTGGCTGTTCCGTTCAACTATGTGTTGTCAGAATATTTACAACTAACTTTGATGTTATTTGTTCATTAATAATTATCACATGTAATTTGGCTTACAAAAGCGATACGAACTTTAGCCTGATTAAAATCATAAATATATAAATAAAATGAAAGTTCGAACAATAATAATTAAAAATTAACTAAATAGATAGTCATGGGCCAGTGGCAAAAACTAAAATTAAAAATATACTTATAGTATCAAACCAAAAAAGTTTGTCTTAAGTAGAACAAAAATAAGCAAATTAAATAACATGTGCATAATTAGTAATGAAAAAACGACAATGGTAAGACTGTTGTAAATATAGTGATGGTAAATTTGGGGCCTTCATTACAAAAACACATTTCAGCAAATTGAAATAAGATGAATCAAACCAATTCACATATTCCATTTGCAGAAAAGTTTCGTATATAAGGCAGAAATCTACATCAACTGACACCACACACAGTGGACCAAACACAGAAGAACGCTGATGATGAAGGTTTAGTGGCCTTCGAAAACGGCTGGCTGTTCCGTTCAACTATGTGTTGTCAGAATATTTACAACTAACTTTGATGTTATTTGTTCATTAATAATTATCACATGTAATTTGGCTTACAAAAGCGATACGAACTTTAGCCTGATTAAAATCATAAATATATAAATAAAATGAAAGTTCGAACAATAATAATTAAAAATTAACTAAATAGATAGTCATGGGCCAGTGGCAAAAACTAAAATTAAAAATATACTTATAGTATCAAACCAAAAAAGTTTGTCTTAAGTAGAACAAAAATAAGCAAATTAAATAACATGTGCATAATTAGTAATGAAAAAACGACAATGGTAAGACTGTTGTAAATATAGTGATGGTAAATTTGGGGCCTTCATTACAAAAACACATTTCAGCAAATTGAAATAAGATGAATCAAACCAATTCACATATTCCATTTGCAGAAAAGTTTTGTATATAAGGCAGAAATCTACATCAACTGACACCACACACAGTGGACCAAACACAGAAGAACGCTGATGATGAAGGTTTAGTGGCCTTCGAAAACGGCTGGCTGTTCCGTTCAACTATGTGTTGTCAGAATATTTACAACTAACTTTGATGTTATTTGTTCATTAATAATTATCACATGTAATTTGGCTTACAAAAGCGATACGAACTTTAGCCTGATTAAAATCATAAATATATAAATAAAATGAAAGTTCGAACAATAATAATTAAAAATTAACTAAATAGATAGTCATGGGCCAGTGGCAAAAACTAAAATTAAAAATATACTTATAGTATCAAACCAAAAAAGTTTGTCTTAAGTAGAACAAAAATAAGCAAATTAAATAACATGTGCATAATTAGTAATGAAAAAACGACAATGGTAAGACTGTTGTAAATATAGTGATGGTAAATTTGGGGCCTTCATTACAAAAACACATTTCAGCAAATTGAAATAAGATGAATCAAACCATTTCACATATTCCATTTGCAGAAAAGTTTCGTATATAAGGCAGAAATCTACATCAACTGACACCACACACAGTGGACCAAACACAGAAGAACGCTGATGATGAAGGTTTAGTGGCCTTCGAAAACGGCTGGCTGTTCCGTTCAACTATGTGTTGTCAGAATATTTACAACTAACTTTGATGTTATTTGTTCATTAATAATTATCACATGTAATTTGGCTTACAAAAGCGATACGAACTTTAGCCTGATTAAAATCATAAATATATAAATAAAATGAAAGTTCGAACAATAATAATTAAAAATTAACTAAATAGATAGTCATGGGCCAGTGGCAAAAACTAAAATTAAAAATATACTTATAGTATCAAACCAAAAAAGTTTGTCTTAAGTAGAACAAAAATAAGCAAATTAAATAACATGTGCATAATTAGTAATGAAAAAACGACAATGGTAAGACTGTTGTAAATATAGTGATGGTAAATTTGGGGCCTTCATTACAAAAACACATTTCAGCAAATTGAAATAAGATGAATCAAACCAATTCACATATTCCATTTGCAGAAAAGTTTCGTATATAAGGCAGAAATCTACATCAACTGACACCACACACAGTGGACCAAACACAGAAGAACGCTGATGATGAAGGTTTAGTGGCCTTCGAAAACGGCTGGCTGTTCCGTTCAACTATGTGTTGTCAGAATATTTACAACTAACTTTGATGTTATTTGTTCATTAATAATTATCACATGTAATTTGGCTTACAAAAGCGATACGAACTTTAGCCTGATTAAAATCATAAATATATAAATAAAATGAAAGTTCGAACAATAATAATTAAAAATTAACTAAATAGATAGTCATGGGCCAGTGGCAAAAACTAAAATTAAAAATATACTTATAGTATCAAACCAAAAAAGTTTGTCTTAAGTAGAACAAAAATAAGCAAATTAAATAACATGTGCATAATTAGTAATGAAAAAACGACAATGGTAAGACTGTTGTAAATATAGTGATGGTAAATTTGGGGCCTTCATTACAAAAACACATTTCAGCAAATTGAAATAAGATGAATCAAACCAATTCACATATTCCATTTGCAGAAAAGTTTCGTATATAAGGCAGAAATCTACATCAACTGACACCACACACAGTGGACCAAACACAGAAGAACGCTGATGATGAAGGTTTAGTGGCCTTCGAAAACGGCTGGCTGTTCCGTTCAACTATGTGTTGTCAGAATATTTACAACTAACTTTGATGTTATTTGTTCATTAATAATTATCACATGTAATTTGGCTTACAAAAGCGATACGAACTTTAGCCTGATTAAAATCATAAATATATAAATAAAATGAAAGTTCGAACAATAATAATTAAAAATTAACTAAATAGATAGTCATGGGCCAGTGGCAAAAACTAAAATTAAAAATATACTTATAGTATCAAACCAAAAAAGTTTGTCTTAAGTAGAACAAAAATAAGCAAATTAAATAACATGTGCATAATTAGTAATGAAAAAACGACAATGGTAAGACTGTTGTAAATATAGTGATGGTAAATTTGGGGCCTTCATTACAAAAACACATTTCAGCAAATTGAAATAAGATGAATCAAACCAATTCACATATTCCATTTGCAGAAAAGTTTCGTATATAAGGCAGAAATCTACATCAACTGACACCACACACAGTGGACCAAACACAGAAGAACGCTGATGATGAAGGTTTAGTGGCCTTCGAAAACGGCTGGCTGTTCCGTTCAACTATGTGTTGTCAGAATATTTACAACTAACTTTGATGTTATTTGTTCATTAATAATTATCACATGTAATTTGGCTTACAAAAGCGATACGAACTTTAGCCTGATTAAAATCATAAATATATAAATAAAATGAAAGTTCGAACAATAATAATTAAAAATTAACTAAATAGATAGTCATGGGCCAGTGGCAAAAACTAAAATTAAAAATATACTTATAGTATCAAACCAAAAAAGTTTGTCTTAAGTAGAACAAAAATAAGCAAATTAAATAACATGTGCATAATTAGTAATGAAAAAACGACAATGGTAAGACTGTTGTAAATATAGTGATGGTAAATTTGGGGCCTTCATTACAAAAACACATTTCAGCAAATTGAAATAAGATGAATCAAACCAATTCACATATTCCATTTGCAGAAAAGTTTCGTATATAAGGCAGAAATCTACATCAACTGACACCACACACAGTGGACCAAACACAGAAGAACGCTGATGATGAAGGTTTAGTGGCCTTCGAAAACGGCTGGCTGTTCCGTTCAACTATGTGTTGTCAGAATATTTACAACTAACTTTGATGTTATTTGTTCATTAATAATTATCACATGTAATTTGGCTTACAAAAGCGATACGAACTTTAGCCTGATTAAAATCATAAATATATAAATAAAATGAAAGTTCGAACAATAATAATTAAAAATTAACTAAATATTTAGTTTGGTTTGCCATTTCATCATGAACAGGTTGACAAAAGAACAACGCTTGCAAATCGTGCAAATTTATTTCGAAAATAATGGTTCAGTTCGCGAAGTTTACCGCAAGCTCCGTCCATTTTATGGTCGACATAATCGTCCATCAGAGCAATTAATTCGGTTAACCATGGATCGTTTTCGCACTACGTTTACTCTATGTGATAATACGCATCCGCAGAGACGTCAAACAGTGCGCACCGAAGAAACAATTGCCGCTGTAGAGCAAAGTGTTGAAGAGGACCCGAATGAATCGATTCGCCACCGTGCACAGCAATAACCGACTATTTTGTTCCCGAATTGGATGGCATGAATGTGGATGAGTTGTGGTTCCAACAAGACGGCGCTACATGTCACACAGCGCACGTCACAATCGATTTATTGAAGGAAACATTCGATGAGCGCATAATTTCGCGGAATGGACCTGTCAATTGGCCACCAAGATCGTGTGATTTGACACCATTGGATTATTTTCTTTGGGGATATGTGAAGTCTCTCGTCTACGCCAACAAACCAGAAACGTTAGGGGACTTGGAAGCCAACATTCGTGGCGTTATTGCCAACATCGGCCCCATATGCTCGAAAAAGTGGTTGAAAATTGGACCTGTAGAATTTATTCGAGCCAGCCGCGGCGGCCACATGCCCGAAATCATATTTAAACGTTAATGGCATAAAATTATCCTTCCAATAAAGCCAAATTGATGGACATTAAAACGATTTTCTTGTGTTTTATTTCAGTTCGAAGTTCTATACCTCTAAAAAACACCCTGTACATACATAAAAACAATTAGTGCAGAATAAAAAAGATAAAAACATTATTATATTTATCGCATATTATTCTAAGTTTTTGCTTATATTCTGAACTGAATGAAATGTGCAAATTTTTGATCCGCGTGGTGCATTGTAGCATCCGTTGCCGGTATTTGGCTTTATTACAGAGACATATTTTCCTATCAAGAAACTACATATTATTTGCACAAATAATTTCACTTCAGAATAATATTAATAACACTTCGATTAGTTTGCGATATATATAATAATGTCCTTACCTTTTTTTATTAAGATATTTTTTGTATGACATTTCTATCTAATTTTTATATTTTGTTTACAAAACATTCACATTTTTCCACAAATAAGGAATAATTCAATTGCGACAACAAAGTATGTTTTTATTTTTGTATTCAGAAAAAAAAAATTCCAATGAGAACATCAATAAAGTATTTAATTTGCTTTTCTTTTATTTCAATAGAATTTCAGTACGACGGCAAATGATTAGTTAGTTACAATAACCGAATTTTTTTTTCAAATTAAATATTGTTTACATGAATAGTTTTTTTTTCATTTCAAAAGCCAATATATCAGTTACGTTACTTTCTAACTTGAATTTAGTTCAGTTGTGTCTACCAATACTTTAAAATGGTTATTATAAATGAACGGAATCAATTGTTATTACTAATAAAACTTTTGTGAGAATTCTATTTAAATTGTAATCATGATTTTTTGTTTATAAATATAAAAAAATCGTACAATTGATTGATAATTGATAGAAAATATGGAATATTGGAATACATAATTAAATATTTGTTGCTCCAACAGATTTTTAACCAATCTACTATTCTCTCTGTGTATTTAAGCGTATTCTCATAATTACCTATACAGTAAAATCCCGATAATTCGTAATTGCAAGGGACCGGCCATTTCTTACGATTTATAGGGGTTTTCGATTTAGTGGGGTTTCGATTTAACGGGGTTAAAATAAAATAAATACGAATTAACGGGGTTTTTCAATTTGTTTACTAAAACGATAAAAAAACATAAAAAACAAACATTTTTTGTTTTTGTAACACCGACAGAGTTTTATGCGCTTTGACATTTTTCTTTATTATTCATGTAACAAACTGATCTTAAAAAAATAAACACACACACAAGCAAAAGCAAAAACCCACGCAAAAAAATAGCGGTAAACAAAAAATCATTTTTTACATGTTTCTGTTGTTTTTATTACGAATTATAAATGGTAGTTAGCACACAATTACGATTTATAAGAGGTAAAGAAGATTTTATTTAAAAAAAAATTACGAATTAGCGAGGGGACCAAAATGTATGGAAATCTTACGAATTAACGAGATTTTTTCAAGGGACCGACAGTTTATTACGAATTATCGGGAATTACGATTTATCGGGGTACGAATTATCGGGATTTGACTGTATAAGGTTAATTTTAAACGTCTTCGCTTTAATATAATTACACAAAAAATCATGAAATTTTTGATGAGCTAATTAACTAGGGTTTACTGTATTCCATTTAAATAATTTCCGGATTTTTAATATATATAACGAAAGTACGCAGGTTTTGGGAAACCTTCAAATACCTAAAATTTAAATTAATAAAAATGCTTTTATATGCACCTCTTTAGAATAACAAATGTGTATATATGTAAATTGTAAATCGAAAACTTAAAATTTATTTTCTACAAAACTAGCTATCTTTATTGTATGTCTCTTTTACAATAAAGAAGTGATACGCATCAAGACGTAAATTTTTTAACTAATTACGATTCATTTTTAATAATATTTCTAAGTTTGTTATTAAAATAATAAATAAAATTATTCATTTATTTGAACAACAACAACATTATTAAATTTTATTAGAACAAACATAAAACACGAATAATTGACAACACTAGTGCATGCGTACACATGTAAGTACAAAATTTATACTACATTTAGTTAATAATTTTTTGAGGGCATCTGTATCATAATAAATAAAGAATTATTTTAATGGAAAATGTGCGTGTTTTTGTTAAGAATAATTTAAACAGAAAACAACCAGCAAAGTGATTAGAATATTTGTACGTCGTCTGACAGTAGATGATGAATGATTACTAATGTATGCAAACATGTCATACATCTTTGTATATATATATACATACATATATAAAAATAAAAACCTAAAAAACTCCAAATTTTTTTAAATCTAAAAAATCAACATGCCATGAATATGGGCGGATAAAAGGAAAACATACCTTATCAAAGGTGTTAAATTTGCTTAATTAAAATAAACAGTTCTCAAGATTTTTCGAAATATCTTTGTAAGCTGCAAAAAAAACATGTTTTCGCAAATATCTCGAAAACGCTTCTTAAGAATTATAAATGAATGCAATATTCGTATTCAGCGACCCTAAATTAGCTAAGAAAACATCTCTTTTTAGAGATTAATTTTTTTGTTGCATAGTGTAATTATACACGACCTATGCCTCCCCTATAGGGAGTAGCAACGTGAATGTCAACGAAATTTCCCAAAAGAACCGCAAGACTATACGATTATTCGTGGCAAATCAGTCAACCAGCATAAGCGAGATGAAAAACTCTCGAAGGCCAAACAACACCCACAAGCTTGGCCGCACTTAAGAAATAACTACGATGATGCGAGAGATGTTCTTCAGCCCAGAGTTGCTTAACAACTGAACCTACATAAACACTGTTTTCTTCGTAATTGCAATGATATAATTTTTGGTTATGCCGCCCATACATTAATCAAGTTCACTGTACAAATCTGGTACTGTATAGTGCGTTTGTATAGTGTATGGGGGTGGTTGTACTATTTATGAACTGAGTAGATATCAAAACGATTTTGATATTTGCTCAAGTTTGTAAAACTGTACAGTGAACTTGTGTAGTGTATGTTGCAAACGCTCAGTTGTGTCGTGATTTTTTAAGAGTCCAAAACTAGAAATGAGTGCCGAAAATATATTCTGGACAGCGTTCCTAGAATTAAACAAAGAATTGCCTGCATTATGAAGCATTAAAACAAAAACTGCACAGTTTACTTATATAGTGTGTGACACAAGCTTAGGTTACGCAGTGCCAGACTTGAGCATTTGTGCAGTGTATGGCTGGCATTAAGTAAACAGGTGAGCTGTATTTAGATGGATTCAATTACATACTCGTACATATCTCGTGGACTCATTAACATGACTAATTTTTAATTTGAAAAGTTGGTGCGGACTAATTTTAAATGTAATATTTATTGAATTCACAAGCTAGAATAAGATTGAAATGCAACGTCTCCTTGAATAAAAAAATTTGTATTTTACAACAATTTAGTTCAATTTAGTTAACATTTGAAATTAGTTATTTGCACCAGAAAAAGTGACTTGTTTATCGTAATATCAATATTAATTTACATTAGTATATATAAATTAAATCTGAATGGGTTTTGATTGACTGGTAACAATTAAAATTAACTGTAAACTTGATAATTAAAATAGGTTAGATTAACCTACGAGAACTTACAAACAATTATAAAAACAATACGGTCCTCTAAGTATATACATGTATGTATGTATATATATTAATTTATTTTTATAAAAGTTCATATTTATAAATATGTATGTCCTTCACCACGTCTGCCTACGGTAGGTTAAGAATGAAAATTAAGTTTTTCGGAAAACACCTGCACACTTCAAAACACATGTGGGAAGATTTTAATTATTTCATTGAATATTCTTAAAATTAATTTGTTTAAAAAGCAAATCAAATATAATTTGAAATCAGAACAATTTTATTAAATTATAAAAAAAAAACGAAATACCCATCAACATTTAATTGTTGGTAGCATTAACATGCAAATAGTCACGTATCCAAGTGTATTCATAATTCTAAGAAATGTGATTTATTTAGAAATGGATACGTACATTTTAAGGGAAATTATTATACATAAGAAAACGTTAGCAAGAAGTCATACACAATAGAGAAGATTTTCTTGACAGATAAATACATATATAATAATAAATAAATAATCAAAGAACAAAAAAAGAATTGTCTTGACCGCAAAAAACTACATACATACATACATAGATACATATAACGACCGAAATTTTTGTTGCCACTATTCAGACAAATAGATTACAATTTAAAATATAAACTAATGTTAATTTGCTTTTTAGAATATAAACGAAGACTTCTGCCAGCAATTTTAACATTATAGAGTTCATTGGACTACAAATAAAAAAATATTTATTCATTTCGTTTTCCATGTCAACGTATATCGTATATTCAAACAATGTTTAGAATAAAATCACAAATGATATTCAAAGAAATAATGCGTACATACATATACACATTAAACATAAATTCATCATGACCTTCCCCCATGTAAAGATAGTAAACGTGGCAACACAATATTGATCTTTTATAATTGAAATTTATTTGCCGGTAGTTAAGCATTGTCTTTATATGTATTTCATTGGTGTTTTGCCAAATCATTAGTAGACTTCAACCACATTTTTTGAACAGTAACAAACTTCTTATCGTACGCACAGACTTTCAAAAACTATTTGAGAATTCACAAATAATAATATTATTGAAAATCACATAAAAAAAATAAGCGTAGTAAGCTTAGAAACTTTAACAAAACCCAGCAAATAATTTATATTCGATATGAATCTGGGTTTTGTCAAAGTTTCTAAGCTTACTACGCTTATTTTTCTTTTGTGATTTTCAAAAATATTATTTGTGAATTCTCAAATTGTTTTTGACTATGTAATATGAAATAATTATAAAACTTTTGTTTGTGAAGCTTTTTCAAAGACTTTTTTTTTAGTTAATACCTATAAAAAGCATGTGTCTTTTAATGTTCAAAAACCCCAGAGTCCTGAATAATTCCTGAATCTCAAAAAATTTCGGAATCCCGATAAATCCCGAAATCACGGGATTTGATTTTTTGAAATCCCAAAACCCGGGATGGTAAAAATCAGTCCCAATTGGCATCCCTAATACATACATACATAATATAGTATTTTATTTTGTTCTTTTAATGCGTTTGTTCATATTTTGTTAGTCATATTTGCTCGAAATGTGGGGAAATATAAAATTTAATGGTTAACTTAATACGTACACAGAAAAAATTGTTAACCAATTAATATTTTCAAATAATAATTTAATTGATTCTATTAACTTTTTAATTGCTTCAATTAATTCGAGTGGAAAAAATTAATTAAAATTATTAAATTGTTTACTGTTTACATAATTACATATACATATAAAATTATACACATAGAAAAAAAAATATGATATTAAAATTTTCATACTACTTGTTGGTTTTATTCCATTCTCTTCAATTAAGTTTTTAAATATGTTGCAAATTGCATGGCAATAAATTTTCTCTTACACAATTTTCATGTAAGATTAATATCGTTCAAGTTACAATACTATAAAGACAGATTTTCAGGGAAATTATGGTTTTCCCCGAAATTTAGGCATGCCTTCTTATACTTCGCCAATTGACCTGAAATTTTGCAGATCATATTTTGTGTCACCAGTTTGAGGGGTGAGACCGGATAAAATCCAAAAATGTTATGTATGTATATATAGCAAATAAAAGGTAGTGAATTACATCACCAAACAAGAAATTTAATTCGAACTGTGGATCAGCTTTTCTTTGGATATTTGGTTTTTGTTGATGAAATAATGTATCCATATCAATACAATAGCATTTTAGAAGATAACTCGCAAGTTCCGGTGAAAAAGTTGGACCAATAACACTACACTTTTGGTGGAACACCGGCTGCTTCATTGTGCTCCAACAATAAAGTAGCTATTCTCCAATCCCTAGAAATTTATTCCATAGAGCATTCGCTGGATATAACGAAAGTTGGGTAAGAAAGGAAGAAATTTGAAGAAAACACAAGAACTTTTCTTAAATATTTAATATTTTATGAACAGAAATAACAACGTGTGAAACGACAAATTTAATGCTGCCCATGCCATGTGGTTCACAAGCTGTCGCAGGGAGTCACGATGGGTTAACAAAGTACTAAAACATTATATTTTTTTTTTTCTTATGAAATTTAATTTCATTATAAAGTACCTCAACATGTAACTCAGTTTTATTGTATTTTTGAAAAATTACTGTAATGTTTGAGCTTAATACGAAAGTTTTTGTCATATTTATTACTTATCAACAGAGCTCGGATTTCGATGAAAAGTCATCTTTTTTGCAGTTGGTTCGAAAATTGCTGTATATAAAAAAGTTTTTTTGGTCATGAAAAGTTTTTATTACCTTAAGTAATTTTTTTGAAAATTTTTCCACTTTTTTTACTTTTTGGGTAAGTTTTTAATTTTTTTAGTCATGTTCACAAATTTTTCACCAGGCTTTATTACGAAGGGAGAGTTTTAAGTTTTTGCTTCCCGAACCAATTTCAACTCGCTGGCGAACATGAAAGAATTAAAATATAGATACATTTGATATTGCTGTTGAAGAATCCTAAAACATTTTTGAAAAATTGTATAAAGGGACACACCCGGATTAAATTAAAGAGAATTTTCAATGCATAGTAAATGTTATTGAAAAGCTGCAAAGAAAAACTTTGTCCCTAAAAAAGGGGTATAGCCAATCAAAAATTTTAAAAATACTTAAAGTTCCGTTGGTTAGTGGAATTAATAAAAATACTTTTAAAAAATTAAATAATTTTGTTTAAACAAATCAATGTTTCGAAACGTTGCAACGTGTTTTACAGCATATCTACAGAGATTTCTAGACATAACAATAGAAACTTATATATGTATTTTAGGGATACACCAAGGTGTGAGTGTCAATCTGGAAAGGAACTTTCCAATCTACAAAAATATTTTAACGGCTAATCGTAGATATTTTTGCTTTGAAAGTATAAAAAAGCATTTAATAATAGATTGTAGTTCACAGCAAATTGATTGAAACAAACAAGTTTAAAGTAAACTTTTTTTACGCATTTTAGTTTTTTTTTTATAGCGTTTTTAAGGCAATTATGCCATTTTTTGGAGGAATTTTTTCGTCTTTTTTAGGTCACTAAAATCCGAACCCTGTTTATCAATGAATATAAATAAAAGTGCATTGTACTATACAAATTGTTACTTTTCTTTAAACTATAGCTTTAGATACTCATTTCATTGAAAAAAAATTACCTTTTCCAATTGTCATCCAATTATTATAACAACATTAAACTCCCAATAATTTAAAAGTTTTTGCAAGGTAGCTAGTTGTTAAACATTAACTGAATTTCAGCACTGAATAGAACATTGCACATGCAGAGATGCAATATTATGTAAAAATCAGAAGAAACTAATTTAATGTGTTTAAATTTGTTATAATTCCAAATTCGTCATATACGAATAAACAAACTTGCTTTATTTCAATAAAATGTTATTTAATCTTTGAATATAAAAAAAATAATAAAAATGATATTATACGAGTGTTCCTGCAAGCAATACGTTTAAATGAAACATAAATTTTTTTGGACTTTTTATTGCTTCTTTTAGTTCTTTTTTTCCATCTCTTGTTATTCATTTGATTTCTTTTATAATGCAAGTGCTAGCAAATTTAGAATAGAAGATTTATGTGTTATTGATTTACAACTCTTCAAACTGTATACGACGCATACCAACAAAGTTATAACCCAACAAACGTAAAAGTTTCTAAAATATTGGACAATATTCCACCCTTCTTGTTTAAATTAAAATTTTGAAATTTAAAAAGTAGTGGAGTGCAAATGCAATGGTAAGAAACAGCTGATCGATATTGCTATGTGAAAAGTAATGAAAATGGTTACAGGGGTGTAATGTAACGTAACCGGAATGTACGAATCTGTACATTACTTTTCACATAAGAATATCGATCAGTTGTTTCCTACCATTGCAGTTGCAGTTACATTCCATTAAAGTCGGTTAACTGAGCCTTAAGCTTAAATTAGACGTGCCATAGCCATAATGCCATAACCATAACCAAACCAAAATTCAAATGGTTTTTATGGTAATGGCTATGGCGTTATGGCGAGTGACCTATAATCAAATACAGTGTTAACCATAAGTTTGTTTCGAACAGCTGTTTTCTACGGCTATGGTTATGGCACGTCTTATTGAACCTTTAAGTATGTAAGTTTTTAATTAAAGTTGCACAATCTAAAAATAGCCACCACTTTCGAACGACCAATAGCAAGTTTTAACTATTTTCTTAGTTCTTCAGTTGTTAAACTCCATATTCGTAAATGGCAAACTTTTCACTAAATAAATGACACTTCGGATGACAGATATTTATTTAACAGCTGACAAGCTTGCCAGACCGGCGGTTTTGAAGAAACTAAATGTATTGTGAATTGTACGATGTGTAAGTGGGTTTGTGCATTTACATTTTAAATTTCGTTTTTAAGTGGATGTTTTAGCAGAGATTTTCTTCAATATTAATGTATAGCAAAAATAATTTTTTTACTATCAAAGTTTTTAAAAAAATGTCATTTGGCAAAATAAAAGTGATAATTATACATACAAAACGAAGAACAAAAACTAAAAGTATCATTGCGTCACACGCTTTCCGTTCATGTTCATTTTTTGGCAGTTACGTGTAAAGGGATTTGTTTAACATGTGTTGAGAAATTCTGCTCGCAAAAGTCGCAAGTATAAATCATACGTGTGTGGGTAGCTTAAGATTTCATTTTGCCACGCGCTAAATAGAAATTAGAAATTACAATAAATAAAAACTTATATTTTTATATGAAAGATATGTACATATGTATGTACGTATAAGCATTAAAATTAGGCACTTACGTACTCAGTTGACCATATTTTACAAACATCTTGAACGATGGGTACAAGACAATAGAAAATCGTGTAAGATATATTGGAGACAGCTCAAATAAATCGTTGACGAAATTTTCGAACAAATGGACTCAAAATCATAAGCTACAATTTTCACCATCGGCGATTGGACAAACGACAGTTTACCCACCATCCCGTTGACGACTACACAAGTGACAATGCTTTACATGAACGATTTGAAGACTATGTCGCTCATTTGTCGACTTTCAGATGAGCGATTGGATTGAAGACAATGTCGCTCAAATGTCTGTAGAAAAGCCAGAGGACAAATCATGCATACATCATAGAAGATCTAGGTAAAATTGTCCTTGGTATATTTTTTTTTTAAAGAAAAGTAACACTCAAGCAATGAATGCCTACTACTATTACTAGGTGTTACCTTCTTTTAGGAAAGCGATAATGATAGGAAGAGATGGAGGAAAGCTTCATGCTTTTACAACTCTGCTTTTTTAGCACGTTTTTAATAATGCGCAGCTGCAGCGCCTCTGGTGTCAATGAGGCGTATTAAATTTTCTTAGTAGCAATTTTATTTGTTATTTTACTTCGCCGATGATTCTGCTACACAATACAGACGAAGGAGGGCGCTCTGATGTTACATTAGGATTAATATCCGCTGAAGCCAGTGTAGTTCAGTGTACAGTGCCTTAGCCTTCATCACTTGAACTTTTCCTACAACAAATAATACAAAGGACACTAATGCACGTCAGTGCATTAGTGTTGTTATTTGATGACGGTCAGGCAAAAACTGATGACACAATTTTTTGAGGATGCACTGATTTTCGAAATCTTTGGAGGCCCATAAAAAAATTGGTCACGAAAATCGCCAAACTGGGTATAGGGTTTTACTAACCTTCGGTAGTAAATACTATCGAATCTATACTGTCAGGACCGTGTATTTTTCCAAAAGTCTCAATTTGTTGCATAGTGTAATCAACTAAAAATTTAATTGAAGCACCAAAATTTTTATTTTAAAATCACTCAAATTTTTGTTTAAAAATTGTAATTGAGTTTTGGTTTTCATTTTCAATTAATGATGTTGATTGTAGAAATATTTTTTTCTGTGTGCTATTTTTGTTATTATTCTAATAACGTATGTTTGCTGGGTAAATAAGTACCCACAATAAGTAAATTTTAGAAATTGAAGAAAGCGTGTATTTTAGTGAATTGCAATCATAGCGAATGCTTACAATGTTGCATAAAATTTTTACAATAGAAATGCAGAATAAAAGGAAAAATTGTAATAAAAATAGAACACAGAGTTGTAACGATTTGTCTTTTATATACCAAAGTACGAGTAATAAATCGTTTATGAAAAGCGATAAAAATACAGAAAGTTATTAAAAGAAACACATAAATAGACAGCATTCGTTCAATCAAGATTTGAAATTTTTATTTGTGAAAATATCCAATCGAGAAATGAAAGAATGTTAAATTAAAAACCAGAAAACAATAATTGTGAAATAATATACGATATACTTTTATAGAAATCTGGCAAACAAAAAATTTATTTCATGTATGTATTCCTTTTTTCTTTTTCTTTTTTGGTCATAAATTTTTTAATTTGTTCGATACTTACACTACCGGAATAATAAAAAGCATTAAATGGTAGAAGTACATGCAGCAGCTGCTTCGAAGGCTTCGTTTGTCTTAAAAATAATGAAGGCCATTGATTTTTTATAAGGAGCCATAGATTTTTGTGCAAATAATGTTTGCATAATTTTTTTTTAGTAATAAATCAATTTTTTAATCTTCTCTGTATACTGGGAGAATTTATTGTTGCCAAAAATACGCCATGGAATCAGTTGGTGAACAACTTAACTCTACCCGACAATTTGACACAATCTGACGAGCAACAGCAGGGCCTATCCCTATGAAGAACCTTATTCGCTTAAAACTTTCATAACAAAAAATATAAATATACGAGGTTTAATCAAAACGTATCGCGAATTTTGAATTTTCGCGGGTTACGTATATTCGAATTATGATTTCGTCGCTCACATCTTCTCGGCCTGAGAACATTTTGTGCCACCGATAAACGTTACAAAGTAGCTTCTCCGTATGCCACAGTCAACATTCGGAATGCACTTAATTTCGTTTTTCACACAAAATTTGATACAGGTTCTTTGTTCCATTTTTTTTTAATAGGTAAAAATTGAAGACGAGCCAAACAACGTGCAAGCAAAGCAGCTGTGTCAACAATTAGCTGAACATTCAAAATGGCGGAAATTGCAGGCATAAGTGAGAAACATGAGTACCAACATAACGCCACAAAAAAAATCAAAATTCGAATATGCGTAACCCGCGAAAATTCAAAACTCGCGATACGTTTTGAACAAAGCTCGTACATATTAAACCGCAATGCATTTTCTCTAGCATTTGATTCATTAGTTAAAAAGAAGTACGAGTATTTTCATACGAACATTTGTATGTACTCGTATGTAAATATCTTAAGGCCTTTCTTTTAGGAAATTGAATGCAACATACAATATTACACAATGGACTATTTTGAAACACAAATAAACTGCAACCCAATACTTACAAAAGAAAGGTTGATTTTATTTCTTAATACTGAACAATTTAAATTAAAATACGTCAATAATTCAAGTAAATATTTAAATTCATGTGAGTGAAAGTCTAAATGTTGTTCGTATGCCTGTTAAAAGAAAATAAACTTTTAAACATAAAAAATTATGTATGTATGTATATGTTTTGTAATCCCTCATTAATTTTTTTTAAAACCTGCCATTCAACTTTAAGTTGATCATTATTATTATTATTATAATATTTTTTTTACAAATATAAAATATGGTTTTAGAGCAATAAACCAAAACTCAGGGGATCTGTGAACAAAAAAAACATGCACATCACCCGCATACTAAAAATGTCGTAAAATCTTGTTTTGTTTTTCTTGTCTTCAATTTGGTTTTATTTATGGTTTAAAATGAAAAAAAAATACTCTAGCCGCAAACACAAGCCTCAACTTAGTGTTCGGCCATAATGAACATATTAAGCTCTACAGCAGTGGAGAGTAAAATGTTTTAACGTTTGCATATGTGAAACTTAAAAATGCAAACGATTTTCGTATTTTCGTATGTATGATATTTGTCCTGGTCTTTTGTGAATGTTGAACAGCTTAACAAACGGACCATTCACTTTTTGTGAACACAACATTTTTTGACCTTTAAGTGTTTTCGGAAATTTTGCGCGCACGAATGTTTTCCTTGAGCTCGTTAATGCTCTGAAGTTTATTGGCACATGCTTGCTTTCTCAAATAATCACACACAAAATTTCGGAACGGTCTGATAAATCTGCATTTCTTAATGGAAGATTTTTTTTGGTGAAACTGTGCTATTTGATTTACAGTGGTTATAATGCATCGTGTTGTTGAAATCAACAACCGAGTGAATATTTTCATGCAGTTTGGAGAATATATAATGAAACAATCAGCGATATGGTTTTAACATCTCTGTAAAAAATAGGCCAACAATCGGTGGGCCTATGTGATCTTGTGTGGATTTTCCATTCCACGTACATTCTCTATACTGCGACAGTTTTACTTTCTAATAAAGCCACGGAGCGTGAAATGAGCCTCATCAGCCATAAAAATTTTTTTCCAAAAATCAGGTTCATCATCAAACATTCAAGCTCGCTTTAGCTATATTGCAAACGAAGTCGTCTGTTTGTGAAAACAATTCTCAATCAAATCAAATCATACTCAAAAATGTACCGCTGATGCTTGAACTGACGGAAAAATGTTACGCGATGTAACAATACGAATAATATGGTTTCTAGTACGCAATCGCTCACCACTTCAGCTCGTGCCTTCGTAAGGTTTAAGCGTTAAGGAGCCCAAATTTTATATTAAACCACAAAACATGTGACAAATGATATCAACGCAAACCTTATCTTCAATATTTGTTTTGGTGTAAAGTGCTCAATATTAAAAATTTCTAACTCAGTCTGATTTGGTTTCGTTTCAAACCCTTTTTATTCAAGGTAACTCCATAAGCAATTGCTGTAAAGCTTCTTAATATCTTTATGAGAATATATAAGCAATTTAGCCTTCCTGATACTGGGAGACTTGTAACATACTAATGCCTCAAAAAGTATCTGGGATGGTAAAAGTGCTCACAGAGATTCTCCAGACAACTTTATTTGTCGAGCGAATATTTTCAGTGTAGTTCTCCTCCAAAGCCAAATACAGGCAAACTTTTAGGGTAAAGCTAACCTTTGAATTAAATTATCACGGAATTTTTTCTTACAAGTCCATCATTTCCGAACGTTAGCACACATTATGGCTTAATCTTCTTAGCCGAAACACTTGCGTGTGAGCACAGACGTGCACTATCGTTTCTGCACTTGCACTATCGGATGTCTTAATTATATGTAGTGGATGCATTGACCAAACGCTAACACCCCTTTCTGAGCAGTTGGAGCGAACTAAATAATATTCACCGTAAAGAAACAAAGTTTTGAAATGTTCTGCAATAATAAATACTGAGGTTTCTTGGTTCTAACGACACCAAATCGGACTCTGGTCAGCAGCGTACTTGCACTTCATGTCAATCCTTGAAAATTTATTCAACAATTTTACATTCTTCTACTAAATCATGAGTCTATAAGACCAATTGGTCTATTACTCTTTCGTCAATATTACTTTACTTATGTTCTAATCGCAGGACAAAGTATGTCTTATAAAAGAGGTGGCTTAGATGATCACAGAATGCTGCACAAAGTTGTTATGGATCTATTGGGGGATATTCGACTTATTGAAAATAAATTTTGTCAGGGTACCTGACTGCATGAAACCCACTGCATTGTGGCTTCGGAAGTACAACGTATTTGTTATTGAAAGTGAGCAATATTCTAATTAAATTTGTAGCTGGGAAATAATGGCCCTTATCGGGAATAAAAGATGGAAAGTTTGTTCACGTGAAAATTTGGTCTTTTGTACGAAAAAAAAAAAATCAATATTGCACAGAAAATAAGAAATTTTTTTCAAGGTTTTCGTATTACGAGTATAAATTTTGACGAATTTTGCTTAAGATGATTATCATATGTAGAGGTGTGTATTAGTGTTGAGCGATATTGTGATTTTTTAATAATGTTGCTCCTTGTGAACGTGATTTCTAAATCACTGTTCTTTTTAAAATTTAAACTGTGACTGTGATCACAGTTTAGCATTATTTTGTTTGCAGCAGTTCTGTTATTTTGACAAAATCTAATAAGAAGAGCAGGAGTGAAATTAAACATTTCCGGTCTTCTGCTTTAAAAGTATGTATTAGTATTGGTATTTTGATAAATACTAATAAGAAGAGCGACAAGAACAAACAATTAGCAATCAACCCCATCCAAATATTGAGAATTGTCGTATTGCAAATACAAAAATGTGAGAGCTATACAAGTTGCCAGAAAAGACGATTTGACGACTTTTTCTCGACAAACGGTGAAGGTATAAAAAAAATTCATGTGGTAGCTTTATTTGCTGTAAAGTAAGCATACAAGAACATTCACAGTTTGTATGAAAGAACTATATTTCCAAAACCTGTCACTTGATAAATTCGGTCACAGTTGTGATTAGTAATTTTTCAATCGCTGTGAAAAAGTAACAGGTTTCGTAAAATCGCTCATCTCTAGTGTGTATGTATGTCTAATGCAGGGTATAAAAAGGTACAATATTAGTCAAACATACGGCAGAAGGGTTTTATATTTTCTTATTAGAGAACTTTCTGGTCACAAGGATGAAAAACTTAAGAAAATATATCACTTGGTTACTTGTACGAATGAATTATTTGGGGATTAAATAACAAATTCATGTAACCATAATGAACACGAGCAGAAACACAAATAATTTACATAAGGCTACATATATATGTACATACAACATATGTATTTATGTTTATATTTTACTCGTTCTAAATAAGCTATTTCTTTGTTGGGATTTCAAAAGAAAACATAATACATTCTAATTTTATTGGATTGTTTAAGCGTACGCATCTGTCAAGTCGATTTAATGACTTCGGTTAATTTTTTTTCTTAATTTTTGCAAATATTTGAAAGAAAAATCTAGATGTGCTTAACCAGCAACAATCAAATTTTTTAAATCTTTTAACGATTATTTGATTTTATTATTACATAGTTATTTCATTATGCAAGTCAATAATTTTCTTTGTGAATTCGTAAACATGATTGTTAATGACCTTGGGGGTTACTCGGCAATTATACTTGTAAAGAAATTTATTCTAATTTCTATTTAAAACTATTTTTAATCAATTCAAGTGACAGAGTGACCCTCCAGTTCTTTTCGATGTCATATCGCTCCTTTATTGTAAAACAGTCATATCTCAACAAATTTATTTTTGGACTTAAGAATGCAGAAAAATTCGTTAAAAAAAATTTTATACAAAAACTTTTACACTCAAGTCTTGAGAAAAAAAAATATTTTTATATTTTCATTGAAATTTTTAAACTTGTTTTCTGCAAAACTATCTTTTTGAGTTATGACTATGTTGCAATAAAGGATAAGCGATATGTTTGTTTGTTCTTCGAGCAACAAATGTCTTTTGCCAATGTTTTAAAGAGCGATAACTCATTTAAAATTTATAATACACTGGCATCGTGTTAACATATTTGTAATCAAACTAAAAATCAAAATTAAAATTTAGTGTTTTATAATAAAATGGCAACGACGTTCACTATTCATCGTGTATGTCTACTACGAGTATTTATCTTTTATGTCAACATATCAAATACACATCTCTAAATATTTGAATAAACTAATTGGTTTGTTTGTTATTTTTGAACAAGAGTTTCCATAAAATTAAAAAAAAATGTACTTGTAAGATAAATTCAGGGTTGAGTTATGACGAAAACAAAGAAAACAAAATCTCATATTAGAACGAAAGCTTCTAAAACAGAAATTCAGCATATTCAAAGTACCATTTTTAAATGTTATTTGATTCAAATCAAGCCGTGTCGTTATCAACTCATGTGGATAAATTCAAAGTTGTTTCAACGGAATATCGCCATCCAATTTTATTGTAGAATGTAAATTGTCATCGACCTGACAGTCATCGACAATCTTCGACAACGAAAACTAGAATGACAATTTGAAGTAAGCAACGGAAAACAATATCGTTCTGTTTCGATGTTGACAAGCAAAATTAGGGTGATTATCCAAAACAATTGAGAAAAAATAGAAATTATTCTTCTCTCTGCCAATGATTTTTTCATATGCGAACAAATCCAAGGTTTTTCGAAACGTAATATTTTAAACCACGTTAAACACAAATCGTCAAAAACAAAAGTTTGCTGGCTGTAAGTAGCATTAAAGAATAGTTGAGGCATCTTAATTAATTTTTTTTTAAATATTGTATAATGCTAAATAAACATACATATGTACATATGTAAAATGTACATACATGCAAATTCATTATTTCATCGATTTCTACGAGAACAATAATTATCCCAGGACTATTTATTTGTAAGGCCCTATCATGGATCATATGATTATTGTACTTTAACGGTAAAATATTGGAGAAGGGACTTCAATATATCAGCAGATGCTGCTGTGTGCTATCACTGCGCCTAAATTTTGTGCAGTTGTGATTTTGTTCAGTCACTACATAATGTGGCTCCGCCATGTATGAAAACTCACACTAGTGGATCCAGCCCATCATCCATAAGACTTTATGCCCAGAAAAACTTTAATTTATAATGACTCGCGAATCTCGTTGGAAAATGTCCGGTAGATATGCACAGATTATTTATAGTAACATTTCAAGAATCGGAAATCGGCGATTTTGTTGTCGGAGTCTATTTAAATATCTTCATAGACTTTCAAGAAAAAAAAAATACTTTAAGAAATAATAAGTTATATTGATCTCTAAGTTAATATCTGCCACCAAATGTGAAACGCAATGCTAAGCGATGACAAATTTTATTTGGAAGAAAGTCAAACAACAGAACACATGCAAAATTTGTCAAGCCTTGCCAAACCTTAACGGAAATAAATAAAAAAAAATTAAACAAAACTGAAAATTAAACGAAGAAAAATTAAAAACCGAATTTTGGATTTTTTTTTTTCAAAATGAAATAACTCCCACGCAAAAAAATTAAATGAGTTAAAAAATAATACGGGAGTTATTTGATTTTGTAGGAATTAATGCTTTGAGCGTTACTTCATAGAGAGCCACTCCTACACAAAAAAAAATTTATTAACAATAAAATACAAAAAAAATTTATTATTCATAAACAATTTTTTTGATTTAAAAGAGGGTTATGAAACAGTTGTCCATACAATATTTGTCTCATAAACCCTTTAGAAAACAAAATTATTTTTTTTAATCAGGCAGTGTTAGAATCCTGAATGCAGAAAATGTAGAGGAGACTTTGTACACAGGCACATAGGTTAGGTTAAGTTAGGTTAGGTTAGTTTAATCTGGGTGGTCCAAAGACCACGCATAGACCCGCATTGATCCTTAGCGATACCAGCAGATGAGAAGAGAACCTGTAAGTATGGCAGCCTAGTTCGTAGTGCCTGTATCGAATGACTCCCACACATATTTAACAAATTTTAGCAATCTACACAGTTCCACTCTCGATACAAGTTCAAGACTACGAAAAGTGTGAGCACCAATACAGTTGTATCTATTGCGGCTTACAGCTGGGTAGTACCACAGTAGATGTTCCATTGTTTCAATTACCTCGGGTTCCTTACATTAACTTCAGTTACCATCAAGTATTCGTCCTATTTTGACAGCATAAAAAGCCATCCAGCAGAGTCCAGTTAATACCCCCACTAGAAGATTGCACTTGCTCCTAGTTAATGATAAAAGGAATTTAGTCGATTTGGGATCATAGGATCCACATGATTTTAAAAGTTTTGCAAGTTTTCGTCGCTCCGCTTCTTCCCACATCTTAGAATCTATGATCTCTTTAAGGTGTTGAATTAGTTTTCGGATATATACCGTTTCCTCAGGTAATTGAATTCCCCTTTTGGCCAGTGTATCAGCCATTTCATTTCCCTCAATTCCCATGTGTCCCCGGACCCAGAATATATGTACTTGTCTACCGGCACATAACATATTTAGGGTCTTCCTACAAATGAGCACAACTGAAATTGGTTTAATAGCTGCTTGACTGTCTATATACATATTTACACGCGCATTCATGGTTAGAGAGGTGAAGGCTAATTCTGCTGCCATTTTGACTGCATAGATTTCCGCCTGGAAGATGCTACAGTAATCAGGAAGTTTATAAGATTCCTCTATACCGAGCTCCGGATAGTAAACCGCAGCTCCTACCCCTCTATCCATCTTTGAACCATCAGTGAAAAAGTTGAAACCAGAACCTTCTCTGGACATCTGTCCTGTTGTCCTGAGTCGGATAACGGATTTGCATGCTGCGTTCAGTGCAGTTAGTTGATTTAAGGTCCAATATAACGTCTAAAGCTGCAGTAGGTGTGATTTTTAAAGCTCCAGTGATGCAGAGCTCTGCTAGTCTCAGGATACTTTCTAACTTTTTCAGGCAGGAAAAAGGCCTTACGTCAGGCCGAAGGGCAACACCGTTGAAATGCTTTGGAAAACGAAGTGCTTTTCAGAACAGAAAATTCCTCATTGCCGCCAAAACGCTTTAAAATCAAAAGGAAGTACCAATTTATTTACTTATTTATTAATACATATTATTCTAACTAGACCATATGTCCAATATGTTATTAACAGTGTTTTTAAAAAAGTTTTGTGACTGACTATAAACGACCTATGCCTTCACATAGGAAGTAGCAACGTGGTTGTCAACGAAATTCCACAAAAGAAGCGTACGACTATACGGTTATCCGTGGCAAATCGTCAACCAGTGCGAGCGAGACGAAAAACTCTCGAAGGGCAAACAACACAACACAAGCCTGACCCCACTTAAGAAATAATTACGATGAGAGCTGTTCTTCAGCCCAGAGCTGCTTTACGACGGGAAAGTACCAATTTGTTTTGTTGTGTGAGAAATTTTTTAATCAAAAGTAGTGAGAAATAAGTCCATAATAAAATTACATAATGCTTGAATGAAATAAGCAAAAAAAATTTCATTTTAGTACCTTCATAAAATTAGATAATAACAAAAATAGAATGCAATTAAAAATTCTTTACCGACTGTAAATTCTAATTTTCTTTGCAGTAAAATAAGAAATTCTCGTATTTCATTTCATTAAAAAGTTCTTGTTACACAGTTAATGAAAAATAGATGGACATTTAATGATCCAACAGGATAAGTCTGCAACTTCAGGAAAAATCGCAGTCAAATTAACAAAGCCCATAATAAAATCTACGGCAGTAACTTCAAATGCTCTCTAATTTTTGTTTTGTTTTCTTTTGTGCTTATTGTTCTTTAAAGTTTTATTTACAAAATTAATGAAATTTATTGAAATTGTTTAGAAAATGAGAAATTTATATGTTAGAGCATAAGAAAAAACGCTGTCAAAATAAAATAGATTCCATCTCTCGACTGCTTTCTGGAGCTGCTTTTTGTGTCAATTTGTATGGAAAATGTGTTTATGCTGCAATTCTGTTTGATCATTTATGCTGATAAAGTGCGTGGTTGCACGTAAAATGTAGTATTTTGCCAACGAATTAAAAAAAAACATTTCTAATAAAAAAAAGGAATTAAAATATTGAATTAGAAGGGCTAATAAAATAATAAAAGAAATTTAAATTATTAAAAAAAAAAAATCATTGCGAGTTATCTCATTTTCAGATGTATGAAAATTTTTGGGAATTCATGTTTTTAGTATTAATTTTTCGTATTCATGGCAATCAACTGGCAGAGTTTTGATCAATGTTACTTCGTACACTTGGTAAATACTCCAATATTTTGATATGAAAAACCACCCACAGTTTCAGTGTACCAGTTTACTATAATCTAGAGGTCTATTCTGTTCTCTATTCTGGGTTCTCAGATTTCTTTCGACTGACATCCCCAATTTTAAAATTTTTATCACCAAAGTTCCCCAAAAGGAAATTGTACTAATTTTACCATTTCTGGAGATGGAACAAAAGTGTCACAACAAAAATGTACACATATTAATTCGTCACAGAGATGTTAGCAATTCCTACTGAATTTTGTTTATAATTTTAGCTTTTATTGACTTGCCGAAAAAACTCGTTAGGCGATAAATACCCTAATCTGACAGCATTTATTCGAAATCATTTTCTTTGATTTCGAATTACAGAGTAGGACAACTGTTCTTTGTTACATAAGCTCTTGCATCATAAGGTAATTTATCTCTTAGCTATTGTGTACTTTTAAGTCTAACCTCGTATATAGACAAATTCAGATAAAATGGCCATTTATATTGTTATTTATTGTAATTTTTGTGAACTCTGTATATGGATACGTATTAATTTAAAGATTTTCTTTTCATTTTTTTTCAGTTTTATGCACATATTTTTTTATCTTTTTTAAACTAGAAAAAATTTCATTTGTACATTTGTATGCATTATGTTAGCCACATATGTATGTATGTATCCGTACATAAGATACATACATATGAACAAATATGTACATACATCTAAAATTTAATGGATACATAGAGAATTATAAAGAATGAATGGAATTAGAATGAGTATGAATGGTTTTGAAGATAATGTCAAGGGATTAAATATTTACAAGTAATTTTGGTATGGGCAAGTGAGTAGAATATTTTGTATACACATAGAGAGTATACGTAAGTATGTATGTATGTATGTATGTATGTATGTATGTAGAATATGAAAAGGTTTCATTTTCTTTGAATAAAACTAAAAGCAAGTGCAAGAGTGAGTATATGACAGTAAGTTGACCTTTTACTTATAAAATGTATTTTTTTCCTTTTTTGTATAGAGAGAGGAAACCATGTCTAATAAGATATTAAAATGTGTATTTATAAATAGATGTATAAATTTTTCATGAAGTTAAATGAACAATAATTTTTAGAGATCTTGAAAAGTAGTTTCGATTTAATACTCATTTCGTTTTATTAAGCGTTAAATGTATGCAAGAATCTACAACTGAAAAGGACTTAAGGGACTGAATAATATAATTTTCAAAAAATTTATAGAGGTTATGACATGGAAAAGTTTTCATATGAGTAACATTAACATAAGTTTCACAAGTTTAGAAGTTTATCATCTACAGAGAAGGTTATCATCCACTGACTTTGTGGTCTTTCTAAATTAATCCCATTGCTTAAAAATTTTTGCAAAACCCTTTCTATTTTGTAACAAATATCACGTATAACTGTTGTTGGATAATGCCGAGCAATCCTTTAGAGTTGAAAACCAACGCATGACTTCAAAATTGAAATTGTAGAATACTGTACTTCATGTTATCCAGTCAAGCAGAGGACAAATTACGGCATTCGATTCTGAACGAATTATCAAAACATCTCAATATACTTGAAATGAAATTATTTTAAAACTTCGTTCGATATCGAATGCTGAATTTCAGTACCAAGCGGCACAGTGCAGGGGTCTAATCGTCGCTTTCGATAGTGAGCTGATTCGATCACGTTTTTTTAGTTTGAGATTATGACATTAGATATCGAACCTTATTATTACACTGTACGATAGCGAATGCCATAATTTCAAACTGAAAAAACGTGATCGAATCAGCTCATAATCGAAAGCGACGATTAGACTCCGGTATTCGATAATGAAAAACTTCGCTTATGCTGATGAAATGTGTTTACTATTCCATCAATCCAAGTCCAAGTGAAAGCTGAAACGTTAACGAACATAATTGTAAGGCTATACAAACATTTGTCTACACTGAATTTGCGCATAATATGAGAAGTTTTATGACTCCAAATTGCCTCCAAAGTCCGTCTAACTGCACTACCACCAATCGCAAAAGAAGTTAGAAAATTTAAAAAAGAAAGCTAAAGATCGGGGAAAACACATAAAGAAATAACTTGGAAATTGAAGCGGATAGGGTAAAAACATTCGGGAGGAAATTAGCATCAGAAACAAAATATTAGAAATTGGTTTAATGGCTCGATTATGGATGGCAAACGGACTTTATTTACGTGCGTTGCCAGTTACCGAAATGCTATTACGTATGGCAATTGGCAGCTAACTAGCAGCTGTTACTATTAGTTGCCAAATCACAGAAGCATTGGCAATAAGAAATTTTCAGTTGCTGCATACGTTTTGAAGCCAAAAAAAATAAATGGAAAAATTAAAAAAATTAAAAAATTAAAATTTAGTTAACTAAAATACACCTTTTTGGGAAATCGATAATGTGTTTGTTAAAAATTCTTTTAAGCAATGACATTTGCTCACAATAGAGACGACCACTCCAAAGGACTTCAATTATCGCTTAAGTTCTGTCTAATAGATGCCACATCTTGTGCTTCCTTCTCTTCATAGAAAAATAATTCCACGGAACTCATAATCTTTACTGTAAATAATTTTTAACAGTTTTACTCAACAATTTCCCCTAGCACTTATATTTGAAAGCTTGGTTTGCATTATTTTCCTTCGCAAATCTATTTTCGATAACCTTTAAGCCACTAGAGAAAATTGCCATATATTATACTAATTTTAGTTTCGGTTGCGTTGCCAACGTAACTCAAGTTCGGTTGCCATCCATAGTGGAACCATTAATTATCAAATTGCTTGAATCAATCCAAAAATTAATACATTTTGCACCTATTACCAAAATGATGACACCCGTCATCAAATTAATTTAAAACAAAAACCATTGAATGAATCGAAAAATTAATTGAAAATAAATTCATAATTAGTTGATCTTATGATTGACTCAAAAATAAAATAGTTCTAGAAAATATTTTTAAATAACAATCTAAACAATCATTCTTAACGAATCGATTAATATTTTCAATGAATACTAGAATTTTCCTGCGATTTCATCCGCATCCGGAAAGAAACTAAGAAGACTTTATTTAAACTGTACTTATACCAATTTTATCAAAAACAGAAATAATATAAAGAGCACACATTTTTCTTGTTTTAGCCCGTTCCGCGCAACTTTCTTGAGTTTTTCGTTCATATCATTCTTCATATCTTAAAAAAAATAGGAGGAATGGGTCCAGTCTTTTATGCGTGATGCCGTGACAAAGAAAAAGGAGAGCCAATTAAAAGTTTAAATTTAAAAATGCAATAAAATAAAAACGGTTTAAAATTTTGCAAAATGTATTTTTTTGTTGTGAACAATCGTTTCGGTTAGATATAGAATATTATTTCATTCATATGGTTGCCACGGCTGGCCTCACAGTACCTCATTCCATAGGAGTGCCCCACAGAAAATAGTCCAATGGTGTCAAATCGCAGCTTCTTGGTGGCCAAGTGACATAACCATTTCGGCTAATTAAACGGGTATCAAACTTTTGACGCAATAAATCGATTGTAAGATGTGTGGCCAGTTGCACCATCCTGTTGATATTAAACATCGTTCACATCAATACCATGAAGAGCGGGCACAGAAAAATTGGTTATCATGGTGCGATAGGTGTCTCCATTAAAATGATCCAATGATGCATCCGCTCCACAAGCCGCACCCAACAGTCACTCGCAATAGGTGCATTGGCTTCTGTAAAACCATGTGTGGGTTCTCTGAGCCACAAATACGGCAATTTGAAAATGAGCTTTATCCGAAAAGATGATTTTTTTGAAAAAATCATTTTCGTGCAATTACCGACCAATTGTCTTTGCTTTGGAAATAAATTTCCAATATATCCCAACGTTGCTCAAGCGTAAATCGCTTCATTTCGTTCAGTGGAGATAATATACTGAATTTAGTGACAGAATAGAATGACATAAGTATTGCCAGATTCGAAATAACCGCTGGCTCAAATTAAAACCGATAGATGGCCCACCCGTTATATATGAAATATTTAAAAATTATTTCAAAATCAATGACTGAACTCAATTTAAATACTATATCAAGCAACGGCGGTAATTGAAAAAAAAACTTATGATATTTTTCTTTTGTTCCCTACTAAATCAAGAGAATATTAAATGTCCCAGCTCTGAACTTCACATATGCCACTTTAATAACGTTTCCATATTCATGATTTAAACTTGACTGGAAGACATAAGCTCACCATATCTGTCAAATTTCATCTATGCAGTGTTGTAAGGCTTTTTATTACACCAACACTTTGTCATATCGCTCATTTACTCAAAGAACGTCATAAATCAAAAATTGGCATTTTTGAGTTAATGATGCAGAATTAATCCTTATATTGTTTTTCATAATGTGTAAAAATTTCATACTAATATCTTGTGTACTCAAACTCATCTCTTGAAAACCAAATAAAATTTTATTTTTCAATTTTGAAAATTTTGCTTGTTTTTATGGTTAAGCAATTGTTTATACGAGTATGAATTTCGTTCCCGCTTTTGGAACTCATCAGTAAACTTCAACCCAAAAAATTTTTGAATTTAGCTAACAAACTCCGTATGTTTATAGTAAGACTCTTAATAATATATTGAGAATCACAATATACAATTGCTTAACCATAAAAACAAGCAAGATTTTCAAATTAAATAAATAAAGACATCATGTCAAATAAATATACTTCAGTATTTCATATGATTTTCTTTTTCCATTAAGTTGTGTGGAAATTGAAAACTTTAAACTCTGGCAAACTAGTTGTTTTGAGTTATGACGTTGTTTAAGTAAATGAACGATATACCAAATGCTATAAACAAAAGCTCTTAAGTTTTTCTAATTTATTGTTTCTACCTTTTTTTCGGTGATGAAATTTACATAAAATTAGTGTCCATTTTCAGCAGTTTTTATTAATGTGTTTACTCTAAAACCAGCACTTGGATGGCTGAAAGTATTTTTTGTTGTTGGCAATAGTTAATTTTATTGTTTTAGTAGTTGGCCATTAAAAACAAAAATTGTAACCATGTTTTTAATGTTGTTTATTTTATTAAGAGAAGTTAGAGAGTTGGATAATAAAATAACTTTTTATGATTAAAAATAGCTTCAAATAAATGTACTTACGTACAAACCAAATATACATACATATGTACATAAATATGTAAATAATGCTAAGCAAAACCATAAATTTTTTTAGTTATTTTGTATCCTTTTCCTTTTCTTTGTATTTTTTTATAGTAAATACAATATTACGACAAGTAGAGGTAACAAGTAACCACAAAAAGTGGTTAAAAAACGTTTTAACTTTTTTCCTCATAAAATTTCTTAATTTACGCCCCCAACTCAAAAACTAAAATTGGTTCTTGTTAATCAACTTGACCGTGGCATATAAATATATACAAACATAAGTTTACATACACACAAGTGGTTATGCAGACAGTGTTTTATTTGTAAACCCATAGGAATTTTATAATACTACGAACTATGTATGCAGCCACACACAGACTTTTTTCACACTTCGTTTAAACTTTTTGGATTGTGTCATAAAATTAAAGTTGACTTTTAAAATTAAGGTTTTTTAATTACAAGCGTCATGTCTACCCCAGTAGGGGAGTTATCCATGTCCTACGGCTTTTACACGTAAGAGAAATACATAAAATTATTATATGTGACCTGCTACACGAAAAGGGACCTCTACGCCGAAAAGAAGTTATTGAGAAAAACGCGTTTAAAAAAATCAGACACAGGTGAAAAGCGTTATTATGTTCATCTTTACAGGTGATTTGTAAAAAAAACTAAAAGACATAGAAACTTGCGGTTTGCGGCATTTGAAGGAACGTATAAGAATCATATACGAATCCTATAAGAATCACTCAAAAAGTAAAAAAAAAATTTTCGGCGCAGAGGTCCTTCGTGGAGCAGGTCACATATAGTTAATTTTGTTGATATTACACTGTACATAAATATGTAAATATATTAAGTGTGACAGTAAGGGGCTTGCCAAGATATAAAACAGCATTTTAGACGCTTTGGGTCTTGTTTTATTTACACTACCTTCCCGATGATGTAAAGACTAAACAAGTAGTAATTAAAAAAATCAAAAAACCCGACAACGACCAACTTCGAACCACTAAATATCCTAAATGGTCATTCGAAATAAAAAATCACAAGAGAAACCTAAAGATGATTAAAATATCTGTCGAATAATACCCATTTTGATATACTCGTAGTTCACCGACATTTATTTTTATGATTTAATCAGGCTAAAGTTTGTATCGCTTTGTAAGCCAAATTACATGTGATAATTATTAATGAACAAATAACATCAAAGTTAGTTGTAAATATTCTGACAACACATAGTTGAACGGAACAGCCAGCCGTTTTCGAAGGCCACTAAACCTTCATCATCAGCGTTCTTCTGTGTTTGGTCCACTGTGTGTGGTGTCAGTTAATGTAGATTTCTGCCTTATATACGAAACTTTTCTGCAAATGGAATATGTGAATTGGTTTGATTCATCGTATTTCAATTTACTGAAATGTGTTTTTGTAATGAAGGCCCCAAATTTACCATCACTATATTTACAACAGTCTTACCATTGTCGTTTTTTCATTACTAATTATGCACATGTTAGTTAATTAACTTATTTTTGTTCTACTTAAGACAAACTTTTTTGGTTTGATACTATAAGTATATTTTTATTTAGTTTTTGCCACTGGCCCATGACTATCTATTTAGTTAATTTTTAATTATTATTGTTCGAACTTTCATTTTATTTATATATTTATGATTTAATCAGGCTATCACATGTAATTTGGCTTACAAAGCGATACGAACTTTAGTACGGAACCCTTCGTGTGCAATTTAAAGTCGCACTTTACTGAATTTATTCGGGATGTAGTGGAGTCTGTATGGTTTGTTAAGGATTATTTTCACTCTTTGTGCGGGAATTTTGTTTATTAACAAACCCGTTGAGGCAAAAGTTAAATTAATCGCTGATGATAATATCGAGATAAAAATAGTCTAAAATTTTACAGCGTTGTTCAAGCGTCAATCTATATATATATTGATAATAAATGACAAAAAGTGGAAGTATGATCGTTCGTTTGACAGTTAACACTTGCGTAAATTCTATCGGGCTCAAAAGTCACAACCTATATGGTCTGGGAGAAATGAGATATTCAAAGTTAACATTTTCTTTTTATTTTTATGCTCTCAAACAATCAGCTGAGCCCGGCAAACGTTGTTTTACCCCAAATTATTAATAATTTTAAGTACGAGTACAAATTACTCCACGAAGCGGTCACTTGTTGCGTCAAAAATCAACCAAAAACCTACCGGGTATTGACACGAACCTGTGTTGAAAATATCAGCTCCGCAGCTCTTATAATTCCAGGCATTATGCACGCACACTTTTCATTAAAAATATGTTTTTAAGTCTTTGTATTTTTTCAAAATGAGTACGAATTTAAAAAAGTTTATTTGTTGTTGGTTAAGCAAGTCTAGATGAATTTCTTTGCTGCTTAACCCTATAAAGATAATCATATTCTGACATATGTTAAAGATAATAATTCGTAAAATTTGCGCATGCTTTTTGGAAAGCTAAATTGCGGCGTTTTGTTGATTAATTTAAAATAAACTAATGTTCATTACGTTTTTTAATATAACTGAAGTAAGAATAGCTGAGTTTTAAATATGGAAATACATATTTATGATCAGAAAAAACAAAAACAAGAGAACAACTTCAGTAATTAACAAAACTTAAAGATCATATATCTTTGAAAACTTACCACCCGTTTTTGGGCTTATACGAGTCAGTCATTTCAATGGATATACTAAAGAAACAAAGTATTTTTTATAAAATACGTATGTAAAGATTTTATAAAATTAGTCAGACACAACTTAGGCAGATGTCAATATTATCAAGTCCTTTCTCACTGATGTCATTACTAGAATCTCCATCAAAGCGCGAATTTCAATTTCGCACGTATCCGGAAACACAGCCCTGATCACAGATTTACTTATTTTCAAAGATATCTCGGCATTAGTCTATTTTTCGATTTTCGTAATTAACTCGCCAACTCAAAATTTGTTGAAGCATGAAAGAGGATCATGCATATTGCGACACATCCGTGTAGGATCCCTTTGAGAACTAAAAATTTTCAATGCTGGGACTCGGCCGCATCTACTTGATTTCGATAATAACCAACAATGTCTATTCTTTCCTCTATAGCTCTCTGTGGCAGAGAGATGCTAACAACGAAGCTGGTTGCTCTACATTAACTTCGTCTGTGTACTCGCCTGTGATAGGCGTCAACTGTTTTTTGGTCTCTACATGTTCGAAAGCTTCTTCAATGTCCCTCTGTGCATCATCTTCGCTCTAGTGGTTTTCTATCTCGCTATCTGTTTCTTCACAAGTCATTTCGTCATCAGTCTCTAAAAGGGCGGCTAGGCTACCATGTTCATCCTAATTCCGGCGTACGATTTTTTTCCAGTCAGGTTATCGAAAATTACAAAGCATCTATATAAAATTGAACAATTTATGCACAATAAGTGGTTATGAAAAAAACAAACAACACGAATGTTCATAAAAATAAAAATCTTGAAAGTCACTCTAAAGATAATCACGCGTAATTTTGACTCAGATACCCTTTATATTTCAAAAGTAGAAATACCAACCGCAGGGACATGTGTGTTGCATGAAAGCAACGATCAACGAGTGAAATGTCTAAAGAGTACAAATGCGAATTCATTGTAAATAAAGAGAAATAACAATATTTTGAAAGAGTATGCGTAAATTTTACGCAGATTATCTTTCTAGGGTTAAGTAACTTTCATCAGTATACTTTAATTACAATTTAAAAAAGCTTTCAAAACTCTAACAAATAGACAAACTCGCAATAAAATATTGAAAATTAAAAAACTACAAGCAGATTTTTATTTCAAGAATTTTAAAATGTCGTATTATTTTTTATGATAATTATAGTGTGCTGAATGAACATGCAAAAATAATAATTTCATTTCGCCCATTCGACAGATAAAATGCGCTTTTTTTTTGCATAAAGCAGCAGGCCAGAGTCCAAATAAATTACGCTTGTTTAAAAGGCTATTAAATTAAAATGCTTCGTTGGAGCTGCAGTGTATCGAAGTTGAATTTTCTTAAAATTTTTAAACTGTCAATTTAGAAAATTTTTGGTACAAAAAAAATTAACAAAAACCAAAAAGTTGAAATACCGAACAAAGGAATTTACATTGTTGTGAAAACTTAAAACATTAATGTATTATCGCATTAAGAACTGCAGCTGACGGATGAGTAGCTCTGCTGCCAAGAGGCATGATACGAGAACTTAGTTGTGGTAGTTTGATTTTGAAAGCTCGTTAACTTCAAAGAAATGTTACTTTTCAATTAAATTTACTTATTAAAATAGAAAATTCATTCGCCTCAAGGACTTTATTTTTTAATGTTTTATAGTTTAATAAGTTTTACTTCATTAAGAACACGCAATAAAACTTTAACAAAACCGCGTCTGTGTATGAAGTAGCTTTTAGAAATAGTGACGGGGGTTTAGATAATTCCTGATTTTGTCTGTACTTAGAATGTATGTATTATAAACCTGCCCTTTTGTGTCTGTCTGTCTGTATGCTTATCTGTCTATCCGTCTATGTATCTAAAAGAGTGGATATGTATACTTTATTAATTATCTTGGGGCTGTTATTACAACTTGGCGTTACGTAAAGGCAGAATTTTAATGTAGTTTTTCATTATTACAACTTTACTTTGATCTAAAGTGAGCTTTAAGTTAAAGCTTCCAATGAAATCCTACATTAACTAATGCCAAGTTGCTATTATACCCGTTAATATGAAATAATCACTCTTATCGGGAATAAAAGGCGAACATTTTGTTCACGTGAAATATTTCCCGTGAGTAAAAAATGGTGAACAAAATTAGAAAATTGTATACTGGCACAATAACAACGCAAACATTGGTGATCACAATTTTAGGGAATGGGAACACTTTTATACCCGATAAGGGTTAATACAACTCCTAAAGATAATAAGAGGAAATTGGAAAATATAAATCGCCTTAGTTACATAGATATACGAGTAAATATCTAACACATTGAAGAGAAAAATTTGTTCAACAAAGGAACATGCTTGTGGGTTGCATCAACAAAAACCAAAATTTTTATTTTTGAAATTGCTTACATTCGGCTTAACTACACCAAGTTTAAATTTATTTGAAATACTGCATTGGAAAATAACTGGTATTTTATTTACACTGTACATGTTTGTATTCCGTTAGTACCCTATACCTATCATAAGTACATATTACGATTTCTGCAGCCTAAGGGTCGCAAATTGCAAATCACTGTTTTGCTAAATTCAAGTTAGAGTGCCAACTAAAATTTAAAAATACTAAGAATATTTATAATTATGCGGAATGTATGGCTGGAGTATGTGAAAGATGTGACTCTCACGGAAAAAGTTTGGCGATCACGGTTGTACCATTTTTATACTATATTCTGATCTCTATTTGCTAAATTAAACTTTCATCATCCTGGAAGCTTAAATATACAAAAAGCGCATAAATAGAAAACGAAACGAAAACATTATACAGGTTGTTTTTTACCCGACTGAGCGACGCAAAGAAGGATATTGTGTTTATCAGCCTATGTAAGTATGTATGTACTCGTATGTATGTGTGCCGCATCTTATATCAATCGATTTAGTGTCACTAAAGATATGACAGTAGTAGAAATTCAATATGGCGGCCAACAGACGCCATTTTGTAAATACGAAAACAAATAAAAAGTAGGCGAATTATATCAAAATGGGTATCATCCCGCAGGTATTTTAAAATCATCTTAAGGTTTCTTTTACGATTTTTCATTTCGAATGACCATTTAGGATATTTAACGGATCAAATTTGGTCGCAGTCGGGGTTTTTGATTTTATTAATTACTGTAAGTGAAATTTATTTGCTGGTGGTTAAGCGATGTCTATATGTATTTCAGTGTTGCTTTAAAAAATCGTCAGTCAGTTGAACAGTCACAAACCTCTTATCTTATGCACAAACTTCCAAAAACTATTTGAGAATTCACAAATAATAATATTTTTGAAAATCACAAGAGCAAAATAAGCCTAGTAGGCTTAGAAACTAATACAAAACCTAGCAAATAATTTTTATTCGATATGAATCTATTTTATTTTTCTACACCTTTATACAATTAGAAATCCATTGGATAACAATAAAAGAATTTATAAGGCAAAATGAAAAAGAAAATCTTAATTAAACATTCAAGAAATTTATTATTCGACATATTGTCATAATTATATTGTAAGTGAAATTTATTTGCTGGTGGTTAAGCGATGTCTATATGAATTTCATTGTTGCTTTAACAAATCGTCAGTAGCTTTAAACCACACATTTTGAACAGTCACAAACATCTTATCTTATGCACAAACTTCCAAAAGCAACAATGAAATGCATATAGACATCGCTTAACCACCACCAAATAAATTTCACTTACAATATAATTATGACAATATGTCGAATAATAAATTTCTTGAATTTATTAACTACTACTTGTTAACAAAATATTTAGTAACTCAGTTGATTTCTAACAAATTTTTTAACACAAACTCGCACTTTACTCGTAATAAATTCTTTGTTATAAATAAAGTCATAAATATTATAGTTCTTCTTGGGTGCCCCGGTAGCCTAGTGGGTAATGTGCCTGGCTATCAGTGCTGGGTTCATGGGTTCGACTGCCACCAAAACCTTTGGTCTGTTTTACTACAGCGGGTGAAGGTCTTTGTTACAATGCTCGTAAAAATAAGTAACTATATAATTTATAATTTCATATGTAACACTTATGGCCTCATTTTGCAAAATGCAATGCTAAGCACTGACAATTTTTATATACTAAAAATTTAAATTGCAAAACAAAATGCTTAAAAATTTGTCAACGTTTAGCGTTGCGTTTTAGAACATGAGGCCCCTAATAAAGAATACCTAATTTACATTAAGCATTTTATCATGAAATTAGTACCATGAAAATTTTTTATTTGTCAATAGGAGGCCTGGAGAGCTACTTATATCAAAAAAGTTGCCAGAAATGCATCAGAAATTCATTCTACGTCTTTTTTTATATAACGTTCTCTTTTATAGCGCTGCAATTAGCAAAGAGAAAAAGTTTCGTGCAGCAAAATTCATGAAATTTCATGAAAAAATGCTTAATGTAAATCAGGTATAATTAAAACAAAAACACTGTATAAAAACGAATCCAGAGTAGAAAAATTATAAAAAACCGCACAAAATATAATTGGTGAAAAAAATACACACATCCTAAATTAATTGAAATAAAATATATAATGTTCAAAAGGTCTAAGCATCTTTTTTCTAAATCTATTTATGAATTTGAAATCGGTTGACATTCAACTTAGTTAGAGGTTGATAATTGCGTACCGAATATTGCAACCCGATTTTTTTTAACCGTAACTGAAGATTTTGAAGGTGTTTTGGAAAATTTCAGATTGTTGTATGAAAAATGGTACCACACCCCAGGTATTTTTCTTGGTCCCACATTGTAACGAAGCAGGAATAAAATATATGTAAGTTTGAAAAAATTAGAAACTTTAATGCAAAAAAAAAAATTTAGTCTAAACTGAAGCAAGAAAAACATTTATTTTTTGTTTTTTAAAAAATGTAGCTTTGAAGGAATTTGTTTTTCAGCTAATGAAGCAGGAATAAAACATGTGCTACCTCGAGAAATATAGAAACTTCAACATAAATACATTAAAAAATAAAAAAAAAATATTTTTTTTTTAATATGTGCTTGTTTGCTGTCACTCAGCATTAAAAATAAAAGATCACTGTGCGCAATACATACATACGTAAATATGTATAGCGTAAACACACAATTCTTTTTTGTAATTCTTAACACAAAAACCTTTTTTTCCTTGATATTTGGCCCTTAAAACTTATCACGTTCTCTCATGCTACGTAACTGCGATTATGTATTTTTTCCTCTCTATCTTTTATTTTTCCTATTTAACTTAATTTTTTTTTTTTGGTATTTTAATTGGTTTTACTATCTTAAAACAAATGCTTTGGATTTTCCTAAAATGTTTATAAATTTTTTTATTAGTTTCATCATGCGTATTTCCTCCGTCTGAATTTGAAAGACAATGTAATGCGTCCGATTTTATACAGGATAGTTCTTTTTTTTTGTTTTAAATAAATTAAAACAAACACTTTTGATAAATAATCTGAATATTGAAAATGTTACTGAACGTGTTGTCTGCTGTTTTATCGGCTTTAACAAAATTTGTCTACACTTTTCAAACAATGGTTGGGTTTCGTCATAAAAACGCATCGCATCGGAATTACCAATAATCAGTTTTTTTCAATGACATTTTACAATTTAGAGTAAAAAGAACTTAATCTTTTTTATCATAAAGGACATAAAGAACCTTAAAATTGTGCAACTTGTTTGACATACAGTATGCCAAGAAAGTATTTTCAATACATATAAAGCAGTGTGTTTTAAATTTCATATAGAATAAAATTATTTCCTGGGTTTTGTATTAGTTTCTAAGCTTACTACGCTTATTTTTCTTTCTTGATTTTCAAAAATATTATAATTTGTGAATTCTCAAATGGTTCTTGATAGTCTGTACATAAGATAAGAAGTCTACTGAAGATTTGTTAAAACAACAATGAAATGTATATAGACAATGCTTAACCACCAGCAAATTAATTTCACTTATAATAGAATTATGATAATACAGTTAGGCCTCGATTATCCGTAATGATCGGGACCGGGAGCATTCTGGATAATTGAGTTTCTCGGTTAATGGGGTAACAGCTTTTAGTGTTTTTTTTCATATTTTGTATTCATATTTTTGTGCTTACTTATACATCTTTGTATATACTGCATATAACAAAAGAAAAATTCATGAATTCTATGCTTGTGTTTACTAACGAAAAATTCGGTTGAGTTCTCGTAGACATCATGAATGATGCTTGTACTATACTTCACTCTTATTAGAAACCTTGAATTCGGTATGGTATCGTTAAGTCGGTACAATTTCCCACCTTTTATGGATTTATTTTCTTGGCAGAAGGCTAACTTGGAATACACCGCCTTCGTACTATTTATTTTAAATAATGTATCAAAAAGAATTTCCTTTAAAGTCAACTTCTAGATCGTATATAAGATATAAGGGATACCGGCATTTTATTATGCGGAGCGGTTAGAGAATATGTTGCGAAAAAGTGGCAACGTCGTGGTCTACGGTTGCTGGCTGCCGGCTGCTGGCTACGTTTCAATGTGAAAGTAGACAATGCCTACTTGTCGAATAAATTTTTAACGGCGCTAAAAAGTGGCGTGTTCGATATTTGCACAGTAGTTTTCGGTTGTTAGCAAAAATTTAATTACCTTCTTAAAAGTTACAACGCCATGGATTTGAAATTAATCTCTTGCTATGATATCTTTTTTTAGTTCTATTAAAAAAAACTTTTCGATTGCTTTTATTTTTTATTTTTCCTGCAATTAAGAAGAAAATTTTAGAACGTTTTATTTCGTTGACAACATTTCTGATTAAATTTTTTTTTCGAAAAAATACGGAAACAAGAACAACAAAATGCGGTTAGGACTGCAATGCCTTTGTTCGCATACTGGTTATGGCATTGTTCCCCTCAGCACAACGCGTTATTTTAATTAAATATTTCACTGCTGGTTTGTGAATACAAAATAATACGAAAAGGTGTCATAACAAAATAAATTGAAAAATGTGCTGGAAGGTGTTTGTGTATATGCATATGTATGTATGATTGCTGTTGACATTGCTAGGAAATTTGAAAAGGCATTACATGGTAAAAAGATAAAAATCAAAATTCATTAGAAACTAGAGTTAAAATTACGACTTATTTTTCAATAGATTTTCTTCATGCTCACGAGTTGAAGTGTTTTGACAAATAAAAAAAGGGAAATTTAAGAGGTAACTTAAGAATAATATACAATACACAACCAACATCCCAGAAATTTAACTAACTTTTCAGCATGTGTTGTGTTTTGTGCTTAAATCCTTTATTAAATATTTGAGTATTGAGTATACAAAAAATTTTGCAGGTATCCTTTATCAATACTTTGCCAGCACTATTTACATACATACATACATATATATACATATCCAAGCACAATTTCTAAAAAGTACGTATTTTAAATAGAAATGACAATTCTCATATTAGCGACCCCTCGCTACCGAGGTAGATAGCCATGGGTGCTGCTAAAAAGCGTGGTGGCACAGAAAAATGCGGCATTTCCCCCAACTACATCTAGTTTTGGGTAAATACCCAGTAGAATTTTTGTTCCCATGAAATTGTTATTCTCGTCAAAAAGAAAAATGCTATCGTGAATCTCCCGATAATTTTTTCCGCTGTTAGTTCCCAGTGCATGTAAAAAAGGGAAGCTGATTTGTAAAGTTAAAACTCAGTTGAGAATCGAAATATTTAAGTTTAGCAATAAAAATGCACAAACTTTGAGTTTGAAATTTAATATTTTTAAGTGCAAAGTTGTGTTTTTAAATATTCTAAGTGCAGTGGCAAAAATTATTTAATACACCATCATAAAATAAACTGCATGTGAATCGAGGTGGTTCGTACTCTATGCAAAGAAGCTGTTCTAGGTAATACTAGATTGTTACCAATAATCTTGAACGTTATTTGCTGATATTGTACAGGGTGTCCGGTGGCAAATTTATATTTTTGAATACGATTATTTCAAAAGGCAATAAACGGTGCGCAGTTGGAATTATCGATTCTGCGGACTCGAAGTGGTCAAGTGAGCATCGCGCGTTCGCTGTGGATACATTTTTTAAGAGTAATGATTCTTACATAACTGCTCGTCGACAATTTTGTTCAAAGTTCGGTGTTCAGCGAATACGTGATGGACCGAGTGTAAATTTAATTCGTTCGTGGGTGCAGAGATTCCGCGCAACTGCTTTGGCTATGAATGTCCCACAGCCAGGGCTTACTCGATCTGCACGGACTCCCTGGTTGAAAGCAGTTTACGTGAAAATCCGCGACTTTCAATACGGAAAAGAGCAGCCTCACAGGGACTTCCAAGAGCGATTATTCATGAAATTTTAAAAAAGGATCTGAAGTTCCATCCTTTTTAAATTCAATTCGGTCAAGAACTGAAAGAAAGTGACTTTACGCAAAAATTTTTGTGAAACGATGTTGGAGCGTTTTCGCACTGTAAATCCCATTTTTTGGAGCGAAGAGGCTCATTTTCTCTTAAACGGCCACGTCAACAAGCAAAACTGCCGTTACTGGTCTCCAAGAACCTGCAGAACTCGATTGAAACAGCAAAAACCATTGCATTGCCCCCAGGGTAACTGTTTGGTGTGCCTTATCCACGCATGAGATAACTGGAACATTTTTTTTCCGAAAATTTTCGAGACTAGGCGACGAGTGTCAACGGTGAAAATTATCGACGTATGATTACGGAATTCTTTTTGCCAAACCTGCGAGCTCATTCATCGTACTCTTCACAAACGTGGTGTCAACAGGATGGGGCGACTGCACACACAGCCAGAGATTCGATTAATTTGTTTCGGGAAAATTTCCCCCAAAAACTGATCGGTCGCTTTGGGACATCCCATGGCCACCGAGGTCACCCGATCTTACTCCCATGCATTTTTTTATGGGTCTGCCTCAAAGAGAGGGTTTATAATGACAATCCCCAATCTCTTGTGGCTTTAAAGGAAAATATTCGTCGTGAAATGAGCTCAATTGAACCAAGTTTACTGCAGCGTGTGTCGCAGAACATCTGCTCGACGGAAGACATCTGGATGACATACTTTTTAAAAACTAAAATCCGCATTTCCATTCTATCGTTCAATGCTCTTAATAAAACTTTGTGTCAATTATTACGTTTTTTATTTAAGTTTGAAAATATAAATCTGCTTACAGACATCCTGTTCTACAAAAATATATATAACTTTTACTATTTAATTCGAAGAAAAATATTGAAATTACGCGATGTATTAATTCAGTTGTCCTGTAAAAAGAAAGTAAAACCAAGGGAAAAGTGAAAAATATTCATGATAGGTGAATCGAAGAAGGCCAAACATTTATAGGCAAAAAATATTCGCGATTGCAATTAGGGAAAAATGGAGAAAAAATTTCAATTTAAGCCTAATTAAGAAATTAATATTATTTATTTGAAAATTCTTTATAGTTGAATTAAAGAAAATAAATATGTTTTGGAAAAGCAAAATTTTTAACAAGTACATTTTTTTAAGAATTACCATTTTGAAGATCTATATTTCTAAAAAGTCTGTTTTAAAAAAAGTATAATTTTCAAAAGGTATATTATTCAAGATTATTTTTTAGAAAATTTATTTATTTTTTTCAAAAATATCCATCCTTCAAAATTTTTCTTTTTCAAAGAGACACAAAAGAAGTATTTTTATTTCTTTCCTGTTTAAACGTGCTTTAAGGGCACCAGTTATTTTGAAGTATTGAATCTGATACCGTTGATTGAGAAATTAATCAAAGTCCGTCGATTTTGTATACATATGAAAGTGTTGGACATTAAATAATCCTTTCAACATTCATAATTAAAAACAACAACAGCAGCAACAACATAATCAACAAAAATTGCAATCGCAACCACAACATAACAGCAACAACACACTGCAATAGCAATAATTATTACAACTCAAGCTTCAACAATATTAATTTGAGAAGAACAACAGCAGCAGCAGTAAAAACAACAAAAATCACCAAGTCCCAATCCAACTGATTTCAAAAATTTTTTTTAATTTAAATTTGTTATATTTCTCAGAAAAGCTACTTTTATGAAAGGTTCCTCTAACAAAATAAACTTTTTACAAGAAATAATTTTATAAATGTACTTTTTAAAATACTTAATTTTTACAAGAAATGCCTTGCAAAAAGATACTTTTTACAAACGGTACTTTGTAGAGAAAGTAATTTTGAGAAAGTGTACTTTTATAAAGGTACTTTTTAAAAAGTGTACTTTTTTAAAATGATACTTTTTTATAAATGTATTTTTTTAAAAAGATACTTTAAAAAGGAATTTTTTAAAATGGTACTTGTTTTAAAATGATACTTTTTTTATATGGAACTTTTTTTAATGTGGTACTTTTTTAAAAAGGTACTTTTTTAAAATTGTACTTTTTTAAAATGGTAATTTTTTAAAACTGTACTTTTTAAAAAATGTACTTTTTTAAAATGGTACTTTTTTAAAATGAAATTTTTTTAAAAAGGTACTTTTTTAAAATGGTACTTTTAAAGGTTCTTTCTAGAAAAGGTACTTTTGAAAATATCCCAGCCAAAAACTTTTTATACAATTTCAATTTTAATGAATAACTTACTAAACTCATTTTTTGTAGATTTATAAAAAATTATTAAAGAGAACAAACATTTTAAGTAAAAAATTTCATATATTAAACAAATCATTTATTTCTTTATCGATATCAAGAACTGAAATAAGTATTGTTTTTTTAGTAGAATTGTAAGTAGTGTTTAACTTTTTTTCTAATTACTTCTTGGTGATTTGGTAAGAGAATTTTCGCTGGGAGCATGTACTTTTTAGAAAAGGTACTTCGTTAGAAAAGATACTTTTTAGAGACACTTTTTAAAAATCGCACTTCTGTGAAATGTACTTTTTAAAAGAATTTTTTTTTGGTAAGTAACAAAATGAAATTTTTACAAAAAAGTAATTTTTTGCAAAGTACTTTTTTCAAAATGCACTTTTTACAAAAGAAACTGCTAATTAAAGTTACTTTTTCCACCTTTTAAAAAATGTGCACATTGCAAAAGTTAACGGTTACTCAAACAATTGTTTATATTCACGCACTGTGGAGGAAATGAACAATTTAAAGGAAATGAGTCTCCAGTTTTTTAACGGGTAGCTCGGTTTTGCTTTTTTGTATATAAAATGTATAAAAATGTTATTTGTAGAAAAATTCATATGAATTAATATTTTTAAATCGATAAGCAATAAAAAATTTTCATCGTTTAAAATTTTTCATTTACCAGAGGTGCTCTATTTTTATGCACTGTGACTATGCCATCTAAATTCAAAACTTGGGCTCTATTATACCTTTTCTATGGTTTTTAACTGTCCGTTTAAAAACCTCTGTGATGGTAATCATATCTGAACTAGAGATGTGCAAATGTCGCGATTTAATCGTGTCACGCGTGAACCACGCGTGACTCACGCGTGATCGTGATCAAATTTATAATTAATCACGCGTGAGTGCGTGACCGTGAATTAAAAAAAATACTCGTGCGTGATCGTGCGTGAGTTTTTTTAAAAATCACGCACGAATTCTCACGCTCTCACGAGATAGCACTCCTGCGTGGGTATATAACTGTATTGAAAATTTTAAATTTTCTTATAATAAATACTACAATCTATGTAGCACAAGCTGCCCACAGTAGCACCAGAGTGCCGAATACATTACTCTCGTGGCCAGCTCTGATCTATGTACATACATATGTATGTATATACATACATATAGGTAGAATGAGCCTGCAAACATAATGTATACATACATACGTATGTATGTACATATATATGTGTAAGAACCTATTTTTTAACCAACAAACATAAAAATTTAATTATATATTTTTCGTAAGCGTGCGTGATCGTGATAAGTTGTACACTCCTCGTGCGTGATGAAGAATATTTTATACGTGAGCGTACGTGATCGTGAAAATTTTCAAAATCATTTGTGAGTGAAAGTGCGTGACTAAAATATTTGTCTGCGTGAGCGTGCGTGTCATGAGTCAAAAACCGCTCACGTGTGCATCTCTAATCTGAACAATGCCAAACGAATAAATAAAAGTCGAACTGTTTAATTAATATTTCATTTGTATTTAACGCAGTGATTTAACTTGGAGCTTATACAGAAGTTTGTAATGGGATTTTTAATTAGTAATTGGTATACAAAAGCCAATCTTTTTGCCTTGAGCTTAGAAACTACAAAAATAAGGTAGTCATGTAAAAAAAAGCTTAAAGCCAACCATTACCTGGCTGCTAAAGTATCCATCCATTAAAATTGTCCTACGCAATTGATTTGCTTGATTGCTTCACTTTGAAAATTCTCCCATAGATTTTTGTTTACCTTGAACACTTTTTAAAGTCAACCATAACGAATTAGCTTAAAGACATCTAACGATATTAAAAACATAATATATTTCCTAATATCGCAAACAAATGAATATTTATGAAACTCATATATGAAATTCAAAACAACGTTGGGTGCAACATTAAAATAAATGTGTGCGAGTCTCTAAAATATGTTACATTAAGACAAGATCATGTAACAAAGATTAATGCCACATTAAACATGTTTGTGAGATAGAGAAAAAAAATTATATTCTACCAAAATAAAAAATAACAAACATAAATACATATGTATGTATGTATGTACTCGTATGTATGTATATATAGAAAAGTACTATTCGCATAAGTAAATAAATAATAAACACCTGTGTTCTAACTAAAAATTTGTCTTTACAGTCTTTACAAATAATTTTATTTTTTATATTCTTAAAACAAGTGATTTTATCACACGAAAATAATAAAAGGTCATGGCATTAAAATTAAATAAAAACGAAAAAGATATTGTTAGCAACAAACAACAAACAACAACAAAAAAAAAAGATTTAAAGACACAGACACACTTTACAAAATATAAACAACGAACCCTTAAGAAATAAATTGAGCAAGCCAACGATTTGATAAATAATACCAATAGACACAGACACAAACACACAAACGTGAGTAGAATTTAAAAGCAGAACTGATTAACCAGTTTACTAACATTATACACTCAAAAATTGTGTTAGTTAATGAGAGAACCTTAAAAAAATTTGTTCGCATCTCACTTTTGCAAAATATGATTTAAACAAATTAGGGAAACTATACACGCGAAGTTGCTCATACGCACTCGACGTACGTTTTTACGTTATCGGGACTTGGATTCGTGTTAAATTATGTCTGTACACTTTACAACGTAAAGTTCATAATACAGTGTTATTCATATATTGGTTTCAGAAACGCCGGTCTGGAAAGGCCAATATGTACGAATATGAATTGTTTAACAACTGAAAAATGCGTAAAGATACGAGAGCGGATCAATAAGTCCGTGACTTTTTGAACTTTTTGAATGAAACACAGTTTTTTTGCAAAACAAAAATTTATTTTTTAAAATAATCTCCTTTTAACTCAATACACTTAGTCCAACGTTTCTCCAGTTTTTGTATCCCTTCCTAAAAATAGGATTTTTCGAGGTCCTTAAAATAGGCAATTGTTTGGTCAATAATTTCATCGTTGGAGCTAAATCTCTTTGCACCGAGCCCTTTCTTTAGATTTGGAAATAGGAAGTAGTCACTAGGGGCTAAGTCAGGAGAATATGGCGGATAAAATACCAGTTCGTAGCCCAATTCATAGTGTTTTGCCATTGAAACTGCACACGTGTGCACCTGTGCATTACCTTGATGAAAAATAACTTTTTTCTTGGCCATAGGGGGTCGTTTTCTTTTTAAATCGTCATTAAATCGGTCTAATAAGTTGGCATAATATTTGCCGTTTATTGTTTTTCCCTTTTAAAGGTAATCGATGTAGATTATCTCGCGTGCATCCCAAAAATTTTTCCGATCACCTTATTGGCCGAAACTTACATTGACCTTCTTCGGAGCAGGTTCACCCGGAGAAACCCATTGTTTAGACTGCTGCTTGGTCTCCGGTGTACAGTAATGGATCCATGTTTCATAGAAAGTTACAAAACACCGCAAAAACTTATTCGGATCGCGGTTAAACAACTCCAAACAATCCTTTGAAGTTTGTCACACGTTTACGTTTATGGTCAATTGAGAGCAACCGCGGCACCCATCTTGCAGACAACTTTCTTAAACCCAACTGATCACTTAAAATCGAAACCACACTGCCATATGAAATGCTTATGGCATCAACAATCTCACGCACTTTTACTCTTCGATCGGCCAACACCATATCGTAGTTTTTTTCGACATTTTCGGGTGTACTGACCTCAATTGGCCGTCCAGAACGTTCAGCGTCATTTGTACTCGTGTGACCACAATGAAAGTCAGTAAACTACTTTTTTACAATTGAAATCGATGGTATAGAGTACGCATAGTATTTATCGAGCTTTACCTTGGTCTCATTAACGGGTTTTTTCGCAAAAAATAATATTTAACGAGCACTCGAAATTCACTTTTAGAAAATATACGAGGTTTTATGTTTTGAACAGCTGTTAAACGCAAAGTAAATGACAACACTTGCTTAAAATTTGACAGTAGTGTATGTATTAGCAGGTGGTACTTGATGGGCATTATGATCTATCTGCTTTATGGCAACATATACTTCGTTTAAACACACGAGTTATTTGCAAATAAAACCTTAAATTGTTGCCATATAATTGTTTTATTGCGACTTACTAATTCAGAAATATATTCACGATTAACGCACTATTTTTAAATAAAATGCCTGAGGTTGCCACGCTTACAAATGATTGCTAATAAAAAACAATGAATGGCTAACTATTGCAGAATTATTAATTTCACATCAAGTGATTTTAAACTTTAATAAAGACATTCAAAAACAATTTATTAACATGAAGTTCAAATGCCATATAACAGACTATTCTTAACTATTAACTTCAAAACCACATTTTTTAGGATGTGACTTTCAGCCATGTCACAGAATGCAATTTTAATCGAAAATGGTTTCAATACCAAAATTCGAGTCTTTATAAAAAAAGAATTTTTAAAGTAGGTTTTGATATTTTCTAACAATCGCATCATTTTCAAATCACATGTGAGTTACAAATCGTCAAACTTGTTTCTACATGTTCCGCAACGCACGCGTTTTGCTTGCCATATCGATTTAGATCAGCTGTTTGTTGAAACCGTCACTGCATAAATAAACATTGCAAGGACAAACCAATAGAACATTTTATGAATTAAATTTTTTAATAAACATTTTACCAAACTATTACTAGTTTTAATTAAAATCAAAAGAAAATTAATTTCATTTATTAACAATTTTAAGATTTCTTTAAAGTTTGGATTAGGCTAAATAAATCACTTAACGGCAGTATACGCTTGCGGTCTCAACTTACCAATCTTCTTGCGATTGTGAACTCTAGGAATGCGATTCTCAAAACGTGCCTAATTATTTATTAAAGAAAAATATTATTAATAACACCCAAGTCAAAATGAAATCAGAAATGGTATGTTTGATTGTTACATTAAGTTTTTGAGCATTTAGTTAATATTTGTACAAAAGCATTTTAATTTCTTCAACAAACTGATGTATTTTTTAATCAAAGTATTGCTACATTATTTTTTGCTTGTTTTGTTTATTCACTAACCATATTTTTTATTTTATTTTTTTTTTGTTTTGCCAGTTTATTTGCAAAGCAAAGACCTCAAATAAAATCTGTCGAAACTGCAAATACGGAATCAATACCATTCCGATGGAAAACTGTGACATGCATGCATGTGGCAAGGAAGTAGCAATATATTGTTGTGCCCTTAAGGGACTTTCTGTCCATAGCTATTTTTTTAAATAGCATAATATGTCTTCTTGGCATTATAAAATGAAATGATGTCGGCAATTTCATTTAAATCCCATTGCATTTTTTTATAAAATTTTAATTTTGAATACCTTCTGCGTATGCGTCTCTTTTATCTTTTCCTTAAAAGAAATTCAAAAAATAACTTTTAGGATATGACCATGGTAAAATTATACAAGGTACTTGCACGACTACAACAAAATTACAATACCAAAAAACACACGCATTTTGTTGGTAGAAACAAACATATTTTTGTCAGTAATACATGCCTTTTGTTTTTAAAAGTAACAATCACAAGGTAACTAAAGTGCAATTGCAGACGCGGCATTAATGCATGATTATAGTTATTCAGTGTTGCCAACATGTGTGTAATACACAGTGTGTAATTTCTACTCTCATGTGCATGTCATGTAATGAGATTCATGTATAATCTGTGTGTAATTCTACTTTGGGTTCTATTTTTATTTATTTTTGTTTTAATTTTAACTTACACAAAAAATGTGTAGTGTAATTTTCTTCAATGTGTAATTGGAGACACAGCTATATGCAAATTCATTGGCAACACTGTAATCATTTTATTCACACACATACACTAACATTTTTGTAGCTTGTAAACAAAGTTTGACAATTTTCTGCATTGTATAAATTAACAGGCTGGGTTTGTGCATCTACCTTGTATAATTTTACCATGGATATTAAAAAATATTTGCATACAATTTTACCACAGCGGAGTTCGGTTATAACAAACTTCATACCAGACGAACGAAAATATATTTGATTTTTTCACAAAATAAAATAAATAATAAAATATTTTTAAGGCAGCACAGAGGCCTGAGTGGTGAAAGTTTTAAAATTATTTCGAAGCTTGTAACTTTTGTAAATATCAACCTATGTATGTGAATCATTTTTAGCCGACTTTAAAAAAAGTAGGAGGTTATCAATTCGTCTATATTTTTTTTGGCACTGTTACATCATAACTCAGTTCATATTAGACCGATTGTAAAAATTCTTTTATTGGGCGGAGGCACGTCCATTAAAATTTCATTTTATATCCGAAAAGGTTCTATAAGATCTTTGCATTGAAGTCGGTTTTTTTTAAAGAATTATTTACAGCAGCAATCAGTGTTAAAAGACAAAGACACCATAATTTGATCTCTTATACTGTTTTCACACTGAAAGTTAAAACCTGGTTTTAACGTTAAAACCATAAACAGCTGATTTTGCGTTCCCACTGCAGGTTTGATATATTCAGGTTTTAAACAACAGGCTGTCTTATAAATTTGTCCAAAATAAAATAATTGTACTATAGATATGCGTGTATTTGTTGCTGTATTTTTTCCAGCTTTTTAAAATACTTACAAAATACCTGTACAACGGTTGTTTTTGTTTGCATGAAAAACTCAGAAATTGTGCAACGCACTCTAAAATAAAATATATTTTATATTTTGTAAATGAAAATTTTAAAATTATGTTCTTATACAAAGTGAAGAAGTGCTTGGAAATCATATTATTATATAAAAAAAATTCATAAATATATATTATAAGATTAACCTTTTTGTCCGCAGATGGATGTCGGTCATATCGTATATTTTCACTACCCAGAGGGCAGTGAAAATATTTCCGTTGTTTTCCGCCCAAAGGATACTTTTTCTTCGCATTTTTTTTTTGATAATTATTGCCGCTGCATCTATTTTTAAGTTGAAAATGTATCAATTGGTATCCTTTTTCACTGGCATAAACATTATCAGCTGCTTCCGGTCATTTTAACTTGGCAGCACTGAATTTAGCACAGCAAAAACAGGGTTGCATTTCATAAAAACAGTTCAAAAATGGTTTTAAGTTGGTTTTAACAAAAACAATTTGTATGGTAAAACCAGGTTTTAACGTTAAAACCAACTTTTATTAAAACCATGTCAGTGTGAAAACACTATTACTCCCATGAGTGAAGTTTTCCAACATTAATTTGCAAAGTGATTTATTTTGAACTGAGCTGAGACTTAAATAATGCATTTAGTGTGCAAATTATAAAAAAAAACTTTTTAAACGGAAATTACTTTCTGCTTATTATATATTTCGAGCTTTGTTTTTTAAGTGTATTTTCTTATATCGAATCCCCCACAATAAATAAATTTGGTATAAGTGAGCACTAAGACAAAAAGAAGTGCTTCGGAAGGCGGAAAAGCACACAGTGCATACCTTATGTCTTACGAGGATGCAATAACGTAAGCGAATGACGAAATTTAACACAAACACTACGAAGTTGGTCGGCTGTTTATGCTCAAATTCTTAAAGTTTTTTATAGTGCATCCTATCTCGCTTACCTGGATACAAATTTGAATGCGAATGAAATTTTTACTTCGAGTTTTGATTTTTTATTTTTCAATTACATTGTGTTCCTACAAATATGTGCTTCGGTAGTTCAGTGGGTATTGGAAGTTAATCTAAGAGTATATATAAAATAAAATTCTGATCTAGAGTCAATTTTTTATATACATATGAAAAAGGCATGGAGTATGGGCTTCTTTCCGCACATCTTATACACATTCATAAAACCCGTACGTGGAGAGCTTTGAAATGGGACATTACGAACAAAGCGAGAGTTGCGCTTTCTCTCTACCTTACCAACCTGCTTCCAGGTAGACGAATATTTTTGCTGAGCAATAAGTTTATGCCAGATATGTGTAATGAAATTATAAAAATATACATATATGTATGTAGCATCATAAATCACTAACAATATATCGTGAGTGTAAATGACACCATTTATTCATGTCGATTGGAAAATAATAAAATGTCTAACATACACATTCTCAATCACAAGCAAAGCTATTTCAATCACAGCAACGATACCCTTTGTCATCCTCGTGAATGAATGTTTGCATCAAAACCGAGAACGGGTTGCAATCCTTTCAAGATAATGTTAACTGGTTGCAGGCTTTTCTTATTGTTCTAAAAATCTATAGATTTTATTTTTATTTTATGACAGATGAATGGGAAGGCTTATTGGTTGGTAGTGGCGGTAAATGCACTTGTGTTGTGTATACATAATTTTTTGCTTGCACCAAAAATACATACATATGTATATATTCATATGTATGTATGTCAGTAAGGATTTCTCTTCTTAGTTGTTTGCCTGTCCAAGATTATAGAACGACCAACTAAGACTGTACAGACGTATTTAATAATATCTGGTTGCTTTTGTTGTGCTGCAGTAGAGAATACTTTTATTCGTCTTCTCTACTATCTTTTATATGCAATTATTGCTTGCTACCTTCTACAAGTGTAGAGGACAGGAATTAAAAAAAGATGCATGTATGTAGATATCTAAAAAAAAAAGAGAATAAAAGATAACAATAATATGTATGTGTTTGTATTATTTAGATCCCTCAAGAAATATTATTAACATATATTGTTCTTGTTTTTTAACATCGAGTTTCTGCACACGAATTTATTGAACATAAAAAAGGACCATTTGTTGTTTTTGCTTGCCAAGGCATGAGGAAAAATTTTGATCATTTTTAACCCAAATACTTCATAGCAGACATAGTAAATGTATACGCCAATTGTGTCTCTTTTTTTACAATAGGAAACTGGTTTTTAAAAACAATGAAAGAAGATTATATGTGTAAAAATTTTCCGTTCTCGTGAAAAACGTTCCCACGCTCTGTGGCATGCATGAGTTTGGTAGTTTTAGGGTAAATTTGTATTTTATTTCGAACCCTTAGCAGCACGCCAAATTGTTTGTTGCATGTGTACATATTTATGTTCACCTGTGCCTCTACGAACTCTCTCTTTCCATCTTCTTATCGCCAAATAAAAGTAAAATGAAAAAAAGTTTTTTTATCGTCCCTAATACTTTGTGCACTCCTAGTGTGTTCAACACAATTAGGTATCTTTTCCAACACTTTAAATACTATACAAATGTATTTGACATTCCCTAGAGGTTTATTTTAATTGTATTTTTTTTTTGTAATCTCTAAGGCCTGAAATGAGTGAGTTGCATTAATGAGAATTGTGTTGTCTCAACCATGATGAATACGATGCTGATTTTAATTTTCTAAAAATTTCTTAGGCAAAATCACACATGAAAAGTTGATTGACAGGAAGAAATAATGGATAATCATTACTTGTGTTTGCAGTTACTAACAATGCCTAATCCAAGGATTCTAAGTCTCTAAGCTCTACTAATACCAAACAATGGAAATTTGTTGAAATATTCGATTTCATATAATCCTAATGGAATAGCTGCTTATTTAACGCAAACAAAGTTCATTTATCAACACTATTTTTTCGCAATTACCTATAGATTGTGTCAATTCTATTTAACTGCGGAAATCTTTTTAATTTTGCTAAAATTTTTTTTTTAATTCTCTCGAGAAATCGCCAACTAAGCCGTGGATTTGAGAACGCTTTAGGTCTACCGTACAACATGAATAAAATTTAAGCAGATCATCTTGACTAAGACATTCCCCCATAACACGGTTGGCGTTTTTCGACTTTGACTACGACGTTTTTATGATAGATTAAAGAACACCGCAACTTTTATTCCCTATTCGTAGTCGAAGTCGAAATACGCCGATCACAGTGTTAAATATTTTTGTTTATAAATCGAGAACACTTGAAACGTGAAACCGAAACATCAATATCCCTTGTGCAATGCTTTAAAATTGTTGCCATAAAGAAATTTTTTATTGGACAAAATGAACTTATCACTGGCGCGAAAGTGGCTAGTTAAGCGATATATATAGCCCGGTCAAAATAGACAACAAGCTGAAATTTTGCAGGCATTCTTATGAAATCCTGAAAAGTCCCTACTGATCCCGTATGTGCAAAAAAATTTTATTCAAGGTCAAAGGTCACAAAAAAGGGTTTTTTTTAATTTGTTGGCCAAACATTTAGTCTGACGACAAAAATATTTAAAAAATTGTCCCCATGCTTTTTTCTCTAAGCTTTACCATACGAAAGTTATCTGGAGTTCTATTTTCCATAATATGCATACGGCTCAAGTTTTATTGCACTTATTATTCTTCTTCTTCTTCATTTTTTCTTCTATAATTATCTTCCTCTTCGTCTTCTTTTTCCTCTGCATCCTTCTGAGTCGATAAAAATTGTAGCAACGACACATCATCATCTGTTTTGTCGTTGATGTTATCTTCTCCTGTTGAAACTTCAATGTGTGGACACGAAAAAGCCCACTTTTTCGCAGCTGCATTTTGAACTAAACCCGCGTAATTCCAGGAAGCTTCTCTGGTGCAGGCGGAAGTAGAGTATGGATTGGCTCCAGTATGAATTAATGCAAAGGTAACCCTATTTTTTGGGCTAATTTGACCGGGCTAATAATATTATTAAGTGGGTTAGCGCAGTGTAAATTAAATGGTTTCGGATTAAATTGCAACCAGGTAAAGCCCTGCCGTACGAGAACACTCACTGCGTTAGTAATGGTTTATTTTCTTACATGTATTACCTACCAGCCACCATAGATATAAATTGTTTGTGCATATTGTTTTAAAAATATAAAACAAGCATCTAAGCATCTAAAAACAAAGCAAAATCTACCTGTCCGTATTGGAAACACCTAAAAAAAGTACATGTGTGTAGGCAGACTATCATTGAAAAAAATATCAGCATGAAGTTATCTAAAAAGCGAATTAGATTAATTTCTGATCGTAGCACAAAATAAGAAATTTATTTATTTTTTTTTTAATTGATGCAGGTAAACTCGGCTGTTATTTGAAATCTAACTCGGCGTGTGGTTGAGTGAAACCAAATGGCAAAAGAGTGTTTGTAGTTAATGATATCGCAAATTTACTTCAACAACGTCATAACTCACAAAAAACTAGTTTATAAGAAAACGAGTTTAACGTTTTCAATTGACACACAACTTTATCGATAAAGAAAATTTAATTTTTCAATGAAATTTTGACACAACATGAATAACGATATTAGGATTAATTCTGCATTATTAACTCAAAAATTGCATTTCATGAGTTATGTTTACTTAATTTAAATGGGAGTAGTGTCATATTTCTGTGGCAAAAAGAAAAAAGAGCTTAGGTCGAGATAAGCTAATCTTGATTTAAATGCACCCTTGTAATCACCACATTCAAAAGTAACTCTGGCCCCAATCTCAATTATTTTTTTTTTTTGAACGATTTGAAAGTTTAAAAGTGTTCTTCTACAAAATTGCAAAATAAGACTTAAGCATTTTTTCCTTATTGCCACAGTTTTAATATTGACAAGATCATATTTTCAGCATGTATACTAGGGTGGTTCATAAAAAAAAATATATATATTAGATTTTGTTATGGGCCAACCGGAATATATCTGTGGTAATAAGGAAAAAGTGCTTAAGTCATATTTTACTGTTTTGCAGGAAAGCACTTAAGCTGGAATAAATATTTTTTTAAATAATAAATATATCCAAAAATATTATCTGCGCCTGGCGAAAAATAAGAAGAATACAGCAAAAATACTGAAAAAATCCCTATTTGAGGATTTTGCAATTTTTTTTGGGGAATTGCCGGCAAATCAAAAGCAAGTTCTATTTGTTCTTAATTTCTGTGTATTACTTGCATCGTAAACGAGTATTTTCAGTCGAAAATGTTGATCAAATGGATCACGAGCTGTAGGATAATTTTCAAATACATAACAAAGCTTATACTAAGCTGGTATGTGATGTTTTGATCCTTACATTTGCATTTATCAATATTTTCGGCTGAAATATCTAGCTTAGGACTCAGTTTTTGCTTTGAAATATACAAAAAAAATATGGGATACGGTTGAGCTTGCAAGACATACTCAGAAAAATACAAAGAATGTCATGTAGTGCATTTTAATCCAAAATTTATAATTTCTTTATATTTGACCACGCCTATACCGCCCACCATTTTATTAAAATAAAGGCAAAACTATATTTTTCCATATTAAATTCAATGCAGCAATAAGTACACACAGTTCAGTTCCATTAAATATTTTTATATATTAATAGGTTTTTTTTTAAATTTTCACTCATAGTGCAAAAAATGGCTCAACTTCAAGAGGCCATAAAAATTAAGTTCAAGCTAACTTTTCAAAACCCTTTGGCAGTTCTGTTTACTTAACGGTCTACTTTCATTTCCGATTGGAATTGTTGGGGCTGGTTTTTCTTGTTGCGCAGTGTAATCAGCCTTAAATTCAGCATTTTTAATACTTAAAAAATTAAATATTTTTATTAATCATTACTTGTTTTTAATTTTATGAAATTCGGCAATTTATATGCTGCTATTGTTAAATATACATATTTCAGTCTTCAACTAAATTATGATTATGAATATCTATATATATAAATATCTAGTCTAAAAATTTTAAACATCAGTTGGTTATACTAAATTTTTTTTTTTTTTAATATTGATTGATTTATGAAAGTTTCAAATCTTTAATTTCACATTTTGCAGTGTTATTGCATTAAATTGAAAAATATTTACCTTTAATATCTTAATAATAAAAAAACGTGATCTCACTAATGAATTTATAATCACACAACATGATTATTTGCAAAGCGAACATGTTGAAAAGTTAATAAAAAAAAGCATGCAAACGCTTTATATTCGTTTATTAAAAGCCTTATTCGCGGATTAGTAAATTTTATGACAACTGCTGGCATAAAGATACTAAACAATAATTATACTCTTGCGTTTAAATAATACATAATTATTATTTGCGTAACGAACTAAAATTAAAATAAGAAACTGATTAAATAACAGAAATAAAACTACATCTTAAAAAAAAACAACAAAACCACTCACCGAGGAAAAAAAGCAATAAACTTAAAAAAAAATCAACTATGTACATACAATAATAAAGTTTAAGACCGCTCCCTGCAAAAAGCTCGTATGGGTTATATCTATATATGTATATATTTTTTTAACGCGCCTCAAATACAACAATTCATACAGAAGAAGCCACATTTATGTACGAGTATAAAAAGTATAAACCCTGCAGCTTATAATTGGTCACACACAATGGCTTAGAGCTGTTAAATAAATTTAAATATTATTAATTAAGACAATGGATGATCCTTTTATTTTCGTCTGCTGCTGGCTTTGGTTTATGTTCATTTTAAAACTTAAGTATGGTATACCGCCTAATTTTTTTAAATTCACATGAGGAACCATAAGTTTTAAAAAAAATCATAGACTAAATTTTAGTTGTAACATTTTTAATGAACTTAGTTGCCTGAAACTATTTTAAACGTCAAAAGAAGTCGTGGAGCAACAAATCTGAATAAAAATTGCCAAATATGCGTCAGAGTATGCAATTTTTTGTACACTAAAAACAACAATTTATTACAAATTAAAAATATTTTTACTTGTGAGATAAATTTAGACTAGAGTGGTAATGAAAAAACAAGAAAAAATAATCTCAAATTAGTACCAAAGCTTCTCGAGATAGAAATTCAACATATTCATCCTAACGGACAGTACAGCATGTCAGTGCATACGGATACGAAAATCCGGGGTCTAATCGTCGCTTACGATAACGCGCTCATTCGATCACGTTTTTACAGATTGAGATTATGCCATTCACTGTCGAACAATGTAATAATATGGTTCGATATCGAATGGCATAATCTCAATACGTAATTTGTCGCATAAGATAACAATTTACAGCCTATATCGTAAAAGTTATCAACAATTTTGGCATTTTGAGAACTCTGAATTATCACTAAATAATTTTTTATTACATGTCGCTTACGATTAAATAGAAAATATTGATCACATACTTTTAGTAGAATTTAATGCAAATATTTTTCTAAAAGAGTTTAACACGAGATATTCCCCTTTAAGGGTATATTTTTGTCCTTTCCAAATGTACTCTAATCATTCAACATTCTATTTTAGGTTCGGCTGCTAGATAATTCAAATATTTTACAAAAATGTATCTTGTAGATTTTTAATATGTAAATGTGCTGAATATATCTTATAACTGTTGTACAATGTAAGGTTTACCAAGTTAAAATAAAAAGAAGAAGTGTTTTAGGACACCCGGTTATAGCTTAATGTGTTAAATAACAATGCAATAAAATTGTATTATATGAGAATGTCAAATTCTCTGCAAATATTTCAAAATGTTTCCATTTATTTTTCATTACTTTCTTTTCTAGCGGCGTACGATTAAATTAATGTATTGTTTGTCACCGGCGGCGGCTGTTTGCCGGTTTGTTTGAGCAATTCTTCTCATTGTTTGTTTTATTTTAGTGTCACTCACTTCAAAGAACGAAGCAAAACATATTCAAACAATTTGTTTCGTTTATTTTCGTACTCTGGTTTTAAGCACAAAGAAACCAAAACATAAATAAATTTATAACTGTAATAGTGTCGATTACTTTTGTTAAGAAAATCACGTCCTAGCTTCTGTGTCGTGAAATAAATAGCAAAGCTATAATAATGGGCATAAGTAGTGTACATATGTTTATCTCTTACGCCAGAATCAGTCGCTAGAAACTTGCTTTAATAGGGGTTTTTTCAAGTTCACAACTTGGAGTTGGTAACACTGCTTTATTTGACAACCGATTTAACAGCTGATATTTGGATTCTGTTAATTTTGGTTTGGCATTTCATCAAGGATAGACTCACAAGAGAGCAACACTTGCAAATTTTTTAAATTTATTGTCAACATAATGGTTTTGATTTTGATTTTCCAAACAAACTCAGCGATGAAGCTCATTTTTGGTTGAGTGGTTTCGTGAATACACAGAAAAATGATTCCCAGAAAATTTTCAAACGTTTCGTTTGTTTGAAATAAAATTTAGTTTCAGTAAATATTTTTTACTGTATGGAGTGAAAAATAAATTTGTTAAAAGATGATTTCTGCTCCAATATAGAAATTGCATACTGTACAGAACAGTTACTTTTTTAATTTTTTTTTTAATTTCAGTAACAAAATGTGTTGAATCAAACTCTAATTTTTTCAATCAAATTATTACAAAATTTTGCATTTGAATTTACAAATTTCTTTGTAGCAACTGAATTGAACAAATTTACATTTGATTCAGAGAATTTTGTGTTTGAGTTGGAAAATTAGTTTTTTTCTGTGTAAGCGAAATTGTTTATTTTTTCTAATGAATAAAGCCTACCAGGTTTTGTTCAAAAACTATTATAACCAGACACACACACACACTCTTTGGTGTGCTTTATGGGCCGGCAGAGTCAAAAACCGTGATGTTACTGTCAACGGTGAACGGTTAAATAAATTATTACCTGTTTTTTCGTTACTCACTTAGATAGCACACGCCACACAGCGTGCGTTAAAATTGATTTAGTCAAAAAAAATTTGATGAGCGAATAATTTCACGTAATAATCCTGTTAAATGGCCACCAAAATAGTGTGATTTTACCTTATTGGATTATAATTTTTTTTTTTGGGTTTTATAAAGTCATATAAAGCCGACAAACTAGGGACATTTGATAATTGGAGTTCCAAAATGCGCCATGTACACGCTAGCTGTGCTGTGGCGGCTACATAACCCAAAACCAATTTACCTTTACACTAAGACCAGTTTAATTGATATAAATAAAATTTCTCTTTGCTTTATTTGAATTTAAAGTTATGTAACTCTAAGACACACGCTGTATTTTTCTGTGTATAATTATTTTAATTAAAAAAACAATTTCACAATTTAGGATAATAAACACTCTACTCTATACTATTATCAATGAGAGTTTGAGATGACTCACTGAGTTTATTTATGGAAAATCAGTTAATATTACCTCAAAATAAATGATACATTGTATAGCTGGTTATCTGTATAAAAGAGCTATTTACTAACGTCAGCTTAAATTTTAAAATTAAAATTAAAATTAAAATAAAAGCTGATATTAAATTTCACTTCTTTGAGTTTCCCTTAATTTCGATTTCTGGCTTTTGTTTAAGTTACAGTTTTATCATTTCCGGCTGAAAGATGAAAACTTTATTTATCCGCAATAAATAAAATTGCTTTATGTATTTAACCGTAAGTATTCTGTAACAAAGAAAGTCTTTATGTCTTTCTTTGTAACAAAGCATTTGTTTAGTAATTAATTGTTGTTGAAAGGTTTTTATACGAGCGCTGCTGCCGTTGTTAAGTTAATTTTGTACTAGCTTTTACTGCCGCTTGCCTTATTTGCCAAGGCCATGATTTCGTTGCTGTAAAAATGTAATTTAGTTAAACAATTAACACATTGTACAAAAGAACACAAAAACAACAAACAAAACTGTATTCATTATTTGCTTGCACATGCAGGAGTGTGTGCAGCATATGAATCTTGAAGTTTAAATTTTAACTTTAAAACACATGTACGAGTACATACAGATATAAATAGGAAAGAGTTTTCTTTTTTTATATCGTAAACTTCACACCATATACTTTTTCTTTATCATAACTATGTGTAAAACAATTAATAAACTAAAAAGCTAATGATATCGACTAAGGAGTGCCCTTTGTGGCCTTTAAATTTATGGATCATAACAGATTAGGAAAATCTATAACAAAGCGCAGAGCATTAACAGATTGTTATAAAAATCTGTAAAATAATTGTGTGACTCGAGAAGAATAAAATGCTTTCGAGCTTGCTGCAAGAAATAATATAATCCCACTCTATATCCCATCATACCGCTCACAACAGCATGAGAGTTTCAAAATTCCTTGCCACAGTTATGGATTCTGAAAAGGCACAGGGGTGTATCCCAAATTGATGCTTCAAATAAACGACAATTTGTACATGGAAAAAAATGATTTTCATATTTGAATACGAAAATCGTTGATTCAATAAAAAAATCGTTTGAATTTTCTCTGATGACGATCTTTGCATTATTGATAAATAAAATTGTATGCACGTTTATTGAAAATAAATTCAATAAAGAAATTTAATGAATCAAAGAAAAAAGGTGATGACTGAAATTTTATTTTCAGTGATAATTGTTATTGTGTCTGTGTGTGTGGATGAATATCAAATTTTTCAACCAGTTTTTGATTGTTTTTGCTTGGCTGCGATTAAAACTAAATGTGTTTGGGATGAGTCGAACCGGCAACCTCTTTACTAATAGACTAACGTACTTACCACTCAGCTAAAGAGCAAATCGTTATTGAACACGCAAGTAATGAATACATAAAAAACATGATTTCTTGTGTTTCTTCTACATGTGCGCATTGCGTTGATATAATTTAAAAATAACTTTGTTGAGTAAAAAAAACAAGCCACGACAATTTTTGGCTTCTTGTCGAAATTCAAACGTATACAACACGAGCAATCAAAATAAACAACAACAATTGCAGATCACCGCGTTGGGTCAATCGACAAGCAAGATAAACACCAACGCAAACAAATTAAATTAAATGATATTTTAAAATGCGCGGTATTGATAAAATATCGTATTGAGTTAATGACAAATATTATTGAAATTGAAATTTGTTTTCAAAAACAAATTTTAATATTTTGTTGTTGTTTTAAATGTAAGTGTGCGACAAGTCGAACGTTGTCGACATCGTGGGATCGGCCCTAATTCTTGTCTATTTTTTTTCTGTGTAAGCTCGATAGAACTTACAAGTTGTAAAAATAACCCCAAAAAAATATAATTTCATTAAAAAATTGTTTTTATTCGAAGGATCAATACATGGCATTAACAACAGAAATTTTTTTATTTTTTTCCAGAATTACTGGCCTCATGTAACATGAACAATCTGGGCCTCCAAGACGCCAATTGTTGCTGATTTAATCGTATTAGCATACACCAAGTAACTTTTCGTAAACCCACAGGAAATATACAAGAGGTGCCAAATTACACGACCTTAGAGGCAAATTGACAGATACATTTCTCGAAATCAACTTATTGCTAAATTGAAATTTCAATAAATCAATGCTTGCGACCGATGTCTGGCGTGTAGCGCCATTCTGTAAAATCACATCTCGCCCAAACAAAAAAACTATTGACAAATCTATTCAGGATGACTTGCAAATGCATAAACGTCAAAAAAATACAGCAGGTCTTTCGACAGTTTAACTTTTCGTAAATTCTAACAGGCTTAAAACGCATCTCCCTGCTTTTACAGTGAAATTCAACAATATTTAAAATGCATGCATTTCACAAACTTGTCGATTTTATTTTTTGATAGATAAAGACCGAATCAAAAAATAAATATTGACTCGCATCCACTTGTGCCATTTTATTACCCTGTAGCAGCCCTCGAGCCCTATAGGAACTTGCGCTTAACCCCATTTTTGTTTCCTCAGTCTTCTTCTATAAAACAGGATTTGACATATGTGCTCTGTCTGTTACCTAGACCAATATTTAAACTGCAGCAGACAAGCCTATTGGGAGGAAAATATTTCTGTACCCACGTATGTATGTACTAGTACATATTTTTTACGATTGTAGTGAACAACATGTACACAAATAAAATGCACCAAGTATGTGTATCATTGAAAAATGCAGCTCAAAATTTAAAATAGCTTCGCTTTTATATAAAAAGACTTAACAACTGATAAAATTGTTAAATAAATAAAATAAATATTTTTCATGATACTATTGTGCACATTATTTATTCAAAATCATATTAATGTTTTATAAAAAAAGCATCATATTTATTCTAGAATATTTTTTTATTTTTATTTTTTTTTGTTATGAAACCTCAGATACTTAATCCTCCAGCAAATATTGTGAAACATACAGAGATTCAGTTTTAATTATATAAATACAAAATTAAAATATATAAAAAAAATTCCAGGGTGTCATAAAGAATAAACTTTATCTCAAATTGGGGAAAGGGTTTAATCTAAAATAATGGATGATTTTTTTTTTCAAGAAAAACAGAGCCAAGTAAAATAAAATAATTGATGAATTCACAAAGTATCATAAAGCTATATGTTTCAAAATAATAACAGGAACAAATACCACCGCTATGAACAACTCTCCATAATTATGAATTATTAGCTAATTGAAATTTATATATACTTACGTACACTTACATATAATATCATCTTTGGCATTTGTGATATGAAATAAATCCAATTTCGAAATGCTGCAAGTTTATCCCTTTAAAAGGTTTACGTGCAGCAAATCTTCCCTCATGCGCTTGCATTATGAATCTGGTCTCCCACTTACATTGTATCTACATGCAGTTGTAAACTGCGCAATTGATTAAAAAACCACAAAAAATAAATATTGTACTCGTATGAAAGATAAAGGTTGCGGTTTTTGTGGTTTCATTTAATTGTACATATTTGAAAAGATTAAATATGGAATCTTAATTAATTGATGTTTAAAATTCTTTCTCAGGCACTCGTATATGTAAAGTGTGTGTTCATAAGTATGTGGCATGCAACAACATTATAATATACAACAATGAATTCATACATACATAATACAAATGCACATAGTACATTAATATGTACATACATACGTATGTATAAATGAATATATAGATTGTTATATGTGTCCCAGTCAGCAATTGGAAAGTTATTTTTGAAAATATTACGAAGTGAGTCTTCCAAGACTACTTTACACAGTAAAAATTTTTTTTTTAATTTTAATATAATAAACTCAAAAAAAAAAGAATTAAGTTCATATAAAATATTTCGGAATTAATTTCAAATGATAACTCCAAAATAGTCTATGGTCTTAGGACACCCTGTAATAGCTATGCTGCTTAGCTACACAAAATAAACTTAATGTGTTAAATAACAATGCAATAAAATTATATTATATGATGATGTAAAACGTTTCAATTTATTTCCCATTACTTTATTTAGCGGCGTAGGATTATATTAATGTATTGTTTGTGGCCGGCGGCGGCTGTTTGCCGTTTTAAAGTCGATCGGCTGTGTTTTCTGGTTTGTGCTCATGTGCAAAAACAATACAAAAACAAATTGAGCAATCCTTCTCATTGAACGGAACAAAACAAAATCAAACAATTTGTTTCGTTTATTTTCGTACTCCGGTTTTAAGTACAAAGAAATCAAAACAAAAATAAATTTATAACTGCAATGGTGTCGATTATTTTTGTTCAGAAAATCACGTCTTAGCTCCTGTGTCGTGAAATAAATAGCATAGCTATAAAGTTAAACCCCGAACTTTTTAATGAGTATATGACTAAAAACTGATAAATCAGTTGTGCTCTCAAAAAAACTACAAACACATTAATGCCTAGAAATAGAAATATGTTGAAACATAAAATAATCATAAGCATAATAGTAATGATGTTATTTGGCAAGCAGGAAACTGAGTCACAAAAGACTCTTTCAAAAGATAGGAGTACAATTATATCCCGACAAGACAGTCTTTTTGGCTCAAAAACTTGCGCATAAATAAATATTAACCGACTCAAAAACCAGGAGGATGTTATCAATTCGTCTCTATTTATTTATTTTTTGGCGGTGTTACTTCAAACTCGGTTCATATAAGACTGATTGTAAAAATTATTTTGTTGTCTGCGAGGTTATAGCTTCCCATTAGTCCCGTTGCAAAAAATTGGGGACACGCCCACAAATTTTTTTATTTAATTTTATGATATTCTACTCATTTTATTGCTACGAAACCTAACACACACCTTTGTTTCTTGTAATTACACAATTTTAAAGTTGAAAAAATGGGCGGGGCTACGCCTGTTAAAATCTATTATAATATTTCACATGGTTCTACTTAACCGATTTTTATAAAACTTACCACACATCTTGAGCGCAAAAATTTACATTATCTTCCATTTGACAAAATGGGCGGAGTCACGCCCATGAAAATTTAATATTTTATTTTAAGTGGTTCTACTGTACCGATTTTTACAAAACTTAGCACACACCCTGAGCTCTGAAAAACACAAAATCTGGCATTTCAAAAATGGGCGGAGGCACGCCTATTAAAATTTAATTTTATATCCCATAAATTTTTTTCAAAAATGTTCTATCAGATTTTTGCATTGAAGCCGAGTTTTTTTTTGCAGAATTATGTAAAATAATATTGATTTTTTTTTAATAATTTGTATGGGATTTTATAAAATTATTCTGGATTTAATTTAATAGTGTGATGTCTTAATTTTTTTTATTACATAGTGTTTTTAAGCCACTGCATGTATTAAGTTTCTTTTGGGCCACCCCATAGTTACACAGTTCAATTACCTTAAAATTTCTTGCAACTAATTTTTAAAAATTGTACCATATTTTAATATGTACATTTATGCAAATTAAATGTCTTGTCTTAAAACATAAACGCATTCAACAACATGGCATTAAGACAAACAAACTACCTCTTTCAAAAATAAAAAAGTATACTTTTTACTAAATATATAATCGCTTCTTTTGCTTTTGTTCCACATGAAGAAATTGATACGAACATTAAACAAAAATGTATATGAAAGGGTTTTCCATTGAAGTTTGTTTGCTGTTCAAGCGGAATAAAGCACAATGTTGCTATACGGGATATAAAAAAAACACGAAAATTTAAAAACTTATTTATATAATATGTGCAACACTGTTTGATGTGTGTGCCATTTTATCAGCTGTTAGTCCCAGTTCACACACTTCAACTTTTGTTGATCAACTTGTTATTCAGCTGTAACTTGAATAAGAAATCACATTTTTTTAACTTTAATTAAGTATATCTCCTAAACTAAAGTTCAGAAAAAAATAATTTTTTTGCACAACCAAATTTCAAGGTGTTGGCTTTAGTTTCCTGAAGAAATAAAAAATATACATATTTTTATAATACTAAAATTATGCATTTATTTAAAGATGTGTATTTCTGTGGTACTATTTCGTGTGTCACTTATATAAGGAATTATTTTAATATTAATCAATTTCTTTCAATATAACCGGCTAGAGAATTTATAATTTGGTAGTTTTTAAATAGTTTTTATTAGAATAGTTTTATTCTTATTAACTCTGAAAAAGAAAAAATTCTGATTTTTAAATCTTAGGGTCAGAATCCGGTCCAAATAGCCAAAAACATTAATTGAGAAAAGACAGTTGTGTACAATTCTTTAAATAGCGTGGAAAGATATGGAAAAAACATGAAAGGGCGGAAGAAAATGGCAACAACTCCAAAAGAAAGACGAAAAAATCTTAGAATGGCATCAAATTCTGTCATGTCGGTATCAAAAATACGTGAAAAAAGTGTAGTCAGTGAAAGTCTAAGAACAGTGCACCGTATTTTAAAGAAGTGCCCATATATAGTCCGATGAAAACTGCAAAAAAAAAAAACACTACTTAATGAAAAACGCAAATCACAACGTCTACAGTTTGCCAAAAATACAATGAAATGGTCCGACAGATGGTTTAAAGTTGTATTTTCCGATGAGAAAAAGTTTAATATTGATGGTCCCGACGGGTATAACTATTACTTCCATGACCTAAATAAGGAGGAATTATTTTTGAGCCGCAGACACAGCCGAGAGGGCGGAATAATTGTATGGGGTGCCATTTCTTATTATGGTACCATAGAATTGGTTTTTGTATCCCACAAAATGACGCAACGACTTACAAAAACATTCTGGAGGAAGCATTTCCAAAATTTAATGATTTCCTTGGACCCATACCTTGGACGTACCAACACGACAACGCTCCGATTCATACCGCCAGAGCAGTAAAACTATGGATTAATCAACAAAGTGTTCAACTTTTGGATTGGCCCCCATTTTTACCACACCTGAAACCAATGGAAAATGTCTGGGGTTGCAAGAAAAGTTTATGAAGAAGGAAAACAATTTGAGACGATAGAATGCTTAAAGGATGCAATAACGGAAGCATGTAGTTCAATTTCGCTAAATTACTTAGAGTCATTATACAAGTCGATGCCAAATCGCATTTTTGAGGTTATTTCTAAAAATGGTGGCAGTACTCATTACTAAATGAATGCTAGAAGATAATAACTTTAATTTTTATAACCTAAAATTTAAAAATAAATTACAGTTTGCTTAGTTTTAAAATATTCCTTATTTAAGTTACACACGAAAAATTACCACAGAAATACATGTTGTTAAATAAATGCATAATTTTAGTATAACAAAATATGTAAATTTTTTTTTCTTCTGGAAACTAAGGCCAACACTTTGATATTTGGTTGCGCAAAAAATAATTTTTTTCTGAACTTTAGTTTAGGAGATATACTTAATTAAAGTTAAAAAAATGTGACTCCTTATTCAAGTGGCAAGCAGTGTATCTTTTTTTCATACAGCTAAATTACGAGTTTATCAACAAAATTTGAAGTGTGTGAACCGGGACTTACTTATCTTGTGTCCAGTTTGATTTGTCATTTCAACATAAATAAGCTAGCATCTAAACTATGCCCGAAAATTGTGCATATTTGTTGGCGAAAAACATGGTTCAGTCATAGAAATTCCCTCCGCTCTTGGTATGTAAAATAGTCATAATATTTCATCAGATCAATTATGTAACACAAGCAGCTATATATGGCATAATTTTTACTGCACAGGATAGCAAGCATTCCTACAGACGTCGCACAGTGGGCAAAGTGTTCCAGCGCATTGTATCAAGAAAGATTTTGGAATCAAGAATTATATTTTTCGACCACTTAATTTTTAATATCTAATGATGCAGTTTTGCAGAGAAATATTTTAATATGCAATACGTATTCATTGTTTTTAGAAAAATTTCATTTTAAAGTCCATGCAAGGATACTCGTACTAAGCCATATATATATAATTTTCAGTAGTCCATATCTGTATGTATAATTTTCTTGATAATATAATTTGATTTCAATAGATTTGTAAAATATAGCATTTCATCATTTATTAAAAAATATATATGGGGGGTACTATAGACCAATAAAAAGATATGACCAAATCTAAAAATGTACTTATATTTGATTGTGAAGGAAAACAAAGTATATTTTCCTATTTTTCCCCAAACTGATCTATCACTAAAATAAAAGGTATGCATGTCTCCTTTCGGTTTTAAAAAAATACGATTCTCGGAAATTTCCAAAAGTATATCTTTATGTTTTCTAGGAATTGGAATAGAGGTTTAAAGGTTTAAGAGTAGTGTCTGTGGAAATTCGATTTGAACTTTTTCAATGACTCCTTATAGTTATTGCACAAAACATGTCTGATGGCATCCTATTGTGCGGTGCAAGATGTGATGTGCCCATGTTATTGAAATGATGTTCAAATAAAACTTGAAATGAATTGTCTTTTGAATTAAAAACTAGTTTCATGGCAAGTTATACTGAGTAAACATCTGGCATTTCTTGTGTTGTCATTTTGTAGTGTCATTTTCAAATTGTGTGCAAGGCCGTTCACATTACGTTTTTTATATGGAGAGCAAATGTCACACAACGAAAAATATCGGAAATGACATAGTGTGTACGCGGCATTACAACATTTATCTATAACTAGCAACCGAACTTTAGTTGCGTTGCCAGTGCCCAAAACGGTATTACTAACCTGACCAGACATACCGCTTTAGGCGGGATTATAACTCTTTTCATGGGTCGATCCCGCCTTGAATTTATTTCCCGCTTTAGCCAGCTTCTTAGGATTTTGAATTTTTCAATCTCTTATTCGATTTTCTTAAAATGCAATTGACAAAAGTCCATTCCGAATATTTTTTAAGTTTAAATTGCTTAACTAGCCAAAACACTGAGTGCTTCGCTACACCCCATACACGTTTTGAGATGAAAATAAACATTTTTTATATCAGAAAGGGGACGCTTGCTGTTAAACCTTCAGTATTTTGTAGAATACGATTCTCATTATTAACATGTCATGAACAGTTTCAAAATTCTCACTGAATTAGTTTTCAAGACATTTTTTAAGTAAACATTTTCTCTATTTGAGAGGACGCTCAATTGTCAAATCCCGACTTAGTCTATCATCGGTAGAATCAGCGGGACTTCAAGTTTGTGTTTGTAGCAGATTAAAAAATTAATACCTAATTTACTTGGGAGATGACACAAGTTTTGCTCAAAATTATGACTGGTTTGGCTACCAGGATATCTTGAAGTAAATGTTGCTTCTATGTGGGAAGCACCATGCCAACTTTAGGTATTGCCAAATTAATAACCTATTTCTCCTTCTAAACAATCAGCAAGATCGGTACACTGGTATTATTTTCGAAGACAAACAAAAATTTGGACTTTATGAGATGCAGCACGCCTAATTTTTAAATTTTGAAATTGTTTCCAGACGCAAGAGACAATGCACATTTTATCAACAGAGTTATCCCTACAAAATTTTAACGTTCTTCCTATATTAGCTTTCAAGATATCTCAAGGTAAATATTTTATCTATATGGGAGGTTCCACACCCACATGTCCAATTCAAACGGCTGGATCCTTCGATTTAAGATAAATTAAAAAAGTGCGCGTGTCAAATTTTCTCGAAAAAACATAAGCTGGATTTTGATAAATATAAAAAAATTAGCAAAATCGGTGCAGCCGTTCTTAAGTGATGCAATTACCAACCAACGACCTTTAATATTTATTTATATAGATAAATATTTCCTTTGAGTGGAAAACTGAGTTTCCTAAGTATATACGAAACTGGATATGTGCATATAACACATCCCGCTTTATAAAAAATATTTATTTTTAAATGTCGCTTTTTCGCTGAATTTTCTTTCTTAAAAATCCCGCTTTTTGCAATTGGCAACTAACTAACAGCTGCTAATTTCAGTTGCCATGCTGACAACCACAAATTCGCAGCTGCTGTATAGTAAAATATAAGAAAACACTCGCAGAATTCTAAGTTATGGACGTTCATTTTGAGATTTTTATAATTACATTTTTTCTAAACTACTGATAAGTTTGGAAGAAAACTAGACTCACTACCTCCTTTCACATTTAGAGGATGTCCAAAAATTCTGAGGACTTAACGCCAAAGCCCTTAAAGTTCCATAAAGCAAATACATGTCTACATATTTGCCTGCATTTCCCCAGACATTACACGGTAGCAAAACATATTGTTGCCACTCCAAAGTCAGTGGCTTAAACTTTAAAAACAAGAAGCAAAAATTGGACCGTTTTAGATAAGATTCGGTGTAACACAGTTTCACTGAGCCCTCATCGCATGACAAAAGCCACATGATAAAGTAAAGCAATATGTACCAGCATATTGGTTCACCGCTAGCGAATGAAGCAGCATGTAAAAATTACATCTTATGTATGTAACTTGAATTAGTAAATTAATGTGCTACACATTTTTATAAATATGTATATACATATGTATGCATGTATATACTTGCCTATGTAAGTATGTATATATCATTATACTTACATGTGTGTTTATGCGAGTATCATGTGAAATTTAACAAATTGCATTTTCTTTCTTCACAAAATATTCATTACATAAATTTCGACGTACGTACTATATAAAATAAAATACATACATATATATGTGCGTGTGTCGATCGCTGTATTCTTTTACAGCATTTTTCTTTCCTATTTTTGTTTTTTCAAGAGTACCAAGCTATAAAAAATTTCTGTAGCATTTTTTCGTTTTTATTTATTTATTTTTTTTCGATGTGGTTCACAGAGCATGGAATTGATGTGAATATGTTACACAGGAAAAGTACACAAATCATGTTGGCATAAAGGTGTATGCCAGCAATTATATTACCTTGATATTGACAAACGAACGAACAAACAAAAAATGAAAATAGAAAGAAAAACAGCAGAAGATATACTTACACACACAAACTCACATCATACTCTTTTTTTATAAATTTAAATTTTTTATACCCAGCTACAAACAAATATAGTATATAGAATATTTTAATATTGTGCCACCACTATTACACCCTAATGACTTATCGACTGATTTCATTTTACCCAAACGGAAGTACTCATTCACTCATACCCTCCTCCTTCGTTAAAGTACCTATTTCTCTGCTGTTTGTTTGTTTTTTTTTCTTTGCCATACCGCTTGCAAAACACTGTGACAAATTGTCATTGTTGCTTGAAAGGGAAAAACTATAGTGTTTTATTTTATCTTCAACATCAGCATCATTGTCACTGTTTATTGTCACCGTCAACCTCATCAGCAGCATCATCATCATCATCAATTTCATCCTTAACTTTGCCATCATCAGTGCTAACGGTTTCTGATGGCTGCATTGAGATAATTTTGCAAACTCCAAGAAATTTTTGAAAATTTATTTCCAGCTGATTTTTACTTATGAAATTTTAAATATTTACCACCCTCTTGATATCATCCTGATTGTCACTTCTAATTTACTTCGTAACTACACTGTAAGAAATGATAAGTAAAGTTAAACTTATTTAACTTGTGCTGGCTTTAATTTGCTTGCGATAACGCGCAACAATCAGGGCATATGGGACTAAGAAATACGTGTTAGATTAACTTTTTAGAATACAGAGATCCGCTTACGTAGGGATGGATGTTTGCGTATTAGTCCTTCAGAGGCTATGCATACTATACTAAACCTTATTCCGATCAACCTTCATATATTGGCTGTATCCTCAAATAGTGAGGCAAGATTAGCGGCATATGGGTGGTGGAGATGAAAGTGCTATGACCATGCCAAAATCCTGGATCAACTAACCCCAACGCTGAGGAAATCTACTGATTACATGGTGCCTCATACGAACTTTGATAAAGGTTTTAAAGTTCTGATTCCACCCAGACGGGAGTGGAAGGGAGGCACAATAGTAAGAGAACACGAAGTCAGAGTATACACTGATAGGTCAAGAATGGTCTGCTGTGTCGGGTCTAGAGTATTTTCAGATGATCTAAGTATAGAATGCTCCTTCCATCTCCCTAACGAAGCCACTGTATTTCAGGCTTAGATTTTGGTGCTGTTTGATACGAAATGTACAGGGTAAAGTCGGTATCTTTGTCGACAGCCATGCAGCTCTTCTATTTGTAACTTCCTCTGTTCTAGAAGTGTGCTCTCTAGACTGGGTGGCCAGGTTGACCTCACCCTCATCTGGGTTCCAGCACATAGCAACTTTTTAGGTAAAGAACGGACTGGCTAGAGCTGGCTCGGCTATGAATGCCTCCAATGCCGCATCGGTAGACATGTCGTTTGGTACTATTAGAAACTACATCTTCAAGCATTATCTCTATAAGGCTAAATACAGATGGCGCAATATAAACACTTGCAAGCTAGCTAAGAAAATGTGGCCTTGCTATAATGTACAAATAATAAGTAGGAACCGTAGGGACATCTCGAGGCTCGTTGCAGTCATAACGGGGCACTGGGCGGTCGGCAGACATGCTAGTAGGATGGGTCTATCCTATAATGAGTTCTGTCGAAGTTATCGAAGCAAAGGAGAGACAATCTTCCACTTTCTTTTTGCGAATATCCAGCTTTGCATCTCTCGAGACACAAGTTTTTAGGCAGACATGTATTGGGTGTTTTTTATTGAGGTATAGAACTTTAAGTTGGCATCACTTTTTTAACTGGCGGCCATTTTGTCAGCTGTCAAGTGATTAATATTTAGTTTGGTTTGCCATTTCATCATGAACAGGTTGACAAAAGAACAACGCTTGCAAATCGTGCAAATTTATTTCGAAAATAATGGTTCAGTTCGCGAAGTTTACCGCAAGCTCCGTCCATTTTATGGTCGACATAATCGTACATCAGAGCAATTAATTCGGTTAACCATGGATCGTTTTCGCACTACGTTTACTCTATGTGATAATACGCATCCGCAGAGACGTCGAACAGTGCGCACCGAAGAAACAATTGCCGCTGTAGAGCAAAGTGTTGAAGAGGACCCGAATGAATCGATTCGCCACCGTGCACAGCAATTGGAGCTTCGTCCATCAACTTTATGGAAGATTTTGCGCAGAGATCTTGGCTTGCGACCTTACAAGATCCAGCTTGTGCAAGAATTAAAGCCGCGAGACCATGCAATGCGTCGTGATTTTGGTGTATGGGCCGAAAATGAGATTGATCTCGATGCTGATTTTCATCGCAAAATTTTGTTCAGTGGTGAGGCTCATTTTTGGTTGAATGGCTACGTCAACAAGCAAAATTGCCGCATTTGGAGTGAAGAGAATCCACATGAGACCCTTGAGACGCCATTACATCCACAAAAACTGACTGTTTGGTGTGCTCTATGGGCTGGTGGAGTCATTGGGCCATACTTCTTCCGAAATAATGCTGGAGAGTCAGTTACCGTTAATGGAGACCGGTATAGAGCCATGATAACCGACTATTTTGTTCCCGAATTGGATGGCATGAATGTGGATGAGTTGTGGTTCCAACAAGACGGCGCTACATGCCACACAGCGCACGTCACAATCGATTTATTGAAGGAAACATTCGATGAGCGCATAATTTCGCGGAATGGACCTGTCAATTGGCCACCAAGATCGTGTGATTTGACACCATTGGATTATTTTCTTTGGGGACATGTGAAGTCACTCGTCTACGCCAACAAACCAGAAACGTTAGGGGACTTGGAAGCCAACATTCGTGGCGTTATTGCCAACATACGGCCCCATATGCTCGAAAAAGTGGTTGAAAATTGGACCTGTAGAATTGGCTTTATTCGAGCCAGCCGCGGCGGCCACATGCCCGAAATCATATTTAAACGTTAATGGGATAAAATTATCCTTCCAATAAAGCCAAATTGATGGACATTAAAACGATTTTCTTGTGTTTTATTTCAATTCGAAGTTCTATACCTCTAAAAAAAACACCCTGTACTAGACGACGTTTTAGATTTATGTGAGATTGGGTTAAGTGACCTTATCAGATATCTCAACGCGACCAACAATTGTTGGATCTAGTACCTATCACTGTATCCATATACTTAGATACGGTTCCACATAGGCTGACACCGACGAATGGAGTGGTCTTTCAACAAGGAATCGAGATTATCTATTTGAATGCCTCTGTGAAGGAGGCAGCCAAGTAAACAAAACAAACAACCAAGGGCATATGGGAAGTTAACATGTCCTTAAACCGATTAAAAAGAAATTTACTGCAGAACTGAACCAGGTTGTGTACCGAATTTAATTTTTACCTCATTACCGTCATATTTGCTGTCATAACACAAGTTTAAATAATAAGGATATATGGAAAGCAGGCATAATCTTGCTACCATGAAAGTGAGACTCACCATAAATTTTAGCTGCTTAGTTCTAAAGGAGATTAAAATACTTCGCATCTCTCTTTTGCGTGAAACCTTTCCTGACCTTCTCGAAGAGGCAATCACAATTGGCCACCGAGATCTTGTGATTTAACACCAAGACTTCAAAGATGGTGGTCATGATGTTATCGAGAACATAAATATATCCGAAAACGTAAGAATTGGTAATAGAAAATTTCATGAATAAATATACTCGTAGTTTCGCAAGCGCAACATTACATGCTGACAATGTTTTACATTATTACTGGGCAGATTCTTCTCGCCTTTACAATTAAATAAACATTCGATGATTTCACTTATATAGGCTCGTTTTATTTTCGATATAAAAACGAAATCTCTTACTGGAAGTATTCAATATAAAAGATATACGGAAGGTAGACATATTATTGCGGGTACTGCAGTGAGATCTATCAGAGAGCTTTTGTGTATAATTTTGTGTATATTCAGCGGTCCTTGATCACAATTTTTTGTAATAAGGATACAAAAAATTCAGACAAGTCAGAGCGTATCACTAATACCAACCAAAGGATTATTCGTGATGCTTCACTGGATTTAGGAAGATTTACCAGCGCGGATGATAGCAACACCCTCTGCCATCAGATTAAATGTCACAGGTGCATGGAACTCATAGAATAGGGGACATGCTATTATGACGGATAGCACAGCTGCCATCAGATTCCTAACGAATGTATATAATACATCCTACCTCGTAAATATATGCCGCTCATCTTCGGAAAGGATGGCGGATCATTCCAATATAAACCTACAATGGGTGCGAAGACATGGGACCAATGTTGGTACCCTAACATCAGACGAATTAGCGATGGATGGAACTATGCTTCAGCATGAAGACATTAATTCAATTAATTAATAAAACTTTTGCGGCATCCCTCTAAATTATTGCCCTGCTCTTGATGACCAATGCTTTCGCGCTCTAGAAAAGAGGGTTGCCTTTAAAGACCTACTTTCCTTTATTAAGAAGAGTGGGTGGTTCAACCGCTATTTCCATCTGCAAGAATTTTTTAGCACACCCATTAGCGGACCTTACAAACCTTAATCTCTTTTCTTTTTTCTCTAGCACGTCCCGTCCTCTCTTTCTAACCACTCTCTCTCTCTCCCTTCCTATTTCTAACGTTCTCTCCCTCACAGGTAACACAAAGGGACCGAATTGAATGGATAAAAGTGAGGTGCATACTTTCTCTTTCCTAGCCAAACTGTTAACCTAACCTATCACTGATATAATGCTAAGCAATATTCAATGCTTCCTGATATTGGTTTTGGCTAAATAACATATGGCAGTCAAGCATACTTTGCGTTGCTAAAAATAATCTGTAAGAGTCGTCATTACTCTAAAAAGGCCACCATTTCGGGTTTTGTGAGTTAAATTCTCAAGATAAACCATACAAAATACAGAGAGACAACAACGATAAGATGCTTAAAACGATAGTTTTTTAACATTACCTAAACATTCATATGTCCTGTCCAGTTTTCTTAAACGCTTGGTAATTTTAATGACTTCATCAAAGATAATAGGACTCTTCGATTTAAATAAAAGTGATACCAATCACAAAAGCGAAGCGTACCAGCCACCAGCTTCTGGTCAAAAAATTTCCACTAATTGACGAAATTTAGAATATTTACTTGCAGTTTGCATTTCGTTTCTAGACTAATGAAATAATCAAATTTTGTTGAAAATAAGATTATTAATTTTTGAAGATATTCTCTTCTCTGGGTTAGGATCACATTTTCTGGTGCCCAGCATCCCTATATTCCTAATAAACGACTTATCTTTATACATTTCCACAGAACACATTCAATACCAGTTTCCTTTCATGCTGTGCTTTTATCATTTTCAACAAACAAAAATTTTCTCCACACCATCATTAGTAACAAAACCTACGAAAGGATCAGCATGAATAGTAATAATATTGTCAAAGTCATCATTCTGTGTAAAAATGAATGTTTCTATTTCTACATATTTTTGTCTGATGTGAGAAAAAAGAGTTTAGTTTGCTCATGTTATTTTGTTTTTCACAACCATGAAAGAAAAATGAAAAACACATTTTAAATAACCGAATTCAAAACAATTAATATTCAGCTGTTTAAAATATTTCTTTCGCCATCTGTTTCAATTTTACGCATACCCTTTCGTTAAAATAAATATTCATATTACAATTGCAAACATCATTAGGAGTGCATATTGTAAATGTATCTATGAATGCCCATATTGATGGCTGTATTTTAGTCAGGAATTGAAAATTGTTATTCAAACAATGTGAGTTTGAAATATGATGAAATTAAATATCAGTTGTTACACTTCCAAATAAACCGTGCATGGGCGAGAATGAACGCAGTGGCACTTTTTATGCAATCGTACCAATGTGAAATTGAATCTTTCCAATTTCAAATAAATACAAAAAAGTCAAGTACACAGAAAATTTTTGTATCAGGTTTTTTCAATCACAGTCGTTGTTTGATAATAGTTATATAAATTTAATTAAGCCATTGATAGAGAACTAATTTTAGGTTTGGTTTTTTCAATAAACTTATTCCTTATTATCCGAGTTGGCGTATTTCGACTTCGATTACTATATTTTTCTTTTGATATAGAACAAAATCATAGTAGTCGATGAAGAAATAAGTCAAACACGATAATGTTATTTGTATTAAATTAAAATATTAATTGATTCAATCATAGTTTTCTGATATATTTTAGTTTCGATATATAATTTGCTACATAGATTAGACCGTCCAACGATGCTATAAAAACATTCAGAGTTGTAAAACCAGTAAAGTTGAATAATCAGCTGTCCTCCCTTACCTATCTCTTTCTTAAAAAGAAAGTAACACACACAAATATGTATGAACATATCGTTGGTCACAAGTACAGGGTGTCTGGTGGCAAATTTATATTTTTAAATACGATTATTTCAAAACGCAATAACGGTGCGGAGGGAGGGTCGCGCCGTTGGAATTATCGATTGTGCGGATTTGTTAGTCACGATATCGCAGTGATCGAGTAAGCGCGATGCTCACACAGCGTTCCCTGTGGCGACATTTTTTAAGAGTAATGATTCTTACGTAATTGGTCGTCGACAATTTTGTTCAAAGTTCGGTATTCGGCTAATACGTGATGGACCGAGTGTAAATTTAATTCGTTCGTGGGTGCAGAGATTCCGCGCAACTGCTTCGGCTATGAATGTCTCACGTCCAGAGCCCAGTCAATCTTCAAGGACTCTCGAAAACATTGAACTGTTTAAAAGCATTTTACGTGAAAATCAGCGACTTTCAATACGGAAAACAGCAGCCTCACTAGGACTTCCAAGAGCGATTACTCATGAAGTTTTAAAAAATTATCTGAAGTTCCATCTTTTTAAAATTCAAATCGTTCAAGAACTGAAAGGAAGTGACTTTGATTTACGCAAAAATTTTTGTGAAACGATAATTTCGCACAGTAAATCCCATTTTTTGAAGCGACGAGGCTCATTTTCACTTAAACAGCCACGTCAACAAGCAAGTTGATAGTCTCCAAGAACCCGTAACCCTCGATTGAAGCATCAAAAACCATTGCATTGCCTCATGGTAACTCTTTGGTTTGCCTTATCCACGCATGAGATAATTGGAAAAATTTTTTCGAAAATTATCGACCCCAGGCGACGAATGTCAACGGTAAAATTATCGGTGCATGATTACGGAATTCTTTTTGCCAAACTTGCTAGCTCATCCATCGTACTCTTCACACACGTGGTTTTAACAGGATGGGGCGACTGCACACACAGCCAGAACTTCGATAAATTTGTTTCGGGAAAATTTCCCCCAAAAACTGATCAGTCGCTTTGGGGATATCTCATGGCCACCGAGGTCGCCCGATCTAACTCCCATGGATTTTTGTTTATAGCGCTATCTCAAAGAGAGGGTTTATAATGCCAATCCCCAATCTCTTGTGGCTTTAAAGGAAAATATTCGTCGAGAAATCAGCTCAATTGAACCAAGTTTACTACAGCGTGTAGCGCAGAACACAAGGCTCCGTTTTGAACAGTGTGTTGAACTCGGCGGAAGACATCTGGATTTCTGCAATTTTATTCTTTGTGTCAATTATTACGTTTTTTATTTAAGTTTGAAAATATAAATCTGCTACCAGACACCCTGTACTTTGGTGTTATTTGTTCATTAATAACACTGTGCTCGAATTCGAATATTTAGTTTTTGTAATAAGCCGGGGAACCTGTAAGTAAATGAAATAATTCAGATTTTAAACTTGGTTGAAAGAACATAAAAATCGCAAATTTTCCCAGTTCTCTACTATTTATTAACCTTTTATATCGATTAAAAATACATGCATTGATGAACTTACGTCCTGAGAAAACTTTTTGGAAAAAAAATTTTTAATTTTTTTTAAGGCGTATGGTAAAAAAACTGAGAAAAATTTCGATATTTAGGTGCTTTTAACCAAGTTTTCAATCTTAATTATTTTTTAAACAAAGCTAACCTAAAAAATGGTTAGCACCATTCAGCGTACTTGAATTGATTTACCCACCAGGTCCCCCACTTGTTACATTTTTTAACTAATACAGTGTAGTTATCACATGTAATTTGGCTTACGAACTTTAGCCTAATCAATCATATATGTATATGTATAAAACTTTTTTAAATTTGACGAAATGGCCAAAGTTGTGCCAGCACACTGGAATATACAGCGCAAAAATCGGATTTAACCAGAATGAAAGCGCAGCTTTACTCGTGGTTAATTCGTTACGTGGTTTTAAAATATATTTATTATTTGAGAGAAACTACTATTTCATTTTAATTTAATTATTTTCTATTGGCACAGAATATGAACCGATGACAGTTAGATAAAATAGTTATAAAAATATTATATTTTTATTTATTCCTAACTTTATTATCAGGCACTCACACCCTGTTTAAAGCAACATGTTCGACCCCATTAAATCGAAAATAAACACTAAAGTGATTTTCTTCTCATTGTGTTTTATTTTTCTTCTTTAATTTTCATTCCACTGACAATTTTATTTTTCTTTAAATATTTTTTTCTTCTCTACTGGTCGCTGGTATTTTTTTGCTTGTTTAGTTGTTTGGTCATTGTCATTGTTGTACTTGTTGTTGCATGTAGCACAAGCAACATACAAGCAACTTGCAACATACAAGAACAACAACAAAGGGCAAAATAAAAATACAAACAACACAGCAATTATGTAATTTGATAATATTTCATTCTTGGCAATAAATATTCATTATTCGCATTTTGTTAAGTACGGATTTTTCAAGTTACTGCAATACTCCGAGTACAACCAGTATATCACTTTAATCTTGCAAACCAGATGACCCAGCAAACAAAAAATGAACAGTTTAAAGGGAAAATGCATACGCATATTTCGTCAGAGACACAAAATTTATTAACATCTTTAAATTTTTTCTCTCTTATGCAAATGTTATGTTGCTAAAAAAAATAAGCTCAAGTAATAAACTTATTTCTTATATTTAGCCCATTTGAAAATAATAAATTTTTTAAAATTTTTATTATACAGAATACGTTTTTACGATTTTCCTCAATATCTTATATACTCTACTCTTGAGAGAAAAATTAAATTGTCTTTTTCTACTCAATTGTGAAAAAATTTAAAACTTTGGACAAACTTTATGTAAAACTTGAGTTATGACGTTGGCGAAATAAATTAGCGATATATTATTTTAGTAAAAGCTCAAAAATATACAGTTTTGAAGTCAAGTAGTGAAAATTTTAGTTTTCTTAAATTCTTGGTTAAAAAACAGTAGGATTTTTTTCTATAATTGAATTCTTTTGTTAATTTCTTAAAAATTGCTTAGAACTTTTGTTATATATATTAGAGATTGGCTCGCGTCGTGTTCTTTTCGTGACACGAACACACACGTCTCAACACGAAGTGTTCTTGACAAAAATCGGATTTCGTGCAAAATTAACACACAAAAAAATTTAATATTTTGTATCGTCAAATACGCAACACCAGCAAATTTGTTGATATTGTATTGGCCTCTGAAGCTTAAAATTCAATAGCATCAACTGTGGTGGCAGATATTATCAGCTGGCAGTGCCAACCTGGTGCCATATTTTGAAAAGTTACTCTTGAAAAAATCAATTAAATTTTCTGATTTTAAATTTTGTGGTGGAAAAATTTTTCGCGTGCGTGTTTGCTACGTGTCTTGGTATTCGTGTTTGGATCTTGTCGTGTTGGAAAAATTCGACACGCGCCCATCTCTAAAAAATTTACACACATATATAACCACAAGAGCAAGAAATTTGTTTTGCCTGCAGCTTGTGTGCGATCTATCATACTAAATTTCTTTTTTAAACTATTCTTGCTCTTAAATTTTAATCATATGTTTGCTGGGTATAAACTCGTGCCATATACGACTGGTGTGTGCATGGAATATGAGACTTTTTAATTCTGTAGAAAAATTTTTTTGTTAGCTTTATTCTTAAGTTGTTATTTATTCTTATTTTTTAATGCTTTTGTGCAAAATATTGCTGCTAATTTTATTTACCAAATACTTTTTATTGGTTACTTTTGCGGGCTTTCAATTTATTCCAAAAAAAAAATTGGGTTTTCTAACTCCTTTCAGTATCTGACATAAAAAAGAAATTGGAGGATTCTTTACAAGAATTTTCTCTTGACAATATTTTTCGAAACTCTTTTCGTGTACTAAAGCATGTGATGACAAAATTCTAAGAAAATGCAAAGTTCCATCCAAGTGCCGTTGGGTTATAAATTCTAGATTAGAGATACATAGTGGAGTGGCTGAAAGCAAAAGTGGGTACAAGTGCAAAACAGTAAATTTTTAATTTTTTGTTCCTGTTAAATTTCTGTTAGTAGTGCAACTTTTGGAGAGGTCTGAATTTTTGTCGTTTATTGTAAAAGTGGTGTAACACCATATTTTTAATAAATACATATTTTTTTAGAATAGTATCACATTAGTAACAGTGAAGCAACAGCAATATTTGCACAAAACCGATAGATGGCGTTACTTGTTTACTTTTCTTTCCTACACAATGATTTTTAAAAGGCTCGTTTTCTCGAAATTTAATTACAAGGAAATAATTCACTGTTACAATGAACGACACATATAGTTCTGGAAAAAGAGCTTAAGTCATATTTGACAGTTCTGCAGGAGAGCACTTTTAACCGTATAACGGTTAACCTTTATTTTTTTATGCAAACATCGTTCTACACACTGCCAATACTACATTTCAAGTTCAAATATACCAAGTATAGCCTAAATAAGCTATTTTTCCAAATGAGATGAGAAGTCTAAAAAAGATAAGTCGCAAGTCATAGTGCTATAACTTCTTGAAAAATCGCACAAATGAATTGAGATTTTGCCCAGGGGTACTTTCAAATATGCAAATTACGAAGGTATCATTAACTCAAAACCAGCTTATCTCGACTTAAGCACTTTTTCCTTTTTGCCACAGATATTAGTACTAAGTGTTTATGGTTGCATTTGAATCATATTTTTTTGCATTTGAATCATATTTTTTTGCACTTATACCCCTTTGGTTTTCAGTCCCTTAATTATGCTTAAAGTTAAGTGCATTGGGCTCCAATAGAGACGGACATAGGCCGAGTTTACATCTGTGTGCCGTGTGCCAAAAAAAAACAGCGTAACTACTAATTACTAATGCAAAACTGTTTGGTTCAGACATGTATTTATTAAGTTAAACAGTTTCATACACGACTAATAGACAATTTTGTAGAATTCAACATGATTGGTAACTGTTTAAATCAATTAATACATGTCTGAATTCAACGGTTTTCCATTTGTTATTAGTGGTTACGCTTTGTTTTGGTACAGAGCGCACAGATGTTAACTCGGCCATACATATATTCAAAAGACTCCACATTTTTGCATAGAGTTATTTTTATTTAAAATTTTATTTCACTAATTGTTTTGAAAATCTAACTGTCATAGTATATATACAAAATAACTTGCAAATACGAGTACCCGAGTCATTGTAGCTACAACTTAAAATTTTGCCACCAGCACTAGTATAAAATTGTAGTTTATTACCACCACCTCATAACATTTAAAGTGGTAGTCGTGTATTCTTTTGGTGTTTTATACAAGATTTTTATCATGTTGATGCTGTGTGAAAGTCTCGTAGCGTTTATTTTTCATTTGTTGTATGTATTTTATATTTATGTATTTCGTATTTTTTATTCGTTTAGTTTTGATGCCACTTTAGAGTATTATTTATGCAAGTGGATGAGAATTACAAAAAAAAATACACAATATGTATGTATTTGTATGCTATTTTTTTATATAAATGAACACAACTGACTTTAGTGCTAGAATGAATTTATTTAATATTTATTTGTTTGTTCACCCTACAATGTGTGGCGGGCATTCGTGTTATTAACATCTGACCTATTTATTGCAACAAAGGTTGAACATTGTATTTGTAGTTTGCTACTATAACATAAAATTAATAAAAAAAAAATAAAAAAGCTAAAACAGGGCATTGATAACTTATTAAAGTTTTTCCGTCATTACTAATTTTGATCAATTTCAGCAGTAAAAATACTTGGAATTAATTTTATTGCGTTAATTTCAGCACTTCAGTTCGTTACTCGCTCTAGTGCGTTTAAAATTCATCACACAGAGAAAAAAATATTCCTGCAATATGCAACTTTAATTATTTCATTAATTTTTATACAATTCTTATTAGAATAAGTTCCGCAAAGCGTAAAAGCTTGTCTGCAGATTGAAAATAAAACCAAAAATCAATTAAAATTTTTTTTAAGTCAAATAAACTTTTGTTTAAAAATTAAATTAATTACAAAGTTTAATTGAATTGATTACAGTTTTAGTTGATTTTTGGTTTTATTTTCAATTAAATATTTTAAAGTTGCTCTAAATCGAAATATTTTAAGACAATTGAGGGTACAAGTGAAAAATCAATTTGCCTCAAAGTTTTCTTTTTTTTTGTTACTAGTATGATAAAGAGTAATTTGGAATAAAAATACAGATATATACCCATGTTCTGTAACTCCCGCGTCGAGAAAGTTTTCGCTTGAGATGTGTGAAATGAAACAAAAATGCAATAAATTGCAACAAACAGCTGCTTTTCTCACTAAACTGTGTCTGTAACTTTTTTTGGCGAGTAACAGCTGTTACGTGAAGAAATTATTCACCAATTTACATAAGAAGTGTGTCTGTAAAACTTTTGCGAGAAAAGTTCTCGCTTTGAACTGTCAAATTCACTCACAAATAAAAACTCGGTGAGAAATTATTTCAAAAATAGAAAAATATATTAATGGATAATCGGGCCTGTTCTGCAAATCAAGACATGTCAAATCACGGTGATTTCAAAAAATTAATGAAAGCTAAATCATTGCTTTTTTAAATTGCACGATTTATAGCGTTGGAAGTTGGAAGAAAATATTCTATTATAAATGACAAAAACTTAAAATACAATAAAAACCCACTATCAAGTCAGCTATTTGTAGTTTACTTTTGAAATCACGTGATTTGAAATCACCATGATTTTCAGAACAGGCTCGAATAACACGGAAAAGGTTAGTGTTTTGTGTTTTTAAAGTGATTTTTTCATTGTTAACTATTTTTCTTTTATAATTTTAGGAAACTATGCGAATTTCTAAGCAACAAAACGAAAAATTAGTAGATTATATGTCTTCGCTCTCTTATATGTACTCTTTATATGTACCACTTCAACAATTTTGTTTTAATAATCACTTAATTACACCACAAAGCTATTTTTATTTTTTGTTTTATTGGAAAATATTTAGTAAACAATAAACATTAAAGTCACACTATACATTATTTGTGATAAGCGTTCACAACGTCTGCGATGTCACGTCGGCTTCGACTACTATATTTTGACATTTCTAACGTAATAACGTAATCACTTTTGATAGTTTTCGACATGACTTACAGACACACTTTTTTCTCACTTTTCGAGAAACGATGGAATATTTTGTTTCACATCTTTTCGACACGAGAAGTTCTCTCTAAAGTTACAGAACATGAGCAGTGAATACTTGTAGAGTTATAGATTTTAATACTACGAGCTGATTACTGCATTTAACTCAATTATTATAAAGTTGCTACATGCACCTCTTTGATACCCTAAATATATTATAGTTATTTTTTTATATATTATCTGCCTTATTCATAAAAAATAATTCAGGTTTATTAAGCGCTTATTTGACACATTTCTATGGGAAATTTGTCAAATAAACCTGTAATAAACCTCAAATATTTTTTATGAATTAGACCGTATATATTTAGTTATTTTTTTTCTTCTAAGTATCAGTAATAAACACTGACAAATGTTCACTCCAATCAGTACCTCTACTTAAAAAAAATACAAACATCTAATTCAAAATTTAATTGAATAAATTATACTTCTTTTTTTACTAATTTTCTTTAAGAGAAGTAAAACTCAGGCAATGAAATCTTACTATTATAACTGGGCTTTACCTTTTTAAGGGAAAAGATAGTGATAGGGAAAAGAGGTGGCGAAGGAAGAGATGGAGGAAAGCTTCATTCTTTTACACCTCTGCTTTTTGCACTTTGTGTTAATGATGCAGTGTTGCAGCGCCTCTAGTGTCAATGGGGAGTCTTAAATTTTCCGAAGCTGCGTTTAGTAACCATTTTAATGGTTATTTTGCTTCGCCGATAATTATGCTACACAATACCAATGAAGAAGGGCGCTCTAATGTTACATTAGGATTAATATCTGCTGAATTTGATGTAGTTCAGTGACTTCATCATTTAAACTTTCCCACAACAACTGATACAAAGGGACACTAATGCACATCAGAATCATGAGTGGTGTTGTTATTTAATGACTGTTGTAGACTGGGCTCGAACCCGGAACCTTTGGTGCTAAATACTTCTGTCAACGCCACCCTCAATTGATCAAAATTTTAAACAAAAATTTAATTGAGCCTAGTAATCAATTGAAAATTTAATTAATTGAAAACTTTAATTGACACAATGAAATTTTTAATTGATTTTTGTTTTTTTTTTAATTTCATGTGTTGTTTGGAAAAATATTTTTCTCTGTGAACACATATTTAAATTTCAAATTTTCGTTGTTTCAAACTGAAATATACGAGGTGTGTTCAAAAAGTATCGCGAATTTTGTGTTTTTTCAAAAGTTGTTTATTTGTTCATGAATATCTATTTTGTCCCCTTCAAAGTAATCCCACTCAGATATAATGCACTTATGCCAACGTTTTTTCCAATCTTCGAAGGACTTCGAAAAATCATTTATTTTTATCTTGTTCAGCTCCTTCTTCGATGCCGTCGTTATCTCGTCAATCGTAGCGTAGCGTCATCCTTTCATGGGCCTCTTCAGTTTCGAGAACAAGAAAAAGTCACAGGGGGCCAGATCTGGGGAATACGGTTGCTGCGGCATCATTAGTGTATTGTTTTTTGCGAAAAAGCCTCGTAAAAGCAACGATGTGTGAGCAGGGGTGTTATCGCGGTGCAAAAGCCAATTTTTGTTCTTCCACAAATCCGTGATTTTCTGGCGGATAGCTTCGCGCAAATCGCGCATAACTTGCAGGTAATATTCCTTATTGACCGTTCTACCCTGTGGCAAGAACTTATGATGCACCACGCCCCTGCAATAGATGAATACTATAAGCAAAACTTTCACATTCGACCGAATTTGGCGAGATGATTTCGGTCTTGGTTCGTGCGGCAGCTTCCATTGAGATAATTGAGCTTTGGTTTCCACGTCATAACCATAAACCCACGATTCGTCACCAGTTATGAGCCTCCAACAGCTCATTACCAATGTTCATGCGATGATGTTTGGTCTAAATTGAGCAATTTTGGTACGAATTTCGCGGCGACCCGTATCATGCCCAAATTATTGATAAAAATCGAATGGTACGAGCCAATCGATATGTCTAGGTCCTCAGCAACTTCTCTAGTGGTGATTCGACGATTGGCCAATACCATTATCTTCACTTCATCAATTTTTTTGTCTGTTGTTGAAGTGCTCGGGCATCCGGCAACTCTTCGTCGTTCACATTTTCTTGGCCTTCTGAGAACATTTTGTACCACCGATAAACGTTGGTTCGGTCCAAGGTAACTTCTCCGTATGCCACAGTCAACATTCGGAATGCATCCGCGCACTTAATTTCGTTTTTCACACAAAATTTGATACAGGTTCTTTGTTCCATTTTTTTTAAATAGGTAAAAATCAAAGACGAGCCAAAACACGTGCAAGCAAAGCAGCTGTCAACAATTTACTGAACATTCAAAATTGCTGAAATTGTCGGCATAATTCGAATATACGTAACCTGCGAAAAGTAAAAATTTGCGATACTTTTTGAACACACCTCGTATATAAGCGGTTTTCGTGATCAAGTAAAAAACTAACATGTACAGAAGACAAGTCAAAAAATATAATATCAGTAAAAATAAATATATGGAGTCCACAATAAAAGTGTTTGGTTCAAGCAAATAAAATTTTTAGGCTTAATGTGGTAAGTTGTGTAATATTGAAAATATGCTCTGATAATCTTGAATTTTCTGTACCATTCTCCACGCGGAAAATCTTAACCGAAGCTGACAAAGTTTCGACAAGTTCTCTTTAGAAATCAGCGCTATCAAAATTAACGACATCACACAAAGTGTCATAATTTTCTTTCGCTGCCATTTTTGCACATGGCGTATTCTTGTTCGATGTCCTCGAAGAATTAAGCATTTCGCTGAGCCTCTTGCGCAAAATGGGTCCTTTACAGGTTTTGCAGGCCACTGCCAAAATTAATCAATTGATTTCAAAAGTTATACATACTCGTATGTGTTAAATGTTTGGATAAGATTAGAAGATTAAAATTGTTTTTTTTTTGATACTCGTAACTTTTCTAACAAAGTAATTCCTTCATTTTGGGCCTGGCTATGACTTTGTTATGAAAAGTTTTTCTCCCTGACTAAGAATTCTTATTTATTTAAATGTTCACTAACGAAAATAAAACTTAGTATGTATTATCATTTTTCACTAACTACTTTATATTTTTTTTAAATCACGCAATATTTAGTTTCAAAACTTAAAGTGCCTCCTAAAGTCGCCTTTATTCAATCCAAATGTTTATTATATATTTTTTCTCTACTAGACTTAAACTTATGATTACAAATGTTTGTTTTTATTCTCATGGTGGACAAAGCCAATGTGATGTGGCATGAAATCTGATGCATAAGTATATAAAAAAATTTAATAAAATTAACCCTTTTATAACGATGTAGAAATAAGAATACCTTATATATGAAATTGGAACATGAGAGAGGTGAGGCAGATTCGGCAATGTCATGAAAGTTACAGAGAAAAAAAAAAATTAAGAAATGCTTGAGACAATCGAAAAGCTTTTTTTTAATTTTTCATCATTTCATTGCCAAAGTGATGATATCAATTATTTGAAGTAGAAGATTTCTAAAAAAGGTATTTTTTTTTCAAAAAACAGTATTATTATTTTTGGTTAAAAACATATAATATTACATAAAATATTTAGTTAAATTTTTTTACTTTTTTTACTTCAAACAAAATTAACTAACAATAAATAATCAATGAGTTAAAAAATTAATTGAAAATAAACCCAAAATCAGTTAAACTTATGACTGAATACTAGAGCTGAGCACAAACTGTTTTGTTTGCTTATCTTCATGTTGTACATTATTGAATTGTTCTCTCTTTTTAGTGCTTTTGATTTCATGAGAACACCAAAACTTAATTTATTTAATTTTATCAAAAGCACAGCATTTGTTTATCTGCCAAGCGAGGGCATTAGTTATTACAGTGTCGAAGCATATTTCAAGATATGTATATGGGTAAAATAAAAAACAAACAACGTAGATTATTTGATCGTGTTAGTTCGCATGAGATACTGTTCTAAGTTTTATAATTTATTAGTTTAAGACTCTAAAAAATAAAATACCTACAAAAATAATATTTTTCACAATGGATATAAAAGTAAAAAGTTTTATTATCAAATGAAGTATGGTGCTCTATGAACTGTACAATAAAAATATTGCACACTTGACATAACTGCGTCTTCAACTGTTGTATAATGGTTTTGTGTGTTTTTTGTTTCCTTGTTCTCTGTTTTTGCTTTACACCAAAGTCAGGCACACACATACATCTTTATATTATATATGTATTAGTGATGAAATGGAAGAGACTAAAATGTATGCTGTGTTGAATGCTTATGAGAGATTGAGCTGTTTTTGTGTACGTATAAATAAGAGCATACCGAAGTGCCCACGAGCGGCCTTTTGCCTATCTCTGCTTTACAGTCAATTACGATCACCATCATCTTGTTACAAATACAATACCGTCCTTTTTTTCGCTCACTTCTACTGAATACAATTTAGTATTTGTAATGCTGGCCAGTATAAATTAGAAACCTCATCTTTTTATGCAAAAAATCTCAAAAAATGATTCGAGAAGTAGTTTAAAATTTATTTAAAATAAAGATATATGAACATTTATTTTTGAAAATTTGTGAAATCTACCGAACCGAATCGATTCCCTATCTTACAACACATGAGCTTAACATATTTCGAATGCGGCAAATTTGCTTCAGATCCAGTTGGCCACGTGTCTTTAAGACATCTTAAACGATGGGTAAAATACAATAGAAAATCATGGAAGACATATTGACAACAGCTCAAATAAATCGTTCACGAATTTTTCGAATATATGGCTACGAAACCATACAAGACACAAGCGACAATTTCCCTCACCATATCGTCCACAAAATGATGGTGTGAGTTCTTGAATGACAATGTCACTCAACAGAACATTCTTTAATTAATATATTTAGCACACAAATTTAATTTTTTTTTTTAAACTGTTTTAGTGTTCTCATAAAATCAAGAGCAAGAAAAAGAGAGAACATTTCAATTATGCATATTATGAAGATTAACCAAGCAAATGTTTTGTGCTCACCTTTAATACATACATACATGCATACATATGGACGTTATCACAAAAATAGTCAGCATCGACTTCCAGGACCTCAAAGCATCGATATAAAACAAAAACTCTATATTAAAAAATTTTAGATAAAATCAGTAACTTCTTAATATATTAAAACAAAACAGATATAAATTCCTATACTTCATTTAGCGAAAAAAAAAATATGAACGACAAATGACTTTAGAAAATAAAAAAATATAATGTAGCAAGTCCTCCCGGTATTTTATAACTAAAGATCTCGTGTACCTAAGAAAAGACACTGCTTTCGATGTTATCATCATCCCCCTTCTTCTTCTGAAGCTGTGACAGTTGATAGTGAACATTTTGTTGAAGCTACATCTGTCGAATTGGATGTCATTTATTCTTTCTATTTTGCCCAATTATCAATGGAATGAACAGGCTTCATTGCGTTAGTTTCTTATTTGATGTGTGTGAGTTACACTGAAATGAACATTCCCCCTTATTTTGAGTGGCGTCGTCGACGTCACATCAAGACGACAGTAAATATTGTCACTTGTCTACTCTTTATCGGCAACAATTGGCTCTCATTGACAATCTCTTACTAATCTCTAAGGCTTTGTAAATTAATGGAGCGCGTTAATGGTAGACAATTGTTAACGACAAAGAGTAGACAAGTAACAATATTTACTGTCGTCTTGAGTTTGCCAGAATTAATTTGCTTTTAAAACAATTTATTTTCTAACTGCAAATTTGCACACCATTTAGAATATTTCCCCAGTAATATCAGGGAAAATTATTATTGAGGATTGCTGAGTTTGGCATCGCTCAATTAATTAAGAATTCTTCATTTTGTCACGCCTCTAATGGGTTAACATGCATTAAAACAATTTATATACATTCTCCGGCACTAGTACATACAACCGTTTCTGAATAAGCACTTACCCAAATTAGTTCGCTGGTATAAATTTAATTTCAGTTTTTAAATTATAACAATTCAAGCAATAAGAGATGAATTCGGGCCTGCCTAGAATTTTAAATAAAGTTGCATAACGTAAATGAGTTGTTTTATAATTTATTGATAAAAACAATATATAAAGTGGTTTTATGAAGCTATAAATATATTGTGTTGAACATTATTTATTTAAAGCAGATTTGTTTTAAATCGTATGCAAATTGTGTATGACCAGAATAAATATGCAAATAGTACAAGTTGAGCATTTAAATTCTACTTGGCAAAAAAAAAGACAAATATATATTGCAAAATATAAATATGGTCTTGACCATTCTTAATACTAAGAGGAGATTAAAAAAAAACAGATAATATTTCATATGCCGGTAATAAATTACACTTCTTTAGGATGCAAAATAAAACACAGGTGAAGCGAATCCTTGGCAGGAAATAATATTAGAACACCACTACCAAGAGAAAGTTTGGAAAGTTTCACTTTAAAAGTGAAAGACTTCTTTCTAACTAGGCATGAGCTTGTGAATAATGCTTTTCATAAGATCATAAATGATTGTGAATCATGGTTGCACGAATAACCGAAATAATGCCGAGAGTTATTGCTTCAATTTCCAATGTTTTCGAAGTGGAAATGAAGTCCATAAATGGAATATAACATTCAGAACAAAAAACACAACGGAAAAACTGTTAACTGTAAATAATATGAATATTTGTTGAATATAAACAAGTCCCATATTTCATTTGCATTGAAAAATATATATACAATGTATATAGGGCTGAAGTTTACATCAACTGACTCCACACAGTCCACCAAACACAAGAACGTTGAAGTTTCAAATATGGCGGCATTCGAAAGAAGCCGTTCTGCTAGTGTTTGTTATAATATTAATAATTTACAATTGCCTTTACTGCAATTTTTTCGTAAAAATTATCACATGCAACTTAGATACTAACACGAACTTTAGCCCAATCGAATCATAAACAAACGTTTATTTCAATTCACTTATGAAATCGTTTACTTTATGTCAATAAGTCTATGACTTTTTGAATCGAACTCAGGTTTTTGGATAAAAACTCATTTTATTTTTCAACGTAGTCTCCAAACTGTTTTTATCCCTTCCAAAAAATTAAATTTTGTCAAAGTCATCAAAATATAATTTTGTATATGAGATAATTTCATTGTTGTAGTCAAATCTCTTTTCGTCGAGCCATTTCATTAGGTTTGGGAATAAGCACTAGTCACACAGGGCTAAGTTTGGGAAATAGGGCGGATTAAGGAACAATCCGTAGCACAATTCATGTATTTTTGCGATGGAAACTGCGCATGTGTGCACGAGAAAATGCCAAAAGTATCGTTTTAAGTGCATATACAAACACACACATTAAATTTAAACCAAACACGTATAACTGTAAACATCCAACAACTGTTTTTATACATATTTTTTACATTACGCAGCACAAACAACTATAACTAAAATTTATAGACTGTGTGAGTTACAATCATACGGTTAAGTATAAAAATACTCTGACTATTACTCGGCTACACGTGCGTATATACAGGACTATTTTTTTTATAAATACCGCCTGATAATAAGCTTACTCAGGCTATAAGTACGAGAGAGAGAGAGAGAGAGTCAATGCGCTTGATACGCATGTGCATTTTTGTTCTTAGTTGTAGCGTAGATTAGTTTTCCGCATAAACAAAGTAGATATGCTATTGTATCTTGAATTCGGCTATAGTCCTAGTTGCTTGAGAGAAAATATGTGAGCGTACAAATTGTATGCGGTACAATTATGATTATACAAAATTACTAAAATTAAGACTATTTGCTTAAGGCTGTTTCAGACTATAATACAAGTATTAATACTTTGGACGAAAATGACTCCCTGATCTATTTTCTGTTTGAAAAATTTCAAAAAACAATAACAACTCAACATGTCAGAGTTTCATTTTTCACAAAAGTATTAATACTTGTATTATAGTCTGAAACGGCCTTTAGGTATATTTTTTTTAATACTCATTGTCATTCTTTTAATCAATGCTGTCCAACGAGATAAACAAGATTTATTTATGTATTCACGTATGTGTATTCATTTGTATAAGAAACCAATTGATGTTCGGCACTATGGCGCTATTTTGGGCAGCTATGCTTTACATTATGCTGGTGCAAAGCACTTTTTTCCTGGCCAAATGCGATCGGGTTTTTTAACTCCTCACTCAATCGACTCAAAAAGTTGGCTTAACATTGATTGTTTGCCATTGATTGTAGATTGATAGACCACATTCATCCCAAAGAACGATCGCCATGACTTAATAGGTTTACAAACCTACCCTGGCCTTTCTTGGGGACGACTCACACCGAGAAACCTTCTGTTTTTACTGATATTTGATCTCTTGTGTATTGTGTTGGATCAATGTTTCGTCCACGGTTGCAAAGCGGATCAAAAACTTGTCCATATTGCGCAGTTGTCGCCCGATTGCGTTTACTTTCGATTATGAGCAAACGCGGCACCCATCCTGCGGAAAGCTTTCTCATACGCTAGTGATCATTCCAAATTGAAAACACTGAGTCATTTGATATGACTTTGAAACCATATTGTGGATTTTTCCCCCAAATATTTCGGGTGTAGAGACCACAACTGGGTGTTCAGAACGTTCAGCATATTCCGTGCCTGTACGGCCACAACGAAATTCAGTCAAGAGGTGAACAGTCCCGATAGTATTTATCAAGCTTAGTCTTGGTTGGAGTGACTCATGAAATTATATATTTTACATTTTCTTCTTAAATCCATAAGTAGTCTGCTATGAAGGACTGCCAAACAAAAAGTGAATGACAGGAAATGAACTTTTTTGTGTGTTTTATAGTTCTCGATAAAAAAAATAATTATTTAATATTCTGAATTAGACAGTTTCCATTTTGTGTTGGGAGGTTTTAAAAAAAAAAGCATTGAACTCGACGATTATTATTTATATGTACATATGTATATACTTATATATCGTGCATGTATGTGTATGTATATTGCAATTTCTTTCCTAATTATTTTATTATATTATAAGTTTTATAATAGCAAGTCCATTTGACAGACATCCAGTCATCTGTATGAAGTTAAATCTCACAAATTCTTTTTATCACTTTCATTTCATTGTATGTACATGTGTATGTACTCGTATACTATGTCCCAGTTGGCCACATTGCCTTTTACGAGATTGTCATCTGTGATTTTTGTATGACTTATTTCTATGTTATTTAGTTTTCTACTCGACAATTTAAGGGAAATCGTCGTTCACGACAATCTGAGTGACAATATCTTGCAGGTTGTCCTCAATTAAAAACTTTGCACTAAGTGGTGTGCGATAAGTGGTGTGTTTTGTCTTCAGTCAAACACATGAAAATGTTGGTCTCTTGTTGACATAGTTTTAGGTGGTGCTGAGGCCAGGTGGTAAGCGCGAAAGCTTATAAACACATGCATCCTCAGTTCGATTTCCAGCTAAGCTACTCAATAATTTAAATACAACGGAAAAAACCAGTAAGCAAAAAAATTAAATTTGTGAGTTATAAATATTTATTAAAGTTTGTTCTTTTGTTCAAGAACTCACACTATCGTTTGGTGAACGACAATCGATATGGTGGTGGAAATTGTCGCTTGTGTGGTATTGCATGATTTCGTGGCCATTTATTCGAAAATTTCGTCAACGATTTATTTGAGCTGTTGTCAATATGTTTTCCATGATTTTCTATTGTCTTGTACCTATCGTTTAAGATGTTTGCAAGACATGGCCAACTGGGATACTACGAGCAAATTTGTAGTAGGTATATTCGTGTGAGCAAATATGTACATCTATCTGACTGTCTGCCTGTCACCCTGCATACAGTTGAAGTGTTTGTCGTTTCTATCGCAAATAAGTCCCTCGCAGTTGTAGATAAAAGGAAACCTTTGCTGTGTCACAGTTAATCTATGAATTCATTTTTACTTTTTTTCTCTTTGTTTCTTTTCCTTGCGAAACATTTTCTATTTTTGTATTTATTAATATTGTGTATTTTGTGGTCATGATGATAAGTTGAACAATTTAAGACACGTGTGCAAATAGAATTAAATTCTAAATCAAATACCCACACGACTATAAACGATTGCATAAAAACTAGTGGCTGTAATAGAAATATGATGATAATAAAGATATTAGAGATATGAGATGCCATAGGACACAAATACGAGTATAAGGATATAACAACACACACACACATACACACACACACACACACCATATTCATAGTGTAACAAAAAGGTCTTAATAAACAGCAGAAAAAGGTGAAAATTAAGGTTTCGTCAGCAGAATATTTTTCAAAATGTGTACAAATACATGCATACATAAATACATACATATATGTATAATTATTTAAGTAAAATATAATTTGTGTAAACAAAAAAAATCTATTTAAATAAATAAAATTGAACTGCCTGTTTGTATTTAATGCATATGAAAGTTTATATGTATTATTATAACAAAAAAAAACTATTCATATGAAGAGTTTTTGTTTGTCTTTATGCATTTTAAACAAAAAATTCCTGAAAAAAGCTATAAAAAAAACTCCGTAAGTTTATATATGTAAATACTCTCAAAATGTTACACAGTACAACAGCCAATCTGGGGGGTGAGAAATTCCAAGTCAGGGTGATGGTACTAGGTCAGTATAGTAAAACCCTCAAAGGGTTTGGCGTTCGTATGTGTCAGTTTTTTTATGACCTTTTAAATTTTTTCTTTTTCACTTGTCCGATTTTGATGAAACAAATTTAGAAAAATTAAGAATTACAATTTCTCTAATCTGTTTCTATACCGTTTTCCTATATGTGCAACACTTTCGAAGTTAAAAATAAATTTGTGGAGGCAAAAAAATATTTTTTTGCCTAAAACTTTAAATATTTTTTTTTTTAAATTCATAAAAAATCCAAAATGGAAAAAAGTGCCAAAACTAATTACTTTCGCGTAAAGTCACATAACTCATGAGCAAAAAACACGAAATTAATAACACTTGATCCTTTTTTCCGTTTTAAATTTTTTATGAATTTAAAAAAAAAAAAATTAATTTTTAGGCAAAAAAATATTTTTTTGCCTCCACAAATTTATTTTCAACTTCGAAAGTGTTGCACATATAGGAAAACGGTAAAGAAACACATTAGAGAAATTGTAATTCTTAATTTTTCTAAATTTGTTTCATCAAAATCGGACAAGTGAAAAAGAAAAAATTTAAAAGGTCATAAAAAAAACTGACACATACGAACGCCAAACCCTTTGAGGGTTTTACTATACTGACCTAGTACCATCACCCTGACTTGGAATTTCTCACCCCCCAGACAATAATCCCAAAAATGTTCCACATTGTTATTGAGAATTACGTACTCAAACGTAGTAAATCAAAAAGCCCCAAACAAACCGTCATAAAAAATATATTTATCACATCCTATTTGGAGAGCTGCATTAATTAGAATTCCTAAATTTGGTGCAGCTATTTTCAAAATAATGTGCAGGGCAAAGCAGAAGGCTTTTGGTATAGGAGAAGGAATAATGCCATCATCCAAATAAACAAAATAAATTTTAGTTATCATTTATCTGGAGATATACATACATTATTTATAGTCCTTAAATTCGATAAAGGCAACTTTCTAACTAATAAGCATACTCAAGCAAAAAACACTTGAAGGAAAGAAGCGTAAACAAGTATAGGCCTAGTACAAAAAAAAATTTCAGTTGTCAGGTACAGCCCTCAAATTAGATGTAGTATGTTACTTTGAAAATAATGTGGGTATACAAGAATAGGATGGTACGCAGAGGTGACACGAGACCATAACGAGACGGAAAATAATTGTGAACTATTGACGCCTCGCTCACACAGAGCCTGTGTCTTCTTTAATGTTTCTTTCGTAGTGGCATTAATTTAACGTTTTTCATTTTATGCTTTGTGTCCCCATTCGCTATGAGATTTTTGTAAATAAATGGTAATAATTAATATTTGTGAACGAAAATGCTTAAAACGAAGTCTCTAATAATTTGAAAACAATTTTTTAATACTAATATTCTTTTTCGCATTGTTTTCTTTAATTCAACACCTCAAGTTCCTCCATTTAATTTTGTACAAATGTTCATGTGCTCAAATGTATTTTCATTTTATGTTTTGTGGTCTCATTCGTTGTCGGCTTTTTGTAAGTTGAAGTTAAAAATTAATATTTTTGAAGGAAAATTTTTAAAATTGAGTTTGCAAGCATTTGGAAACTAAATTTAATCACTTTTATAATACTAATAATCACTTTTATAATACTAATAATCAACACTACAAGATCTTTCATTTAATTTTGTAAAAATGTTCAATTGTTCATTTCACAAATTACACATTTTCTCTTTTTTTTTATTATATCGTTAACAACTTAATAACAAATATACTACAGTTGTCCTTTTCTCGCCGAACCTGTGTCAGAGCTGATTTTAGCTTTTTTCATCACTCACTTTCTTCACGTCTGTGTACTTTGTGCTATCACTGAGGCGAACAGTATCTCAAAACAGCAAAATATTAATTATATCTGGACAACTAAAGGGTGTTTTTTATTGAGGTATAGAACTTTAAGTTGGCATCACTTTTTTAACTGGCGGCCATTTTGTCAGCTGTCAAGTGATTAATATTTAGTTTGGTTTGCCATTTCATCATGAACAGGTTGACAAAAGAACAACGCTTGCAAATCGTGCAAATTTATTTCGAAAATAATGGTTCAGTTCGCGAAGTTTACCGCAAGCTCCGTCCATTTTATGGTCGACATAATCGTCCATCAGAGCAATTAATTCGGTTAACCATTGATCGTTTTCGCACTACGTTTACTCTATGTGATAATACGCATCCGCTGAAGTCGCTCGTCTACGCCAACAAACCAGAAACGTTAGGGGACTTGGAAGCCAACATTCGTGGCGTTATTGCCAACATACGGCCCCATATGCTCGAAAAAGTGGTTGAAAATTGGACCTGTAGAATTGGCTTTATTCGAGCCAGCCGCGGCGGCCACATGCCCGAAATCATATTTAAACGTTAATGGCATAAAATTATCCTTCCAATAAAGCCAAATTGATGGACATTAAAACGATTTTCTTGTGTTTTATTTCAATTCGAAGTTCTATACCTCTAAAAAAACACCCTATACAATAGTTAGAGTTCTTAAATTTGGTGTGGACAATGTGAATAACTGAAGAAAAACTTATGGAACGGTAGTGGGGGCAGTGGTACTTTCCATACTAAGCACTCATTAATTACCGTAGGTAGACATATCGTCAGCCCATTATTGGTTTGCAGCAGCATATGCCAAAAAGTCGGAATGGAGCAAAACGACAAAGAAGGTTTACATGAAGTTTTCTCAAAGTATACCCGATAGAATTATTTTTATATTTTCACCACTGCTTCCGACACATGTTGGGAAGAAATGTGTAAATTTTAGAGACTTTTATGAATAGAGTTAAAAGTTAATATTACTTTATTGTAAAATTAAAAATACGTTTTGTGCCGCATACTCCACTTTTCTTTATTTATTTTCAAAAAGTGGATTTTTGTGCTCCATACGTATACTTTACTGCTGAGAATTGAGAATTTTGTTGTTTTGTTTATTTTTCTTGCTGTCTAGAGAAATAAGTCGATCATTTAACGCTGACCAAGAAGCTGTCGCCGTAATATTTTTAACTATCGATCCGCTTACACAATTACACAAGAAAAACAAGTAATTGAAGTGTATTAATATAAAAAATTAAATTAAATTGTCTCTGTTATACTCAAACATGCATAATTAAGATTTCTTTTATTTTATTTTAGTGTTTAATAAGTTTATACTAAAATATTTAATCGGCGGCTGCGTCTGGGTGATGATGTGTTTGCTTAACAGTCGCCGTTGAATTTTTCTTACGGCACCTTCTTTTTTTATTATTCATTTCTTATAGAAATGAAGCAAAACAAGACTTAACTTTACTTCGCATATTTTTGTATGAAGAAAATGAAGCAAAATTATCGGTAGGTGAAACCAATAATGGGCTGACGATATTTAAAGGGTCCGCCATCTAACGTTTTTTTTCAACTAGTGCTTATTTCGTGAATGGTAACACTTAGCTCATGTCTGATTTGACAGATAATTAGTTTTATCCTTCCGCTGAACGAATATGGTTGTGTATACGCTTGAACAACGCTGGGAAATATTGCCTGCGATCGACTTACAGAAGATGCCGATTTTGCCAAAAAAAAATCATCTTTTCAGATGAAGCTCATTTTGATCTTGGCGGGTATGCAAACAATGCAAAATTGTCGCATTTTGGGCACAGAAAACCCGCACGCATACATTGAAAAGCCGACGCACCCAAAACGAGTCACTGTTTGGTGCGGATTTTGGTCCAGAGGCATAATTGGGCCAATGAGCAAGAAGTGGCCGTTACAGTCAATGGCGATCGTTATCGGGCCATGTTCAACGAATTTTTGTGCACAAAAATTGAAGAGGAGGATATTGGCAACATTTGGTTTCAACAGGACGGCGCTACGTGCCACACAGCAGAAGCTACACTCGATGTTTTGCGCCCTGTTTTCAAAAACAAGTTATCTGGCAGACCCTTTAGAAAACTTTTTTAACAAGTCTTCAGTTTTATGTGTGTTACTTTGATATCAAACGACTTATTCGAAATAAAAACCTAGCGAGATAAAACCAATAGTATACCCAGGGTTCGACAACCTGCTGCTCGCGGACCACACGCGTCTCTTTGGATGTGAAGCTGCGGCTCTTTAGTTTCCATACGCAAATATTATTTGTTTTATAAAAAAACATTTAAAAATCGTGCTGACTCGATTAACTAGGATTAGGTAGGCACCATTTCCATCTCTCAGCCTCTTGTACTCAGTCCACTGTGTACTTGACAGGTGAAAATAAAAGGATTCTTCAGAGCAAAATAAACCACGAAATTCTTACGTTTCGGTGAATAATACGCCAAGAAGGTCCAAGCATTTCCGCCCGAAATAGTTAAGGTCATGAATTTGGCAATCAAGATGGTGAACAGTAACTTGTCAAAAGCACTCTACCATCATCAGTTTAAACTTTAAAGAATTTTTAAACAAAATGGAGACTGAGCATTCCTACCTCTTCTTTACAATAAAGTGCGATCGATGGCTTTCTAAAGATAAGGTTTTGAAACGTTTTGCTTTGTGCTTAAATGAAATTAATAGATTACTCAATGAAAAGGGAATTAATCATCCGGAATTAGAGAAGTCCAAAGCGTTGCAAAATTTTTAATTTATGGTGAATATCACGGCGAAATTAAATAAGCTGTATGTAAGACCGCAAGTAAAGAGGAAATCCAACTTATGTTTTCGTAGAAGAATTGGTTTGTTTTGAAGAAAATTTACAATGTTTGCAGATGATATTCCGAGTGTTAAACTACTTCATTTTCAATTTCTAAAGCAATATCGCGATAAAACAAACGCTTAGTCAAAGATTATTTAAACCCAAAAAATCTTAAAAAGAAACAATCCCCATATTAGAAAAAATTGCTACAGCACACAGAGGAGTATTTAAAGGCTCAGTTAGCCGACTGTAATGCAATGTAACTGTAATGTAAGAAACAGCTGATCGATATTTTTATATGAAAAGTAGGTTACGTTACATTACATCTCTATAACCATTTCCATTACTTTCCACATAATAATATCGATCAACTTTTTTCTACCGTTGCAGTTACATTACATTACAGTCGGCTAACTGAGCTTTAAGCCAAACAGCTGGCCATTACTTTTTTGTAAGTTTATATTTGTTTTTGAAAAGCTATTGAGTGCCCCTAGACCAATGAAACTTAACAGAAATATGTCTTTAGTCCTAGGCTGTTAAACCTTGAAAATAGAAAAAATCGGACAAAGGGGAAGAAGTTCCCCTCAGAGAAACTAATACTACCTCTGAAAAATTAAATTTTTTTCTTAACTTTTCACATACTTTTGCTTAGCAAATGCCGATATTTAACGTCGGCGAAAGTTCGAAATCCTAAACTTGGACATAGGAGACCGTAAGATGCCATTTTCGTCCAAGCACCCTTTTGTGGGCGGTGGCAAAAATATTATTTGCAAAAATAATGTAAATTAAAAAAAAATTCATAAAAATTAATCTTTTGGGCCTTTATCGGCAAGGGGAAGTATCTCTTACATCAAAGCAAAACATTTTATAACTGACAAAAAGATTTCGTACCCATATTTACCCATGCAAGATGAGCAAGCAAAGATAAAGGGTGAAATTTAAAAAAAATCACAAAAAATGGCGCAAACTTGCACAAACTTTTTTTCTTGCTTTTAAGAAAAGAGATTTAAAATTTTATTGTGGTTTAAAACATAATTTCAGTATTAAAAACCTTCTTTTTTGCAAACAAATTGCATAATTTTTTTTTAATTTTTAAACGAATTGTTTCAACATTAATAATTCAATATCATTTTTTTGTTTGTTTTAATATTAAAAATAGCTATTGATCAAATCTTTCAGAGGAAAAAAAATCAGTGTAATACTCTTTATATATACGTTCAGCCACAAAAAAATATCATACAGACATATTGAAACAGGAAAAAACATTAAAATCTCATGCAATTTTCTTCAGTTTTCTGAATTTAGCCGTATATCAGAGCTACAAAACACAACTTAAAGTCTTCAAAACTTACAATGTGATGTAAAATTTTGTTGTGTATCAAGCTGTGTACTTAGTTCTTAAGATCTCTTTAAATTCATTTTTGCCTCTTTGTCCAGCTTTTTGGCTCAAACAATATGAAAAAAAATTTCTGAAACGTCAAAACCTTCTAAAGGGCAAAATAGATCGCCAAAACGAATACGAATTTCGGAAAGATCTCTGCCTTCTATTTACTAAGCCCTGAAAAGGCATGCAATTATTTAGTGCAGCCCTAACATCTTTTTACTTGGATACTCGTATGTGGCACATTTCAAGACCTATTAATTTAAAATTAAGCACTTTTTAACACCTTTGGTGCCCTTGATGTGCCTGTTTTGCCATCGGAACGTAGGCCACACTGCTTTAAGGACATTTTTATTTAAGATCTTTCATTGAGACAACCACATAATTAATGATGTTTGTTTTTAATAATAATGTAATATGTTTTGAAATCTTTAATATGCACATACATACATACATTTATCTACATATGCATATGTCTGATTTGTTTGGTTTGCTTTAAAAACCTCAAACAATAACAGCATTCGGTTTATTCAGGTTAGAAACTTTCAAAGTATGTTTATCGGCTTGCTAAATAACACACCGTTAATTACTTTTTTAAAAAGCTTTTTTCAACAACTAACGATACTTTATACATATCACCTTCTTTTGTTTTTGTATTTTCTTCTTCTTCTTCTTCTTCTCAGTTTTTTGTAAAGGTTTTAGGGGTCAAGTTAACGGTTTCAAGTGATTATCACGAAAACTGTCATCTTGGAAACAACACAACATGTATGTATGTATGTATGTGTATGTGTATACATACATACATTTAGCAACCATAAATATTTACAATTATTTGTAAAGAGCCAAAGTATGTGCACGAAAAAAAATTACATTTGTACGATATTTATATTTGCTAATATATTGTTTACTTACAATCTCACTCAGCGTTGGCAAGTTTAGCTTTCTCGAAGCAGTGCCATCTATTATATCAGAACAATTTGGTAAACATTCAGCATGAGGGTGCTATTCCAGTCGTTAGAAAAAATATTCACTCATCAATATTTTCAATTTAACATTTAGTTCATTTAATGTAACTTTTAATTGCTTTAACTAATATAAGTATATAACTATACATATGTATTTTTATGTGATAATCCCGTTTTTTAACTCTTTCATTGCCAAAATATTAATAAACACACATGTGTATAAAAAAAGAAGGGAGATTTGTTAGATAATTACCTCTATCGTTAATAAAAAGTGAACTTTTTACCCGCATGAATAGTACACAATACAAAACGACATCGTAATAGGTAGTATGTAATAGTTGCAGCGTTTGCCTTTCCGATATTTTTAACTGTGTACCATTGAGTCACACACATTGAGTGGCGTTAAATAAAAAAATAAGTCGTAAAAAGTCCGCAACTTTTGAACTAGTCAACCGATTTCGATGAAACGAACTGTTTTGAAAGGAAGAAGTGTTGAACATTTGAGATAGTATATTTAGAGGCACCTTGTTGGAAGACAGGGTAGCTCTAAGGAGCGTTAAAGTTGGAAACTGGGGGTGTCGAAATTCTTGCGGAAATTGTAACTTTTGCAAATATCCACCGATCTTAATAATTTTCTTAGCAGGATAATCAACGTTGAGGGGCAAAAATAACGCATGCTATTTTTTTTTAATTTCCAAGTAGTTTGACTTGAAGAATTATTTTTTTAATTTTTGCCAATCCCGATCCCGGGATTTTCCGGATTCAGTAAATCCAGAATCCCGGTATTTAAATTTTTTAATCCCGGGATTTTCGCAATTCATTTAATCCCGAAATTGTTAATAAGTTTTGTGTGTTATATAATAATGAATTCATCATGACTTTCCTCATCTGAAGTAAGTAACCGTGGCAAAACAATATTGCCAATGAAAATGTGTTTCCAAACCATGTTTTTTTTACTTTACTTTATTAATTGTAATCTACTTGATGATAATAAGCAATATTTTTAACAGGTTTAATAATAATATATTAAATAATAAAGGTATTCACGTCAACTGTGTAAAATGCATAATTGCACCTTCTGACGTGAGCAACACATATTGTTTATGTGAATACATACATCTACTACACTCATACATATGTATCTCGATTATTAAAAGATTTTGTTAAAATGCTGAAGCAAAGTGTAAAAACTTAGCTGAATAATTCTGTAATCAATTCAGTAATAAAAGTATAAATATTAATAACATTCGAATTTTTAAACAAGTTTCTAATAACATATTTGAGCCATAGGTTAAAAAAAAATACATTTATGTGCTTGTCCCAAAATCGAATTTGAAAATTACTTGATAAATTTCTATATTTTTACAAGTTAGGAATTTTATAATTTTTTAATTAATTTATTTGTGTAGAACGCATCTTTTCAACCACTTGTTTTTTCACTTAAAACAGAAACATATTCCTTAAACATGTATTTATGCGTTATAATTTTGTGTATAGGTGTTATAAGTGCTTTTTGTTAATTTTTTTTCTTTTTTTTTTTGCTTGAAATGCCATTAAAAGTTCCACAACTTTGCAAAACTTACGCTGATTAACATAACCCTGATAATTTTGCACCATTTGTGCAAAATAATTTTGAATGTGGTTGTTGTGATATTCTTTTGAAAATTTTGCAAACTTTGCTTTTCCACAATAGTGCAACGTTTGATGTGAATCTAATGTATACCTCACATCTCAATAAACAACTTTCTAGAATGAACTTTCTAGGAATGATTCTTAACACCGTTTAGGTAGCGCTTAGGTAGCCGCAAATGTGAAAAAATTTCCCTAAAATTTTTTAATTTCATTTGTTTGGTACATTTGTATACTTGATTGTTTCCGTGAATTTTGAACGGTTTGCTACCTATGGACCTGAATAGGTGAAAAAATTTAAAAAAATCGACTTTTTTTAAAAATTTTGCGATTTTGTATGTTCACAATTTTTATTCTTTATGCCAAGAGCTACAACATTGCCTCAGAGAGTAAATCAAAATTCCGAACGGTTTGCAAGATACGAGCCTGAGAAATTGCAAAAATGACACCGTGGCCCCAAATCTTTGGGGTCTATAAAAAGAAAAGTGCATGACTTGGGGCAAAACTGGTAGACACGGGTCTTTTTTTTTTTTTTTTGGTCTTTTATCATGTAGTGGTGTCGGTATATATCGTTATATTTCCATGACTTAAAAAATTACATACAGTGTTATTAGAGTATGGTAAATTATGTTTCACTGTATTTTGTTGGACGGCATTGCATACATTTTGAAAATGACACCACAAACGACAACAACAAAAATGCAAATGTGTACGCAGCATAAGTTTTGATTTTAGTCTATTTGCACTTATGGCAATTGTTTTCGATTCATTCAATTAAAACACTTCAATTGGAATCGTAAATATTTGAAATTTTAATTGTCTTCTTAGTTAGCATCAACATTTTGGTGAAAGCTGTAAGATTGATCATATATTCTTATTGATGCAGCCAATTTGATTATTTCCATCAATATTTTATAATCAAATTGTGTTTAACGTTATTTTTCATGGTTCATAATGTTCAGTTTTTGTTATATAGCCTGCCGAAAAAGAAATTTTCAGTCGCACAATCAGCTACTCGATGAAGCTCAGTGGCATTTTGAAATAGTTAGATGAGCGAGGGCTGATACTCTTCTATTGGCTCATCTATTTTTGTATGTTTTTAGAAAACTTGTAAGAAAATTATTAAGATTTTTCAGTGTTTTCCATATAAATTTTCTAGACAAGTCGATTGTTTGGAATCTGTAAACTACACCTTAATATTGGGTCAAAAAATTCCATCATTGAATCTTTCATAATACTTGGCGATGAAGCGACTACGTTTATAGTTTTTTATACCTATACAAAATCAGAATACAGTAAGTTGCTCTTAGCGCAAGCAAAATATTTGTAGTGCAATATATATGTACTCGTATGTAGATTCCCCAAGCAAGCGAATGAATTACAGCTGAAAAATTAAATAATATAATACCATACATCAATTAACTGAAATGCCATAAAAATTTTAACTGCCCATAACTTATCTCGTGTACATTCTTTTTAAATAGTCAACACTCCATATACATAAGTGGACGGACAGAAACCGACAGACCATTAGAAATAAAGAAAGAAAAAACGTAACAAATTATTAATCATACACAATAGTTCAAAAGCAATAATTATGATCATAAATCACTAACATGATAATATATTTAAGAAAAGAAAATAACTAAAAGTAAAAAGAGTTTAAAAAATATACCAAAGAATAAAAGAAAACTACAAACTTAAGTGAGCATTTATGTATGTTAATACACGAATGTGCGGAACCCTACTTATGCTATAATTTTTAAGTACTCAAGGTAATTTTATAGAATAAGTATTCCTTGCAAAAAGAACTAGGTTTCAGGTAACTGATTTTTTTTACTTCGAATAGTAACAATAAGAGTGTATTTTTTACTTTTCAGGAAGTGATTATTAACAACATCTAGAAAATTAATAAAGAAGATTGCTTGCTTTTGTTAGGCAAATGAAGTCGATGTGATGAAATAGTTACTAAATATATTTATGTTTATTAAAAATATATATAAAGGGTTTTCATGAGAACTCTTAAAAACGCCATTTGTGCAATTGGGCAAACTTCCGGGATTTGATTCATGGAGCTCCTTTTTAGTTAATGTAAATTTAAACAGAGGCCTTGAAATTTTCAAAAACGCTAAAATTAAAAAAAAGTCCCAAAATTAAAACAAAGCCAAAACGAAAAATCACCTAAAGGGTCCGCCAGAAAAACAGGGCGCAAAACATCGAGTGTAGCTTCGGCTGTGTGGCACGTAGCGCCGTCCTGTTGAAACCAAATGTTGCCAATATTCTCCTCTTCAATTTTTGTGAACAAAAATTCGTTCAACGTGGCCTGATAACGATCGCTATTGACTGTAACGGCCACATCTTGCTCATTGGCCCACTTATACCTCTGGACCAAAATCCGCACCAAACAGTGACTCGTTTTGGGTGCGTCGGCTTTTCAATGTATGCGTGCGGGTTTTCTGTGCCCCAAATGCGACAATTTTGCTTGTTTACATACCCGCCAAGATCAAAATGAGTTTCATCTGAAAAGATGATTTTTTTTGGCAAAATCGGCATCTTCTGGAAGTCGATCGCAGGCAATATTTCCCAGCGTTGTTCAAGCGTATACACAACCATATTCGTTCAGCGGAAGGATAAAACTAATTATCTGTAAAATCAGACATGAGCTAAGTGTTACCATTCACGAAATAAGCACTAGTTAAAAAAAACGTTAGATGGCGGACCCTTTAAATGAAGAAAGCGCTTAAGTGAAACGTATCGCCAAAAATAAAATAAATCGCATAATTGCAAAATAAGATCACGAAAAGTAAAAAGGTCGTCAAAACACGACAAACAAAAGGCTAAACCAAAAAAAAATGCTCCAGCTGAAAATACGTGTTCTAAAAAAAAAACAAAAAAAAATCGGCAAAACGAAAAAAACGCCACACACTGGGAAAAATATGGTAAAAACGCTCGTATCGCCTAATTTACTTAAGAACGTCTTTTTTATTAGCGATAGGTTCACATATTTTGAGTATGTTTAAAAGAACTTTTTAGAGAATTTGGTGGTATATTTTTTTTATGTAATAGCACCAGGCAAGTCAAGACTTTTAAACAACTGCACCCCATGAAAAATAAATATATATTAAAAATTTTTGCAACTGATTATCCTAAATAACAAAAAATAAAAATACATGTGCATCAGCGATTTTTAAAATTTTTGAAGTAAAGCATTTTTTCGGTGAAAAAAAGAAAAACAAAAACACTCAGGTGAAATTTTCGTTCTTTGCACACATACTATAACCTTTAGAAATTGACAACTTGGTCACTCGCAGCAGAATTTTAAGAAAGCAGTCTGGTGTATATTTTAAATTTTGTGTACCTTACACTGATACCCTACAACTGTCAGGAAATACGTTTAAAAAGTTACATTACTAGCATGGGTATCTTACTCGAAATGTAAGAATTTTATTACTTATTTTTACAAAGTTATACTAGCATACATATAATTTCAGTTGGAAGTTCCTTTTCATGAGTCATAATTTTGTTGGAAGCGCGTAAACTAGTTATTAATGGATCAGATGTTACAAGAAATCTTTTAAGGAGCGGGCACACATATTCCAGGTTCTTCAAAAAGGTTCCGCCGATTTGCTTCTGCCTTTTCCAAAAGTTTTTGCATTTTTCTTTTACAAGCTTTTCGCAAACTAGTTGTTTTGTTAAGACATTGGTATGGACAAATTAGTTTTTCTTGTGTTGTCATTTTGTGGTGCCATTTTGAAAATGTGTGCAACGTCGTTCACATTATGTTTTGTATATGGAAAGCAATGTTACACAACGAAAAATATCGGAAATGACAAATTTTGCCACTAGTACACACTATTTCGATGTCACAAGATGCCATAGTGTGTACTTGGGATTAGAAATTTATATTAGAAGTATAATTTATAAGGACTTGACGTCTTAAGTTTAGTCTGCTCTAGGAATTAGTTGTACGATACTTGCCTTATTATTATTACTACATCACAATGATACAGAAAATTTGCAAAAAGGCGCAGGAAGGCTCAGGAAAACTAGGTACCATTTTTTTTGTTAAACATTCGGCATATAACTATATAGAAATCTGGTGGACCAATGAAAGTTTTTTATCAATGAAAATTCAAAAATATATTGATAAATCCATAAAAATAACATATTCCCCCTTATTGTGAATGGCGTCGTCGACGCCACATCAAGACGACAGTAAAAATTGTCAATTGTCTACTCTCTGTCGACAACAACTGACTATTATTGAAATGTCCCATTAATTTACAAAGCCTTAGAGATTAGTAAGACATTGTCAATACGATCGAATTGTTGCCGATTTTGATGCGACGTCGACGACGCCATTCACAATAAGGGGGATTTTTGCAATTCTCATATCTTTAGATATATAAACGGTAGGAACAAAATTTGAACTACTGTATAATGGTATGGTAGTGCTTACTATAAATACCGAAACCTATTTCATTCGGCAAATAAATACCTACTCCACTTTAATTTCAATGCAAAAATAAAAAATAGTTCATACAAAAATTAAAATTAATTTTTTTTTTTTTGAGTACCATAATTACAAAAAATCATGAAAAAAAGTCGCTCTAATGCGAGGGCTTTTACTATGTTTTTTCCAACATGCGCCATAAGTAAAAAAATGTCAATACCCAAAAAATCAACAAAAAACCGCTAAAATATTCAAAAAGAAACAAGCGGCTTACCGAACCCTTCGAGACAAAGTCGCACTTTACTGAATTTGTTTAGTATAGTACGACTTATTGAATAGTGTGAGGCAGTGACAATAATAATAGCAATAAAGTGCTCAATAATATTGTGTAGACTATTTATTGGCAGCTTTAATTTATTAACAATAAGGCCGTATTCTAAAAAGAAAAAATAATTTGCATTTCAAGTGTGCTTTAAGCAAAATTTTTATTAAAATTTTGTTTCGACAAGCATTTCAAATTTAAATTATTTTTTATTATTTTTAAACACTTAGAAAAAAGTATTCATCAATTAATTTTTTCAATTAATAATTTAATTGGTTCAATTAAATATTTCATTGTATTAATTAATTTGAGTGAAAAAACTTAATTGATATCATCAAATTGTTTATAGATGGAAATTTAATTAATTTTTTAATTAATATTACAAATATTTTAATTGATATTACAAAATTATCATATTAATTGTTTGTATGTACAGGTAGTTAGTGTGTAAACGACATTAAAAAAACCTAAATATCTATCGAATTTTAATTTAAGGGTTTTATTTTTTGCACCTCTTGCCAGCCATTTTGCAAAATCTTTATCTTGTATTATCTCTGGTTCCAAAGTTTCATTTCAATTCTACAAAAGCTTCGATTGAAAATTTCAAAAATAGGCTTTCAAGCATATCTTGCAGTTTATTAAAGAAAATCAACAAAACAGTTCGTATTTATTTAATATTTTTGTATTGAATATTTATTGTAAAATGTAACAACATTTGTTAAGATTAATAGCAGTATTTATTTGATAAAATTTTAAGTTTCTTTCAAATTTCCTAACGTTTAATTTTACTGAATACGTACATATGTACATACGTACGAGTACGTATTGCATGATTATTTAATGATTCGTTTCGATTTTAAATTTTGAAACCTTCATCTTAACTTGTAACAAACAATAGCTTAAACTTATAATTTTCTGAACATTAACCCTAAACACTTTCGAACTGAAGAAGAAAGACCACAAGCAACCAAAGAGTAAAAGGTAATAAAACTGTATAAGAAAAAATAAATCAAATTAATCTTCAGTGTTTGGAAATCTCGAATAATATAAAATAGGCAGCTAGATCTACAAAATAATAATAAAAATATAGAAAAGCAAAGAAAAAACCATCACTGAACCGGTCTTGAGTAACATGGATGCAAAGTGGACATGATGAAGCATCGTGTATATATGTACATACGTTAGTATATAGAGACTCCAGCAAGAAGAGGCGAGTCAAGGGCTGGTTTGAGCTGCAAGCAGTATTAAGCTCGAGTTTAAAAAACCAATTCATAGTGGTTGCCAGTGGTTGACTTGACACTTGATTGCCCATATTTGCCAAAGAACAAAGCAAACAATTGTCCAAACGTTGCCATAGAAATAAACGGGCATTTGTAAATTTATAGTCTTAGCGTCAAACTGATAGTAAAATATACAGACAAACGGACATAAAAACATTTTCAAACAAACATTTATGCATACATACTCGTACATATATTGTCTCTAAGCTCGTATTTATGTCTACAGAAATAATGACACAGGGCCAGCTTTGTTATAGTTGTTAGTTTTCTGGTGCAGTTTGTAGAGAGTTGAATTTTAGTATTTTTGTTTTCTTGTTTGTAATTTTTTTTTATTATGTATTTTGTATTATTTTTTATGGGGCATTCAAGCAACCAGCCAGCGTTAAATCGATTATCAACAGATGGCCAGTTGTGACTACTAACAGCCAAAAGAAGAGGAGAATCTTATAAAAAAAAATAAATAAAACACAAGAAAAGCTTTACATAAACAAACTCAACAACATCATCGCATAAATCGCCTTTTTTATTATTTCATACGCTATTGCCAACCATAATAACAATAATAATGATAATAGTTGTCAGTCTGTCAGCTAGACAGTCAGACACACTGTCATTTGATTTTATATTCATTTCTATTTACTTACTTAAAATTAATCCTTTTCGAGCCCCGAGCAAATAAATATTCAACATCCTTGTAAGAATATTTTCTTTTTTAAAGTATTAAAAACAAACTTCAACATTTTAAGCTGATGTAGTGCCAAACTCGAGCATCTCATTCAGAATTCGTTTATTCAATATGTTTTTGAACTTTTAGGGAATTCACAAAAACGGTTAAAAATTTAAAATAATTAAACATAAAAATCATAAATATAGAAAGAAATGAAGTCCGCACAATAATAATTAAAATTAACTAAAAGTATTCTAATTATCTTGATGAAATCTATGCAACTGCTAAATCTATATACAGGGTGTCTGGTAGAAGATTTATATCTTCCAACTTAAATAAAAAACGTAATAATTAACACAAAGTTTTATTAAGAGGTTTGAACGATTGAATGGAAATGCGGATTTTATTTTTTAAATAGTGTGTTATCCAGATGTCTTCCGTCGAGTTGAACACACTGTTCAAAAGGGCGCCACACGCTGCAGTAAACTTGGTTCAATTGAGCTGATTTCTCGACGAATATTTTTCTTTAAAGCCACAAGAGATTGGGGATTGTCATTATAAACCCTCTCCTTGAGGTAGTCTCATAAAAAAATCCATGGGAGTTAGATCGGGCGACCTAGGTGGCCATGGGATGTCCCCAAAGCGACTGATCAGTTTTTGGGGAAAATTTTCCCGAAGCAAATTCATCGAAGCTCTGGCTGTGTGTGCAGTAGCCCCATCCTGTTGAAACCACGTGCATGAAGAGTACGATGGATGTGCTCGCAGGTTTGGCAAAAAGAATTCCGTAATCATGCGTCGGTAATTTTCACCTTTGACATTCGTCGCATGGCCTCAATAATTTTCGAAAAAAAATTTTCCAATTATCTCATGCTTGGATAAAGCAAACCAAAGAGTCACCCTGAGGCAATGCAATGGTTTTTGATGCTTCAATCGAGGGCTACGGGTTCTTGGAGACCATCAACGGCAGTTTTGCTTGTTGACGTGGCCGTTTAAGTGAAAATGAGCCTCGTCGCTTCAAAAAATGGGATTTACAGTGCGAAATTATCGTTTCACAAAAATTTTTGCGTAAATCAAAGTCACTTCCTTTCAGTTCTTAAACGATTTGAATTTTAAAAGGATGGAACTTCAGATAATTTTTTAAAATTTCATGAATAATCGCTCTTGGAAGTCCTAGTGAGGCTGCTGTTTTCCGTATTGAAAAAGTCGCTGATTTTCACGTAAAATGCTTTCAAACAGTTCAATGTTTTCGAGAGTCCTTGAAGATTGACTGAGATCTGGACGTGCGACATTCATAGCCGAAGCAGTTGCGCGGAATCTCTGCACCCACGAACGAATTAAATTTACACTCGGTCCATCACGTATTAGCCGAATACCGAACTTTGAACAAAATTGTCGACGAGCAATTACGTAAGAATCATTACTCTTAAAAAATGTCGCCACAGCGAACGCTGTGTTAGCATCGCGCTCGCTAGACTACTGCGACATCGTAACAGACAAATCCGCGCAATCGATAATTCCAACGGCGCCACACGCCCTCCGCACCGTTATTGCTTTTTGAAATAATCGTATTTAAAAATATAAATTTGCCACCAGACACGCTGTACATACATACAATTTTTGTGTCATGGTGTTGGTAATTGAAACTTTGATTGATTTTTATGATATTGTGTATGTGTATTCGGTAGTAATATATTTTTCATACCCCTCAGTGAGCTGTGCCACGCCCATACTAACGAAATACCTTATATTTTAAAAGCTATAGGAGTCAGAGTAATCAAATTTAGTATGGACTTCTTTGAGAGCAAGGTGCGGGGAACGGTCCCCCCCGATACAAAGTAAGAAATAATAAGCTTATATCTTGAAAGCATTAATAGCAAGAGTCTTCAAATTTGGTATGGACTCTTTTGAGAGCAAGGTGCGAAGTACTTCAAAATATTGGCAGAACAGGACCGTGAGAAGGGGCTCCACCCCCCCCCCCCCCCCGAGAATACAAAGCAAGTAATAATAATCTTATATCTTGAAAGCATTAAAAGCAAGAGTTTTGAAATTTAGTATGTACGTATGTGTGTTCCTTTGCGGCCTTAAATAAACCGAATAAATGGACCGATTTGTCTTAATCCTGGGAGTGTCGCTAAAGATACGACAGTAGTAAAAACTCAATATGGCGGCCAACAGACGCCATTTTGTTAATACGATAAAAATAAAAAGTCGACGAACTATATCAAAATGGGTCTCACTCGACAGGTATTTTAAAATCATTTTTAGGTTTCTTTTATGATTTTTGACTTCGAATGACCATTTAGGATATTAAACGGCTTAAAGTTGGTTGAAATGTGTGTGTATATTTCTGTTTCAACACTCTCCCACACATTCAAGAGTTGCTGCAACAAAAATTGCAAGCCTGGACCGGAACTTTCAAAAACATTCTTGTTAAAACAAAAACTTATCTTCATTTTGCTGTGTTTGTTTAAATTGTAGAAAATAAGTGATACATAATAAATTTAATTGAAATATAGTATATAGCATAGAATTGTTCCAGATCAAAAATGTAGAAAATATTTATAATCGTCCATAATGAACAAAATTAATAGATCTCTTAAGCCTACAGTATGCATAAGCATGTAAAAAGCCACATGCGTATGTGGCGATGACGTCAAGGGTATTTTCAGCATGTTGGTTGCATTTTTTAAAATCACTAGTAGTGGCTGGCTACAGGCCTTAAAATTTTGATAGTATTTTTGCTCCAAAATACAAGTGTGGCACATGTAGCCGAATGGAACACATTTTCTGAAGCAGCACATCTGTAAGCATGTGAATATATACATGTACATATGTTACTAGTACACGGCATGTAGCAAATGTAGCTTCGTGCTGACTTCAAAATTACGGCAGAACCACATTCATATGTGGTTTTTTATATGCCGTGTACTATAAACTTTAGACTTCATTATAATATCGGAGTTCAGATTTTCGTTGTGTTTTTGGTTAGTTTTTATTAATATTTTTATTAGAATTTTTTTTAATATTTCGATTTTAAGAACGAAGAATTTTATAGAAAATTGCCTTTAATTTTAGTGATTGTTTTTTTTTCAATTCTCTCACTCAAAATACTAAAACGGGGTCTCCGATTTCAGTTCATGTTATGAAAATGTAAAACATAATTTTTGTGACGTTTACCTTTGTTTTCTAATTTAACCATAAAAACAGTTAATCGCAGCACAAAAAAACAACGAAAATGGTAAAAGTTGTAACGAATGTAAGAGAAAAACAAAATTTCTCTTTTACAACATCTTTTAGACATTTGGCTGGAAAAAGTTGGGTCAAACAAAAATTACAAATATAATCAAATTAAAAATTAGAATACATGTATACACCCAAAAGTTGTAGGTTTTTGTAAAGCAATGAAAAGAAATATTGTATTTCATATTTAAAATATTTTTCTAAAATAAGAAAAATGAACAGAATCAGGCATTGAATTAAAAATTTCGCCCACTTCGAAAAAAGGCACTAGAAATTTAAAAATAATTTAATGGTAGGTAAAATTTATCTCAGATCTCAATATACCTATGTACTAGTACACACTGTGACTAATTTATCAATATCGATGTCAAAACGTTTTTCCGTAGATTTTCATTAAAACAAAAAACAGCCAACTTCAAAAAAGCAGGAGGTTATCAATTTGTTGGTATTTTTTAACGTTTGTTAGTTAATCTTCTTCTACTTCTACTTCTTCTTCTTCATCTTCTCCATCTTCTCCATCTTCTTCTTCTTCTTCTATCCGCTTAACTCCTTTCGAGGCATAGGGCACCTAGAAAGATTCTCCAGTTTATTTTGTCGGATGACTACGGCATAATCTAGTTCCACCATATTCCGGTCTTCTTCATATCTCTTGCAGGCATAGTTGTCAGATTTTTTCCCACATTTTTCACCAAATTGATTTTAAAAATCGCAAAATCGCCAAAAATCAATTTATTTAAATTTTATGTAGTTTCTCATAATATATATTTGATAATAAATTTGTTTTTATATAACACCTTTTTAATATAAATTTTCATAAAATAGTCATAGAAAATTTTAGCAGTAAGTCGACAAAAATAGAAATAAAATGGCCAGACATTATTTCTTGTAAATTTGTATCATCCAAATTCAAAAGGCGAGACGAGTATTGGTTGGATTTATTTTTGAAACTACTCATTCAACAAACTAATTTTTCTGAGTTACAAAAATTTTGGAGTACAATTTTGTTGAAAAATATCCATAAAAATCGCTAACAAATTTATTGACGGCCAGAAAAATCGCCATGGCGCCAAAACAAAAATTTAGACGCCAAACAATTTAAAAAATCGCCATATATGACAATCCTACTTCTAGGTGGTTTTTGGTCGATCTCTTTTTCTATTGCTTTGTGGATTTCATTCTACCGCTTGTCGGCATATTTCCTCTGTATCCTTTCTTAAGGCAGGTGCGATCCACTTCCATTTTCTTTTCTTCACAATTGTGGCAATTGCTTGAATTTTACATTTCACATTGGGTTACCATAATTTCGATATATGTATACCGTTGCCTACGGTTTGAAGCTTAGAGTTGCTAGCCATGTCTCACAGCTTTAGATCAGTACTGACAATACGTTCGATTTTAAAATGTTAACTTTCGTTTCCGTTGATAATACTGTAGACTCCCATATGTTTCGAAGCTGGAGGAATGCGCTATTTGCCTTCAAGATTCTGGATAATATACACTTGCTCTTATTCAATAGAAAACGGGTAATTATTCGTAGCTCGCACTCTTAATGCTTTTTTCTTTTTTCACTTAGTGGATTACCAAATCATATAGTTTTGATTGCATATCTGAATGTTTTGTGGATAGTAAACAGATATCATCAGCATAATCTAAATCCTCGAGGTTCCATGATATTTATCTGCAAGCGTGTCACTGAGTACTTTGCCAATCACTAGGAGGAAAAGCAAAAGAGATAATAGACATCTTTGTCCATCACTCTCTTATGCTTATTCAATATATTCGCAACTAAGCCCACTATGGGCCGTAGCTGGCAGCTCAGCTTTTGCGAATGTCTCAATTCCACACGGGATCACTTCAAAACCCAGTAAATTTTATATTTTTAACATTATTTTTTTTCTCAGAGGGCTAGCTTCCATTTATTTTCAATGTCAAAAAAAGTGGGCGGGAATGCGTCCACTAAGTTTTTTTTATTTGATTTTATGATCTTTTACTTATTCGATTGCTACAAACGTTAGCACGCACCTTGGGCTCTCGCAATTAAAACAAGAACGAAGTTGAAAAAAATTAGTGGAGCCACGCCCACTAAAAATAAATATTCTATTTCACGTGCTGCTTACTTAACCGATTTTCACGAAACTTCCTGCATACGCTGAGCTCTGAACAAGGCTTAAGCCGAGTACACACTATGGCACTTTGTGACAACGCAATGGTGTGTACTAGTGACAATGTTTGTCATTTTCGTTGTGTGGCGTTATTTTCCATACAAAAAACATAATGTGAACGGCGTTGCACTCATTTTGAAAATGACATCACAAAAATGCCAGATGTAAACTCAGCCTTAGTCGTGCATTTAAAAAAGTGGTGGTGGCCACGCCCATGAAAAATTAGTATACACTTAGCTTGAAATCGGCTTATTGAATTTCCATAAAACGTGGCAAACAGTTTCGGCTTTTGTAACGGTATATGCCCTTATTATGAGATGCATTCGATTTTCGATCTTTGCTGGCTATCGAACACCGAAAATCTAATGTTAAATTCATATTACGAGTATCGAAAATTGCGTTGAGCAACGAATTTTTATCGAACATAATTTTGCTTTCAATGAAGTATTTTAACATGAAAAATTATTTAAGATCTAAGTTTTGAACGATTATTTTTTATTTTTAGGTACCAAAACACAAATCGTACGCTAATTTTGTCGATTTTATGTAGATCTAAGGTCGTAAGCATTAAACAATTCGAAGGGTTTCCTTGTTGTGGGGGAAAATCCTAAACAGGCCCAAGAGTGTTTTAATTTCCATTACTCAGTATTATTTTTAAGCTTAAAAACTTAAAAACGTTGCAAATCTTAAAAATCTTTGTGAGTGATATTCACAATAGCGATATTCTTTGCCGAATGCTTGTCATAATACCAAAAGAAAATTCGTTCAATCAGCACTTTCGACTACAGTCGAAGATCGAAAGTTGCTTATAATAAGGGCCATAATTTTTTATGCTTTAAGAAGTGGGCGGGGCCATGTTTACTTAAGTTTAATGTTATCTTTCATGTTTTTCTACTTGACCAATTTTTACGAAAACTGAGCTTGAGCTTGCGCTCTGAAAGAGACGCAATGTTGCGCGTCAATAAAGAGACTTGATAATATTAATTAAGTTTTTTCCACTCAAATTAATTAATACAATGAAAAATTTAATTGAATCAATTAAATTCTTAATTGAAAACATTAATTAGTGAATACTTTTCTGTGAAGTTGGCAACAAATATGTAATAACAAAAATTAAAAATTTTAGGAACCCCCGACATAGAGACCAAACGGCTGGACCGATTTTCTTCAAGTATAGGCAATAATATATTAGATCAAGTCACTTTTCAAACGAAACAACCAAATTAAAATCGGTCTAGCCGTTTGCGATCTACGGCATCAAAGACACACATATTCAACAGAATATATCTTAGAGAAGATAGAAGAAGTGATATCTTCTAAGCGACTGAACCGATTTTCTTCAAACGTAGTTAAGCTCACTCTCCATCAAATCACCTTTGAAACAGAAAAAAAAACATCAAAATCGGTCCAGCGGTTTGGTCAGTACATGGACTCCTACAGACACACACTACAAACTTAAAACACCCCTTTTTTTGGTCGGGAGTTAAAAATAAAAATATAAATAAAAAAATCTAAATGACTTGAAACTAAAAAGTTAAAGAACAATTTAGATACGCCATAATTTTAATTATTTCCTTAATGTACATAATACCAAATGCTAATCAGTAACTCCGAAGAAGTGCAAAAAAGTTATTTCCACTTTTAGTGCCTTATTTTTAGAAAATTTAAACTTCTTGCATCGCATTTTATCTTATTAATTTTTATTAATTTTACTTGCAATTAAAAATTAAAAATCTTAAAAAAATTGGTAACTAAAAGGTTAAATTTAAAGAAGAAAAAAATAAAATTGTAAATAAAAAAAGTTGTTTTTCTTTTCAACAAACTTGCAAATGATCTTTTTAGTTTTAGTTCTTTGTTTTCGCTCTTGCTGTCTCTATAGTTTAAACATGGACAGTAACATTTAGTTTTTATCATCCTTCTTCATCATCTACTGCTGACATCGTCTTCTTACAGAATCTTTTAACTTTGAGAACCATTTATTATGTTTTAAATGAAAAGACACACTACATTACGTTAATTTCATTAAACCTACTTGAAATCACCGAAAGCAACACAAACAAGTTTTCTGGTTGTTGCTTGTTATTTTTTTTTCATATAATGTTACAAACGAACTGAGCAAGCAACCATCTTACCAATCGAATGTTCCAGTTCTTAATGTTGTCTTCCACAATTCCACACAATCTGATTTTAAATGATGGTCAAGAAAAAGAAAAAACCAAAAAACAAAATAAAAAAAGTGAAATAAATTAAAATAAAATAATAAAAATAAAAATAAAAAAATAAAAAACACATAAAAGAGGGGAAAACAAGACAGTAGCACTGAATTTAACACAAACAACTTTGGCAGAAGAGCATTGCCGTAGTTAGACACTCGATTCGGGGGGTAGTTTCAAAAAGTTTTTGGTTCCAAGTAAATTTATGAGAGATGAACGCATAAACTGGAATATCCTTTATGCCGAGTACACATATGGCATTTCTTCTGTTGTCATTTTCTGGTATCATTTTCATAATGTATACAACGGCGTTCCCATTATTTTTTTTATATGGAAAGCAATGCCATACAACGAAAAAAATCGTAAATGACAAACGTTGCCAACAGTGTACACAGCGTGGGCGAAGCCCAAATTCTTCAAAAATTTAATCTGCTCCAAAGATGTCTACGGATAACAGCGCATCATCTAATAATCGTCAAAATCGTTTTTCATTATTGCAAGACAATAACGACAAGCCCGCTGCATCATCGCAAAAGTCTTTTAAGCCACCACAAATCTATCTGAGAGAAAAAATTCTAACGCGCTTCTAAAAAAAACTATTGTCGGCCATTGGTGAAAATACTTTTCACATCATTTCAATTAAACGAGGTAATATTGATGAAACTAAGATCCAAATATATGATGGAAAAGATTTCCGAAAAATTATTAGTGAATTTGAAAAAAACAAAACAAATTTTTACACTTATCAACTTAAAAGTGCTAAAGGCCTACATATAGTATTAAAGGGCATAGATTCATATGTTGACCCCGAAGAAGTAAAATGTGCTCTTATCGCCAAAGGATTTAAGGTAAAAAATTTTTACTAATATAATTAACAGAGAAAAGGTCCCCCAACCCCTATTTCGGGTTGAACTAGAGCCCAATGACACACAATTGAAAAAAAAACTAAACCCATCCCATTTATAGCTTAAGGTTTCTCTTGCACCGAAAAATCACAGTTGAAGAGCCACGTAAGCGTTCAGGTCCCGTACAGTGCCACAATTGCCAAGAATATGGCCATACAAAAACGTACTGCAAATTACCTACAGTTTGTGTTATCTGCTGAAAAATAATGTAGCAATTGTGGAGGTAATCACACTGCTAACTACAGAGGATGTCCTGTATATTCTTTCGTTAAACAGACTATGGGACAAATACCTAAATTAGCTCCAGCTCAATCAGCAAACGCTTTCTCCGTTAATTTTCCTCCAATGAGCCAACCAAGTACTTCACGTGTATCGTATGCCGATGCTGTCAAGACAAATTCTATTCCCACGCAGAAAGTGTCACCACCAAGTAATTCAACAAATGCTAACACAAGCTTTAATTTCAGTCGCCTTGAAGCCACTATTGATAATCTGGTGCAAACTATAAACAAATTTACTACAAATATGACTAACATGATGCAAGAAATGCTGCGAATGCAGAATACTCTGCTTCAAGCATTAATTAACAAGCCATGAACACGTTAAAAATATGTTTCTGGAACGTAAACGGCATTTGCCAACACAAAAATTACCTCGAGCACTTCCTTTCGGAAAAAATATTGATGTAATGTTGGTTTCTGAGACTGAGAAGTCAAATACTTCGAGAAGTTTATTTAAAATGAATGGCTACACCTTATATGATACTAAGGACCCGAGAGGTTGGCGGTGGATCATCAATTTTAATAAAGTCAAGACTAAAGCACTATATTCTTGATAACATCTGTGCAGAACATCCACAAGCAACTAATATTTGTGTTGAAAATTTTTGTACAAATTTCGTTATATCATCAATTTACTCCCCTCCAAGATTCACAATCACTGAGGATGAATACGAGGATTTTATACAAATCTCTTGGGCCTTGTTTCGCAGCAGCTGGAGAATACAATGCAAAACATACGTTCTGGGGTTCACGCATTATTATTAGATCTCTCCTGCTCTCACTTTCCCACTATTGTTACAATCTGTAACCCACTAAGAAGTGTTTCACCTCACCCATATGTGAAGATGATCAATCGTGTTAATTGGATTTGATTCAGAAAATATCTTAGTAGTCATTGCACAGAAAATATTACGCTAAGAACACACGAATCTAACATTGTCAATCTTAACGAAAATATTAGGCAGGCTGCTGAACATGCTACTACCTCCCATCCACAGACTGGGTTTAATAGAATTTATTCTACTGATATTGAACGTCTTGTATGTGAAAAAAGAAGAGCTAGAAGGGAATGGCAACAGCACAGATCGCCCCAGCATAAAATCAGATTCAAAGAGTGCACTAAATGTCACACCAGCATCTAATTACTATTTGTGGCGCGCTGCGAAAAGCGTAAACCACCCGTTGAGTTTAAACCACCTCTGCGCACTTCTACCAGAGGTTGGGCAAGAAGTGATACTGAAAAAGGTAACTTGTTTGCAAAGCATTTAATATCCGTATTTACCCCAAACACATGTACTGCTGCTGTTGATTTACCGAGTGTAGTTGCTCTACCCCATCGACCCTTAAACTTTAAGATGCGTGAAGTACAGAAACTAATTACTGAACTCAACCCGAAGAAAGCTCCAGATATTGATGGAATTAGTAACAAGATGCTGATGATTTGCCACTTATTGCAATTAGAATCCTTCTATTTATTTTTAATGCCATATTACGACTAGAGTATTATCCACACTTCTGGAAGCCAAGGTCAAAATGATTCCAAAGCCGGGCAAAGAAAGACCTTACCAAGGCTGAATCATACAGGCCAATAAGTCTACTATCAACAATGTCAAAACTTTTCGAAAAACTGCTCATGATAAAATTGTCCCCAATTCTAATTGGTAATGGGTGCATACCAGACCATCAGTTTGGTTTTAGGAGTCAGCATAGCACCATTGAACAAACGCATACATTGGTTCAATTTATAAGAACATTTGAGGAAGAGAAATAGTATTCTGCCCTGTTTATTGACGTTTCTCAAGCATTTGATAAAGTGTGGCATGAAGGCCTTATTTTAAAATTGAAATCATATCTACCAATAAATTTTCTGAAGCTATTGGAAATTTACATTACTAGCCGCAAGTTCACGGTTGTTGAAGGAGACTTCATGAGTGTGCCCGAATCTATATCATCCGGTGTGCCACAGGGGAGCATATTGGGGCCAGTTTTGTATTTGTGATATGCCTTTGAGCAGCAATATCCATACATCTACATTTGCCGATGATACAGCCTGCCTTATTATACACGAAAACCCTCACGATGCTTCCCGATATCTACAAGAACATATTACACAGCTGGAACTATGGTTAAACTTATGGAGAATTAAAGTTAACGAACAAAAGTGTGTTCAGCTAACATTTACCCTGCGAAGATATACTTGTTCCCCAATTCGAATCAACAATCAAGTTGTTCCTCAACATTCACATGTAAAATACCTTGGTATACACCTTGATCGACGGCTTACATGGAAACACCATATTGACTCAAAGCTAACCCAAATGAAAATTAAACTAACTCAGATACATAGGCTGATTGGTAGAAATTCAACACTCAGTCTAGATTGTAGACTTTTAATATACAAGTCGCTTTTGAAACCCATATGGTGCTACGGAATACAGCTATGGGGCACTGCTTCAGCTTCCAATATAGAGAGAATCCAACGAAGGCAAAACAAGATTTTAAGACTAATAACATCGGCTCCATGGTACATCAAAAATTCAAATTTACATCGTGATTTAAATATGCCACTAGTGACTGAAGAAATTAAAAAATACGCAGGCAAATACTTAACAAAACTCGAGTCCCATCCTAATCCCCTTGCTCGTAACATCTTGAATTTTACTGGACACATCCGCTTAAAAAAGGGGGACACTATGGCTCTAATACTCAACACTCCAGATGAAACAGCTTGAAAATATTTTTGTGCTTAATACGATATTTATGTATTATTGATTACTATCACTAAGTTTATGCCTGACACTGTTTGGGCCTAATTATTATATCTAGATTTAAGATTTGAATACTTATTGTTAGTTCAGTTTTTTTTTTTTTTTTTTTGGAAGATACAATAAATAAATATAAGCATGAAAAAAAACAGTGTACACAGTTGCGACATCACAAAAAGCCATAGTGTGTACTCGGCATTACTTTAGAAAAGTTTTATTGGTAAATGGTTGCCCACTTGCAAAACAAAAATTTGTTAAAACAAAAACATAAAATTTGCATTTGAAGGAGCTGATTTTTATGACCCACCGGAAAAGTCAGAAGACCTTCTCATTTCAGGTTTTATTGAAGGCCTGCTTAGGCATTTTTTTATCCAATTACTATTCTAATCTACAATAGATAGAATAGGGGAGCAGAAGAGGTCCTTCTGGCCAGTTCATCCGCTTCATAATTCCCCGGGTGACCTCTGTGGCCAGATATCAGTAAATGGAAACCTTCCGTATGGATAGCTTTTGTAATGAGTCAAGGCACTCTAAACCAATCCTGGAACGGAATTCCTATGAAAGCAGGAACTCAAGAGCTGCCTGACTATCGGAAAAGGTAGCTATATGCTCCGCTCCTTTTTTAGATTAATGTTTGTCTGTATGTCAGTCTGTAATACCGTAGACCATTTGCCCATGGACAAAGAAATTTTTACGTTGGGCCCAACAACTCTATCTTTTGTTTTAATTCCATCAGTATACCAACATAAACTTCTGGAATCCACAGCAAAATCGTTTTCTTCCCACACTACTCTTGGTGAAATTGTGACATTGAATCTCCTGTCGAACCTCAGTTCAAAGTTTATCCTGTCACTAGGCATTCTTAGCAGCCCCAAGCTGGGCATTGTACTCAGGACCGACGAGTGCCCGTTTCCAACACAACTAGCAGATCTCCCGAGACCCATCCTATAAGCCGCCATTGCCGCAGAAGATCTAATAAAGATTTGTATGGGGGTAAACCAATCAAGGCTACAATGACTAAGGTTGGACATGACCTCCTTGCGCCTGTTGCAAGAAGACACGCCAATCTCTGAAGTTTGCAGAGTTTAGTTATCGCCGCAACTTGCCGAGTTTTTTGCCACCAAACAATCGTGCCGTACGTTATGATTGGCCTAACAGTCATTGTATAGATCCACGAAAACATTTACAATAAGAATGATTTATAAAAGGCCTCACAACTTGTATAAAAAAGATAGATACATATTCTACTATGAGAAGCGAAAAGAGAATGGGTAATTTTTTTCAAAATCCATTAATCCATGGACGGGAGCGGGAAGTTCCTAAGAAGCCTTGCAAGTGCAACTTGTTCTTACTGGATGAAGTTGTTTTTTGTGTTTAAATAAAGTTTTTGCAGTTTACTTTTTATAAGCGTATAACTGATATGTTTTTCAACTTTTTTAGCCAATATATTTTTGATAGCGTACGAGTATAATCGCCCTCCTCACAATTGCAGTACAACGCCCATGCAGAAGATGAAACAAACGAAGTAGAAAATCATTAAATATCATTAAGTTTTGAATGAATCATTTATTAATTTATCTCCGTAAAAAAAAAGCAGCAACACACAACAACGAATGGAAGTTTGCTTGTTGCCAGTTGTTACGATGTTAATTTATTTAAACCAAATTTAAATTAGGGTTCGTACTTAAATCACATACATACATACATACATATATACATACATACATATGAATACATAAAGATAGTCAAAAAGACAGTAAGTCATACCTAATTTCTTTATGGAAGTAAACCAGTTTACAGCATAAATTTAAATATATTGAAAGCATTGTTTTTATGTATAACTCTAGCAATAAACAAAAAAAAAACAAACATCCAAAGAAGTTAATAAGAACTACAGCTTTTAATACGGAAATAGTGTGAAGCCGGATCATTTTCAGTTAGCAAAGAATCTTGTTCTTACAAAACGTTCTTTGCCCTGCAACCTACTTATTGTTCACCTTGTAAAGATAGCGGACAATTTTTTACCTTTTTGTAATTAATAAATATAAATAATGTTTTTTTCATGAAGTGAAGCACGAGTATATAATTTAACAGATATCGGGAACGACTATTTAATTTGGCTTCTTAAAAAAATTCAACAGTCGCATTATTTAATGAAAAGATCTATAGATTTATGGCTTGTATCAAACTCTCTCAGTAGCTCGATTTAGACACAACTCTATATTCAAATCCATGTAATTCAATTGTTTGATTATAGGTTTATATCTAAAACGAGCTACTGAAAGAGTTGGATACAAGCATATGGGAAAGTTGTCAATTTTTTTAATCAAGTTTTTCCTAAAAATTCTCGACTTTTTACCGTTCTTTTTTACTTTAAAATATATCTTTTATTAATGTACATATGAACGCTTATATCACCCTTCAAAAATTTAATACGCCTCATTGACACCAGAGGCGCTGCAACACTGCATTATTAAAAACGTGAAAAACGGAGTTGTAAAAGAACGAAGCTTTCCTGTATTTCTTTCTTCATCACCTGTCTTCTCTTTTATCATCATTTTCCTAAAGAAGGTAACTTCTAATAATAGTAGTAGACTTTCATTTGCCTAAGTGTTACTTCTCTTAAAAAAAAAATCCAACATGAATTCATGTGATTAATATCACGCCGGCAAAACCCGTTATCCGAACTGCTATTGGAAAGCGACAATGAAATCATTGTGTAGTGAGACTATAGAGCCAAATCGTAGGCCTGACAACAATAACAAACCTGATTGTACTTAATAAATAATACTGTGCTAGTTCAAAAATGTAACAAACCGGGGACCCAGTACGTTGAAAGATATTAAAAACCAATTAAAAATTTGCTTAACTTAAAAAAGTTGCCGTTTTTTTGAAGAAAAAAAATTTTAAAATAACTTGCAATTTTTTTTTAAGTTTCCTTAGAACGCCTGTTTACCCATACATATTTATCCAATCGATGTATATCGATATAAAGGGAGAAATTGCGATTTTTAGGTATATTTAACCAAATTTTTAGTCTTAATTATTTTTGAAACAAAATAAAAAATAAAATAAAACGGTTAACACCACTGGATTCAGTGTAATAGAATTAGGTTTACCCACAGAGTGCCCGGTTTGTTACAAAAAAAGTTTCCGATTCGAGTACAGTGGGAGGACGCGGGAGTTGTTCTGCAACTCAAATAAAAGTCTCTACGAGACTATCCAGCCGATTTTTTTGAATTTAAAAAAAAAAATACAAAAATACATCTAAGTCTTAAAAGGAAGACAAGACTTATATATTTTTTAAAATAAATCTATGGCCAGGAGAGGCTCAAGAGGGAAATTTCTGCCTCTTCAAAACTATGCAACCGATTTTTGTGAAATTCATAACGGGGAGGAGGAATTTCTGTCTCGCCGAATCTACTTGTATTTAGCCAATTTTCATGTCTAAAAGAACACGAACTCTTTATTTAGAACTAGGACGAATAAGCTGCAGTGGCCAATTTCAGACTCTCCGAAACAATGCAAAAGATGTTGATGAAACGTAAAACGGAGATGTGTGTCTGAAAGATGACATCCTTTGTGTTGTTACTTGTGTTACCTTTTCCAAACTATATATCGAGAATATGTTAGAGGACAATTTAAATAAATAAATATGCACCTTAAAGAGTGCATAGTAGGGTGGGTCACTGATGTATGAGAAAAAATAAAAGTTATCGAATCATATTCTAATAACAATATTTTTTTGCCTTACGTTAAAATAAATAAAAATTGCTAAAAAAAATTTAAAAAAATACACATCATGAGCCCCTCCCGTGCGGGAGCTCATAAGAATGAAGTATTTTTGAAAAAATCAATTTTTTAAATTTTATTTATTATTTTTTAATTAAAACTGAAAATATTTTCAATTAAACTTAAAAAATATATAACTTTGGTTCTTATACAACCTAAAACAATAAAATCTCGCAATTATATTAGTTATTTTTTGGTAACAAAATCTTGTTTACTGTCAAATCTGGGCATCTCTCGTCTTGATTCGAGTTTCGTCTGTATTAAATCTTCTCTTGATTTTTTGTTATCGCATAGAGTTATGGATGCTTCTGATGCCTGAGTATGACATGGCAGCTTGACAAAAATTAGATTGCCACTTTCTTGACACTCAACCGCCGCATTTATATCTTCAGTAGTGATGTTTCCAAGAATTGGTGGATCGAAAAACTGTTGATGCCAATTTATAACTTCAAAGTAGTTAGTAGTAGTCAGGACCTCAAACACAAAAAGTTGGTTTCCAGTATGAGGAGAGCTTCATGCCTGTTGCTTTCGGCTGGCTGCCAGTTCTCTCAGTGTTTTATTTTTAACCAACAACATCGATAGAAGCAAGTTTCCTGGGTTGAATTACGGGATCTATTACTAGTTTTATCTCTTCAGAAAGGTATCGTGAATTTGTTACCAATTTCCAAAAAAAAAAATTTAGACCCATTTTTGCAAGTTGGGTTTGTTTTTATTTCAAATAATACTGGAGAATAAACTTTTACACAATACTCAGCTAAAACTTTTAGCTGATATGACGGGTTTGATGTTTTGAGTTGATTTTGTCGTGACTTTTATTTACGTTTCTTTTTGTGTTTTTGGTGCTCTGGTGGCTCTTGTTTGAAATTTAGTTGTAAGAACTCGACCTATTTCTCCCATACGCATATTTCTCGCCTACCGTTGGTCACTCAAAAACACTTCTGTTCTTTTTTGGGTACCTTATATTGCCTTGGATAGCAACAAAGTCCAATTTGTTTACATTTTCAGGAACAAATATCATTTTTTTTTCTGATAAACGGATATTTTTTTCAATAACTTTTTTAGATTTTTGCACTTTATATTATTATTATTTTATTAGTTTATTAGTTTAATGACTCTTGTATTTGAAACTAAAGGAAGAGACGATTTTCTCCAAACACATTCTACCCTTTGAGAGACAATCTTTGCAATGTCTAACAAACGATTGTTTTTTGTTAGTATTCCTCATTATTTTTAGTTGCAAACCGCTCACAGCATTTCATAACGTCTTCGTAAGTTGGTAAAATATTATCATGATATTATAATGCATTAATATCTTCTACATTTCCGAATATTATGCAGCAATAATCTTGGCTTCCGGTTTCCATAATAACGATTAGAAGTTAAAACAGTTCAAATAAAAAAATAACCACAGAACTTCACTGTCCGAGTAGTAAAACGAAACTGATCTTTTTGTTATGTATTATTTTATAATGTATTCTATCAAAAATATTTTCTAGAAGAAAATATAAGTTTCAATGAACGAATTGCTTTTGTATTTGAATTCTCGAGAACTTAAAAGTCTTTAGGATACAGTAATATGTTTTTCTGCAATAGAAAAGGGATACGGTCGATATAGTCAAAATGTAACAGAATTGAAGATCAAAGTGTGGGCTCTTACAATACAAATAAATTAATAATATTTTATTTGGGTTTAATGCATACAAAAATACAACATATTTGCGCTATTATATATATAGAAATCGATACGAAAAAAATATATTATATTTTTGGATTCAGCCTAGTGCACAGGGCTTTAAAAAAAAAACAAAAAAACTTCTTACAATGACAACCCTATGTAAAAGTCATTAGAAATGATCCAAGTTCAGGATTTTATTGACTTCCTAGGAAGCTCTTTATTTACTGACGTACAGTTTGAGCTTTTGGGGAAAGGGAAAACAAAACTAAATGACTCAGACATTTTGACTGTTTTTGGTAAAGTCACTGTTTGGAATTGGGGTTTTCAGAATTGCTGCTAGAGGCTTTTTAATTAACAGTAGACAAAAGCAAATATAATGAAAAATTAAAACAAAAGCCAATTATTACAAAACTTATTTCTAATTGATACTTAAATGTGACTGGAATTATTATTAAAATTTTATAATTTCACTTAAAATTTATTAATACAATATTTAGTTGGAAATGGTGCAGTTTACTAGAACAGATCTGAATCTAATAGAAACCAAAATAACGTTGGTGTAAAAACTAAACATGTGGCCTACAGATGTGAACTACTTACAACACAAAATAACATTAAAAATATTGTATGGATTTTTTTTCGTTATTTTTTTTTTTTTTTTTTTGTTGTAAAGGGCCAACATATGGATTAAATCGTATTTATGTCCAATGTTCATTTTTATTTGTTGCCAACCAAATATCAAATTATAATTTCACAATTGTTTCATAAAATATTGAGAGTATTAAATGGTTTAATATTATGGTCTGCGTATTTAATTAAAATGTTTTCATATGTATATAGATTTAAAAAATGCTACACTCCTACTTAAATTTTGCCTTAACCTTTTAATTCACAATTTAAATTATATGACGTACCTGCATAATATGGTGAATCTAGCAAAAAGTCGAATCAATTTGTAGCTGCCGGAGAAATGGTGGCTGAATTCAAAGGCGATTGGTGGGCCAAAAGGCCGGATTTCTATAAGAAAGAAACAGTTATACATGCATACTAATAAATATATAAACAAGCATTAATTTTTCTATATAAATACTCGTACATCTACACAAGTATACATATTCAAATAATGAAGATGTTTGGAATCCAGTGATCTAAATTTCTATGGTTTTGCTACCAAGATGCGACATGTAATATTTCGTTAAACAAACCCGTGTTTCATTTTTAAGCTAAAGCTATGCTCTTAAAATTTTGTAATTTACTTATACAACATTTTTCCATTGTCTGAACTTTGAAGCTTAAACCAGAGCAGACAGACTACGAGTATAATGTAAATTTCTTTCTTGAACTTTGCCTATAAACTAATCATCAAGAAGAAACCAGGCGCCACTTTTCAAAAAATTTTAATTTGTTTTTATAATTAAATAATTTATCAAAATGCCTAAACTGTTATTAATTGCATACAGCTACAACTTTCTATTAAAAAACAAATAAGTATTGCAACACCAAAGTATACATTTCTACATATTAGTGTATATATTTGGCTTGACAATATCAACTTACTTAAGATTTTGTATACAATGAAATTTCATTGCATAAAATTATCAAATGTGATTTAAATAAATATACAATTTGTTTTTGTTAACAAATAAATCTTTGTAAAAATACATACATACATACTTGTATACATACATACATATCTACACACATAATAAATACATTGTTATTGATCAAAATCAAATGCGGTCTCTAGAATCGATATTTGTTAAATTTGCATAATTTGTGTGAAAATAATTTGTTGTACGGAATACATTATGCAAATTAAAGATATGTATTTTTAAAGAGAAAAAAAAATAGAATAATAAAAAATCATAGAAAACATTGAACACGCATATAGCTACGAGGGCAGTAGCAAAATTACCCTTCTAATAGCAGAAATCAGTAGCAATAATTAAAATTTTAGTAATGATAGTTTAATCATAATTGTTTATTAATTTAAGTTGTTGGAGGAATTGGCAAAAGTTTTTGTTAGTACAAAAAAATTTTTTTAAGTCGTTTCTATTTTTAGAGTTCCGTACACCGAAGGTGAAAATTAACCCTATGGTTTTCGCTACGATGTCCGTTTGTCCGCCATAGGTTGTTTTCTCGGGAACCCTAACAGCTGTGGAGCTGAAATTGTGACTGAATATGTAGAATTTTAGCCGCTACAAGTATTTGTTATACTTGACATTTAAAAATTAAAGGGAGTTCCAAAACGAGCAACGAAAAATGTTAAAATTCTATGTAACATACATATAATTATATACAGACATTTGAAATTTGCAAAATTAGTGTATTTTTATACAGGCAACAACAATTAACACTAAAATTAAAAAAAAAATCAAAATTAAAGGGTGTTCTCCCAGTTAATGCAATTTTGACAATTTTCTATATCTTGGAAAACTCTTGAGATTTTCAAAAACGCTAAAACTAAGAAAATTTCAAAATAAAATCGCCAAAGCAAAAAAATCGCCAAAACCCAAAAAAAAATCGCAGAAACCCAAAAAAAAAATGGTTGAAACCCAAAAAAAATCGCCAACACGAAAAAAAGCGCCAAACTAAAAATAAATCTCTAAAAGTAAAATGAATTGCAAAACCGGAAAAAGCACCAAAATTAAAAAAGAAAGCCAAAATGAAAAAACACCAAAAACCGAAAAAATCGCCAAATTGGCATTAGCTTTCGTACTATATAATTAGGTTTATGAGAGACTGTTTTTGCTTTTTATAAATAAATAAGCTTTCGAACATTCGAATATTCGGAAATTAGTTTTCCAAAATTTGTAAATTAATTTTCGAAGATTGTAGTACATAATCCATAATTTGTAAGAATTAGTAAATTTTACTGTTCAGATCGAATTACATAACAAGTTTCGTGGTAGTGTATTGGGTCTTTTAGTGCTATACGTGGATTTTCGGTGGCCCAGAAGCAATAATTCTGCTTATTCACGTATCCACACAGAGATGAAAATGGGACTCGTGGCTGATGATGATAATTTTTGATTAAAGTTGTCGCAAAGAAATTGAAACAATTATCCCGCGTTCTTTACTCTACAAATGTCAAGTCGGAACTGGCGTACACCTCTATTTGCAAAAACTGTAAAATTTTTTGGTACAAAGAAAAATATATTCCTGCAATCAACAACTTTAGTGGAAAATAAGACCAAAAATCAATTAAAAATGTAATTAATTAAATTTTTAAACAAAAGTTTAATTGACTTGAATACATTTTTATTTTGATGGTTTTATTTTCAATTAAAAAATTTTTGATTGCGGGAATATTTTTTCTGTGTGGGTTGATTAATTTTGCACCACTCCGTTAATTATTTGTAACTAAAATTCTGTTCTAAGACCTTAAATAAACACAAGTAAATATCGGCTATGGCCCTCGTAAGCTACACGTTAAACAAATGAAATTTGTTTTCGAGCATAAAAAGAAGAAAAACAAGAAAATGAAAAAAAAAACAAAAAATAATTGTATATTTATTTATGGATTTATGTTTTTTGTTGAACTAAAATTTTAACACTTTATTTTTTCTTAAAGCCAACCACATGCAAGCCAATACAAATCTATTATTTGCATTCAATTATTAATATTGAATTTGAAATAAAGTAAATTAAACATATAAACAATGTGTGCTTGTGTATATTGACAGCTACATATAAAAAAAATCAGTAAAATCAATCGATAAGTGAAAATATTAAAATTAAAATTATGCATACATACATACGATACATACAGACATAAATATATTTTTATGCATATTGTATCCACACCAAGGTGGAGGTAACAGGCCATTTACGAGTGTGTGTGTAGTGTAAATTTGAGTATTGTTTAAACAACCCATAAAAAAGTTATCATAACAAACAAACACGTGGACGGACACACGAAAAGCAATAAACCGAAATGGAAATTAAAATTAAAAAAAAAAAATAAAATGTAAAATTAAATTTTATTTTCGTAACAAAATTTGTAAACATTTCAAGTCAAGACGCGCCTTGAACAATTTACTTAAGCAAATTGAAAATTTAACGAAGAAAAACAAATAACAAAAATATGTGTGTAAGAAAAAATAATACTGAGACCCCGATGTACGGTGGTCTAATAGCAGGCAACAGCTAGACGAGCCGATTTCAGTGTTTAAAATCATACACGATAACTTTCTTACAAATATATTTGAGAATCCATATAATAAAAAAAATTTGCGAAAAATCTAAAAAATATTTCTATTGTCGGAGTTAGTTTTATAAAATCGTGCGATTACAAATCGATCGGTTTACAGAATAGGGCCGTTTATTTTAAAAATTTTCTACACCTTGCAATTTTCTATTTTTTCTTTAGTTTTTTACTTTTTCCAAATGCACTGTACTTATTAAAGGGCCACTCAGACTATTATACATGTATAAAGACTTTCATCACGTTTTACGCACACAAAAAAGTAATATGATTGAGTTTGTAATATTAATTAAAATATTTGTAATATTAATTAAAAAATTAATTAAATTTTCACCTATAAGCAATTTGATAATATCAATTAAGTTTTTCCACTCAAATTAATTAATACAATTAAAAATTTAATTGAATCAATTAAATTATTAATTGAAAACATTAATTGGTGAATACTTTTTTCTGTGCGAGTAAGAAATTAAAGACATTTGTTTCGACTGTCAAAACATCACATCACATTCACAGTTTCATGCTAGTTGTGGTAGTGCCCGCCTTTGAAAATAGACGGCGGTTAAAGTAGTTGATTTAAATAAGATAAAGAAAAGCAAAATACGATAATTTCGTTAACTTTCAGACTAGGCTTACACGAAATATATTTCAATACGTTAAACATTTTCAATATTTAGCGCCAGTTTAAGACGAAGAAATATACCATAAACCACGGCACTACACCGGCGTCGAAACAGACGACTTGTAAGTTTGTTTGTTACTTGTTTTTGTAATAATGCAACTCTGATTAGATGCAAAGTCTTAAGTAGAACAAAAATAAGCATATTAATTAACATGTGCATAATTAGTAAAGAACAAATGACAATGGCAAGACTGTTGTAAATTTAGAGATGTTAAAAATGAGCTTTCACTATAAAAAAGCTTTCAGCAAATTGTAATACGATGAATCAAAACGATTCACATATTCCATTTGCAATAAAAGTTGTGTATATAAAGCAGAAATCTACATCAACTGACACCACACACAGTGGACCAAAGACAAAAAGAACGCTGATGGGGAAGGTTTAGTGGCCTTCGAAAACAGCCGGTTGCTCCGTTCAACTATGTGTTTGTCAAAATATTTACAACTAACTTTGGTGTTATTTGTTCATTAATAATTATCACATGTAATTTGGCTTAAAAAGCAATACGAACTTTAGCCTGATAAAATTATAAAATATAGAAACAAATGACGTTCGAACAATAGTAATTACAATTAACTAAAATTAAAAGTCTTATCGTTTAGAAAAATTTCCAAAAATGGTCAGGTCTTATGGGATGTTAAATTTTTATCGTATTATTTACCATTCGTCATGACATTTTGCATTCACAATATCGCACTTGCACGTATTATTTAATTTTTTTACATATATTAATACAAAGTATAATAGTCCGGGTGGCCCTTAATAATAAAGCCACCACATATCATTCATTTAGCTGCGTGTGTCTTGCTTTTCAAATTTTTCTTTTAAATAAATTAGTATCTCAGAACCGTACTACAACTCATGCTACGCTTACTGAGAGAGTAAGTGAGGTCTATACCTTGCATTACAAAGTATCATTTGATTTCGGTTTCACAAATATACTAAAAATTATAATACTTGTGATGTAGAGTGAAAATCGTTTTAGAGAAATCTGTTGACATTTTGTTAACTCTTCAAACAACATATAATGAAGTTACGTTCTACAGACTCTACGCGATTCGTATACGAATGAAACCAATAATTAATGAATCATAATAATCCATGACTCCAACTCGTACGAAAGTATATATATGTAAGTATATATATACTCCCCTCATAATCTAATTATTATGCCTTTCAAATAAAACAAAAAAATCCGTTTCCTTCTCACACGCACCTTGTTTCAATAAATTTTATAATCTGTCCGTTAATATTGTAAAACCGTCCTGAAACGATGTTAAATTTTACGCTTTAAAATATTATAACATCAAGGTTAATTTTGTATAACGAGGGTCGACCGTTGCGGGATTGTGGCCACTGCAAAGCGAACCAATTGAGTTGAAAACGAAAAAAGAAACACAAAAAACAAAATATTACCATTCATCACGATCTATACTTTTACACTAGAAACACACTAAAATTTGTTTACAGATTGTACAATAATAATGGCTTCATTAAATATTCATAAAATGTATGTAAATGTTTATGTGCATGTGTTTTCGTATAACTACAATTCCCCAGCAAGCACAAGGTCAGGCGTTTGATGTATGATTTTTTTTTAAGTTACGAGTATTTACTCGTAACATTGCAAAGGGGTAAGAAAATTAAATTTTAATATTAACTTTTTGTTCAACGTTAAATGAGCTGGCAAGAATAGAGTCGGCGTTAAATGAGGGCAGGTGTGACAGATCGTTGAAATTACCGATAGGTCATTACTTAAAAGAATTCAGTAATTGGGTGGAGAGCAGGACCAACCATTCATGGCGAAGCAGGGAGGATTGGAGAGTGACAAAGTATACCAGAGGGGAAGAAAGTGACTTATGAAAAAAGCTAAAATCAGCTGATTTCATCAATATTAAAAAGGGACAAATATAGTGTGTTTATTGAGTATTTTTAGTACAATAACAAAAACAACAGAAAATGTATACTTAGTGAAATGAACAATTGAACATTTTTACAAAATTAAATGAAAAATTTTGTAGTGTTGAACTAAAATTTATTTTTAAATGATTACAGACTTCGTTTAAATAATTTTCATTCACAAATAATAATTTTTACCATTTATTTTAAAAAATTACTACAAAGTATAAATTGAAATTACGCTAAAATAATACCACACGAAAAAAAGTAAAGAGGATTTGATGACTGCGTGAGCGAGACCGTTCGAAAACACAATTATCTTCTGTCTCGTGACATCTCTGTGTATCCTCTCAGGTAGAGTCTCGAGGGATTTGTGGCCAAAACTTGGCTCTGAAAGATTCAAACTGCTGCTGAATATGAATAGGAAGATGAAACGAGTCATGATAGGGGCGTCGATCAAAACAAGGACCAGCACTTGGGAAACTGGAACTCCAGCTTTCTGTAGGATGTGTGGGGATAAATAAAACCCAGAAATCATTGCACATATTATCTGCCACTGCCCGCAGCTGCCCCGCCATAGGGTCAGATGGTTGAACAGGCGTTTTCAAGAGAGCATTAGTGATATCGGCAAGTGCAAACTGGAGGATATCAGAGGCTTCATCATGGGAATTCAGTGGGGAACTTTTGGTTACAATTGGGATTAAACCTCATTATTAATGGATGTCAACAGAAGGGAATCACAATGGATCCAACTGTATCTCGGAGTAGCACCATCCTAACCTAACCTAACTTGAAAAAAAAAAAATTTGTTGAGTGCCATTTAATCGAATTTTTTATGCAACACTGCTTTTTATAGGTTCGAATCTGCTTGCCAAATGTAGCAAGTTCCATTATTCGATTTGTATTAAAACTAGTAATTTAAAGTTCTGTTCCATTCTGTGAGAGGCTATATCCACATTCTAAATAATAAGATAATATTAAAATAGAGAATTGCTGACACACCCACCGTATACCTCATGCCGGTTTTACCCACCATAAAATATTACGAGCCTACAAAAAGGCTACAAAGGTTATTAAAACAAATTCGTGGTGATCATTCTGCGATTCAGTAAAGAACACCAGGTAGGTAAGTAGGTAGTAAGATCCTGCCCAATTTTTTTTTAAAAAGATGATGAATCCGGGCTATAACCCTGAACTAAACCCCTGATTAACGCCTTAAAACCAAATTGTCTGGATGCACAGGAACAATTAGGACAACTGGATTAAATTAATTAAATGTGCTTCCTACATATACCGTGTAAATAACAGACAATTTCATGGAACATCGCCAACTTTTCCCGCTATAAATTTCAGGAACCAGACATTATAATGACAAATCTGTATATTATCTCCTGATTTTTCAAGCCTTACGCACCTAGTTCTTCTTTAAGCTACGTTCAGAAGTGCTGGAGAAAGACTTGAGTAGTTTTTACATTATCTCCTTACTTTTTAAGCTTTTTTCGAAACCAAGTTGCTACTAGCTGGAGAAAGAATTGAATAGTTTTTATTTCAAATATCGGAAGAAGAATTCATGATGACGCTAGTCTTCCCTACATTGATTCTCTCCCTTCCTTCCCAAGGGAATTTCGGAATCCGCTTTTACTATGAAGAAACCCTTCCTTCCTAGTCAAGGTGCTAGGTGACTTCTAGGATCCTCGAGACTCTCAAACAATCAGCATGCCAATCTTACGATTCGCTTCACAGAAGCAACCCAACAGGAAGTGAAAAGTCATATAGACAGACCCATGAAACACAAACAGTACACCTCAGCTGCCTTCTTAGACATAGAAAGATCCTTTAAAAACATATCCAAGGCAGCTATTTGACACGCTTTTTTTAACATTAGTAAATATTTCAGAAGTTGGACAACAAATATGATGGAGACAAGAAATGTCACCGCCAGCTTAGTTAGCAGCGAGAAATCAAAATTTCCAGTACAAGGCACACCTCCAGGTGGCGCGATCTACTCTTTTTATGGCTTTTAATTGTTAATTCAATTCCACCCTAAATCGACAATAACGAATTGAAAGCCGTGCCATACACCAACGAAGTTGCGCTATTATTGTAGAGAATATACACTATCCTACACAATAGTACGAATTAAAAAAAAAATACAATCCTTAGCTAATGAATTTTTGTTGTATTTTGAAAATTATCACATACTCCATCATACCAGGATTGTATTTTCTCAAAAGTCCTTCCCTTATGGGGGATAGTGAATCTTTAGCCTTTAGTGATATCATTACCGATGCTTTGTGTGCACTCAGCAACCAAACCACTAATGTGGTGTAAAAGTGAGCCGCAAGAAGACAGAAATGGTAGTATTTACCACAATCATGGTAAAATTATACAATGTACTTGCACAGCTACAACAAAATTACAACACAAAAAAAACAAACGCATTTTGTTGGTAGAAACAAACGAATAATTGTCCGAAACAGATGTCTTTTGTTTATAAAAATCACAATCACAGGGTAACTAAAGTACAATTACAGACGCGGCATTCATACATGATTATAGTCATTCAGTGTTGCCAATATGCGTATAATACACAGTGTGTAACTTCTACTCTCATGTGTATGCCATGTAATGAGATGCATATATAATCTGTGTGTAATTATACTTTGGGTTCTATTTTTATTTATTTTTGTTTTAATTTTAGTGTAATTTTTTTTAGTGTAATTTTCTTTAATGTGTAATTAGAGGCACAGCTATGCGCAAATCCATTGGCAACCTGTAATCATTTTATTCACACACATACACTAACATTTCTGCAAATTGTAAACAAAGTTTGACAACTTTCTGCATTGTATACATTAACAGGCTGGGCTTGTGCATGTACCTTGCATAATTTTACCATGACCGCAATGATTAAGGTACAAAATTTAAGCTCCGTCAATTGAAAGAGAAAGAACTATCCTTGTCGTACAGTAATAAATACTGGATTCAAAATGTGAAACATACAGTTGCTTAATACACCTGCCACAGGATTTTTCACGTGAAATGGAATCTAAGCAACAAGATGGTAAAATTTAAATATACGACAATCGTATGTTCAATAATACATGGAGGGACAGTAAGGGATATGCACTGCACCAACCGTACAGTGTTCCAAGATCCACTTGGCCATATCTACATACATTTATATGCATTGTGTGGCTGGTGTATACCAGAATCCTAAGGCGGTTCGCTTCAGGCTTAAAGAAGGACTCTGACTAAGAAAATAAAAAAAACATCTATATTATTGAGTTCTTGTTTCAACTTTGATATTAGTTGTTTCGTTTTTTTAAGAAAAACTAACATAAAACTTTAGTGGAAGTTGCCTCGTCATCTTTTCTTTACTTCAAATTGTTGCTATTGAGGCAGGCTAATGTGTGTGCAAGGTTTCGCAAGATGCTATGTTGCAGAGCATCTTATGTGCTTGTTCGCTGGGTAAACGAATAAGCACATGTGTACATTTCTATTTAATTTTTTTTTAGGAAACAAAAACTTAATTTCAAATTTATTACAAACAATCAAAAATCCATTGTTAGCAATAAAAGAAAGACTATAAAAAATCAATGATCATGTAATAATTCCAATTGGATTAGAGAAAATATTTATTGAAGCATATAAAAGTACTTCAACTAAACTACTGGCACAATCAACGATTTTTTCTATGAGAAAATCGACCTCTTTTTCACAAGAACAGTGTGATGTCATTCAGTCAACCATCTTTTCTATAACAAAGGTGAACTGTCGCACGATCAACCTCCATTTCTATAAGAAAGGTATGCTTAACACAGTCAACTTTCTTTGCTGTAAGAAAGGACCACGGTCAAACGTCTTTTCCATAAGAACAGTGTGCTGTTATACAGTCAGCCATCTTTTCTATGGGAAAGGTGTGCTGTCAAAGTGTCAACCATTTTTTCTATACGAACAGTGTAAAATTAATAATTAATTAAGATATACATGTACGTTTTACATACAATAAATTTGTATTTGCATAAGTTTTTAAAACTTTATTTCGTAAAAAAAGTTCAGTAACAGATTATATAGTTACGGCGATCTCTACAGAGAGAGAGAGAGAGAGAGACGCTTAGGTTTGAAATAAAACATTTCACCACTCTTCTTAATTTGATATAGGCATTTTAATTTTATAATTTAACTCGGAGACATTAAAACCACTATTGCCGTTCTCAACTCAACACAGTTTGATTATCTGAGAAACAAACAAACTTATATTTTAGTATTGTGAATCGCAAATAATATTTACCTGAAAATGTTATGGCACAATTGAATAGCTCAACCATTATTTACATTAGTTGTGAATGGCAATACCAATGTGTAAGTTGGGTTGGCTCTCAGACAACAAAACTGAGTTGTATTGTCAACGGTATTAGGGGCTATTTTTTTAATGTGGCACCTCCCATATAATTTTTATTTTAGAATACCTTTGCAACTAATGCAGCAAGAGACGTGCAGTTTTGTGCGTGCGTTATCTTACTAAAAAACTTCGAATTGGACATGCGGGCGTGACGCCTCCCATAAAGAAAAACAGTATTATTTATGTATAATGAAAAATTAGCATGAAGTTAGCATAAGTGACGAAACTAAACACCAAACAAACTAGTTCTTCCGTGCAATTTGACATTCAAAATTGGCGCATAATGTAGTTTCAGCTCACGATTACATCAAAGCGTGACTTTTAATGTAAAATTTTATGGCAAATATCATCAAGAGCATGTTAAATTTTGTCACTTATGTATGCTAACTTCATGCCAGTCTTTCATTATACATAAGGCCGAGAACATTTACTTTGAGATATGGGCATTTCCACAGAAAAGTCCACCTTTTGGCGTAGAGCATAAGTAGCTCTTCGTGTAGTAAAAAAAATATATAAAAAATTTAATATGGCTCAAAATACAAACTTAATTGCTCGATGACGCAATGTGACAAAATTTGGACCTTTCTGTGGAAATGCCCCTATCCGAAAAACTAATATAGAGAGAACCTTAAAATTTTGTGGGGATAACTCTGTTGATATTGTGCATTGTCTGTGGAGACAATTTCAGAATTTAACAAGTAGGCGTGGTGCCTCGCATATAGTGCAGGTTTTATTTTTTTTAATTTTTAATAATACCGGAGTACCGATCTTGTTGATTAGCTTACAGCATATTACTGATGGTCGTAAAGGATCCATATTAATATTAATTTTTTAATAACTGAAGTTGGTGTGGCATCGATGACACAAAATAATCGGGATTCAATAAGCGAGCGTGGCTCCTCTTAAATACAGAAAATGTTGACATAAAAAAATATCTCGGAAACTAATGAACTCTTCATGACTATTTATGCTAATAGTGAGAATTGTATTATCTAAAATAGTGAAGGCTGAACCGCAAAAAAAAATTTTTTGTTTTCATCTCAATACGGATATGGGGTGTAGCGAAGCACCCCGGGCTTTGGCTAGTTAAGCAATAATTACACAAATATGATGTACTTGGCAAAATAAAAAATTTGATACCCATATTGCCCTTTTTAAAACGAAGGGTTACCACCCCATTGCATTTTTGTCAAAACGCGAACTAGCACGAATTTAAAAAAAAGCTGAGACCCGTATTTAATTAAATCGACTAAAGATTAAAATATGTTAATTTGGCATTTTTATTACAAACCCTGAACAAAAAATTCAAAAACCGTTCTTTCTTACAGAATATCCTTAAAAAAAAGGACATGGATGATCGTCCATATTGTATATGTTGGTAAGGAAACCGATTCTCAAATTAACAAAACACGCAAAAATATACCCTTTTTCAAAATGGTCCAGCTCACGAGAGGTTTAAGCTAGAGCCGAAATATTTTAGATGTCGTCATAAAAAATACCAATGTTCATTTTGAGGGGGGTACACCTTGCACGAATTTCGCTTCCATACAACTTGAGTCGCTCTAATGTACATAAGACTGTTTGAAAATGACAATAAGAAAAATGACAAATGTGTACTCAGCATAACTTACGATGGCTAAAATCCTTTATATGTAGAACTGGAATTGAAGAATTGGCAATGAAATCAAATCAATAATAATTGTATAGCGAATTTAGCGTTAACGCATCGCTTTGCCAATAAAAGAATGGCTAAAACGGCTATATATGTATATATGTATGTAGATTTTTTAAGGGTGTAAATTTAAATTCAGAATAGATATAACATAATAAGGCTGTAGGTCTCATTCTCCACATACATATACTACACACTTTGAGCGTATTTTTTCTTAATAATAAATATAAATAAATTTACAGTTTACATACATACAAATGCATCTACATAAATACATACATATGTATGTACATGTTTGCTTGTCATGTTGCCCTTATTTATGCTCCGTTCTGTGGAAATTTTCCATCAACATGTTTACAAATGGCGTTGAATTTCTTTGCTGCAGTGCTAAGCAATCAATAGTTGTTGAGTTGTGATGAAAAAAGCGAATTAATGATTAATGAATTTTTAACTCATGTGATCAAAGAACTCAAATCTGATATAGAAATTAGAGATAAAATATGTACATATTCACATGCCCTAGTACCAGTAGCTCCAATTTGTGAGATAAAGAAGGTGATTATCAGACCATATCACGTTAGTATGTATGTACATTAGAGTGGGTAAATATTTTTTGTCATCAGGCGTCTAGCAAAGATGAAATCTACACAAAATTCTAGAATATTACCCTAAGAATCTAGGGGTCTAAAATCAAAACCTAGCTCTCGCCGAGAGGCATCAAAATTCAAGCTATTCGTTGGGTAACAAGTAGTAAATCAAAACACCCGACTGCGACCATCTTTGAAACGTTCAATATCCTAAACGGTCATTCGAAATGAAAAATCATAAGAGAAATCTAAAGATGATTTAATATACCTGTCGAATGAGGCCCATTTTTATTTTCTTCGTATTTACAAAATGGCGTCTGTTGGCCGCCATATTGAATTTTTACTACTGTCTTATCCCGGGATTAAGACAAATTGATTAACGTAAGAATCATTAAAATCGATTCACGCGTTCGGTTTATATAAGGCTGCAAAGGAACACACATCCATACATACATACATGGGCTGATAAACACAATACCCTTCTTTACGTCGCGCAGTAGGGTAAAAATAGTATTTTCATGTTTTTTTTTTTTTGTTCAGTAATAGAAAAAATTGGGGAGGGAACTACTATAATGGTTATAAACAGTAACATATTTATAATGTACGAGATACCAACTACAAATTGTTGCCAGATAATAAGTGGAATTAAATTTAATTGTTGAAGTTGTTTATTAATTATTTTAATTTACAAACAATGAATTTGGATTTTGTTCCCTGCTGTTAAGAGCTTAATGAACTAGTAAACGAGAATCGTATAACAAGTTATTTTGTATCATATTAATTAAGCTAGTTTCGCCAGTAAAAACACAAGCACACATACACACATATATGTATATATATATATGTACACCCAGCGGTAAAACTAAGAAGACCTTCTTACTTCAGGCCTTATTAAAGGGCTGCTCAAGAATTTTTTCGACTCAATTACCATTCTTATCAAACTGCCAAAGAATGCCTTATAGAAGGTCTCGGTTTTTCCGCATAAATGATAAGGTACACATTCCACATTCCCTTCTATAAGAAGGGAGAAGAGAAGGAGTAACATTTTTTGTTTTGTTATTTTGCCAAAACAAAAGCAATCCAATTTATGTTTTTGACTCAGTTAACATTCTTATGTAACTTCTGAAGAAGGCCTCATAGAAGACTTCGGCTCTTTAGTAAAAAAAAAAGATGGGATACACATTCCACATTCCCTTCTATAAGAAGGGAGAACAGAAGAAGTAAAGTATTTTGTTTTGCTTTTTTTTTGGCAAAGTAAAAGCAAAAGCAAAATAATTTAGATGCCGTTATAAGAAACAAAATTTCATACATATAAAAATACCAAATACAGAGCGATTAAGGAAAGGAAGCGTAGTAAATCATTTTAGTTTAGTTTTGTACGTTGAATAAGACAGTTGTTTTGGTCGATCTATATTATGTATACTATGTGGATTCTTGTTATTTTCAGAAGTTTCCTTTCAATATATTCGACCTTTTTGATAAACGTCAAAACACTATATGTATGGATGTGTATATTAAATACCTCGGACCTGTTTCTCAAAACTTACAAGTGCTGTAATACAAGTAAAAAAGTTGGGAAAATATTTTATATTCATATAAAAAATATATTTTCACAACTATTTTACTTGTATTTCAAGACTGCCCCAGCAGTTGAAAACCTTTATTAAACCCCTTTCAATATGACCTTTATTTGAAGGCCTTTTAACAGCCATTCTCTGGAAGGCTCTTAAAGAGCCATTAATTTGAAGGCCTTTTAGAATATCTGCGAAAGAAGCGAGAACGGAAGGCCTACCTCGCAATGACAACGTGTGTAAAAAATATATGAATATGGGATGGAGCGAGCAGGCCTTGTACATCCAAAAGAAGGAGTACAGAGGCCTTTTAGAAGACATCCGTACTCCTTCTTTTTCCCGCTGGGCATATATGTATATGTATGTGTATACTACAAACATATGTACATTAGAGTATATGCATGTGTACGATGTATGTACATTAGTGTGTCCCAAAAAATTTAATTTTACTTTTTCTCAATGCAAGACCCCTCAAAATTTGCGTAATTGACCATAGAATAACAAAATAGTTTTTACAGCTAAATTAATGTATGCCTCAAGGGTTCTACCGATCACATGGTAACTTCAGTAATTCACAAATTTTTAATTTAAACTCTTACACTAAATATAGAATTCTTTACTGTTTGCTGCTCTATTTATGTACATATATACGAGTATACATATGTATATGTAAATATAAACATACACGACGCGTCGTGTGTAACGTTACTTTTGATGCAGGTTGCAAAGGAAAATATGTATCTGCTGGTAGGTTTTTAAAATTATTACTTAATCTTTCTTTATACTCGTATAACTCATATATTTTTTATTATAAAGTAATTTTTATTTTATTAGAGTTAAGAGTGTTAAAAGCGGAGCATTTTAAATAACGAGTTCTACACTCAGTGATGGTTGTGCTGTTCTGTGAGCAAATAAAGAGCTTGGCGATCGGCAGCTACCAAATTCTGGATCGCGTGATCCAAATCTTGGGTCAATATAAAAAAATAAAAAAATGGTAGTTCACATTACCCGAAGTTACTCTATGGTTTGTATGCTTCACTTCACCGTCATTTATTCTTGATTTTAGGTGGTTGCACTTCGGTACCTAGAGAATATTCTGGACTTATTGGCAGATAGTTAATTGATTGTGAATAAAAAATGCCGGTGCATTTTTGTGCAATGGCTGGTAATTTACTGCTGCTAGCCGTATACTAAGAATTTACGTAAGTACTCTTAGTCCTTCAGAAAATTTGCAAGTGCTTGTTAACTACGTGGTTAAAGTATATGCTGCGATTTGGTTTTTTATCAAGCAAAATATGTCTTTTCAGAAAGGGTCCAAGATTTTTTTTAAACTAATTATGTGTTCTCGATTTTTACCAAAATACACAAGATCTGTTGTGGATTCTGCCATCGAAAGAAATGCCTTGTTTGTTCACCCAGATAATAGGGACCACATTCGGGAGCTAGCAATGCGTAGAATAATTGAAGCTAGAGATGCTGTAAGGAGCATTAAACTTAGGATATTTAAGCCACTAAAAATAAACTTCTATGCTAAAGATTACATCAAAATGATTATGTGGGACGAGTATCAGGTTACAGAAGCACCAGTTATCCGACATATTTCTGAAGATGACCTTGAAATGATGGCAAATGAAACAGGTTTGGAAGTCTGTGATTTCCCTTGTCATACACAATCAGTTAAAAGATGTGTCAAAATGGTAGCAGAGGCCTCACAAACTGTAACTGGCACTTTTTCCAGAGATGGCTATTATTAGAACCAGGCTGCTGTGATTGCGAGCAGAAATGACTAATTTGGTCACAAATAGCAGTAAAAATTTTAAGATGACCTGTTAAATATAAACATTATTTCACCTTCTCGTACTTAATATCATTAATTTCAGCAATAAAATATTTTTTAAGGGTATTTTTTTATTATTCTAGTCATTACGTAAAATTAACAAATCTTTAGAGTGCAGTAGATCCCTCAGGATGTCAACGTATTTTATCTACATATGTATATTAATTTTGTTGTAATTAGCCTAGAATTACGCAAATTTTGATGCCTCTTTCAGTACTGATGCTCTAGGTAAAATTTTTCTCATACTTTGACGGGACACACTAATGTACATACATATGTATGTATGTCATATTCTTGTATAGAAGAACTTTGTTTTTTCCCTATTTTCAATACATAAAAGTAGAAAAACTGATTCAATTGATCAACATTTTAAATTGTCAAATTTGGTCTGCTATATTAGGGTAGAAGTTTATCAACGAAAAATTATGTACATATACATACATAAGTACATAATATGTATGTATGTATGTATGTACATATAGTATATGTTATTTAGAATTAAAAGTAATGATATGTATAGACATACATTTATTTGGGTTTTTTATATGTAGCCGGTAGCAATTTAAAGCGAAGATACGTACATGTGTATGTACATAGTACATATGTACATACATACATATGCACATATCTACATACGTAAAATATAAAACCCAAAAGATATAAAATTGCATTTAAATTCCCTTAGGAAAGCTTAATTGGCAAGAAACAACATAAAAACTGCAAAGCAAAAAAATTTTCATACGAGTATCAAAAAAAAAATAAATAAATAAATAAAAATCAAACAAAGTGAAGACAAAAAAGAAATATAATAAATAATAAACAATAAATCCAAGAGATACAAACACCAAAAACAAAACTGAAACAGAAAAAACATGACAAAACACGTACAAACATGATTTCTCAAGCAAGATAAATTTACGAAAGAACCTTCTCTACCAGCAAGCGAAGTAAAAAATAACCACTACAGGCATTGTTGCCATTTTAGCATTTTCACTGCCAGATCTGTCATTTTCATTAGTTAAAAAGCATTCAACTTTCAAAAAATTCTGCTAGATGCTTTCTGGCAGAATTTGTTAAAATAAAAAATTGTAATTTGTTAAAAAAAATTCTTCTGTATAGAGGATTTTTCTCATACATGTATTGCAGGCTAAAGATTCCCTGATGATGTTGCAGTAGCAACAGTGAAATGCGCATATAATCCAGCTAACCCCTCAATAATCAATTTCAATGTATTTATAATTAAAAAAAATATTTTATTGAAAGTAAAATAATATTTTGGAAAAAAATTTTAAACGTAATTGTAACATTTCCAAAAAACACCAATTATTAACTATTTTATATTTGTATCTGCTCTAAAAATACCTGCAAATACTAATAAGTTCGTATAAACATGAAATTCAAAGCTATTTCAATAATTTTTTCTATATTTAAATCTGGCATTATACTTTTCTTCTGTAGAACATTTTAGTAGAATTTTTTCACCGATTTAGCATTCTCTCATCATCATTTTCTGGCAACACTCACTACAGCAGCAAAAAAAAAAAACAAAACCCTCAATTTTAACATAAAGCCGCAGAAGAGTGGATCCCGATGAAGGGGGAAAATGCAAGTAAGAGGAAGTTAACAACACGAACACAGAATTAGAAGAAGAGGCCTGTTTTTATTACTTTGTCATTGTCGTTTTGTATAAAAAATATAAATAAAAGAAAACAGCTGATAAGTATATGTGCATGTACCTCGAAATGAAAAATCCATATAGAAAACATATGTTTTGTGTTATTTACTTTTATTTTTGTGTGTTCAGATACAAACACAAAAACAGAGAGTCACTCATATGTATGCATGGATGTATGTATGTACGTATGTAAAATGATAGCGGGGGGTAAACCGGGTTCGGTGACTTGACTAGAACAATAGTATGAAAAAAATAAAACACAAGAGTATACTCAACACATAATACACACAAAGCAGACATATATACATAAGTACATATGTATGTACATTACTCTTGTATAATAATAAGGTGATTGTAAAAGAAGAGGAAAACAAAACGAGCACAAAAACACTCATTGTTCTTTACAAACATTCGTATACATGCACAAATGTTTACAACAATCACACATCCATGCACGTACTTACACATATCCCAACAAACACAGAGCTTGTACATCTATTGTAAGTCCACTGAGAATGATATAAAATCAAACTCCATCCCATCCCTGCAGGAAATGTTAATAGTAAAATTATACTGATTATATATTGACGGTGTCACCAGTACTACTTACAAATTATACCCTAACTAATGCTATCTACTATTGACATTTAACACACGCTTGTCCTACGAAATCTACCAGTAGACTGCGTCAATACTGACTAGGTAGTTCTTGTGGGACCATATGGCGAAAATGTCAATAGTAAGATTGTACTGACTTACTATTGACGATACGACCACACTGTGAAAAATGGCCGTAGTAAAACTGTACTGATTCACTATAGACGCTGTCACCACCTGCAGGAAATTGTTTGTCATTTCTATTAAAGCTACAAGGCCTTACACAATTTGAAAGTCATGAATTGACCACTCTTATAAGTACAACCGGATGAATTTTGCTTGATCCCCAACCCTGTAAATCATCATCATCTTAACCGACAAGCAATCGAAAATACAATTTAAAGTTTTAATATTCCTTTAATAAGCTTGAAAGGAGTTTGAAATTAGCTTTTGGTCGAAGCCAATTTCAAATCTTTGTCATTTTGCTTGTTGGGTTACTCTATTGCATACTAAAAATTGTACAAACATTTATGCAGCTAGTATTTATAAGTAAATATACAAAGAAAGAAAAAAGTAAAATAAAACACTAAACATAAATAACCAAAATGTTACACACGGTTACTCTCGGTGAAAAGAAAATTATAAAAAAAACATGTAGGGTAATATTTTTCAGGGCGGAGAACTTCAAAACGAAATATATGTATAATACGAAATAGAAATGATGGCCGTCTATTTTTTAAGCCTTTGCTTCAAGGGAGCCCATAAATGTTCGATCACATTTAAATCTAGAAACTTTGGAAGCATCGGTTTTACTTTGTAGAAAAGCCATTCCGTAACCAGCCCTGAGTTGTACTTGGGGTCGTTATTATACATAAATATATGTGTATTTATCTTAAAAGTGTAATTCGTCCACTCTTTGCACAATAAAAACATTTTTTTAAATATCTAAATAACCACTACCATCCATATCTTCATCAACAAATTTCAATTCTTCAACCCCATCGAAACTTATGCACCCCCCACACCACTACGGAACAAGCACCATATTTTACATATTGCATACGTTTTTTTTTTATGTCAATATTGCGATCATTAAACTCAATCATTCCATTAATATTCATTTCAGTGAAGTAATGTCATGAAGTAATAGATATGGGTCATTCATATTTCATCAACTTTCCATATTTTCGTTAATGCTTTCGTGATTTATTTTTATTTTTTCATTAAGCGTGAAAGTCTCATACAAATGGATAAAAAAAAGTTCAAGAGAGAATTCGAACTATGTTTCTATTTCTATCAATTTTCAAGGCTGTATATCGAAATTTTTAATAACCTCACAATCTCATGACGGTTGTTAGCTCATGGAATATCGTCATTATACTTTAGGAAATTTCTCTCATGGACAGATGCATTTATTTTATTTTTAAAACGAATCATCTCTAAAATACTTTCTCGTACAAAAGCCATGATTTACGAAAGAAGTTCGATTTTGTGCGCTTGATGATTTTCCGAATTAAAGTTAATTTAAGACAAACGGGAGCTGAAAAATCGACTGCCGCATACAAAAAAAATCACCCGATATATATTACAATATAAGGCAGCTACATATGTGTATATATGCGCAAGACAGAATGTTAAAAGACTTTGTTCTTAATCAAAAAAAGAAAACATTTATCAGCATTAATTTTATGCAAAAATATTTAAACAGTGATAATTGATAATTTGAATTATTGCTTTTGTTTGATGATGCCGGATGTAATAAATACAAAATTTCAGTTCGAACGTAATTTCAAACCAGACGACCGTGACCGCTACATACAGATACATACAATGTTCATCGGCTTTTTGGCGGTGTCATCTGGTGGTTTTCGCAAAATCTTTTCCACTTTCGTTTTCGGATTTAAATCTTGTCTAAACGCTGGCTTTCATCTGCCCGTTGTTTTTCATTAGATATTTATTTACAAATATCTGGATAGTGTGTGTAAGCACATGTCTCACAGCCGTAGAAAAGTTCGGACTTTACGTTGCAGTTAAACAAACTAATTTGTTGACGACTTACATACAGTATCGCCGGACATTATTAACGCGTCCCCAGATGTCTGCAGCAGATCAAAAGTACTTTACAACGTCGATCTATTGACCTTGAATTAAGAATTTTTGCACATTGCTCATATTTATTCCGATTGCTTAGAAAATGGCCTTATCAAAATTTCTTATAAGTCTCACAGACTATGCAGTTCCGTTAACCAGAATCATATTCTCTTGCATATCTAAGAAAGAATATATTGTTGGCGTAATCTAATGCCGAGTACACATCTGGCATTTCTTATATTGTCGTTTTCAAAATGTGTGCATTACTGTTCCCATTATGTTTTTTATAGTAAAAACAATGACACACAACGAAAAATAATGGAAATGACAAACGTAACTGGTGGCAACGATGTCACAGAATGCGATGTCACAAAATGCCATAGTGTGTACTCGGCATAAGTCTTCTAGTCTTTGTTGCATATCCCACGTAATTCGTCGTCGGTCTAGATCAAAACACCTCACAAGGAATTGTTCTAAATAATATGATAAGGAAATAAAAGTAAAATTAAGAAGCTGTAAGAGAGCAGCGCTCATCGTGAGGAATCTAATTTTATGTTTGTATAAGAAGCCGATTAAAGAAAGCTTTTGTACACGCACAGCTTACTTTTACCCCTTTGAGATACATAAAGTTTACTTTACAAAGTCTTAACTCAGCTCAGTAAAAGACAGAGGAGGGAGAAGTACTCTCTCTTTCTGCCTTTTTCCCAGATAAATTAAGACTTTGCAAAGTAAACTTACTACCTGGCTCACGATGTCGACAAGAAATTTTCTTTCCCTTATTTAAATAGAAAACAAAAAAATTTTTTCTTATTTTTGTTTAGGGTTCTAAAAGGGCATTTGCAAAGTCTTGTGTTGGTTGGAGAGAAGGGAATCTAATTGAACTGGCATCAATCAGGCATCCTTACAGCTTTACGTATAATTTGTACATAAAATTAGGAACTAATAAGAGAGTGTGAGGACTCTTGGAGATGCATCCCTGGTCCTAACGATTCAAAACTTACCGTTGAGATGGTAAATCCCAAAGATTCTCTTCGATGCTATTTTCTTATCACTAACCAAACTTCCGCGAAGGAAACAAGGATTGAGTGGGCATTCTTTGAGACGCCCACTCGATGACACCACGGGCAATGCTACACCAATGGAACCTGTTCACACAAAAATTGCCTATCAGTTAAAATTTGGAATGAAATTAAACATCTAACATCAACTAGGAATCGTATACATGGTCGGAATAGAACGGTTTTGCGGACTTGGATTGGACAAAATCCGAGAAGATATATCGCAGGAGATCAAGAGTAATAGGGAACACCTCTGGCTCAATCTCCCTGGATTGAGGCATGCAAAGCTAATGATTGGAACGTATAACCAAAATCGTTTCATAGCTCTCATGCCCCTGAGTAAAAACAATCTCAGAATTCTCACTGGCTTTCCCACAGGCCATTGCAGACTTAGAAATCACCTCAACAGACTTGGCATTGCGAGTAACACCTGCGCAGATTCTGTGATTACGACGATGAAACTCCAGAGCATATTCTGAAGGACTGTGAAGCGTTATGCCACAGAAGATATAGCCAATCGGGCAAGCACCTAGTGGAGGATTGGGAACTGCCAACACTAGACCCACTGGCAATCTTGAGATTCATCAGGATAGTAGGTCTAGATGAGGTGCTCTAGCACCTGACAGGGGATACAATAGATCTACTTTGGTCGCAGTGTCCTGTGTTTCCCGTTTGACTTAATTCATTCATTCATCGTATAGATATACAAGTTAACATCAAAAAATGAATTCATTCTATCAAACATCAGTTTAGGGTAAAACTGTATTTAGATATAAATGCTTATGCGGTATCTAGATATAAATGCTTATGTGGATACTTTTGGGATGATTGGGATGGTAGTGCATTTGTTTATCAGGCCTCTAAGAAGAAAATAAAAAAGGCAAATATACAACACTATAAACATATAACCAACCACAAAAAAAATAAAAAAAAAAATTATATTACTACATTTACTTTGACTCTCTTTTTATCTTGTTACTCTTTACGTATTTGAAAATTGAGCTCAGTGAGTAGCTTGAATAAAGCAAAATCTGAGTAATTGTTTGATATATAGTAGATATACAAATACATATAGTTTGAACGAGTGTGTGTTATATACACATACATATGTATACATATATATTTCGAAATTGTTGATGGTGTTGTTGCCTGATGTTGTTGACGGCAATGGTTGTGGTGTGAAAGGTGGTGGTGGTGCTGGTGGTGCATGTACAGATTTTGTGCTCTAAGTGCTTGTATGTGCAAATGAAAGAGTGTATGGTATAGAACAATACCAAACGACCGACCTGTACGACAGTGAGTGAGTCAGTTTGCTATAACACAGGACCGTCAAGTGCTATAAAAGGCTGCAGCAACCAACCGGCCGGAATAGTAGCTTCGTAGCACTGCTGTTGACAACACATCTAAAACTATAATAACCAAAAAAAATCTATTTAGCCTAAAAATTCATCAATTAAAAAAGGCAAAACTAAGATCATTTTCTATTACAAAATAATCCAGACCGTTCCAAAATTAACAGCAGCAGCCGCAAAAACAATTTCTTAATTATATTGTTTCCATTAGATACTTGTTTATTTCTTCAAGTAAATTTAAATTGTTAAATGAAATTTCCTTATTTCACATAAAAGTCATTTAACAACAGCCTGCAGTAGAAAGAATTTTTTTTTGGGAAAAATTATGCAAAAAAAAGTGCTAAATCAGAATTTCTAAGAAAAGTTCTTTTTTCAAATGCATATTTAAAGTGTTGTTAAAGAAAAATCAATGAGCACAAGGAAAATATTAAAATAAACTTAAGGGTTTATTTGAAAGCAAGGAAATTAATTAACAACAACAATAACATAAAAGTGCCGTATAACGAACGAAGCAAGCGAGAGAAATTTTCAGTCGAAACTTTCTTTATAGAGAGGAAACAAAAATCAGCAGCAAAAAGGAAAATTGTTTTCTCCAAATCAATTGTGATATTTTAATAATTTAACTACTTGCTTTACGTTTCAAAAATCATCATCATCAATATTACTAAATAAATTAATCACATAATTAATTGTTTTAATTTGACTACATGAACATGGAGGTGTTATCCGTACAAAATCAATATCCAGCTCATTTCGCTCTAGCTACAGGTATTTATACTTAACTTACTTATATATATAATATACACTGTATATAGATGAAAAAACCCTTTATGTATTTGCAATTAATTTTATGTAACCATGTACTTAAATTTAAAAAAAAAATAAACAGAAACCATATGTAGATAGATTTAGAAAATAAAATCAAAGTTTTCCTGCTTGTTGGCTCCAGGGAAATCTGAGGGCAGCAGCAATAGCAACAAAGATATGTTAGTTAATTTTAAGTTAAAGAGTTAAAGTGAACAAAAAGTTTAGTAAGTGCAAACGCATACACACACACACACACACACAACCGCTTATAAGAAAATTTTGTATCCCAATTAATTGGTGGTGTGTATCTGATGCAACTCTTCGTTAACGAATTCATGATGTGTATCTGTGTTTTGGCCCATAAGACAGACAGATGAGTTGTACACAAAAAACAACTGATTTCCAGCTGTGCTATCAGCTGGAAACAAGTTTTTCCACTTTGCTGTTGCTGTTTTACTTTAATTTTCTTTCACAGAGCCACATACATACACACATATATCCATATGTACTTACAAATACACATATAACTCTGCGTGTATGTATATATAACATACATATACATATATGTATAGATTTGTAACTTTGTATGTATGTATCTCTTGGTTTTCTGTAACCTAGCCAAACCGGCCCCTATTAATTTTATTTACAACTTTTGTATCTCTCGGTACTCACTTTTGTATCTGAGTAAAACTTTTGAGTCATTTTCTTTTTCTCATTCTCTCAGCAATATGAGTTTGATGCTCTTGAGTTTTTTCTTTGAGAGGGAAAGAAATGTTTTTCTCTAAAGACATGGAGATTAATTTTTTAGTAGCAAACTGACGGCTTTCCGTATGAAAGAATAATGATTTCTATGCGCTGATTTGCAGTAATTTTTACATTTTGCAGGAAAACCTTAAATTTCGTGTGAAGAAAACAAGGCTTTTTTCTACGTAATATTTAATGAATTTTTTGTTAGATACCTTAGTGAAATACTTAAAAGCAAGTTTATAAGATTTTCTAAATTGTCCTTACAAGTTTCAAGCATTAAAATTCCTTGCTAATATATTTAAGATATTTTTTTATTAAATTAGTATAAATTAATATTAATTCTTAATAAATTTTTATGAAATTATAATTTTTTGTTTTTTTTTTTTAATTTAAAAATAATGTAATTTTTTTAACTATCTCAGTGAAATATCTAAATGCAGTTTTTTAGATTTTTCGCAGTTATAAATATTTTTGAGAAACGAGGTAAATATTTACAGCCTTATTTATAAAAATTATTAAGGCTTTAGAAACTTTTTTTTTAATAAATTCTCATACAAAATTTTTTTTTAATCCTGAATAATTTTTATAAATAATGCTGTTATTATTTAATTGAATTGGAATAAATTTTAATCAAGAATAATTTCTTAATCGGTTTTAAGTTCAGAATTTTCAATTCTTATAGAATGAAATATATTTTATTAATTAATATGATGTTCTTTAGAATACTAGAAAAATTAAACAATACTTTAGCTGGTGTATATGTCGAAATTTGTCTGTGCCATCGCATACTTAATCACCTTCCTTGTTAATTTTCTTGTTCAGAGATTGGTTGTTAATTTATTATCAATAAATTATATTAATTAATTAATTAATATTAATTTAAAATTTGTTTTAATAATTAAACTAAATTTAATTAGCATATATTTTAGGTTCTTTGCTACATAAATTACTTTTGATTATAATTTTTTTCTTGTTAAAGCTTGAGAGTTTTTAAATTTTATGTGAAAAGAATTAATAAGATTTTTATCATGCATATGTATGTATTTTTGATTTAATAGTTAGTGACAAAACTTAAAGTTCTCAGGAAAAGTTTTTTTGTAATATTCAAATACGTTTGTTTCACATACATAAATTGTCGTTTACGATAAAATTTTACAGCCTGTATTTTCAAGTTTATAAACAATTTAGGAATTTTGATAATTCTAAGCAGTGGGTAGACCTATAAAATTTTAAATTCAATAAAAAAAAATTTATTTTATTAAATATTGCTCGATATAGGTATTTTATGAAAATTTTTTTTTACTAAAACAAGCAGTAGATAAAGTATTGTTGAATAATAGATGGCATTAATTTTTATATACTAAATATAAAAAAAGAGTTTGTTGAAAAAAATTTCTGAAATATGATGCGAGAACTTTTCAAGTATTAAAAAACACTCAAACATAATTAGTTTTAAGTTTAACATTTGTTAACGCACTAATAATCCCATAATATTATTTTACTTATTTAGTAAAATATTTTCTTATTAAAAATATATTGAAATTGATTATTGATGAGTTTAGGTGGATCCTAAGCGCGTTTCACTGTTACTAATGCAGCTCACGAGGGAACCTTTTCCCAACAATTTTTTAGAGCAACTAGAGTTATCAGATTAAACTTTCATTTAAACAAATGAAAGTTGAAACAAGAACTCAATAATCAAAATGTTTTTTATTTTCATACTTTACCATTGCTACATTGGCTCACTTTTTTTCAGCTCGAATTGTAGTTGTAAGAAGTATGTAAAGAAAATAAATGTAAATAACAACAACGGCTATATAATTCGTTATAATTTTCACCTTCTAACATACCCAAAAAATTTAATGGAAATTGCAAAATCTTGAAGAAACTTTTTCATAAAACACACTTAATACTTTGAAATAAAAGAAGTATTAATTCTCCAGAAGCAATTTGAAAATTCTTATACATACTCGTATGTATAGGTTAAAAATGATAACTAAAATCCTGATGATTTCGAAAGCCTATTTTTTTTAATTTCATATAAAGAAATGTAACAAACAAAACACACATACACAGTTTCTCAACGCTTAGCGTTTCGTTTTACAAAATAAAGCCCTAAGCCATTTTTTTTAATTAATGCAATTACAGATGTGAGTATTTTTTTTAATTTTATAAATTTTATTTTTCAATTTCTATTGCAGATTGGAAGAGTCAACTTAAATTAGCCACACCCACAAGCGGAGGTTCTTTGAAAACTTCGACTTCGTATAAGCTTTTAAATACCCCGTTTAAGCCGCATCATCACATCAATCATCCACATCATCATCATCACCATATTCATCCTCACCATCACCATCAACGAAAGCAACAAAATCTTAAAACATCTAATAGTAATAAAAACACCTCCAACTCCTCAAACAAATTAAACTGTGATACAATTGTAACAAAAACAACAGCAACAAAAACTACAACAACAAATACAATAATAACTGCAACAGCGGGCAAAACAATTAACGCTAAGTTGCTACAAACCGAAGCTGTCCAAAACCTTTCGTTGCGTTTATTGGACGAGCTGCGCGCAGCCAAGTCCCAACATTTGGCCTGTACCGAGGTATCGCTACCCTGTGATCTCACACCACGCATAGCGTTGGAAATTTTACGTTTAGCTCGCGAAGAAGCAAATGGCTTGAGCGACTGCACCATCTACATTGAGTTCGAGGATGAGCCGAACAATTCTAGGCGCATAGCTACTTTGGACTTGAACAATAAACGTTCGGGCAATACTGGTTATGAAATTTATGTGACCATTAGCCAGGATCATAGCGGCTGGACTGCCTTATTGCCACAGTTCATGAAGAATCTATCGCGCACCATCACCATAAGTCCCGAATTCAATATAACCAAACACAGGCCATACTACAAAAGTGTGTGTTAAATAACAAACGTTTTGCAGTTACAAAATATTTTGAAATTTGAAAGCAAATAACAACAAAAAAACAATTTGGTTGGCATACACAATATCATTAAAATATTAACAATTTTTTATTCAGACATACAAACAAGCATAAATACTTTTTGGTATAGTTAACCAAAATTAAATAACCTTTTTCTTATGCAAAAAAAAACAAATAAATAAAAAACACTCACACTAACACAGACCAAAATGTCTAAATGATTTAAAAGAAGAAAAAAAGATAAAGAACCACCCACCTTTTTAGATTTCTACTTTTCAAAGTGAAAGCAGAAAAGAACTTAAAAATAAAACTCAACAAAACCCACTAAATATTAACCTGTTAAAGCATGGAATATCTATCCTTTAAATTTTTGGAATTTCTCAAGTAAAAAAAAAATTAAATTTCTTTTTAGAATTTTAGAATCTTAATAAATCTCATTGATACATTTGTTCAAATTAGGTTTTAATGAATTATTTATTATTTTTTTTATACAAACTTACATTAATTTTTATTAATGCGAATAATTTTTGTCAAAATTTTGTGGTATAAGTATTAAAAAAAAAACAATGGCAGCACTTATACATTTCAAAACTAACGGCCTGTCCCACGATGTCACTCGAAATTGTTCGATCGACTACTTATATTGAAAACAACAACAAATTTTCTAATGTTATTGTTATTTGCAATACAAGTTGTCGATCGAACGATTTCGAGTGATATCGTGGGACAGCCCGTAAAACAAAATTAAAATGAATTTTTATTAAGAAAAGAAAAAAAATTAATGAAACGATATGAAGTATTTGCCAAGATCTCCAACTCATAAAAATGTGATACTGATTAAGTAGCTTAGGTTAAGAAATCAATTACAAAATAATTAACTATTAAACAAACAAAAAATTAAAATACACAAAAATTACAAATTCAAAACACATCCATTTTAAATTAAAAGAAGACAAAAAAAAAACAAAATTCAAAATTACAAAATTACAAAATTTTTATATGTACTCGTACACTAACTACAAATGAAAAATCAATCAACTCAAGGCTGCATTACTGGCTTAATGTTTAGGACCCAAATAATTACAATTAAAATCAATTAACAATTGTGAATTTTTGAAAATGAAAACAAATAACAAATATAAAGAAAACTGCGATATATGAAAACGTCTTGATATCAAATTTCAAATTTATAACAAACACTAAAGAATAAATTAATTATAAAATTTTTATCATTTGAAAACTACAAAAAAAACATATGAAATTAATATCTTCTAGTTTGTAAGTTTCAGAATACAAAAAAATTACAATAAAAAACACTAAAGTATATTTGTCTAACCTTCTCCCCGTTTGCTTTAGCTCATGAGCAACACACAATTCTACACACACATGAAAATCATTTAAAAGATCCACACACCAACCAACAGAAATGGTGGAGCTGTTTTGCTTTGTTTGCATAAACAACAAACAACTTATTTATGGAAGTGTGTTGTAATCATTCTCACCACCTCCCTTCCTCTCTAAATTAACAACACACCACTCAAATGAGTGGTGTGTGTGTAGCTCACGAGCCCCCATACAACTCTTGCAAAGGCAGCAAAGTAAAAACAAAAACAAAAATGAATAAATTTAAATTACAGCTACATACTCGTACATACAAGTATTTATTAGAAATGTGTTATCAAATCCAACAACAACAAATAAATATATCACTTTATTACAACAAAAATATTACACAATAAATTATCTCGTAACTAATTTTCTTATTTAACAACAGCCTCAATCCATAAACAATTTGTGTATTTTTATTTTAAGCATCTTTCCTCAAGGAAAACGCATACAATTTGTGTAACTTTTTTTAATCAAAACGATCATTGTTAGATCGATCGTACAATTACAAATTTATGCAAATGTGTATTTTAATTATGTATAACAATTACAATTATTATTACTATTATTACTATTGCAATTATTATTATTATTATTGTACTTATACAGTTAAGTTTTTGTTCGTATTAACGAAACGTATTAATTATTACTATGAACTTTTTTCTTCAAATTTTGTTTGCCCTCTCCTTTTCAATTAATGTATTATTAATTTTTTTTAACTTAAATAAAACAAAAGAGAACTGTGACAGCTTAAATATTCGTTAATAATAAATTAATAAATTTTTAAGCAAAACACGAAAAACAAAAAAAAAACAAAAACAAAGTATATTAATGCCTAATAAATTTTCTAGGATAACAAATTTAATAAATAATCATCATTTTTGTATGAATTATTACACAAAACATTTTAGACCAACCAACAAATTTGTAATAATAAAAAATTAATAAAAAAAAAAAAAATAAATCGTGTTTTATGTATTTCTTTGCACAAACTGGAGGGGGGATGTAGTGCATAATTATCTAGGCTTCATAGTTTTGGATTTATTTACATCTGGAAGATGTTGTTTTCGTAAATGGTTTTTTTTTTCAATTCATAAAAAGTATCTAATTTCTAATGAAAAAATAATTGAAAATACTGAACTGGAAAGCCGAAATAAAAAATGGTTCTTATAGCGGGAAGTTAAAAAATATTCTTAGAATTTAAAATTCATTATATGGGGTGATTTTTAAGAGTTTTCGGAATTAATTTAAAGAAAAAACACATAAAATGTTGAAAAAATTAATAATGATTCTGCAGACGTGTTTAAAATCATACACGATAATTTTCTTTCAGACATGATATTGGAGTATCTATGTAATAAAAATATTGAAAAAAATCAAAAAAAAAAATATTTCTATTGTCGGAGTTAGTTTTTTAAAACCGTGAGATTTCAAAATATTCGGTTTACAGAACAGGGCAGATTATTTCATGTAAATGTTGACCGCGAATACGTCTGAAATAGTTCATGCGCTGGGTCCAATTTTAGCATACTCTCGCCAACATATAGCACGGTATCTCACGAATAAATTCTTTAATATTGTCTACCAGTGCGTCATCGGTTGCTGGCTTGTAGAAAAGAGTCTTAACATAGGCCCATAAAAAATAGTCTAATGGCGTTAAATCGCACGATCTATGCGGCTTTTCAATTGGGCCACTGTTTCGCGTGGTGTGTAGCATGTGGCACTGTCTTACTGAAACCACATGTCAGCCAAGTCCAGCTCTTTCGTTTTGGGCAAAAATAAAAGTAACAGAGGCCCAATTGCTGTGAATGGCGCCAAATCGATAATTCACGGTCAACAACAACACTGGCGGACACAGCTGCGATAGTTTCCTCTGTCTGCACTCTAAGTATGAGTTGGTGGTTTAATGTTCAATACTGTAATTTTGGTGCGAAATTTAGTCACAAGATTCCGAATAGCCGCCTCAGAAGGTTGTCCAAACTGACCATAAAATGGAAGAAGTGTACGATGCACTTTCTTAACCGAGCACGAATTTTGATATTTGAATATTTGGGTCTATTCTCCCTTGAGTATCGTTTTGAAATAAAGTGCAAGACACTCAGAAAAGTTTCATATTAACATCATAAAAAACAAAGTTAATTTAAAATTTTTCGCAATGATTTCGCTTTGCATGTGTTTCATGTTAATTCAACATGATTTAGAACAACCTTCTAAGACATTGTTTTTCTTTTGAAATAACTTTATTTCATAGTGTTTTGACATTCCAGTACTATTAAATCAAAATGAAGAACCGTGCTGAAACAAAGTTAATGCAAGTTGAAGCAAGTTGAAGCAACGTGAATTTGATACTTAAAAACACCAAGAATCATGTTGCATTAAAGTTATTTCAAGTTGAAACAACATGAAAGAATAAAATTTAATGTAGTCTTTCTTTTCATTTTATTAATTATTTAACTTACTTGATGTGTATTGATACGGCCATCAGGAAAATGTGTCTTGTATTTAGCTCCAACAGCCAAGATTTAAACTGGACTTGAACTTATCATGTGAAAGTCAAAGCCACAACAACCTTAACTATTCTTTACTTACACACTAAATAAATACCATCATTAATTAAATTTGAATTCAATATGATTTAATTGACGATTTAACTTGATATTTATTTGAATTTAAAATTGTTTTTTTTTTTAAATGAACACAAACTGTGAAGCTACTTTGGCTTTTGTGCGGAAACACCCCAGAGTCTCGGGCAGACATCGAACCTGCGACCCTCCGACTGCAAGACTAGTACACTATTAGCCTATTAGCCTGCAGCGGGAAATTTTCGCTGGTCGGCTATTTACACAACACGAACATAAAAACAAACAAACAAACAACCACAAAACAAGAACAAGTGTTACACAACAACAGTGCAGTGTAGCTATGAACAAAGCAAATAAACACCAGCAGACTTAAACAACATATTATTGCTTGTTTAGTTTATTTATTATGGAATGAAAATTTTTGCATTGGGATTTCAAATTGTTATTTTATTCTGTGTGGAACCAAACATTTAATATTGAAATGAAAATGCGGTCGGTAACTCTTCAATGAAAAATTTTCATATATATTTGTCGCTTGAAAACGACACTCCAACGAAAATAGACTGATTAATTTACGAATTAACGAATTCTTTAGTATCAAAATAGACCTGCTAGTATATGTAGCTAATTTAACATCATTAAATCTCTTTCTAAGCAGCTACAGAAATTTTGAGTCAAATATCTATACTAACAAGCCCACGCCCACCATAAAATCCGTCTCATGGATGAGTAATTCTTTACCACAACATTTAATAATCACATCAGTCCTTAGGGATCCACATTTAAAGATTAAATGTGGCATAATGACTTCATTATACAGTGACCATCACATAGTTTCGAACAATGAATGTGAACACTGAAGACGTAATAAACAATTCATATTAGAAATTGATCATTGAATTCATATTAGCATTGATCCATGTTTCCATGATATTATATGTATTATGTTGCAGCCACTACGCCTACATGCATATACGAGTACATACTATAATATTATGTAACAAACATATTAAATATCACAATCACACATGTATCCAAAAACTTAACAATAGTTTTCGATTATGATTCCATTAATCATTAGCTTTCTTGGCGTGTTGTTAAAATAAATAATAAAAACGAATAAATAAATGAATTCATTAACGCTTTTCAGATCTCGCTTTGTTGCAACAATTTGGGTGAAAATTTAATTTATTGTTTAAAAAGATATTAATGTGCTCCATTGTAAGTATAGAGTATCTTTTTTGCTGTTTGCTTTTTCGATAATGATAATGATAATGCACTTGAAAGAAAGGTTTGGTCAGCCTGAGCAAATGCTTAATGAGATAAGCATAAGTATAATTTATTTTAGGCAAATATTTATTAAGTGCAGTCCAGCGTCGAATTCAAATAAAACACCGTCAATGCATGCAATGGAGTACATTTATTTCTTTGAATTTTTTTTTTATTAAGCACGAGTGTGTTATAAATGAAAAATAAATAATTTTTAAAAGTGGCAATTATATTTTCTTTGTTCAGTTTAACTATTTTTAAAGACTATTATTATTTGTCATGCCATTTTTCAGGTTATAAACGTCTTGATAACAAGGCGGTTCCGTGCGTTTCTGTTAGTGTAAAGACAATGAATATGTCTAAATATTAGTAACTTGGTATAATCATATTTTCTCTCAAGCAACTATGACTACTATATAGCCGATTGCATAAAAGAGCATCCCAACTTCGTTTATGCGAAAAACTATCCCTTTCCTAAAAGAAGATTAAACCTAGCAATAGGAGTAGTAGGCATTCATTGCCTGAGGGTTACTTCTCTTAAGAAAAAGATAAAATACGCTACAATTGAAAATAAAAAGACACATGCGTATCAAGCGCATTGTCTCTCTCTCTCTCATACTTATAGTCTGAGTATGCTTATACTCAGGCTATGGATATTTAATCGGACAAAAACTATATAAGCATGATACTAGGGATATTTATTCATCATTCGCCTCCGTATACATACATTTTTGTAAATAAAATGGAATGAAAAATGCATGGGTGTGTGTGCGGCTGTTTGAAAACATGATTTATTTATGTGTATATATATATATATACGCATATGTAGCCGATTAATAGCGAGAGTATTTTTATACTCATGCGTATAATTTTAGCTCATACAGTCTAAATTTTAGTTGTTGTCGTTTGTGCTGTGTAATTTAAAAAAATGTGTATAAGCATAGTTGTTCGGATATGTTCTGTATCCCACGTGAAATTAAAACATGCGGCATTGCCATAGAATTGTTGTTGGAAATATGTAGTTATAACAACAATGTTATGGCAATTCCGAACGATTAAATTTCACATGGAATACAGAACATACCTGGTTGTATGTTTGTAGTTATACGCATTCTGTTTAGAATGAAGGCGTGTGTTTGCATAAGGAGTATTTGTTTTATTTTTAGCTGTACGCATTCATAGTTGATTGACGGCCAATACTCAAATAGTACTTAAAACGATACCTCTGTCATTTCCTGGTCCACCTATCTAGCGAGATCAAAGACCATTTAAATCATATTGATACCTAGATTAACTTATTACTGCTAAAGGCCGTGATACACTATCATACAAAGTCGTGCGATCTACGAAAAACCACTTACGGCTTGGACTAATCCTACACAATCGTGCGACTTTTGACTGAGTCCTAGCCCTTAGAAACACTAACAGGAAGCAGGGCCCAAGGAATAAATATTAAATTCGATATTGCATGAAATTTCAAAATATTTTAATAGATTTTAAAGAAAGTTATCTGAACATTTTGTTTAATATCGAATGTCATATTTTGCCTTCAGGTCTCTATAACATTAAACACTCAAGTGGTACGTAGTTGTGATGGCGTTAAAATAATTGTTTTCCTATAAACGTCTGTATTCTAGTGTTGACAGATTGCAGTTGGTAACCTGCACTCGAGTGAAGCAATTTAGTCTAAGAAAATATGTTATATATTTTTCTAAATCTCCTTAGCACAATAACGTTAATTTAGTGTTAAGTTAGGTTAGGTTTAGATCTTTGGAAGCATAAATAATACCTTGGATAGAAAGTATTACAGTTTTAAGTGTGCGTGTGTGAAGGAAGTGTCTATGTAGCCTTACTCTGGTCTCAGGTCCTCGATAGTACCGAAAGACATCAAAAATAGCTATTCGTTGAAGAGCGAGAGAGAGAATTCGGTGGTGTTATAATGCAGAGAAGGTGTTTTATGTTATAGTTTTTTTCTTCATCCAGACAGCTAGAATATTAATCATTAGAGACAAGACCTGCAATTGCAGTAAAGGAATCTATCACTTATATGCGCGAGATTCCAACAAGTTGCATTATTCTTTATATGTATGTATATCACTACAAGGCCATATGGTTTTCTATATAGAACAGGTGGACTCATATTGCCACTTGGTTTCCGCTATCGCTAGAAGTACATTGCTGATATGTTACCAGCAGGCTGAGAGTGGGATCTTGTAAATAGTGAAAATGCTCACATCTGGGTTCATAGAATATTTGGAAAGGTCTGGTGCAAAGACCGGCACTGCGACACCTGCTAGATCTGTGCGATACATCTGTAAATTAAGTTAAATCAATCACTGTATGACTCTCCTTATGAAAGTCAGCACAGATATTGGAGAAGCCCGCCTAATATCATCTGAAAACAGAAACTCGGAATGCAAAACACGCCTTCTACATAAGACGATACATTCGCAAAGAATGTGTGCCGTTGTTTCGTCATCTTCTAAGCATAAACGACATAAGGGTGAACGAACTTGGTTGCTTTTCCACAGAAATTAGTTCAGTCCAAAGTGACCTGAAAGAAAACCAGCAACAAGCCGCAAATTATTCTGTTGAGGTCCAGTATATCATTATGTATGAAAATGGCTGCATTAATGCTTTGGCCTGCCTTAGACCAGAAGAAGTTAGCCACATTTCCTGAGCGGCCGAAGTGTCATCTCCTTTGATTTACAGTCGCCCGACTGACGCCATAAAACAGCTCTGGGCCCACAAACGGAACAGAAGAGGCCCTCCTGGCCAGTTCATCCGCTTCCTCATTCCCCGGATGACCGCTGTGGCCAGGTATCCAGTATGGATAGCTTTTGTAATGAGTCGAAGCACTCTAAAACCAGTTTGGAACTGAGTTCCCATGAAAGGAGGGACTTAAGAGCTGCCTGACTATCAGAAAATGCCCTTATTTAAATTAATGTCAACACATTTGGTGATTGCCTGTATCTCCGCCTGAAATACCGTAGGCCATTTGTCCATGCCCATCTTGGGTCATAGTTGTCAGATTATCTGCTATTAGTTTTCCAGTAATAGTCCAATGTACCCGTGATGTAGAAATACTCCATGAGGATTGATCTCGTATATATGTAAGTCTGTACAGGTGTACAGTAGATTTACATACGTAAGATGACTGATGACTAAAACCACAAATCCCGATTTAATAGTTTGATTTGAAGTGCTATTTTTCTAGGTGTGTTTTTTAAACCAAACATTAAAAAAGTTCTCCTATATTCTATAAATACTCTTATTGTGTTTGTGCTTTAAGTGTTACAATTTTCATTAATTATTCAATCTGCCAAACACCATCACCAACGGTTCATATTTACAAAAGTATTTTTTTTTTCTATATTGTTAATCTATTGTTTTATTTACATCTGCATCTGTACATACGTGTAAGTAAATACATATAAAAAACATATTAATTTATGCATGCATACATACTTACATAGATATGAATGTATACTCGTATACATCTGTATAGTTTTTTTTTCAAATTTCATATTATGTAAAAGTCTATTCGCTGTAACCACTTAAAAATAGAATGAAAAGAAGCGTTTGTAAGCATTGTAATTCCATTTATTTTTTTTCAGCATTTGTTTGAACAGTTATTGTTTGCTTTAAAATCTATGAATATATAATGTTTAAATTGAAATGTATTCGTATGTAAAAGTAAACTGAAATAAAATGAATTAAATTTTTCTTTTTTCGAAACACTGTTGAAAGGATGTAGGTGCGAGCATTTTCAACACGCATGAGTAAATTTCCGACCATTAGGTCGTCAAATGTTGGCAATAAAATATATTTGATGTATGTATAAAAAAAAATACACACAAAAGCATACAAATCAAGTTTTAAATTGAACAGTGCTGGTCAACTCAGGGCACGTGGCAAAAGGTTAAAAGTTTAATTGAGGAGGTATCGAAGCTGGTGTAAAAGAATTACATAGATTTGGTGTTTTGTTATAATAAGTAGTATTCATAAAAAAATTTATTAAGCAAAAATATTTATTCTCTACTTCACAGATGAACGACTGAAGGTACAGATAAACAGAAAATTTTCTTACCAAAATTGTCCGTTTTATTATTTCACTTTTGGGGACAGAAATTTCCATTTTACTTAACATTTATAAATTACTTAATTATGTATATGTATAATAGTATGCATTAGCAAGGACATCGCTCCGTGGTCTCGAAGAAGCCATTCTTGCTGCAGCGTAAAGCGAGTGAAGCAAGGAGAAATTTCAGAGTATGGTGCCAGAACTAATGTCGAATGTAAATGGTTTGCGGGAAGTAAAGCAGCAGTCTGTCCACTTTTGTTTTGTTTAAATATTCTGCATAGTTAAGAGGCTTGAGGCAGGCATCGTCGGTCGCTATATATACAAAAATCACTGCCAAAAAAGAATTTCTTCATCCCTGGTTTTATGGAGCTGCCTGACATATCAGACTGACTTTTGATATCCACAAAATTTTACTAATTAAACTTTTTAAATATATTTGAAAATTGTGCTTCTTTTTATGGTTAAGCATTTCGTTCCCGCCTTTGGAACTCATCCCTAGACTTCAACCCAAAAAATTTTTAAATTTAGCTAATAAACTTCGTATGTTTATAGTAAGACCCTTAATACTTGAGAATCACAATATGCAAATATAATAAGCTTGAATGCCTCAAACAAAAATTTTTACAAAACAAGTATCTTTGTTCGATTGTGCATCCATTTTATTATTGAATTTAGTTTAACTTTCGGAAGTTATAATTAAAGTAATGCTGTGTACACATCCGGCATTTCTTGTGTTGTCATTATGTGCCGTCATTTTCAAAATGTTTTTTAACTCCATTCACATTATGCTTTTTATATGGAAGGCAATGTCACACAACGAAAAATATCGGAAATGACAAATGTTTCCATTAGTACACACTACTACGATGTCACAAAAGTTTTCTTTTTAGGTTTCCGTACACCAAAGATGAAAAGGACCCCAATGGTTTTCGCTACGATGCAAAGAGGAGTATTTGAGCCAAAAAGATGTCCGTCTGTCCTTCACAGGCTGTTTTCTCGAGAACCGTAAGAGCTACGGATCTGAAATTTTTCATAGAATTTGTAAAACTTTGGCCGATACAATTATCTGAGAGTTAAAAACTAAAGAGTGTTCTATGAAATGCACAGACAATTATATATAGACAACTGAAATTTTCAAGGTTAGTGTATTTTTATTCAAACTACACCAATTCACACTAAAATTTAAAAAATTAAAGGTAAAGGGTATTCTCTCAGTTAAGGTAATTTTGACCGTAAGAGGCAAACTCTTGAAATTTTCCACAATTCTAAAACTAAAAAGTCTCCAAATAAAAAAATCGACAAAACGAAAAAATCCCCAAAAACAGAAAAAATCGCCAAATCTAAAAAAAGTGCCAAAAACGGAAAAGTCGCCAAAAACGAAAAAAAGCTTTGAAAGAAAAAACCGGAAAAATCCTACAAACAAAGAAAAGAGCCAAAACTAAGAAAAAACGCCAAAGCTAAAAAAATTGCGAAAACCCGAAAAAAGTTTACCCGGTGCTTATTTTTTTAATGTCTAAATCAGGAAAGATATTCGATTAAATAGGCTAAATAAATATGTGGCCTCCGTACGGAACTCTCATGTGCGAGTCAAAGGCGCACTTTACTGAATTTATTAAATATATATTAATATAAATTATAGCTCCAAAATTTGAAGCAGCCATCTTATGCATAAACCTACAAGTTATACAGATTAGATATTTAGATTAAATGTTTGTTCTGTACTTTGGCGAATAATGGATTAATTATTGTACGAACAAGATAGATCGATCGAAGCAGAAATGTACGTGGATTCAGTAACTTTTTGCGAACCGAAGATCGTTATATTTATCGATATATTTATTCATTTGCGATGACGATAATGTGATTCTGTAATATCTTTTTTACGATAGTCTACATCTGTGGTTTACGCCTATCATGTGGGATCTCTGCATACAAAATGTCAAAATAAGATAAAAGTACAAAGAAAAATTAAAGAAAACTAAATGCAGTTGAGCTTGATATTTAACTTTTTTTAACTCAACCGACAACTAATATCGTTAAAATATGTTACTGAAAAGCAAAATCGACAAACTTTCGTTATATTTATTATAGCGATACGATTATCGTAACAAAAACTACTGAATTCAGTACTTGGATTCAGTAACTTTTATTACGATAATCGTATCGCTATAATAAATATAATGAAAATATATCGATTTTGCTATTCAGTAACATATTTTAACGATTTTCGCTGTCGGTTGAAGTAGAAAAGGAAGATAAAGAGCTCAAATTCATTTATTTTTTCTTTAATTCTTCTTTGCGCTTTTTGCTTATTTTGACATTTTGTATGCAGGGATGCCACATGATATAGAATTAAATGCTGAGTAAACCGCAGATGTATACTATCGTTAAAAAGAAATTACAGAATCATATTATCGTTACCGCAAACGAATATATATGTCGATAAATATTACGATTTTCGGTTCGCAAAAAGTTAAAGAATCCAGGTACAGGTAAGGTACATTTTTGCCATACTGCAAACTATTTTCCTTCTTGTCTTTTACTTTTATCCGTGTTATTTGAAGTATAGGGTAACATACTCCACATATCTCCCTCCAAACATCAGGTTTGATTACATATTTAATATATGCAAAAATATGTCTTTCATGCTTACGCATGTACATACTCGTATGTATGCATGTTAGGCATGTAGGAAATTAATTTTAACGATTGATCCAATTCTTTGGAAATAATGTAGGCTACACCTGTTACATATGTATGTTTGAAAAGGAAAAAAGGGCCTAATTTAATACACACACAGAGAGAGTTTTTTCTTTTCATTTAAAATGCACAAGTGTAAAAATCATTTATATTCAGGAAAATACATAAAATAAGTATTGCAGCAGAAAAAAAAAATTAAATAAATAAACAAGGAAATAACAGTTAGTAGGTATGGCTAGACGTCGGACGTAAAATGAATTCATGTAGTGCCTTCATTTCCGTTCGAATTTGTAATTTACGTAAAGGTCAAATAAACATGTTCATACATACATACATACATATGTATGTATGTACAGAAGTGTATAAGCAACAACCAAATGTAAATTCTTACATTTAATTTAATACTTGTAATACATTAGAGTGCAAGTAAATAACTTAAACACACAAAACAAAAAAATAAATATTTATGATTAAACGAACTACACAATACGGCTAAATAAAACTCTACCTGTCTTAAAATATTAAAAATCCCTAAAAGAAAGTATGTATACAAAAAAAAATTTACTTTTAAGGTAAACTTTAACAAAAAAAAAAGAGAAAAAATTAAATAATACATATGTACAACGATAAATTGTAGCACAAGCAGAAAACTACTCGTACATATGCGTGAATTTCACTAAAATACATAAACGTATGTATATTTGTTAAATAGCAACATATAAAAAAAAATTAATAAAATATGTACGTATGTTTGTACGTACATATGTTCATATTTATGTTTATTGTTTGGAGTCCAAAAATAGAAGAAAAATGTTGCCCAAGCATACGAGTAGAAATACCCGTAGCAGGGGGACAGTCAGTCAACAATTACAGTTGAAGGTAAAAAAGTGTTAATTAAATGATTTTCTTTCTTTTAGATAAGAGTGTTGTGGTTTATTGTGGTTGTGGCTATGTAACACGGAAAGAAATAGGAACACGCACTTACACTCACAAATACCCGTAGTTAAGGAAAAGGGCAAAATGAAGCCCCTTATGTCTTTCACTCAACTGGGGGTTTATTATGTAATTCGATTCGAAAAGAAAACTGTTCGAATGTGTATGTTATTAACATTACAATTCGAAAGCATTTCCGTTCGAATCGAATCCCCCTGAACTCTGTTTCGTTGGCTGAGAGTCAAGCCATTCACTACTTAAATAACAGTCGAGTTTGTAATTAATTGACTTGTGCCATAAGATTTTCTAATAATTTTTTTTTTGTATGTCGAGTTGAGAACGGCAATAACAGCATAAGTCAAAGTCTCAATAATCTATTGACAGTTTCTCAAGAAGCATTGGGATTTTCTTAGGCTTTTTTTTAATCGTAGTTGAAGTCTACTTATTTTTTTAGTTAGTTTAAATATTGTTCGAACTTTATGATTTGACTGGGTTGAAGTTCGTATCGCTCGTCGTTTTAGGGTTCCGTACACTAAAGCTGTCAAGGAACCCTAATGTTTTCGCTACGCTGTCCGTCAGTGTGTCTGTCTGCCACAGGCTATTTTCTCGAGCACCGTAAGTAAAAGCTACGGTCCTGAAGTTTTCATTGAATATGTAGAACTTTGGCCGCTACAACAACATACGTATATATGACATGTAATATATATACACACAATTATATCTGTGGCAATAAAGAAAAAGTGCTTAAAACGTCATATTTGACTGTTTTGCAGGAGAGCACTTTTAAGCGTTCAAGTCGATTTTCAGAAATTTATTTCTTTTACAGTTAAATTGGGAAATTCTCTGTTAACCTTTAATTTTTTAAGCAAACAACGATCTACACACTGTAAGTAATACATTCAAGTAGAAATATACCAAGGTTAGGTTAGGTTAGGAAGGGTGGTGCTACCCCGCACCACCACTCGGAGGCCCAGTTGGGTCCATTGTGATTCCCTTCTGTTGCCCAAAAAAGTAATTTGTAGCCAGAAGTGAGCCTATTATCCATCCTTGAGCCACCGATTCCCATTCCCATGATGAAACCCCTGATGTCCTCTAGTTTACACTTCCCGATATCAGTAATGCTTTCATGGAAACGTCTGCTCAGCCATCTAAGACTATGACGTTGCAGCTTCGGGCAGTGACAGATAATATGTTCAATGGTTTCTGGTTTTTCTTCATCCCCGCACATCCTACAAAAATCTGGAGTGACAGTTTCCCAAATGCTGTTTCTTGCTCTGACCGAGCAGTGACCTGTCAACACGCCTATCACAATTCGCATCGCATTCCTATTCATTTCCAGTAGCAGTTTGAATCTTCCTGAGTCAAGTTTTGGCCACAAAGCCCTCGAGACTGTACAATCCTCCCTACTTCGCCATGAAGTGTTGGCCCTGCTTTCTACCCAATTACTGAGATGTACCAAAGTATAGCCTAAATTAAGCTATTATTCCAAATAAGATTAGAAGTCTTAAAAAGATAAGCTGCAAGTCATTTTGCTATAACTTCTTGAAAAATCGCACAAATTAATTGAGATTTTGCCCAGGTGTACTTTCAAATATGCAGATTACGGAGGTACCATTAACTCAAAATTAGACACTTGAAATTTGCAAAGTTATTGTATTTTTATACAGATTACAACAACTAACACAACCAGTTAAAAAAAAACAAAATTAAAGGGTATTCAATCAGTTAATGTAATTTAGACTATGTAATTTTGACAACTTGCTGTATCTGGGAAAGCGTAAGAGGCAAGCATATGAAATTTACAAAAACGGCAAAACTAAAAATATCGCCAAACATAAAAGATCGCCAAAAACCGAAAACGCCGAAATGAGGAAAAAATCGTCAAAACTAAAAAAACCGAAAAAATCCCAAAAACGACAAAATTGCCAAAAAGAAAAAAAACCATCAAAACTAGAAAAATCGCCAAAAAAATAAAAAAAAAGTTTACCGGGCACTTAAATTTTGTTAAAAAATGTCTACATCACGTTAGAATTCCATTATATAGGCTAAAGTTCGTAGTGTAGTATTATATGTAGTGTCCATACGGAAACCTTCGTGTACGAGTCACAGTCGCACTTTATTGAATTTATTTTATTAAACAAATTTTAAAGTCCCACTATAGGATCAAGCCGATAAAGTTGAAAATATACTCATATCTTAACATTAAAAAATATATGTCGATTACTTCTTATTAGACTAAAATCGGGTGATTCGTTTGAGAGATATCGTTGATGAAAAATAACGAGAACAAAATTTTTTTCTAATAACTTCACGTCAAATTGATTTTATATATTCACTAATTTTTATAAAATTCGCAAGTGTATCGGATGCCGCAAAATTTTAGAAAGGTCAACCGATTCCCATAATTATTTGGTAGAGGCATCCTACGCCTACGTACTGAATTTCCAAAGGAACCTTTATCAAATTGAACATCTTGATATTTCAAAACAACGCCACACCTATGTATATAATTTTTTGGCCTCATCTACCAGAAGCGATTGTCAGAACCCCGAAACACTCTAATAAGCAACATTTATATGTTTTCGTCAGCTCAGCTGTTTTCATGTAACATGTTACTGTTAAATATGTTTAGTTTGGTCTATAATTTAACCATGAATCTTCTTACAAATAACCAAGGCTTGCAGATTATTAAATTTTATATATAATCAAAATTCATCTGCGGTTAAGAAAGCGCATCGTGCTTTTCGTCAAATTGGGCGCCCTTCTGAGGCGGCTATTCGGAATCTTCTGACTAAATTTCGCACCAAAATTACATTATTGCACATTCAACCACCAACACGCATCTGTACATAGAGTGCGGACAGATGAAAATATTGCAGCTGTATCCCCCATCGCAGCAATTAGGCCTCTGTTACTGTTTTTTTTTTGCCCAAAATGTAAGCGCTGGACTTGGCTGACATGCGGTTTCAGCAAGATAGTGCCACGTGTCTCACACCACGAAAAAATAATGGCCCAATGCAAAAGCGAGCTCGGCGAACAGTTTCTTTTACGTTTGGGGCCGGTCAATAGGACGCCTAGATCGTGCAATTTAACGCCTCTAGACTATATTTGTGGGGCTGTATTAAGGCTCATGTCTATAGGAACAAGCCCACAACGGTTGACGCACTGGAAGACAACATTGAAGAATTTATTCGTGAGATACCGGCCGATATGTTGGCGAGAGTATGACAAAATTGGACCCATCTTATGAACCATTTGAGGCGTATCTGTGGTCAACATTTATACGAAATCATCTTTAAACATTGAATTATATAGGTCGTTCCACCGACTGAAATAAAGATTTAATACATTTCTCTAAATTTTAATTTTTTTTATAAATCAAATCCGAAAGCTCTTAAAAATCGCCGTTCATAATATAGCGTATTTTATAGTCACAAGCAAACATTCTAAAAATTTTGTGTTGACATCGAACCTAAGACTTCAACACAGACATACTAGATCACTACCCATTAATCTAGCGGGACACCCTTTGTTTTTCTAAAAATCCTCCAAGCACAGCTTCATTTCTATAATTGACTTGAATTGAGTAGAAGTAATTTATTTTTGTAAGAGCAAATTTATTTCAAATATAATTTAAAGTCTAAATTTGCATTTTCTATTGAAAGCCTGCAAAGAACATGAGCGTTTAAACAAAATATGCAAATTAAAGGCGTCCCAAAAATTTCAAATAAAATTTAAATTGAATAGCAAAAAACACACTTTATATTTAAATTGCATTTTTAGACTAAAGCATAAAAAAAAATCTTTTAATACATGCATATACATATATGTATATACATACATACATATGTATGTACCCATGAATATCCGTGTTAGGCTCTTACATAAAAAAAAAGTTTAAAATCTTAGATCCAGAAATTAGCATATGTATACATATACAGTGCAGATTCGGTTAACGCTACCAATAGAAATTTTGGGCTGTTGCGAAAACTGAGTTTGTTGCGAAAACCGAGTGAAAAATTTCTATGCCAAATTAAACGTTTATTAATGAATCAAAAGTTAACTTATAAAATAAATGTATTTACCACGAGCTTTTTTAGTGATTGGTAATTATTTTTAATTCTGCATACTGTTGATTTATGAATTTATTATTTATTGCAAATCCTTCTCACAGGTATGCCACTTGAATTTCGCCTTTTTCAAGTGCTTTATTGTTAGTTTAGCATATTTTGTCACTAGAGGCATTTTGTTTATCTCACTAGAACAACCACTCTCAAACAAATAATTTTTTGAACTACGTTGGTTTCAAAAACAGAAGCACCACGTAAAAATTCTTGGTCATTTCTACAATAGCGGCAAATCAAAATGATTTTTCTACGTAAGCATAAGATTTCATGCGCAAAGGTTTATAGGTTTGAATTTATTATAGAGTACAAACAAAACGAAAGAGAGCATCTTAAGTTTGTTGTTGTTGTTAAGTTGGGTTAATTGAGGTCTTGTTTTTTTTTAAGTTGCGTTAACAGTCACTAACTAATGTTAAGAATTCGGGTGTTGCGAATATCGAGGCGTTAATCGAATCTGCACTGTATATTAAAAATGATGTACAAAGTCAAATACAGCCTTGCGAAACGTAAGGCAGATTCTACATCACGACTTTGTAATTGAAAATAAATCAAATATAAAATATTGGGAAACAGTTTATAAGATTGTTCGAGAACAGCGCTATCATTTGTTAATATTTAGTACCAGATTATGCAAAACTCCATTATGATGTTGATGTGCAAAAATTACGGCAATAACATTCGCATCTAGTTCATCCGCGAACCTATCTGTGCTAAAGAAATATTTCTGAAGACTGAGAGGAGAAGGCTGTACGAATTGTCGTCCAAGTGCAAATCGCCCGAAACAGCTAAATGAAGGAACGCCCAAAATTTTTGGGTGATTAGTCACTGTGAAGAAATACATAAAACGCAGTGCCCGATCGCCCAAAAAAAAAAACTCAAAAGTGTAAAATAATTAATTGCCCGAAGTTTTTGGTTGTTTATTCATTACGTACCATCACCCGAATTCGGATTTTTTTGGGTTTTTTAACATTTTGCGAAAACAACTAATTTTATGAATAAATTAGATTAGATTAGAATTATTAGGGGAAGATTTGCTCCAAAGACCGGCACTGCGACACCTGATGGATCTTTTGTGCCATAGATCTGTAAATTAAATTAAATCAATCTCTGTATGACTCTCCTTATCAAAGTCAGCACAGATATTGGAGAAGCCCGCCTAATATCATCTGAACACAGAAACTCAGAATGAAAAACTTCACTCACAAAGAATTTGTGTCGTTGTCTTGTCATCTTCCAAGTATAAACGACACAAGGGTCAACGAACTTGGTTACTTTTCCACAGAGGATAGTTTAGTCCAAAGTGACCAGAAAGAAAACCAGTAACCAGCCGTAAATTATTCCTGTTGAGGTTTAGGATGCCATTGTATGTAAATGGCTGCATAAATGCTTTGGCTTGCCTTAAACCAGAAGAAGTCAGCCACATAGCAGAGGCCCTCTTGGCCAGTTCAACCTGAATTATGAATCATGAATAAATACCTAAATAGCTAAAAATGTTGAGTCTATCAAAATAGATGAACAATCACCCAATTTTCTTTAACAAAAATTATTGTTTTTCGAGCGATGGGCACTTGGGCGATTATTCGTACAGCCACCCCGCACTTGTTCTCAACTGGAAATTTAAAATTTTTTAGTAGACCCAATTAACTGTTTCATATACTCTCATGGAAGAAAAGTATGTAAGATTTCAACAGTAAGTAGATACATATGACCACTGTACTCGTATATCGTTTTCTTGCAAAAAGTGAAAAGTGCAAAATTTTTAGTTAGCCATTGTTGAGCAGAACAAGTGCGATATTTAAAACAGTATTTTTATGTCGAAAACGTTTTGCCAGCAATTTATATTGAAAATAAAAATAAAAATTATGAAAGTTTTTTTATTTTTAATATAAACTCTTGAAAGGCTGTTTTCTTTCGATAACGTGGGAGTAGCTGGTTTTTTTCAGAAATTCAAAATAATGCAACTTCACGCAAAACACTAAAAAATTTAGTATTAAAAGACAAGAGTTTGTATAGAAACCTGATCCCTAGATTCCAAAAATAAAAAGAAGTTTTTATTCCTAATCATGTAAGAAGTCCTCAATTTGAGGTTAAAGTTCCCTAAGCAGAAAATAAAATGAGATACATATTATTCCATTTGCATAATCAACAATAAGTTAGCTTAGTTGAATATTTGTTATTCTTTTATTAACTTTTCATATTTAACACTTCACGGTTCGCTTTGTAACTGAATATTTATTTTTAGATATTTGATTAGATTAGAGGTACACATGCCGGTTAAAAACCGCAGCGAAGATACTCATAATCATATTTTACAGCACATAGAAATTTAAAAAAATAAAATAAATAAAATAGAAAAGAATGAAAAGATACAATTTACAATTTACTTGAATATGGACACATAATTTATGCGCTACATTTTATAAAAAAAAATTTAAGTTGGCGTTGGTGTTAATGCTTAAGTTACAATGGAATGAATGCTGGTACCCTTGAAAGTCTTTCTTATCGCACTCTCATGTAAATAATTATGAACATACACAGAAAATATCTTGTGGGTTAATGCAAACGAATTCACAATTTAATTTAACTGTAACTTAAAGTAGATTTTGCGATTAAGAAACACTCAGGTTCTGGTTAGTGGAACCAATTTTGGTAGTTTCGACTCGTTGGATAACTAAAAATACACTAAAATATACTATTTATTTTAAAATCTAAGTTGTTTAATTTGCTGAACGAACTATTTTTGATACATAATCTGATTAAGTTTAGTTGTAACTATGGAAATAATCAATGAAATTTTGAAACTACTGTCTGATTAGTTAAAAGCGTTTCCTCTCTCTCTCTCTCTATCTCTCTCTCTTATTTAGTTACTTCCCAGCTGAAAAAGGTAGTGAATAAGAAACGAAAAGGTAATAATTTTTCATTTCAGAATTCAATAACAAATTCCAAAAAAAAAAAAGACACACTAATTATTAACTTGACTGCACCCGTTCAAAAATACGTGTGTGGCAACACTGAATTCTTGAATAGCTGTTGTTGTTTTTTGCAGTGATTTTCTTTAAATACTTCTTGCAACTACAATTCGAGCTGAAAAAAATTCAGCCAATGTAGCAATGGTAAAGTAAGAAAATAAAAAACTTGTTGATTATTGAATTCTTGTTTCAAATTTGATATCTGTTGAACTTCTCATTTATTTAAATGAAAGTTTAACATAATAACTCTAATTGTTCTAAGAAATTTTTGGGTAAAGGTTCTCTGGTGATCTGCATTAGCAGCAGTAAAATGCGCATAGAATATACTTAAGTCCTCAATAATCACTTAAGATGTATTTTTATTTAAAAAAATATTTTACTGAATAAGTAAAATATTAGTTTTTTCTGTCAAACTTGATAGTTTAAGTTGGTAACGCGATGATAATTTCAACTAAAAAACAGTTATGGTTCATAATACTAAAACACTAATCAAAGAGTCTGTTATGCCACGGTTCTGCAAATGAATTCATCACCTTTTTAGGAGGAAGAGGGAATAAATGTTTTTTTTTTTGTTTTTACTTAACAAATATGGGTCCTTTATTTACTTACAGACTTCTCTTTTTACTTTTATGACTTGCTTTAGAACTAAATTTTGAACGTAGTGTTCCGTTTTTGGGAAATAAAAGTTCCAAGTTTCAGAGATTCCAAAATAAATGTGCTTTTGGTAATAGCCATTACAGAAAAGCCCTGCATTTGTGACTAGTTTATAAACCAAAGCCGGGATCACACTATCGGCACAATGTACCGATTTTCGTCGCTTCACTGCAATAAAGTCACAATTAATAAACCAAAATTGGCTTATTTATCAATTCTGCAATAGGGGTGCCAAGTGCTGCTATCATCTGCCAAAAGGTAGATACGATTGAAAGTTTGACATGGAAGGTTATTTTGAAAAGTAAGAAATAGGGTTAGTAAATAGAACGGAGCCTTGACGTGCCCTTGAATTTTGCCCATCCGAGAGAAAACTCGACATAAATCGAAAGAGTACATCAGCCACACCAAAAGCTTATAGAGAAATATACTGAAATTTTGCGTAAGCGACAAGGGTGTGTGTTATCATACCCGTTTGCTTTTTAACTGCGTACTTGATGTAGTAATGGCTAAGGCAACATCTAATAGAATGGGAATCACTTGGGGTCTGCAATGCAGGCTGAAGGACCTTGACTATGCTGATGATATTTGTTAACTTACTCACACCTTTTCAGACATGCAATCTAAGTTATCACTAGTCCAGTAAACCGCATCACATGTTGGCTTGAAAATAAATATCAGCAAGACAAAAATAATGCGAATGAACGTAAATAATCAGCAAACAGTGACCGTTCAGAGTCAAGCATTGGACGGAGTAGAATTATTCTCTTATCTCGGAAGAGTATTTGATAAAAGTGGAGGTTCCATCCTCAGTCGCGTTAACAAAGCCCGGCAAGCATTCGGCCAACTCAAATCAGTGTGGAACTCGTCTTATATTGCAAGAAGGACGAAGCTTATGATGTTTAATTCAAAAAATGGTGTTTAAAATCCACACTGTTGTATGGTTGCGAGAAGGGGATTCAGCACCAAGTGACATACATTCCATACAAGTGTTTGTAAATACGAATCAATAAGTCCGTGAATTTTCGAACTTCCCTTATAGTTATATGAAATGCAACACTGTTCCCATCAAGCACCACCTGTTAATTTTGAGTAAGTGTCGTCATTTAGTTCGCATTTAACAGCTGTTCAAAACATACAACCTCGTGTATTTTTCTAAAAATCAGCAAAAAAAGTGAATTTCGCGAAAGAAAGTGATTTTTTGCGAAAAAAAACCGTCAAACCAAGGAAAAGCTCGATAAATACTATGGAGACTCTGCACCATCGATTTCAATGGTAAAAAGTGGTTTACTGACTTTCGTTGTGGTCGCACAAGTACAAATGACGCTGAACGTTCTGGACGGTCAATTGAGGTCAGTACTCCCGAAAATTTCGAAAAAATCCACGATATGGTGTTGGCCGATCGAAGAGTAGAAGTGCGTGAGATTGTTGATGCCATAGGAATTTCATATGGCAGTGTGGTTTCGATTTAAGATGGTTGCCCCGTTTGCTCTCAATTGACCATAAACGTAAAAGTGTGACAAACTTCAAAGGATTGTTTGGAGTTGTTTAACCGCAATCCGAATGAGATTTTGCGGCGTTTTGTAACTGTGCCTGAAACAGGGATTCATTACTGTACTCCGGAGACCAAGCAGCAGCCTAAACAATGGGTTTCTCCGGGTGAACCTGCTTCGAAGAAGGACAAGGTGATGGCAACAGTTTTTTATGCTACGCGCGGGATAATCCACATCGATTACCTTCAAAAGGGAAAAACAATAAACAGCGAATATTATGCCAACTTATTAGACCGATTTAATGAGAATTAAAAAAAAACGACCTCATATGGCCAAGAGAAAAGTTCTTTTTCATCAAGATAATGCACGGGTGCACACGTGTGCGGTCTCAATGGCAAAACTCTATGAATTAGGCTACGAATTGGTACCACGTCCGGTATATTCTCCGGATTTAGTTCCTAGTGAATACTTCCTCTTTCCAAACCTAAAGAAATGGCTCGGTGGAAAGAGATTTAGCTCAAACAATGAAATTATTGACCAAACAAATGCCTATTTTAAGGACCTGGAAAAATCTTATTTTTTGGAAGGGATAAAAGAACTGGAGAAACGTTGGACTAAATGTATTGAGTTAAAAGTTTTTTGTTTTGCAAAAAAAAACTGTGTTTCTTCAAAAAGTCCCTGAGTTAATGATCCGCCCTCGTAAATGCCTGAGAAAGATTCTACACATTTTCTGGCCTAGAACAATCTCAAATTATCGTTTCTGGTCGTAAACTGGTCAACAACCTATCCAAGTTGAAATCCGCACACGCAAATGGAATTGGATTGGACATACATTGCGTAAACAGCCCAATGATATTGCTAAACAAGCCATAAACTGGAACCCACAGGGCAGTCGACGTGTTGGAAGACCATCACACACCTAGAGACGGCAAACTGAAACTGAATTATCCCATTTAAAGTTGCGTTGGAATGAAATGAAACATCGTGCATCAGATCGAATTTATTGGAAAAACCTTGTGACGGCCCTATGCTCCTTGCAGGAGTAAAAGGAATAAATACATAGATAGACTGAATAAGCGCTTTAAGCCAACCTACAAGCAACCACTTAATACAGCGTCGTATTCCCTAATGCCAAAAATTAGTGTACTAAACAATAGACAATTGTTAATTAATATGTGCTTACGGCTTAGCAGAACAATAATTTTTGATTAGTTTTTATTTGTCTAATTTAGCCAAAGCCAGAGGATGTCTTTGGCATGAAGCCGATAATTAACAATTCACATAAATCCACTACATACAAGCTAAGCACTAGAGAGCTTTCCAACTTCATCACTGTGTTAAAAAGTAAACTTTTAATTTTCGTCCCCCATTCTTGGGTTTTTGCATTTTAAATGCCCATTTACATTTATTGTATGAATTTCCTAGTTTAACAATTTAGCCACAATTACTGCTAATGAGCACAACTAATAAATTTAAATTAGCTTCGTACTACTAAACGACTAAAAAGGCCTAATAAGTGAAGTTAGTTGGAAACTCGCATAAGGCTTTGTACAATATTTTGCTCTGGGGTACGGACGTACGTACGTCTGCCTGTCAAGTATTTTTTTTGTTAATTTTTTTTTCACTTGATATGTTATTAGCAACTTTTAGTTGTTGGGTTTGTTTTCCCTGTCTGAAGGTTTTACTTAGTTGGGCCTAATGCAACGCGTTGTTGTTTTGTTATTTTTTTTGTTAAATTAATATTTAAGCAAGTTTTTCGATTTGTTTGTTTCTTTTTTTTTCTCAAAATTGGGTTTAATAGAAATTCAAGTGAAATTATTATGTACTGGAAAGATGTGCAAATACGTTTCGTATCATTAACACCTACACGCTTACCTCCACCTTAATCACAGGAGAGTAACCGAGATGTCACGAGACGGAAGATAATTGTGAACTCTTGACGCCTCGCTCACACATAACCTGTGTCTTCTTTAATGTTTCTTTCGTAGTGCCATTAATTTTAAATTTTTCATTTTATGCTTTGTGTCCCCATTCGCTATGAGATTTTTGTAAATAAATGGTAATAATTAATATTTGTGAACGAAAATGCTTAAAACCAACCCTCTTATGCAAAAACGATTCTTAAAGTTAAAGTTGATTTAACAAATGAATTTTGTATGGCAAAACCGGTTTTAACGCATGCTTTAACTTTAGCAATCGTTTTTGCATACGGCTGCAAGTCTCTAATAATTTGAAAACAATTTTTAATCACTTTTTTAATACTAATAATCTTTTTCGCATTGTTTTCTTTAATTCAACACCTCAAGTTCCTCCATTTAATTTTGTACAAATGTTCATGTGCTCAAATGTATTTTCATTTTATGCTTTGCGGTCTCATTCGTTGTCGGCTTTTTGTAAGTTGAAGTTAAAAATTAATATTTTTGAAGGAACATTTCTAAAATTGAGTTTGTAAGTATTTGGAAACTAAATTTAATCACTTTTATAATACTAATAATGCTTTACATATTGTTTTTTTTAGTTCAACACTACAAGAGATCTTTCATTTAATTTTGTAAAAATGTTCAATTGTTCATTTCACAAATTACACATTTTTTCTTGTTTGTTTTGATTATATCGTTAACAACTTAATAACAAATATACTACAGTTGTCCCTTTCTCGCCGAACCTGTGTCAGAGCTGATTTTAGCTTTTTTCATGACTCACTTTCTTCACCTCTGTGTACTTTGTGACCTTAATAGGCAGTAATTGAAACATAAATCAGCTTTTTGATAGGCATGCATTAAGACCATCTAAGTACGCACTTAGTGCCATTTTGTTACATGCATTATAAAAGGAACATTATTTTTTCTTTGCTTTTTTTAGAAAAAGTCCTTAAGTAATATTAATTTGCATTTAATGTGGGGAAACTTTAAAAGAAACAGCTTTAAAGCATCAAGCGTATGAAATCTTTGAAAATTATAAAGATATTACAAATTCAAAAATTTGGAGAGTTTTACTTGCTCTAGCTTGGTGGAAAGCAATGTATAAAGGAAATTTTTAAGTCCCATCTTCGAATGTGTGTTTTTTTTAATTGTAACATGTAAAGAGAAAGGAATGACACTATTTATGGAAAACATAAATAGTGTCATTCCTTTCTCTTTATCGTGGTTAGTGTATTTCAACTCCGACTACGACTATTTTGTTCTCGATTAAATTAATAAATTCAGAAAAGTGCGACTTTGACTACCACACGAAGGATTCCGTATGGACGCTACATATGTAATACCATACGAACTTTAGCCTATATAATCCAAAATCTTAACTGATGTAGAAAATAAAAAAAATTTCTTTTGGCGTGTTTTAGTTGTAGCGCTTTTTTCATTTTTCTAAATTTTTCGGTTTTTTGCGATTTTTTTCGGTTCTTTTTTTTTGTTTTAGCGATTTTTTAGTTTTAGCGCTTTTTCGGTTTTTTGGCGATTTATTTTTATTTTTTGTAGATTTTTTTCATATTAAAGATTTATTTTATTTTTTGTGATATTTTTCATCTAGGCGCATATTTCTTTTTGGTGATTTTTTTTTAGTTTTTTTTTAGTTTAAGCGTTTTTGAACATTTCAAGAATTTTCCTCTTACACTACACAAAATACAGCAATTTGTCAAAATTATACAGTCTAAATTACATTAAGCGATAGAGCACCCTTTAATTTTTATTTTTTTTTTTAATTTCAGTGATGTAGTCTGCATAAAATTGCACTAACTTTGGAAACTTTAAGTGTCTATATACAATTAGGATTTCAACATTTTTCGTTGCTCGCTTTAGAATACCAAAAAGGCCAAAGTATACGGCCAGGCTGTGAAAACCATTTCGTTTTGAAACCGACAAATTTCAGGAAAAAATCAACAAGAAAGCTCACTTATTGCAGCTTTTTATTTGATTTTAAGATTTCATATGCTTGAGATGTTTTGTCCGAACTTAATTTCGAATGCACTTAATTATCTGATAAAGAGAACACTGTTTTCCGTTTTTGAAACGAAATGATTTTCAGAACCTGGCTGATATTGTGAAAATTTCCGGTACGTAGCTTTTACGGTTCTCGAAAAAATAGCCTGTGACAGACAGACGGACGGATAGCGTAGCGAAAAACAACAGGGCCAAAAATTAAAAGGATGTGGTCTTCTTTAATCTTGTAAAAAAAATTCGTAGTCGAAGTCGAAATACGCCAATCGCAATAAGGGGGAATATTAACCAAATGCACGCACGGGTGCCCTTGCAGGACCATACTCCATTGCCTTTTTGCGTGAAAAGTTTACTGACCGTGTGATTCATCTTTTTTCCTTATCAAACATGAACTTCGAAGCTATTTTTGGCTTGTCTGCCAAAACATTCAGAGTCTCCGGCAGGAATCGATCTGTCTACTAGCCATGCGCTGATCAAATTTTTCTAACCGAGATGTTGTAATTTAACACCATTAGACATTTTTCTTTGAGGCTGAGTGAAAGAGGCCCACACTCGATTTAAGACCTCAAACGACATACAGCGGCAAAAGTGCAAATTAGTGATGTAATTTTCATGCAAATTATATGGTGTTGCGAGTGTAGTCGTGGCGGCCATTTGACTATTATTGTTTCTACGAGTAATGAAATACCCCCTTCCTTACAATTAAGTAAGCAACACATGATTTCGCTTAAAAACACTATTTTTTACGCATCAAAATTAAACCTCTATATCACCTCGTGTTTGGCGAGAATCTATTTTACAATGGCGTCCAATGTAACTGTGGCCGCATGACAAACTGACGCTCCCTCCTGGTTCGCGATAGAGGTACTGGCAAACAGTCCTACTGGCATATGCAATTCTAAGACAATGGGAACATGCTAGTTCACAGTAGTTCTACAAGCGATATCCCAGATGAGTGGTGCACTACACGACTCTAATTTGAAAGAACAGTTTAATTTATCTTCTAGTAATCTTGAACTTCATACGTACGTGTTTATACAAATGGCTTCAGGAGAGAATTAAAATATGCACAATTTTTATATCAAATTATAAGTTAGAAATGTTTACTACTTGTCATTTTTCCAGTTTTTTAGATAAATATAATTCTAATGTAGCATCAGAGCGCCCTCCTTCGTCGGTATTGTGTAGCAGAATTATAGGCAAAGTAAAATAACCAGTAAAATGTTTACTAAGCACAGCGCTGCAACACTGAATTATTAAAAAGTGCAAAACAGCAGAGTTGTAAAAAGAATGGAGCTTTCCTCTATCTGTTCCTTCATCACCTGTTTTCTCCATCACTATCCCTTTCCTAAATAATGTAACAGCCAGTAATAGTAGTAGGCTTTTGACTGAGTGTTATTTCTCTTTCGAAAAAAAAATTATTTTTAATTTAATGTAGGATAGAATTATGTTACAAAAGCATTCTTGTCGGATGAACACTTTCGAGTATGTTCTGTATTCCAGTATTCCACGTGAAATTAAGTCGTTCGGAATTGCCATAGCATTGTTGTTATAAATTCCCATTTCCAACAACAATTCTATGGCAATTCAGCACGTGTTAATTTCACGTGGAATACAAAACATTCCCGTTTGTTCCACATCTTTGTACAATTTTGAAGACACTTTAACCATAATTTATGGCAAAAACAGTTAAATTAAAAAAAAAACGACAAAATAACCAAAAACTGTGAAAACCATAAATGTTGTGTAGCTGTGTGCTTTAAAATATAAAGCTTTTGGGTCTTTTTAAACGTTTTAACTTTGATCAACATCGGTTTTATAGTTGCCACCATTCTCTCGATCCTAGTTTATACAGCCGTTGTGCTCTTTAAATCGCATAGCTATCTTTATTTTGAATATTATCAGAATCCAATCCATTAATGAATTCAGAGGTACAGAAACCGCCTCTAGATGTAACTGTCTTTGGAATTTAACAAATATATGTTGGATCGTTTCGGAAAGGCGGATATTGCCCGTTGACCCATTTGGGGTCGTAGTCTTAAAAATATATAAAGCATGTGTTTTCTTTCAGCTGCAGATGTAACAATGTTATGAATTTTATAAAAATCGGTTGAGTAGTTTCGTAGGGAAGATATTGCCCCCTCTTTGTCTTACTTATTTAAAAAAATTTATATATAAACTGTGTGTTCTTTTAAATGCAAATCACATCACCAATACCCGAGTGCGTTTACCGTACTCACGTTAGTAGCCTTTTGATTTTCTTTTGAGTACCGAAGCCCTAACAACTGTTGCTTTCTATTAAAACGATGATAAATATTTTCTATCTAAAGCCTTTTAACGCGAAGAAGTCTACATTCTGCATATTACTCAAAGAATTTTAGAAAAAGGACTATTGGTTCCTTAAAACCTTCTCCATGCAGTAGGTAACTACTTCCATACAAAATTATTATAATTATTTCAAGCATTTTCTTCCACTGACAAACATTTTAAATTAAATTTTTTTAACTTTTTTGTGGTTAGTTTTCTATTAATTTTATAAAAAAAATATTCTAGCAACTTTCAAATTTTATTTAAAAGCATTCCTATTTAATTGAAATATGCATTTGACCCTTTCATATCTGTTTGTCAATATTTTTTGTCTTATTTTAAATTTTACTTAATATTGCTTTTCTCTTTTTAATTTCAGATTTAATGATATAGAGCTTAAGTCGAGATAAGCTGACTTCGAGTTAATGATACCTCCGTAATCTGCATATTTGAAAGTACCCCTGGTCAAAATCTCAATTAATTTGTGTGATTTTTCAGGAAGTTACAGCACTATGACTTGCTACTTATCTTTTTTAGACTTCTAATCGCATTTGGAATAATAGCTTAAATTAGACTATACTTTGGTATATTATATAACGATATTTGGCTAAAATAAATAAAGGTGAACAGAGAATTTCCCAATTTAACTGTAAAAGAAATAAATTTCTGAAAATCGATTTGCACGCTTAAAAGAGCTCTCCTGAAAAACAGTAAAATATGACTTAAGCACTTTTTCCTTATTGCCACAGATATTTTTGCTACTACGATTACATATAAAGGTACTTGCGTCAAATGATCCCCAACCGTCCTTCAATTCCTGTCAATTTAACGGTTTTTTAATGCTAAATTAGAAGCCTAGTTGACTAAATCAAATCACCGAAATGATTTTTACATGGAAACAACAAAAACTAAATTTTGAGAATTTTTAAGAAATTAAAAATTTTTTTTTAAATTTTGTAAATTTTTCATGCAGATTCTAAAATATTCTTAAAAGTCGATCTATTAAGCTGCAGGTAATAATGGCAAATTTTGATTGGATAAAAAATGATAAGAATTATCGTGGATCGAAATTGAATTTGCAGGAATTTTTCAACTGATTTGCAAAAATTGTTTTATACCACCAATAAAACTAAATCAATAGTTTTATATTTTGATTGAATAGTCCATTCCACTTTCCATGGAATTGTACGCTTTCTAGTTCTCAGTTTTAAATTACAAACTGGCGTAGCACTGTGTTTTAAAGATACATACCTAAATTATTTTCAAATTATCTTCAATGAGGACTATGTAGACTTCTTGTAATAATGCGTAAAAAATGTGTGGTATAAAAGAAAACTAATTTCTAGATTTTGTTTTAATTTCCTCTTATTAATCAAATAAATCACAAGAACTAAAATGTGTTCCACTTAATAATAAAAGAACTGGATACGACTTGGAAAAGTGTGTGTTCATTTGGTTTGTGTTAAGCATTAGAGATGCGATACTAAATCCTTAATTACATAGAAACTTATTATAATTTATTGTCATGCACACGAGCTCTTGGGTCGTCGGTTTCAGAAAGCAATTATAAATTTATTTCCTTCATATCCCTTAATTCCATGTTAATTTAGGATTTAATATTAACATTAAAACTTTTTCTTAACTATACGTATTAAAAAACTTTCAAACAATAAAAAAACTTTAATGATTTTGCTCGTATGTTTTGTTGCTTTCCTTTAAAACTTTTAAACTTGCCTTTAATTAAACTTGAAAATTGTATGTAGCCAAAAGAGGTTGTTAAGTACTTTGGGCTTAAAATTTCGAAAATAATCCTTCGAAATGTAATTTAAGAGTAAGGGTTCTTCTAATCAAAACAAACAAAGGAAAGCAAGAAAAGACTTAATACCTATTTTGAGTTCTTACTTGTAATCTTAAGAGGAATTAGAAACTCAAAAAACAACAACAGAAGAAAGAAACCCAAATCTCATATGCACGTATATTATATCTGCAATTTAATACATACACATACATATACATATACATATACATATAAATTAAGGTCGCACATATTTGCTAAAAAAAAAGAATTTTTTTCTTTAAGCTTTAAAGCAAAGAATACTTTTTTTCAGTAGTAAAAAATGATTGATTTAATGCAAATTATTTATTACTTTTCAAAAATCTATTATCCTTTTAAATCTTACATTTCCCTTCAATTAAGTAACTGTTAAAAAGCAATAATGCCACAAACAGAAAAGAGAAAAACGATTTATTTAAAATGTTTACCGTTTAAAATATATACATATTTTATTATATAAAACCCACCTTAATTTATAAATATAGGCATACATTGTGTTTACAACATGTGTATTTCACTAACACACACACACACACATTTTCCGCATATAAATACATACCCTGCAGAAAATGCGTATAGTGAAAATGTAGTGATTTACTAGTGATATTGTCAGTAGCACTACTGACCAGGTGTACCCCAGCCAATGTAATCGCCTATTGACATTTAATATTAGCTTGTCATTGAAAATCCACCACTAGACTGTAGCACTACTGACCAAGTAGTTTTTTGGGGGACCACATGGAGACATTGGCACCAAAGATTCAGTAGTACATTTTAATGACCCTCATCTACAATTTCATAATGTTAGGGCAACAAACTTAAACACATACATACGATAATAAAAAAGAAAACCAAACTATTGACGCGTTCATTGACAATGTCTCTAACGTATCTCTACTCGCGCATAAAAGGAAAGTTGTCGACATTTCAACTAGTGCAATTGACGCTATAGAAAAGAGTGTTGACATAGAGACATATGGTTCTAGGCTGACTAGAGGGTACTTTACATACATACATATATCCTGCGATAGAAACCCACATATTGGAACAAGCAAAAAAGCACGACACGTGTAGTGAAAACTTTATAAATGTTGATGAAATTGCGTAAGTGTGTTTCTTGTCAAATAAGACATATGAAAAAAATAAAAAATAATAATAATACATAATATAAAATAAAGGATTTTTTAAGGTTTCTCTATAAAAATGCTTGTGATTTTTTTTAACTTAAGACGAATACGTTCACCCACACAAAACAAAATCAATATTAATTTTAATATTTTATTTGGGACTAAGTAAAATAAAATGAGTAATAGTTGTATATTCGGCTGTGGCGAATCTTATATACCCTTCACTGACGCACGTTATGTATGTATATATACATACATATGTACCTATATGCATAAGTACATACATATGCATATATACGGGCATTTCCATGATGTCGAACGTGACCGTCATACACGTTTAGAGTGAAAAAAAGTCGATATAAAATGAATTTTTATTTTGACAGTAAGCGCACCTTATGGCTCTAAATTAGCCCTATAAGTTTGATTGAAATATTTTATTCTCGATATTAGCAATAGTTGGGGCTAGTACACCCATGGTCGGACCAGAACCGTTTTGTGGACTCGGATTGGACAAAATACGGGAAGATATATCGTCGGAAATTAAGAGTAATAGAGAAAACCTCTGGCTCAATCTCCCAGGATTGAGACATGCAAAACTAATGATTGGAACGTATAACCAAAATCGTTTCATAGCTTTCGTGTCCCCGAGTAAAAACAATCCAAGAATGCTCACAGGCTTCCTCACAGGAAATTGTAGACTGAGAAAACACCTCAACAGACTTGGCATTGAGAGTAAAAGCCTGTGCAGATTCTGTGATTACGAAGATGAAACTCCAGAGCATATTCTGAAGGACTGTGAAGCGTTAAGTTACAGAAGATATAGCCAATTGGGCAAGCACCTATTGGTGGATTGGGAACTGCCAACTCTGGACCCACTGGCAATCCTGAGATTCATCAGGGCAGTAGGTCTAGGGGTCTAGGGGATACAATAGATCTACTTTGGTCGCAGTGTCCTGTGCTTCCCGCTAGACTTAATTTATTCATTCATTCATAGCAATAGTTGAATATTTTATTCTGCACCCTGTATTTAAGAAATTATGTATTTTTATTTTTAAAATAAATGAAGACAAATTGGTAAGAGAGCACTTTAACAGAGATCAGTTCTTTCCGATGCAATTTATTCACCCACTTAAACCAACTTGAATGCTTTATGTGGGTGAATGGGTAAAAGAAAGTGTTCCAACTTTTACGGTATCAATACCGAAAAAAAGTATTCATGATACTAAAATTATTTTATCTTTTAAAATATCTGCAAGCAAACTAAAATCATTGCAAGCATGCATATCGGTGGTCACAAGTGGAAAGGCCCTAACTAGCAATTTTCACAAGCAGTTTTACCGTATTCGAAAGGTTTGTTTAATAAAGTAATTTTAGAAGTTATGAGTTAATTGTCGAGAAATTTGTAAACCAATTTATTATTCCTAATTAAATTTCAACATATAACTAACTTATTTACGTTTTTGTTATCTTCATTTAATTTAATTTATTTTGATGCCCCCCACTCGATATGTTTGGTAAACAAAATTAACGTATAGCTATTTCACGCGAAAAATGCCTATTCAAGAATGTTCGGGTTCTTAAGTCGAATATAACGATACCTCAGTGTTGTCAGATTAGGGGATTTATCCCCAAATCGGGGATTTTTTTTGCAAATGGTCATACAAATTTTAGCTTGAGGGTTGAGGAGTTTATTAGGGATAATTTTTATGTTTTGGGGATTTTATGGGGATTTGTATTTTACTTAATATTTTTTATTTATTTCTAAGATTATTTTAATTTCAATACATTTCCAATTTTTATTTCATAAATAATATAAAATGTTATCAAAAACGTTTAAAATAAAAATTCGTTACTGGTAACAATGAACTCGTTTTTAACATTTGTTGTTGGCAAGACTTAAACAATGTTTATTACAAGACATATCGATTGCTCATCAGCTGATTTTTTGGTTTACTCGTATATAACTTCCAAATTATGTGACAATTAATTCTTTAAAAGTTTATAAACAAATAACAAACAACTCAAACATGTTTTGGGTAGAAGTTTATTCTTATCAATATGCCGTTGGATCACGGCCGTCTAAAGAACTGTAATTATTTAAAATTTACATTGTGTATCAAGGAGCAACGCTTTCGTTGAACGAGTTTTTCGGCAATAAACTCAATAAATACTAAAATTTATTTATTTTTCTCTTTTCTTTATTAATTGCAATCTATCGAATGATAATAAGCAATACTTTTGACATTTGTAATAATATATACTAATTTGACGTTAAGTACATTATATCGGCATGTAATGACACTATATAAAATATATAAGAAGTATTTATACATCACTAAATAGTAAAAAATATTTAATTTGTTTATATATATACATATGCATATATATTTTTTTTTTCTCTTAAAATATATATGGGAGATCAAGCACATGACGTCTCTTTAGACTTCTTGTTTCTAGACTGTCATCCAATAGGGATATAGCCAATATGTTTTGGTGATTGCTAAGTCTGCGTAAGTATTTTTCTGAGAATCGTTTAATTTCGTTTTTTATTCTATAGGTATATTCAGATCATTGTGTATTATTTCATTTATGACAAACCATGGTGAATCGAGTATAGTACGTAATGTTTTGGATTGAAACCTTTGTAATATTTCTATGTTAGAATTTTTTCTGTTCCCCATAGATGAATGCCATATACCCATATGGGCTTTAAGATTGCTTTATATATTAAAATTTTCTTTTCAATACTTAGTTTTGATGTTGGACGCAAAAGCCAGTATAATAAATACTAAAATTAGAAACAAAATTTTGCACGAATTGGTCGAATCTCTGTTAATAATTAATATAAATTTTAAAAATAATGGAATTCGGTGTGACACTTTTGATCCATCGCCAGAAGTGGTAAAATTCTTTTACTCTAAAAGTGTGTACCAAAAAAGAAGATTCCAAATCTGAACTTTTTGATTAAATTAATCAGATTAACACTAATTTGTTAGAAATATACATACAAATATGTACAATGTACAATGTACAATATACAATATAAACCATGTGTACACAGTGCAAATTATGTAAATATTCATAAGAAAATAATTAAATAAATTGATTTAGTATTATTTTTAGTAGGGATTTTTGGCGATTGTACAAATTACTTTTTAGGGAATTTCGGGGATCAAAATTTTCAAATTGAAGATGACAATCGAAAGAAATCTGGGAACCCTGCGATACCTTTACTGTCAAAATCCATGCCGCCACTTGTGAGATATGAGGTAATAAAGAAATTAACAAACATATACATACATATGTAGGTATACATTGCGTATACAATGCGAAAAGCATTGGTGATCATAGAATATTTTCCGCATACCACTATATTTCTTTCACTGTATCTATAAAGAATTTAATAAACCCGCTACGCCTGTGTTATCGTCGCTGTCTCATCACAGAATACAGTCAGGTTTTTTAAAATTCGTGGAAAAAAGAGAAAAATATAGTGTATTTGATATTGTAGTGTATTACTACTTACCAATTAACACAGCTAATAAAAAGCCTTGTAGTTTTATTGCACTAGAAAGAACAATCAAAACAAAAACACCGACAAAAATTTGAAGGAAAACGAGACAAACAGAAAAATACCCTTATATTCCGTCTCGTGACACTTCTGTATGTTCTGTGGTCTCATTGACGACTAAATGAAAATGTGTGTGATTTAAGCTAGCACAATTGTGGTACGAAACTGACATCAATGGTATACAAGAAACACGCGAAAAACAAAACTCTTTTTGGCAGTCGGGTAAAAAGGAGCTAAAAATATTTTTACCCAACATATAAAAAAATGGGAAAAATTACTTAAAATATTAATATGTAACCTTAAACTAAAATGTGCAAAAATTTACGAAAAATCTGTCAGATTTTTAAAAGAAAATCGTTTATGCCGCATTAATGTATGTACAGCAATCTTAATAAAGACAACTGAAAAAAAACTATAATCTTTCCTGCCATTCGGGTAAAAAAAAGATGACATTTCATCGAAATCCGAAATTTGGCTATACAATATTATAACACTCTTAAGGCTCACTTAGCCAACTGTAACTGCAACTGCAGCAAACAGCTGATCGATATTGTTATGTGAAAAGTAATGTACAGAATCTGACATTCCGGTTACATCTCTATAACCGTTTTCATTACTTTTCACAATATCGATCAGCTGTTTCCTACCGTGGCTGTTACGTTCCATTACAGTCGGCTAACTGAGCCTTTAATTCCACCATGTTCACCTTGTACTAAAAAATTTAAACCCACCACTTTATTTACTAAGCCCCCTGCCAGCAAATTGGTAGTCGACTACAAATAAAACTAACTTATGATTCACTTTTATGGGCTGACTACAAGCTAACTACATTGTAATCCAGAATTTATCAAAATCAAAGTGTACATATTTTGCGCAGTTATTTTATTTGCTTTTGGTGCTATCTTCACCAAGCCTTTATTTAAAAACTGTAAAACGGCTTCAAGTAGCCGCTTTACTAATCCTGATAGAATAAGTAAAGGCATTTTAGCAGTTGTTATTTTTAAAAATTATCAAAAAAGTGTTTGCCAGCCATTACAAACTTTTTACTGCAACTAGTGAGTCATAAATTCTTGGTCCAACAGAAATTTTTAAACGAAATAGTAGAACTAACGAAAAATATTGTATTTCGTTGAGAAACGAGAAAGAAAAATCAACATACATATGTGTATAAAGTATTAATAAAACGAAATAAGAAATTATTTAAACATCAAATTTTCTGTACACAAGAGTTTGTAAAAAATGACATATTTTTTCTGCGCAAATGTATTACTAAGCTTTGAAGAAGAATACATATTTTGTTTCTTTTAAAATTTATTTATGTATATACGCTATATTTATTTTTTTCAATATTTCCGATAGATATACAAATTTAACGCAAAATAGACATACATAAATATGTAAATGGGGATTGATTAAAATATTAGATAGTGACGGCGTTAAAGTTTAAACACCTGTAGATCAGATTTTTACCGCCGTCAAGGTTTTTCTATCGGCTTAATTAAACTGCTGATTTATAAACAAACGCGATAGAAAAATTAAAGCGAAGTTTTGTAAATTTTATTTAAATGAATTGCGTAACTGGAAAGCAACCGAGTTTCATCAATTTTTGTTTTACACGGGTATACTAGTTTTAAAAGACAGACTTAATGAGGATTTTTATTATGAATTTATTTTACTTCATTGCGCTTGCCGACTCTTATCTTGTCCGAAAACATATGAAAGAAATGCTGAAAATGCTCAAGTCCTATTGGAGCTCTTTGTTGAAAACTTTCATGTAATATTTGGGGAAAACAGCATATCCCATAATGTCCACTGTCTGTTACATATAAGTGACTGCGTGAAAAAATTTGGTCCACTTGCCAATTTTTCTTCGTATCCATTCGAAAACTGTCTTCAAAAATTGAAAAACTACGTCAAGAAACCGACAAATATCCTTCAGCAAATTTATATTCGAACACAAAATGAACATATTATAACAGAAGCAAATTAAATACAAAAAAAGGGGCTGTTGTTAGTATCACAACCACAGACTATTATTTTAGTGCTGTTCTCCCCGATAATTTTTGCGCTATGCGACCTTTTGTACCGGTAATGATTATTATTATTATATTATTATATATTATTATATTATTTGTATTTAGAAAAAACTCTTTTTTTAAATCTTTTTGTTTTCTAAATCAACAAAAGTACAAAATACTCATGTAAATTGTTTGTGATACGTTGAATTTAAAGTGAATTATTTTAATTTATTAATATTATTTTAATTTATCTAAATTTTTTTTTTTTAAATTTTATTTCTTGTAATATATACTATTTACTTCAATCAAACCATTTATTGTATCTAAAGGGAATGTTTAGGCCAAATTATTTTGTGTTACCTCTTGGTAAAAATTCTTTCCGTTAATACTTTCGTGTTCAGACAGGGTTTTCAAAATGACATCGTTTTGGTCGATTTATGACTTACATACAAGAAATAAAATTTAGACAATTTATATACAAAGAACTTTTAAGGGTAGATTTGGTAAATTCAAGCGATTTTTTCGTTTTGAAATTTGTATGGAAAAAATATTTCTAGAATTTTCGTTATTTTTCATACAAATTTGAAACGTTTACAAACGAAATTTTTTACAAAATCTGCCTATTAATTTTGCTCTCTTATTTTTGGTTCCAACATTGTATGTATACTATTTTGAAAAGAAAAATCCTTCTTTTAAATAGTTTCTATACACATACTTACATATGTATATTCAATATGTGCATTATTAAATTTATAAATTTTTGAATAAATTTTTGTTTTTTATTAAAATACAAAGTTTTAAAAACTATTTTATTTCGAACCAACGTGTAAGCAACTAACTTTTCGTTGACTGCAATTTCTCTAACTTATAGTTAACTAAAAAACCCCAATTTAAAGCTAACTTGAAGTAGTAACTTTATAGCTAGCTACAAAAAGTTAATTTTAAGTTAACGGCTAGATAACTAACTTTAAAGTTAACTGAAAGTAATGCAGAGTCGGACAATTGACTACTTCCTAGGACATCGCAATGTTAAAATAGTTAGTTAATTACATATAAAAGTAATCCAAGTGTCAACCACCACTACTTGAGAAATAGTTAGCTTTAAATTAATTGAAAGTTAACTGAATTGCCTGCAGGGCCTGTTGAACATAATCAACACTGTTATGGTAAAATCCACCATTACTCAAATAATAAGAGCAATAGAAATGTTGCTAAAGTTATGCGTTTGGGTTAACATAGGAAGATACATGTGTACTTACATACAAACTTATGTACATACATACATATGTATTTGTCAAGCAATTTTTCTGCGATGTTTCCGTACACTTGCTACATTATTTTCGACACCTTTAAACAATATTTTGACACATTTATAAACTTTAACCACTTCTTAACAATAAAATGCACCTTTTTGTATAAACTTTACATTAAAAATGCATACATATGTACATAAATATGCATGTAGGTATGTAGTTAATTTTAATATTCGCGATTCACTTACACGTGCTTTCCGTGCAAATATAATAATTAAACTCACAGAGGATACCAGAGTTGAAGAAAGTGACTTAAGAAAAAAGATCAAATCATCTGATTTGATCACTGTTAAAAAGGGACAAATATAGTGTGTTTGTTATTGAATATTTTTAGTACAATAATCAAAACAAACAACAGAAAATGTGTACTTAGTGAAATGAACAATTGAAAATTTTTACAAAATTAAATGAAAGATTTTACAGTGTTGAACTAAATAAAACAATTTGTTAAATATTATTAGTATTATAAAAGTGATTAAAATTAGTTTCCAAATGCTTACAAACTCAATTTGAAAAATTTTCCTTCAAAAATATTAATTTTTAACTTGAACTTGCAAAAAGCAAACAACGAATGAGACCACAAAGCATAAAACGAAAATACACTTGAGCACATGAACATTTGTTAAAAATTAAATGGAGGAATTTGTGGTATTGAATTAAAAAACACAATGCGAAAAGGATTATTAGTATTAATAAAGTGACTTAAATTTGATTTCAAATGATTAGAGACTTTGTTTTAAGCATTTTCGTTAGCAAATATTAATTTTTACCATTTATTTACAAAAACTAGGCTGCGAATGAGACCACAAGGAATAAAACGTAATTACTTTAAAATAATACCACGCGAAAGAAAAAGTAAAGAGGATTTGATGACTGTGTGAGCGAGACCTCTAAAAACACCACAAAATCACAATTATCTTCCGTCTTACTTTGTGCTCGTGTCACCTCTGGTATCCTCTGTGATTAAACTAATAAAAGTAAAAGAGCAAATAAAAGGGCTGCCAGAAGTTGGCGAATTATTGATGAGCACGGTTGCCAGAAATGCAGATTTATTTCCATTTGCAGGTTTTTACCCTCCAAAAGGATGAAAATGCAGACTTGAAGGTTTTTGGCGAAAAAACGCAGACTTTTTAACTCCAATAATATGGAATCTTTTCTTAATTTTTTTTTTCTCATATTGCTATTATCTTTTGTTCCTTTTATGTTAGAACGACTCGGACTTTAGAGAATTACAATTCTTGAATTTTGAAGATGTTATTAAAGAAAAAGCAGCTTTGGTAAGTTTCTGAAAAAAAATATCTGAAATAAAACGAAATATCGAAAATAATTTTCAGTCAGGTGAACTTAAATAAATCAAAAGTTCGTAAATGAATCTCTTATAGGTGCTTTGTTTACAGAAGATTATCAAAAGCTGAAAAGTCTCACTGTTTTGACACATTTATATCTCCAGATTGTATAAAAATATTATCACCTTGTATTAAAATAAATTCTATTATTTTTTAAGTATTATTTGATTTGAGTCCTTGTTAACTAATCTGTGTTAATAGTTTTAGCAAAAGATTGCGCGGAAACTAACAACAGATATAAATTAACAATGACTCAAATCTAATAATCCATGAAAAATAATAGAATTTATTTTAATACAAGTAGCACCTGCTATGAAAATGCTCAAACAATCGTAGTATTTATGGAACAACGCATTACTGATGGTACGAATGGCAAAGTTCACCATTGGAAGCGGCTTGAAAAAATCTTTCAGATAATGTACTTTTTTTAATATATTGTCTTGAGACAAAATACGAAAATATGCAAAAAAAAAACTTCAAAAATAGACCTTATTAGACACGTTCCAGCATACGAACGGTCATCGCTAGACTCCTCAAATGCTTTGGAAGTCCCCATTAAAAAGACCAATCTTTGATTTGAAAAACATTTTTTTAGTGAGTCGTTCTAATGTACATACATACATACAACATAATTTTTGCAGTAAAAAAACTGTATAACACAGTTTATTTCAAGTAATTAATGAAACAAAAAATAAAGTCTAACAGTCTGTTGCACAAAGCAAAACTGGCATGAAGTGCGAAAATGCATAAGTGAGGAAATGGAATTAGGTGTTAACCAGTTGCTTGCTCCACACAATTGGACATGGGACAAACACACAAATTAAAAAAAAAATATGTAAATTAGAACTATTTTGTTTTTAAATTTTAAACCAACATACATATTTCGCAAAACCATTGCCAAAATACTTGATGAAGGAAAATATTAATCCATACATGCTTTGGATAAAAAATGACCCCATCAAAAACTTTACAGCTGCAAATTTTGTAAAACATTTTTGGTTGCGTTGGCTTGGTCTCAAAGGGTAGAAGAACAAATGCTTTTAGCAATAAAGTATTTGTAAAGTTTTTATTGCAAGGATTTTCCAAGTTTCTGGAAAAAAAAAATAATTTTGAAACTGCTGTAAAAATATAAATGATGATGAGAAGGTGAAGCGGCTTTCGAATACCAAGATGTTGCTCTGTTCTGCTAGTGTTTGTCAGAATATTTAAAATAGTCTTCGGTGTTGTTTGTATCTTAAAAATTAACAAAATACGAATCTTAGCCTAATAAAGTCAAACAAAGAATCCAGCATAAGTTGGAACAGCAGTTAACTAATGGGCCTAATTACGACTGTTGTATTTCGACTACGACGGTTTTGTACTAGATTAAGGAAAAAATGTTGCAATGTTCTTTAGTCTAGTACAAAATCGTCGTAGTCGAAGTCATAATACGACACTCGCAATAAGCCTCAATATGATTAATGATTTTGATATGATTATTAATATGATTAGTATTAACAGAGGTGTAAAAATTACTAAATCCTTGATCGACCATTGCCCGGCCATAGCATTTGATGGAATCAATATCTAAGGAATAAAAAGGCTGAAAGATGGAAATTGGCGAAAGTTATGCTTTAAGCATTTGCTTTCATGTTTCATAATCCTAAATCAATGAATTAAAAATATGTGGTATTTTGCTTCAGACCCGCTTAAAGTTTGCTTGCTGGGTTACTCGTTGCCATTTTTTGCGATATGTATGTACATATTTGCAAACAAAGTGTGTACACATGTGTGCAAATGTTCTAACATAATTTACGCACATAAATAAAGAAGTTTATGATATTAGAGATTATTAAGGATTTAAGTAAAAAGTTCAAACCAATAAACACATTACACAGATGCATGCACATATTTAAACGTATTGTGTACTTGTATATATATGTATATGGAATTTGTACTGATACAAGCAAAAGTATCTATACATTGACTGTTAGTCGTATACAATATAAGTCTGAGTAAAGCTTTAAAAAATAACCCACTATATCGACTAAAGTAAAGTATTACTTCAACTTAGATTTTTAATTTTCAAGATAGTCCCAAGCAGTTTTTCTGTCAGGGTAAATTCTCTTTTAAATTAATATCATTGAAATAATTAACATAATCACTCTTCTTTGAAATTGTTTATAATTTGTTAGCTTAACAAATTTTTAATCAATTATAATGCAGACTCAGCTCAAATATTTAATGTTTTTTTTTAAGATTTTACGCAAAATCAAGAAACTTTTTTTTTATCTAAAGTTTTCAGCAGCGTGCTTTGTAAACAGTGCAATGTTAGTTGGGATATATTTTTGTAATATTAACACCACAACATTTGGTAATTTTAGAAGATAAATAAATTTTCTAGCACTTTTGTGTTCTTCACAAGTTTGTTTTCTTTTCTTAATTCCCACACCAGCAAACTTATGTATGTATGCATGCATGTGTGTCTTAAGGGCACGACCTCTCATAAGTTTAGCCACACATGGCTCTTAAATAACGTGTTTAATAATAAGCTGTTTCCTATTAACCAAAAATTAACTGCTAATGACAAATAATAATAAAATCAAATAGAATTAAGTTGTACATTATATGAAAAAAAAGTCAGTGAAACTTAAATAGGGTGCTAATATTACGTCAATCACATATGTATATTATATATAAGTAGATACATACATGCAAGCATATATAAAGGATATTCCAATAAGGACTTCTAAGCTTTGGCGATCAAATGAAAATGATAGGTTTTTTTTAATCAAAATTGATGTTCTGTTTGGGCAAAGTTCCGCACGCTTTGCCCATTTTACGGTCAAGAGCGCTACAGGCAGAAAAGTACCAACTTCTTTAGACCAGAATTGGATGATATGGACACTATTGTATGATATAACACACAGCTCATGCCACATTGGACAGAAGAGAATCGCATGTAGAGCTGATGTGTACTGGACTGTTCGGATACACGCCATCTAGCGCAGCTATGCTAGAAATTTGCACAATGTTATAATCCACATATAATTGCATCGATAGGCTTTTTCAAAGCATAAAACATTTCGATGATATTTCATATTATTCAAATTGAAAGCTGAGAAGCGCTTAACGAAAGACTGTACAAATACTTATATTCTTTTATATTAATATGCATGTGTTCTTCTATTTAATTGTGATAATTTTTGTACATGGCTTTATAAAATTGAATGGTTATTTTAAATGATGTTTGATATAAAAATACGAAAAATATATACTCGTATATATATTATATATATATTACAAATTGCAAATATATAATTGAGTCTAATTTATAAACAAGAGAAATAATTTAAAATTTATATAAAAAACTAGAGTAACCCTGCCCGCGTTGCTGGACAATACAATAACATACGTTTACGTCTTTGTATTAAAAATTAAATTTTCTAGAAAGAATAGACATTTTCCTGAAAAAGAAGTGCAAAATAATATAAATTTTTTGAAGTGAGAACATCAAAAAGAGCTGGTGGTAAACGACATTTTTAGTATTGCCATTTTCACAAAAAATTATTAAAGACGACGGCTTCCCAACACGTGAACATGCAACATACAGTTGACCGTGTGAAAATACAGGAAATTCTAAATTTATTCCGCAAACTTGCAACGACTGGCCTTGAGCTTTGTTAATAGTCATTGCAAAAGCCAAACGAACGGGAAACTGTAATTGTTGAAATTTAAATGGCATATCAGTGGGAATCATTGGGATGCGTAGTATTAAAACATCTTCGCCTTTGAATTTCCCACTTAAAATTGTTGCTTCAATGTTTTTCATACTGATTAGATCTATTTAAACGTATTTGACTGCTGTGGCGTGTTCGTCGGCAAATTTGTGAACGTCTTCGTCTTGAATAATTTTTTTAATTTTTTTTTTTTTGATGCAAAAGATTTTAATTTTAACTGAAAGATTACAAACTAATAATTAAAAAATGTCAATGCTCGGACTGTAAACTTAAATGACAATCAATAAACACACAGAAATTAAATAAGTCAAATAACGCGAGCAAGCAGAGCCTTATACCTACAAAATGTAATTCTCATAAAAAAAATACATTTTATATAGGGAAAACACATCATCATAAAAGTGCGCGTATAACGCATATTCGTAGAAATTTTTCGATGTTTTTTTTTTATAAACCATCAGTGAAAGTAGACCTTTCCAACGCATATACTCGTTTGAAAATCGGTTGAGTGGTTCTCGAGTTATAAAATCACGAGCATACGACAACTTATTTTTATACGAGTATATACAGATTTACGACTACGAAACACTTTCTTACGTTTATCGCATCTGATTTTAATCACTTAAAATGTATTTGAATTGTTTCATTTAAGTAGGTTATTTCCACGTAGAAAATTTCTGAAACTGCAAATTTTATAATAATATCTTTCTCTCCAGGTTTTGGGAGAATCAATCAAAGGAATTAAAAAATTAACACAATAAAGATCAAAATTATTGCAGCACAGGGATAAAAATAAATCGTAAAGGAACGAACATCCGTTGCCAAGCCAGGTTTATTCACAATGGGCACATTCATAAACCGTACACAGCTGTTGAGCTCAACGATTGTGAAACTGCTGGCAACTGTTGGCCCCAACAGTTACGTCTTAGAAACGGCTTGATGGATATAATGTAATTTTATATCTTTATGTCGTTACTTTATCGCATTCGTAATGTAAAATTTAACAAATATTTGCTCCTGCCACCTAACAAAGCACATAATAAAGAAAGCTCTCTTCGATCACGTGTTCAGGCTGAGTATAACATATTGACTACTTGTAGCGAAAAAATTTTATGATGGAAAATTGCTCCACTGTTGAGTGGAGCGGAACTACTCAACTATGCGTTTCTAAGACAAACACTCAACGGTTATGCAACAGCTACGTTTTATGGATGAACCCAATATTACAACACTTTAAGAGCACCCGCTTCTTCTTCTGGTTAAAATTTTCTTTATTTTCTCATATTTTAAACATCACTTATTCTTCATTTGATTGTTCTCAGTTTTTACTTGACAAGAAAACGTTCTAGTGTGTGTCCTTGGTTTAACAAATTTCATTCTCGTCTTGACAGGTTCAAGCAATTTTCATCGTTTTCTTCCTGCATTTTTAATATTTCGTTCTTCATTTTACTTAATTTTCAACACTTTATATGTTCATTTACCAAAAATCGTTTGCCCCTCTCCCTTTTTTATTTAAAATTTTATTTTAAGAGAGTAACACTACCTTCTTTGGGAAAGGGAAAGTGATAAAAGTGGTGAAGGAAGAGATAGAGACTCTGCTTTTTTGCACGTTTCTAATAATGCAGGGTGGCAGCGCTTCTGGTGCCAATAAGGCGTATTAAATTTCTAAGCTGTAGCCATTTTATTAGTTATTTTACTTCGCCGATGATTCTGCTGCACAATACCGACGAAGGAGGGCGCTCTGATGTTACATTAGCATTAGTTTCCGCTGAAGTCGGTGTAGTTCAGTGACTAGTGTCTATGCCTTCATCACTTGAACTTTCCTATAACAACTGATACAAAGGCATAATAATGCACATCAGAAAAGCGCGTGGTGTTGTTATGTAATGACTGTCGGAGACCGGGATCGAACCTCGTCCCTTCGGTTTCAACGTTCTTATTACTTCAGCTTACGCCACATATACGTCAGGCTATATTTCATGTATAAACGTTAATATAAATATATATTACAGGCTGCCAGTTTCATAAGAAGCTGGCTCATATGAGTCCTGATTGGTCCCGTTGTGAGCCAAATAGAGGTTTAACTTTTTTGTGCCAACATGGCCGTTTTCAACTGTCAAGGTTCGGCTGTTCCTACTGGAAAAAAAATTGTTTTCTTTCATACAAGATTTTATCAAAACTATAGTCTGTAGAATTCAGTAGTTATCCAAAATTAAACACCAATTAAGCAGGGATTTTATTGTTGAAAATATATATTTTTGCTCAGTGTAAGAAATCAAAGAAAATATAACGCAAACGTTTTCTATAGAATTTATATACATTTAAATGTATAGAATATAAAATCTATATATATATATATGTATATATATAACTCTAATCAATTTTTTAATAATTTTCTACAAAACGAAAACCCAAGCAAATACTTTTCCAACGAAAAAGAGCACAAACAAAATATTATGAATATAAACAATTCAAATATTCTTTTTTAACTGAGAAATATGCTGTATGAACATAAGGGCGGGTCGATTTTGTTTCTAAAAATTTTATATTAGAACCGTAATCGACTACGAAATTCTGAGAAAATTCTAGGAAGAAACCATCTAATGCCTCTCGACATGAAAATTTCCTTGTCTTTAGAAAAATAAAATATATTTTTTTTTTTATTAAAATTTTTCTTGGTTAAAAAAATAATATTTCAAAATGTCACGACAACTGGGAAAGTTTAATTTGCTTAAATCACTTGGCAAACAAAATGCAAAATAGGCAGACAAAGTTATCAGGAAACGGTTGCGAAACGTTTTTCCTGCAAACGATAAAATTTTATTCGTATTATTTCTTTCTTTACTTTTCAAGCTGCACAAGTATAATAATTCATTAGACTTAGCCTTGAGCCTTGCTGAAACATACTATAGTGTACTAATATTTACCCTACTTTGGACACTGATTACTGCGATTTACAAAAAAAAAAAAAAAAAAAAATCTATTTATTTTCTGAAACATTCTGTTTAAAAACTGAATGTTCCAGCAGGGAAATCAAAGGGAGGTGGAGCATTTTTTTTTTAATGTTGTGATTGACCTTTCATTTAAGGTTATTTGATTTAAAAATCTTCGCGTATTAAATCATCTCATTATATGGTCTTTGAAGAGGGTTTAGAGAAAATGTGTAAGACTCTGCTGAAAAATTCAAGTGTTGGCCATTAAGTTTTTACAATTCAAATTTATTCTTAACATAGAAATCTAAATAAATACTAAATACACACACACACTGCGAATCACTTAAATAGGGAATTTAATTTTACCACTTATGAAGAAATATTTTTCTGACGGCGAAAAGTCTAAAATCGATGGATCAGACGAGATTTAGGGACAAAATATTTTTGTAACGAAGACAGCACAGGGAAGGCGTAGTTGTCGTATGGGACAGAGAATGTCAGAAGCATCGTTTTGAAAACTCTTTCGAATATTGGCCGTCAAACAACTATGAATGCGTACAGCTAAAAAAAACACGCTCATATGCAAACGCCCGCATTAATTTTAAACCGAACACGTAGGTATAACTATAAACATTCAACTACCAATTTTTATACACATTTTTTAAAATTACGCAACATACCAACTGTAAATAAGATATAGAGACTGCATGAGCTAGAATCATGTGCATGAGTATAAAAATAACCTGCTTATTAATTGGCTACTCATTCCTATGTATATAGAGGGCTAATTTATTTACACTAACACATAAAGAATATTTTCAAACTGCCAAAAAAAAAACACACCGAAACACTTTCCATACCATTTTATATACACAAATGTGTGTATACGCTGGCGACTGAATATGATGAATAAATTTTTTTGTCCGATTAAATATCCATAGCCTAAGTCCATATTTACACCATGCAAGTCTTATTGCTAAGCTGATTAGTTTGACGGAGAGAGAGACGAGGGGAACAGTAACGTTTCTTTTCCCCTCGTCCCTCTTTCCTAACAAACTAATCAGCTTAGCAATAAGACTTGCATAGTGTAAACTAGGACTTAGTTCAAACTAGGGATGCAACCGATACCGATATCGATACCGATATATCGGCGATACTGCTGGTTTTCCGATATCGGCGATATTTTACTGTCGATACGCCGATACTTCTTATATTTTTCTTTAGAGTTTTTTTAAGTCTTATTAATATCAACTTTAAATCTTGAGCCTAAGCTGAATGCCATCGTTTATTTTTTAAAATCATAAATATTGCAGACGTTTTGCAGTTTGAATCTTAGAAACTGAATTAGAAAATGTATTGAAAATTTTGATGATTTGAATGGCTCATTAATAAACACTTATTTTGTATAATAGAAGAATTACTCTACTTGAGTTTTGTTAATTTTTTACTTGAGCTCAATTTCAATATGCGTATCGGTATCGGAATCGGTATCGGCGATATTTATTTTTGAATATCGGTATCGGTATCGGATCGGCGAAATGGCGTATCGTTACATCCCTAGTTCAAACATACTCAGGCTGTAAGTATGAGAGAGAGATAGTCAATGCGCTTGATACGCATGTGGCCTTTTATTTTTAGTTGCAGCGTAATTTATTTATTTATACATAGGAATTATACAAAGTAAATTTGCATAATATGGTTGCACAAATATGGGCGGAGTAACTAGACCATATGCCCAAGATGTTATTAACAATATTTTAAAAAGATTTTGTGACTGACTGTACACGACCTATGCCTTCACATAGGAAGTAGCAACGTGGTTGTTAAAGAAATTCCACAGAAGAACCGCAAGAATATACGGTTACCCGTGGCAGATCAGTTAACCAGTGCGAGCGAGACGCAAAACTCTCGAAGGCCAATAAACAACAGTGGCCTGTTTGCACTTAAGATATAATTGCCAACGACACTTGATTGCAGCGTAATTTAGTTTTTCTTATAAACGAAGTAGAGATGCTTTTCTATGTTGAAATCGGCCAGTCATGGTTGCTTGAGAGAAAATATTTGAGCGTACGAATTGTTTGCGCTGCAATTATGATTATACGCAGTTACTAAAATAAAGGCTATTTACTTATGTATATTTTTTTTGAATTCTCATTGTCATTCTCTGATAAGAAATCACATTTCCACAATTTAAAAACTTTTTTGAAGCCCTACCGCAGACCTGCCTAAATTCCTTATTTAAATGATTCGCAGTGTACATACTATGTACATACATATATATTTTTGCTTTATAGTTTTTAGGAAAAAATTCGTTTTTGTTTTTGGTTTTATTCTGAGAAAAAATATTTTTCTACACTATTTTTTAATGTCTACGAAATAGGCCTTTTTGAGCCATTAAATTAGAAAAAAGAAATAAAACACAAAAAACAACATTAATAACAGCAGCAGCAACAGCAATAACAAGAGCAACTAAATAACACGCATATAAATCATGCAATATTGTTTATGTACGAGTATCTTTAAAATTTTTTGTTTCTTGTTTTGTTCTTCATTTTAGTTTTATTTCCATGTTTTAATCCAAAAAAAAAAAAAAGAAATTAAATAAAAATATAAAAAATAAAAAATAAAAGCAGCAAAAATGTGTTTAATGTGTTTAATGGCATAATTTTTGAAGAGTTGTAATTTAATGTTATTATGTGAGTTAATAGAGGGATAAGAAATTACGAAACAAACGAGATTTAATGGTTGTTTCTCTTTTCATTAAATTTATATTAAAATAAATAACAACTTCTAAGCAATACTACATACCTATAACGGTTCAAATCGCTTGGAGAAAACATTAGAAGCGTATAATTTGCAACAGAAAAGTAAAATTAAATATTAAAGATGTTAATCTTTAGTAGGTATAATATTTTCGAGTGTTTTAACTAGATCCCATTCTAGTTAATATTCTGCACATACATACATACATATGTATGTATGCATGTATATAACCACGCTAACGCATGCTCATTCATGCTCCATTAAGCGCAGACCTGACTTGAGATTTTGCTTATGTATGCTCAGGCCCTTGTAGCTCTAAAGAATACTTAATCATGTCACTACAAACTGACGTGCCTTTAACTTACTCTTAGAAATGTAAGTTCTAAGGGGCCACTTAAAAAGTTTTGTATGGAAAAAATGCACCAGTTGATGTTACAACTTTTGCCGTATGCAATTTATTTTACTCACAGTAAAAATGTTTTATTTAAACGAATCTAAATTATATTTAACTTTTTCAGTCGGTTTTATTTTATTTTTAAGTTTTATTTTGGAATTTTTAGTGCCAATTTTATATTTTAAGGGGCGTGGTCACGCCCAATTCGACAAATATTAGTGCCCCTCCCTTTTATAAAATCAACATCGCTTCACTTTCAGAGTTCAAAGTGTGAACCACGTGAAATATAATATAGGGTGTTTTTTATTGAGGTATAGAACTTTAAGTTGGCATCACTTTTTTAACTGGCGGCCATTTTGTCAGCTGTCAAGTGATTAATATTTAGTTTGGTTTGCCATTTCATCATGAACAGGTTGACAAAAGAACAACGCTTGCAAATCGTGCAAATTTATTTCGAAAATAATGGTTCAGTTCGCGAAGTTTACCGCAAGCTCCGTCCATTTTATGGTCGACATAATCGTCCATCAGAGCAATTAATTCGGTTAACCATGGATTGGCCACCAAGATCGTGTGATTTGACACCATTGGATTATTTTCTTTGGGGATATGTGAAGTCGCTCGTCTACGCCAACAAACCAGAAACGTTAGGGGACTTGGAAGCCAACATTCGTGGCGTTATTGCCAACATACGGCCCCATATGCTCGAAAAAGTGGTTGAAAATTGGACCTGTAGAATTGGCTTTATTCGAGCCAGCCGCGGCGGCCACATGCCCGAAATCATATTTAAACGTTAATGGCATAAAATTATCCTTCGAATAAAGCCAAATTGATGGACATTAAAACGATTTTCTTGTGTTTTATTTCAATTCGAAGTTCTATACCTCTAAAAAAAACACCCTTTATTAATTTTTAATGGGCATGGCCCCGCCCACTTCTTTTGGCACAAAATTATGTCATATTAAGAGACGAAACTCTTTGGCAAGTATCGTGGGAAACGTATACGTAGAAGTACATGCAATTTTATACTAATATTTCATAGGCGTGGCCCCGCCCACCTTTTTTGTTTAAATTAACTATTTTTCACAGCTCAAGGAGTGTGCCAAGTCTCATAACAATAGGTAAGGTAAAATAGAAGCACGTGAAATATACATAATAATAAATTGTAATGGGCGTGGCTCCGCCCACCTTTTTTGAATGCAAGATTGTGTCTTTTTAAAAGCTCAAGCTGCGCGCTAAGTGTTGTAACTATCGGTTAAATGCAAACATGTGAAATAGAACATTAAACTTAATGGGCGTGGCCTCGCCTACTTTTTGGGGTGCCAGATTGTGTAATTTTTAGAGTTTAGGGTGTGTGCCAAGTTTTGTAAAAATCGGTCAAATAGAAGCACGTGATATATTATATTAAGTTTTAATGGGCGTGGCTCCTTACATTTTTCAACTTCGAAATAGTGCCGTTGCGAGAGCCTAATTTTGAAGCAATGGGATAAGTAAGATGTCATAAAATCAAAGGAAAAAATTAGTGGGCGTATCCCCGCCCTTATTTTTTACAATTGGAACAAATTGAAGCTTTATCCTCTCAGGTAAATAAAGAATTTTGAAAATCGGTCTTAAAGGTATCGAATAACAAAAAAACATAATCAAAAAAAAAAAAATACAGACGAATTGATAAGCTCCTTAATTTTTTGAGGCCGGTTAAAAATCACTTCGAACAGAAATTAATTAACTAACTACTCGTATCCTAAAAAAGGGTGATAGGCGCAATAATGGAAGTATTAAATTGATTTGGATGTATTAAACCTTGCTATGGGTAAACTAATAATTAAAAAAAAGAAACATTTAAATTAAAAATCATTTGCTTTGTTTTATAATTAGCATACAAAATTTCAACTTAATTATATGTAATTTGTATTCAAAACATTTTATTTTTACTAGAAAATAACAAAATTAATAATCCATTTCTTGTGTACGACTATACGACAGGTAAGAGTATCAAGTGTCATGTACGTAATACTTATAATTACCAATATTGGACAATTAAAATTAAAAATATATATGTATGTATATGCATATAAATGTATGTAATGTATAACATACATAAGCATTTAACAGCACACACCAAACACTTTAAACACACAAACGGACGGACGGACGGACGAACGGACAGACATTTCCTTCACTATTAAGGGTTTAGTTTCATTTCTTATGTTAATTTATTCCAATAAATAAGTTTGGGTATTTGTAACTTGTTGTTAAACACTCGAGCAGTTTTCTATATTCCATATTCAATAGCGTTTCTTTTTCGAAGTTGATGTATTTAGAATTCAAATTAGTTAAATACAAAAAAAAAAAGGTATAACTCGCTTAGCCAAGTGTTAAAAAAACTTATCTTAGATTTCACAAAAGAAAATAAATAAAACAAATAAAATAAAAACTAAACGCCCACGGTGCTGTGCTGTTGCCTATTTTATTTGTGTAGAAGTTTGAGTTTTCGAAACAAAGAGCAGGTTCCCACCAAAATCAAACATTTTTAATGTAGTTAAGTTTATTAAAAAAAAACACATTGACTGATATTGCATATTGAACAAAATGCTTAAAAAAACAAAGAAATTAAGCGCAGACACGATCAAATTTATAATTTCAAAGCCTTGTATTTAATTTATTAACAATGTATTGGAAATTATAAGTGAAGCAATGACTTAATTTTAATTTAAAAATTCTTGTATGCATATCTTTACAAAGCATTTCAAGTGCACAGTTTTTATTTGGCACATGCGTCATACAATGCTTCCAAAATGTTGTCGCTAGTGATGGACAAAATATATAGGCGGTATTCGTAGCTTCACTTTAAAATCCAACAACCAAATGCACACACAATCCAAAGATGTCCAAAAAAAAAACTCATGTATTGTGTCGAAATATCGATACAGTCCGATATTTCTTTTTGCTCTTAAAAAATTGGAAAACATCGATGTTTTCTTTCGATGCATCGAAATGACAAATTGTATACAGAACGAGAGAACACCGAGAGAAATGTAAGAAGCTAGTGCCAGTGGTGCCAGTTTGGTCAGCCGTGGAGTATACATAACTATTACAGCATTTATATGCGCACTATATGCAAATAAGAACTCACTGATTATACGCCATAGCAAATTTATAAAAACTTGGTAGCACTTTATAGAAAAGCTACTGACCCTGCGTTTAGACATGCAAGTACTTGCATGCAAGCTCTGTGTACGTATTATCAACGAAAATTTCGCAAACATGGCCGAATGTCTTGCAACTTGCATGTTTACGTTTTAGTGCAGAAATGTTCATAACAAAAAAGAAAAAATTAATTTTAAGTGCACCAAGTAGTATTGAACTTTATTCGTATTATTTAAGAGATATTTATGTCTAAAAAATTCATTAACTGCTTGATTTATGAATATTTAAGAAAAAAAATAACAAATTAGCTTTTAAATGTATTTAAAATTAGTAAAAACTTAAATAACATCACATTGCAATCCAGTTTATTTGTAGTAAAGTATTAATAGGACAACACTGTTAACTAACTTTTCATTTACTTGCTACAAGTGAAAACACGTTACGGTCTTGTAAAAAAAAATTTGTGTAAAGTGTACGAGTAAAGTAACAAATAATTAGTTGCTTTTATTGTTATTATTTTCTGCTATCAATGTTTTTTTGTGCAATATTTATCAATATGTATATGGTTTTTTATTAGCAAACATTTGAAAGGATTTTATTTGCAAATAGTGCGTTAATCGTGAATACATTTCTGAATTATTAAGCCGCAATAAAACCATCATATGGCAATAATTTACTGTTTTATTTGCAAATAATTCGTGCGTGTAAGCGTAGTATATTTGTGCTGGATTACTACAAGTTTGTACATGTAAGCTTGGTAAATGTTATGTGAACAACTGGCAACACTATTATAAGTGACGAATAAGCTCGTGGTCTGGCATCTTTACTACCGTAAAACAGCTTAGTCCCGGTTCACACACTTCAACTTTTGTTGATCAACTCGTAATTCAGCTGTGAGAAAGACGGAGAGGGAAATACGAACATCTCTTTTTTTCACACAGCTGAATTACGAGCTGATCAACAAAAGTTGAAGTGTGTGAATTGGGACTTACTAACCACGCGCAAGGCGTATCTGAGGCCGATCAGCTGAGAGCCGGCTAACCCTAGCCGCCGAATAGTTTTGACCAGCCGCTGCCGCCAATATTTTTTCGGATAATTAGCGGCTGGAAATTAGGCGCCGATTGATATAATTTTTTAATATTTAATACTCCTGTTGGAAAACTGAATGAAAATCGGCTGGCTATTTGGAAAGATTATCAACCACAGTTTCCCACACTTGACAACATCGCTTTGAAATACCTTATAATGCACTGTGGTCGGAAATTTCATTTCGTTGGCCAAAAGTCAAAATGTTTAAACTCACGAAATATGTTTTTGTTTTTGAAATCTAGTAGTCAACACTCCAAAACAACCAAAAATTAATTTTGTTGTTGTAACATGCAATTCACCGTTATTCGGTGAGTTATCGAAGTTGAATTGTTTGTTTCATTTGTAAACAGAATTGCAATGGTGGGAATATCGGTTCCGTTTGAAAAATTATTTTCGCAAGCAGCGCAGTTGATGACTGAACAAAGACACCGATTGAGGGGTGGTAAACTTTTATTTCTAAATAGTATTGTAAAAAAAAGTGTTGGGAGATGTAACATAAACTTAGGTTTTTTGAAAATAAAATAAATAATTAAAAAAAGAAAGAATCGATGTATAAAAAAACTCGATGTATTTTATGAACTATCGATGCAACGTCGATGTATGTTTGCATCGAAAAAAAATCGATGTTTTCTTACAGTGTGCATACCTAGATGTCGCTGTCATTCTTGTTAATTTTAGTGGAAATTGTAAACCAATTGCATGGATGTTTCTCACAACTTTATTTATTTTCAGCATTAAAAATTTTTTTTTAAAATCAATTAATTTTCAGCACATACCTGATATTCTTTATTTTCTGCTTCTTGCACTTGTATTTAAGCCAAGATATTGAGCTTAGATTACGTTACTCTACTTGATTGCTGAAGTTAAATTTCATTCAGCAAATATACTCGTACAATTTCTAATAGCAATAATGACAACAAAAGTACATTTCTTGAATATTTTTCTTGCTAATGAAATTAATATTTTAATGTTCCTTTGAAATTGTGCAAATTGTTTTATTTTATAAGCATTTATCAGGTTATCCCTTGTGATAAGAAACTTTATATTTTTATTTATATTGTAAATAAATTTTGCGCTAAGCGAAACGATAAAGCTTGAACGTGTACGTGATTGGGTTAACCAAAGATTTGTGTAATAAAAAGAACATTATTATTGATTATTTTTTATGAACTGTATCTGCGGGCGTTGTGAGGAGTAGAATTTTAATCAAATATTACGCGTTAAAAAAATTTACAGATTAATCTTCAAGGTCAATGCGAAATATTTTGTAGTTTGAGGTAAAAACATTAAGATTTCCAAGATTTATTTTGCACGAAGGGAAGTACAGAAGTTTTTAAAAAATTGCTTAAGGTCAAAGAGGAGAAATTAAAGAAATTATCTCATTTTTGAAATTATTCTCTTTCACATATTTTGCAAATTAATCAAATAGCTTAAGTTAAAAGCAGAGTATCAAAATAAACTGAAGGCAACTTGTGACATTTAGTATTGTAATGTTTTTGCTCGTGAGCACTCACTATAATTTATTCTAAATGTATCACAGATAGAAAGGAAAACAATAAGAGCAAATTGGAATTATTTCGAGATAAATCATTATATTTCTACAACTTTCCTCAAAAATGGTAAGGGTAAATATCGGTTTTTGTGTTATGGTTTTTTACGTATGTTAAATTGATTTTTGCAAACCCACAGAAAAGCCTGGGAACTCAGGTCTCAAACTCTGCGGCTAAAAGGAAAAACTGCTTAAATCGAGATAAGCTGATTTTGAGTTAATGTTACCTCCGTAATCTGCATATTCGAAAGTACCCCTGGTCAAAATCTCAATTAATTTGTATGATTTGACTTGCGACTTATGTTTTTTAGACTTCTATTCTCATTTGGCATAAGCTTAATTTAGGCTATACTTTGTCAGCCCATTATTGGTTTTGAGCATATGCCAAAAAGTCGGAACGGAGAAAAACGACAAATAAGGTTTACATGAAGTATACCCCATAGAATTTTTTTGTGTTTTCACCATTGCTTCCGACACAGGTTTGGAAGAAATGTGTAAATTTAAGTGAACTTTGATGAATAAAGTTAGAAGTTAGTATTACTTTATTGTAAGATTAAAAATACGTTTTGTGCCGCATACAAAACTTTTCTTAATTTATTTTCAAAAAGTAGCTTTTTATGCTCCATACGTTTACTTTACTGCTGAGAATTGAGAATTTTGTTGTTTTGTTTGTTTTTCTTGCTGTCTAGAGAAAAAAGTCGATAGTTTAATCAGCGGCTGCGTCTGAGTGATGATGTTTTTGCTTAACAGTCGCCGTTGAATTTTTCTTTGGGCACCTTCTTTTTTTATTATTCATTTCTTATAGAAATGAAGAAAATGAAAAGTTAACTTTACTTCGCATGTTTTTTTATGAAGAATTTGACGCAAACGCCAAAGTGTGGCATGTACAGCAAAACAATACTTATTAAACCTTAAAATAGTTGAAATGGAGCAAAATGATTATGCTAAATATCTTAGAAACCATAATTTTTTTTTGGATTCAGAAAGCATATATTCGAAATATATATACCCCATACCTAACTCAAACAAATAATGGGCTGACGATATGTATTTCAACTTGAAGGTATTCTTAACAGTGTGTAGAACGATTTGTGCTTAAAAAAATAACGGTTAACAGAGAATATTCCAGTTTAACTGTAAAAGAAATAAATTTGTGAAAATAGACTTGAACGCTTAAAAGTGTTCTGCTGCAAAACAGTAAAATATGACTTAAGCACTTTTTCCTTATTGCCACAGAACTGATGTGTCAGCATTTCTCCTAATAAGGCATTTATATTGCCTTGAAATCTAGTGCTTACAAAATTTCAAGCTAAATCTTGCTGCTTTTTACTAGATTTCCCATACAAAACAAAATCTATTTTGTCAGTAGATTTGTAGGAAATCTAAATAAAAACTAATATCTAATCACATATATATATAAAGGATTATTAAGTTAGCTAAGGTCTGCTTAAAATGGTGTGTGAATTGTCTACATTGCAGTTGTTTGGTTGCAGTTTTGGAAAATTTTTAGTTAATGGATTTTGTTTTGGATAACACAAGTCTCGATGAATGTCAAATAAGTTGGTGTAAACGGTATATAAAGATTTTAATTAAAATCTGCTAGATTTTGTGCAGGTGTAAATACCCTATAAAGAAATTTGCACTTAAAATATATATAAGATCCAAATAGACGGTTCCAGGGCAGGAAATTAAGTTTTTTTTTAAACTAAAACTAATTATTTTTCATCATTAATTAAACATATTTTATATATTAGAAAAATATTATTGGGATTAAAAATCAGAGGTTTGCGGGTCTTATCAAATTGTCCACTCTGCCATAGTTTGTGTTGTTCTTGCAAAAAGTCAGATTTTACATGCATCAGTTTTTGTTGTACAAATTTTGATTTAAAAATTAAAAAGAAAACGAATGGTACACTAAAATATATATTACTTTCTCTCTCTCTCTACCTCTCTCTTTCCCTCACACATACAGAATCAACATATGAGCATAAACAAGAGATGCATGTGAAACGGCGCACTGTGAGCCGTTTTTGTAAGTTGTTGTGCCACCAAAAAATCTGTGGCAATTTTTAAGTATAATAAATGTGGCACGTATAGAGATGTGTAAAATTAGTTTAGTTTGCTTACAGTTGTTTTAAAAGGTAGCACAAGGCCCAAGGAAATACATATGTATATGGGAGGCTTGTTCGGACAGAATATCTAGAATTATTTATGTGTCACGTTTACACATCTTATTTACTTTTTGAAATGCTGTTTCGTTTGCTTGTTAGAATATTTGCCCAAAAGGAAGCTTGGGAAGCATTTTTGCTGTAATACTTTTACCTTTACTTACATGTATATGTTGTGTGTATGTATATATATGTATGTTTGTATATATGTCAATTACATGTATAGAAAATACCACTCAGCCCAAACAAAGTCCTCCTTCCTGAAATTTTCGTTTTAATTTGTAATAAAAACGATGCTGATTAAAATCGACAAAGTAAAATGCAACATTAATAAAAATAGAACAAATAAAAGAAACAGCAAAAGGAAAGCAAGTGGATAGGTAAGAAAATCCCCAAAAAATATTTAAAATTCAAAGGGATATTATAAGAAAATGTTTTATTTTTAGATTGTGTGGCTTCTTGTTCTTAAGTTGCCTGTTTAACATTTAGATTGAATTATTTATGCGAAACAGGTAAATTGTGCGAGTAACAAGGGCAACAACAATAAAATTTACTACTCTGCCATTGCACATGACGAATGTTGAAGTATGTGCTTGTTTGCATTGTGTGTGTGTGTGTGTATAAGTGTTGTTTTATCCTCGAGGACCCTTAAGGAAATTTGACACTTTTTTTATTGTATACCAGAGCTGTTGTCATCCAAAACTCAAATAAACAATAATTGAGAAATTGAACGGAAAACACATTTCAATATAAAGTGATTTTTATAAAAATAAAAAACTATGGATGACATAAACCCAACGTAAACCTATCAGAACGTGTTTGAAAACAGAAAAATTACGCAAATAAATACAAACATTAATTTAAAGTAAAGAGAGATTTGAAAAATACAAATTTATATTTTTTTGTAATATTTGTAAAAAGGAAGAAAAACTTTTCCCAACAAATGAATATAGTCTAAAGAATATTTACAAAACCTTATTAATAATATCCAATATACTATGGAAAGTGAAAAGCAAAAAAAAAAAAAAAAAAAAAAAAGGAAAACCAACAGTCAACTAGTGTTTAATCAAAAGATTAATGAAAATTTATATGCAGCAAACCGTTGCAGCAAACCGTTGCAGCATGCTGTGCTGGTACTTTGTGTAAAATAATTTTCATTTTTTGACCCACATTAACATACACAGAAATATCACTTTAATTAATTTAATTGCTTTTTATGAACATCAAAACTTGTTTAATGTAGTTGCACCAGCTGAGCGCAAAGCAATTAAAGGCGCATCATAATTTCAATAAATTAAAAGGGCTTAATCCTTTTAATGGTCTTTTAAGTTCTATAAAAAATGAAAATAATTATACTTCTCTTCCCTTTTAATAATTGTAGACACTACCCAAAGTAAGTAAACTTTAGCCCAGTGTTTGTTACACGCTGAATGACTGGTGCAATAATACCTCATGTTGCATATCGTTAGCTTGAATGCAAGACCAAGTAACTAATAAAAAATTAGAAATCGGTTTTTGGATGTTTACGTACTAGTCCTTCGGAGGCTCTGCATACTATACTAAACCTTATTCCGATCGACCTTCATATATTGGCTGTATCCTCAAATAGTGAGGCAAGATTAGTGGCATCTGGGTGGTGGAGATGAAAGTGCTATGACCATGCCAAAATCCTGGATCAACTAACCCCAACGCTGAGGAAATCTACTGATTACGTGATGCCTCATACGAACTATGATAAAGGTTTTAAAGTTCTGATTCCACCCAGACGGGATTGGAAGGGAGGCACAAGAGTAAGAGAATATGACGTCAGAATATACTGATGGATTAAGAATGGTCTGCGGTGTCGGCTCTGGAGTCTTTTCAGACGATCTTGGTATACAATGCTCCTTACTTCTCCCTAACAAAGCCGCTGTATTTCAGGCTGAGAATTTAGCGGTAAGGGAAGCGGCTAGAGTACTGCTTGATAGAAAGCTACAGGGTAAGGTCAGTATCTTTTTCGACATCCAAGCAGCTGTTCTTTCTCGAAGATCATTTATCACTTTCTCTGTTCTAGTTGGGTAGTACAAGAGTGTTCTCTCTATACTGGGTGGTCAGGTTGACCTCACCCTCATCTGGGTTCCAACACATAGGCTCTGCTGTGAATGCCTCCAATGCCGCATTGGTAGCCATGCCGTTTAGTATTATTAGAAACTGCATCTTCAAGAATTATATCTATAAGGCTGAAATTAGATGGCGCAATGTAAGCACGTGCAAGGTTGCTAAGAAAATGTGGTCCCGCTACAATGATCAATACAATTAACAAGTAGGAACCGTACGGAAATCTCGAGGATCGTTAAAGTCATAACGCGGCACTGGACGGTCGTCAGATATGCTAGACTTACATTGAGTTCAGCCGAAATTGTCGACAAGAAAACAAAGAAGAGATAATCTTGCACTTCCTTTACGAATGTCCAGCTTTGCATCTCGCGAGATAAAAGTTTTTAGACAGTAATGTACAGGGTGGGCCAAAAGTTACCATGGGACTTAAAAGTTTAATAACTTTAGTTTATTAATTTTTTTTTATTTCTTTTTCTCAGATTATATAATATACAAAATGGAAATTTTTTTACACTAATAATGAAAAATAATGTCTCTTAAATGACCATCGTTTTCAGCTGCGCACTGATGGGCTCGTTTTAGAGCATTTTCCATAACATCTTTCAAAATTTGTGGCTGTAGCGTTTGAATTTCTGCAACAATGTTTGCCTTGAGTTCAAGGATTGTCTCTGGCTTGTTCACATACACTCGCTACTTCAAATAACCCCAAAGAAAATAGTCGGGTGCTGTCGAAACTGGCGATCGCGATGGGCCAAATTATTTCCGAATTTCTGGAAATTATTCGCTCTCCAAAAATTTGACTTAAAAGTGCCATTGTGTCTCGGGCAGTGCGGGCAGTGGCTCCGTCCTGCTGAAACCACATACCAGGTCTGTTTTCAAGAGCAAGACGTAAAAAATTCTCTATCATAAACCGATACCGCTCTCCATTTACGGTTACAGCACTTCCATCTTCATTCTCGAAGAAGTAAGGTCCAATGATATTTTCAGATGTGATCCCACACCATATTGTACACCTAATGGGGTGCAATTGGCGTTTATGAATGGCTCTTGGATTTTCAGAACCCCAGAACCTACAGTTCTGCTTATTAACAAAGCCATTCAAATGAAAATGAGCTTAATCACTCATAATCATAATCGCCCATCAGTGCGAAGCTGAAAACGGTGGTCATTTAAGAGACATTATTTTTCATACTTAGTGTAAAAAAAATTTCCATTTTGTATATTATATAATCTGAGAAAAAAAATATAAAAAAAAATTAATAAACGAAAAAGTTATTAAACTTTTAAAGCCCCTGGTAACTTTTGGCCCACCCTGTACTAGAGGACCTTCTAGATTTATCTGAGATTGCGTTATTATCAGATATCTCAACGCGATGGGTTGGATCTAGTACATATCACCGTATCCATACGGTTCTACATAGGTTGACACCGACGAGTGGAGTGGTCTTTCAAAAAAGAATCATCTAGATTCTACTTAAATGTCTACGTGAAGAAGACAGCCACGTAAACCAAACAACCCTGATGCATATCATCAACAACATTTATTATTCAACAAATGTTACTTATATTGGCGGTATTCGATGTTTGATGAAAATTTTCGTGCGTTAGTGCAAATGCAAAATATCGTAGCTTTTCTTTAAACCCCAACAACAAAATACACACATAATCCACAGATAAGCTACGATATTTTCCATTTGCACTAACGCGCGAAAATTTGCATCAAACATCGAATACTGCCATTATAAAAAATATGCGAAAATTAAAGGAACGTAACCACAAGTGCAAGAATTTATATAAGTCATAAGTACGGAAGTACATACTTGTTGCTTTTAAATTGTTACGAAAATAAACATTTCTATAAAATAAGAATAGTCCAGATATTATTCTGAAGAACATAAATACACAAACACAAAAGTATACAAGATGATGTTTTGAAGTACGTATTCATAACAACTATTAAATTATACTTACATTCGGCTAATTAAGAAATATACAACCACACAAACACCTAAGCCAATGCAGAGTGGCAAAACTACGCCGTACCGTAACCAACTCGTTATATTTTTGACAGCTGCGGCGTTACAAGGTGGTCCATATGCCTACATTTTGTTTTTGCTTGTATCAAATCAAAAGCTCCGTATGCTTATATAAAAATTTCGAAGATGAAATGGGAATGACGTCAATAAAACCACAAGAAGGTCTACTCAATTCTAGACTCTAAATATGAGGTGACATAAGCACCACCGAAATAGAAGAATGTAAAGTATATAAAAGATATATAAACAAAAAAAGTTAATTTGTGAGTTAATACATTAATTGCATAAGTGGAACTTCGAACGAAAGAAGTAACTACCTAAGGTTTTTTTCCTTAAATGGATTTCAATGTGTGATAAATTTTATTTTTTTCTTTTTAACAACAATGCGATTATACACCCATTATTCTGAGCACAAAACACAGTCAAACTACGTATGAGCTTTTGAATTCCAAATTTTTTTATATTTTTTAAGGAACATAACTCTTCTTAAGGATGTTTTTTTTTAAATATTTTTTGTCACATTAAGGTAAAATATTTGCTAGTCACAGCTGGTAGCAAAGAAAGACGAAAACTCTGTACAATTTCATAAAAATGTGTTAATTTAAAAAATATGCTTTCACATGCCCTTGAAAGTTTCCATAAAAAGAATTAAATACAAATTATCAGCCTTATTTATAAAAATTCTTAAAGCTTCATAAAGGGTTTATAAACAGATTTATAAAGCCTTAATACTCTTTTATATAAATAAGGCAGGATATTTTGTAGCTCTAAGTCTAAGAAAGTAATTAAAAGTGAATTTTTTCTATGTTGATTATGAAACTTCATATACAGAAGAAAGTAATAGGAAAAATCTTATAATATCAACTAAATTTTTGAAATATCAATTACAAAATTAATTAAATTTTCACCTCTGAAAAATTGGATAATATCAATTAAGTTCTTCCACTCGAATTAATTAAAGCAATTACAATTAAATTCTTCATTGAAAATATTAATTGGTGAACAATTTTTTTGTGTATACACATGGACATATTTCGTAAATTTTACGAAGGAATGCTTAAGGGTGAAAATCGATATAATTCGTAAAATATTTTAATTTAAATTTCAGTGAAATAAATTTTTTTATTTTACCTTTTGTTTATTAGCTCGTTTCCGTATTCGGTTCATCTCAGTCCTTAAGGCGATGAGAAAGGCGATGAAACATAAATGTACCTTGATGGGCTTTATTATGAAGTACATTGCACACATTAAACTTTATCTGAAAATAAAAATATATAATTAATTTCATAAATTTTAATGCATTAAATTTATATTAAACAAATAAAATTTAAAAATCTAGTGTTTTAGCACTTGGTATAATCTGCCTCTAAGCGCTCTACATTCCCTTAAACAAATTTCAATAGAATTATAAACTAAATAGTTCTTTACTTGTTTAATGTACCGTAAACTACGTTTCCATAAATAAATATACATGAACCTTATGTTTTTACTTCCGGTTAACTTTCTATTAGTTAAACTAGAAAGAAATCCTTCGAGTTAAGTTTTGACACATCTCAACAAGTTTCTTAAGAAGTTAAAGCGGACAAAGAAGAAAAAAAATAAATAAAAATCATAACAACCCTTCTTCTTCTGTGTACAAATTTCTTTAAAACAATGACATTGATTTAAATCTAGTTTCGATAAAACTACAAAAGAAACTTCAAGTATTACAAAATTTCCATAAAACATGTAGAAGAAAAGTATTTTTAAATAAGCACAAAACAATCGCCAACTGAGGAAGTAAATGAAGGGAGGAGTGAATGGCAAAAGAGTTGCTGGAACATGTGAATAGATTAGGAGCAAATGTAGAACAAAAGGATTCCTTTTGTTGTTTTGTTATCGTAATGTTGCCATACGTAAGAAGTAATAAGAGCAAAAACAAAAACAAAAGAAAAACAAGTTGCAAAAGAAGTTGTTGACTATGGCATGAAAGTTGTAGAGGAACAGGAACAAAAACTAGAAAAGAAAGGAAAGACAAATAATAATAAAAGAATTATTATTATTGTTCATTTTGTTTTGTATTACTATGGTCATTAAGAGCACAAGAAACTTCTAAGTAATTTACACCAAAAGAATTTACATATAACAATGACGATGTAATAGTCAGCACAAATATTACACACACATACAATGTACTTGCAGCACTTACCCTGCAGTCGGAATAGCTAGCGAATGTCCTTAAAGTTCATGACTCACTATCACAAAAAGTCGTGTGATCTACGAAAAAGTACAACCCTGGTGTGATGAATTGTTATTGTCGTTTGAAAATTTTCATACACTCAGGGCTGTATTTTTTCGTAGATTGCACGACTTTGTATGATAGTGTATCACGGCCTTAACTACCAATCGTTACCATTAACTACCAGCCTAACTACTAGCAATGCAAACGACTGACGATTTTAAAATGGGGATGACATTGACGGTAGTCAATTGCCGCCATCTGGATAACCCTTCGTCGATTATTTCGCTATTCAATACAATTAATTTTTCTATTGATAAAACAATTAATTTTGTTCACGTGAATTATTTTCCGTGAACAAAAAGTGGTGAACAAAATTAAAGAATAGTATACTGGCACAACAACAACGCAAACATTGGCGATCACAATTTTAGGGAAAGTGAACACGTTTTACGTGAACTTTTATTCCCGATAAGGGTGATTAATACATTTTTCAACTAATTGTTCTTTTTCTTTTTTATGCAACGTTTTAATTGACTTTTGCTGCTCATTTTACCTTTCTAAAAGAAAAGCACTTTTTTCACTAAAAATTACACGTTCACTGACCACAAACTTTCAATTGTAACTGACGCCAACACAAAAACAAAATAATTACATAAACAATTTTGTTGTTGTTGATTTTCTTTCGAATAACAGCACAGTTTTTTCCACTCGCAAAATTTTTTTGGAGGTTTAAGACATTAACATATCCATGAGTGAGAGAGAGAGAGAGTCAAAAGGCGAACTCTTGCATTACTTGTGGCAACTGTAGTAGGTAGTCGACTTTTCGTTAGGAATGTATACCTTACGACTTTGAGTCAATTTCTACTTTAAAAACTGCAGGGTACTTAGAAAAGGCAAATACACCGAAACATATTAAGGAAGAAGTAGTAAAAATAACTTAACTCAAATCACACTGCTTGTAAGAATGGAGCTTGAAACATCTTCCATATTCTATTGTTATATGGATGAGTGTGTTGTTAAGTATTTATGGTTGAAATTTTGTGAATGAATTTATTTTTATGGGTTTCGACAAAGCCATCTTATTCCACTACTTTTATTCCGGCACCGTTGCACAGGTATTGTCGTTGATTCTTGTAATTTTTATATGTTGAGTAGAGATGGTAACGTGTGCAATTTCATTCACATGATCATGCTGACTCACAAGTAAGACCACATTACTTATATTATTACTTAGTATAACGAAAAACTGGCATAACTGGCATAGTTAGCAGAAATAGCAAAATTGAACATGATCTTAAGGAATTTAGCCATATAATTTCGCATTCAAATCACGCTAAGATTTAATGGTGTGTTGAAACTACGATATATCTGTGGCAATAAGGAAAAAGTGCTTAAGTCATATTTTACCGTTTTGCAAGAGAACACTTTCAAACTTTCAAGTAAATTTTCAGAAATTTATTTTTTTTACAGTTAAATTGGGAAATTCTCCGTTAAACTTTATTTTTCTAAGCAAACGTGGTTCTACGCACTGTAAATAATACATTCAAGTTGAAATATATCAAAGTATAGCATAATTTAAGCTATTATTCCAAATGAGATTAGAAGTCTAAATAAGATAAGTCGCAAGTCATAGTTCTATAACTTCTCGAAAAATCGCTCAAATTAATTGAGATTTTGACCAGGGGTACTTTCGAATATGCAGATTACAGAGGTGCCATTAGCTCAAAATCAGTTTATCTCGACTTAAGTTTGTTCTTATACATAAGGCTGTCAGTAGTTTCAAAATTGCAGGGCTGGCAAAGCTGCCAGTTGTTAAATATCTGTCATCTGAAGTGTCATTTATTTAGTAAAAGGTTTGACAGTCAAGAATTTGGATCGTTTAACAACCGAAGAAGGCGCAAAAATTGCTAAAACTGATCAAAAATACTAGTTAAAAAGTGGCCACTTTTCGGGGTGATTGTAAGTCCTAGTTTACATTATGCAAGTCTTATTGCTAAGCTGATTAGTTTGAGGGAAAGAGAGACGAGGGGAACAGAAACGTTTATTTTCCCTTCGTCTCTCTCTCCTAACAAACTAATCAGCTTAGCAATAAGACTTGCATAATATAAACTGGGACTAAAGAGATTTGAAGCGACTGCAAGCGTTGTAATTCTACAATTGATGCTTTCTGAATTAAAATTGACTAATCAGAATTAAAATGGACTGATCTGAATAAAAATTGTCGCTTTGTGAATTACAAATGGAAAATGTTGTAGTATATATCCCACCTAAAAAACTTTTTTATTTTGCGTATATAGCCTAGAGTAGTTTCGAAATAAAATAATTAAATTATTAAAACTAAAATTGGAACAAAGTTGGAAACATTTTAATTCGCTTCCGATTTTGCATTGCATGACGGCGTGTAAAGAAATTTGTGATGTCATTTCCAAAAAATTTAAAGTACAGTATTTTCCGTTTAATTACTCCCCGCATAATTGATTTACCCGGTTAATTGCTCTAAAAAAATATTGAATGAAAATTTTCGATATAAGACACATGGAAATATACCCGTTGAAATGAGTTCCGTTTAATAGCGTTACCCTGTTAATTGACTCTTAAATAAAATCAGTTTTCCGAAATAAAAAAAAAAGTGCCGGTTAACTGTTACTTGAAAATTTTCACAAATGGTTATTGGTAAAATTACATAAAAAGAATCTATGTTTACTGTTTTCCTTGCATACGCACATCTGTGCATACACAGATGGTCCAAAAGAAATTACCCTATTGGCAGATGCTCTTATTTTTGCAAATGGCGGCCAATGTCCAATCTGCATCATTGTATCATGTTTCGGATTATTGATCGCAACGCTTAATTAAAGGGGGTTTCTTTAAATTGCGTTAATGGATCAATTAACAGACTATCGGATAAATGATTTTTCCACGATTTTTTGAAAATCAGTTAAACGGAATTTACTGTGTAACATAAATGGCAATTTTAAGCAAACAAAAATGCGTAGAAATTAGAAAAGTTTTGAACATGAAATAAAAATTGCTTAATTAAATTTTTTTAATTATTTTTTTTTAAGATCAGAATTCTATAATCACTTATTTTAGTATTAGTATTCATTCGAAAGAATAAAAATTTTTTTTCCAAAATGGCAACACTTTAACGCCTCATAACTCGAAAAATTAACATCATAAAAAACTTTTTTCAATGCATTTCGGCAAAAAAAAACTGCGTGGTCCGCTTTATGAATATATTTCTTCAATTTCATATCAAATGGTGCATGGACCTGCCTACGTTCCATGAATTCCTAGTTAACAAAATTATTTTTTTAATATTATTATTTGTGGGTCGAAAAAAAGTAGCGCCATTCACTTTCTATTACTTGGGATACTTCCCCAAAAAGCTAAGGCCATGACCGCAATGTTGTCCTTTTGTTTATGAATATTGTCGCCATTATTAAACCGTATTCGCTTAATATTCAAAGTTTCTAAAGTTTCAGTGCTTCTGTACAAACAATTTGCTGCACAGTGATTGATCCATCTTAATATATACATATATGCATTCGTTACACAAATCTACAACGATAACATCAAAATAAATTAAATTTGGATTCAGCAGTATCATCACAGTGATTAATTTATTATTTTTTTGTATGACAAAGAGAAAATCAAGCCTTAACGATAATACCCTGAATAAAACGGTGATGCTTCTCCGGTGTGATATGTTGGAATGGGGCTTCATGTGGTCGAATGATGTAAAAAATCCGGTTTTTATAGAAAGTCCAATGAATAAAATGGATTATTTAAAAATATTAAGATATAATTTAGCATAGTTAGCTACCAAATTATACGAGTATATAACTCGAGCTGATTGATTAGTTCAAGATAAATACCCGAAGCATAAGTCCTCAATAATAAGAGAATGGCTGCCATCCAATGTAAACAAATTGCAGGCATATCCCTCCTAGAGCTGTGGTCTTTGTATTAATGAGATTATGTGAGCGTATGTGGAGAAAAAATTGCTCGATCTGCAGATTAAGGGCAAAAATTAGCTCAAAAGTGTTCTCCAGGGCATATGGGAGCATATACCTCCCAATATTACCAAAAACCCAGTTCATTCTATGAGAATAATGTATTCCGATGCTAGACGTGGTCACATTTAGTACTAATTTTTTATTTCATAGCTCCTTCCTGCTCCTTCTTGAAAATAGTTTTATTTTATCTTAGGTTATTTTTTAGTATTAAAATAAATGTGTTAATAAAATGAAAGATTCTCATAGAAAACTGGTTAATTTGCCTTGAAATTGCTTGTGGTTTGATCTTAAAATCTTACAAAGCAACAGAGATACTTTGATTAGAAGGGCAGAGCGTTTGTTGCACAAGTTTTTTATTTGCTCACTGTATACTCGCTCGTTTGTAAGTCTTTTAATTTTGCTGTTATCAAACCGTGCAAATTCGTTAATCATCATTCAATTGCAACAACCGATTAAAAGCCTGATGCTAAAGATATGACTACCTATAAAAGCTGAAAATAATTTATTTTTCAAATTGTCCTCCTTTTCTTCTGATTTCGCTTCAGATCAAACTGTTTCTATTCCATAAGCTGCTTTAAAATCGTCATAATACATACCTAGTACTAAATTAAAGAACACAGCAAAATTTTTGTTTTAATACAATTTTTTTTTGAAATACGCTAATCCGTAATCAGACTTAATGCTAAAAATTTTTAATAGAAAATCTATTGATTCGTTTTTGTATATTTACATGATATAAATACATGTTAAATAAGTAATTTTATTTTTATAAATGTGAGAGCGGGCTACAGGGCGCCAATTGCAGCTAGCGGCATTTGAAGTCGTGCAGTCGTGTAGTCTGATGTGGTCAATGTGTTTAATATATTAAGCTCAATATTTTATGTGCCCACGTGATTGAATAAAAATCAGAAGTGATGCAGACAAATCACTTTCAGCCATACTCATCTCATATCAACTTTTACATGTAAATGAACTATAAAATACAACAGGATGAAATATACATAACTTTAACTTGATACCTTTCACTAATACCCCAAGATTTATGGTAAATGTTTTCTATTCTATTGTTTTGCAATAGAATGTGAAGCTAAAGCATCACAGTAACTAGTTACATATTTCTTCAGTAGCTGTTACAACAATGTTTTGTTTAAGTGCGTGCACATGTACAAGGCATCTTCCAGGCATTCAGGGTAGACAAAAGGAACAAGATTTTTTTTAATAAATATGGCAATTACAATATTATTCTGCACAATTATTTCTCAAGTTTGGTTCTCATTTCTACTTTAGAGTTTATTAAAATTGTATGCAATAAAATGTTAAAAAATGAAGAAGTTGGGAAATTTAATAATTTTAAATTTTAATTATAACATTTTTTCCCTGTTTTTTTTTTTTTTTTGAACGAGAAGTTTAAATATTATTGTGAATTCAGGTAAGGTTTGATCAAACAATACGCAAATACAGTTTTGAAGTTCAAACAAATAAAAACTGTGGAACTAACCTCCAATAAAACGAACTGACAAAAGACTAGTCACGTTACCAGTCCCCAAGTGATAGGGGACTGCTCGTCCGAGGTCTAACACTTCCTATGAAGCGGAAATGTCATAGCATGGCCTAGGATTGGGTTAATTGATACCTTTTGACTTGTGACTGAACTTATAGGGATCTAATCGGTGTAGAATTATAAATATTGTTTCATCCAGTAATGGAATTCAATTTATTGAATGAAAATAAACTAAATATAACTTCAAATTATGGGAAAATGTACTCAAAAAATATGAAAAGCAAGAGTATCTCTTAAAGTGCGAGCAATACGGATAATAAACAGACCAAGTATGCTTATTTACAGAGTAGTACAAACATGTACTTTCTATAGCATTAGTGTTGCCAATCACCTCAGTTTAAATTATGTATAAAGGCCATTCCGACTGTAACAATTGAAAACGTATATATTTTTTATTGTTAAAAATAATGTTGTCAGACATGACGATTTACTTGGCGATATTTTAACTCCTTGGGGATATTTTTGTCTATATTTTTATGATTTCAATAATATAGAATAATTTCGTTCTACTCATGTTTGTCAGAATATTTACAATTATGTGTTATTTGTTCATAAATAATTATCACATGTAATTTGGCTTACAAAACGATAAGAACTTTAGCATAATCAAATAATAAATATACAACAATTTAAAAATATGGCATTTTTTTATGTAAGGAGGCGTCGCTTTATAAATTGGAACCAACATTTTGATAATAATATATCAAAAGTATAAATGCCAGTTGAGCTTCAGTTAATATCTAAATATAGTTACAGAATTGGGTCCAGAGTGACTTAAGCATATACATATTGCTGTACATATTGTTGTCGTTTCGATCTATACTATTCAATAAGTGGCATATTTTCAAAGAAAATATTGTCCAATTTTTCTGACAGTGAAAAATCAAATAACATTGAACAATGTTGCTAAAACATTACACAATTGTCTTGATTGTACAATAAAAATCAAGTCTTTTGATATTTGCAAATATATTGTGCCACCTTCAAATATGAAATACTCATTGACGATATTATTGTACAATACCAAAAATTGCACAATTATATTGCAAATGGGTGGGCCACTTTAGATCCAGCCAATTCAAACTTGGCCAGTGCCGTTTACGGCAATACTAGACCGAGAATTCAATTTTTTTGATTTGATTTGATAAAAATTTTAAATTTTTTATTTCGTTTTTGTTTGTTTTATTTTGATTTTTTTTATATGAAACAATTTTAAATGTTTTTGCGTTAAATAGCTGATGTTAATAACAATCTCTACCCCAGTAGATAGACTTGGGTGCTGATGAAGTGCGTGGCTGCACAGAAAAATATCGGTACTTCCCCCAGCTAATAAAGTCTACGTTAATTTTTCTTCTCTTCTTTAGAAACTCACATTAATTAATAAAAAATATTTCATTCAATAAGAATTGAAATTACTGAACTTAAGCCCGACTAAGAAACTATTTCTGATTAAAATTCACTATAGTTCAACTAAACATTTAAAATTGTTTCACTTAAATCATCATGGGCACGTGACGAATATATGTTCACTTGGCAATCACAGTTTCATATACTGGAATGTAAAATCAACTGTAGAAAGCAAAAACAATGTAAACATAATATCCACTACAATAATACTTACAGGTATGTACCGACGGTACATCGAATAAGTAAAAATAATAATTAATGTGATGATCGTAAAAGATAAGCAAGAATAGTTAAACATACTTAGGTAGAGTGACATAACTTCGTGCTAAACTGAATATAAAAATTAAAAAAAAAACGGATAAACAGAAAATGAATAGTGATACTTACAAATGTGTTTACCAAAGGTAAATCAATAATTGTATACACAATATTTCTCATATTCCATTTCATTAAAATTTGCGTTAAATAGCTGATGTTAATAACAATCTCTACCCGAGTAGATAGACTTGGGTGCTGATGAAGTGCGTAGCTGCACAGAAAAATATTGGTACTTCCCCCAGCTAATAAAGTCTAATTTAATTTTTCTTCTCTTCTTTAGAAACTCACATTAATTAATGAAAAATATTTCATTCAATAAGAATTGAAATTACTGAACTTAAGCCCGACTAAGAAATTATTTCTGATTTTTTTTATATTTAAAATTTTTTTATAAAAAAGAAAATCATATTGTATAAAAGCAAACATTTAGAGATTTGAATATACTGAACTTGAAAGCCTAAAGCCGAGAGCCCACTAAGGGCCTAAAGTGCCGATTTTCGTTGCCTCACTGCACTAAAGTCACAAGTAATAAACCAAAATGGTCTTCTCAATTAATTCCGGAATAAGTCCATATGACATTACTACCACTGAAGTGTAGTGCATTAACATTCTTATTCATCAAATAGTTAAGAAATAGGGCCATTTTGGCTCAATACCCACGACTTTGTTGCAGTGAGCTCACGACTCACATTGCGCCGATAATGGGATCTCGGCTTAAGTAAGAAATCTGAATCCTTGAATTGAAAATTTATAATTCAGTGTCTGAATAAAATCTAATATTTAGGGGATGAATTAAAATATAAGTAAGCCATTTATCGAAACAATCTTTTTTATTTATTTTAATTAAAATTAGGCATTTTTTTCTTTCTTACAAATGGTACGCATGGTACCAATGAAAACTCTTTGCGGCTCTCAAAGAAGTTGGTTTATTAGCGTTAGCTTTAGATTTTATTTGAACCAAGAGGAAGGGGTTAAATCAGTATTGCGTAAAGGCAGCTTAAGTCCTTGAGTAAAATGCGATGTAATGACAATTTTATTAAATTTAAAGCACCACCCTTCCTAATTGAAACGCTAGGATCGTCACGAACAGATTTACTAAGGCTTTCCACGTTACCTATCCTTCTAGATGAATTTAAACCCGTGGTCGGCAAATTAAAGGCGCCGCGCTCTTTAATATACTCTTCTATTACGTATGTGTACACACGCATTGTTGAGAACAAGTTGTGTGTATCCTACACTGCTAAAAATCAGCGTTGCCAGAGAAGTATAATTTGTCCGAGCAATAAGAAAATATGTAAGATAAAAACTTAAAAACTTTTTAATTTCCAGAAAACTATTTTTGCATGAAAAACGTGACGTAGCAACAACAAAAGATGCCTTTTTTATAATCAAAACTTAAGTGTTTCTTCTGACTGTAATAAAATTAAATTTGCCTTTGGAGATTTAAAATTTAAAAATAGGGAAATGAGCCGAAATTTCACTGGCAAAAGCGGTTCGTGGTGAGAGTATAACTCACACAATCGTAAAATGTAAGGGTATAGGTTGCCGACCACGGATCTAAAAACACACCGATTTCGAGTTTGTCCCATGTTGTATCAATCTCTTCAAACTTGTTGATCCATTTTCAAATGAGAGGTACGAAAATTTCTGACATAGCTGAGTCTTCTACGCGCTACAGTCAATGAGTTACTATTTTTGAAAAGTAAAATATTCCACAGCGATTCATTGTAATTTAAACAAATATGAGACAACGTCAATTCAATTTACCTTGATATTTTTTTATATTATTTTTCTAGTTTTTCAATTGTGTACATTAGAGTGAATCGACTTGTATCATATATATTTAAGACGATTCTAAAACTGTAAAAAAAGTTATATTCAGCACATGCAAATGCATAGACATAGACAATAGTCTCTACAAGGGAACTAACTGGGAAAGCGTTTTGAAAGCAACTCTATTTTTGTACATATATATATATATACCTTTTTCTTCAGAACCTATTCACATCGTTTTAAGTACTTAAGCTCATACGCAAGCACATGCATTAGTTTAATACCGAATACGTATAACTATAAACAACCCACAACTATATTCATACACATTTCTTAAATTAAATAGCACAAGCGACTACAAATAAAATTTTTTTAAATTTAGAGACTGAATGAGCAGAATCATATGCATAAGTATAAAAATACTCTGACTATTAATGAACTACATATACATATATAAAGGCCTATTTTATTTGCACACATATAAAGCAGGTTTTCAAATAGCCAAAACACATTTTCCATTTCATTTTATATACAAAAATTTATTTATACGGTGGCGAATATCAAAAAAAAAGTCCGACGAGATATTTATACTCTGAGTATAAGGATACTCCTATTATAAGTATGACATAGAGTCAATGCGCTTGACACGCATGTGCCTTTTTATTTATTGTTGTAGTGTATATTAATGTTTTGCAAAAACGAAGTAGAGATGCTCTGATATGTTGGATTCGTCTATACTCATAGATGCTTGAGAGAAAATATGTGAGTATACTAATTGTTGACGCTACAATTATGATTAAACGCAGTTACTAAAATTAAGCATATTTAGCTAAGTATATTTTTTTGAGTACTCATTGTCATTCTGTGATTCTTATGGATCATTTGAACTCAATTAAATCCCATAAAAATTTGAAACGCTTTAGCTCTTCACACGTTTTTTAACTTTATTATCATCCATCCATTTTAACTCTTTAGCTAAATTCAATTATTTTAAAACACTTCTTTTTTTTAATTACGAAATTTATTTTCTTCGTATCAAGCTTAGAACTTGATTTCAACTCACCAGGCAGATCCGAACCTTAAATGGAATGAGTCATCTCTCATCTTCATGCTTTCCTCTTCAATTAAATATTACAAATCTTTTACAGCAAATTCAATTTAACCCCCCAATTTCATTTAAAACAGGGTATTTATAAATTAAGGAAAAACGATACATTGTTACCAAGTACTTAGTGGGTTTTTTCCCCCAAAGTTTTCCTTTTCAATTTGCACTAAATGTTTTATTTGTTTATTTAGTCGCTGTTGCTGCTGCTGTTGGTTGGTTGGCTTTTATGCTATTGAGTGAAAATGGCTCCATTTAAGTTGAAAATTTGCATTTTAAGTAATTGGAAATTTTACTTGAAATAAATTAAAAGCAATGGTACATTATTCAAACACGACTACGTGTATTATATTGCAGGGTTGACTAAGTTAGATACAATAATAGCAAGGGTTTCTTTATAATATTTTTGTTTCCTTTTTATTATGATAAAAGGGTTAGAGGAAAAACAATTGTAGTAATTGAAAAGATTTTTCAAATCAAAAAAAAGAGGAAAAGTTGTAAGTTACTTTAATAAGAAAAACAAAAAAATAATAAAGCAAACTCTTTTGCAACCACGCAGTTTTTCATTACATTTCTTTAAGCTGCTACAATAGAAGACTTCATTCTGAGAAGCTTGTATAGAAAATACGAGTATCTACATTTGTATGTGTTGATATGTAAGTGAGTTTTTATCTGAAAAAAAAACTCCCTTTTATTTGTTATTGTGTAATATCAAAGTGCCAAACTTTCACACGAACAAGAACTCTGGTATGATTTTGCTGTCATTGAAAAATTTCAAGCTAGTTGAATAAGATTTGAAAAACAATAGACGATCTTGTATGCGCTTGTCTTATAAAGAAAGTGTAACCTAAAACAGAAAAAAAGTCCGCGACAGTTGGAAGAAAGTCTGCGAGTTCTAATTGATTGAAAATTTCCGAAAATTTTGGAACAACCTTGACACATTCCAAATCATAGGCAAATACAGATAATCTAAGCTTTTTTTAAGAGAAGTAACACTCAGGCAATGAATGGGTACTGCTATTAAAGACCGGTGGTGAAGGAAGATATAGAGGAAAGCTTCATTCTTTTACAACTCTGCTTTTTGCACAGTTTTAATAATGCAGGGTGGCAGCGCCTCTGATGCCAATGAGTCGTATTAAATTTTTGAAGCTGTGTTAAATAATCACTTTATTGGCTATTTTACCTCGCCGATGATTCTGCTACACAATACCGAAGAAGGAGGGTGCTCTGATGTTACATTAGGATTAGTATCCGTTGAAGACGGTGTAGCTTAGTGACCAGTGTATATGCCTTCATTACTTGAACTTTCCTACAACACACTGATACAAAGGCACACTAATGCACATCAGAAAAATGCATGGTGTTGTTATTTAAAGACTGTCGGAGACCTGGCTCGAACACAGGACCTACGGTTTTGTAGTCAACGTGCCACCCTCAAGTTTATTTACACACCAGGAGAAAATTACGCAAATTTTAATATAACAAATTTCAAAAACGCAATTTCAAACATCTGATTTTGGACCGATGCAAGAATATTTCTGGTTCGCATGGATCGTTTCCATTAAGAAGGAATCCAGCCCTGAGGAATACATACCAGATGACCTCATTTCAGTAGATGACCATCAGTTAATAGTTTCTTTGGTGTCGAAGTCAAACAAAATGTTCGCCTATTTTTTTGACAGCAGACAATTTTCTGCTGTGCTGCATTTCATATCAGAATGAGTTCGCTTTGGATTCAGCACGGGATGCTTACAAAATTCAATATATATACGAGCAATGGGCCATGCAGACAACTTGTGGAGTAATCAGGAAGCAATAAATTTTTTGTTCTATATATATTCAATAAAATGATTTTTTTTTATATTATTATTTATTATTTATTTTTTTTTATTTATAATGATTTCATTTGATTTTTTTTGCAAATATTTCCTTGACAAACTGTATGTAGCCAAACATTTAACACTTGAATTTCTATTTTATTAAATGTGCATGTGTATCGAGTTTTATTTTTTTTTTTATTTTAATTTTCATATAAATTTTTTTTTAAATGTTGAGAACTTTCCGTAATAAAATCTAACTTTATCATCATTTATATTAGAACTTCACCCCACCCTTACGACGCAAACATTAGAGACTCCTTTATTATTATGCATGCCCATTAACAATGATTACAACACCACTGTTTTCTACTTTTCTTTTGTTTTTAATTTTTTTTTTCTTTCTTAATGAAATATGTATGTAAAGCGTTCTCCACCATGCTTCTTTGAAAGTCAGGAAACAGACACAACCTTTTAACATTAAAATAACAATAGTAACAGAAACAAACAAGATCAACAACAACAGAGAAAAACAATAATCAAAACTTAACATTAATGGTCCCCGGATAATAATATTCTTCAAAACCACGCAGATACAAAATATTTAAATATATGTGTACATTTACTCGCATTCACATAATCTTTGATTGTTTTCATAAATATTTAATGCACCAGAACAGAGCGCAATACAAGCATATAAACTAAACAAATGTGCGTGTGTGTACATGGACAAAGTATACCCAGCGAGAAAACTCACAAGACCTTCTCAATTCAGGCCTTATTAAAGGCCTGCTAATATTCTTATCTAACTGCTAAAGAATGCCTTTCGTATAAAAGATAAGATACACATTCCATACATTCATTTCTATTTTTTTGTTTGTTTTTTTTTTTACCAAAGCGAAAGCAAATTAAAAAATACTTGGACAAATATTTAACAAAACTCGAGGCCCATCCTAATCCCCTTGATCATAACAACTTGAAATTTACTGGACACATACGCTTGAAATAGTGGGGCACTAGAGCACTAATACTCAACACCCCAGATCAAACTTTTTGAAAATATTTTTGTACTCAGTACGACACTGCTTAGGTCCAATAATTATATCTAGACTTTAGATTTGAATACTTTATGTTAGTTAACTTGAAGATACAACAAATAAATACATATATAGGGCCAAGCCCACTATGACGACAACGTTCAAAATTGGTTTTTGTTTTGAATGTAAGTGTGCGACAAGTCGAACGTTGTCAATTTCGTGGGACAGGCCTATAATTAATAAATTAAAAATTAAAACAATATTCATTAACTTGAAGGCCTTTCGAAACTCTGGCGAAAGAAGTGAGAGAGGAAGACCTACGCCGCATTGACAACGCGTGTAAAAAAGACATGAGTATGGAATGGAGCGAGCAGGCCTTGTATATTCAAAAGAAGTAGTACAAAGGCCTTCTAGAAGGCATCCCTACTGCTTCTTTTTCCTGCTGGGTAAGCACTACCAGCTGCAGTTGTGTATCAGTAAAAATGGAGAGAAAAACAACCCTTTTAAACCCAACAAACACAAGTTTGAGAGTTTGTTGACAATTTTAGTCCGAATTTTATCCAACTGCTATTCTTATAATTGCCGCCTTTGCACTTTTCAACGCTCCATTTGTGGTTGATGCTTAAATAAGTAAAATATAATATATAACGTTTTCAGTATTGTTACTAGATTAAATGCAACGCTCTACATTACGGAGTTGCCAGTATAAAATTATGAGGGTGGCGTTGGCTGAAGCACGAAGCCGAAGTTCCCGGTCATCGATAAAGTCACCAAATAACAACACCATGCATTTTTTCATTAAATACTCGTAACAACTTTTTTGTGTCAGTTGTTGTGGAAAACTTCCAGTGATGAAGGCATAGACACTGGTCACTGAACAACACCGGCGGATTGTGTAGCAGAATCATCGGCCAAGTGAAATAACCAATAAAATTACTACTAAAATAGCTTCGAAAATTTAATTTGATATGCCTCATGGACACCAGAGGCGGTGCAACACTTTTTTATTGAAAGCGTTTAAAAATTAAATTTTTTTAAAAGAATTAAGCTTTCCTCTATTTCTTCCCTCACCTGTTCTCTATCACTATCTTTTTCCTAAAAAAAAGGTAACACCTAGTAATAGCAGTAGGCATTCATTGCCTGAGCGTTAGGTTAAATTAGTTTAGGTAAGGGTGGCAGTCAGAATCCCGAACTCACTTAGAGCGCTTTGGTCCATTGTGTTACTTTGACGGCTCTACTTATGCGGATACCCCACCCTCGCACCCACCAGAGCTCAATATAAAGCTACTAATACGCTAAAGTTTGACACTGGCAACGTCAGAAAGTTCCTGGAACGCAAGAGCGCTCAATGTGGACATTATCTTGCTAGTCCAAGACAGTGATACAGAAAATGTTCTACACTTTCCTTTTCATCGATATCTTGGCAGCCACGGCTTTTGTGCATGCCTACCTATGAGACAGTGTCCGGTTAGCACGGACACTAGAAAATAGATTTGCTTTCTACTTCTTAAAATCAAAGAGGTTGTATTTTTTTTATTTAGATGAGTTCATAACTGCCTGGTGATCACGCAATCATTTCTTGTCGCCCACCTTCTATCTTGCGCCTTAGTCTAAGTTTGCAAGACACACATTACAATTCCGGTGGAACTTGGAGGTTGTCCCAGTTCTAGCAAGCTAATCAGCCTTGCAATTCCGCAGAAAACCTCTATGCCCCGGAAACCAGATGATGCTAATATCAAACTGATCCACCATCTCGTTTGGAGATGATCGGCAGTCGAGCGATGTTGTTGTTTTTAGAAGTGGGGATTCAAGGGACATAATAGCTGCTCGACTGTCAGTGTATATGTTAATCAAATTCGTTGAAGTCACATTCACTTTCAACCAATTCGCAACTTCCTTTATAGCAAGGATCTCTGCCTGGTAGACACTGAAGTGAACCGGAAGTCGCTTTGCAATACGAAGACCTAATGTCCCTGAAAAGACTCCTGTGTGTTACTTCTCTTTTAAAAAATTATATAAAATTCAAAATAAATGAAATAAAACATGAGGGAACATTTTCAATGGCGGCTCAAAAACAGCAGAGCAGTAAACATAAATTGTGAAAAAATTGTTTTTTATTCATTAGAAGAAAATGTTTGAGCCTACAAAGGTTTGTGAGAATATGGACACTGCGACTGGATCGGACGAACTGCAGTTTGATTTAAGAGCACGTTTTCACTTATTTGCAACTGCCTCTAGGTAATGGTTTGCTCGATATGGTTTTTAAATTTATTTAATTCGCATATGCATGTGAATAATAGGGTGACAGCCGAATTTTGTGACATTTGGTCCAGAAGTTAAATACTGAAAATTTGAACTAAGTCGGACAACGTTTTGGGGAAGCGCATCTAGGTCAAAAGTCAAATATATGTAAATATTACTATTGGGTTTTTCAGTCAAATTGTAAGTATTTTTGTATTTTTTGTATTCTAGTAAGTAAAGTTTTTACTGGAAAGTTTCACATAAAATAAAAATATCAACAATTAAGCTATGAAAATTCTCAAAGGGCACTATGTTTCCTTGTGAAAAAAAATCATTAAAAACATGGCATTTCCAACAACTGTCAGCCTGATAGCTAACACAAATGTTTGCTGGGCATGTGCAAAATGTGTTTCAGTTGAAAAGCAACTTTAGGATTAATGTTTTACCTTGTAATTAAAATGTTTGTCACTACCAGCTTTCCTCAACCGCTGATGCACTTAATTTCAGTGCAATACATTTGCAAGTGTTTCCTTAATTTTAATAGCGCGTTTGAGTAAAAATCGTTTATTTCTCAACAAGCATCATGCAGTGCTTGAAAAAATTTTAAGTGCATAAAAAGTTTCCAGCTTGAAATAATAATTGTTGTCAAGTCCTTTGAAAAATAAGTAATATATACATGCCGATCAGGTAAAATGTTTTTTTTGAGATTAATGGAAGCATACAAAATTTTTATAAACTGATTATTAAATTGCAACAAAAATAATTCCAAAGCATATCTAGAAATGAATATATCGCCAAACTAAATCATAAACAGTAACAGTAAAAAAATCCGAGATGTTCAGGAGTGACAAAAAAGTTTTGATATTATAATGTTCAAGAAAAGACTGGATTGCAAAATTTTTGCGGCCGTTAGAGATTTGTTCAGTGAACTTGTTTATGAAAAAACAAAACCATTTTGATAATTTTGTGTTGTTACTGCTTATGGTTTAGTGTGCGATATGAATGTTTTCAATTGTTTATAAGGAAATGACTCAATTGGGTTTATCAATTCACTGCCCTTAATATGTACTAGCAGCAGTCAAGATTCGCTTAGGATAATTCCTCAGGTATCATTGCCTAAGTGTACCACTTCCTAATGAGTGCGAACAACTTGGTAACTCTACTCCTAGCAGCGGATACCAAAAAATAAAGATGCGGTCATATCATTAACAATGATACACCATATGTTATGGTCGGGCTTTAAATTAAAAACGAAATCCTGAAAAAAATAAATTTATAATCAAGGATTACTATGGCAACTAAAATTTTTACCAAAATCTCTTTTTATAATGTTTTAGAAATCTCAAGCTTTCAAGAGCTTTTTCGTGCCGCCTGCAAAACTATTTTAATAATATCTTTCTGTTTTTTTAGCTGCATGAAAATAATCGATAACGATAACAATGGTTTGACAGCTGAGCATGTCAAACTGTGTTGACATTTTTGTTCAGTGAGGTTTCGCAAGCCATCATGAATCGTTTAGCGACAGAACAATGCTTCCCAGCTGCGGAAATTTACTTGAAAAAAAAATAGATCTGTTCGCGTAGGTCATAGACCACTTCGAGCCATAACCGCCGAAAAAGCTGAACCAACACACTTTTTGGACCTGGTTTTTTTTTTGACGAAAATCTATTATTTAGGATCGCAAATAACCATTTTTGATAAAAAAAATTAAGTTCGAAAATTATGTCGCTTAAGCTTTTTTGGCGATTATGGCACGACTTCGTCTATTTTATGGTCAACATAATCATACTAGTGAGCAAGCAATTCGTGCAGTTATTGATTCTTTTCGCACTGAGTTTGATCTTTTCGATTCGAAACCACGAACAAGGCCGCAATGAAGAGAATATTGCTGCTGCAGCGCGAAGTACTGACGAAGACGCCGAAATGTCGGTTTGTGGCGCTATCGAGCCACGGTGATTGAATTTTTGTTTCCAAAAATTAATCAGCTAAAGTTCAATGGCATTTAACAATCGATTTATTAAAAAATCAATTTGGTGACAACTTTATTTCCAGAAGTGGTCCTGTTTAATGGTTTTTGGACTACTTTTTATGGGGCTATGTCAAGTTATTGGTTTATGCTGGCAACTGTTGAAGCATTGGAAGTTAATATTCAAGCCACCATTGGCGCCAAAAAACCAGATTTATTGAAAAAAAGTAGTCAACAATTGGACTGATCGAATGGACCATATAACTCGTTGCCGCGGCAGGCATATGCCGGATATCATCAGCCTTATTCCAGTTCCACTTCAATACAATACCGAAAAATTTGGGGTCGTTTACCCATTGTCCAAAAAAAAAACAAATAACTGCTATTGACAGACTCATGCTAGGGAACAAAAATAGACTGCCAATAGCGCAAACTCGTTCTGGAGAGCGAGTAAGCAAGCAACAATCTTTTGGTATCGTACGGACGTGACGTCGATGTTGACAGCTGAAACATGTGTGCATATTGAAAAAAAAGCCCATGAAATTATCCACCAGATTTTAATAAAAAAAACTTAATTTCAACAATATTGAATCGTTTATTTCAGAAACCCGTCAAATGCGCGCTTTCAAAATGTCGGTTGACAGGTTTGTGAATTAAAAGATTTATTTCTGTCTTGTATTATCATTTTAAGTTCTCATGCAGCTAAAAAAAAACGCCATTCGCATACATATTTTTATAGCTATGCTACTTATGTCACGACACAGGAGCTGGGACGTGAATTTCGCAACAAAAATAATCGACAATATTACAGCTATAAATAAATTTTTGTTTTGATTTCTTTGTAATTAAAATCAGAGAACGAAAATAAACGAAACAAATTGTTTGAATTTGAACAGCCGCCGCCGGCCACAAACAAAACATTAATTTAATCGTACGCCGTTAGAAAAGAAAATAATAAGAAATAAATGGAAACGCTTTGAAATATTTACGGCGAATTTGACATCATATAATATAATTTTATTGCATTATTTAACACATTAATTTTGTTTTATATAGCTAAGCAGCATAGTTATAACCGGGTATCCTAAGACACCTTTCTTCTTTTTTTTATAAAAATAATTATCTGCAAGTCTCTAATATAATACTAACGACGTATACAATATTGGTATACAATATAGGTATGTATTTGTGGCAATAAGGAAAAAGTGCTTAAATCATATTTGACTGTTTTCAGAAATTTATTTCTTTTACAGTTAAATTGGAAAACCTTCTGTTAACCATTATTTTTTTAAGCAAACAACGCTCTACACACTGTAAATAATACATTCAAGTTGAAATATACCAAAGTATAGCCTAAATTAAGCTATTATTCTAAATGAGAAAAGAAGTCTAAATAATATAAGCCGCAATTAATTTTGCTATAACTTCTTGAAAACTCGCACAAATTAATTGAGATTTTGCACAGTGGCACTTTTAAATGTGCATATTACGGAGGTACCATTAACTCAAAATCAGCTTATCTCGACTTAAGCACTTTTTCCTTTTTGCACAGATATAGAAATTAAAGATACATATGTGCTTACATTTCATATACACATTACGTACATAAATCCTAAGGTTTATGCAAATATCTAGTGGAAATATTCAAAACAAATGAGATAATAATTATCGAAACCGAAATTTGTAAACAAATACTCTTGTCTACATAAAATATCACAAAGTTTTGCTCTAAGCTTCCCCCGTGCCAGAATTCTAAACAAATTCTTGCTCTTGATGAAAACCAAATAAAATATTTAAACGATAAGCGGCAATAAATTCACAGCTATAAAAACACAATAAAGACAAAAAAAATAAAAAAAAAATTATTTTTATCTTCACTGAAGTATGTATGTGCTCCTCGTTTGCCATCTACATATGTATGTATGTACATACATACCTTTTAAGCATTAATGATTAAGCACAGACAACCAGTTGCCAAATACATTTTTAGCTATTTCATTTTCGATTCAATTTATGCAAATTACTCAGCCATTGATTCCTTTATATCCTCAGGCAAGAAAAACAGCACGAACACTACACTACACTACACAACAACAACAACAACAACCTACAAAACAGCGCAGAAAAGAAAACAATTTGGGTTATTAAAAAGAAGAGATAAAAAATATTTAAAATTAAATATCAATAAATCAATTCCACGCTTTGCGTTTCATTTCAATATCCAGCATGCAAACGGAATACGAAGTACGATAACTAATGTCGCATAAACGAGCATAATACTCGTAATTTTCCTATCGATAATTGTAACAGTCGTAGTACACTCGCACGTACGCTAGTGGGAAATAAGGGTAATCACTAGTTATTCATGCCATATGTTACACGCTGTTTTCAAACACACAAACATCGAACGGCTTTTGCTTTTCCTGTACATAACTTGAATTTCTTTTCCAGTTTATTTTATTGCGTATCTTCAATATTTCATGAACTGACAATGAGTATTGAGACTTTTCTATTACAATTTACTTGTACTAACACTGTACAACACAGAAAGCAAAAAAAAAAAAAAAAAACAACAAACTACGCCTGATGCATTAAACACATTCACCACAGCAGGCTACCGACTACACAATGTCAAGGATAGAATGCACATGTTTATATGAGAGTGATTCTTTTGAAGACAGCAAGGCAACAGGGCGGCAGGTTGTTGTCTATGCTCATTTTGTCGTTGTAGTCCAATTAAACTAATTTCTATTTCTTTGGCTACAATGAGAAAATTCAGTGCTGCCAGTATAATACAAAATGTTGAATGAACGATTATTATTTAACAGAAACAATATCCAAAAATTGATGTAAAGCATAAATTAATTCACTTTTATACTTTTACGTCATATAAGTACATTTTGAAAGAGTAATTTAATTTTTATAAATGCGAAATATTTGAAGTTGGCAATACTGAACTATGTTTTTATACTTAAATTAGAGGTGCAGATGTTGCAGCTGCCGTCTCCAAAATATTTAAATAGCTGGCTACGAGGCGACAAATGCTGCTAGCGGCATTTGAAGTCGTGTGTTCGTGTAGCATGCTGTGGTGAATGTGTTTAATGCATAAGGGTTAATTTCATACTTATTTCAGTTTCCATTGTAGGCGTACGATTAGTAACGACAAAAGTCAAAATAAATTATTTGAGGAATTCTAATTTCCGCAACAAACTCAATGTTTTACCGTCGGGCCCAGTGCTGTTTTTAGCATAAATTAACATATTTATGCTAGGAACAGCACTAGGACGAAGGACGACTTTTTGGCCGCAAATAATCGTCGCCAAAAACACAACAATGTATATAAAACTACACTTAATCATGATGTCGCCAGTAATTCGCCATACGCGGCAAACTCTGCAATAAATTTATTCGTGTTTTTTACTCCGGAGAACGACGAACAAATTAGTATCATGTGACAGTAAACAATTTAATCACTTCTAACAGCTGTTATTATTTCGTGGTTTTTGCACTTCCTAGAGTTATTCGATCGTTCTAGTAGCTAGCCTCTCAGTCCAGAGGTAGTGGGTTCGATGCCAGCAATAGAGCCTGGGTGTTCGCTTCGCGGGTTGTGTTTGTAGTTAAAAAAAAAATTTACAAATCTCTACCATGGGTCTGCCTGGGTCGTAATATACGTGAATTCTTTCGTCTTCCGAGTCATAGTACAGACTGAGATCATGGCTGTAACGGAAGGCATGAAATGGCTAAATGAAATAAACAACGAGTTACCAATCCGTATCTTTACGAATAGTAGAAAAGTTACCGAAGCCTTAAGATATCATAAAGTTCAATCCCGAAGCGTTCTTCAATACAAAAATGAGATAAACTCACACAGGTGTTGTAGAGACGTAGAGATAAAATCGATTTCAAGACAATAGGGCATCGCTGGAGACGAAGAGGCGGCTACGCTTGCAAAGATTTTTATAGCTATGCTCTTTATTGCGCAATAAGGAGTTAGGACTTGATTTTCGTAACAAAAATAATAGACACTATTATAGTTATAAATTAATTTTTGTTTTGATTTCTTTGTACTTAAAGCCAGAGTACGAAAATAAACGAAACAAATTGTTTGATTTTGTTTTGTTTCGTTTTTTGAAGTGTGTGAAACAAAAACAAAACAAAAACAATGAGAACGATTGCTCAATTTGTTTTTATTTTGGTTTTGTACATGAGCACAAACCAGAGAACAAAACGATTGGCTGTAAGCTGGCTTATAGCCGCCATCAGCCACAACCCATACATTAATTTAATCGTACGCCGCTAGAAAAGAAAATAAAGGGAAATAAATGGAAACGTTTTGAAATATTTGCAGATAATTGACAGCATCATATAATATAATTTTATTGCATTGTTATTTCACGCATGAAATTTGTTTTATATAACTAAGCAGCAAAGCTATAACCGGGTGTCCTCAGACACCTCTATTCTTTTTTAATTTTTTTCTCTACTTGCTTGATGCAGTGTATGGTGTATGGCAATCGTTCACGTCTGACTGTATCGTACTTGTTCCCTCAAAATTGAAATTATGTTAATAATTTGCAAAAATTGATGTTTCATTACACAGCCCATGAACAGATTCAAGTGCTGAGTGAAGTACTTGGTTCGGTGCTGAATTGAAATTATTGGGTCATGTGCGATTAACAATGGAAATGTTAACATTAAATATGAAAAAGCGAACCAACCCCCTTGGGTTGGTTGCTTGCTTTTGTGCTTAGAAAACTTTCTCCATTGAAATTAATAAAAAAAATCCAAATATGAAATTGAATTTTTGCTCTGTGTTCCATTTACGTTTTGACGCAGCATGTTCGAGAAATTTAAACCAAATAAATATTACATAGTCCCAATTTTATTACAAGTATTCCAAGCAGGAAAATCTTGCAACAAGTTTAGGCTTCAAGCGTTTTGGAACAAACCACGTTCAGTTCGTTAGCGTGTCTCTGTTTGTCAAAAGAAGGAATGGAAAAATCATTTTTTGTACAAATAACGATAAGTACTACGAAATTGAAATTTATGGAAAAACAACAGATGCATACCAGTTTTAAGGCACTATGTTGTATCCCAATTGACCAACTTGTCGCAACTTGACTGCTTAAAGGCACTATCTCACTATCTTAAACAATCGCACGATCTACGAAAAAAATACAACCCTGATCTGATGAATTGTTCTTGTCCTTTGAAAATTTTCATAGACTGCATCATATCAGGGTTGTATTTTCTCAAAAATCACACGATTGTGTAGGATAGTGCATCACGGCCTTAAGGAAATTCGATATTTATTTGTCATGCACGATATTTGTCGATTACAATTCCTTTTAAGACAATCTAACAGAAACCGAGCTCAAAGACTCGTTAGAAGAAAAACTACTCCACTGGTCATGTATCAAACTAGTTGGTGGATATTGTCCGCAAGCTAGTTTTGCAAAGTTTAATGTAAAATTGTGTACAGTTTCATTAATGAAAATGTTACAGAAATTGTAAGTTCTCGTGACCATTTGTACGCAAATTTCCTCAATGATCTGTTTGAGCTATCGCTAACACGTCCTCCACACTTTAACATTGTCGTGCATCCGTCTTGCACGATGCCTGAAAGACACGGCAAACTGGGATATTGTGGTCGTCTGTATGTATGTGTGGATGTGTGAGTATGTATTTGTTATGGAATTCTCTTTGGCTTTTCATTAACTTACGTTTGAACTAAATAAGTTCCACTGAATGGCGCAGTATAGATAAGTAATAAATAATAAATAACAATATTAATATTTAAGAGCATAATAATGTACGAGTATGTAGGTTTAAATGAAGCTTTTCATTTCATCATTGCAAAAAAAAGACATCCTGCTTAATTGTATTTTACGCGTACATAAACAGTTTTGCTTAAGTTTATTGTAAAGTTCCCAGGGGAAATCTTCAATATTCGTTAATATCTGTACTTTCTTTTCTCATACATAATCGTGCATAGTTAATAAGTTTCTTTTGATCTCGTCTTTTCTTGCCTCCTAGAACTGTTTGTTGCCACTTTCAATGTCTGTTAATATAATGGCTTTGTTCATTTTAATTTTGCATAAATTTAAAATTGATTACGATTAAATAACATGAAAGCCCACAATGATTTTCTTATGTAGGAACCTTGGCACAAATACTGCTACGCAGTACTTTATTAATTTCTTTTGTATAAAAATTTCCTTGTCAAAACTTTTAAAACTTCTAAGAATTTATTTTACTTAATTAGAGTGTATGTAAGTAGTATTTCAAATTTTGTAGATACTGCAGGCACTTAAAAATGTAAAGTCGAAATTTTTTTCTAAATACTCCAATTATTGTCAGAAAGAAATTAAGTTAAAAGCCATTAAGCGTAAATTGGTGTCTTTTTTCACAGTTCTTTTTACTGGATTATTAAGATATGGAAACTAGATGAAACTTTTCATTCACTTATTATTATGTAAAGCTTCATATTCAAGTCTAATCAACATTTATACACATAGAGTAAGCAATGAAAAAATTAAACAAGATAAAGCAATTAGAGTCCAATCAAATTAAGGGCGTCATTTTGAAAAACGCAACGCTAAGCGTTGAAAAATTTTGTATGTATTTGGTTTTTGCAACATAAATTTTTTCCATATAAAATTTGCGTTTTCCAATATGGGCCCTAAATTTTAAAAAAACCAAAAAAAATTATGTTCAAGGACTTTGCTGCTCTTTGGGCATGACTCCTTTTTAAAATTATTTACTCGTATTCTCAGCACATCACTAAAATCGCCCGGTAGAAATTGCTTTTAAATTTTTTAGACAAACTCGTTCCGTGAACTGAAAAAAATTCTAGTGGTACAAAAAATTAGAAATCATGACAAATTACGTTAAGAATTCGAATTTTCCAAATGTTCAAAAATAAATTGCAAACATGAAGTCTACAAGAAGTGATACCGCTCTTAAGAAAGTAGTAAATGTTTTGTCTTCTAAACGATTCAAATGCCGGATTTAAAAAATAAAGAAATAAATAAATTTGTTGGAATGTTTTCAATTGTGGGCGCAACCATGCCTATAAAACTTTAACTTTTTGTTTTATGTACTTCAAGTGATGAAGGCATAGTCACTGGTTACTCAATTATACCGGCTTCAGCAGATACTAATCCTAATGTAACATCAGAGCGTCCTCCTTCATCGGTATTGTGTAGCAGAATCATCGGCGAAATAAAAAGGCTCCTAAACATAGCTTGGAAAATTCAATGCGACTTATTGAAGTCAGAGGCGCTGCAATAATGCCTTAATAAACAAAAAAGTGCAAAAAGCAGAGTTGTAAAAGAATGAAGCTTCCCTCTATATCTTCTTTCACCATTATTTCACTTCTTTCACTATCTGCCTTCTGCCTCTCTATTGGTAACCACTTCAAAAAAAAGGTAACACCTAGTAGTAGAGCGGTCGTGCTCACCAAAGTTTTAATTTGCACATATTTTATGCATTTATATCAAACAATTCTTACGGTTGCCTAGAAATAAGATGAAAAAGTTATATAATTAATTATACCAAACAAGAAATTGTTCGAAATTTGATCTCAGTACTTTTGATGGCCGAAATTTTCGATATAAACTTGGCCTTTACGCATGCAGGAACTCCATAGAAAGGAATTAGGGTCTGCAATAGAGATGGACGCGTGTTGAATTTTTCCAACACGACACGACACAAACACGAATGCCAAGATGGCCAACACGTACGAAACTCGCACGCGAAATTTTTTCAAAATACGAAACTGCACAACACGCACGAAATCAAATTGAATAGCAAAAAGGCATTTTTTATATTCAAAAAGATACATATTTTTGTTTAATTTCAGATCTTTAAGCCTAAGAGACCCCTACACTATCAACAAATTTGATGTGTTTGACCATACAAAATATTAAAGTTTTCTTTACTGGAAATTCATGCATACATATTTTAACACCAACAATCGTTTCGTGTTTATCGTGTCAATTTTGCTTAACACGATACGACACGAACACACACGAAAACAGATTTTATGTCACGAACACTTCGTGTTGTGTCGTGCGTATTCGTGTCACGAAAAAAACACGGCACGCGCCCATCTCTAGTCTGCAACCGAAGAAAGTAAACTGGATTTACACATCGGTTGTGTGACCGGTTATTTCCTATGATTATGTGGTAAGGTGGGAGGCATTGAGGAAGCAAAGTCATAGGAGATTACTTGTTAGGGTTCAGAGGTGTGCCTTGCTGGGCATTGCTACTGCGCAGAGGAGCACACCTTAAGCTGCCTTGGATGTCATTATTCACCTATTTTCTATAGAGGACTTTGTGGTGAGAACGGCCACAGAAGTCTCCTTCGACTCGTAGAAGCAGATTTGATGAGGACGGGAATAACAGGAATAACACATGAATCTTAAATTAGATCAGTTTTAGTGATCAGAGATCCGTAACCCGTGGGTTCGAACTATAAGGTCGTTGAAATTCATTTCAGAAGAACACGCTCAGTGGTAATTCCGGATAGGGACTACCGCGTCAGATCTGATAAGCAAAAATGGGAGAAGGCACAGTCTTTTAGACTGCCGAATGAAATCAGCGTTTTCCAGGCTGAGATCTTTTCGATGCTCAGAGCAACGGAACTAGTGGCCAGAAATGTGGCGTGAAAGTCATCTTTTACTAAAGCCTTTGAAGGGGCACATTGTCAAATCGAAAATTGTAAGTGACTGTAGGAGATCCCTCAACTTGTTTATGGACAAATATAGTGTCAGACTATGTTGGGTTCCTGGCCTGAGGGAAATGAAATTGCCGATGAACTGACAAGAATAGGGTAGGCGTTAGATGAGATAATGTGTGACACATCGGTGAAATTACCGGTAGGTCATTACTAAAGGGAAATCACTAATTGAGTGGAGAGTAGGACCAACAGTTCCTGGCAAAGTAGGGAGGATTGTGGAGTCTCGAGAGCTATGTGGCCAAAACTTGATGAAGAGGAACCAGAAACCATTGAACAGATTATCTGACATTGCCCAAAGCTGCAACACCATAGGTTCAGATTGCTAAACAGACGTTTCTATGAGACGTTTCTATGATATTGGTAAGTGTAAACTGGAGGATTTTAAGGGCTTCATCATTCAGTGGCTTACTAGTCCTGTTTTGTTCGCCAGGTCATCAATTATTGTTAAAGGGTGTCAACAGAAGGGAATCACAATGGACCCAATTGGGACTCTAAGTGGAGGTGTGTTATAGCTTCACACTTCTTAGCCTAACTTAACCTGGCCTTTTTTCACATTTGTGTTATTTTTATAATATACAATTAACATCAGAATATTCCCCATATTAAGAATACTAAAATACATACATACGAGTATATCTGTACGTATGTACGTATATAACGAAAAAAAATATACAAAAAAATATAAAAAAAATTCACAACGTTGGGCTTTGGTATCCTCTCATATCCGATTCATCGTCATGCCGAAGTTCAACTGTACTTATTTACATATCATTTAAATTTTCAGTTTGTGTATACGAAATAAGCATAAAACTTGTTAAAATAATAAACTTTAAACAAATTGATTTCTTTATTTACAAATTTATCCAGTAGGTAAGCAATATAAGTAAATAGGCCGCAAGTAGGGCCTTAATTAGTGGATGGAAATGCTATAAGAATAATGAGAGACTTTGGAATTCGAAAAGAACATGTTATTAAAATATTAAAATAGATTTTCCTTCCGACTAATTAATTCATTTACCGAAGATTCCGGAGAAATAAGAATAAAATTTTTATTCTTATGGAACTGCAAAAAAAATCATTTATTTCTGATAATCCCCTAAAAAATGATCTCAAACTAAAAAAAAACGAAAAATGGTCCCAATAGTTGCTGTTGCCAAAAGCAATAAAAATTTTGAACATTTTTTCTATTTAAGGAGCCAATTTCCGAGGTTTTTTTTAACAAATTGAATAAATTTTTCACATTTTAATTTGGCTCTGTCCTTCATTTAATTAAAAATTAAAATAGAAAGTAAACTTAAAAATGAGAAATGAACCCTGGCTGAAAAAATAAAAATGGCCTCAAAAAGTCAAATTACTACATATTTATAAAAAAAACTAAAATATAAAAAATGGCCCCAAGATTTTATTGCTGTTTCCAGTAAACGATTTTGTGAAAAAAGTACTTTTCAGATATATAAATTTTAAAATATATATATATAATATGAAAGACATGTTTTCCGATTTATGGGCCTCTGAAGTTTTAATTTTTTAAGCCTATCAGGTCAGCATTGATATTATTTATAATTAAAAATATCTTCCAGGATGTACCAAACTTTTTCAAATTTGTTAATCCACTAAGAGCCGATGTTATTTTTGAATGCACGCGCATTAGTGTTCTAACGAAGACCGGCTAAGCAGGATATCTTTCGTAATCATTAAAACATTGTTTGTTTAAGTTTTTTCAATATTTATTATGTACTACTATGAAAACTATACAAAAAAGTATGTAATCAAAGCCACTTCCTGACTCTCCTTCTAACGCTGCAGCCACACGTTCTATAAATCGCTTTCAATTTCATCACACATACTGTGTGTCAAAATTCCTTGAAATTGATAGTTGTGACGCAAATTGACATTCAATTTCATTTTTTAAATTCCACCGACGAAGATACAACTCAAATTTGTAGCTTCAATCAAGGTGTGCTGTGACTAGCTGTTCTAATTGAAAATTAAATTGGCATATAAATGGATAGGTGAATTTGAAAGCAATCTAGTTTTCAATTTAAAAAGTTTGAGTGTGTTAGTAAATAACGTGTGAGTGTATTTCAAATTGAATGGAATTGAAAGGCAAAAATTTAACGTGTGGCCCCCAAGTAAATCACTGTCCGCTGCACTTGCCCAATTACAATTAAGAACAAATTTAAACAAATACATTAAGATTCATCATTTATAAATTTTTATAAAATTTCATAAGACATTCATGTTATTACTCTGAATGAAAAATTGACCAGAAAATGGCAAAAGATCTACAAAGCTTTGTGGACCCGTAACTCCTAAATATGGCTTTTGTAGGATTTGTGTACACAACGGTTTATTCTCAGAATTAAATTTTTTATCACTTATAATATTTTTATTTTATTTAAAGAAGCTGCACTAAACGAGATTTGTTCGGAATCATCTTTAAGTATTTCGAACCCAGTACAGTAGGCTTGAAGATATTCTTATCTACGATATGTCTAACGCTAGCTTCACTATTAGACGATTCTCTGGCCTACGACAAATCATCTTAAAAATTTATTTATCTATTGCTTCACTTCTCGGTACTGATTTTCAATCTTTTATATTTCCCTCTATCTAACGGCACTTAATTTTCAAAGTTATTTTTCATTTTACACACACAGATAAAAATATCAATGTAAAATCACCATGCAAAAATTTTGATTTCATATCATACTCAATTTACAAGAAATAATATGTTGTTTAAGAGTATTGGTGTATATTTGCTTTGTTCATAGCTGCTTGTTCTTGCTTTGTTGTTGTTTATTTTGATGTTCGTAAATAGGCGAAAAAATTAGTATTACCAGCAAAAATTTCCTGCTGCTGGTGTAATAGTGTTGCAGTCGGAGGGTCGCAAGTTCGAATTCTAGATAAAAGTCAAAGTAGCTTTGTATTTTCATAACTATTACTCCTTAAATAAATTTTATGTTAAATCATCAATTAAATAAAGTCCAATTAAAATTTTATTCATGATAGTTTATACTTAGTGTGTTTCTAAATAATCTTTAAGGTTGTTGAAGCTGCAGCGGTAAGCGCGTTGACTGCCACGGGATGAGTTTCAAGTTGAAGTCTTGCCCGGGGAAGCCAATTATATACATACAAAAATGCATGATGCATGTGCCAATATACTACACACGTAAGTTAAGTAATTAAAAAAATACAACAACTAAATTAAATTAAATTCATGTTGTTGCAATTTGAAATAAATTTGATTCAACATGATTCATCATTTTGATTTAAGAGTACGGGAATGATAAATCAGCATGAAAGCAAGTTATTTCAAAGGGAAAAATGTTCTTTGTAGATTACTGTAAATCATGTAAGGTTAACAAAAATCATTGCCGAAAAAGGTTAAATTAACATTGTTTACGTAGATTTTAAGTTGAAATTTTTTTGTGTGCAGCCTCTTTCCAATTTTGGCGACAAGAGAAAAATAATCCAACTTTATTATATATTTTTATTTAATGCGGAAAATTTTTTGTTATTTATTAGTTTGGTTCATAAGAAACAAAGGATCGAAAGTAGCCACACAGGTTCGGGTGAATTTACATTGTTGTTTTGGTTTGTTTTCGACCCAATAAGTGACCATTGAATGGATTAATTTTGAAAAATCTTATTTAAAATTAAAAAGCAATTATAATAATGCATGAACCAAATTTTGTATTTTGTTGGCATTGTGTTTCAAATAATTAAAAATTATCAAGTTATATTCGAGCAAAGATTTCCAATTTATAAGTGCTCCCAAATATATGACTCAAGTGACAAGGACAACACAGATAACACTGTTTGACAAATTTTAATGAAATCGAAATACCTGGAACGTGTTTGCTATTTTTCTGGTAAGTATTGTCGAGCATGGCAATAATCTGTATTTGAGATTTTCCAAACACCTCCAAAATCTTGAGTTTCGTACCCGTATGCACTTATCAACCTCTAACTAACTTAGATATCAACCGATTTCAAATTTACAAATGGATTTAAAAAGAAGAGACTAATGCTCATTTTTTGAGTTGGTAATCAAATTGTAATTATTTTTAAGTTCTAATTAAATACGAAATTGTGTTTTTGAGTGCATAATTAAATAATAATTAAATGCCCAAACTTGTGTAATTAATGCCCTAATTCTGTTCGACAATTGTATCGTCTTGTCTATGGACGAAAATAAGCCGCAGTTGTGATTCTTTAGAACAATTATTATTTATTGTCCATGCTAGAAGGTTGGTGTATTTGCTTTATGATTTTGTTCTAAACATTATATCCAACACATATTTTTTCAAATATTTTTCATACTATTGTATATATAATACTTGAATTTTATTTTTATGTTTTCAAAAGTCCTCTTTTACATTTGAGACATTTCTTGCCGGACATTTTTTCAATTCTCTTTTGTTCTTGCCCGAAGCTTTTACATATTGGAAATTAATAGACAGACAGAAATTTTGTAGTTTGTTTACTTCTTTTTCGCGATTGCTACTCATACACATGCACATAAATACCATATGCCTTGATAATACACATCAAGTATACATAGATTCACTGAAATGAGAAAAATCATATGAAGCAACAAGAATAAATTGCGAAAAGTAGAAAAGAGAAACAAAAAAATGTCCAGTACAGAGGGTCGTGTACTACACACTCTGCGTCTTCGCCCCTTCTTCTACAAACTTCGTCTGTCTGTCTTTCAATTTCCCAAATGTAAAAGGGCACAAAGATGGTTATAATATTTCTATTTTTCCTTATCAAAGACAACAACTATTTTTGCAGCAAATAATTTAGAGAATTCAAAAACCAGAACTCAGAAGTATTTTCAAACAAAAACGTCCTAAATCTTTTTACTGAATTAGGGCATAAGTATTATTTAAGTTTTATGAGCGCACCATATGTTTTTATGCGTGTATGTGTTTATTGAAAACATACACATGAACATCATGTGGTCGTATTGACATCATATGGTAGTACTAGAAATAATTTCCTTTAATTTTCATAAGTATATAACATATACAATTCGTAGTTTTATATCATGGAATAAATAAATAGAAAAATGCATTCTGATGTTCTTTTGGTTTCATAAAATGTGTTCTTATCCAATTTTAATTTTCTGCATTTTGATAACCTAACTTTCTTATCTATGTTAAACAGCTGTTGCTTGAAAAGCCTTCCATAATACTGGGAAATTTTGCAGTGCTACCGTACTTTCAACGTAATTTAATAAGAACTTTAATTAACCACTGAATAAATGAAATAATATTTAAATACAACAATTACAATTTTAAATAAAAATTAGCTAATTATGTACTTAATTATTAAGTTAAAAACTAGGGTAAGACCTTTCTAACCATATATATATATATTTTGCAATTATAGGAATTTTTCAACACAATTACTTCTAATCAATCATGTTTTCTAAATAAAGTCATAAACAGTATGGTTCCAGTACAAAAAAAAAACAGCCTGAGAACGAATCCGAAGTAAAACTGTCGAAAAAACCGAAAAAATATATTTGATGAAAAAATATATTTGATGAAAAAATACAGACATATATCTGAAATTTGCTGAAACAAAATATATATACATATATATATATATATAGTTCGAAAGGTCTTAGTCTCTTGTTTTTAAATCCGTTTTTAAATTCAAAATCAGTTGTTATTTAAGTTAGTTAGACGTTGATAAGTGCATACGGGTACGAAAATCCGGTTTGTTTACCCGTAACTCAAGATTTTGTAGGAGTTTGGGAAGTTTCAAATACAGATTATTGTTTTGCTCGACAATACTTAAAATAAAATTATTAAGACGTCACAGGTATTTTTTTTTATGTCACACTGTGTAATTCGATTAAATATTTATTGAATGCGTAGTTATGGTGATGTTGCGACCCCGTCGTAACATGGGACGCATTTAAAGTAGTTTTTAATGAATTCGTAGGTACAATGAAACTCCCGATGGACGAAAGGCCCATCAATAAGATAGTGACACGAATAGAGACGCAAATCGGGTTGTAATGTTGTCTTCAAATATAGAGACATGGATTATAAAGTTGCCTCCAAATATGAACCAGAAATTCATTATAAGAGCAGTCATATATTTTTATCGAATATATGACGAAAACAAAATAATTGAGAGCAAGACAATGTTTGCCGGGCTCAGCTAGTATTAAATAAGATTATGACAGTATTTGGGTCCAGAAAACATGTCTTTTGATAAAGCCCCGTTCAGACTATTATACAAGTATTAATACTTTCATCACATTTGACGATACAGAAATCTGAATACATTCGTTGCGACTGTCAAAAAATCTAACGTAAAATCACATATTGTGTTCAGACCATCACACTTCAAATAAAATGTGTAATACAAGCAGAAAACAAAACAGCTGTTCAATGAAAATGTATGTGCTATTCATTGACTAGCGGCGGCAAAGCGGTTTCATGTAGGCAAGGACGTGCCGGCACTTGAAAAAATTCAGCAGTTAAAAATTTTGAGCCGATATACATATGACAAAACATTACATCAATGACGACACGCTATCGGCGGCGAAACAGCCGACTTGGAAATTTGATTTGTGTGAAAATGCAACCCTGATCTAATTAAAAAGTATTATCGTTCAGAAAATTTTCTAAAAACGAAAGTCTTATGGGATGTCAAAATTTTTATCGTATTATTTGCCAATTTGATGACATTTTGCGTTCAGACTATCACACTTGTACGTATTATTTGAATTTTTGACAAGTATAAATACAAAGTATAATAGTCTGAACGCGGCTTAAGCAGCTACAAAAATTTTTGGAGGGCTGCTTTTAATTTTTTGTTTCGTAAGCACATTTTTCATAGTATTGACATAACGTTAGATGTTTTACATTTTGAATTTATCGCTCTCACACCGAATCGGTAAAACTACGCTTAGAGCACAACTAAGCCGCCTTAGAAGGTTCTACGTAAGCAGCAAGTTGTGAAGGGTAACGGAACTCGTCAAATACTTAATTAGAAGGCCTTCAAAAGGGCCTGTCCAACTCCCTTTTCATGATATTAGTTAAAATGTTAAAGGTACATTCATCGGTTCACAAATATTTATGAGCGTATACGAAATAAAAGTAAATTATGTAAAGAGAAATTGATTTATGTTATTAGGATTGTGGTAGTGTTCCTGGTTTGTTGGTTGCAACTACAACTTTATTAACAATTCACAAAGTTTATATGTTCGTATTAATGTACATGCATACATACTATAGTGTGCCAGTGTTGCTGTACAAAAAGCAATTTCCTATTTGGCCACAATTACACATCATAGTCATGCCAACAGTAATATTCATAGTAGTCACATTTTCAGCATCCACACAAGTTTGTCTTGTATGTTTGTAAGTGATTTGGAAAAGTTGTGACTGCGTTCTATTGCAGCCAATCAGGAAAAGCGAAGGAGATTGTCGGCAGTATGATGTTATTTAAAACTTGAAGTAAATTTTGTCTTTCTTCTTGGTCTATTCAAATGATTTATTTATCATTTTCGTGAATATCTTTTCTGGTTATTATAATTAAAATAAACAGCTTTCATTGTGGTAATATAATAGGCTTTTGCATCAGATTTTACATTTTTCTTGTGTTTTTCTCTATAGTAATGAAAGCATTTCTTGTTCTGTCATTTCTAATTTCCCCAAAGAGATGACCTTGTGGCATACAAAATAAGTTTTAATTGAATTTCAATTAAGGCACGTTTTTTTTGCTGCCTGCGAGTGTTATTAAAAATACGATAATCTTTCTTTAAGCACTCAACAGCCAAATTGCGTTTTATGTATGTATTTAGATAAAAATAGAGACTTGAACACTCTTAAAAATTAAGATTGAGAAATTTATGTGTATGTATGTACATACATATATATAGGAATATGGCGATTAGAAACTCATTATAGGCTAGAATTAAGCAGATCACAGCACAAGCAGATTTAATTCGCTGGAGAAATATTTTAAAATTTTTTTTTGAGATCTACAAAATCATAAATGGAATTGGGGTGGGCAATATTGCAAAATGGAACTCGCAACTACACAGAAAAAATTATCTTATCTCAAAACCAAACAACAAAACAATAATTCTGCGCGTGTCGTGTTTTTTTTTCGTGACACACGCACGACTCAACACAAAGTGTTCGTGGCAAAAAATCTGATTTCGTGCGTGTTCGGGTCATTTTGTGTTGAGCAAAATTGACACGAAAAACACGAAACGATTTTAAATGTAAAATATGTATGAATGAATTTCCAGTAGAGAAAATATTTAATATTTTGTATCGTCAAACACACAACACAAGCATATTTGTTGATTTTTTATGGGCCTCTGAAGCTTAAAGTTCTGTACGTAAACAGATAGTATCAGCTGTGGTGGCAGAGTGTATCAGCTGGCAGTGCCAAGTCATTGCCATATTTTGAAAAGCAGCTCTTGAAAAAAAATAGATTAAATGTTCTCATTTTCAATACTATACCTTGGTATTCGTGTTCGTGTCGTGTCGTGTTGGAAAAATTCGACACGTGCCCATCTCTACTTCAATGCAAAGATCTGATAGAAGAAGATAAGAAGAAGTACGTGATATATAACATTAAATTTGAATCGGCGTGTGTCCGCCCATTTTTTAAAATGCCAGATTTTGTGTTTTTCAGAACTCAGGGTGCGTGTTAAGTCTTGTAAAAATCGGTAAGTTAGAACCACTTAAAATAATATATTAAATTTTAATGGGCGTAACTCCGCCCATATTTAAAAAATGCCAAAAAACCGACTTCAATGCAAAGTTCTGATAGAAGATAAGAAGAAGTACGTGAAATATAAAATTAAATTTGAATCGGCGTGCCTCCGCCCATTTTTATAAATGGAGAACTGAGTCTATTTTAGAGCTCAAGGTGTGTGGTAAATTTCGTAAAAAGCGGTTAAGTAGAACAGTGTGAAATATTACAACAAATTTTAATGGACGTAACCCGGCCCATTTTTTCAACTTTCAAACTGTGTGATTACAAGAACCAAAGGTGTTTGATAGGTTTCGCAGCAATGAAATAAGTAGAATATCATAAAAATAAATAAAAAATTTGTGGGCGTATCCCCATTTTTTTTACAATGGGACCAATGGGAAGCTGGACACCCTCAGACAAAAAAAAAAGAACTAACAGCGCCATTAAAAATAGAGACGAGTTGATAACCTCCTTCTTTTTTTGAAGTCGGTTAAAAATAATTTTGCTTGTTTTTTGCTTTTATGGTTGAGCATTGTCTATATGGCAGCTAATTGTAAAAAGGTGGTGGAAATTAAAATAGATGCAAAATTCAATAAAAATTTTTGTTTGAGGCTCTTGAACTTATTACGAGTATGTTTGTATATTGTGATTCTCAATAACGTATTAAGAGTCTAATTATAAAAATACGAAGTTTGTTAGCTAACCCAGCAATTACACATGTAAGTGATTAGTTGTAAGTATTGTATACGTATTATATACGAAAATTTCGAAGAAGTAGCTGAAAGACCAGTAAGTTGCTGGAATGTTTACACAGTCAATTGTAAGTTTAATTTAAAAACGTTCTCGAAGCGTACACGCCTTATGAAAATAAATTTTCCTTTGAATGAAACAAATATGCTTATTTCAAAAATACATGAATCCATAATTGCCGTATTGCCAAAATCATAACATTACTGAAAACAATATTTTCTTCAACAACTTTTTTGTCAAAATGCATAAAATTCATATGTAAACACGCCAGTAAGATGCGTTCTTGTATAGTCGTGTTCTGTTTTTATATATTATTTTCTTATAAATAAGGAGGAAATCAGCAATAAATATTATTTTTATTATACGAAATACTAAAAATGTATACAAAACTCATTTTGGGTAACACTGTTTCTTCATTTGTCATTTTACTTACAGAAATTTACTTACAAGGAAATTGTGTTGTAAGTTGAGCAGTAAGTACAACAAATTTGATTGTATTAAGCTATGTACAGACGATTGTAAGATATTACAATATTGTCAGATCTGGCAATATGCTGACAATGTACTGGCAATCAAAAATTGCCAGCAAAAGGTAGATTGTCAGTTCGCACGGTTGTATCAAATTTGTCAGAAAATCTTACAATTTATTGCCAGACGGTTGTATGACAATAAATTCATCTGACAAAATCGTCAGTCGAAAAATTGTCAGTTCACACGGTTGTCATATAAAGGGTGTTTTTTATTGAGGTATAGAACTTTAAGTTGGCATCACTTTTTTAACTGGCGGCCATTTTGTCAGCTGTCAAGTGATTAATATTTAGTTTGGTTTGCCATTTCATCATGAACAGGTTGACAAAAGAACAACGCTTGCAAATCGTGCAAATTTATTTCGAAAATAATGGTTCAGTTCGCGAAGTTTACCGCAAGCTCCGTCCATTTTATGGTCGACAGAGCAATTAATTCGGTTAACTATGGATCGTTTTCGCACTACGTTTACTCTATGTGATAATACGCATCCGCTGAAGTCGCTCGTCTACGCCAACAAAGCAGAAACGTTAGGGGACTTGGAAGCCAACATTCGTGGCGTTATTGCCAACATACGGCCCCATATGCTCGAAAAAGTGGTTGAAAATTGGACCTGTAGAATTGGCTTTATTCGAGCCAGCCGCGGCAGCCACATGCCCGAAATCATATTTAAACGTTAATGGCATAAAATTATCCTTCCAATAAAGCCAAATTGATGGACATTAAAACGATTTTCTTGTGTTTTATTTCAATTCGAAGTTCTATACCTCTAAAAAAAACACCCTATACAAAAATTTTCACATCTGTTGTTTTGCGTTGCCAGAGTCAACGAATTTATTAGAAATTGTTAAATATCAATCCCTTTTGGTTGTGTTAAATGTAAAAAGTGAAAATATAAATTATTACGAACCATAAAGAAGCAATTGGAATGATTTTGTCGGCATATATTTTTTTATTTATATTTTCTTTAAAATAAAGCGTATGCAGTGTTGCCCATAGAAAGAATTCTCTTACAATGACGCCATTGTCAGATGCATAAAGTTCGCACATCTGACAATATTAAAATGTCTGACAAATATCTGGCAATCACACGATTGTAAGATGTCTGCCAATTTGTTATCAGCTGCTAGTCGTGCAATGAACTGACAATGCAAATGACAAAAATTGCCAGTTCACACGGTTATAAGAAATTTTTAGCACATTTTACTAACAATATTGTAAGATCTGACAACCGTCTGTACATAGCTTTAGTAAAATACTGTGAGTGGATTCAGTTTTTAGAACTTGCACTTACATGTGTAAATGCTAAGTAAAATAAAAAATTTGTTGGGTTGAAGTCTACTGACGAGTTCCATAAGCGGGAAATGGAATTAATCATTTATTTGAAAATTTATAGCTACAATAAATACAAACTGCGTGGCTATTTTGACTTGTCTCCAGGTTTCGAAACTGCGATCCTCCGACTACAAGACTAGTCAGCAGCTATTTTTTGTTTATGTATGAAAAAAGTAATTAATTTTTCAATCAACTTAACACTAAAACACTTTTTTTCCAACCCATTCGATTTAAGTGTTAATATATTTTCCAAAAAAGAGAAAACGATAATAATTATATCCTCCGAATAAGGAAATGCGTAACAAACGACCTTTGTATTCCATATGTACGAAAAAAAACCAATTAATTTATTTTTTAATTTTTCAATCAGTTTAGCAGTAAAACACTTTTACTTTTAACCCTTTTCATTTATTCAGCTTCCTTTTCAGCATGTAACTGCAAAGAAAATTCGGCTTCTTTCTTTAGCTTTCACATTGCGGCTTATTAAATCATTAATGAGTTGTATTCACATTAAATGATTTTTTTACAGTCATTAATGTTTTATCACTAATAATCTTCTTTTACTTCTTTAGCTGTTAGAAATAATAAGAAAAAAAAATATTGTGAAACAACTTTTCATGTAAACAGCAGTCAGTCAGTCGCAAAGAACTCTTTTAATAAAGATGTACATACATCCCAACAAACATTTGGAAGATATTTTATCTGGAAGATATATTTACAATAACTTATTTTTAACATTTAGAAGAAAATCATCAAAGCAATACTTTTTTGATATTAAAATGTTTGAGTTTTAGTGAAGCGGTTTGGTGGCCAAACGGCGCAGTGTTTGCGCAGTCGGTGCCGGACGACCGGGGAATCGGCGACGGATTACGCGCTGCGCCAACACCACAGACGAATTGTTACGCAAAAAAAAAAAAAAATAGACACGATTATTCCGCATTCTTCGGGAGTGTATCACTCCATGGCTTGTTCACTTGTATTCCACATCTGCCTAGTTCACAAATGTCAAAACAGATTTGACATTGGCCGCCATTTGCAAAAATAAGAGCATCTTCCAATAGGGTGATTTCTTTTGGCCCAAATTGTACATATAAACATACAAGCATATAAACTTTTCAGCTTTATAATATTAGTATAGCTGCCTTTTTCATAAAAAATATTTTTGGTTTATAAAAGCTTTATAAAACAAATTTTGAATGGAAATTTGATTAATAAACCTTTTATTTTTTGTGACTAAGGCCAAAGAAGTATAGATTGTTCAGATCATAGGTATTTATATTTTTTGTAAATAAGTACAAAGTATTAATAAATTATACATATATTTATATAAAAAGTGGTTTGGCACTAATCAAGTGATTTTGGCACTGAAATCAAGAATTCTAATTCCCATCACTGGTAGGCATTCATGATCTGAGTGTTACTTCTCTTCTCTCAAAAAAAAACTAAATAAATAAATAAATAAGTAGGTATGTAGGTATATCAAAACATATTGCACTTTCTAGTTTCAAATTTTCAGTATTAAAAAGTTAGGAGATCTCTAATAAATGCCAACCTTCCAACTGGGGTGCAAAGCGTATAAACAAATATCGTTTCTTGAGCTTGTGGATTGATAAAATATATTTTAATTATCAACATTTGAAGTAATATTCAAATTTTTTATGCAATTATTTTTTAACTAACCCAAAACTATAGAAATTACGGATGTGAAATTACAAAAATACACTGATGTATTTTTTTAGTTTAATTTTTTACAGTGAACAGTAAAAATACATACATTTCCGCTCTTCAAAAAGTGTAACAACCTTTAATGCAAATTTATATTTTATGTTTGATTTTTTTTTTCTTCGTATACATGTTTTTTCTTTATTTTAATCGATTTAGATACATGTTCGCACGAGTAGTTTTGTGAAAGCCATGATATACATACTGTGATTTTTCTTCCACATAGCAACGAGTCAGTGGTGGTCCAGAGTTGGCCCTCATTTTTCTTTCTCTGCAAATCTTCACTGATTTTATTTTTCAATTCCATTTTCTTGGCTAAAGCTTTGTAAAATTGTACAACTTGGACAGCAAGTCATAATTGTTGAACATTACGCTTCACTGGTTGTTACTTCGTTTATGTTAAATTCAATTGATTAAGATAGATAATCACATTAGCAGTGAGGAAATTATGCACAAAGAAGAATTAATACTCGTAGATGTGTGCTGATTGTTACAATATGATTAATATTAGTATTAACATATACGAGTATGTAGGTATATTTTTATTAATGAGTGTTTAATTTTTCCAAAGGCCGTCATAAAGAATATTTGATTGTTTGTGAGCTCTTGAAATGGAAATGATAGAAAAATTAAAAATTATATTACACAACTTTTTTTATAATTAAATAAAAACCTGTTTCTTAAAAGAAATATATGTATTACAGCTGTGTCAAATCGTTCGTTCAAGTGACCGCTCATTTTCGTTCATTTTCTAAAAAAAGGAACGAGTTCGTTCATTTCGTTCATCAGCTCTTTTCAAGAAATAGAACGAAATAAAAACAAACAAACAATTGATTCGTCAAATGACAAGCAAAATAATTAAAACAAACAACAGCAATTATATGAAACAAAAAAAAAATCAGCAGGTAAAATTTTTTCCAATTCCAATTCTTAGGAATAAAAAATCACAAAAGATTCATATTGTCAAAATAGCCACATACAAAGAATAAAAATTAATTTCGCAATAGTCATACTGCTACTAAAAGCGGGCAAAAAGGCAAATGAAAACGAGAATATGACGAAAAATCTCACATGGATAAAGAAAAAGCAAAAAAGAAACAAAACAAAACACCCAAGTGCGGTCGTTCGTTCATTTCGTTCAATTGTACTTTTTAGCAGTACTGCTGAGCCAAAACAGCTCAGTAAAGTGACCGGATTACTTCGTTCATTCTAGTGATTCGTTCAATTGTATTAGTTCGATCATGAACAACACAGCTCTAATATGTATTACAAGCTTAAATTCCAGTCCAAAGTGAATTCAATGTTTTTCTTATACAGAAATAAATACAGAGTACGAGTACTCGCAATATCTTGTGAACTACGTTTGTAAATTGTTTACCTTTTCGAATACTAAAAATAGACGAGCAAAATTTTTACAAATTTTTTAACTTTATTGAATACAAAAGTTTCAAATTCAATAGGACAATTGAATTTCTTAGGAAGTTTTAAATTTTTTGCCTTTCCAGTCACTGAAAGTTTAAGCCATGTGTAGCTGCAGCGTTTGTGAGTAAATTTTAAATTATTAGAACACATTTTCAAGGTGTTTCCCAGAACTGTTAAAATACAGTACACCCTCGCCTTGCTCTTCTTCTATTGCAACAGCCAAATTTTTTCATTGTAGACCCTATTATCGCAACACTTAAAAATTTTGTGACTAAGTTATCGCAACTTTTTATTTTTTGTCATCAGTTTGCTTGTTTTTTTTCGTATACAAAGTGGATTTTACTGTTTGTATTCAGTGTGAATAGCAACATGAAAATAATTATCAATTTATATTTTGTTCCATGTAATGGTCTCTTAAGAACTCCTAATACAATAAAATTAAAAATTAAAAAACTAAATAATTGTATGTCCATAATTTTCATTAGATAACCAAATAACAATATATACGAGTACATCAGACTGGTCGCAGTTTGTATGGAGTTTTTTTTTAATTCTTAATATATGCGCTATCGGAAATATGAGGTTTGCTGTCATAAATGCATTCTCAATTTTTTAGTTCGATCCGACGGTGCATTCTGGTGCCTAGTGGGGCCTAAAATACCCGATATTATGAAAAAACACATACAGTATGAGCTCGATTTGCGCTACCGAAAGGAAATCGAGGTTGCTGCTTTTTACCAAAAGTTGCAATAATCGACCATTAAAAACTTCATACAAACCAAACTATAATTTAACATAAAACAATTTATTTCTTATAGTTAAATATATAAAAAATTCATACATGTGATTGAAAAAGTTATAAAATAATAATTTATACATGAATTCAAACTTAAAACTAAACTTCATATTTTGTACTTCGGTATATTTGGGTTTTACTCATGTTAATTTATTTATAAACACTAGATTGTGTGAGAATGTTGAATTCATTTAATTCAGAGAGAAAGGCGATCTAAATTTACTAAAAGACAAAACGTTGCCCTTACCGAGACTCTTTTTAGAAAAAGTTGCACTTATAAAGACTGTAATGTAAAAAAAATTACCTGTTGCGCTAATCGGGGTGTTACAATAATTGGTGGTACTATATTATGTCCTATTTTTATTGCTTTTTATAACTATTCGCGAGAAAAGTATAATTCATAGGATAAAACACAATTTTACTTATCGAAAAAGTATTTTTAACCCCCGACCAAACAAAAGGGGCGTTATAAGTTTGAAGTGTGTGTCTGTGTATCTAAGTGTTTGTACGAGTCTACATAGAGACCAAACGGCTGGACCAATTTGGATTAATTTTATTTCTGTTTCAAAGTTAAGTTGATAGAGAGTGTTCTTAGTTATGTTTGAAGAAAACCGGTTCAACCGATTAGAGGATATCACATCTTTCCTAGATGCATAACTTATATCATGGATTTTTAAAACTTAATTTTTGTTATTTATTACACTGAAATTATTGTCAAAGCTTTCGAAATTACCACTTGCATTGTAATTTAAAGCTGAAACTCCATAAATTTTTTTTATATAAAGGGTGATTTTATTAGTAAATTTCTTTTTGGCAACTCAGCTGTTTTCATGTATCAGGTTACTGTTAAGCATCCTTAGTTTGGTCTACAATTTAACCATGAGTCGACTCACAAATGAACAACGTTTGCAGTTTATTAAATTTCATTATCAGAATTCATGCTCGGTTAAGAAAGTGCATTGTGAACTTCTTCCATTTTATGGGCGACCTTCTGAGGCGGCTATTTGGAATCTTGTGACTAAATTTCGCACCAAAATTGTTGATGACCGTGAATTATCGAATCGGCGTCATATTTAATTGGGTCTCCGTTACTTTTATATTTTTTTTTGTCCCAAATGAAAGAGCTGGACTTGGCTGACATGTGGTTTCAGCAAGACTGTGCCACATGTAACACATTACGCGAAACAATGGTCCAATTGAGAGGCGAGTTTGGTGAACAGTTTATTTCACGTTTGGGGCCACCAGTCAGTTGGCCGCCTAGATCGTACGATTTAACGACTTTACACTATTTTTTGTGGGGCTACGTTAAGGCTCTTGTCAAAGGGACAAGCCCACAACGGATGACTCACTGGAACACAATATTAAATAAATTATTCGTAAAATACCGGCCGATATGTTGGCCAGACTATGCCAAAATTGGACGCAGCGTATGAACCATTCCAGGCGTTCAAGATTTACATGAAACCATCTGTAACATTGAATAATAGAGATTGTTCTACCGATTCAAATAAAGATTTCATACACTTCTCCAAATTTTATGTGTTTTTTTAATAGAATCCGAAAGCTCTTAAAAAATCTTCCAATATTTCACATGCCACAAATGATTAAAATTGTTTGCGAAACACGCGCCTCACAAAACCAGTGTTCAAGAAAGCTGTGATTTTTCGTTCAAATCATACGGCTGAAACTGCGGTGCAGCTGTGTGAATTGTTACTGTGTGTTACTGTCTTCACAGTTGTTGCCTGGTATAACAAAAGTAAAAATGTAAAATAAAAAAAAGTGGAATTTTGTTCAAATTATGAAAAATTGTGCTGTGTGGTGGCTCGGCAGGTAACAGTATGTGATGACTGTCATTTTGTAACGGATATTTATTTTAAAAGTGCCAAGGAAGTCAGCTAAAAGGAAATAATTCGTTAAGGTCTTTGTAATGGCGGTCTATACACATTTAAAGCATTTCCGAATTTCCTAGTTGAAAGGTTAGAATAGCCACGAATAGCCTGTTTAAGGCTTTCCGAGTTTTCTGCCGTTCTTCATCTTGAACGCCCATATATATATATTTAACTGATACAAACTTCTGATATTACATAATTTCGTACGAGAACGTATTGCGCTTTAGGTTGGCTATCGCATGCAAAAGACAAAATTTGGAGCGGTTGTTATTTCGTATGTGTTGCAAGTTTATTCGTATGAATTAATGTGACGACAACCCACAATAGGTAAACGTGACAAATGATGATGGGTTCTGTGACAGACAGTTGAGAGCAAAAAAAAATAAAAATAGAAAATATCAAGAACATAAAGCAGACCGTGGTTGGGAAGTTTATAATGTTGATTCATTAGTAGATTCTGTTGTTATTTAAGATTGTATGTTTGCTCGATTTGTTTATGTTTCAGTATTTGCATACGACAACCGCATAATAAATATATATATAAATACATGGAAACTTAATCAGACGTTTACACTAGCCAAAAACCTTATTTATGACTGTTGGCAATATCAAAGTTTTATTGCCTGGAAATCTTATATATTATTCAAATTTAACTCAAATACTGCAGCATTTACTTATTTGACACCGAAAAGCAAAACTAGTTTTTTTTGGCTGTCTGTGATTTAAGCTTCATTGCCTGTGTGAACACAGTTTGAGAAGACAAGCTGATACGATGACAGTAAAAGCAAGATGTTTGTTTTTTTCGCTGATGACGATGATGTCGTTGTTGTTAAATGATGATGGTTGCTTAGCAACAATACAACAAGAGAAAAAACAACATCAAATTGTAAGAAATAAAGTGAAAAAAGCAGCACAAGAAAACCGCTTAGCAACACCTTAAAAAAAGTTGTATTATTTGCAGTTGCATGAGCACAGCACAGCACAGCACAGTGGTGGTAGAGAAAAAAAGCATGTACGTGCAAAAAAAATTAAAAAATAAAAATTGGGCCTATGAACTCGGAATATGACTATGATTGAGTTCACTGACGAACAGTGTTATTGACATTAGCGCTGCTAACGTATTTGCTAAACGTATGTTGTTTCGCAATATTTTTTTCTATTCGTGTGTTTTGCTATTTATATTTTTGCAAATTAGTTTTAAAGTTTTTTTTAGTAAAAAACAGCAGCAATGCGAAAAGTCATTATAAAAAATTAAATTTAAGTGCAAAATGATTGACGTCGAAATTTCTATCATATTATGGCTCACAGAGCCATAAAAAGTGGTTACGCTTAGCAACAAATAATGGAAATTATAGAAACTGGTAAAAAAAGAAAAACAGTTGCAAATTAAAACAGATGTAACAGCCATTCCCTATTGCCATTAGCAAGATTGTAATTTTCTAAATGCAGGCCTAAACGAGGGATCGGCAACCCATACTCTTACATTTTACAATTGTAAGAGTTATACGCTCACCACGAACCGTGTTACCATTACAATTTTAAATTAAGATTTCAATTACCAAAGACAAACTTAATTTTAATAGGGTCGAAAGAAAAACTCGAGTTTTCTTTAAAAAGAAAGGCATATTTTGTTATTGCTACGTCAATGTAATGGTGGGTAAAAAGTTGGTTTTTTGTAGGACATTTGCTTAAAATAATTTAAGTGCTTTCAGATTTGATTTATAAGGAAAACACATAAACTTTAGAAAAATGTATGAAATCTTTATTTGAGACGGTAGAGATCGTTCTAATTCAATGTTTAAAGATGAATTCTGTCCTATCACGGTTCTTACTTCCTAAGGATGAGCGATATTTCGAAAACTGTTTTTTTTTCAGAAAAATCACCAATCACAACTGTGACTGAATTTATCCAGTAACAGGATTTGGAAATACCTATAGTTCTTTCATACAAACTGTGAATATAATGTGGTACTTTTACCACATTAATTTTTTTTTTACTTTCAGCGTTTGTCGAGAAAAAATCGTCAAATCATGTCAAATCGTCTTTTCTGGCAACTACATCTGGCTCTTACATTTTTGTCCTGGCAATTTTATTAATTCTCTGCCTCTTATACGACAATTCTCAATATCTTGATGGGGTTGATTGATAATTGTTTATTCTTCTCGCCACTAATAAGAATAGTATTTCGAAATACTAATACTACTATATACTTTTAAAGCAGAAGAGCTGAAATGTGTTAAACCGTGATCACAGTCAGGGTTCCCAGATTTTTTCGACTGTCATCCCCAATTTGAAAATTTTGATCCCCGAAATTCCCTAAAAAATAATTTGTACTATCCCCAAAAATCCCTACGAAAAATAATACTATTTTAATTTATTTAATTATTTTCTTATTAAAATTTTATTTGCACTGTGGTTCATATTATTTGTACACATGGTTCATATTTAAATATGTACATATTTGTATTAATATTTCTAACAAATTAGCTAACCTGATTAATTAAATCAAAAAGTTCAGAGTCCAAATCTTCTGTATCGTTCTCTAACGATCAAAAGTGTCTCAGCAAATTCCATTATTTTTAAAATGTATATTAATTCTTAACAGAGATTCGAGCAATTACCGCTGAATTTTGTTTCTAATTTAAGTTTTTATTGAGTTCATTGCCGAAAAAACTCGTTCAACGCAAGCGTTGCTCCTTAATACACAAAGTACAAAAAATCAGCTGATGAGCAATCTCGCCAATGCGTCTACCTGTTCGATGTGTCTTGTAATAAACCTTGTTTAAGTCTTGCCAACAACAAATGTTAAAAACGAGTTCATTGTTACCAGTAACAATTTTTATTTTAAGCGTTTTTGTTAACATTTTATACTATTTATGAAATAAAAAAGAGCAACTGGAAAATGCATTGAAATTAAAATAATCTAAGAAAAAAAAAATATTAAGTAAAATACAAATCCCCCATAAAATCCCAAAAACATACAAATTATTCCTAATGAATTCCTCAATCCCCAAACCAAAATTTGTATCCCCATTTGCAAAAAAAAATCCCCGATTTGGGGATAAATCCCCTAATCTGACAACACTGATCACAGTCACTTTTTAATTTCACTGCTACTCTTCTTATTAGTTTTTCTCAAAATAACAGAACGCCTTCCTACAAAAAAAAAAAAAACTGCTAAACTGTGATCACAGTCGCAGTCAAAAAGAACAGCGATTTACAAATCACGTTCACAAGGAGCAACAGGTTTACCTGATCAGTTTTTGATAAATTTTTTTTTAAACCTGCATTCGTGTTCATACACACCGTTAAGTTTGCTTCATCAATTTGCGTTGTCGTAGAGTATTACGAATGAAAAAACATAACGAAAAAACAAACTTGACTGATACGGTCAAGTCTGTGCTCCCCTCCATTCTCTTTTCCTCTCTCTCCTAAAAACTCAAGACTTGACGAGCCAAACCTGACGTGTGTGAAAGAGGACTTTCATACCACAACGAACTAATACACACGCACTTTTTGCTGTCAGTTAACGTTGAATTCTTTTTCCAACAGATTTGTCCGCAATGGAACAGAGCAGAATGAAAAAAGGCAAAAAACCACACCCCCAGATTTTTAATTGAACAGCAACAAAACAGAATATAAAGTACAAACTAATATTGCTTTTATTGAGCCTTGTTTTGCCACATCTAGTCTAGAGTCATTTTTCTTATCTTCTTTAGAAAATCAAATTAGTTAATAAAAAAATACTGAAATTAAGCCCGATTAAATCTGTGTTCTGGGAACGAAAACATTATGCACACTTTATGCACATCGGCATAATTGCTTTATCGCGATGACTTTTTGATAAATATGAATTCACTGGTATAACCAAACAATACACAAGATCTGCCGAAATAATCACTACTGTCCGAGAGAGAATCCGATCCAGTGAATAAAAAAATTTTGCGAAATTTGCGTCGTGTCTTGAGACTACGCCCGTGCTAACTTCCCCTGACTCAGTTAGCTGAATGTGCCCTGGAGCAGTTGGAAACTGATCCTGATTTTTAAAGAAAAATTATCTTCAGCATGAGATTCAAATTTAAAGTGGATTTTTTGCTGCGGAGTCTTTATTATATATTCATTTGAGAACAACGTTTGTCAGGCCATCACCGTCAACGAAGAGCGCTATAAATCCATGATTACCAACTTCTTTTGGCCAGAAGTTTATAAAAACGACATCCTGCATAAACGGTTCGAGCGTCTGATAGCCTCATCTGGAGGTGTTGTGAGCTGACTATCGAGATTGTCTTTAGTAGCGAGTAAGCCGCAAGCCATAGCAGACCTCAAAGCCGACATAACACATGCCATCGTTTAAATTCTGCGTTATTTATGAGATTTTCAAACGAATAAAAAAATTCGGGCATGAAAATGAACATGAACTGCTGATGGAAAGGCGTAGCTGGGAAATTTTTCGAGGGAGGGGAGGGAACAATGCTTGCGATGTTTGCCTTAGGAGCATTTACCGAAAAACACACAGAAAAAATATCAATGTTAAATTACCATGCAAAAATTTTGATTGGAAATCATATTAAATTTATTAGAAATGTTTGCTTTGTTCACTGTTGTGATTAGTTGTGTGACTTGTTATGTTTTATTGTTGTTGGTTTAGAGCAAGGCGAATTCAGCTGATTATCAGCTGTTGATGCACAAATTGAGCAATTTGAACCAAAATGTCAAAACTTTATTAGATATCTTCTGACAGATTGGTGTTGTAGCATAGCAAAATACATGTTGTTTTTGTGTAGTTGTATTATTGTAGTGATAAGGTCACCTGATACTGAATTCCCCTTGGTTTAGAGAATACAGCTTCAGCTAGCGCTCGAATTGCTTTTTCTCAGAAATGGTACATCTTAGAGAAAAAATCTTAGTAGATAATTACCTGATCTACATTTTCGCCGCACAATATTTTTATCGCAAAACTAACTGTTGGTCCAAAAAATTAAAAAATAAAAACAATTTTTGTGACCGTTGAACTTTAATAAATTTTTTTTGCATACACGGAGTCCCCATTGAGACTCTTCAGGATTTCGTTAGAGTGGCATCCCCTACATAACTACAAGTTTTAAGCTTGTTGTGTTGTGTGCAAGGGTCAATGTCTATTTTGACCGGCCTATTGGCTCTTTTTATTTTCCTGTTGCTCTTTAATGCTTTGCTAGGACATTAAGTTTGGCATATAATCATGTTTAAGCATTGTGTACGGATAAATTGTATTTATAAATACGAAAATTAATATAATTTAATAAAGCACATAATCATTTTTTTCTCTTATTCGTAGTTTATTTTTTTAAAAAAATTTCTGTGTTATTTTAATAATTTACAAATTTCACTTAATAACCTCTAAAAGATTTTAGCGCTGCTTTTTTCGATTTGGGTTTTCTGCTTGTTCACATGCAACCAGCCAACAAATGAACTTAAGCTTAATTTTTTTTTTATCTGGACGTGGTACTACATTCGTACTTGTATGAAATGATGACCAAAGTACATTAGAGGCGCACATGATAAATAAGTACGTGACACTTTTAAGCACGCGATTGTTGGTTGTTTCTCATTCTTTGCTGTATATTTTGAGAACAAATTACGTGTTGATGATACGATTATTTTGATGACGATATTTGTGTATAAACGTTTGTAAAAGGTGTTGGTTCGTTTAAAAAGGGAATTTAAAAAAAGAATTATATATTTATGAAAGTTATATATGAAAATCATTATTACAAATTGCCTTGGTGGTCTTTAGGTTTTCAGAACTTCATTTAACGTTTTTTGCCAAACTGAATTATCTTTGATAGTTTTTTTCTTTTTTTTTTCAAGTGACATTGTGTTGCTATGAAACTTTCTCTTGGCCAGAGTACGTTATAGTTTCAACAGCAAATAAAAAATTTTATAGTTTCGCAAATGAATTTTTTTAGTAGCCGCACTGCTTATTTATTAAACTTATTATGCAGAGACATATAAGTCTGCAGGTTTTTCAAGCAAGGACTAGATATTTGCAGGTTATTTGTTTATGAATTATTATGTCGATTGCGTCAAGATTTAAAAAAAATCGGAAAGAAAAAAGTGCTCTTCCATCAGGACAATGCAAGGGTGCGCACATGTCTAGTTGTCATGGCGAAAATCTTTGCATTAAACCACGAACTGCTGCCTTATGCCTCAACTCTGCCTATTTATTACCGAGTGACTATTTCTTGCTCCCAAATTAGAAGAAATCGCTCTTCGGCAAGAGATTTGAGTTCAACGATGAAGTTATTTCACAAACAATGATTAATTAATGATTTGGACAAATCTTACTTTTTGGAAGTGATAAAAAAAATTGTAGAAGGGTTGGACAAAGTGCAGAGAGGTCAAAGGAGACTACGATGAAAAATAAAATTTGTTTGTTGTTTGGGTTACGAATGGTGTAGTGATGTGACCCTACAGCCTCTCTGTGCACAACTGTCAACCTCACCTACACACGGCGTGCCCTGTTGTAAGTTGACGAGGGTTTGACGACCGACCATGAGAGGAATAACCTTAAACAAGGGGTGGCGGATAAATATCTAGAAGTCCGTCAAGTTACTTATCATAAATTAAGCGAAGATTAAGGAAACCTCATGAGGTCCTATGCTCCTTATAGGAGCCAAAGGAACCAATATGCACATACCAATATAAAAATTATAGACTTATTGACACGCCTCCGTGTGTATACACATTCTTACTTGAAGTAGCAAGTAGAAGCTTATGTTCACGTGAATTGATCTTTATTTAAATTTATTAAAATTTTTATGATTTAAATCTTTTCATTTATTTACTTGTGTACCCTCTATTTTGGAGGTAGATTTTTTCTTTCTTCATTTCATCACTTTTTTTTTTATATACAGATTTCTAAAAATATTAAGAGGTTTTCAATTTATTTGGCACGTTTTAACAATAACACGCTGGCTGCCATGCATCCATCTATCTATCTATCTATTTTTTCTATCTAACCAAGGCAACCAACCAAGCGTCATACACCAACATTTGTCATTATTGTAAGGGAAAATTTGAAAATTTACGGTTTAAAAGCGTTGCCAGAAAACGCGTGTTTTATTACTGTCAATCGATTTGTGGGTCTTTAACCTTTTTAAACATGCTTAACAAAAAAGTTTATCCCAAAAACATAAAAAAACAAATATAAAAAGGACAAAAAGGGGAAAGGGAGGGTGGTTTGCTTTCTTTATAGATTTGACATGCACATTAACTTATAAATGCTTACTAAGTTCCATGGAGGAATTGATTTTTAAGGGTTAGCTATTTCAAATTTCCATTCAAAATATTTTAAAAAAGGATAATCTTTTTTCCCCAAACTTTCATGTTTAATACGAGAATTTATTCATTTGTTATAAGGCTCTTAAAACTTTTAAATATTTTAAAACTTTTCTTCCACATAAACTAAAAGGGAAACAAATTCATTAGAAATCTTTTCAATTTCAGTTACTTTTGATGTTTGCAATATACTCGTATATTTTTTTAATTTAGCCCACATTTTGTATAATCCTACTGAACCAATCACCCAACAAATTAATGTCAACTAAATCACTCTTTATTAAAGAAACTTTTTATATAAAAAAAAAATATAATTAAATATATTTACGCGCCAGGTATTTACACATATTGTGCGGTAATAAAATTACTTCTTTGAAAGATATTGTCATTTATTTCAATTAAGTACTTTGAAGGAGAAACAGATAAGAAATGCCGCCATTGTCTGTCATTAAGAATTCTAGTGTTGGCGATTTGGTTTCTTTTAAGGAATTCAATAATCAATAAATATGTGCTTTTCATTTGGGTACTCGCTACTGGTGGATTTATATCTTCCGTCTCTGTTAAAAAACTCCTCAACAGAATGATGCACAGTGGTTACTGTAAGCACAATTTTTGTGCTTTGCAAATAAAAATCTTAAAAAAATTAATGTCCTTCAAAATATTCAACTTTCGACCACACAATGGGAAAAAACGATAATGCTGGGTTCATACACGGCAATTTTAGTTTTTTTTTTTTTTTTTTTTTTTTTTTTTTTATACATATAACTTATTTATTGCATCTTCAAAAAAATTAACTAACAATAAGTAATCAAATCTTAAGTCTAGATATAATTAATGTGTCCGACCAATGCCGAAAACAATTTTAGTGATAGTAGTTATTAATACAATAATTATGTACTAGCAAAAAAAATTATTCTCAAAAAGTTTCATCTAGGTTGAAAACTAAAATAACTTTTCGTATAAAAACCTATGTTTCTTCAAAAAGTCACTGAGTTAATAATCCAACCTCGTATGACTTCAAAAGCACTAAATCTAGTGCTAAAGGCACTAAATTGGCATCACTGGTTGCTCAACTAAAAATGGCATATGTGAAGCCTGTGCGAGCTACTGAATGACACCTCAAAATGTACTTAATATGATACTGGGTACCAATTATCCAATACTTTGCCAATACAAACACTAATGTTTGATCGCATTTTAATTAATTGAACGCATAATAAATGACAGTAACAAACAAACAGCAAGAAATACAATAATGCCAGAAAGAAGAAAAAATTGTCATTTGCTGTTATTTATTGAAGTTGTGTTTAATAAAAAAAAGCATTGTCGGCTTCGGCTTTTATTAAACATCGAAAAATTCATACGCACACACACTATACATGCAGGCTGTAAAATATTTGTATCTATAAATATGTACATTTTTCTTTGCTGTTGCCATATCACCATTATCCCGCCTCTTGTATGTTTTCTTTTAGGTTTCTTAAATTGCTTAAGCAGAAGCATTGGTTAAGAGAGAAAGTAAATTCTAATAAAAGAAAATAAATTACCTATTAAAAGAGCCAAAAGCTATGGATAATTCCAATATAAAATTAAATTGAAATATCCTTCAGACTTTGAAACAATTTAAGCTTGCTTTCAAAAAAGAAATAATTTGCGATAGTGTAGCAATTAATATTGTTTTCACACTGACATGGTTTTAATAAAAGTTGTTTTTTTATAATAGGACCAGCACTCATGCAATGCATGGTCTCTAGGAAAATAGGTTATGAAGAGGAGGATAGAGAGAGTAGTGTCTGTGGACATTCGATTTAAACTTTCTCACGTTGTAAGTGACAGGAAAGATTTCCCCAGGTAGTTTATTCCACATAAGAACAGTACGGCTAAAAAAGAATTCTCTCTGTAATGTATAGTGCGATTTATTAGCCAATCGACCATAAAAGGGTGTGCTCTGAAATGTGCGAGTTGTGCGTAAAAATGTGCGGATTTTAGGAACAAGTTCCCTAATTTCACCAGAACACATTTTATTGCAGTAACGATAGAACAAGGAAAAGACCCCACATTTCGTCGATGCTTCAATTTTTTATTTTGTTAAAACAAACTTAAAACCATTTTTGAATTGGTTTCATAAAATGCAACCTTGTTTTCGCTGTGCTAAATTTAGTGCTGCCAAGTTAAAATGAGCGAAAGCAGCTGATAATGTTTATGTAAGTGAATAAGAACAGACACCGATGAGAGATTTTCAACTTCAAAATGTATGCAGCAGCAACAATTATTAAAAAATAATCTTTTGGATGAAAAATAACGAAAACATTTTCATTGACCTCTGGAAAGTGAAAACAGACTATATGACTGACATCCATGTGCCTATAAAAAAGGTGTAGCTTCTATCCAAGAGCAAAAAAAAGTCTACTACATTTATGGGTTGGCGCTTAGACTTTAGGAAATATTCGAGAGAAAAAATTTAAATTTGGCTTTTTTACCAACCTTGGTCCACTGTTCTGCTGATGGTGAAGTCAAATCTTGTTTGATTTAAAACAAAATTTGGCATCAAAAGCACAATTAAGTCAAAAAATATACTCAATTTATATTAAATGTTAAAAAAAACTAAATTTTTCGCGGTTTTTTTTTGTAGCAAAAAGTGGGTTAATTATTTATTAATTTAAATATTACACAAAAAAATTTTGTTATTAAACATTTTCATTAATGTAATGAAATCTTACGTTAGCTCGCTATTAATGCCATATTTCATTCATTCATTTACTGTAAGTTGTTTTTTTTTCACACACAAACAACTTATAATATGCTCAGTGCTTTGGCAAAATTTGATTAAAATCAAAACAAGATACACTTTGCTGGAATATATCCTTAGAAATAAATAATAAACAAACTCTTAAAAATTACTATATATAATTCTTTAGTTTAATACATATTTGCTTCAACGAAACATTTGGCGCAATTGTTCAAAATGACAGAGTAAAAATCGCATTTAATGGAATTTTGTAAAAACATGAAGTTCCAAAATTATATCGCTTAAGCTATTTTGGCGAGTTTGTGTCCTTTAAGTATTGTATATCCTTGAATTAAAATATTCCATAACTTTTAAAATATGCCAATAAAAATTAAAGCAGCAAAAGCAGCAGCTAAAAACAGCATATTTTGAATTTAAATACATACTTGCAAAATTATTATTTACATAGAAGCGGAATTAAAGGAGGAAAATATCATTTACGGCCTGGCCCACGATGTCGACAAGAAAGTTTATTTCGCTTACTTATATTGAAAACAAAAACAAAACAAGAGAATTTGTTGTTTGAATATTTCGCTTACTTATATTGAAAACAAAAACAAAACAAGAGAATTTGTTTTTGTTTTCAATGTAAGTAAGCGAAAGAAACTTTCTTGTCGACATCGTGGGCCAGGCCGTTAATGTATTTAATAAATTCATACAAGTGCAAGTCGTGTTCGTGCGTTTAAGGTTATGTGTCACTGTCCAATTTTTCAAAGTACCTTTGGACATAATTAATTTTTTAAAGTTTTTAAAAATACAATGAAATCAGAAGTCGAACAAAAAAATTCCAATAAGTGTGAGATGAGATTATGACCGGGTTCACACACAAACCAATGTTTCTTGAGCAATCCTTTAGTTCATGGGCGAGAGAAAAAATTATGATGGCCGCTCATGCAATAGTTTCTCCTCCCTCACCAACATACACAAAAGTTGCTCAACAAAAATTGTGGTGTGTGAAACTAGTTAGTGAATTTTGGGCAATATGAAAACTCTCCTCTTTCAGTTACAGTTGTAGTTGTTACAGATTACAAGTACTTGTATGCCAACAAAAAATTCTCAAATAAAAGCAAGATTTGTTATCGAATCGCATTTATCTTGCTATACGAGTATAGCGTTTTCCCTAATCCAATTTTTACTGGCATTAGAATTCTTATTGTCAATTTGCATTACAATAACTAGAATTTCAATTATTTTGCACAATGAATAAACAACATTTATTTCTTTCGCAATTTATTTAAATAGTTTTTGTTCGAAAATGTATGTAGGATTAATTTTTTTTTTTTTTGTAATATTTTTCTTAAGTATTTTGTAATAATTCATAAGTTATAAAAATATATTGTTAAGTAATAAGTAAGGTTGGTCAGGTGTTTTCTAGATATGACATAACTTTATTTATGCAATAAGAAAATGAAATCTATTTCTATGTACATACACATGAAAGTTTAAAAAATTTACGTACTTCTCTATAAATGTATACTATACTTAATAATGCTAGCAACACATGTGGGACGAACGACGTATTTTTCGGTGGGAACTTTCGTCATAAAAAATAAAACACATTTGTGCATATGAAAATGAACACAACAACGCCGCCGAACGAAATTCGTCGTGCGTGACGTACTTTGAGAAAACGAAGGACGAAAAAAAATATTTTCTATCTCTCTCTGTCTTTGCACACCAGTGTTGCCAGTGAAATTTCGAGAAAGATACATTTTAGTTTCCAAAAAGATACATTTGTTCCCAAAAAGATAAATTTTTTAAAAAGTTTGAAAGTCCATTTTTAACGTTTAACATTTATTAACATAACATTTTTATTTCATATTTAATGAATATTGTAAAGAAAATGATATCATATAAATTAATTTTTATATTTAATTAATTCATTTAATTTTAAAACTTTAAAATTAATTATATGTACATAACTATCTTTGGATGTTATCAAAACAAATTAATTTTTGTAAATATTAATATACGAGCTAAGGCGCTTATACTAAGGCGATTATATCAAAAAGTTCATATAAATTTCCTGAAAATAAAAAAGATGTTCATATTTCCTCAAACAAATAGATGATGATATTTTCTGTACATTTTGCGTACAAATTCAAAAGATACGAAAAAAGTCGGGATTACACATGGTACCTGAAGTTATCAAAAGATACGAAAAATGTATCTTTCGTATCCTAATGGCATCACTGTTGCACACACAATAACCAACTTTATCAAATATAAGAGAGGAATTCATTGATTAAATTCGTCGCTGTTGTGCTTCACACGACGAATTTACGCAGCAAACTCTTATCGACGAATTCGTCGACGTGGACGAAATTCGTCGTTCGTCCCACTTGTGTTCCTGGCATAACTTATTATTTATTTTATTTGAGTTTTTTGTAAATTTCGATAGCAGAACATCTAATGTATCGAAAAATGCAAAAAATCTCGGCAAAAAAATTATGAGTCTATCAATTACAGACACACAAGCCATATATCGAACTATTTATTTCCAAATTCTTTTCTATTTCGCAAAATCCGTCCCTCCGCCGTCGCACGGACATGTTCTCCTAAGGTACATACATACATATGTACATATGTATTATTTCTTGAAGCTGCTTCGCTTTTTAAAGCATTTTGCCAGCCTTCGGCTAGTCGTAAGCACTATTTGATCTGTGGCAAGTTCGATTACGCTCTAGCGTTATAAAGCTGTATTCTATTCTACGTTTTGGACTTATTTCATGTAAAGTTTTTTTTAATGTATAAAACTTTAAAGGCTCAGTTAGCCGACCGTAATGCAATGTAACTGTAATGTAGGAAACAGCTGATCGCTATTTTTGTATGAAAAGTAGTTTACGTTACATTACATCTCTATAACCATTTCCATTACTTTTCACATAACAATATCGATCAGCTGTTTCCTACATTACAGTTACATTGCATTACAGTCGGCTAACTGAGCCTTAAGTTGGCAACACTTTTTTACACTGGCGGCCATTTTGTCAGCTGTGATTTATGAAATGATTTATGTTTAGTTTGGTTATGCATTTCGTCGTGAATAGACTGACGCCTGAACAACGCTTCTAAATTGTGCAAATTTATTTTGAAAATCATCATCAAAGCAATTAAGTCGATTCACTATGGACCGTTTTCACACAACGTTCACTGTAAATGATAATATGCATTCACAGAGACGTCCTACAGTGCGCACAGAAGAAGTCATTGCTGCTGTAGAGCGTAGTGTAGAGGAGGACCCGATTCAGTCTATCCGCCATTGTGCACAAAATTTGGTTATGATTTTCATTCACTTTATGAAAGATTTTGCGGAAAGATGTTGGTTTGCGTGCTTACAAAATCCAACTCGTGCAACAATTGAAAACACACAATTACCTAGCAAGATTACCTAGCAAGATTAAGCGAATTTTGTTAAGCGATGAAGCTCATTTTTATTTAAATGGATGCGTCACTAAACAAAACTGATTAATTTGTAGGGATGATAATCCTCAAGTGTGTTTGAAGACACAGTTACATCCCGAACAACTGACTGTTTGGTGTGCTTTATGGGCTGGTGGAATCATTGTTTCGTACTTCTTTAAAAACGATGCTGGCCAGAAAGTTAGAGTCAATGGTGACCGATATAGAGCCATGGTTACTGACTTATTCGTTCATCAGTTGAGTAACCATGATTTGCAGGAGCTGTGCTTTCAATAAGATGAAGCCGCATATCACACAGCTCGTGTGAAAATTTGTCTACTGAAGGAAACGTCTGGTAACCGCATAATTTCACGTTTAGGACCCGTGAATTGCCCTCCAAAACTATTCCCTGGGGGGATATGTGAAGTCACTAGTTTACGCCGATACGCCCGAAACGATTGACCTTTTGAAGAATAACATTCGCCGCATTATATTGTCAATATACGGCCACAAATGTTGGAAAAAGTCATTGAAAATTGGACCTCCAGATTAGACTATGTCCGAGCCAGCCGTGCCGGTCATGTGCAAGAAGTCGTATTTAAATTATAATGCCAGAATATTATCTTTTGAATAAAGTAAATTTCATATCAATTTAAAAAATTCATCTTTCCATTTCAAAATTGTATACCTCTACAAAAAAAACTTTTTGCCAGTTACTCATTGAGAAGCGATTTATTAGAACCTTCAATAAAAATGGTAAGGACATATGTATAGGGTGTTTTTTATTGAGGTATAGAACTTTAAGTTGGCATTTTTGCAAATTTATTTCGAAAATAATGGTTCAGTTCGCGAAGTTTACCGCAAGCTCCGTCCATTTTATGGTCGACATAATCGTCCATCAGAGCAATTAATTCGGTTAACCATGGATAACCTGTCAATTGGCCACCAAGATCGTGTGATTTGACACCATTGGATTATTTTCTTTGGGGATATGTGAAGTCGCTCGTCTACGCCAACAAACCAGAAACGTTAGGGGACTTGGAAGCCAACATTCGTGGCGTTATTGCCAACATACGGCCCCATATGCTCGAAAAAGTGGTTGAAAATTGGACCTGTAGAATTGGCTTTATTCGAGCCAGCCGCGGCGGCCACATGCCCGAAATCATATTTAAACGTTAATGGCATAAAATTATCCTTCCAATAAAGCCAAATTGATGGACATTAAAACGATTTTCTTGTGTTTTATTTCAATTCGAAGTTCTATACCTCTAAAAAAACACCCTGTATATTCATAGGTGTGCCATTTCGAAAGAAGAAATATACCAGCACACAAACACATAGGCCAATGCAGATGCCAGACACGAACAAAAACAACTTCAGTGCTTCTACAATGTAGAAGCAGTATTGTGCCCAAGGCACATGAATGGTGCCCAAAATGTTTTGCATCAGTATTGGGGAGATATTTTTTTCATAAATAAATAACATTTCACCAATTTAGAATCTAACAGAGTGACTTGTAGTACGAATTAATGACCTAATGAGGAAAGATAGTGTTGAGAGGCGTAAGGCTGAGTTTACATCTGGCATTTCTTGTGTGCCATGTGCCCAAAAAAACGTCACCGCTAATTACTAATGAAAAAATTTTTGATTCAGACATGTATTTATTGATTTAAACTGTTTCCAATCATGTTGGATTCTATAAAATTATCTATTAGTTGTGTATGAAACTGTTTAATTTAATAAATACAGTTTTTCATTAGTAATTAATGGTTACGCTTTTTTACGCATGTGTGGCACATGGCACACAGATGTAAACCTGACCTGTGCTATTGCTTTCTGTATCTTGCTAACATACTTCTGGAAACTTGGTGTTAAGTTTAAAAGGGCGATGCGTACGCTAAACAAATAGTTTTGCCTAAAGAACAGCATAGTTAACATCGTGGTATTCTGTCAGTCAATTATTTAACATTGTGTGCTTAAAGGCTCTTTACATCAGTGTTAAGTAAATAAAGTGTTCTGATTTGATAATAGTTGTACACTTGTGTGTGACCGTTTTTATTTGCAAATATTGAAAACTACAAAAAGAGCGTTTTTAAAAGGTAAGAGCGTAGCAAAATTTTTTCTTCAATCCCATAATTGGACAAGAGCAAATATGGTTCAATAAAATACTTAAGCTTAAATAAGCTACCGAACTAAAATAAAATGCGAAATAAAATATGCAAATGAATGTGGTTTCAAAATATATTAACATATACATAAGAAAATAATGTTAAAATCCATAAATAGTTGTAAGCCGTTCCAGGCCTCATATGCTATTCACAAAAAAAAAAACATGTGATTACATTTACTTATTCGGTTTGCCTGCAAACAAGACTATAAAACTTAAAGCATTTATTGGCACCAAGGGTAAACCAACTACATATAAAAAGGCAACTTTTAATTCAACTAAAATAACAAAAAAAAAAAGCAAGTTAATGCCCTAAGCTTTTAAAGCCTTAAGAGCTGCTAAAAGTATATTTTCGAAAACCGCAATATTTTATGTTGACACTTTGGCTCTTCCTTCATGCACACAAACAAAATAGGCAAAAATATTCTTAACGAATATTTGTGAATTATTTATATTTGGATAGTGGTTATTTAACATTTTCCCACAAAAAAAATGAGTTAAAAATATTGGTCCCTGGAAACTGAATTCTATCATCATATTTTAAAAAATAATGATTTTGGGCTCATTTCACATAATTTCTCACACACAGTACCAAAAAAAGAGGACATTAGATACACAAACACACACGAACACATGCAAAAAGTCATTTACTTATGCGAGTACAAAAGCACGTAAAGGCAAGCTAAACTACAAATATATTCAAGGCACAGCACGACATATTTAGATATATAAAGTAACAGCAATTTCTAACTTTATTAACCCTAGCATACTCCTTCAAAATATTGTCATTTCTCTTTATTTACAATGAATTCGCATTTGTACTCTTTAGACATTTCACTCGTTGATCGGAGCTTTCATGCAACACACATGTCCCTGCGGTTGGTATTTCTACTTTTGAAATATAAGGGGTATCTGAGTCAAAATTACGCATGATTATCTTTAGAGTGACTTTCAAGATTTTTATTTTTATGAACATTCGTGTTGTTTGTTTTTTTTCATAACCACTTATTGTGCATAAATTGTTCAATTTTATATAGATGCTTTGTAATTTTCGATAACCTGACTGGAAAAAAATCGTACGCCGGAATTAGGATGAAGATGGTATCCTAGCAGCCCTTTTAGAGACTGATGACGAAATGACTTGTGAAGAACCAGATAGCGAGATAGAAAACCACTAGAGCGAAGATGATGCACAGAGGGACATTGAAGAAGCTTTCGAACATGTAGAGATCAAAAAACAGTTGACGCCTATCACAGGCGAGTACACAGACGAAGCTAATGTAGAGCAACCAGCTTCGTTGTTAGCATCTCTCTGCCACAGAGAGCTATAGAGGAAAGAATAGACATTGTTGGTTGTTATCGAAATCAAGTAGATGCGGCCGAGTCCCAGCATTGAAAATTTTTAAATCTCAAAGGGATCCTACACGGATGTGTCGCAATCTGCATGATCCCCTTTCATGCTTCAACAAATTTTGAGTTGGCGAGTTAATTACAAAAATCGAAAAATAGACTAATGCCGAGATATCTTTGAAAATAAGTAAATCTGTGATCAGGGCTGCGTTTCCGGATACGTGCGAAATTGAAATTCGCGCTTTGATGGAGATTCTAGTAATGACATCAGTGAGAATGGACTTGATAATATTAACATCTGCCTAAGTTGTGTCTGACTAATTTTATAAAATCTTTACATACGTATTTTATAAAAAATACTTTGTTTCTTTAGTATATCCATTGAAATGACTGACTCGTATAAGCCCAAAAACGGGTGATAACTTTTCAAAGATATATGATCTTTAAGTTTTGTTAATTACTGAAGTTGTTCTTTTGTTTTTGTTTTTTCTGGTCATAAATATGTATTTACATATTTAAAACTCAGCTATTCTTACTTCAATTATATTAAAAAACGTAATCATCAACATTATTTTATTTTAAATTAATCAACAAAATGCCTCAATTTAGCTTTCCAAAAAGCATGCTTATCTTTAACGTATGTAAGAATATGATTATCTTTCTAGGGTTAAAGAATAGAAACATAAAAAATTAAGGTTTTGTAAGTAGGCGGCATATTTGGAGGCCGGAATTATGACATAAAGATTTGCCATATTTGTTAATTTTATTTATTAAATTATAATATCAAAACTTAATAGAATACCTTAAACTGGATTAATTTTACAGAAACCCACAAAGAAACTTTGACATAAACGTCATCAATAATAACGGCAGCAGCTGCCACAACTAACCCATCGAACGGTAAAAGGAATACGTTCACCACTGTCCCCTGTAGGCTAATTTCACTTGTTTATACGTGATAAATTTAGCAAGTTGCAAAGTTCAAAATCTTAAGAACTGAGAATAAAAACAATGCTTAAACACAAAAAATTTACAATTTGAAATATATCGCTAGAGGCTTGAGGAAATACAATAAAATTGCTCAAAATAGTCGCCTAACAGAAAATTAATGCAATATAAAAAAATCCAAAACGAAACAAATGGCAGATATTCAAAAAATTATATAGCTCAATCCTGTAAAAGTTGACAAACGCTAAAGAAATTTAGAATATAAAACCATTTAAAAAAAATTCCAACGTTAATAACATCGGCTCCGTGGTACATCAAAAATTCAAATTTACATCGTGATATAAATATGCCACTAGTGACTTAAGAAATTACAAAAGACGCAGAAAAATATTTAAAAAAACTCGAGTCCCATTCTAATCCCCATGCTCGTAACATCTTGAACTTTACTTCTTGAAAATACGTTTGTGCTTAATTCGACATTTATGTATTATTAATTACTCACTGTGCTAGTTCAAAAATGTAACAAGCGGGGGACCTAATTCGGGTACGCTGAATCCAATGGTGCTAAGCATTTTTTTAGGTTCTCTCTTGTTTAAAATATAATTAAGATTGAAAACTTGGTTAAAAGCACCTAAAAACGCACTTTTTCCCAGTTTTCTACTATTCATTCATTTTTATATAAATTAAAAGGACATATTATGTATGAACATGCGTCTTAACGAAATTAAAAAAAAAAATAAAAATAAAAAATTGACCCAATAAAAAAAAATTTCCCCAAAAAAACTTACGGAAAAATTCGAAAAAAATTTTAATTTTTTCACAAAAAGTTTTCTCAGGACGCAAGTTTGTCAAATCATGTCTTTTCAGGCGATATACATATCTGTGGCAATAGGGAAAAAGTGCTTAAGTCATATTTTACTGTTTTGCAGGAGAAAAATTTTAAGCGTGCAAGTCGATTTTCAAAAATTTATTTCTTTTACAATTAAATTGGAAATTTCTCTACTAACATTTACTTTTTTAAGCAAACATCGTTGTACACACTGTAAATAATACATTCAAATTGAAATATACCAAAGTATAGCCTAATTTAAGGTATTATTCCAAATGAGATTAGAAGTCTAAAAAAGATAAGGCGAATGTTATTTCGCTATAACTTCTTGAAAAATTGCAAAAATTAATTGAGATTTTGCCCAGTGGTACTTTCAAATATACAGATTACGGTGGTAGCATTAACTGAAAATTAGCTTATCTCTACTTAAACGCTGTTTGCTTTCTGCCACAGATATAACGACATAAAGGTTAATAAATGGTAGAAAACTAGGAAAAAATTTTGATTTTTGGTGCTTTTAACTAGAGATGTCACGAGTGAATCACCCGTGATCGTGATCAAATGTATAATTAATCACACGTGAGTGCGTGACCGTGACTTAAAAGAAATTACTCGTGCGTGATCGTGCATGATTTTTTTTTTAAATCACTCACGAATTATCACGCTCTCACGAGATAACACTGCTGCGTGGGTATATAACTGTATTGAAAATTTAAAATTTTCTTATAATAAATACTACAATCTATGTCTGAGCTGCCCAAAGTAGCATCAGAGTGTCGAACATCAATCGGCTTCTAATACAAATGAATACACATACGCGAATACATTACTCTCGTGTTTCACTCGGTGGTCAGCTCTGATCTATGTACATACATATGTATATACATATGTACATATAGATATAATAAGCCTGCAAACATAACGCATACATACACACGTATATATGTATGTGTAAGAACCTATTTTTCAACCAACAAACATAAAAAATTAATTATATATTTTTCGTAAGCGTGCGACTTTTGTTTTTTGTTGCTTTTATTTAATAAAAAAAACAACTTTTATTTCATTATTAATAGAACGATTTATTTTATTAAAAGAAACGACTTTATTATTTGAGGATGGAACTAAAACTAAAACTACAATATTTTTATTTCTGAACGTTTAACTTATTGTTAGCAACCACCTAATTTTTGATTGGCCAAACTTATAATTGCGAAATGGCTAACTCTGCATTAATAATATTTTTATGGATATTGTATTACTTTTAATGTTAATAAATTTCAGATATTGTGTTACATTTAATTTTAATAACTTGCAATGTTGCAGTTTATATAAAAAAACAATTTTTCGCCTAAACGAAAAAAATCGCTTAAGAAAATAAAATCGCTCAAACATGCTGCCGGTAAAGAGTAGACAAGTATCATTTTTAATGTCGTCTTGATGTGACGTCGACAACGCCATTCGCAATAAGGGGGAATATATTATTGAATACACTAATATATGTGAAATTCGGAAACTGTAAATCGAAATCTATAAAAAGCAATAATAAATAAATAAAAAAATAAAAATAAAAGCAATCATTGTACTATTTGTTATTAAAAATTTTTTGGGCCTTATTTTGTAAAACGCAAAGCTAAACGTTGATAAATTTGATATGGAAAAAATTCAAATCCCAAAAACAAAATACACAAAAATTTGTCCATGCTTAGCGTTGCTTTTAGTTTAGAGTGTTTTAGTATATTAGAAGAATATATAAAATTTTTTATTTAATTATTTATCAATTTTAGGTTCTTACTAAGCACAAATCCAATACTTTTTTTTTGTAATCTCTTAATGATAAATAATTCCTTTAATTATTTTGTATAAAATTTATTCAAGGTTATTTAGGGAAAATTAAACACCTTCACATTGCCAACGACTTACATATTAATAAATTATTATCAAAATGTATACAATGGCACGATCCCTAGCTAGAAACATAACAAATATATTAAGTGGTCGAAGTCGACCAAATAGTACACTATATTAAATCGAAGGTGTAAGAATATGTTTGAAAAAGTGTATTGCTGTGCAAGCGTTGAAAATATGAAGGCATATCAAATCAATTTTTATATCTCGCGTCTCTGTTAGCAGTCCGTTGAATTGGTTCTAAGTCTCCCCTCTTCTATACCACCAAGAGTTTGGGTGAACATGCAGTTTGTTTTAAGAGTTATCCACATCAAATTTAGTGGGCCTCACTATTGTAGTTCTAAAGATATAGGGAAAATAACAATTACTTTGTGAGGGGTACCCGTCTTCCCCCTTCTACACCGCCAAAGTTTAGTGAGCCTAACTATTGCAGTTGTGGAGATATGAATTGATCCTCGAAAAAGGGGCCTTAATGCCCACTGTGCAACGTACAGCTGTTGCTCTTAGTCAACATCACTGGACATTTTTGTAAACTGCCCTAATAACTGCAAAAATCCTTGAAGTCTAAATAAATTAACTTAAAAATTTTTATAAAATGTTATTGTAATAAGTTATTTTGGTTAAAAATGATTGTGTATCAAACAGTTGCATAAACGTTATTTACAGGCCCCTTTAATAGTGTTTCAAAACAAAAGCGCACACTACTGTAAACAAAATCTGATTAAAATGTGTCTTTGAGATTAGAGGAAATAAATCTTGTTTTCATTTTAGAAATGATCTCAGCATTTGTTTAATGTCACGTTTATTTCGCTTTTGCATTTTGTCGGCATCCAAGTGTTGCAATGCAAATAAACATGATGTAAAAGGGGGCACAAGCTATTTAGCAATTTTACATGATTTGAGTACTTGTCGACTTTAAAAGGTGCTGCTGCAAAGCTTATGATAATATTCAAATGAAATAAAAAATATATTATTCTTGAAATTACTACGGGAGATCAGGTAAAAAAAATTAACTAAAAAATTTCCAATAAATAAATAAAAAAAAAATATTTAAAAAAAAATTAAAAATACAGTAATTAGTGGTTACGATTTTTTTTGGCACATGGCGCACAAGAAATGCCAGACGTAAACACAGCCTTACAACTACAATTCGAGCTGAAAAAAACATCAGCCAATGGTAAATTAAAAAAATTAAAAACATGTTGATTACTGAGTTCTTGTTTCAACTTTGATATAAGTTGAACTTCTCATACCTCCAGGGGGGTTACTCTCTATTGCGATGCGAAAGCAAAATGCTACGAAATCGAACGATTGGTACTCTCTAATGCGTTTGCGCATTTGGTTTTTGCATCTATTTTTCTTTTCTTTCGCAAGCCTGGCATCACCGCACTCTGTAATACGAAAACGTCTGTCAAAATCGTCTGATTATCGCAAATATCTTGCGATAGGTAAATACCAAACACAAAGGGAGAAAAACATGTGAGTACGTTGAAAAAATATTTATATTTGATATTTTAGAGAGAAAAAATTACATTTTATTTTGTGCATATATATCTAAAAATGTAAAATCAAGGTGAAATATAATTAACCAAACCATAGCATTCATACTGTCCTGCAATTTTGTGTTGAAATGTAAGTGCTTAATGTGGTTGGAACGTAGTATTCTTTCAATGCCGAGCAGACCTCGAAGCAATGTGAGACTGCTGCGATAGTTTTATGATAGTTCGAATTGCTCTGGATCTCTTTCAAACTTTTAGCTCGTGTTGAATAGCGTTTAGAACATACAGAAACGCTTCCTTATTCAAACGGAAATTTTGAAGAGAGTATATTGGACTTACATATCTCTTAAGACGCGTCCTACACGGTCGTTTTACTTATCGAACACTATTTTACTTTCAATTAAAAACTGTTACACTTCACTTTTTCCTAACTTTCCCTTTCTAAATAGACGTTTTTTACATATTTTGGCATTTCATTACTGTCAATATTTGCCATATTTCCTTTTGCAAAGTCAGTGCTGCCACTTTATCAAAGAATTTTGCGAAAGTAATAGAGAGTACCAAATTGGCATCTCATGGCATTTAGCTTTCGTATCGTAAGTGCTTTCGCATCGCAATAGCGAGTAACCCCCAGTTGTTCTTAAAAATCTGCATTAGCAACAGCGAAATGCGCATAGGATCCATCTAATCCCTCAATAATCAATTTCAATGTATTTTTAATAAAAAATATTTTACTGAATAAGTAAAATAATAGTTTGGGATTACTAGTGCGTTAACAAATGTTAAACTTGAATTGTAACAACTCCAAAAAAAAAAGAACACTGATCATATTTTTGCTTTAAATATAGAAATATATCGGAGTCGGTGCTCGAAGTGGGACCAATTAAAAATTAAATTTTTTTATTTAAATTTTTCATTATCGAAATCTTTTTTGCGAATACCGCTGTGTTTTTCTGATTCTTTAAAAAATATCGATTTGAAAAGAACGGACATTTAAGACAGTAGAACAATAATTAATATGAACCCTTAATATTAACTGGTATCGCGGGGTCCAAATAAACCCCACCACATATATTTTTAGGTAATGCGCAAATGCATTTAAGTAAACTCATTACGTGGTGAACTAAGGCTAAAACCTGAATTTCGGATCTTTATATGAAATACAACAAAAGTTTTAGTAAAAGACGAGATCCAAATGGACCCCGACACCAATTAAGTTTTTTTTTGTATTTATCAAAAAAAATTTATTTAATGGGATTTTCCTGTATTTTAAATACTCGAACTTTTCTGCTGATTTAAGGAAAATAGTAGGCAGCTTTTTAGATTAGGAAATAAGTGCAGGAGTGGACCTTTCATAATATGATCGCTGAAGTGCGAATGTTGCTACAACAAAAAGGGGCATTGTCATTTATGTGATCGAAATAAAGATCAAAAATCATCCCAAAAGTTTGAAAAATTTCTTAGTTATATATTTAAAGCACATTCAATTAAAACTTTAATGTGTTCAACATGTACAAAATAAATAAGTTTCGAAATGTTGTAAGAAAAACACATTTTTTATAATAAGTTTAGGTTTGTATTTTTTTTTAGTTTCGTTGATCTCAGAAAAATATTCTATTCAGTTAAATTTAATGCTTAATTAACTTTTCAAAAACTGTGTTCGTTTTAATTTTATTATTTTTTTTTTGTAGTTTTCCGATGTCCGAAGTAATAACTAAATAAAACGACTGAAAGTCAAAGACTGCTATTAATATCGGAAAAAAGCCATGAAAAATACAAAATCAATCAATAAAACTTTGATTTACATTTAAGAAAACATCTTTTTATTCAAAATCCAAAAAAAAAAACTTCTAAAAATTGTTTTAAAAACTGTAATTATTTAATTTTTTCGGTGGATGTCAATTCGGACCCCCGATACCAATAACGTAACTAAAAATAACGATGCCAGTTAAGGGTTAATAAAGGCTGATTTTTTAGCAACCTTCTTTTTGACAACTCAACTATTTTCGCGTATAATGTTACTGTTAAACATGTGCAGTTTGGTGTATAATTTAACCATTTAACCATCGACTTACACATTAACAACGCTTGCAGATTATTACATTTTATTAACAAAATTCATGCTCGCTTAAGAGGCACAGCAGTTGGGCCTCTGTTACTTTTTTTTGCCCAAAATGGAAGAGCTGGACTTGTCTGACATGTTGTTTCAGCAAGACGTTGCCACATGCCACGCAGCACGCGCAACAATGGCTCACTTGAGAGGCGAGTTCGGTGAACAGTTTATTACACATTTGGGGCCGATCGTGCGATTTAACGCCTTTAGACTAGTTTTTGTATGGCTATCTTAAGCCTCATGTCTATAGGAACAAGCACGGAACGGTTGACGCACTGTAAGCCAATATTGAGGAATTTATTCGTGAAATACCTGCCGATATGTTGGCGAGAGTATGCCAAATATGGAACCACCGTATGAACCATTTCAGGCGTCGCCGCCTGAAATCATCTTTAAACATTGAATTGTATAGATCATTCTACCGACTCAACTAAAGATTTCATACAATTCTCCAAATTTATTTTTTTTTTTTATAAAAAATCGCCGCTTATTAACGAATGAGACAATATTTTAATAAAAAATATAAATATTTTAACTCATAAGCTAATTTAAAAATTAGAGATGGTAAAATTGAGCTTTCACTACAAAAATTTTTTTAGAAAATTGTTATACGATGAATCAAAACAATTCACATATTCCAGTAGAACTGAAAACGTAGTACATAAAGCAAAAATTTACATCAACTAACACCACATACAGTGGATCAAATACAAAGAACACTGATGATGTAGGAGTGGGGGCCTTCGAAAACAGCTAGTTGTTCCGTTCTACTTGTGTTTGTCAGAATATTTACAATGAACTTTGGTGTTATTTGTTTCATGAAAATTATCATATGTCAAATTGGCTTACAAAGCGATACGAACCATAAGAACTAAAAAAAATATACATATATAGGTTTTTACTCTCAAATTAACACTTTTTCCATTCAAATTAAATTTTTTACAAATCAAATTAAATTTTTTTCAAAGCAACTTCATTTTTATTCAGAACAAATTAAATTATTTTCAACAAATATTAATTTTTTTTCATTTCAAATTAATTTTTTTTCTTTTAGAATTAAAGTTTTTTCAAATTCAATTTTTTCCACTTCAAAATAATTTTTCCACGAATTCAATGCAGAAAGATTTAAAAACTTGCCTTTTTCTTTTATTCGTGATTCCTTTTCTATTATTGTGTTATTTATAATACTGGAAAATATTTTCCAGTACAATAATGGAAACGCCGGTTAACCCTTTCACGCACAAAACTGGTACGCAAACATTTTTGAGAATGTAAGTGAAATTTGTGAAGTATTATGAGCTATTTTAAACACTCTATAATTACCATTCCAGCGAAATCAATCCAAAATCTCATTTGAAAACTGTTCTAATATACTACAAGCTTCTTTTTTTATTATAAAAAAACAACGGTTGAAACTGCCAAAATGAAATCTAATTCCTAGTTTTAGTGATTAGTGGTAACAACCTTCAAACAACTTAAAGTTTAGTTTATAATGAGTCGGTTAATGTTGCTATTGATAACAAATATTTGTTTAATGCCAAAGGAAACCGATGGACAAAGTGTGGGACACCGTTGTCCCATATTCGTCAAAGGGTTAATGAATGTAACAAAACACATTTTGTAACGGTAAACATAAAATGCCAACAAGTGTTTGACTACTGAGTTAATTATTTGGTAGGTAAAGTGAAATGAAAGTTATTACAATTTTGAAGAAGTTCTCATTTTGTAACTTATATTAATACTAAATAAATAACAAAATGTCATCTAGCGAAGAAAGTAGTCGCGCTGCTAGTTCTGGTGTATCGAATGTACGAAATTATCATCGACTTCAGTTTCTAACAGATAGTTCTTCCGAGGAAAACATATGTGAAATAACATCGCCTGATCGTCATCGCGGAAGACGTGGAAAATATAACCATATTAGCGTGGATAAAAAAAATATTTTGATCAAGTTTTATAACGAAGGAAAAACCATTGCTGAATCAGCCGAAATAGCTGGTATAAACAAAAATACAGCTACATCCATTATAAATCGCTACAAGAAGGAAGGGTGCGTTATCATGAAAAACCGTGGTGGAAGACGTCACTCCAAATTGACTCCCGAAATATTGGAAAAAATTGAAGAGATAATAGAAAGAAATCCATGTATAACATTAAAAGGCATTCGCGGAAAGATTCAAGAAATTCATAATGTGTTTTTAAGTACAACGAGCATACATACTGCATTAAAGTCTTTGCGAATTACCTTAAAAACTGCGACAATTAACATAGATCGTTTAAATTCCGATGCTACAATACAACGACGTATACCGTATGCAATGAATTTTGCCCAAAACGCTCCGGAAATAAGAGAAAAAATAATATTCATTGATGAATCCGGTTTTAATTACAATCTTCGGAGAAACAAGGCTAGATCCAAAGTAAATACCGCAGCACATGTAATTGTTCCTACCGTTAGAGGACGCAATGTTTCCCTTATTGCAGCTATGAATATACATGGCATTTTACATAAAAAAGTAATTGCTAATTCCTCGGTTAATACCAACATTTTCACACCTTTCCTTGAAGAATTATTCGATAAATTAGCTGAATCCAACATCACAGGTGCTTGGCTGATCCTTGACAATGCAAAGATACACAAAACGCAAGTGGTTAAAGATAAAATTGCTGAGTCCGGTCACATTTTAGTTTTTCTTCCTCCATACTCCCCTATGCTAAACCCAATTGAAAAAGTTTTCTCAAAAACTAAGCTCTGTGCTCTTAATATGCTAGCTGATCCAGGGAGTAACATGGACTTGCTCACCATAATTAACCGATCAGTAGAATCCGTAACACCTTCAGATTGCAACAATTATTATGTTGATATGACTATGAATTTGTCATTAGCTGCAACTGGAGAGCCGCTACATTGAAAATTTTATATAGGAAGTAATTGAAGCTTATTTAAAATTTAATTTTGTAAAAATAAAAATTATTTTTAAGTGTTTTGCGTTTAATTAAAAAAAATTAATTTGAAGTTAAAAAAAAATTTAATGTAAAATGAAAAAAAAAATGAATTTGAAATAAAAAATATTCAATATGATATGTAAAAAGTTTAATTTGTGTTGAAAATAATTTAATTTGTTTTGAATAAAATTGAAATTACTATGAAAAATATTGAGTTTGATTTGAAAAAGTTTGAATTTGAATCGAAAAAGCGTTAATTTGAGAATAAAAACCTATATATATAAGTAAATATTTTTAATTTTAGTAACTGCGCATCCTATCCTAATTGTAATGCAAACAATTTAAACGCTCACATTTTTTCTTGTAAGCCACTATAACTATAGCCGGAGTATTTCTACTTCGTTTATGAGAAAAACTAAAATGCGCTACAACTAAAAATATAAAAATTCACATACGTATCAAACGTTTTGACTCTCTCTCATACGTAAAGCCTGAGTATGTTATACTAAGGCTATGGATATTTAATTGGGCAAAATAAAATGTTCGCATGGTACTCGGGATATTTATTAATCATTCGCTACCGTATGCAGACATTTTTGTATATAAAAAATGTAAAAAAATTTTCATGTTTTTTGAAGCAAAAAGGCAATAAAGAGCATCATAACTAACTTTAAAATTTAGAAGCAGTGAACATATATGAAGCAAACTATAGAGCAAAAAGGTGATTTAACAGCGTCACAATAATGCAGGTTTTAAAGCTAGAAATTTTGATAATGTAATCTTGAAAAGCGCTTTTTAAATAAGTAAATATGTTTATATTAGTATAACTGCTATATTTGCATGTTTTATTATATTAAAAAAAAAAAGCGTTTTTGTGAGCAAAAAATGTAGTACTCCAAACCGGGAACTCGCCATACAAAAATTACAGCGATATCAGCAGGCTTGTCAGCTCTACTTTTGCTCTCTAATAGTAAAAACTTGCTTTATTTGAAACAATTTTTTTGCTGGGATGGTATGGAAAGTGTGTGGGTGTGTTTGTGTGGCTGTTTGAAAACGTACGTTATGTGTGTGTGTGTGTAAATAAAATAGTCCTGTATGTACGCTTGTGTAGCCGATTAATAGTCTGAGTATTTTTATATTCATGCCTGTGATTGCAGCTCACACAGTCTATAAATTTTAGTTGCTGTCGTTTGTGTTGCGTAATTAAAAAAAATGTGTTCGAACATTATTGTTGGATGCTTATTATTAAATTTATAGTGTGTATCTATATTTTATGTGTTTTTTTTTAGTTGTTGTGCACGCAATTACGTATCGCTCCTTTATTGCAACGTAAATTTACACAAAACTTAATTGAAAAAAGAAATTTTTATTTTTCTCTCAAGAGCTGAGTAAACAAGATATTTGTATGAAATTTTTACACAATATAAATAACGATATGAGGATTAATTCAGCATCATTAACTCGAAAAATTCATTTTTTGAGATATGACTACGTTGCAATAAAGGAGCGATATGACTTCCAGGATCGTAAGAGCAAGATAATTTATTTCCAAACTTTAAAGAAGTGCTCGTTACAATCCTTAAATTAAGATCCCTAAAAACTGTTTCTAGGGTACTAACACAGGATAAGAAACAACCAGGTTTTATATCACCTGTGCAACCAAATTATGTGCCACACTTGTTTCTTTTCAGCAATTTATTTACATAAGTACATCGTACGTTCTTTCCTTTCAATTTGTTTAAATATCTGTCGCCAACAAGTCTGCTGACAAAAATTAAATTTTTTTCCTGTTTAATTTTTTACGTTCACTCGTATTTTTTGGCCACACATCTATTTGTGAAATTTCTTGGCAAAAACATAAGAATTTTGTAGCATATGAAACGTGCATACAAATTTACATTTCAAGATAACCACAATAAATCTACAATAAAACTATGTACGAGTATGTATGTACATGTTCGTTACGTTAAAATACACAAACAAACTGAAAACGTATCTCATTTTATACATACGAGTACATGATGTGAATCTGTACGTGAATAAGTTTATGGTATAAAATAATTATTTTTATTTTATCTATTTCAAATTTAAAGGGGAATACTATCACTTTTCATTAATTTTTGTATGGAAAAATTACTTTTAAATATGAATTAGAGATGTGCAAATGTCGTGATTTTATCGTGTCACGCGTGAATCACGAGCAATCGTGATCAAATATTATTAATCACGCGTGAGTGCGTGAACGTGACTTAAAAAAAATTACTCGTGCGTGATCGTTCGTGAGCTATTTTTAAGAATCACGCACGAATACTCACGCTCTCACGAGATAACATTCCTGCGTAGGTACATATGTATGTAACTGTACCTATGTATGTTTTTTAGATACTACGGGTATGTAGGAAATATCAATTGAAAAACGCTACTGATTCACCAGTGCCTCTGTCACCAGTACTACTAACGAATTGTACTCCAGGAAATGTCTTTTGCTCTAGACATTTAACATGTGCATGTTATTGAAAATCAAGTAGTGCCGTTGGTACTATTGACTAGGTAGTTATTTTTAAATTCTCATTTGGTGTTTTATTAAAAGAAAATAACTAATTGAAAAAAATATTTATACGATATAGATACATAATATGTATCGGTCAAGTAGAAGGACATGCAACAATAATTACGGATGTCACCGCCCACTTTTTTAAATGCCAGAATGTATAATTTTTACAACCCAAGGTGTGTGTTTTGTAAAAATCCGTTAAGTAGAAGCACGTGAAATATAATTTTAAATGGGCACATCTATATTGTGTCATTATGAGCGTGCAAGGTGTATTATAAGTATCGTAGCAATCCCATAAGTAAAAGTAGATAAGTGTTCCCCTTTTTTTTTGAATTGGGACTAAATTGGAAACTTCGTTCCAAACAAAAAAAAAAACAAAGGAATTTCTCAAATCCGTCAAAAAATTACGAAAATACAGGTGAATAAATAACCTCCTCATTTTTGGAAGTCGGTTAAAAAATGGACTAATTCATTAATTTCTTCAGCGTTACCAGTAAGTAGGGATATTAATATATAGGCGCTCCGTTGACAATGTCGCCAAAAAGTCAACAAAATAGTCGACAAAAGTGGGACTTAGAGACACCTAACCCCAATTTTCTTACAGGCTAAATATAATGCCAAATGTGCAGGTTATCTGTTTTTCTCAGTTTTTTTAATTATTGAGCAGTCGTGCAATTTTATGTTTCAAAAATCCGTTTTAGTTCATATAGTTTTTATAGTTAACAATAATTGTTTATTTTATTATGACCAGACAAAAACCTTTGAAAGACAAAATTAAATATAAAACCATGATGCAATGTATGTGTAAGAACGTATTTTTCAACCCAAATAACATACAAATTGAACTATATACGTGATCGTGATAAGTTGTAAACCGCTCGTGCGTGATTAGGAATATTTTATTCGTCAGCGTGCGTGATCGTGAAAATTTTCAAGAGCATTCGTGCGTGAAAGTGCGTGAGTAAAATATTTTTCTGCGTGAGCATGCGTGTCGTGAGCCAAAAAACACTCACGTGCACATCTCTATTATGAATTGATATTTAAATAAGTTGGTGACATTGGCTCTTAATGTTATTTTGATAATTTGCTGTATCTTGGAACCCGTAAGAGGTAAACTCTTGCAATTTTCGAAAGCGCTAGAACTAAAAATCTCAGAATTAAAAAAATCGCCAAGAAGTAAAAAACCAAACCAAAAATAAGCGTTAAAGCTGAAAAAATCTCTTGAACTAAAATAAATCGCTTAAAATCGCCAAAATCGGAAAAAACGCCGGAACTAAAAAATGCTAAGAACCGAAAAAAAATCCTTGGAACGAAAAAGCGCCAAAACTAAGAAAAAGTAACAAAACTAAAAGAAATCGCCAAATACCGAAAAAAAGTTTACCGGGTTTTTAAAATTTGTTTAAAAAAATTTCCACACCAGGAAAAATATACGATTATATGGGCTAAAGTTCGTATAGTATAAAATATGTTGTGTCTGTACCGAACCCATCCTGTGCGACTCAAAGTTGCACTTTACTGAATTTATTTTGGTTGATCCTCTGTCCTCTCGGCTGGGCCGAGTTTAGCGCAGTGTTCTTTCCGTCTCCTTTAGAATTACGAGCATCATGGCGTCAACCGCAAACCAGACGGGTTCATAACCTTCATTGGTCAGGTCCCTTAGCAGGCTGTGTATAGTGGTTACCCAAAGAAGGGGTGATATTACTCCCCCTTGAGGCGTACCACGTGGCAACTTGTTTCTTAGATTTATGCTGTGCATATTGTGGCTTATCCATCTTTTCCCACCATGAAGTTTCCGAAATCCATTATAGTTTGGTCAACTTGATGCTGTACTATCGATTGGATTAGGGTGTCTGTACTCAATATCAATACAAACGTCGAACGCATACAATTGTTCATTGAAAGCATTATCAATGCAGTGCAAAATAACCTCAAACAGCGGCATCTAAATGTGAATTGAATTTTTTTAGTAGGAAATTTTTTTCTGTTTTCAATTTAAACGTTTCGCAAAGGCAACTTTGTTTGGTAAAAGTATGTATGTAATATAGAATGGCCCTAGCTCATGTTTTTTTTTTCAAACCAAGTTTTTTTTATTCCTTTCTTTAGATGAGCAATGAATGAAATATGCAACAAAACTCGATTTGAACAAATAATTAGTTAGGGCGTTTTTACATTAAGGTAACAACGATATGTCATATCGTTACTATATCATTGCCTTAATACATTATATTTTGCTACTGTCTATAAATAAATTGATTGATTTACAAAAATTACCAAGAACTTCGTAGGATGCCATTGCTTTTACCAATTAAAAAATGTATTTTTAAAACAAAATTGCAATATGTCAGGAGTTTAAAATTGCTCTTCCATAAAACACTTCTCTATCTAGAAAGCGAACTATTTAGTATTTTGTTAGCCAAAGCTCATATTTGCCACCTTTTACTTAGTTAAAATTCGACTGCATCAATTTTTCTTTCAAGCTTTAAAGAGCGGTATAAAAATAAATTAATTGTAATACATATATTTAGAATTTTGTGTCATGAGTATTTGTTTTAATGTTGCGTTATTTTAATTTAAATTTTATCTTATATAAAAAGTGTTGCTAATTGCAAGAAAACATGACTTTGGTAATAAGCAGCCTTGTAATTGTTTTAATTACAATATAAGTAATTTTTTATTTGTTTCTCACTTTGAGTCGTAACACGAGTTATTTTTAAATATTATTTCATTGAATTGCTGTTGATTTTTATTAAAGAATCTGTTAACTAAACCACATTCAATCCAAAGAAAGCCAAGAATTACATCAATATTGCTTTTATTATAATTGCAATTATTATTCTTTTAGAACTTAAATCAGGTAAATGTTTATTTTCTATGTAAATAGTGAATTACATTGCTGTGATTACAATGAGTACCAACCACACACATACACGATATATTTAATTATTTATGTTAAAAATAAATATTCAGTCACATAAATTACTTAATAATCAAAACTATGGATTTTGTTGTTATGCATGTAAGATACTCGTATCACTAATTACACTGGTCAACACTAGTCATGTCACATGTGAACTTTGCTGGCTACTTCAATTTTAGGCAACAGCCACTGATATTTAACTTTAGTTAAAGCTTAGCTTCAGATTTTCTGTGATATGGTAGAATATCAATAATAAAAGCAAAGATGGAAAAGCCTAAACAAAACAAATGTGGTCGAAGTATGCTGGTAGATAACTGCTGGACAATATAAGGGGACAAAGCAGGAGTTCAATTTGCAAGCAAGTCGTAGAATTTATAGGAAATAAATTTCCATAAAAAGCCGAGAAAATGTTTGTGCTCGGCCGAATGCCTTCAATACAGACATTTTTTATCCATACGGTTCGTATGTGGAATAAACTATTTGCAGAGGTCCGTCCTTCCTGTCATTTTCAATATCGAAAGATTCAAATTGGATATAAACTGTTTCCAAAATCCTTCTCTCTACAACCTATTTACCTAGTTCCAGCTCTGTGTACTAGTCCACTTAATAAGAAAGGAGATTTGGAGAAGCCTGAAAGACGAATTACAATTTTTGTAATATTAATTCTGAGGTTTCGGACTAATTTTATTCTTGGGAATGAAATTTACTCTTTAGGACGACAAATGAAGAACAGCGAATATTTTTTTTGTGATTTGTCACAATGGCAAAATATCCCAATTGCCCAAAAATAAATGAAAAATTATTAAATATATGAAATGATGATAAAAATATTGGCTGAATATTTATTCATCATAAAAAATTTCCCCAAATTCGAATAAACTATAAATTTTTTTGATGTTTTAAAATTTATCAAAATTTTGGAAATTGTTCGTTAAGGCTGGTACTCTGTTCGAAGTTGTGAAAAATTTTCTGCAACATTGATTATTTCGTGTGAAAAATCTGATATTTATTCGCGGTTTTTTTTTTAATTTCTCGCTTTTATTGCTTGAAAGTATGCAACATTGTTAAAATTCCGTGCGAAAAAAGTACTACTCACGTTGTTTCGCAGCTGAAACTAAAATGACGCCAGAGTCATTTTGCATGGAAAAACATGCTGCCAGATAGATTGTTCGTGTTTTTCGCAATAAGAACAGAGTACTACTTTTGCAAGTTTATTTTGCAAATATTTCATACCAAATACTTTTACATGTAGTTTGACAGCATTTCGCACGAAATTGTGAACAAAGTATCAGGCTTTATGAACAAATATGAAGACAGTCAAACAAAGTTCGGGCGATTGTTCATATTGCTGTTTTGGCTGATTTGCAGATAAAAGATTATTTGTATAGCCTCATATAATATTTAAATTGAAAAAAAACATTTATTTTGCGAAATAGGTTTTGTTTAGACTTGTTTAGGCTTGTTCTTAATGTAACTTTGCTGTATTATTCCAATAATATTTAATTGCTCTTTCCGCATTGAAATGTTTATTACTTTTTCTTTTCTTTCTTTTTAATCGTTACAATGATTTCTATCTAATCTTAAACTTAAAGGTAGGATCACACGGTTGCCGCAAATACACTAATCAGACCCAATTTTTATTGTGCTGAATTGGTGCACAATAATAAAATTGTCCCAATCAAATACGTTGCAGTCACATGATTGCCCCATTTTATAAAAATTTGATTGCCGCAAATTGGCAAAGAATGAATTTGTGGCAATAATTGCCGCAGCTCAGTCATACGATTGTTCTACCTTGTGGCAACACAAACAAACAGCTGTTGTGGTAGTTTTTAGTTTGTTTTATTGATTGTCTCTGCTTTATATATTTTGTGCTTATTAAATATACAAAGCAGGTGCTACTTTCAATCTTCTAAACGAATAAAAACGAAATATATGGGTTAAAGATTGGCTCACAGTTCCATCTTAATGTTTCAAATAAGTTATAATAACATATAAAGTAAGTTTAAGTTTACAGTACTTACAAAAACACTTGGCGCACACGAAAAAATAAATGAATTTAAGAAATTGTCGCGTATTGGTTACTTTGATTGCCGCTCGAGAACACAATAAATATTGGTGCTTTTTTTTAATTTTTGTTGGCGCATGGTTGCCTATCAACCGTTCACACTATCGCCGCACCAGAGTTGCATTTTATTGCGGCAAATCAGCATAATATTGTTCTCGATTGTCGTATGGGACAATAAATTGTGAAATCACACGATTGGCATATAAAATAGATCCTACCTTAACGCACAATTACAAATGTATTCGCTGTTTTGGTTGCCGTTTTGCCCAATCAAATCTATTAGCTTGAAATCTGCTTTATTTCGGTCGTCCACACGAGACATGAAATGAGAAACATGGCAGTAAAAATGTGCATCTTTCAAGAATGCGATATGAAAAACTTATTCTGAATTGTTAACACCAAATATGCATTTTGACATAAGGCAATGCTGCAATAATGGATTGTTATGAAGGTACATAATTAGAGCAAGCATTCTTGAAATGTAAATACGTCTTGCTTTTTAAATGTATTGACGTGGCATGTAAACCAATAATACATGCTGTCGTATAATAAGCGAAGCACGGTGGATGTAGTGATGGTCGTGTACATGAGTGTTTACAAGTGATGTCCCGAACACTTTTTGTTCGTAACAAACACTAAATATACAACAAGAAGTAGTGTCTTCATCTTAGTTACAAATACGGGTAATAACTACATAACATGATGGTTTTGCCAATGCAGATTTTGTAGATTTTCAGCGTTGCCGTAATTTTTCGGGGAACTCCTGGGATTTTGGGGATTTTTATCTTAGTTGTTGGGAATCTCCAATACGGTTTGTGTCTTGGCTAAAAGGCTCGTGACTTGGATAAGTGGTTCCTTACAATGATAGCTGAAGGTGTCTGTGCTAAAATAAAAGAACACACACACAACTTATGGATGTGTGTGTGTATGCACATGATGACGTCACGAAGTATTTGCCTCTTTACTTCTATACCTAAAATAACTGAAACAAATGTCTGGCAAACACTGTTTTTCATTGTTTGGTTTTGCAGAATTCGCTGTAATAAAGCATTTGAAAAATCCCTCATGTCTTGAAAGCTCTTTTTAATGATATTATGCAGGTCTCTAGTACATACATATGTATGTGTGTTAAAGTAATCAGAATTACGACAAGAAGCCACAAGCCGGATTCGCAGTTATAGCATAATCACACGGACAGCAATTATCGTGGTTCGCTCTCTCATTCACGGTTCCCGGTGGAATTTTGATTGAATCAACATGGTTCGCAATAAAAATTATTTTGAGCGAACCATCTTACTTTTCAACTAACTTAAAGTAGATTTTTTTAAAATCACCTGGTAGTCATTCAATTTAAAAATTTTTTCGAGGGTTCGAACACGTATCATCATACGTTGTGTTCTCAATGCGCAACTACCCAGGTAAGGTGCCATCTAAAATAATGAAAGCAAAATGTTAACATAAAACTGAAATGAGCTTCAAAGTAGCTGAGAATAAATTTGTCGGCTCTCACCAAATGCGATTACGTACTCAACTTAGAATTAATTTCGGATTTGTTCTGGATGATATTGCAGTTAGCTTTTAGTCAGTCTAAGAAAAGTTAACTATAAGTTAATTATTTCTGTTGTCAAGCACACATTCTCCGACAGGGTGTTTACGAGTACGTACATCAAAAAGATTTATCAAACGAACCACGAATGTGTCGTGTAAACGGCATGATTCGCAATCGTGGTTCAGAGAGCGAACCAAGTAGTTCATGTTGCCGTCTCAACATAGTATTAGTTACACAATTACAAGACCTCGTATTTTTTTATATATATATAAATAGTATTATATTTATAAAAAAAAATACAATACGAAAACAAAATTGTTTTTAATTTTTTGAGTACATAATATAATTATCTACTGAGGCAGGTGTATGAGTATAATTACTATCTACAAGGCTTTCTTCTGTTATAAAACACAACTTTCTTTCTTATTACATTACAAAGTTTCCTAGTAAGTATTGCTGCATAATTAGTTAAAACGCATGACTAGCTTCGTAAAGTTCTTTCTAAATATATGTAGATCCGCTTTATTTGTATAATACCAATAAATTCTTTTATAACGTTAAGTTAAATTTTTCCAACTTTCTTATTTCATTATCGCTTACAAAAGAATATTTTAATATACGAGTATTCTCCCATAGAAAAAAAAAGAATGACAACTAAGACCAGTTTTATTCTACAAACATTTCTTTAATAAAATTCTCAGTAGAAAAATTGATGTTGGAAATGGAATTCAATAGTTGAAAATTTTCTTTGAATGCCTTGCGTCTTCTTGTCATTAAGAAACATAATACTTTGTCCTATTTTCTTATTATTATTTTTTATTTTTTAGATTTACAAAATAAATATCTATATTTTGCTTCTATTGGCGTAATATTTACATTTATTTATTTATTTATCTTTTTTTTCAACTCAACCTATTTAATGAGAACATTATTTGATTGTTAATAATAAAGACGTGCTTTGAATAATAAACAGTGCACAAGTATCTGTTTGGACTGCTTCAAGTACCAGCTTTAACACCAGCAATGGCACCAGCCCCAGCGCCACCACCACCGCCACTGCCGCCAACATCAGCAACAACAGACGACATCAAATAAATGGAATATGGAATGGAGAGCAACAACAGCAATATAATTTTATTTTTGCTTCCTAAACAAAATACTGTCATTGTTGTTGCTGCTTTTGTTGTCATTTTTAAATGTTAAGTACTGTAACGTTCAAGTCTTGTTGCTGAATGTTGCTGCCATTAGATGTAATTGAACAATAACAAAAACATCTCAAATGAAAAATATATTTTTATACTGGCACTGGTTTCAATTCCGACAAACAAACAAACCAGTAAGTACTTCCTAAATAGAACACAATATGTGTGTAATTTCAACGAAATTCGACACCACAGTTTTGCAATAAAGTGAACAAATAAAACTTCAAACAAAATTAAGCCGAATTCAAAAAATAAGCACTAAAAAGCTAAAAATAATTTAGATTCACCTAAATAAAATATATTTATATGTTTTATCTGTAATGCTATTTTAAGTCGGTGCCAATCAGCTTATTCCAGCCAAGTTCAGTGCTCAAGTCTGGCACTGCGTAAACTAAGCTTGTGACACCACACACTATACAAGTAAACTGTGCAGTTTTTATTTTAATGCTCCATAATGCAGGCAATTCTTTGTATAATTCTAGGAACTCTGTCCAGAATATTTGTTCGGCACTCATTTCTAGTTTTCAAAAATCACGACACTACTGAGCGTTTGCAACATACACTAGACAAGTTCACTGTACAGTTTTACAAACTTGAGCAAGTTTCAAAATCGTTTTGATACTTACTCAGTTCACTGCGTAAATAGCTGAACTTGTGTAGTGTATGGCTGGCATTAGCAAATTATATATGGGCCTGTCCCATGATGTCGACAACGTTCGACTTGTCGTACACTTACATTTAAAACAAGAAATGTAATGCGCTTAGTTATCATTGTCACCGACTTTGAATATTATAGCAAAAACATATAAAAATACTTTTTTTACTGAATCTAAATTATTTTTAAGTTTCTAGGGCTTATTTTTTTTAAACTCGGTTTAATTGTTTTTAAAAAGTTTTATTTTAAAACTTTAAATGCCGATTTTACATTTTTAAGGGCAAATATTAGTGTCCGCCTACTTTTCTAAATTCAATATTGCATCACTTTCAGAGCTCAAGGAGTGTGCCAAGTTTCGTAAAAATTGGTGAAGTAGCAGCACATGAACTAGCATATTAAAATTTAATAAACGTGGCCCCGCCCACTTTTCTAAATGTACGATTGTGTCTTTTTTGAGCTCAGAGCGCGTGTCAAGTTTAATAAAAATCAGTCATATAGAAGCATGTAAAAGCATATAATATTAAGTTTTATTAGGCGTGGCTCTGCTCATTTTTTCAACTTCGAGATTATGTCGTTACGAAAGCCCAATCTCAGCAATCGAAAAATAAAATTTCATAAAATTAAATAAAAAACTTCTGGGCGTGTCTCGGTCAATGGCACCAAATCAAAGCTTTAGCCTCTAAGGAATTTTGAAAACTTGCTGTATCTTGGAAACTCTTGAAATTTAAAAAAACGCCAAAACAAAACATCCAAAAATAAAACAATGCCGAAACAAAACATCGACAAAATCATAAAAGCGCGCAAATGAAAAATATCACTAGAAATAAAATAAATCGCTAAAAGGCAAAAAAAAAATCACCTAAAGCAAAAAGGTCGATGAAAATCTAAAAAATTGGCCAAAAACCGAAAAAGTTGCCATAACTAAAACGCGCATAAGCTTAAAAAACCGATGAAACTAAAAATATTTATTTAAACAAAACAAAAACATAAACTGCCAAAAACCGCAAAAACTGTCAAAATGAAAAAGTCAAAACTAAAAAAACGTCATTACTAAAAGAATCACCAAAAACCGGAACAAAACGCTAAAAACCGGAAAATCGCAGTAGAGCCACTAAAAATAATATATTCAATTTTAATGGGCGTGACTCCACCCATTTTTTTAAATGGAAGATTGTGTCTATTTTTGAGCTCAAGGTGTGTGTTAAGTTTCCCAAAAATTGGTTAAGTAGAACCACGTGAAATATAATAATAGATTTTAATGGGCGCAGGCACGCCCATTTTTTCAACTTTAAAATTACATATGTTAATACAAGAACCAAAGGTGTTTGCTAGGTTTCGCAGCAATCAGATAAGTAGAATATCATGAAATCAAAAAATATTTTTTGCAATGTGACTAATGGCAAGCTAAAGGGTCCGCCATCTAACGTTTTTTGTTCAACTAGTGCTTATTTCGTGAATGGTAACACTTAGCTCATGTCTGATTTGACAGATAATTAGTTTTATCCTTCCGCTGAACGAATATGGTTGTTTATACGCTGGGAAATATTGCGACATTACTTTTTTTATTTTGCCAAAAAAAATCATCTTTTCTGATGAAGCCCATTTTGATCTTGGCGGGTATGTAAACAAGCAAAATTGTCGCATTTGGGGCACAGAAAACCCGCACGCATTCATTGAAAAGCTGACGCACCCAAGGCATAATTGGGCCATTTTTTTCGAAAATGAGCAAGTTACAGTCAATGGCGATCGTTGTCGGGCCATGTTGAACGAATTTTTGTTAACAAAAATTGAAGAGGAGGATATTGGCAACATTTGGTTTCAACAGGACGGCGCTATGTGCCACAAAGCCGAAGCTACACTCGATGTTTTGCGCCCTGTTTTCAAAAAAAAAGTTATCTGGCGGAACCTTTATAACCTCTCAGCCAAAAAATAATTTTACAATCGGTTTAATATGAACCGAGTTATAAAGTAACACCGCAAAAAAAAATAGAGGCGAATTGTTTTTGACGTCGGTTAAAAAAAATTACACATTGAGTAAATATTAAAGTTTCTATTATGCTTTTACCTTCTCCTGTATATTTACAGTTATTTGAGTTAGGGTCTTTCTACTTGTGACCAACGATATGTAATGTCCGTATGGAACCACTTTAACGAATTTATTTATTCTTCTTTTCGCTTTTAGCTTATTTGGACATTTTGTGTGCAGAGATGCCACATAGTATAAAATTAAATAGTGTGAAAAACACTATCGTAAAAAAGAATTTATAGAATAATATTATCGTTATTGTAAACGTATAAATAAGTTTAAAGTTATTAAAACAAGACGATGGTTTTATAAAGTTGTCAATTTAAATTATTTTACTGTATAAATATATCAATATGTATCGTATACTCATGTATACGATTGGTTCGGCGCCTATGAATGTCACTCCAGTCTTAATAAAATACAAATTTTATTGTTTACCAGCTTTTGTGCGCTGGGAATTAAGGGTAAGACAAAACTTTCATTTACACTGTTTAAAAAATTTTGTCAACTTATGCGCTTCGTCAAGTAAATAGTGGCAACCATTTATTCAGGCGAAATACAACGCTGTACAATCTGTGATTAGCTCTTGCTCGTTTTGTGCAATTTTTAAGGAACTTGGTATTTCCGATTATGGACGAACCAACTTAAACAGCTTAAAAAGTAAATCACGATCACTTCTACAAACAAATTGGCGTATTAAAATGCACACAGTTGCGAAAACTATTCTAATTGTGTTGGTTTTCGTTGTAAAACTAAAAGTATTGGAAGTAAAAAAAACATGTTTTATTTAGTTTGTGCTTGAAAAAACTTTGCTACATTTTAATCAATTTGTTGTTGTTGTTGCAGTTGCTATTCAAAGTTTTTGTTTTACTTTGCTACTTTTGTTATTGTTGTAACTTTATTTTGCACCATAAAAGCCTGGCTGGCTGGCTAAAGGGATGAGTGGCCAAGATTGTACTTCCTTCCTTCCTACTTTCTATCCGTTCTTGTAAAGTGCGAACGACTGGAGCAGTAGATACGTGGTACTAAATACTGAAATGTACCCCTTCAACAGAATAATTAAGCACTTAATAAAACTTTTCTCGATAATTTTCGTAAATATTTTTCAAGTTTTTAGATTGAAAAGTTTGTGCTTGTTTTGTTTATGTTGGGAAACTGTTAATGTTAGTTTTAAAGAATACTAATTTCTTAAGATTGTTTTTGTTTTTTTTTCTTGCGTAAGCTTTTTCTTGTTTTTAGTTGAACTATAAATTTGAATAGAAAGCAATTAAACTAAAACACACTGTGTACTTAAACAAGAAATTGTTATAAAACTAGAACTTGCGTCATTCGTTGGTATGAATGTAAGTAAGTGCGTACTTTTTTATAAATTATTATGAAGATTATCCAAAAATTTAATTTTTTTCATTTTGGTATCTTAACATAATTATTATTATTATTTTTTATTATTTTTTTTTTTGGTGGAGCAGCCTACTCATGGGGAGGATATTTGTATTTACTTAAGAGTTTGAAAAAAAAATAAATAAATTTTCTTACAGTCTTGTTCAGAACTGTTCATGTACGAGTATGAAAGTGACAGCTAATTAGAAAAAAAAATTCACACTAAAATTTCAGTAAAAATATTGTGTAGCTAACTAATATTAATTTACTACAACTTGGCTTCGTTTTTTGTTTATATTTTTTATTTTTTTTCATAAATGTCTTTTTCAGTTTAGCACAAATTTTTTATTGTGTGTCTTAACTGTCAAGCATAACGAAATAGTAATTTATTGTTGCTGATTAATTCATCTCAATATCGTTAGACTTTGAAGTAGTTTTAATAATTCACAACATTTTTTTTTTGTTTTCGGAAGCAAAAAATTTTGTGAAAGCTTTTAAAAGTTTTGTTAACGCTGCAATGGCCGAACAGTGGGATCAAATCAAACGATATACCCAGCAAAAATTTTTGCTTCCTGGCAGCACAGCGTAACGGAACCACTTGCAATTGCTCTTTTATAATGCATGATTTTTGCTCGCGATGAGCCACTTAGAAGTAAGAGCAATAAATCAAATCATCCACAAAGAAAAAACATAGTTAGTACAACCAACCAGAATCGCCAACTAGCATTAATGTTTGCGGTTATAATTATGTATGTCAAACATATGTATAATATAGGGTCCGCCATCTGACGTTTTTTTTCAACTAGTGCTTATTTCGTGAATGGTAACACTTAGCTCATGTCTGATTTGACAGATAATTAGTTTTATCCTTCCGCTGAACGAATATGGATGTGTATACGCTTGAACAACGCTGGGAAATATTGCCTGCGATCGACTTACAGAAGATGCCGATTTTGCCAAAGAAAATCATCTTTTCAGATGAAGCTTATTTTGATCTTGGCGGGTATGTAAACAAGCAAAATTGTCGCATTTGGCGCACAGAAAACCCACACGCATACATTGAAAAGCCGACGCACCCAAAATGAGTCACTGTTTGGTGCGGATTTTGGTCCAGAGGCATAATTGGGCCGTTACAGTCAATAGCGATCGTTATCAGGCCATGTTGAACGAAGTTTTGTTCACAAAAATTGAAGAGGAGGATATTGGCAACATTTGGTTTCAACAGGACGGCGCTACGTGCCACACAGCCGAAGCTACACTCGATGTTTTGCGCCGTTTTCAAAAAAAAAAAGTTATCTGGCGGACCCTTAATAATAAAGGTGCACCAAACGTGTACATTAGACTGGTCGTAAAAAATTTCTTTCTTCAATTGATACGAGTATATTTGCACTATCTAAATGATGTTTGCTGTCATAAATGTGTTCCTACATTATAATTCGATCCGACAGTTCCTTATGGTGACTAGTGGGCCCTAAAGAACCCAATACATAGTGGGGGATTTTGTAAAAAAAAATGGAAATAATTCTGCAATTTCATACTGCAATTTCATACTGCATTTGAGCAGGTGTCACAGAGTTTAAATTTGAAATTTGGACTACATATTTTGAAAGGGGGCCAAACCCCAAAGTGGGCAACCTTAGGTTAATTTAATTAAGCTGATGTTTTTGAACTGATCATAAAAATTTCTTGCAAGTGGCTTTTTTTCTATGCAAGAGATAAAAAAAGTTTGCTACATTTATGGGTTTTCGCTTACAGTTTTGGAACTATTCAAGAAAAATAAAATTTAAATTTTGGCTTTTTTTTAAAAACCTTGGTCCACTGTTCTGCTAATGCAGAAGTCAAATTTTGTTCAATTTAGAAAAGGAATTAATATTATGAATTTAGAACAAAATTTGTAACATAAAAAAAATTGGTATCAAAAGCACTATTAAGTCGAAAGTTATACGCAATTTGAATAAAAAGTTTGAAAAAAAGTAGATTTTTCGCCGTTTGTTGCAGAAATAAGTTGGTTAATTATTTCGATTTTATAAAAAAATTTTGCAAAAATAACAACCCCATATTTTTACTTATTCAAAAGTAATACTACAGGAAATATTACAAAGAAATTTTTTGTTAAAAATTTTCGTTACTGAAGGAACAAGATCGTTTGTAAATACACCAATAACTCACTTTGCGTCGTGGTTAGGTTTCAAAAAAAAAAAAAAAAAAACGCGACGTAAATTGAAACGACGCAAAGTGAATTCTTCACAGCTTCGTTAATCAAACACAACGCTTTGTTTGAAGGTTAAATTTTGTTCTTCGGAGATTTCTATTGAACGGTCACTGTCATATTCTTCATTAGCAAATTGCTATTCCAGTTGCAATAGTTCTTCATTAAGACCATTCTTGGTTTTTTTCATTGGAAACAAAGGAAAATTTAAAAAAAAATAAAGACTCGAACCCAAAACAACAACGCAAGTTCGAAAATCTAACGACGCACAGTGAAAATTAGTACGAATTTTTTGGGAATTACCGGCAACTCAGATTACTTTATGTGTATTAATTATTGCACCATTTACCACCTAAAGCTTAGTACTCTGCACAAATTTGTGAAAAAGGTTGAGCAACATTGATTATTTCATACGAAAAATTTTACATGTAAATAATATTAAATAGCCCTGAAACTATGCTACGATTTCTTATGTTTATAAAAACGCCCCATGTGTTTGTTGTAAGTTCCACACGAAATAAGTGCCACTTTTTTCGCATGAAAACTTAAAATGTTTAAGATACATTTCATAAGTTTTTCCCAAGATCAACAGAGTACTATTTCTGCAACATTTTTTGATGAACAATTCGTGCCAATTTTGTTTTATATGTATTTTGACAGCATTTCACTTGAAATGTTCAACAGAGTACAAGGCTTAAACGAGCATTTAATTTTCAGCCGAAAATATTGATAAAATGGATCACTGATTGATTCATCAATGCTTATTTTTAAAGTCGGTTTATTTTTTTAGTGTTATTTTAAGGTTTTTAGTGCCTACTTTTCTAAATTCAATAACACGTAACTTTCAGTGCTCAAAGTGCATGACAAGTTTTATAAAAATAGGTCAGGTAGAAAGAAGTACGTAAAATATTATATTAATCTTTAATGGGCATGACCTCGCCCACTTCTTTAAGCAGAAAATTATGTTATTCTTAGAGGCGAAACTCTTAGCTAAGTTTTGTTGGAATCCGATAAGTAGAAGTAAATATAATTTCATACTAATCTTTCATGGGCGTAGCCACGCCCACTTTTTTGAACACAAGATTAAGTATTCTTAGAGCTCAAGGTGCGTACAAAGTTTCTTAGAAATCGTTAAAGTGAAAGAACATGAAATATAGTATAAAATTTTAATGGGTGTAGCCCCGCCCAATTTCTTTTATGCAATTGTCCTTTTAAAAAATGGGTTAATTACAAGAACGTGATATATAATATTAAAATTTGATTTTGAGAGCACTATTGCGTCTTTCTTAGGACTGAGGGTGTCTGCAAAGTTTCGTTAAAATCGGTCAAATATAAACACATGAAAAATTGTGTCATTACAAGAAACCAAGCTGTTTGGCAAGTTTCACAGCAATCGCATCAGTACAAGATCATTAAATGGGCGTGTTCTCGCCCACTTTTGTACAAAGGGTCCACATGGAAGCTACATATATCCTCTTAGACAAAAAAAAATAGTTTTTACAATCAGTCCAAAATGAACCAAATTATGAAGTAACAATGCCAAAAAAAAATACTGACGAATTGATGACCTTCTTTTTTTTTTTGGAAGTCGGTTAAAAATGCATAAAATCAAAGAAAAAATTTAACGGGCGTGTCTCCGCCCACATTTTTGACAATGGGACTAAATAGAAACACCAAAAAACAAAAAATATTTTTAAAATAAAAAATGTACAGACGAATAGTTAACCTCTTTCTTTTTGACCCGACGGCGCGACGCAAAGAAGAGTATTGTGTTTATCAGTCTTTATATGTATGTATGTATGTGTGTTCGAACGCGTGGACAGATTTTAATGATATTTACGTCAATCGATTTGTCTTAATCCCGGGAGTGTTACTAAAGATATGACAGTAGTAAAAATTCAATATGACTGCCAACAGACGCCATTTTGTAAATACGAAAAAAATAAAAAGTAAAATAAAATATCGTATATATCGTATTTTAAAATCATTTTTAGGTTTCCCTTATTATTTATCATTTCGAATGACCGTTTAGGATATTGAACGGTTCAAATTTGATCGCAGTCGGGTTTTTTGATTTTTTTAATTACTACTTGTTTAAGCAAATTTTCATTACATAAAACTGAACTGACTCTAGACAGAAGACCCTGAACTTCTGTGTTTAACTGATCCAGACATAAGCTTTTAAAACAGTGCCACAAACTTCTGGTTATTTTTCTTTAATATCTTCTACTGGATTAAGTCGTTGCAATTTGGTTTTTTTTTCCTGTTTAGTGCAGTGTTATTACCGATTTGTTTGTAATTGCTGGTGTTTTGGGTTGTAGCAGTTTCATTAACTGCAGAATACTGAATCAAATTGCAAGGAGTAAAATAAAAAGAAGTAAAATGTACTCAACACCAGCAAATTTATTTAAGTATTTATTTATACTCCCTTTTCCCTACACCCACACAAAAACATTTGCATACACTAGTGCTCAACTACAATTAAGCGTTCACATTTACAATTTACCAAATTTCTTTTTTCTTTGCACACAACGACGACAAGGGTAAACAAATATTTTTTGCTAAGAGGGCTACAATAGCGGCATCGCTGTAATAAGCCAAAAATTCTACTATGGCAATTTTTAATTAAGGCTAAAGGCATTTAATCTGCTCAGACGTAAATAGGTATATTCAAACAAACCATTTCATTAATTTCAGCACCAAAAAAAAAAGAAAGAAAAGGCGAAAAAGCATAAAAATAAATAAAACAGCAACTAATTACTTATTTAATTTTCGATACTTTCCCATTAAGTGGTTTTAAAGGAAATATTGTAAATACAGACTTTATGGTGGAATTGCATCGTATTGAAAACAATTCGTTACCTTAATATAGAAAGACACTGACGTATTATTTTTTGGAAATCGAGATTTTTGCATTTTTCGATACATTAGATGTTTTTCCAACGAAATATATAAAAAACTCGATTTCAAAAATATTATGAGTTAAAGCGTTTCAATAGTAAGGTAACGAATTGCATCAACTTTTGTATAATAACTTTCTCGAAAGCCTTTGAAATCAGTTCGAATGAAATAAAATTGAAAATCATCATTTAGATCTACGAACGTATTGCGAACGCGATGTAGGTCGATAATTACCAACTTCTTCTCGTCATAATTTGATCTCATCCATACCAACGACATGTGGTTTTAACAGGACGGCAAGCAGTGCCACACAGCTCATACCACATCGAATATTCTGCGCGATTTTAGGCCCTGGTCTTCTCACATGGAGGTGATGTGAACTGGATATTCTGAATGCAGTTCACTCAGCATGATTTTATATTCCATACACATTGACATCAATAGGCGTTTCAAACGAATAGTAGGTCACACACTTTGGTTTATTTAAATTTAAAGCTACCGCAGAAATTAATGAAAGACGCTTTATAATTATCCCTGTTGCGTATACGTTATATGTAATTATTTCCAACTTATATACATATAAAGTGTACGTACACAGAGAGAAGAGAAGTGTTATTACCATCAGAATTGTTAGATTTTTCGGCCACCATCAAAAACTAAATAATACAAAACAGCAACAGAATAATGTATGCGAAAATAACTCGATTATAATTTGCTAGATATTCAAGTAAGAGGGCGTCTTAAGGATAGACGTACTGTGGCTTTTACTGACGAAAAGAAATCTAATATGGACGGCCCAGATGGCAACACTTACTTTATTTTCACAATATATGAAAACAGGAGCTATTTTTGAATCGAGTGATAAAACTTGACTAGAGAAACATAAAAGACTCAATTATATTTCCCTAAAGTAAATTATACTTTTGGACCAATTAAATTACGAGACTGATGTTCTAGAGTTGTAAACGATTTTATTTCAAGCCAAAATGTTTTTCTTCGTAATTGCCCTTCTGGTCAGCCTAGAACAACCATATGTTCCTGTGACAAAACACACAAAAAAAATTTCAACTTAGATCTACGTAAACAAGATTTATATAACCTTTTTCGGCAATGATTTTGCTTCATATGTGTTTCATGTTAATCTAACATGATTTAAAGTTATCTTCAAAGAAAAATTTTCCTTTTGAAATAACTCTATTTCATGTTGGTTTAACATTACGATACTGTTAAACCACACGATTTTGGTGACCAGTTAATTGGGCCATTACGTGAAATTATTTTTTCACCAAAAGGTTCCTTGAGTAAATCAATTGTAGCGCCCCCTGTGTGGTATGTGGCTCCGCTCTGTTGGAACCACATATCAGCAAGATTAATGCCACGTAATTGAGGTGCTAAAAAATTTCGAATTATGTTCCTATACCATTCACCATTGACAGTAACATTCTGACCATCAACGTTTTTGAAGACATATGGGCCAATGACTCCGCCAGCCCATAAAGCGCATGAAACAGTAATTTTCTGTAGATGTAATGGTGTTTCGACAAAAGCTTGCGGATTCTTCACACTTCAAATGCGAAAATTCTGCTTATTTATGTACCCATTCAACCAGAATTATGTACGCCATAAAACAGAAGAAGTGCACGATGAGTCCAACGAATAGAAAAATTATTTTGATTAAAAATTTCAACAATTTACACGCGTTCCTCTGGTGTAAGTCGATTCGTAATGAAATTTCAAAGCAAACTAAACAAAAAGCAACTATCAGCTGTTAAATGGGTGCTCAAATAAAGCAGTGATGCCAACTCAAAGTTGTGACACTCTAAAAAAAACACGCTTTACATATAAGAAAAATTAAGTTGTTTTAATTTCTTGCAGACGAGTTTTGGTAGAATTTATTTGTTTAAACCACTTCTTCAACATAGTAATTTCCTGAATTTCCTGAATTTGTTTATGGCCAGAAAAATCGCCATATTGCCAAACCAAAAATTTTAATGCTAAACAAGTTAAAAAATGGCCACGTTTGGCGAAAAATCGCCATGTCTGACACCCCTGCTTTTTTCTAACGAGTGCTTCTGAGAGCAACAGACTCTGCAACAAACATAATACTGTTAAAGTAGAAGAACTTAAATCTGTTAATGCATGATAGCGGCCACTGTTAACAGTGATTACTAGATCAAACTATAAAAGATTTTATTACAAAATAAATTTATTTTAAACCAGTTTAAAGTATGAATAAAAGTTTCGGCATTGCTAATTAAGTTCTTTTTCACAAAACAATAAAAAAAAATAAGCTTGACAATGTTTAGAGCTGAATTCACCCATTTGTTTCAGACGAAAGTTTTGTTCGGAAAAATTTATTTCCGTATGTAATTTGACAATTTTTCCTTTTGTGTAGAAAAAAAAATTGCAAAAATGTTGTTGGAAAAATTCAGCTTAATTGAATTCCTAACATCTGAGTTAGATTAAATGCCAGCAAATTGTGACAAATACTCGTATGTTTTAATTTAATATATAAAAAAAACTTAAACTGTCTTTACAAGAAATAAACTGGCCACTGACTGCTTAGTTTAAAAGCTAATGCATTATTGTACCTTAAAAATTATAGGCAACATGAGTTACCTTTTTTGAATCCTTCAAATATAAAAGCTCATTTAGTTGAAAACAAAACTTTTGTTTCCGTTATATACATAAATAAAAAAGTCCCACCATAAAAAAATAATATAAGAAATAAAAAAAGTTAATTTGCATATTGTTTTGCAAGGAAAGGTAAATATTTTTGAAATAAAAGCTCCCAACCAGTTACTAAAGTTTTAAGCTTTTCTACTTAGTATGTTGAGTATTAAATTTCTTTTTATGAGAGTCAATTAAAATTTTAAATTTTTCCCAGGAGCATAGAAAAGAAAACACAACACTTTTCGGTGTTGGCCTCAAGACATTGCAGAGTATGTGGGTAAAAGCAGGTTTAAAAAAATACATAAAGTATAAAGTGAATTTGATTTAGATTTTAAGAACCGACCCGACCCGACCCGCTAACAAAAATATACAACAAAACGCAATAAATAAATATTTCGTTTGAAATAAAAGCGAAAAAGGACAGATGCTGGTTTTTGCCATAAATTCCAGCTAATCCTTAAAGCCATTCATAATAAAATTGTTTGAATTTTTGCTGTTGCTTCTCCCATTAAATTATGTTGTTTTTTTTCTTTGCTTTTAATTTTCCAAAGATTTTAATGCGTTTGCTTGAGTCGCTTTCTCTATTCAGAATCTAAAGTATTCTTCTAATTTATTTATATATTTTTGCCTCTTTCCACCATTTGTTTGTTTTTGTTTGCCATTTTTGGTTTTTTCTTCTTTTAATTTAAATTTTCTTTTTAGCTGAAAAATGTATATAAAATATCATTAGAGACAACAAGGAAAATTATTTCATTCAAATTATGAGCCTACACTTTAATGCATTGGATGTAAGAAATATCGTTGGAGTTTCTGGGAAAAACTTTTCATAATGAAGCAGAAAAAGGTTTATGGCACTGGAACACCAGCCGTTGTAAATTACTGTATTGTTTTATATTTTACGTTTTATTCTGTGCTTCCTTTCGCTTCCCTAGTCGTACAGCAAGGCAGCCTCACAGAGTTGCCACATAAACTGAATTATTTGCCAGTGGAAAGTTGGTTTTTTTGTTTTTTTAATTACTACTTGCTCATTCTTTCTGCCTGACTATCAGCCCAATTATAAATAACAACTCCCCGTGAGTTTTTTCCCTTTTCCCATTCCTTCTGTCATGAATTAAAATTACGCCGGGAAAAAAGTAGGTATTCTAAATGTAAGGGAGAGGTAGAATTTCTTGGGATTAGCATTTATTTAGAACAAAAAGTTTAAATCAGCGCCGTAACGTTATGTTTCCCTCCTGTTTTAGGTATTTCTTATCCAAGCCCTGCACACATGCACTTCAAAAACATGAACTACTTCTGCCTTCAGAAAAAATACTTAAACACTCAGTTTTGCAAGCCTTCTTTAAATTCACATAATAGGTAAATGGAAGATTTGTTTTATTCTAATACTATTGTAGGGTGGCGTTGGCTGAAGTAGTTAGCACGTTGACTACAAAACCAAAGGTCCTGGGTTCGAGCCCGGTCTCTGACAGTCATTCAAAATAACATCACCACGCATTTTTCTGATGTGCATTAGTGTCCTTTGTATCAGTTGTTGTGGGAAAAGTTCTAGTGATGCAGGCATAAGACACTGGTCACTAAAAAAAAACTACACCGACTTCATCAGATACTAATCCTAATGTAACATCAGAGCGCCCTCTTACGTTGTGTAGCAGAATCATTGACGAAGTAAAATAACTAATTAAATAAAAAAATGGCTACTAAACACAGCTTCAAAAATTTAATATGCCTCATTTAACACCAGAAGGCGCTGCAACCCTGCATTATCAAAAATCTTGCAAAAATAAAAAAAGCAGAGTTGTAAAACAATGAAGCTTTCCTCCTCCATCTCTTCCTTCATCACCTGTCTACTCTATCACTATTCTTCCCTATCACTCTCTCTGACTATCTTCTCTTCAACTAACAGGTAGCACAAAGGGATCATTGTATTGGACCCAAGTGAGCTGGACTCTAAATTTCACCCTTCCTTACCAGCAGCCTGCTAACCTAACCTAACCTAATACTATTAGAATTATTATTATTCCTTGGGAATTTAATCCATTTGCATCTGCTTCTGGCTCAGCTTTCGCTCCACTCTCTCAGCACAACGTTATTCCGCATGCCCGTGAATGGGTACACTGTTTATTTAAATTTTATTTAAGCAAAAACAAATATTTATATTAACACACAATCTTATTGGCAATGAAATCATAAAGTTTTTATTAATTTCCTATTGCTGAACTCTGCAGAATAAAATGTAAACATGTAAAAAATGTAAACATGATGTAGATTTTACTCTCTCCCGTATTTGCTTATTTGCCGGCTATTTAGAATAGGAGGATTATTCCCCGGGAAAATTCCTAATTGGGCTGTATATGTATTGCTTTGCTTTGCTTGAAATTAAAATAATAATGACAAACATAAATGCATACTTTCATCAGTAGAGATTTTATTCATATAAAGTATGCCTTGTCTTTATATATACATACATATCTGGCAACATTTGTAACTATCTAATCTACGATGCTGTCATTCAGTTTGTGAGGAAATAGTATTATTAGGATTAACTTTTTATTCTCCTTAATTTTTCCTGCATTGTGAACTTGGTGTTTTCTGCACAAAGTTTATTTGCTTGGCTTTGGAAAACTGGCTAATTTTGAAGACTGAAAATAAATGAAATATATGTATAGAAAGGTGGATGATGAATGAGTACGTCGAAATTTTAGATACTTCTTGTACCTTTTTTATTATTATTTTGTTTACATAGAAAATAATTTACTTATGTTGGTAATAACACGCATTTAAGTTAAAATAAGCAGAGCCATAGCCATTCATCTCATTTGCGTTCTGCAAGTGAATTCATTAATTTTCTTTCAACAGTAAACTCCTTTTGGAATACGACTGTTTTAAATTAGTTAAATAAGCCGGGGCTTATAACATGCTGCTACGGAAGCTTATTTTTTTGCAATAATTAATTAAAGGAACAGCTAATCATATAAGATAATTTATTAAAAAGAGTTAGCTTAATAAAAAGACTTTTTATCCTTAAAGTTTGGTTAAATAAATCAATAATTTTACAGTATTATAAATCACTATGCTAAGTGATGAAGGCAAAGGATACTAATCCTAATGTAACATCAGAGCGCCCTCCTTCGTCGGTATGGTGTAGCAAAATCATCGGCGAGGCAAAATAACCAATAAAATGGCAACTAAACACAGCTTAAAAAAATTTAATATGCGTTATTGACACCAGAGGCGCTGCAACTCTGCATTTTAACGTGCAAAACGCAGAGTTGTAAAAAAAAGCTTGATTAGCTTTTCTATATCTCTTCCTTCACAACCTGTCTTCTCTATCACTATCCCTTTCCTAAAGAAACTATTAGTAGCAGTAAGCATTCACTGCCTGAGTGTTACTTCTCTTAAAAAAAACTCTGCTAATTCGAAAAGTACGGCCTAACCTGGGTAATCATATAAGTTAAGTACTACCAGAACCCGGTTAAACATGTCAGCAGAAAAAAAAAACATAAATCACTCAGGAATGTTCTGAAAATCACATTTACCAAACCACATGTGATTTTAAAAGTAATAATGGTCCTGCAGACGTTTTTAAAATCATATACGATAAATTTCTTTCAGAATTACTCGTACAGTTAAAAAATTAAAAAAATTACACAAAACATATCTGCATGACAATTATTAATTTTAAAATCAAATGTGATTTGAAAAATTAAATTTTCAGAACATGCCTGTATATGTAAGATATAAAATATCATTTGTGCTATTGCAGAAATAAAATCTATACGAGACACATTTTTTTCATTACTAATAGATGAAAAAAAAATAATCATTTACTTTTTATATCAAAAAATTAAATTGTGTCCTAATGCATGTAACTTTTATATTACTGATTGTTTCATATACATAAATACTTAGGTATATACTCTATATTTGTTGAAATTTTTTAATCAAAATAATTGTTTAATTCATCGAACTCATCGTGCACTTCTTCAATTTTATGGCGTACATAATTCTGGTTGGATGGGAACGTAAATAAGCAGAATTGTCGCATTTGGAGTGAGGAGAATCTACAAGCTTTTGTCGAACTACCATTACATCCACAGAAAATTACTGTTTGGTGCGCTTTACAGGCTGGCGGAGTCATTTGCCCATATGTCTTCAAAAACGATGATGGTCAGAATGTTGAATGGTGAATGGTATAGGAACATGATTTGAAATTTTTTCGTACCTCAATAACGTGGCATTAATCTTGCTGATATGTGGTTCCAACAGGACGGCACCACATGCCATACAGGGCTACAATGGACTTACTTAAAAGAAGTTTTGATGGAAAAATAACTTAACGTAATGGCCCAATTAATTGGCCACCAAGATCGTGTGATTTAATGCCATTGGATTATTTTCTTTGAGGTTATGTTAAGTCACTTCTCTACGTCGATAAACCACAAACAATTGAACAGCTGGAATTCATCATTCGAAGAGTTATTGGCGATGAACGGCCGCAAATACTGCGCAAAAGTTGTTGGAAGTTGGCGTGGCTTTTTCCACATAGAACCAACATTTACTTCAAGATATCTTGTAAGCCAAAACATTGAAAACTTTGGAAATTGTTTCGTAACGATTGGAGCAAAAAGTGTGGCACATGTTAAAGCATGCGTTAAAATTTGTTAAATCAACTTTAAATTTAACAATAGTTTTTGCATAAGACGGAAAATTTTTAGTATCTTGGTATCTGCTACAAACACAAACTTAAAATTCCGCTGATTCTGCCGATGATGAATGAATGAATGAATTCAGTCAGACGGGAAACGCAGGACACTGCGACCAAAGTAGATCTGTTGTATCCCTTGCCAGGTGCTAGAGCACCTCATCCAGACCTACTCAGGATTGCCAGTGGGTCTAGTGTTGGCAGTTCCCAATCATCCAATAGGTGCTTGCCCAATTGGATATATCTTCTGTGGCATAACGCTTCACAGTTTCATCGTCGTACTCACAGAATCTGCACAGGCTGTTACTCTTAATGCCAAGTCTGTTGAGGTGTTTTCTCAGTCTACAAAGACCTGTGAAATAGCCTGTGAGTGAGCACTCTTAGATTGTTTTTACTCAGGGACATGAGAACTATGAAGCTATTTTGGATATACGTTGCAATCATTAGTTTTGCATGCCTCAATCCAGGGAGATTGAACCAGAGATGTTCCCTATTACTCTTGATCTCCGTCGATATATCTTCCCGGATTTTGTCCAATCCGAGTCCGCAAAACGGTTCTGATCCGACCATGGGTGTACTAGCCCCCCCTTCTGACCAAATTGTCTGCATTTTCATTTCCTACCACCCCGGCGTGTCCAGGAACCCAGCAGAGTGTGACCTTATCATGCTGCTTAGCTGATTTAGCTTAATGCGGCATTCCCAAGCTAACTGAGAGGTAAACTCATATGAGCTTAGCGCTTTGATAGCAGCCTGACTATCCGAGCAAATGGCTATTTCTTTCCCTCGGTAGCCCCTATCAAGATTAAATTGTGCGCATCTCTCAAGGGCATAAACTTCCGATTGAAAAATATTAGGAGATTTTCCCAAGGACTCGTGGTAATTAGTCCTTGATCCTACGACTCCCACTCCAGAACCTGCCGGCATTCTGGAGCCATCAGTATACCACCTGATAGTGCCAGTTTCAAAGCAATAATGAGGTTCTCCCCCCCCCCTTCCCTTCTATTGGCCAGAACAGTTCTAAACCTCTTGTCGAAGTCATACACTTTATTCATCACGTCAGAGGGTTGCGCAAGCAGGGGAAATTTTCTTGCTAGAGATGATTGCTCCCATTCGCTAATTAGACAGTCCCTGTCTGTGCCCCTCCTGGCGATGCTTATTACTTTTTGCCTGGCAGCAGTCTCTATCACAATCGTCAGTGTAAGTTCTATGAGGACTTCATTAGCCGCCGTGGGTGTCCTCATAGGATTTCTCTAATCGTTCTCTGGTCGTAGGCAGCCTGACCCTGTCCGACCAGGCAATAGCACCATAAGTGATGATAGGTCTCACTATTATGGTGTATATTAATCTCAAGATTTTGCGTGTGCAACACCATGTTTTTCCTGCAACAGATCTACAAACCATTAATGCTTTTGTTGCCTTGTCAACAGTCGGCTCTAAATGCTGTTTCTATAGCAGCTTTGAGTCTAATATCACTCCCAGATACTTGACCTCTGATGAGCTTTCTATTTGCACGCTGTCTACTCGGATGTTCTACATATACGCACCATTCCTTCACTATCCTTAAACCGTTCTCCTCAAATTTTCCTCTTGCAATGATAACAATGTCATCGGCATATGCTTGACATGATGATAGAAAATAATCGCGATTGGACAAGTGAGCGTGGCTCCTCTCAAATAGAATAAAAATGTTTACTTCAAAAAACTGATGCAGCGAGAATTTTGAAACTCTTCAAGATAATTTATGTTAAAATGAGAATTCTATTCTACGAAATAGTGAAGGTTGAACCGTAAGCATGGCATTATTGATATAAAAAATGTTTTTTTACTTCTCAAAACGAACATAAATGGGCTGCAGCGAATCACACAGGGGTTTTTTTTGACTAGTTAAGCAAAACTACACTTAAATTTTTTTTGGAATGAATTTTAATCAGTTACATTTTAATAAAAATCGAATAAGAGATTGAAAATTTCAAAACTCCAGGAAGCAGGATAAAGCGGGATAGAACACTTCGAGGAGGGATCGACCTATGAAAAACGGGATAGTCTTGCCTACAGCGGGATGTCTCGTCAGATTATGAATGAAACGAAAAACTAACAATAAATATCTGCACTACTTTCGCAGGTAAAAATTTCGTTATAATCGGCACAAACAATTCTGAAATTTTTTTGTTTACTAAGGGTCATCGCATCATTAGCTGTATAATTCTGCCGTACCCTAATAAGAACTGTAGCCAAAATTAAATTCTTCAAAACAAATTTAATTGAAATTTAATAAAGAGCTTGGCTGTATGCTCGTAATTCTAGAATTGTTAAAAATTATTTCCCGTATTCCAATTACAATGCTGTAAACTTTAAGTTAAAGTTTACTTTCAAAAAATATTTGCGATTTTTTTTACATTAAATTAAATTAAATGGAAGTTGTATGTAAAGTTAGCATTATTACAATTCAAACTTACCCCATGGTTAAGTTGTAAATTCACGAATTCTGCTAGCACTCTCTTTGTAATTAGGTTAGATTGGAAAATAATGATTGGTTTAATGTTGATTCAATTCCACTACCGGATTACACTTATGCTCTCATGGAAGAGTTCCTAAAAGAGAAAACCAAAACTTATTTTACCTTATCTGATTTTATGTATCTAATTTAAGTTAAATCTAATTTTTATAATTAAGGATATTTTTGCAACATTTTTAAAATAATTGCAGCCATAAATTCAAACGAACATTTTAGAGCGATATCAGACATCGGCTTAAACTTTTCCTTTTGATAAATAGCCCATAATAATAAAAATATTCTTTGCTGAATGGGCCTGTAATTGAAGTTTTAAGGCATTATTATTTATAACAATTATTAAGGCTTTCTAAATTCTGAATAAGTAAAACTTTTTATGAAAATCTGTTTTAAACTCCTTTATGAAGCCTTAATAATTTTTATAAATAAGGCAGTTAGTTATACGCGGATATAAGAGATGGAAAAGTTCTTACAACAATAGGAGAAAAATTTTACCGTCAACTAGATTCAAAATTTGAAGTTGAAGATATACTTACAACGATTTAACAGGATCTTGTTATCACATGAGTCATTTATGTAGTTGGGCTTAGGCATATTATAAAAATAAAAATAAAATGAATTAGAAATATCGTCAGCCCATTATTGGTTTGACCTACAGACCATTTAAAGAAAATTAGTTAGGTATAAGGAATATATATCTCGATTTCTTCAATTGTTTTTGTTTGCAAAAAATTTTAGTTTTATTAAAATTTATTTGACTAAAAATTCGTATTTTGTTCTTTTTCCTTAATTAGTCTATTCTTCATTCATAAACCAATACACATAAACCAATACACAGACATATCTAAAAAAATTCGTAGAAAAGATCTTATCATCTTCATATTTAATATTGTGTAAAATTTGATATAAAAGTGTTTTACACGCACCTCTCGAGAAAATAAAATATTTTTATATCTGCATTGAACTGTACGCAAATTAAAAATTTAAAATTTATTTCCAGCTTTTTTTGAGTTGTGTCTCTGTTTCAATAAATAATAAAATCAATTACCGCCGATCACCCAAACCGATATTATATCTTGCATTATTCAAATCGGAAATAAAGATAAAAAAATATTTTAATTCCGGAAAGGATAATTATGCAGACTTATTTGCGTATGTTCTCTATTCCGCGTGAAATTAAAACGTGCGGAATTGCCATGGAATTGTTGTTGGAAATGGGAATTTATAACAACAATGTTATGGCAATTCCGAACGATTTAATTTCACATGGAATACAGAACATACCCGTTTACTTAAAAATTTTGAATCCGTAAGTAGACCCTAGAATCGGCGACAATAAAACCACGTCACAATGTTCAGATAAACAGAAAATATTTTTTCATTCATTTTTTCATCGCATTCCTACTCTAATTGTACGGGGTGTCTGGTAGCAGATTTATATTTTCAAACTGAAATAAGAAACGTAATAATTGACACAAAGTTTTATTAAGAGCATTGAACGATAGAATGGATATGCAGATTTTATTTTTAAAGAGTATGTCATCGAGATGTCTTCCGTCGAGTGGAACACACTATTCAAAATCGAGCCTTGTGTTCTGCGCCACACGCCGCACTAAACTTGGTTCAATTGAGCTGCTTTCTCGACAAATATTCTCCTTTAAAGCATGGCTGTCCATTTCACCAAACAATTGTTTAGAAACCACACATCATTTTATTTTATGCTCTTTAATTTAGTCGTTCATGAGACAGCAACGAGTGAACATACGTAGCGGCTGTATTGAGATTTTTCAAATACAGTGCGTAAAGTATATGATGGACTTAAGAAAATACTTTTCGATATATAATGTTTTTGGTAATGCCCAATGTTTTTATGTTATTAAACATATAAGAGGCTTTATAAAATGTTATTTAGAGTCATTATTATTCTTTTAATATCAATATAATTAGGTATAATGATGAGGAAAAATTAAAGCGAGGGTTAGTGAGAAAAAAATAATGAAAGAAAATTGGATTTTAGTTTAAAACATGAAATTTTAAGCGTAGTGCCCTTATATATTGATACTTAAAGTAGACCGCTTACCGATGGGTTTTTTATTAAGGAATCTACTATTTCTTTATTTGGTAATGTCTGAAAATTTTCAATATAGTTTGTTTTTAAAAGTTAAATTTTAAAACAGCAAAATGTATTGAAAACTGTATCATTTTACCTAGTCATCAAATAGCCATCTCAGTACGAACTGCACTCTATTTTCTTTTTGATAAACAAAAAATTTTGTTTTAATTAAATTTTAAATAAAATCTTTGTGCTTACTTGTCATAAGCACACTGTACTTCAAATTCTCTCACCAATACAGCTGCAAAATATTTTTGGACATCATTGCTTTAAAGTCACTAGAGATTGGGGATTGTCATTATATACCCTCTCTTTGAGGTAGTCCCATAAAAAAAAATCCTTGGGAGTTAGAACGACCTCGGTGGGCATGGGATGTCCCCAAAGCGACTGATCAGTGTTTGGGGAAAATTTTCCCGAAGCAAATTCATAGAAGCTCTGGCTGTGTGTGCAGTCGCCCCATCCTGTTGAAGCCACGTGTGTGAAGAGTACGATGGATGAGCTCGCAGGTTTGGCAAAAAGAATTCCGTAATCATGCGTCGATAATTATTACCGTTGACATTCGTCGCTTGGCGTCGAAAATTTTCGAATAGAAATGGTTCAATTATCTCACGCGTGGATAAGTCACACCAAACAGTTACCCTGGGGCAATGCAATGGTTTTCGATGTTTCAATAATTTAAATGAAAATGAGCCTCGTCGCTCCAAAAAATGGAATTTACAGTGCGAAAATGCTCCAGCATCGTTTCACAAAAATTTTTGCGTAAATCAAAGTCACTTTCTTTCAGTTCTTGAACGATTTGAATTTTAAAAGAATGGATCTTAGATCCTTTTTTAAAATTTCATGAATAATCGCTCTTGGAAGTCCCTGTGAGGCTGCTCTTTTCCGTATTGAAAGTCGCGGATTTTCACTTAAACTGCTTTCAACCAGTTTAATGTTTTCGGGAGTGCTTGAAGATGGACTGGGCCTTGGTCGTGTGATATTCATAGCCAAAGCAGTTGCGCGGAATCATTACGTACTCGCCGAATACTGAACTTTGAACAAAATTGTTGACGAGCAATTACGTAAGAATCATTACTCTTAAAAATGTCTCCCCAGCGAACGCGCGATGCACACTCGACCACTGCGACATCCTGACTAACAAATCCGCACAATCGAAGGGCGCCACCCTTCCTCCGCGCCGTTTATTGCTTTTTGAAATAATCGTATTTAAAAATATAAATTTGCCACCAGACATCCTGTATAAAATACTTGTCCTGATCAGAACAAATTTTCTTGCAGTACTTAACAGCATCATTCTAGCAACTGTCACTAGTTTTTGTGGGATTTTTTATCGTATAGTTATGGTAGTTAAGGTTATATCGAAACATATACTTATGCAGTTAAGAAAGAATAAACTTTGTACGAATCGAAACGGCTAAAGGCGTTTGACACCTTCTGATCAAAATTTAAACTGTAATATAATGTTGAAAATAAGTATGTATATTATGGGAGATAAACATATGCTTTTAGTCGTCGAACTTTTAGATAGCATATATCAGTGAAATTGAATTGCTCTATTGAATTTGTCGACCTATTCCAGTCACAAAACTAAGTAATTTTTGTGTAAATTTTTTACACGTGTATTTTGAACGCTTTTCACATCATTATTAACTGAATACAAAGGGGTAAAGGTTTTTATTGCTTACGTGAGAAAAGATAATAAATTAGTCCAAATTTATGAACGAAAAAAAATTCTATTTTAAAACTTTATATTAACTTAATAAGCAACGGTTAACCGATTAACTGGCATAGAATAATATTAGAAGCCAATTAAGCTAAAAACTTAATTTTATTTGTAATTATAATAATAATTTATTGCTAATACTGCAATATTTATCATCCTGATATATGACCGTCATTGAGAAAGGAATGTTAATGTTTTCGCGCAATTAATTTTACCTGGCAATAATTTTTGCCCCCAACTGTACGCATTTTACCCTTTAAATCGGACTTTTCTTAGTTATTCTGGCCGAAGGTTGTGAACCTGTTTGTTTAATTAATGAAATCGAGAACTAATAATTACCACAAAAAATACCAATAACACTAAATTTTATTTTTCAAGGCATATTTTCCATTTGTTTCATTTAAATGTTACGCACACACAAACACAAGCAAACTGCTTATCTACATTTATTTATTTTTTCATTTAATTACTCATTAGGCCGTTAATTGCTGTGAAATATATTACCATATTTATATATATTTTTTTATCGCAATCTAATGAAGCACTGTTACGTATAACAAAGATATCTGCCTTAATTAAGTGTATCAAAGAAAAACGAGTAACCGACATACGAGGGAAAATCTATAAGGTTTGCTAATAACTAATACATGGTTTTTAGAAATTCTGAAATAATAAAAGAGGGAAACAATTTTGAAATAACATTCACAAAAAAATGTGAGAAATTCATGATTTGTGATTTACATTGTTATGTGCTTCACGCACAAGAACTTTGCGCTGTTTACACATTTCTATGCGAATGTTTTTATTTAAAGCAGGCAAGTTTGGGTTATGGTAGGTTAGATTAAAAAGAGGGGCAACTACGAGGACCCAATCCCGCACGGGATTACACTTATGCGCAATCTGGTATGTTAATTAAGTACTCTAACCAAATAGAGATGAGCGCGTATGGTGTTTTTTTTCTCAAGACAAAAGCACGCACGAAATTTTCGTGTCAGAAAATCTAATTTCGGGCGTGATCGGGTTGTATCATGTTCAGCAAAATTGCCACAAAAAAAAAACACAGAGCGATTTTAGGTGTAAAATTTGTATGCATAAAGTTCCAAGAAAGAAAAAATTTTATATTTTTTGCAACACCAGCAAATTTTGTGTTAGTGTAAAGTTCTCAAATTAAACAAAAATATCTTTTTATTTGAATATAAAAAAATGATTTTATGCTATTAAATTTTATTTCCTGCCTGTTAGACAGACATTTTTGTATTTGCGTTCGGGTCCTGTCGTGTTGGAAAAATTCGACACGCACCCATCTCTATATCCCCAATATATCCTGTGATCAGAAAACGTGAGGTAGTCATGCCAATAAACCAGTCTGTTGTATGTAATCTCTTAGGTCTGTCCAATGAGAATCCCTAAAACATTCCAAATCCTGCACATTTTCTCTATGGATGGCATGTCTTCTAAGCTGACTAAACATTGGACAATGACACCAGTAGTGCAATTCACTAACTTTTTTTAAACCATAATCGCAGCGTTAAAATAATTATAACGAAAACTTATCAAATTTGCTAATTCAGTAACATTTTTAACGATATTCGCTGTAGGTTAATATCAGCTGTGTCGTTATTTAAGCGACAATAATTATGCGCTGTTAGTTTTATCGATAAAAATCAACAGAAAATATCAGCTGCGTACTATCGTTGAGAAGAAGTTACAGAATTACACAATAGTTATTGCAAGTGACAAAATGTAGAGACTAAAATTACGATTGTCCGATCGCTAAAAGTTACTGAATCGTACTACAGTAGTATTCCAATGTTACATCCTATACCACGCATGCTCTGTGTATCATATATCAGCACCATGAGAGCTACATGAGACCTCATCTTCATGTGGCCGGTTATTATGCTAACAAGTCTCTCGATTAAAGGCCTATTATATAATCTTAACTCTCTCAGATTCTCCAATCGCCCATTGTTAGAGTTCGGCTTTGAACCTCCTGAAAGTTCTGACGTTCTGATCTGATCTTATCTTGACAAGCTTAACAGCCTCCTGTTATACCTTCATGTCCAGGTGTCTTTATTATCTGTAGATATTAACAGGTTAATCTCATTATTACATTGAAGGACGTTTCGGGATGTAATAGAATTATTGGCCAGAGGCAAAGTGTCTCTTATAACTCTTAATTTTTAAATTTGTATCTAAAGTTAAAGAATTGACTAGGGCCAAGGAACTGGTGGCCAAGAATGTAGCTGAAGGTGAGAAGATAACCTTCTACGCCGACAGATAGGCAGCGCTAAAAGCTTTGAAGGGACGCAATGTCAAATAGAAACTTGTTAGTGTCTGAATGAGAGCCCTCAACTTGCTTAAGGACAAATACAGTGTCATACTATGTTGAGTTCCTGGCCACAGCAGTGTTGGGGGAAATGAAATTGCCGATGAGCTGGGAAGAATAGGGTCGGCGTTAGATAAGGGAATGTGTGACAGATCAGAGAAATTACCAATAGGTCATTATTACGGTGAACTCAGTAATTGGATAGAAAGCAGGACCAACAGTTCATGGCGTAGTAGGGAGGATTGTAGAGTCTCGAGGATTATGTGGCCAAAACTTAACTCAGGAAGATCCAAACTACTACTGGGCATGAATAGGAAGGCGATGCGAATCGTAATAGGCGCGTTGACTGGTCACTGCTCGGTTAGAGCAAGAAAAAGCATTTGGGAAACTGCCACTCCAGATTTCTGTAAGATGTGCAGGGATGAAGAGGAACCTGAAACCACTGAACATATTATCTACCACTGCCCGGAGCTGCAACGTCGAAGGCTTAGATGGCTGAACAGATGTTTCTAAGAGAGTATTTGTGATATCGGGGAGAGTAAACTGGAGGATATCAGGGGCTTCATCATGGGAATTTAATGGCTTAATGACGGATAATAGGGTCATTTCTGGGTTCAAAGGGGAGGGGGGGGGGGGGGTAGATATTACTTTTAACGCGCAATAGAAGGGAATCACAATGAACCCAATTGCACCCCCGAGTGGAGGTGCGTGATAGTACCACCCTTCCTAACCTAACCTAATTTAAGAGTTGAATAAGTATAAGAGACATTTACCAGCGTAAACGAATACCCCTAGTATTTATCCACTCATATACTTTTCTGCCTAAAATATAAGCGAGAACTTCCTCAAAGGAATTTGGAAAATTGGTAACCCTTAAACAGACTTAAAATTTTATTCCTTATTGCCAAACATCATTTTATAAAGACTCAGCCTAAAGTCGTTAGCTGTCTAAATTTTTATAAGAACTAATTAGCCTTCACTCGTATTATTGAGGTAAAAATAGTTTATATTCTTATTAAAAACAATAACATAATATTTAGGTATTGCTAAGGCCACTCATTTTGTAAACAAACAAACAAACAAACACAAAAAAAAACACAATATTAAACAGCTGGAGTTTTAGAGGTCAAGTAGCCAATAGAGAAAATTATTCTGTAATGCTTTTACACACATTATTATTATTATTATTTTTAATTAAAATAAAGTAAAGAATATTGCGTGTTTTACACAAAGAATTCACATTTGTAGAAGGAAATAGAATGGGAAAACTGGCGATAAAACAAGAGTTCATGGTAAAAACTTGTTTCTTTTTTTGAAGTTACACCCCTGAAAACAAAGGAATTGAATTTTTTTTATTAATTCAAATACAAAAGTGCGTGAGAATATTTTTCTGCTTATATTTCCTAACAGTTTTCAAAAATTATTATTAAAAATTCACTTTTTATAACAAATATTTTGCATATCAATATGCCATAAATATGCTGTCAAGGAAAATAAAACAATAAATTAAAAAAAAAATATAAAAATGTGTAACTCGAGTGGACGTTTACAAATGAACCTGTTTTGTGAAATTTTGTTCTTCACAAATGTTTATCTTTTACGTAAAAAAAAAGAAAAATGGGTTTCTTAATTTTAGCCACTCACGCACTTGCAGTGTGTTTTCGACTACACTGTCCGAAAATTGTTACTAAAAATAAAACTCCGCTATTAGAAATTTTTCCCGCCTGTCATGTTCTTGTTATTGCCATGATTAATGTTGTTTTGTTTTTTTTTTTAATTAATTAATTTTTTTTGCTGTTTTAGTAATTTAAAGTACAAACCGCTGTCACTCTAAAACTGAAAAAGTAAAATTTATTTCGAATAAATTTTTTTAAAATTCTATAAATAATATTCAATTGTAGGGCAGTATTTTGGGCATATTTAACAAAAGTGCTCTGAAAAATTTAATTGAATTAATTGGTTCAAGAAAGGCTTAAGGCAAGAAAATAGCTTATTTTTAAAAATATGTGGCAACGTCATAAGAGAATGCTATATTAGGATATGACCTTCCCTAAGGTGAAGCCTCATAAGAAAATTTTCCTAGATAGACAGAATATATTATTTGTTTAGACAGAAGGTTTCCTAAGCAATTCAAAACAATCAATCCGATATTAAGAATTATTTTATTAGGAAACATTGAATGCTTTCGAGGGCTTTATAACCCAGACTTGAACTGACAAGTTCCAAACTGTTTTAAAGTAGGAACAAAAAGGTTCTTAGAATCTTTATAGCCGTCTATACTGTTCACTACTCGGAGCAAGCACCAGCAGATGAGAGGCAAGAACTTAGAATATATTGGAAATTTATAGTAATTTCGACTTTTCATGCCTTACAATGAGAGTTATGTGGATTAATTGAAATATTTATATTTTCGGTCACACCCGTCACAGTAAAAATTTAAAAAATTTAAGAAAACCTATAATAAATAATATAAAAAAATAATTTGTGAGCCTCTATTTTAATATTCAGGTACGTAATTAGTTATAGCATATATTTCGTCACACCCGTCACACCAACGCTCAAGTGCTATGTTTTCAATGAAAATCAATAATAAAAATTGGTACCAAAGAAAGAAAATAAAGAACAATTGTGAATTGCATTTTGCTTTAGAAATGAAAAGGTACTGCTAAAGAAGAAATGCTAAGTAAATTATGATGGCCAAAGAATCATTGAAAGAAAAAAAAGATCGAGAAAGAAATTAAAATAACTGACAATGGAAAAAGAATGAGAGCGAATTCCTAGGCGTTTTAAAAACATCTCAAATTGGTCATTTTAAGTCAAGGTGTTCGTTTAAACAAGGAAGTCACAAAAAGCTTAACGTAACCCTTCTTGAATATCATTTAAAAGACTTGCTGTTACTAAACAATTATTTAAAGAGGATTCATTAAAAAGCATCATCAAAAAGTGCAATAATCAAAATTCCGGCAGATGGTATTGAACTTTCTTTGGATTTTTCACACTAGGCCGCCCACACCCGTCACATGAAAAGAATACAGCCGTCAGATTTTCAAAAAGAGTTTTATAAAAATTTGTTATTCCAATCAAAAAGACTTGGAACATATTAATACTCTACAATTATTGTATGCGTTGTAAGACAGGTTTTACGGAATATATTCTAAATGTTATATTTCTTTAAAAACTGAGACTTGTAAGGTCACACCCGTCTTAGCATTTGGATGGCAATTCTGAACAGAAATCATATACTTTCAGTTTCGGCGTATTATTATATCTCTTTAGGATTAAAATTTTTGGGAAATGCACTCTTTTTTAAAGATAAATTTTATATTTTTGAATTATAGCAAAAAATGTACGTATCATGGTCACACCCATCACAATGGAATTACTCAGGAGTTTCGCTGGCCAGCTTTTCGATTGCGTATTATTCCTAAAATAAATCAATTTCAATTATATTGCTCGTATATCTTTAGTTAAAAGCATAAAATAACTGCTGCCAAAATCTTCCTAAAATGGATTTCAAATTCGTTTTATTTTTTTATGAATATGGGGGTAGCGGTTTTACTAAATAAATTAGAAACAAAATCAACAATATGAATATCTAAACCAATATTAACATTTAATTGCTTAAAGTCCCTTTTGCATGGCTCTTTGCACTTTTAATTTCCGTTTTTAATTGGAAGTAACAGCGTACTCTTAAATTGCAATTTTCAACCGGACTAAACCAAACTTTTTCATATCTTGGTAAACGAAAACAGTGGAAGGGAGATAGATAGATATAGAGAGAGGAAGAAATTACATTAATTTGAAAATAAATTACCCCCGGCTGTTTAAAATTTCAATAGTCAAACACACATAAAACAAACACCAGTTTAAAATTGTGCTTAAAAAAAAGCAGAAAATCATAATCAAATCTCAAAATGTTGACCTAAATGGTGGAATCCTTTTTTTTGGCAATTTATTTTGTCATAAAAGGGGTTCGAAAAAAGCATTAACCACACTTAGTCTGCAATAACCATTAACTGCAGTATATCGTTTTTCATTTGCTCCTTTTTTATTATACTTGTATTAAAAATTTCTGCCGTTTTTAGTTCACCCAACAAAAAATTTGGAAAAAGGCGCAAAAAATATATTGAAACGTTCAAATCTAATGGAATAAATTTGTCTCAAAAGTACCAAACGACTCGTTTGGCATATTAATATTTTAGATTTTTTCTTTTTTCAGGAAAATATTTATATATATACACCCCTTCTGCAACATAAATTCATACTTGTCATATTCCTACTTGGGCAGACTTAGTATCTACATGGATGCCCAGGAAAAGGGTTTGCTCAAGTTGCCAACTGTAACAATCGAAACAAAATTAAAACGTGACACATTTCTAAGTATTTACAAATTTTTTTTCTCTCATTTCCTACTTTGCTTAGAATAATATTCCAGTCATGTTTTAAGTTGTGTGTGTCAAAAAAATGGAGGTCATTTGTTGATTTGTCAAATGCTACACTTGTTAAACATTTTATTTGCTTTTCTATATTGTTTTTTTATTACATTTATACCAAGCAAAGAAATTTTTGCCTTGGGAGTCATAAATATGCAAAAATGTTGACCAGATCCATTTATGAAGTTTTATTTAAATCTGTTTTATCTTCTTTTTTTAATCACAAAATATTATCAAGTTGATGTTTCTACTATTTCTTGATAAAACACAAATTGAGATTTGAATAACTGCGTAAGAGTTCGTCTTTAGGAAATTTTACCAATCCGTTAAGTTCATATTCTAGATTTGTCATCTCACAGTGGGGCAGAATAAAATTTTTTGGAAAATAATTCAGTTGCTTCTCAATAGCTGATCGGATTATAATAAGGTGCCACACATTTATTGGAGAGGAGCATCAAAGCTTAAATTTGGAAGAAGAAATTACTCATAATCAACACCATGAAGTATCAAAGTGGCATAATCGAGGAACATAAAATTTCTTAGTGGGTATCGATCATGAAATGATTTCAACTAGGGATGCAACCGATACCGATACCGATATATCGGCGATACTGCTGGTTTTCCGATATATCGATATCGGCGATATTTTACTGTCGATACGCCGATACTTCTTATATTTTTCTTTAGAGTTTTTTTTAAGTCTTATTAATACCAATCTAAACTGAATGCCATCGTTTATTTTGTAAAATCATAAATATTGCAGACGTTTTGCAGTTTGAATCTTAGAAACTGAAATGTATTGAAAATTTTGATGATTTGAATGGAGTAGAATTACTCTACTTGAGTTTTGTTAATTTTTTACTTGAGCTCAATTTCAATATGCGTATCGGTATCGGAATCGGTATCGGCGATATTTATTTTTAAATATCGGTATCGGTATCGGATCGGCGAAATGGCGTATAGTTACATCCCTAATTTCAACTACATATCGTCACCAGAGAACGAAGCCGATCGGCTCACAGCTGCGACGCCAATGATTTTCATAATTAGTTAGCCGCCGCCGAAGAGTGTGGTAATGAATTGCCATAGAGCAATGCCCATCAGTCTCAGCCGCCGCAGATTTGTCTGATTTGGTCTTAGCCACCGCCGGCCAAAATTATACATCGGCTTCGTTCTCGGATCGTCAACTAAAATCCAAAAGGGCGTAACAACCAAAAAACTCAATATAGACCTTTCGATTGATTATGATGTGATTAACCAAAATACATCTTTCCATAAAATTTTACTCACATATGTTTAAAAATACCATTTTTATTCATTATTCAATTTGCCACCTAACAAATAAATAGTCTTAAATTTATAAGGTTTGTTGCTTCTACTGTAAAAAGTAAAAAGTGTACTTACGGCCTTTTGGATTTTAGGTGACGATATGGACATTTCTAGTAAATTGTCAATTACGAGCGAAAATTGGAAAGTGCTCAAATAGTTTTTTTGTTTTCAATACTAATGCATAAAACACATTCACCACAGCAGGCTGTCGACTACAAAATGGCAAGGATATAATACACATGTTTAAATAAGAGTGATTCTTTTGAAGACAGCAAGGCAACAGGGCGGCTATGCTGATTTTGTCGTTGTAGTCAATTAAACTAATTTCTATTATTTTGGCTACAATGAGAAAATTCGGTGGTGCCATTATAATATAAAATGATGAATGAATTATATCGTACAATTATTTCATATTTATAAATATGATCTAAATTTTTATAAATGCGAAATATTTGAAGGTGGCAATACTGAACTATGTATTTATACTTAAATATGAGATGCAGATGGTGCTGCTGCCGTCTCCAAAATAATTAAGTAGCTAGCGGCATTTGAAGTCGTTTGTTCGTGTAGCTTGCTGTGGTGAATATGTTTAATGCATAAGGCTAAAGGTCTATAATTTGTAAATGATAAAGAATTTTTATTTGTTTTACAGTAAAAATATGTTTTTTGCTGTCTTTTTTTTTTTGTTTGTTTTTGAGTAAGTTAAAAATTTTCTACTAACAATTACTTTGAGCATTAATACAAAAGAAGGAGAGCGGAGTTTTGATAACAGAAGTTTTTTAAAATTACTTTCACTTCTAGCTTCTGTAATTCGAGCGTTTTGAAATCGCCTAATTTCCGGGAAAGAGCTCAACTAATAATTCTGCCAAAAAAAACCAACTTCAATGCAAAGTTCTGATAGAACATTTTCCAAAAAAATGTATGGCATACAAAATTAAATTTTAGTGGGCGTGACTCCGCCCATTTTGAAATCTAAGATTTTGTGTTTTTCAGAGCTCAGAGTGTGTGTTAAATTTTGAAAAAATTGGTACAGTAGAACCACTTTACATAAAATATTAAATTTTAATGGGCGTGACTCCGCCCATTTTTTCAAATGGAAAATTGTGTCAATTTTTGAGCTCAAAGTGTGTGGTAAGTTTCGTAAAAATCGGTATAGTAGAATTCCGTGAAATATAATAATAGATTTTAATAGGCGTAGCCCCGCGCATTTTTTTCACTTTAAAATTGTGTAATTACAAGAACCAAAGGTGTTTGCTAGGTTTAGCAGCCAGCAATCAAATAAGTAGAATATTATAAAATTAAATAAAAAAATTTGTGGCCGTATCCCCACCTAACTATTTTCTGCAATGGGTCCAATGGGAAGTTATACCCTCTCCAAAAAAAAAAAAAAAATTTACAATCGGTAATAAAAATTGAGACAAATTGATAACCTCCCCTCCTCCTTTTTTGAAGTCGGTTGAAAAGGTGACTTATTGCAGCTTTTTAATTGATTTTAATGTTTTAGATGTTTAAGATATTTTATACGAACTCAACTTCGAATACTGTAAATCTTGCGATCAGCAAAACAATGTTTTACGTTTTTTAGAAATCACACGATTTCGAAAAGAGCGATTTGCCTAAAGTACCCTTACCCTTCCGTTTTTTAAATCGAACAAGATTTGACTCTTTTCCATTAGCAGAACAGTGAACCAAGGGTGGTAAAAAAAGCAAAATTTTTAAGTTTTTTCTAGAATATTTCCTAAACTGTGAGCGAAAACCCATAAATGTAGCAGATTTGTTTTAGCTTTTTGATAGAAAAACAATTCCACTTGCAAAAAATCTTTTTTATCAGATCAAAAACGTCAGCTTGGCATCGGTTTGCATTTTTCATTAAGCCTAGGTTGCCCACTTTGGGGATTTGTGGCACCGCTCTTTTTAAAGATATAAAGTCCTAATTCTAGACTTCTGCTCTGTATTAAATTTCATAACAATCGGACTGTCCATTTACAAACTGCAGAATTATTTCCATTTTTTAACAAAATCTCCCTCAGACTACTGCAAATGATTTTAAAACTTCCTTTATTGTCCTTTTTTTTTGTGTGTACTTCCTGAAAAACTTATCTCTTTGTCCCATTTACAATTTCTTATGTTATATTGTGACATTGACAGTTATATTTTTAACTGACACGTGTATTACTGTCGCCAACAGAAAAATATACCAAATTTCATACGTGCATCCTGTTCTTGTTTTCATAAATCTTTGTTTTTTTTCTTGTTTTTTTTTTTACTTTAGGTCTTGCATGGTGACGTAAAAGGAAGAACAAATTTAAAAAGAAATGTGCACATTAGAACAACAAAACATAACCAACACACTTGAGTAAAATTCCCACGTTGTGGTAACCAAGAAAAACCAATAATACTCAATAGCAGCACTTCAGTGTTGACTTTTTTTATCCAAAGATAATTATTCTACCTCAACTGCTACTATTTAGTTATTTCTTTATTTACTTGACATTAGGCGACTAGACCAGACCGGTGAAGTGCAGTGCATGTTGTCTATTGATTATAAATCTGTATGAAATTGCATGTAGGTACGTAGAGATTAAATATGTACGAGTATGTATGAATATACGTATGTATGTATGTGAGAATGTACAAAAATGTCTATGCCTGTCTACCCGTATTTTTAACTAATGAAATATTTCCGTACTAAGATAACATGGATTTTACTAATGCGATAAAACATTCACTTCTGGTGCAATATTTTCAAATTAAATTTTCTTTGCAGATACTTGCATGTTGGAGCATGTTCTTACTTACTTTCACCTGTAAAACATTGCCTGAATATTTTTCATTGTCTCCAACACGTACCGACTGCAACAACAAGCAATGCGAGTACACAAAACAATGCCAACTGGTGTAAAGTTGTAAAATTAATTAATTGCAGTGGCAGAGAATAGAAGAGCTAAACCAAATAATAGGAAAATATTTTTCTATAGACTAATTATTTTGCTTGTTAATAATTATGACAGTCGTTAAAAAGATTAAATAGAGAGGCTTAGAGAATGTTACTTTCTGACCAGAGGCAAAACACGTATGTATGTATATACAGTGCAATTTAAAGAGTGGTGTGTTTTTTAAAAGAAACATACATACATATATACGTACGAACATATGTATGTATATCAGGGATGCGAAATCAGATTTACAAATTGTACTAATTTTCAAGAAAAATTGTACTTTTTTCAGTTCGATTGTACCAAATTCTTTAGTTTTAATTTTTTAATACTTCTATTAATTAACTAAAAAGACACACATAGTATATGTGTAAAACCTTAACAAATGACAAAAAGGCACTTTGAAGTTCAATGATTATAATATTATTAATTAATACCATTAATTAATATTATTCTTTAATGTCAGAACGTACAAAAAAGACTATTAGTTGCTGAGATCTGAATATAAAAGTAACATTTAGGATATACTTTTCCATCCTTTGTTTTGATTAAATTGGAGACAAGTCGATGCAAATAGTCACTTTCTCTCTTTCGTACGGAAATACATTTTCCGCATTTGCAGATGAATTTGGAATAGATAACATTCCTCCAACAAATTTTTAACATATCGGAAAATATCGCTTCATTTGCCTAATTTTTCATTTCTAATAGCTTCGAGCAAAAGGTACATACATATGCTGTCGTTTCTTAAGGACTTAATAACTTCTACATCAACCAGCGCTATTTGTATTTATATTGCATAATAGAAAAAAAATTCAATAGTGTTAAAATGGTCATTGGGGTGCTACGGTACTTTAGAAATTAAAATAGTGCTAAAAATGGTACAATTGTACCAACTTTTCCATCCCTGATGTATATACAATTTGAAGCCTTCGTGAAAATTTCACCAATCAGATTTCTGAATATTCGGAATTTTTTCCTCAAAGACAATTTTATATTTGTTTAGCTTAGTGCTTCAAGAAAAAAAAATTTGAGGCGCGTGACGTGGGTCTTCTCGTGTGACAATAGCTACGAAGAGTTTCTTGGTGTCGGACAGTACAAAGAACATGCGAGCATTATACAAAAATTTAAATTAGGCGAAGAAGATTATATGTATTATATATATGTAGAAGATTATATGTATTAGAGGTTTGCATCACTTAAATACGGGCGACCAATATCATCCAGAATAGTAGAATCATCCAGAATAGTAGCAAAAGTATTAATCATTCAATTTGTGATGTATCCTCACTACTTAAATACTTAAAGCTGCATCCCCGCAAATTCTATTTGTGCAAGAAGGTGCCAGTCAGAGGATTGACTTGCCTAGAAAGTTGATCTTCACTTGCGTTGACATAAATTGGTCACTATGCATTGCTGATTCGAACCCTGTGGACTTCTTTTGTAAAAATGTCGCGAACCTAGAGGTTAAATTCATACATAGAACGATTTCCTTGGAGCTTTTAAGGGAAAATATCCAGCAAGGACTATACTAAATAACGCAGCTTGTAAAAATTTTGACGCGGCACAACTGACTTGATAGGAGCAGTGTAGCCCTTTTAGTTAAGCGGCGGAAAATTCAAAAAGTATGAGACTTGTTATTTTTAACCGACTTCAAAAAAAAGGAGGCGGTTATCAATTCGCCTCTATTTCTTATTTTTTTTGCAGTGTTACTTCATAACTCGGTTTATATTAGACCGATTGTACATTTTTTTTATTATCTGAGACTTCCCATTGGTCCCATTGCAAAAAAATGGGCGGGACTCGCCCACAATTTTTCTAATTTGATTTTATGATATTCTACTTATTTGATTGCTGCGAAACTTAGCAAGCACCTTTGGTTCTAGCAATTACACAATTTTAAAGTTGAATAAATGGGCGGGGCTACGCCCATTAAAAACAAACTATTATTATATTTCACGTGGTTCTATTTACCGATTTTTTCCAAACTTAACACACACCCTGAGCTCTGAAAAACACAAAATCTTGCATTTTTTGAGGATGATACCTTGCCAGACATTAGCCACCTAATGCCCGTTGTTTCTACCCGTAGATACATATCTTTATAAAACTTTAGGCAAATAATCTGTACGGGCATTAGAGCTATTGACTGGAAAATATTGAAGGACTACGTAGTCCTTCAATATTCTATTCAATATTCAATATTTCTATGAAGTTCGTTTAATACACTTGGTATCACACAATAGGCTTATGGCTCCTCTTGTCAACCCAAACTAACCTAATCTGTGTCCAATTAAGTGAAACTGGTGCGAAACTTGGTTACAACAGCTTGAATATCGAATCTAAGTGATTTTAAGCAGAAAATAGTTTGTTAGTCCAAAAATTAAACCAGACAAAATTGGACTAAAGAAGAATTCCACCAACAAAGTATTAATTTTAAAGGTGGTAATTAAAATTGGTTAGATCAAGCCACGATATGTGTGTGTGTGTGTATAAAGTCTACTATTTTAGTTCAGGAACTTGCGTGAAAAATTTATGGGACTCGAAATTTAAATAATCCCATAATTTCGGTACCAACAGCCGTATTGGCAATCTTGCCTGATTGCTGCTTCAAATCTTTACATAAACCTACATACATATGCATGTGTGTATGTATGTATGTACGTCAAAGCCATGAAAACCTAAATTATCTTCACAGTAGACAAGGAGTGTCTCAAATAATTTTCTATGGGAGTGAATATAATGACGTCTGATAGATTTATTTATGCATGCAGCAGCACTGCGCTTCATTCCTTCATACAGATTCATCTCTGCTAAGTTGTTATCAATTATGTATGTAGGATTTTATTACACAACTACTTACTTACAATTGTGTTAAATGCATATTTTTTTTTTGTTGTTCTTGTAACTATATAATATTGCATACGAGTACATACATACATACTTGCATACCCAACTAATAATAAAAGAAATCATTAATTTTAAAAGGAAAACATGTTCATATTCCAAAACTGCAGAGACTGCACCACAACGTCATTTATCAAAAGTGTGTATGTATCTTAAGAAGCAACACCACAGTAACAATGATTAATAAAATTTAAATTAATTTCATTTAATCTTAAGCATCTGAAAACTTAATTAAAATATTGTTTTAAGTTATGGGCATGACATAAACTAAAAGCAAATTTACACAACCAAAATACACATACAAAATTAAATGTAAGAATATGCATATGGATACTGTGGAAATATTTATGTATGTACATACATATCGTCGCCTCAGAATTGGTTTAGCCCATACGCCACAAAATTGGAGTGGGAAAAAAACGACAAAGAAGATTTGCATGAAGTTTTCTCAAAGTATACTCGATAGAATTTTTTTTCTTTGTATTTTCACCATTGCTTCCGATACGTGTTTTGAAGAAATATGTAAATTTTTGTGAACTTTCATGAATAAAGTTAGAAGTTAATATTACTTTATTGTAAAATTAAAAATACGTTTTATGCCGCATACACCACTTTTCGTAATTTATTTTCAAAAAGTAGCTTTTTGTGCTCCATGCGTATACTTTACTGCAGTGAATTGAGAATTTTATTGTTTTGTTTATTTTTCTTGCTGTCTAGAGAAATAAGCCGATCGTTTAACGCCGACCAAGAAGCCGCCGCCGTAATATTTTTAACTATCGATCCGCTTACACACTTACACAAGCAAAACAAGTAATTGAAGTCTATTTAATGTAAAGAATGAAATTAAATGATTTCTGTTATACTCAAACGTGCATAATTAAGGTTTATTAAAACATTTAATCGGCGGCTGCGCCTGGGTGATGATGTTTTTGCTTAACAGTCGCCGTTAAATTTTCCTTACGGCACCTTCTTTTTTTATTATTCATTTCTTATAGAAATGAAGCAAAAGAAGAGTTAACTTTACTTCGCATGTTTTTGTATGAAGAATTTGACGCAATTGCCAAACATGGCGTGTACAGCAAAACAATACTTATTAAACCTAAAAATAGTGGATATGGAGCAAACTGAATGCCTAATATCTCAGAAACGATATCAAATTTCGTGAAACGCGTTTTTGATTCAGAAAGAGAGTATTCAAAATACATATATTACATACCTAACTCATTTTGTTTAAGAATGGTCGGTAGAGCAAAACTATTTTGGGGCGACGATATATTAATATCTAAACAGATTTATGTATTTTTAAGATGTTTGTTTATTACAGTTTATATCTGTATACCAAGTACGGTTGGTTATTTTCCATTTCGAACCATTGATAGATTTATGTGTTCAGTTCATGGTATGTGACATTATAAAGAACAAACAGCATGACATAAAAAAATTTTAGAAATACACTTGTGTGAAAATAAGAAATTTCAAAACTAAAAACAAATGATATGTTACAAATGCGTTCATATGAACAGCAGAGATCTTTGACAATAAAAAAATTAACTAAAACGAAAAACTTGTGTTATACACTCAACTAAGACAGTGAAAATGAGGCATAGAAAATTTTCCAGGGCAAGCGGAAAATAACACTGTTCTGAAAAAAACATAAAAAATAAATGAAAAAAAGTCGGGAGCAAGAATAGTCGAATTCTATCAAGAGTGTCCACAGCTGTTAATGCAGTCCTGTACAATCAGTGGTTCCTAGTGAAGAGTCTCAGAGGGTCTCCGAGTGGCATTAGGTGACTTAACAATTTATGAGTGCCTACGATACTTGGAATGACAAGGCGAGCAGAGCAATTGGGATGCAATTGCGGCCGCTAATTTTTAAGCATCTTCAGTTCCATTTGGGAAATGTGTTTTTAAAGCTACAGAGATTTAAAGGTAGAAAAACAGAATTTAGAAACAAAACTATTTGCCATTTTTATTCGAATATGTTTTCTGGCATAAGGCCACATCGGCTGACTTGGAGGATCTGCGATCGGGAAGTCCACATTTCGATAACTTTTTGCTAACCGCATGTTGTCTGTTTCTTATCAGCGTATACCAGAGACTTCATAAAGCGCAAAAAATTTTCTAAATTAAATAAATACGAATATACTTAATAGTATCAAACCACAACAAATAAAAAGTTTGTCTTAAGTAGAACATAAGCAAATTAACTAACATATGCATAATTAGTAACGAACAAACGACAATGGCAAGACTGTTGTGAATTTAGAGATGGTAAAAATTAGCTTTCATTACAAAAAAATTTCAACAAATTGTAATACGATGAATGAAAACAATTCACATAATCCATTTACACAAGTAACGCTGATGATGAAGGTGTAGTGGCCTTCGTGTTCCGTTCCACTACGTGTTTGTCAGAATATTTACAATTAACTTTGATGTTATTTGTTCATTAATTATTATCACATGTAATTTGGCTTACAAAGCGATACGAACTTTAGCCTGATCAAATCATAAATATAGAAACAAATGAAGTTCGAACAATAATAATTAGAATGAACTAAGAGTCCAGCGATATTAAATCGCATAATATAGGAGAACAATTTACTACCCGACCCGTAAATGCAGGGCCATATTGTTGTCATTAAATTGTCCATCACTTATTCGCACATTTGCGGCGTTATGTCCTCTTAAATCGTTGGAATTTGTCATAGATCTTCTCTTTCACGTAGCCCCAAAAAATTCTAAGGGAGTTAAATCAAAAGATCTCGGCAAATTATAATCTCCACTTCAAGAAATCACACGGTTAGGAAACTTTTCACACAAAATAGCGATGTTAACAATACTTGTGTGGCAGGTCCCGTCTTATTCTTGCAAAAAAAAAAACTCATCAATCCATATATATCTCCAGATTCCGACTATACAAAATCATTAATCATCATTCGACAACGCAATCCACCGCAACAGTTGACGGAATTTCCGAGCTGAAAATTGGCCTCATCATTTCAGATGCTTTTTCCATGAAATTCGGGTCAGTTTAATGTATTTTAAGAACCCAATCAGCACAGAAACGACGTTGTTGATTGTCGGTAGGCTTCGGCAAGATATGATAAACCTTTCCTCAACACTACGAGCTACAACAGCAATAATTTTAGTTATTCTTCACATCACATCAGTAACTTGTCCCAACAGCTAAAATTTTTCCACCAGTTTCGCAATTGCTGGCAGAGAAGGTGGTGCTACACGACGACCCAAAAATGCAATTAGTTTTGCAAACTGTGGCTTCGAAATTCGAACGAACTTTAATAATTTGAATGCTTTGTTAAAACGTATATCGTTTCATTTTTAATAACGGCGTTGTTTTTACTTACACTCTGTCAAGTAGTTACAGACTGAGTCGTGACAAACTGTTAAAATGGCTGGCTATTGAAAATGAAACGTCTTATTCGAGCACAAATTTCTGGCGGCAGGCAAAATTTGGGGCCTAATTTTGTAAAATGCAACGCCAAGCATTGACAAATTTTATATGGAAAAAATTTACATTACAAAAACAAAATACACACAAAATCTGTCAACGCTAAGCGTTGCGTTTTAAAAATTAGGCCCTTAGCAAGAAAGAAAATTACAACCATGGGAGCTCTTGAGTTCCAGACACAGCCAGTGCTGATCTGAAGCATGTAAGTAGCTTCATGTTTAGCTCTGGTTGCTTCCCCGAAGGGAACTACGCTTAAACAGTCTCTGCGGTATTAAAATGGAGCAGGAGGGTCTAAGACAAAGATGCGTATTAACATTTCATTTTAACTGTAAAGTTTTTTGCTTTTACCACACAAATATAAAAAGTGTCTCAAAAGAAAATCTGTAAGGACATGCAGGGTACATTAAACGGGTAGTGTAAATGTTGGGAATTCTGTCGCTATGTAGAATTTCTTTGGGCCGGAAAGTACATTGGTCATGCCAGAATTTAACAAATAATTCTGCCAAAAAACCCGACTTCAATTCTGATAAAATATTTTCGAAAAAATTTATGGCATACAAAACTAAATTTTAATAGGCGCGCCTCTGCTCATTTTTTGAATCTAAGACTTTGTGTTTTTCAGAGCCCATGGTGTGTGTTAAGTTTTGTAAAAATCGGTACAGTAGAATAACTTCAAATATAAAAAAATTAGTGGGCGTGACTCCGCCCATTTTTGTAAAGGCAAGATTGTGTCTATTTTTGATCTCAAGGTGTGTGGTAAGTTTCGCAAAAATCGTTTAAGTAGAACCACGTGAAATATAATAATAGATTTTAATGGGAGTAGCCCCGCCCATTTATTCAACTTTAAAATTGTGTAATTACAAGAACCAAAGTTGCTTGTTAGCTTTAGCGGCAATCAAATAAGTAAAATATTATAAAATCAAATTAAAAAATTTGTGGACGTGTCCCCCGCCCAATTTTTTTGCAGTGAAACCAAAGGGGAAGCTATACCCTCTCAGACAATAAAAAAATGTTTAAAATCGGTCTAATATGAACCGAGTTATGAAGTAACATCGCCAAAGAAAAATAGAAACGAATTGATAACCTCCTCCTTTTTTAGAAGTCGGTTAAAAGTGGTAATTCAGCAACTATAGGGCGTAGAAGATTTTCCAGTATTAGAGTTTGGCACAATTTAAGTGAAGCACCTTACCTGTGAAAATTATCTGACACTTTCATAATCCAATTCGAATACAATTGTATAATTTGTAGAAATTATTACAGAATTTTCCTTTTTTACATCCATTAAATACGAGTATTAAACAATTATGTCTTGATTTATTTTCTATCACATATTTACTGCATAATTAGCACTAGAGAAAACCACTTTACTTTAAATCAACATTATTTAAAAAATATATAAAGAAAACTTTCTCAGCATCTAAAGTTTGAAGCTGTTCAGTAGACGTTTTCCCTTAATGAGTTGTGGCATAATAGTTCATTTGGAATAGCAAAGCGGAAGAGAAGACAAAGACAAAAAGATTCCTTAACGCTAAACACCATTTGATACACTCGACAAATATTAAAAAATCACATATATCATTTCATGCAATGTGCTGTTGTTAGAAGATTTCCCTTTCTTTTTCCATTTAAACACTAGCAAAAAGAAATGAAAAGAAAAAACACTTACAAAAGATAGAAACATACTCGTACACCATATTGCGTATTTGGCCTGCATTTTTGAAATTTTCTTGCTCAATCATTTATCTAAACAATCTATGAAAATACTTTTATGTTATTCATAATTTAACCTCCTTTTAACTTTAAAACGGGGAGAATAATATGAAAAGTTTTTACGCTTTACTAACAACACATACAACATATTTTATCCATTCATGCACCATATGGCATTTAACACATACGAGTAATGTACGCAGAAGGGTGCCTACCAGTGCTTCAAGTACGAGCGAGTACTTCAAAGTAAGAGTACGGGAAATTAAATGGTTCAAATAGAGGGGGGAGTTTTTCCATCGCTTTATGAGCTCTGTATTTGGATTTTGATTTTCTTCTTTTTACTTGCACTCACTCGTCCACAGTTTCCTGGTCTGACCACAAAAATAATGGCATAATATGTTTCTAATTTAGATCGTTAAGGTCATAAATCAATTATGTTGGTGTTTGGTGTGGTTGTTAGTGGCTTCTCATGTTCCATCAGGATGGGTTATTCATTCAATTCGCCAGCTACAGAGCCAATTGCTTTAAACGTTTTGTACAATTTTTTATTTTACATTATGATGGGTAAACTAAAGATTTGTGATTTATTGACGTAAATTCATTTTTAAGGAGCTTTAATTAGAGCGGCAGACTAATATGCAATTGTACATATATCGTCACCTAAAATGCAAAATAACGTAACATCACGTTTCACAAGTTTACAGGAGAAGCAAAAAACTTCATAAAATGGAAACTATTAGAGATTTTAGGTCAAAATTTTTAAATCATGGTTTAAATAAAACAAAAAATTAATTTTGAATACAAATTATCAAAGAAAGCTTAGTGTTATGGGTCTTACGTTATTTTAAATTATGGTTTTCTGAAACAAAATAACGTATCATCAGCTTTCTAAAATATATGAAAAAAAATTAAAACTCAAGTAAAACTAGAGTTTTTATTAATAATTGAACAAATTTTTATTTTGCTTTTTACCTTTGCTGAAAAAAAAAAGAATTTCCTCAACTTTTATAAAGGACAACAAGCAACAAGGTATTTTAATTTATTAAGAGAGAATAAAAACAAGCTAAGCAGCTATTAATTTCATCATAGAAGAAATGACAGTCTGTTGAAAGCAAAGCTTTAAGATCTTGCCTATGTTGGCATTTCTTTTTGGACACGGTAAGCCTTTGCAATCGCTTAGGTTGCTGACTTCCAGAATTTCTGGTAGTCCCTTGTGGAAGAAGTTGATAGTCATCCTTAATATTGGTTTTGTCGTATATGGCTTCTGCAGAATCGTACGCCAAAGCGTACACATTTTATTGATTTCACAACACTTTTTTGCTTTTCCTTCCACTTTTGAAAAAATGTTCAGAAGGATAAAAATTTGTACTAAAACTAAGATGAAATTAAATTGAATATACATAACTAAGAGGTCAATGCTTACTTCAATTAAAAACAGGGAAATAAATGTTCTGTAGCTTTTTAAAATCATACGAGTGATGGATGATACGTTATATTGTTTAAGAGAATCATACACTTGTTGATACGTTATTTTGAATTTTGGTTATAACTTTGGTATTTTTTATATAAAACCTGCAAAATTTTTGTACACATAGTATGTAATATGATGTGGTGAATCGTAATCAATAAAAAAATCAATTTTGAATTATTTGATGATACGCTATTTTGAATTTTAGGTGACGATATGTACATACATATATACATATCTACATATATGCAATGTAGTGTGTGTAAGTCTATATGGTTATATACATAGAGAAATAGTTTTACGAGTATGTACTACTGATTACGGTTTCAAAATAAATAAAAAAATATAACTAGTAATTAAAAAAAAATCAAAAACCCGACTGCGACCAACATTGAACCGCTAAATATCCTAAATGGTCCTTCGAAATCAAAAATCATAAGAAGAGAAACCTAAAGATAATTTTAAAATACCTAAATTAAGTCTTGCATTGAGCAAATAATTATTAATTTATTAAAAATACAAATTCTTAAAACATAAAGATAGTACATATATGAAATTATATCAAAATAAGTATAGACAATAATTAAAACTAGATTTACAAAATGTTAGACAATCAACCCATTCGTACTTTGGGCCTAAAACCCTGTAGTCAGTTCAACATTTCATATTAAGAAAAATTGGAATGAATTGTTCATGAAAATATGTTACAGAGTAGTACTCTGTTCATCTTGGAAAAAACATATGAAATACGAGTATGTTTAGCTTTAACATTTTAAGTTTTAATGCCAAATTAATTTATAAAAATCTTCAAACTTAAGGCAAGGCAAACAAACTCAAATCGTCAAAGTGCTACTTTTGGGCCCAAAATCGTCAAAGACGAAGAGAATATAATGATGATGATCACGCTGAAAATAAGCCGCTGTACCCACGTGAGTAAAACTTAATACAAAATAATTAATTTTTAATCTTCTAAATATTTTCTAGCTCTTCGGGCTGGTGCGGAATGACATCTCAAACAACACTGTGACACAAAATCGAACTTTCCGAATCGGAATGGAATGAAAAGAAAAGCACATGAAAGTTGACATTTTCTGTAACAAAACCCTACAGTTTTTTTAAGTTTATTGTTAGACTTTTTTTACATTCATTTGAAATTGGTGATTTTGGAAGGCTGGCTAACGAGAGAAAATCATTTAAATTTTAAATTAACATTACACTGCAAGAAAATCACTTCGTAACGGGAATGAAACCATTACGTTGAACCCCTTTCATTAATACAATCACACATTTCATTAATAAAATGAAACATTATATTATATTGATGCAAATTTCATTAATGGAATGAAACCTTTCTAATGGTTAATATTTTACATTTCGTAGTATCATTAAGGTTACGAAATAGTTTTCATTCGGGTAATGAAAAACTTAAATACATGTTTTAATGAAGAATTCATCTAAAAAAATAGTTTAAATTGATTATGTGACATAAATGAAGATCAAAGTATCAAACCACAATTGCAATTAATCTATAGTTGTGGAAATTATAGCTTCGTTGCAACGTTAATGAAATATTTTCGTAACTATAATGAAGAATACTTTCTGCTGCTGGCTAGTAGTAGGCAGTGTGCTACCCTTGTAGTCGCAGATTCGAATCCTGCAGAGAAGTAAAAGTATATTTTTAAATATATTTTTATAACTTAAAAAAATTGTATAATGTTGAATTAACTAGATCAATTAAATAATGTTGAATTAAAATTTCATTAATGATGGTAAATATATTTAGAGTGTATCTAAATAATAGTTGTTGGGTTGTCGTGGCTGCAGCGGTAAGCGTGTTGACTACCACGCGATGTGTTCCAAGTTCAAATCTTGACCGCAGAAGACAATTATATCATATAAAAATTTTTCTGATGCCTGTGCCAATATATACACGTAAGTTAAACAATTAATAAAATACAATGACTACATTAAGTTAATGAATCACAATCATTACAACAATGAATTATGTTGTTAACACAATGATACGATATCATCAAAAAATGAAATAATGTCATGATATACATGAAAAATGTTGTTAATTCAATGAAAAAGTTCGTTAAAAAAATGTAAGACTAACGTCGCTTCATTGTATAAACTAAAAAGTTTCATTGCAATAATTACATTTTTCATTTAAAATAAGAAAATGTACGTTACTTAGTAAAAAAATATGTCGTTACATGAATGAAAAGAAATCGTTGTATATGTGACATTTTTTCAACTAATGAAACAATTTTCGTGATACGAATGAAGCGTTGCATTGGTTGAAAAACAGTGACAAAATCATCAATATAATGTAAAAAAATCATTGCATTTACGAAGGTTTTTCTCTCAGTGTACCAGCTGATTTTTTAGCCTCAAAAAAGTAAAAACATCCTTTTGTTTATGACAAAATTTGTATGTCAGCGCCATCTAGCGTGAGTTTTAGGTTAAAATAAATATCAAAATGGATTTCCCGTCCCCAAAAACAGTAAGATACCAAAACTTTCCAGGATAATAAAAAATAATTTCAAATTTAAATGATTTTCTCTCGTTATACAGCCTTCCAAAATCACCAACTTCAAATGGGTGTGAACAAAAAATATAACAATAAACTAAAGAATGAGTAGAATATGAATCATATTTGGCCTTAAAGGCTTGATTCCGAATTAATAAATAAATTAAAAAAGCCTTGAGGATTTTGCTATAGAAAACTTCAACTTTCATTTGCTTTTGGTTTCATCGCTCCAAACGAGATAAATTAGTCTGCCGGTGCTTTATAATTAACTACTTAATTTTGTAAACTTTATAATTTAAACAAATTTTTCCATCCTTTTGAAGGAATAAAACATGATATGATCTCTCAAAAAAAAAAAAAAAAAAAAAATCAAAGGGAAAATCTAAAAATTTTTAATAACGATTTGAGCTTCATTTGGCCTAAGAGTGTTTTACTGGTGGGTTCTATTGCTATCAGCTTGAAACAATATATGTATAAAATATAAAATATTTTTTTTCAAGTGTATTTCTGTATTCAATTTATGTATGTCCAATTACGTTTATAGACTATAAATTGATTTGTTTTCTTAAAAGTCTTCACTAAATGCAAATGTTAATGGATTAACAGTTTTATATTTTCATCCATAAATTATTTACGTGTTAATTTTTATTTTATGCGCCATTTAATTAAATTAGTTGCATGATTTTTCTTTTTATAATTTGATAGAAAAGTTTTAGTCGTCTTAAGTTTGAGATACGAGTACAAACGAGTTTTTAATGTATCTAAAATGTTCGAATTAAAATAACATAATATTATTTTTAGCAGCTTCAAATTAATTTTACTTCACTATTGATTTATGTGTTATTTATGCACATTTTTTACTCTTGTTTGTTTTTAAAGTTTTGTGTTTACATCTTAGTGGCATAAATTTATTCAGCATTTTATTTACATAATTTTTTGTTTTCAAGTCATATTTTTGTTTGTAATGTATTGGACTAACAAAAACAACTAATCAATCTCTTTAATGATATGCAAAGACAACATTTCAAAACAATTAAGAAATATAATATCTTCTTTTAGGGGGCTTTTTATTATAATTTTATTGTATCACGCTATACTTTCTAAATGTGATAAGGCCATTTGAAAAAGAGGTTTCAGCAAACTAGTTAATATTTCATTAATTGTCATTAATTTTATTAACTTCTACAGCTAATTTTGCTGCAGCACACGCATATGGGACCGTGGAGAAACGAAGCACAGTTTTATTTAGCAATTAGTGCAAATATAACTTTTATGCCTTTCGAGTTATTCTACCACGTTCGAACACCGAAGGGTAAGCGATTATATCCGGGTTATTTCAAAGGCACAATAACACATCGGGTTGCCTGAGTATTACTTCTCTAAAAAAAAAAATACGGATTTTATGCAAGTATCAGGGCTGTAAATGAATCATTTGTTTTTTAATTAATTCGCGAATCATTCTTTCTTACAAATTTTGAATTTATTCTTTTCACACAAAAAATTAATTGAATGAAATTTGAGTCAATTCAAATGAATTTGGTAAAAATTACTTGCAATTAATTTCCAATTCAAATGAATTTGTCAGAGTGAATTGCAATTCATTTCCAATTCAAATGAATTTGTCAAAGTGAACTGCAATTCATTTCCAATTCATTTGAATTGAATTGATTTTTAATTAATTCAACAATAATTACCAATTCATTACCAACTCATTCGAATTGAATTGATTCATTGTTCTAATTTATTTGAATGAGTTCAAAATCAGTTCAATTCAAACGAATTGGAAATGAATTGCAATTATCCTTAACAAATTCGTTTGAATTGGAAACGAATTGCAGCAACTCATTCTACAAACTCATTTGAATTGGAAATGAATTGAATTTGATTTGATTTAAATTTCATTCAATTCTTTTTTGTTGTGAAAAGAATCAATTCAAAATTTAGCTAATTCGTAACAAATTGAAATCAAAAAATAATGATTCATTTACAGCTCTGGCAAGTATTCGGCCCTGTTCTGTAAACCAAATCCAAGTTAAATGTTCGTTTTAAAAAAATTAATAGTGGTCCTGCCGACGTGTTTAAAATCATACACGATAATTTTCTTTCAGATATGATATTAGAGAATCTAAATAATAAAAACAATTGAAAAAAATCTGAAAAAATTTTTCTATTGTTGGACAATAGAACATGCGTGTAATTATATTAAATACTCCCAAATATTACACAATTAAAACACACTTTACTTTGAAAAATATATATGTATGTACATATGTAGTTTATTATTTTTCCAAACTGCCTTATAATTAAATTTTAACCAGTCTTAATTCTTCGATACCAATTGAACTCACGATTTAGCACAATACTCACTAATTCACTAGGGTACCACAATTTATTATTATTACTATTTTTTTCTTCTCAATACTATGGGGATTTTAGGCCCATTGTGTTTTCTTCTTCTTATTTTCCATCATTTTAAAATCAAATAGAAAGTATTCGAAAACAACTTTAAGGTGTTGCGCCTCATGTTTTAATTACAATTAAAATACATTAATTTACACTTGTAATTAATTTGTTAAACGTACGAAAGAAATTACGAAAAACAAAATCAAAAAACAATAGGAGTAGAAATTTTAATGAATGGGTTGCTATTATATTCCAATATTCAATTATAGCACTTGTAAACAAAATATTTCTTTGAAATTCATTGTAATAAAATGCATACAAATTAAAACAAGTCATGATCATGTTGCCTTTGAATTCGCTGCAAATTATATGCATTCCAAAATTGCTATTTACGCACATACGAATAACTTACAATGGAGCTTCAGCCATACAAATGTGTTCGTATGTATGTACATATGTATGTATGTAAGTGTTTATATGCATGTTGTGTGCATTAGTGTATTTATCCTACATGTTTCCATTATGTACCAGAGAACCAAGTTTGTATTAAATTGTATTTATGGCCATTGGCAAAATTATCATCATTAAAATAATTATTACACGCAAACTTAATAAATATCAGAAACACATGCTGCTGCAAACATTGAACATAAATACACTGCAAAATATTATAATAGAGGCAACTCTTAGTGAATTTCAAATGTTGTGCCAACTAAAAGAGATAGTTTAACATTTATTAACACACTAATGATCCCAAATTACGAGTGTTATTTTAATTAAGTAGTAAAATATTTTTTAATTAAAAATACATTGAAATTGATTATTGAGGGTTTTAGCTGAAGCCTATGCCCATTTAAAAAACTAACTATGTAGTGGTCAGAAAACGAGTTTACACCCAACCTCATGGAAAAATAAATTTTTAATTTTCCCTCAAGAGTTGAGTCAACGAGATATTTGTATGCACACGGCGTAATATGTACCTCCTCCTAAGTTAAAAATTAGTCATGCCCTAATGCACATAAATGCATATAGTATTTTACAGTTGTGAAACTGAAATAATTTTATAACATTATAATGCATATACCACCTTATAACACAATTAATTCCACCTTTTTCAACTTGTACTAAAAGATAGTAGCTATCCCACCACTTTATTTACTAACCTAATTGAACATAATCAACATAGTTATGTTAAAATCCTGGAATACTCAAATAATAAGAGAAATATTCTAAAAATAATAACAACAGCAAACGAGCCCACAATGTTATTAAAATTATTCTTTAGGTTTAACATACATACTTATGTACTTACCATGTGAGTCTTATATACATACATATGAATGTATGGTGATGCATGGTACATACATACAAACATACATATTTGACAAGCCATTTTTCATAGCTATTTCTGCAATTTTTTGTATTATTTTGAATACTTTTCAACAATAATTTTCCATATTTATGAACTTAAAACACCTCTTAACAATATTATGCACTTTTTATTACATAAACTTCTCTTTAAAGTTTAAAGTTTAAACATATGTAGCTAATTTTAATTATACGCGATTCACTTACACGAACTTTCTGCACGAATACAATAAAGAAACTAATAAAAGTAGAAAGAGCAATTAAAAAGAGTTACCAGAAGCTGGGGAATCATTGATGAGGCTAGAAAGTGTTATAATTAATTGGGAAAAGGCTGGTAACCTTATAAATTAGGTAAGTAATAAAAATGGAATGACAACGAAAAGATAATACATATATGTATGTATGTATGGACCAGAGATGCCATTAGCATACGAAAGATACATTTTTAATGACATGTGTAATCCCGACATTTTTCGTAATATTTGGATCTGTACGCAAAATGTACAGAAAATATGAACATCTTTTTTTTGAGGAAATTGAACAACTTTTTTATTTTCAGGAAATTTATATGAACTTTTTTATATTGCGCCTTAACTCGTATATTAATTTTTTACAAAAATGAATTTGTTTTGATAACATCCAAAGATAGTTATATACATACATATGTATAATTAATTTTAAAGTTTGCTTAGTCCATATTTACACTATGCAAGTCTTATTGCTAAGCTGATTAGTTTGACGGAGAGATAGACGAGGGGAACAGTAACGTTTCTTTTCCCCTCGTCCCTCTTTCCTAACAAACTAATCAGCTTAGCAATAAGACTTGCATAGTGTAAATTAGGACTTACTGTATTATTAAACATTTCATGCCTAATATCGAGGGCTTAAATTCAATACCCGCCATACACCAATTTTTAGAAAATGACTTTTTGATCGCAAATTGTTCACTGATGCCAGCTTAATCTCTGACAAAAATTTCCGAAAAAAAATTAATATAAGTCCATTTTTTTAATTTTTTTGTGATATCGCTATCAATCGCACGATGCAATACACGCCATACGCCATACATTGAGAATACGGAACGAATAAATTTCCAATTTGAATTACCTTTTTTTTAATTATGTTTATTTTTTTGTTATTGTTTTGTTATTGAATTCTTTTATGTTAGAAAAACCTTAAACAAATGCTTAATTTAATAAAATTACATATTAGAGCAAAAAAAAATATTTTTATTACTGTGCAATAACCGCTATTCGCCATAAAAATATTTGAAGATTTCAGTTGCAATACCATACATCAACCATATCGCTACGAATAGAGTAAAAAGTTCTATTTTTTTATAAGGGTGACTCAGGAGTCATTTTTAAAAAATATTATAGAAGAAAGATTAATTCATACCTTAAGAATTTTGGAATGAAACAGTTTTTTCGCTCTCCTGAAAATTGTGTTTTGGAGTATGGCGGGTATTGAATATAAATTTTTGAAGTTATGACGTTGTTTTAGTAATTAAGCGATGTATGAACATATCGACAGCGTATTATTGGTTTGGAGCTTATGCCAAAAATGCGGAATGGAGAAAAACGACAAAGGAGGTTTACAATGTAAACTTTACATGAAGGTTTCTCAAAGTATCCCGATAGGATTTTTTGTATTTTCACCATTTCTACCGACACATGTTTGGAAGAAATGTGTAAATTTAAGTGAACTTTGATGAACAAAGTTAGAAGTTAATATTACTTTATTGTAAAATTAAAAATACGTTTTGTGCCGCATACACCACTTTTCGTAATTTATTTTCAAAAAGTTGCTTTTTGTGCTCCATACGTATACTTTACTGCTGTGAATTGATAATTTTGTTGGTTTGTTTATTTTTCTTGCTGTCTAGAGAAGAAAGTCGATCGTTTAACGCCGACCAAGAAGCCGGCGCCGTAATATTTTTAACTATCGATCCGCTTACAGACTTACACAAGCAAAACAAGTAATTGAAGTTTATTTAATATAAATAATGAAATTAAATGATTTCTGTTATACTCAAGCATGCATAATTAAGTTTTCTTTTATTTTATTTTAGTATTTAATAAGTTTATATTAAAACATTTAATCGGCTGCTGCGTCTGGGTGATGATGTTTTTGCTAAACAGTCGCCGTTGAATTTTTCTTACGGCACCTTCTTTTTTTATTATTAATTTTTTTTTTATAGAAATGAAGCCAAACAAGATTTAAGTTTACTTCGTACGTTTTTGTATGAAGAATTTGAGGCAAACGCCAAACTGTGGCATGTACAGCAAAACAATACTTATTAAACCTTAAAGTAGTTGAAATGAAGCAAAATGAATGCTAAATATCTCAGAAACTATAATTAATTTCGCGGAACATGTTTTGGATTCAGAAAGGAGATATTCGAAATATATATACCCCATACCTAACTCATTTTCGTTTTAAACGGTTGGTGGGTCAAGCCAATAATGGGGTGAAGATATGTATATTTGATTTTATTTAGTCTCATGTAAATAACTATAAAAATTTGTTTAACTAAATAATTAAGTAAGTATCTTCTACCAAATTTAACATTCAGTCCAACTGTTCGTTTTATATTATAAATGTGGTGACTGTCTTGTTGAAATTTTCAAACTCTATTCGATGCTTTTTATGCGATAATTAATAGGTATCGATACTCTTGAACCGATACCGTAACTAGTAAAATTACTATAGTTTCATGCCCACACAGGGTTGTCAGATATGGATATTGGATTGGCGTCTAAATTTTCAATTCGGCGACATGGCGATTTTTCGGGCGATAATTAAATTTGTTCTTGGCGACTTTTGTGGCTATTTTTTAACACAATTTAACTTCAAAATATTTTTAATTCAGCAAAATTAGTTTTTTTAAGAAGTAGTTGCAAAAATATGTCCTACAAAAACTCGTTTGCACGATACAAAATAATTTGATTCTCTACAATCTACACAAAAAAAAAAAACAATATTAATATTTCTTAAAGAATAAGGAAGGCTATTAATAATAGTTACATAAATTCCGCAAAAGCCGATGGAGCTGGCGCTAAATTTTCGTCCATATTACACTCAGCGTTGCCGTTTGGGTTATTTGTAAACAAACTTGGTTACTTTTTTTAATGTATACTTGTGTACTTTTTTCCATTGGTTACTTTTTTTAACACAAAAATACCATTTTTTTTTATATTTGTATGTGGTATTATATTGCATATAAATAACGTTCGTGATAAACGATCACAATTTAATCGTTTTTATTACGTTGTAAGGAAAACACTCTGTTAAGAATAGAAGCTCTATTATCTAATTTTCCAAACTTAACAGACAGTAAAAAAGACGAAATTGTATCCCAGTGAAAATTAGTCAGATTATCTAAATTAGAGGTGCTAATAGGTATACATATATTTTTTTGGACCCAGTTTCTAAACATACAAATGGACTGAAAGAAAAATGTTTTTATGATTTTATTAATTTTGTATTTAATTTAATGTCATTATTTCCACTCAGTTAGGGCGCTGCTGAGAGGATATTTTCGCAGCTAAATCTTGTCAAAACTAAATATAGGAATGAGCTTGATTTTAATACTATAAACTCTAAAATGCAATCTAAATTCTTGTGTATCAATTAAAACAATTCCCATTAATTCGGGTTTGGAAAGATTGTTAATACTTTATCTATCCAGTGTTTTGATAGCGAATATAATTAAATTACATATTATTTATTTGTTACTAAAAAGTTTTTTGTTTTGTAATTTTTAATAATATTATATCCAGAAGTATTTGCTTACAAAATTAATTTGATTGATTATTAATTATAATAAGATATACTTACAAAACTGAAGTACAAATTTAAATGTAGTGGTTCATTTATATTACGTATATGATTGTATAATAATTAGATGTATATTTTGCAACCGAAGTACAAACAAAACAGTATTTTAAATACAAAAAAAAAAAAAAATTTGTTTACTTTTTTGCATTTTGGTTACAAAATTTGTTTGGTTGTGGCAACGCTGATTAAACTACATACATATAATAATGCGCACGCTCCTTACATTGTCTGGCAAATGAAAACTTAAATAAGACACAGAAGGCGTGTATATTAGGTTTGACCCCGTACTCCACATTGGGAGCCCGCGGTATCCCAAGTTGACCGAAAACTGTTCCCGTACTCAAACTTTGGCCAAGTAAAGCAGCTTTTGAGAGAGTAATTTTCTTCCTCTTCTTGCACGAAACAGCCCGTAATTTTTCTTTGCGCTAGTCAGCTGTTTGAAAAATAACCAATAACAAAGTTAAATTAAATGGTCCTAAACACTAAAAACATTGAAAAGTTGTATCAAGAAGGTTTGTAAACTAGTGGTGAAAGACGATTGTAAGATATTACAATATTGTCAGATCTGGCAATATGCTGACAATGTACTGGCAATCAAAAATTGCCAGCAAAAGGTAGATTGCCAGTTCGCACGGTTGTATCAAATTTGTCAGAAAATCTTACAATTTATTGCCAGACGGTTGTATGACAATAAATTCATCTGAAAAATCGTCAGTCGAAAAATTGTCAGTTCACACGGTTGTCATATACAAAAATTTTCAGATCTGTTGTTTTGCGTTGCCAGACTCAAAGAATTTATTAGAAATTGTTAAATATCAATCCCTTTTGGTAGTGTTAAATGTAAAAAGTGAAAATATAAATTATTATGAACCATAAAGAAGCAATTGCGATGATTTAGTCGGCATATATTTTTTTATTTATATTTTCTTTAAAATAAAACGTATGCAGTGTTGCCCATAGAAAGAATTCTCTTCAATGAAGCCATTGTCAGATGCATACAGTTCGCACATCTGACAATATTAAAATGTCTGACAAATATCTGGCAATAATTTTATAATGTGTTCACACGATTGTAAGATGTCTGACAATTTGATGTCAGCTGCTAGTCTTGCAATGAACTGACAATGCTTTTTCTGGCAATGATGTCAGACAAAAATTGATAGTTCACACGGTTGTAAGAAATTTTTAGCACATTTTACTAACAATATTGTAAGATCTGACAACCGTCTGTACATAGCTTAAGTTTTATGATTTATATAAAATTAAGAAGTAAAACATTCTAGATATGCAACAGCATGTAAGTAAACGCATGTGTATATGCATACATGTATTGACGTTGGCTTTTATGGTAAAATTTTTGGGTTTTCGTGTTCCCGTACTTTGGTACATTTTTTGTATTATTGAGAGAAATTATAGCTTGTACTCATTTTACCGAACTTTGCCCAAAATGTACGAGATCAAACCTATTGTGTTTACAAAAAAACAAATTCAATTTTTTTTGTTATTTTTTGCCTTAGAGTCATCATACATATACATACTTGAAAACAGTTCTAGAGTTTTTGTATTTTGCTTTGATTTATGTTCTTTGAGTAGAGTATGCATCATAACAATTGCGAATAACAATATTAATACTTTTACGTTCGAAATGTGCCACATATCCCAAAAATTGACAATTGCGGCAAAACAATTTTTAAAATGTTCAAGACTTGTGAAAATGGGGCAATATTGGAGCTCTATATCTCCTGATATATTCAAGATATCGGAAAACTGAGAACGAATTTGGAAAGAGGACACATTATTCACATACATACTTACATATGTATGGATGTATAATCAATCAATAACTAAATTTCTTTTAAATGTTCCATACAGCAAACCACTAACCACCCGACGATATATCTATAAGGTTGATTTATCGATTTTCGGCTACAAATGCAATTTTCAAACATGCATTGCTAAATTACTTAAAAATGTAATCAGCAGAAATATTAGTGTTTTATGTCATCGCCAAAAAAATTTAAATTCTGTATTTGTTCAGCATTTTAGCGATAGATTTTAGCTTTAGCTTTGGCGAATTACAGAATAAGGGGCCAGGTATTCGCTGGGTAAAAAATTTACACAAACATATATACACACATATACATACATTTGTACATACCCTTCTTTGCATCATTAAATCCAGCCGTTCTAGAATTGTTTATGCATTTCAAACACTTCTCGCCACTAAACTAATAACCCTCACTGTGCATGTGTGTGCAAATTTATTAAAACGAATTATTATTTTACCACGCATTATAATTAGTTATGCGGTTGTGATGGAAAATGTTGATTTAAAAAAAAAAATTTTAATTGAAATTTTATGGAACGAAAAGTTATATTAGAATAATTATAACTTATGAATAAATCCACGAGTTTCATTTAGTACAGTTTCTCGTATTCATTGTAATTTACATGCACGTGCAGAAATTAAAGCGATATCAACTAACATCTATGTACAACATTTTAAATTTAAAAATGACATTGTATAACACATTAAACACATTGACCACAGCAGGCTACACGACTACACGACTTTAAATGTTGTCAGCTGCAATTGTCGCCTTGTGGCCAACTGCTTGATTATTTTGCATTTATGTACAGTTGTATCCCCCTTTAAAGAACGATATGTCAGCCGTATTCGTTAAATCGAGAAGATGCCTCAAATGCGGTACTCTTTATTCTTCACTTTTATCAATTAAAAATACATTACTTTGCTGGACAAGTAAAAGAGAGCCTTCTTATCATACATAAACAAATTAAATAATGGGGGCTATTCTGGAAAACGCGTCGAAGGAGTGAAACTTTACATTAAAACAAGAACAAATTTTCAAACATTGTTTTTGTTTGGCATACATTTCTAAAATGAAATAAACGCGATAACTGCAACGCGTTTCTCTCTCTTTTAAAAACGGTTAATTTTGTATTTGAGAAGCAAAAACAAACTTTTTACATTTGCACAGATTTGTTTTTGTTTTATATGTAACATTCACCAAGTCGACGCGTATTCCAGAATAGACACCAATATAATTTGATATTGATATTCTACCAAAAATGAGAATTTAGTGATTACGTTTGAGTATATTTAAACCATTGATGTCAGTGTCATACCACAATTGTGCTAGCTAAAATCACACACATTCTTATTCTCTTTCATTTAGTCGTCAATGAGACAGCGACGATAACACATGCGTAGCGGGTGTGTTAAATTCTTTATAGGTACAGTGAAAGAAAAGAAGTGGTATGCGAAAAATATTCTATGGTCACTAATGATTTTCTCGACATTTAATGTGTTTTATGTTACAAAACTTTTAAGAAAATAAATGAATATGTATTAAAAAGACATTTTGATTTTTTTTTTGAGCACATTCACTAAACTGCACTTTCTGTCTAAACTTTTAATACCAATAACTCGGGAAATATGGGTCGCAGCAAATTTTTTTCATTAATTTTCTTCTTATTTTTCACGTTTCTATCAGATAAGCTATTTAAACATTTCTTTTTAGAGATTTTTCACAGTTTCCTATGAAAAGTTCAGAGCCCCATAACTCGGAAAATATGGGTCGGCGCAAACTTTTTTATAAAATTTTTTTCTCTAATTTTTTAATTTTCTACCGCATAGGCCCCTTTTAGTTTTTTTTGAGCTGCTTTACTAAACTGCATTTTTTTCTAAATATTTATTTTTTTCTATGTACTTCAGAGACGAATGAGACAACTATTCTCACACTTACAACTATAACTTTATTTTTGACATCACTGATTTAAGCTTAAATTAGACGTGACATAGCCATAATGCCATAGCCATAACCAAATCAAAATTCAATTGGTTAATATGGTGAGAGTTATGGCGTTATGGCGAGTCACCTATAATCAAATACAGTTTTGCCCATTAGTTTAGTTCGAACGGCTGTTTTTTATGGTTATGGTTATGGCACCTCTGATTGAGCCTTTAAACGTAACTTTCAGTGAGCGCTCCAATGAAAATTATTAGGCCTGCTTTGAAAATCACATTTTGTGAAAGTGATTTGAAATGAAGAAAAAAAATATGTTCTTTACACAAAACTTTTTGAATTTTTATGATGTCGTTTGTTTTGTTTTTGTAAAATTAAAATCACAGCGAAAAACCCAAAAGAGTGTGAATTATAGAACAGCAGAACTCACATAAAAGCAAAGAACTCACATAAAAGCATATGATTTCCAAAACAGGCCTATATCGTGCCATAACCGCCAAAAAAAAAGCTTAAGTGACATGATTTCCGAACTTAATTTTTTTTACCAAAATCGATCATTTGCGATCATAAATAATCGAGTTTCGTCAAAAAAAAAAACACGACGCCAAAAAAAGTGTCGGTTAAGCTTTTTTGGCGGTTATGGCTCGATATGTGTGAAAGGTTTCAAGGCGAGGCCACTCTATCTCTCTCCCTCTCCCTGTCATAGACTACTAAGATAACTCGATTTCGTTTTGCAGCCCACTTTCTAATGATATTTTCTCAAGTCAGAGGTGTATCTCAATGTGCTGCAAAGCTATTGATATATAACTTCTTTCACCTTTAGAAAATTCCCTGCGGGGCGAAACTGTAAACGACATTCCGTACATTACTGCATACATGGGCCGCCTTTCAAAAAAGATGTCGTTAATAACCAACAGAGTTCTTTTCTTGACTTATCCACTTACAAATCGATCTTCTCTTATAAAAATATCCCCTATTATCATTACACTGCAGCATGTATGTATCTGTCGAATGCGTGCATGTTTAACCAATTGTATAATTTAAATAAATTTATGACAGCAAATGAAAAGTGAATTTGAAAAATTTGAGCAAGGAAATAAGAATATATTTTATGTTAATTTGAAATTTATTTGCTGGTGGTTCAGCGTTGTCTATATATTTCATTGTTGCTGTAACAAATCATCAGTAGACTTCAACCACACATTTTGAATAGTCACAAACCTCTTATCTTATGCACAGACTTTCAAGAACTATTTGAGAATTCACAAATAATAATATATTTGAAAATCACAAAAGAAAAATAAGCGTAGTAGGCTTAGAAACTAATACAAAAACCCAGCAAATAATTTATATTCGATACAAATCTATTTTATTTTCCTACACCTTTATACAATTAGAAATCCATCGGATAACAATAAAAGTAATTATAAGGCAAAATGAAAAATAAAATCCAAATCTAACATTTAAGAAATTTATTATTCGACATATTGTCAGAAGTTTATTTTTTTTTTTTCAAATATATTATTATTTGTGAATTCTCAAATAGTTCTTGAAAGTCTGTGCATAAGATAAGAGGTTTGTGACTATTCAAAATGTGTGGTTGAAGTCTACTGATGATTTGTTACAGCAACAATGAAATATATAGACAACGCTGAACCACCAGCAAATAAATTTCAAATTAAAATAAACTTCTGACAATATGTCGAATAATAAATTTCTTAAATATATTTTATGTTTCACTGAAAGCATGTGTGTTTGTCTTTGGACTATAAAATACATATTTATAGCTGCTGTTGCCAAGTGCAAGCAGCCTCATATGCAGCATATGAAAGGCACTTGTTATTGTATGTTTGTATAGAGTTTTTCTTTTTATTGCTTTTCCACTGAAACGCAAGTGGCTTTTATGTGTATATTTCTTTTTTTTCAATACTAATCCCAAAACATGGGAACATATAAATATTTTAACGAAAAACCAACAAATTAAAGTAAATACTAGGTTCAAAATAAATTGTCTTGTAAGTATTTTTTTGTTTGCTTTTGAAGCGTAAAATCGAAAAAAGTATTATGAAACATAAAGTTTTTATGTTACAAGACCTTAAAGGAAAACAAAAGGAAAAATATATGAAAATGCTTTCAGAAAAACAAGAAAAGAAAATATTTTTTGAAAAGAAAAACACATAAATAGACATACATAAAATCATATTAAAAGTATATTGAGGAGATTGGTGAGGCTTGAACACTTTTCTGTACAAAACTGCTTAAAATAGATACACAAGTAAATATAATGGATTAATTAATAAATAAAATAAGATAAGGTGATGTACGAGTATGTTTATGTTCTTTTTTTTATTGATTTAGGCAAAAAGATATAAAACCAAAATAAAGTTTTACTACCACATTATTAAACAATTTTGTATTATTTTCAACGACTTTCTTTGAACTTTCCAAATGGAATATACTACATATTTGAATGGAACGAGAGCAGTGGATTTTATAATTAAATGAACGTTTGAGTTTTATGTCGTTCTACTTTTATAAATATTTTTAAATATTTGTTTTGTTTGCTTTCATTAAATTAATGATTTTAACGTTTTTAGAACAAAACGCACGTTCGTTTATAAAAAAAACGCACTAAAAATCACTAAATGCAATAAGTAAGTTTGTATGTAAATACATATGGGACATTCCATGCAAAAACGGAAATCTGAACTATTTCATTAACGTTAATTTTTTAAATACTTTTGCGCTTACATAAAGGGATTATCTTAAATAATTTAAATACGAGCGTGGGTCATTAAGTCAGTGTCTTGTTGAATTTTCCGCCTCCTAATTGAAATGGCAACACTGCTCGTGTCAACAGGCAACTGTCATGTGACTTCTGTCAACAAGCTGCGTCATTTAGTTTGTGTTTGGCAGCCATTGATACTAGACTTGAAAAAACGTGAATTTCGTGTACTCAATAAGACCTAGTTTACACTATTGCTAAGCTGATTAGTTTGTTAGGAGAGAGAGAGACGAGGGGAAAAGAAAAATTTCTGTTTCCTTCATCTTTCTCTCCCGTAAACTAATCAGTTTAGCAATAAGACTTGCATAGTGTAAACTAGGACTTAGCATTACTTTTTGCGGAAAAAAACCATAACTCAAGTCAAGCTTAAGCATGATAAATACTATTGAGACTCTTCACCTACCATCAATTTCAATGGTAAAACAGTAGTTTACTAAATTTCGTTGTGGGTTTACAAGCCGAACATGCTGAACGCCCAATATCGAAACAATTGAAAAAATTTAGCCGATGAGAGAGATTGTAGAAGCTATAGGCAACTCACATGGCTCAGTGGCTTAAATTTTAAATGATCACTTGGGTATGAGAAGGCTTTCCGCCAGATGGTTGCCGCGTGTGCTCACAATCGACCATGAATTGGGGTACGAATTGATCCCCCATCCGCGACTATTGCCTGTTGCCAAGCGTTTCCTCCAAAGACGAATCACTTCACAAACAAATGGCTATTTTGATGAACTCGACACATCATATTTTTCGGAAAGAATAAAAAAATGGGAGAAACGTTGGTATAAGTGTATGGAACTCAATGCAGACTTTGTTAAAAAATAAGTTAACATTTTATATAAAAACCAGTGCTTCTTCAAAAAGTCACGGAGTTAATTTTAATTTTTTCAAAAACTGTTAACCTTTTTGATGCTAACAACGATGTTGAGCAGTAAACGAAGCCGATAGGCTGTAAGATGAGATTTTGTTGGCATTAGCCGACTTTTAGCCGGTATACACAAGGCTGGGACGGATATCGAACAAATTGGTATCGGCTTCGTTCTCTGATCATGACTTTTTAATTGCATTTGAAATATAATTTTGCGAGGTGTCTGTCGCTACTGCTTGTCACAGAAAAACAAAATTTCCTCTGTCACTTCAAGTGAATAAGTGAGCAGTGTTCTTGTAAAGGATTTTGCTTAGGAGTAGTATACATATATGTTTATATGTTGAGAAGTTTCTATGTCCCACACGTGACGTCTAACTAATGCCTTTTTATAAAACCCGACTGCGACCAACTTTGAACCGTTCAATATCCTAAACGGACATTTGAAATGAAAAATCATAGGAGAAACCTAAAGATGATTTTAAAATGCCTGTCGAATGATACCCATTTTTATATAGTTCGCCGACTTTTTATTATATTCGTATTTACAAAATGGCGTCTGCTGGCCGCCATATTGAATTTCTACTACTGTCATATCTTTAGCGAGATTCCGTGGATTAAGACAAATCGATTGACGTAAGAATCATCAAAATCGGTCCACGTGATCGGTTTATATCAGGCCGCAAAGGAACACACATACATACATATATACTTCCATACATAAGTAGACTGATAAGCACAATACCCTTCTTTGCGTCGCGCAGTTGGGTACAAATAGTCAACTGTACAAATTGAATTTTGTTTTTTAGAGCTAACTCTTAGTGATCTAAAAATTAACGGAAAAAATTTTGTATATATAAATACAGTATGAGCTCGATATGCGCAACCGAAAGGAAGTAGGGGATGTTGCTTTTAGCGAAAAGTTGCAATAATCGACCACTAAAAACTTCATATAAACCAAACTATAATTTAAGATAAATCAATTTATTTTTAATAGTTAAACTTAAGAAATCTAAACAAAAGTTATAAAATAATCAGGCTTATCATAAATACAATTTCACATGAAAATTTCCGAACGTGTGAACAATTGGTATCAAAAAACTTCATACGATTGCAAAATATTTTGACAATTTATGAAGAAAGTTATTCACAAATATTTGTCTAATGGGAAAAGTGGAAATATGTAAGTTTTTAATATTATTGGAATTGATGATACGAAATTAAACTCCATATGAACGAAAAATTTCATTCGGAAATTTTCACATGTGGAATTCACGATGAGACTGAATATTTTATACATGAGTTGAAAATTAAAAAAAAAATCTTCATATTTTGCACTTGTGTATGTTTGAGTTCTGATCATGCTGATTTTGCAATCTACGAGTAGTTTGAGGAAAAGAATGTTGAAATTTTGTTTTGAATATTTGGATTCCAAATTTGTTGCCTTTGCCTTTTTTTTGCAGCCTCTTTAATTTCTCGAATACTCACAAATTTTTTATAAAGAGTATTATTCTCTGTTGCACACTACATACAAATGTTATGTTAATGTTAATTAATGACATCATCTAATTTAACCTTTTAATTGGTATATTCTATGCAGTTTCTTTATCTGAAAAATCTATAGCTTCGCTTTCATCTGAATAGTCTTCTCTGATCCATTCGTTGTAAATATAGTTCAAATAAAAAATTTTATACTCATGTACGAAGAGTAAAGAGAGAAAAATGAATAAAGTGCTAGCACTTTTTAGGATGGGTTTTATTGTGAAACTGAGAGTGTTTGTTAAAATCACTTTTTAAAGACAGTAAATTGAAAGAGAAAAGTGTTTTAAATTTACTAAAAGAGAAAAGGTTGCGCTTATCGAGACTGTTTTTTTAACAAAGTTGCACTTATAAAGACTATAATGTAAAAAAATACCTGTTGCGCTAATCGGGGTGTTGCAATAATCGGTGGTTGCGCAAATCGAGCTCTTACTGTAGTTTAATAGTAGTTGATCCTTGGTGGCGTGTACGTGACGCCACGAAATAAGATATATGATATCTTTCGATTTTACTAGTATAAACTGATTACTGCCTAGCAACACAAATATAAATGGCAAAATAAAAAAAAATAATGGCAGGTGGTTATTTTGCTATACAAATGTCTAAGTAAATGGCAGAGCTGTGCGTGCTTGATGCGTATGCCTACAAACCAAACATGGTTGTTAGAAAACCACAAAAAATTAATTAGAGCAAACTATCTAAATTCATCAACCATTTTCATAATTTGTAGTACAATGCTGTCATTGATGACAGCAACAAAGCAGTTTTCAAAATTTTCCCCTCCATATACATACAATCCCATTTGGCGGCTGCGAACGAAATTTTAAAAGTAATTCGTAAATGTTGATTGTTAGGTTTTTTTTATTTTTTTCTAATAACTTTAATTATTATAATTACAAATTTTGTTTGGCAACAAATCAAAATAGAGCGTGTCTGCCCCGCAAACAAACCAAGTGAAAATGTTATAAACAAATTAAAATATGTTTGTGCATATGCATGTGTTTATGTGAAGTAGGCTTTTACATAAAAATGAAACACGCGACCTTTTCATTTGTTTCATTTTCTCATTTATCGTGTTCCTTTTGTTTTGTTAGTTGTTGCTTTGTATGCAACACCATATAATTGTTGTACCAAGGGACCCTTTTAATTCTCACACCACTCAACAAATTGGTTTTGTCTCACGCAATTGCAACGTTCATTTTATTAAAACAATTTACGCATTCACAGGGTGTGAGATAATAATTTTAACAATTTTCAAAAAATTTAAAAAAAAGTGAGGCATGGCGTGCACAATCGTAGAAAAAAAGTACAGTTCACGCATTCGATCGTTATATTTGCATTATAATCTAAGGAAAGCATATAGTCAGGAACAAAAGTTCATACCAATAGATAACAAGGTGTAGTTTGAATGCCAGGAGGGAGGCAAGGGGGTATTTCTGCCTCTCCGAAACTGTCCAACCTGTCTTCAGTGCATTCCAAACATAGATAAATATGCGTCTAAAAGCGCACACACCCTTTATATATTTCTAAAACTAGGGCTCCGAAGGGAACAGGGGAGGGGAGAGAAATTTGTGCCTCTATGAAACTGTACAATCTATTTGGATTATATTAGAGATAAGCGCGTGTTGAATTTTTCCAACATGACACGAACACGAATGCCAAAATGTACAACACGTACGAAACACGCAAACACGAAATTTTTTCAAAACGCGAAACTGCACAACACGCATGAAATCAAATTGAAAAGCAAAAAAAGCATTTTTTTTTTAATTCAAGTAGATACATATTTTTGTTTAATTTCAGAACTTTAAGCTTAAGAGACTCCTACACTATCAACAAATTGGATGGTTTTACGTGTTTGAAGATACAAAATATTAAATTTTTTCTTTACTGGAAATTCATGCATATATATTTTAACAGCAAAAATCGTTTCTTGTTTATAGTGTCAGCTTTGCTCAACACGATATGACCCGAACTCGCACGAAATCAGATTTTCTGTCACGACACTTCGTGTTGAGTGTTGTTGTGTTCGTGTCACGAAAAAAAACACGACACGCGCCCATCTCTAGGTCATATGCGTCTGAAGGGACAATTAAACGGTTCCTGCCATAAATAATCCCGCTTTTATCCTTTTGGCGTATTTCGACTCTTACTACGACGTTTTTGTAATAAATTAAAAAATACTGCAAAATTTATTCTTTGATCTATGACCAAACTGTCGTAGTAGGTGTCGAAATACGCCCAACACGATAAGGGGAAATGATTTTTTTAGCATTAAAGTGTGTTTGAAGCGATTCTGAAGAACGTTGAAGGTGGAAGAAGTCGACAGTGGTACAGAATCCTATAAGGACGAATGCGAATCGCAAGTTGACAAATTAGTTTTCTTCAGTGTTCTGCTGAGTACTCACGACCGCACAGAGCCGAAATAATTCTGACTATCAATAAAATTTGAAGTAATATAACAGGAAATCGTTCCCAATTCTGAAGCTGAATAATTTTTTATACCTTCACATCATTTCTTTTGCTTAACTCAACCTTGATTGGCAGACCTGAGGTTTCTATTTAAAAAGACTCATTGGGTTTCCGAAGGCTGTCTGTAAGAATGTTTGTATATAATTTAAGGTAGAATTTGCACCAATGCGTATTCTAACACACCCAATACCAAGACAGTCAGTCTCTTCAGCCGAAAGGTGGCCAAAAGTTGTGTTTATCAGCTCCTTTTTGCACCTTTTTAATAATGCAGTATTGCAGCGCCTCTGGTATTAATGAGGCGTATTAAATTTGTAAGCTGTGTTTAGTAGCCATTTTATTATCTATTTTACTTCGCCGATGATTCTGCTACTCAATACAGACGAAGGAGGGCGCTCTCATGTTACATTAAGATTAGTATCCGCTGAATCCGGTGTAGTTAAGTGAACAGTTTATATGCCTTCATCACTTGAACTTTCCTACAACAACTAATACAAAGTGACACTAACGCACAATAGAAAAATGCCCGGTGTTGTTATTTAATGACTGTCAGAGACCTTGCTCGAACTCAGAATCAACGGTTTTGTAGTCAACGTGCTAATTACTTCAGCCAATGCCAACCCTCAATACAAATTGATCATCTTCAAAAGGATACAAAAATAAATATAGGGTGTTTTTTATTGAGGTATAGAACTTTAAGTTGGCATCACTTTTTTAACTGGCGGCCATTTTGTCAGCTGTCAAGTGATTAATATTTAGTTTGGTTTGCCATTTCATCATGAACAGGTTGACAAAAGAACAACGCTTGCAAATCGTGCAAATTTATTTCGAAAATAATGGTTCAGTTCGCGAAGTTTACCGCAAGCTCCGTCCATTTTATGGTCGACATAATCGTCCATCAGAGCAATTAATTCGGTTAACCTGTCAATTGGCCACCAAGATCGTGTGATTTGACACCATTGGATTATTTTCTTTGGGGATATGTGAAGTCGCTCGTCTACGCCAACAAACCAGAAACGTTAGGGGACTTGGAAGCCAACATTCGTGGCGTTATTGCCAACATACGGCCCCATATGCTCGAAAAAGTGGTTGAAAATTGGACCTGTAGAATTGGCTTTATTCGAGCCAGCCGCGGCGGCCACATGCCCGAAATCATATTTAAACGTTAATGGCATAAAATTATCCTTCCAATAAAGCCAAATTGATGGACATTAAAACGATTTTCTTGTGTTTTATTTCAATTCGAAGTTCTATACCTCTAAAAAACACCCTGTAAATTAAAAGTATTATGCCACATTGCAGAAACGGATAAAAAATTGGAAAGAGGTTGGGCCACAATTGGATTACTTGGCAAATTAAATAATTTTTCTTCTGGTAAAAGCAAAGTTCTGTAGAGCTGAGATAGATTAGATTTTAGATGAACACTGTCTTATTTGGTTACCATTCTGTCAAGTTTAGTTACCGATGTGTTTCTTGCAATACAGGAATGGTATGCCCATTGAAAATAATCTTTGCTTAGCGGGATTCTATCAGTCACCGAAAAAGTGGAGCCTCTATTTCGACGAGACCATTTAAATTTCGCATTACTAAACTAATTTGATCTCTTTCAAGAAAACGTTGAGCTTGTGTAGGCAGCCAAGCTACAAAATTTAATCTATATACAAGGGTGCGAAAAGCTACTGCTGCACTAATCAGCTGATCGGTATCATAATAAAGCAGTCGGAACGCAGTTTCAATTAGCCCATCCGCAATATTGTTGCTGCTCAAACCTCCGTATCTTAGCACGCTCTCACAAGTGTATCTCTATAAGAGTGAAAGTCTCGCAGACCCAAACCTATCTTTTCAGGTATTATCTACGGCTGTTTACCCATAAAACTTACGTGTTGCTACCCAATCTCTAGAATAACAGAAAAATTCACGTGCGCATATCTATTAAAATGAATTAGCTCCTCTACATGCCTGGTACAGGTACAGCGTGACCTGGAGTTGCCCTGAGTATAAAATACTATAGAAGAGTAGCCTTTCGGGGTGTAACTTTGAGGTAAATCAGTGGCTTGATAATGGTACTACAGGTGCTGGTGGTCCAACAGCTGATTTGCTCTAAAGGTTTAACGGATAGTGATGTGTCCACATCATCCATTGACCGAAAGCGGGCTTCGACACGTGGCGAGCGTGAGCAACCACATTCGCTGCGTGATATCACGGAAAAGCTTTCGTAGTGGCTGTGGCTGCCATCAAAATCTCTGAAAGAAGGTTCATGGATGTCTAGTGCTATATCAATGCTAGTGGTTGGTCTGACACGTTCAGCCAGACACCATTCTAGGTATTGTTGCCACAGAGTGCTTTCTACTGGTGCATGAGGTCGCTGGCGGACAATTTCACCTTGCGTCAACACCACCGTAACGGCAGGTATTAAAGTAAATCTTAGACATTTCTATCTTAGCGACCAGAAAGTATCTAGAATAGAATATCTTTACAAGAGTTTTCCTGCATTTATAATCCAGCCCCCTTATTCTGTGACACGCTAAAGCTAAATTGGATCGCTAAAATTCTGAATAAATAGAAAATTCAAAAATTTTGTTGACGTCATAAAACACTAAAATTTTTGTGCAACAAATTTTTGAGCCAATGCCTGATGTAGCAATACAAGTTTGGAAGTTGGATTCGTAGCCGAAAATCGATAAATCGACTTTAAGGATTTTTAGCGATAGAGTTACAGAATACGGGGGCAGACTGTATGTCGTCAACACATTCTTCAGTGATTACCTGGGGGCAAATTGCAGCATTCGATGCACATGAAATATTCACATATTTCCTTTTGAAGTCTATTAAAATACTTTAAAATTTCGTTTGACATTGAATGGATTGTATACTAGCATAGTGTTGGAATATCAATATTGAATCTTCTCTTTGATAGATGAATATTAATTAATATTTTATTCAGTCCTTATAATGACAGCTTTATTTCTGTACCTCGTTTCTGTTATGTGAATGTGAGAACTTTTCGAGCCGAAAGAATCACTATCAACTAGTGAACCAAATAATGAGTAAGAAAGAAGCTCTATTTGTTGATATTTTTTTAAGTGTATATCAAAACGTATATAACCCCATGTAAGATAACACAATCAATCTCAGAATTTACAGAAATGAAGCACTGGTTACAGTTTGTTGCTCTACATGTGTGTCACTCTGTAGTAGTGTTAACTATGTACACTCGTACACTCGCATTATTTCGATACACCATGACGTACGAACCAAACTGGGTCTGATGATTGTTGCAATCAAATGTAAGCTTTTACATTTATAAATGTTTACTATTAGGTACAAACTTGTACTTTCTTTTTTTTCTGCTTCTGCTACGTTTGCTTCGTGATGCGTTTGCGTTGCTACTTTTGTATATAAATATATATTTCTAAATTGCTTTGTTTCTTTAGATGGGAAAAACTGTTAGTGACAATGATGGATGTACTGCGTGATGACACATTATTTAGGTGTAAATGTAAGTGTTTATATAAATGCGGATTCGAAGCAAACCTTTTTATATAAAACACACACGAAAAAACAAACAAACTATAGCTGTGCTGCAAATTTATGTTACCACATTTTCTAAGCTAAGTTAATGCAATTTTTTATTGCTGCAATGTTTTAAAAGGTGTCTTGGAATTACGACAGTTTATAATGAACCGTAGAACTTTTCCACCCCTACAAGAAATTGGAATTGAAATTGGTTGACATTTTGATTTTATGAAAAATAACTGTTATTTATAAAATGTCAAAATTTGTTTGCAAGAATATTTATTAAATTTTAATTTTGATAAATATTTGCTTTCACAAAAAAAAACTACTAACTTATATATAAAAATTAAAAGGAAAAAATAAAATATGTTGATGGCTTTGATATGATTTAGACGGTTTTAGTATTTAAGATAACATTTTCTGGAAAGCCTAGTACATTTACACTGAAAGTATTTTATAGCAGGATTGTGGGATACTTTATGCTAGAAACGCAACTGGGACGAACGACGAATTTCTTCCATGTCGACGAATACGTCGATAAGAGTTTGCTGCGTAAATTCGTCGTGTGAAGCACAACAACGACGGATTTACTCAGCGAATTCCTGTCTTATATTTAAGAAAGTTGGTTATTGTGTGTGCAAAGCAGTGTTGTCAGATTAGGGGATTTATCCCCAAATCGGGGATCTTTTTTCGAAATGGGGATAAGAATTTTGGTTTGGGGATTGAGGAATAAATTGGGGATAACTTTTATGTTTTGGGGATTTTATGAGATTTTTTGGAGATTTGTATTTTACTTAATATTTTTTATTTATTTCTCGCAATATTTTAATATCAATACATATTCCAATTGCTCTTTTTTAATTCATAAATAATATAAAACGATAAATGGTAACAAAATTTAAATAAGGTTTATTACAAGACAAACAGGTACTCGTATTGTAGAGATTGCTCATCAGCTAATTTTATTATTTACACGTATGTACTATATTACTTACAAATTCTTTGACAATTAGTTCTTTACCTTATTTGATGCTTACAGTTTTATATACAAATAACAAAAAACTTAAACATGTTTTGGGCAGAAGCTTGTTCATATCAAGATGCCGCTGGATTACGGCCGTTTAAAGAACTGGTAGAGTATTGTATATATTAAATTTACTTTATGTATCAACGAGCAACGCTTGCATTGAACTAGTATTTTCGGCAATGAAGTCGATAAAAAAATAAATTAGAAAAAAAATTTAGTACGAATTGCTAAAATCTCTGTTACGAATTAATATACATTTTAAAAATAATGGAATTTGTTGTGACCCTTTTGATCAATCTCCAAAAATGGTAAAATTAGTGCAAATTGCCTTTTGGGGATACAAATTTTAAAATTGGGGATGTCAGCCGAAAGAAATCAGGGAACCCTGGTGCAAAGACAAAGAAAGAAAGAAATAGAGAGAGAGAGAGAAAGTTGTTTTTTCGTCGTTCGTCGGCGTACAAAATAGAAATAAATCTATTTCAGAGTTCGTCACGTAGGACGAATTTCATTCGACGGCGGTGTTGTGTTAATTTTCATATGCACAAATGTGTTTTATTTTTTATGACGAAAGTTCACACCGAAAAATTCGTCGTTTGTCCCAGTTGTGGTCCTAGCATTGATCATTCATTCGACCTAGTGCTGTCGTAAATAAAGCATTCCCAATTTTCAATTCGAACGCTACGCCACATCATTCTCCAACACACCACTGTTGTAAGACTCATGCAGGAGGGACATAAGCCTAAATGTAAATGGCCTCTTAACTCCCATAAGTAGAAGCATGGCGTTATTAAGTATTATTTAAGGTTAGGTTAGAAAGACCCCTATTACCTGTCTTTAAGCCACTTAATTTCCATAGTAAAGCCTCTCATATCTTCCAGTATGCATTTTGTGATATTATAAATTCGCTCACCCACCTAAGCCTATGGCGTTGCCACTTCCGTCAATGGCAGATATTATACTGAATGGTTTCTGGTTTCTTTTCATCTTCGCACATTCTGTAGAATTTTGAAGTGTGAGTCTTCCAAATGCTGGTCTTCGCTTTGGCAGAGAAGTGAATAGTCAATGTGCTTATCAAGACTCCTAGCGTCTTCCTATTCATAGCCAGTAGCAGTTTGTACCTTCCTTTTTTCTGGCCCTCGAGGCTTTATAATTCTTCCTGCTCCCATGAAAGGTTGGCCCTGTGCAACAACTAATTACTGACTTTACTACAATAATGACCGTTCAGTAATTTAATCGATCTGTCACACATTCTCTCATCTAACGCCGAACCTATTCTTGCCATTTCATTGGCAATTTCAAGCTAGTATGATACTATATTTATCCATAAGCAAGTTGAGGGCTCTCTTAAATTGCTCAAATAGTTTTAATTTTACCTAAGGTTCCATGGAGGGCCACCATTTGTATTTTAAGATTTTAAGATGAACCGGGAATTAGCAAATTACATCCGAGGCTAGTAACGTGGCTGCCGATTAAAGCATCCAGATCTGCCATATGTTTTTTGGTTTTATGGCATCAATCATTCGTCATGTTATTTCAAGGATCATTGGCATTCTCGGAAGACCCTCCGAGACTCTCCTCTTGAAACTGGTGATTGCCCGTGACTGCATTTCTTTTGAAATATCCCTCAAAATAATATCTTTGTTTGCACCCGGAAGCTTCAAGTTTGTCCAATAAGACTTTTGTAACTTAACTAATAAATTGTTATCATACGTTAAATAAAATTGAAGCATAAACATTTTGTTTCACATTTTCCATTGAATTGCTAAGTACTTGCATTACAAAAAGTAGGTTTCCAAAAGTCAAATCAAATAAAACACTTTATTTGGCAGAAACTTTTACCGTACTTACTTTGTTATTAATAAGACTTTTTCTCGTACGTCGACTGCACAACACAACAAAATAATAAAAGAAAAAAATACTACTACGACTAAAATCCCCGGGACCATCGTGGCAACACATTGAATGCCCATTTCAGACGGCACACAAAAACAAAATTGATGCATTTAATGTAATCTTTGATAATATTTGAAAATGTCTATAATCGGCTTTCTGCATTATTAAGTAAAAATGCAAGAAACGCGTTTCCATTCCAAATGATATGCCCAAAGAGAGGTAGCAAGCCACATACACGGTTTGTAGATCTGTACAGAAAAAAAATCTTTACAAAAAAAAAGCAAAAAATCAAAAAGTCAGACACAAAACAAATCTTTAAAAAAAATGAAGGGTAATACGGTAGCATTTCACAACTAACACTACTACTGTATAACAAGATATTGTTAAGAGCACGAAAAAAAAGAAACCATCATAAAAAGCCAGCTACAAAACCAGTTAATAACAAAAAAACCTCGCACCACCATACAGTCAGCATTAATGCAGATAGATACAGTATGTATTCATATTGATTTTATTATTATTTTTAATCAAAAAACATTTTCATAGGTATTGACATGTATACGAATATGAGAGTACAGTGGCGAGCAAAACAAATTTAAACTTAATAAATTAATTAATGTTAATATTATTCACTGCCAGCTAAGGGGAATTAAATTTAGAATTTTTTAAATCATTCGAATTTTGTTTGGGCATTTAATGCTACAAATTTTGGTTTTTGGATCAAAAAATCATTTTATTTTTCAATGTAGTCTGCTTTGAGCTGTATAAACTTTGTCTAACATTTCATTAATTGCTGTAACTCTTCCAAAAAATAAGATACTTGTTTGTGAGATGATTTCATCATTAGAGTAAAATCTCGTTTCACCAAGTAATTTCTTCATAGTCACTCTAGGCTTGACTGTTTAAACCATTTCGCGACAGTCGATCGAGTGTATCTAAACAAATTGTCGTCATAACTTTATTGACTGACAAACTCACCTTGAACTTTTTTGGCGCCAATTCATTCCGAGAAAGTAGGTTGTTTGTGGGGTTTCGCGACCATGATCCTCATACAAAATTTGGATCATGCCTACGCTACAGCCGGCATTTAAGTTAGTTGATTGGTTTGCTACATTGTGTTGTATGGAGTAGGGGTATGTTGTGTGAAAATCGACCATTACCGATGTTCTTTAGGTAGGGTGTCAAACCGCAAAGATGGTGTGACGATTGTAGGGTTTTGATTTTGTTGTGGAGGGGGTGCGTGCGTGTATGTATGTATGTTTTTGAAAATATATGTATGTGTGTGTATGTTAGTTTATAAAAAGTTGATAATATTTGTAGCAAACGCAGGTGCAGTGGTTTCTATTGTTGTAAAAAGTTTATAATTAGAATTATAAAAATTTTACGTTTGTGATAAGAAATGAATATATGGATAGAAATGTTTTTTAAAATAAAACTATTTAACCACAAATATGTATTCTTTAACTGTAATTACTGAAAAAAAAGTTATATGTAAATCGTATACTCTAAGAAAGAGATTAAATACTGCATATGTTCAAATATATCATCATTCTTATTTCAACCACTTTTCTCTAACAACGTCTAAATAAAAATATTTATAAAAATGACTAAATTTATTTGTGAATTTTGTAAGAAAGAGTTCACTACAAATACAAATTTAAGGAGACATATTAGATTACATCATCAAGGGTCTTCCTCATCGTTTAAGTGTACAACGTGTAAGCTATATTTTTCAAACCGCGAGGAATGGGAACAACACTCTCATACTATATCAGACAGCGGTGCAATCAATATATATTGTGACAAATGTAGAACATATATATCAAATACTAAATGGCATTATCATATAAGAACAAATATGCATAAAACTAACAGTGCGGAAAAAACAGAGAAATATAATAACGATGACGGTAGTTTAAAGTGTATCAAGTCTGTATTCAATAATCGCATTATAACATATTTGATTGAAAATAGCAATGAAACTGATTTAATACCAGAAAACTTTCTGTATACAATTAGAGACAATGTCATGGAATTGTTATATAATGTGACACAGGAATATTCGAGTGTAAAATTTAATATTGAATTATTTTGCGAGTATATGTTGGTTAAGGAAGATCATGATACATGTATCATAGAAGTTAAATCGCATCAAACAAAAATGGTGATCCTAAGCATATCAACGACAAGTGATGACATTATTGACCTTTATAATGAACAATGTAATAATATAATTAAAAAAATGAGTGAATTTCAGGAACGTGATAGCGGATGGTCATTAATTAAAATATCACATCTTGAAATCAATGTCAACAAATATAAATGTATTAAAGGGTCACAATATATTCCATTACCTCTAACAATACAGAGAAAGTTTGCTTGCATCAATGTCCAAAATACTGATATATATTGTTTTAAGTGGGCTATAATATCAGCACTTTATCCAGTTGATTTGCATACCAATAGATGTTCATCATATAAAGTTAACAACATAAATGAAGAAATCATAACGCTTGAAAATAATATAATATTAAATTTTAAAAGTCTGCATTTTCCTCTACCACTTAATAAAATCAAAGTGTTCGAAAGTAAAAATCCTGATATAAGTATTAATGTGTTTGGATTGGGCGATGATAATAATATAGTCGGTCCATACTATTTTACTGTGCAGGAAAAATTCCAACACATCAATTTGTTGCTTTTGGAGGAAGGAGAAGGAAGATTCCATTATGTATGGATAAAAAATATATCAAGGTAATTGTAAAGAATATATATTCTTCAATAATTTTATACTAATTAAGTTTTTCTTTATATTTACAGATTAATTAAAAGTCAAGTAACGAAACATAAAACTATGGCATATGTATGCAATACCTGTTTAATACACTTCCATTCTCATTCATCATTAAACATACACAAACAGCATTGCAATAAAATGATAACTAAGATGCCAACTGAAGACAATAATTTAGTAAGTTTTAGGAATTTTAAAAAGCAAATGGATGTACCTTTTATAGTATACGCTGATTTTGAATGTATTCTAAAATCAGTTGATATTCAAAATTCTGCAAATATTAAATCTATACAAAAGCACATTCCATTTGCATACAGTTATTATATTAAATGTACATTTAACTCTAATTTAGATATATTTAGAATTTATAATGGTGTTGATGACGCACCTAATCATTTCTTTAAGAGTTTAGTTAAAGATATAAGATATATCTATAAGAATTATTTAAGTGTAGTAAAACCAATGAATTCCTTAACACCACTTCAACAGATCAGACAAATGGAGGACAAAATTTGTCACATTTGTGAATGTTTGCTATCTGTTGAAGATCGTGTGGCTGATCATTGTCATCTAACGGGTGAATATAGAGGTCCCGCACACAAAAAATGCAATTTAGAATTTCAAATTGCAAACTTCATTCCGATATTTTTTCACAATCTTTCGGCATATGATTGTCATTTGTTTATTAGAGAATTATCATGTATTAAAGGTGATATAAATATAATTCCTTTCAATAAGGAATTATATGTATCTATATCGAAAAGAATTTCGGTTAATGATTCCATTGATAATGATGTTGATAATGATGATGATGATGATGATGATGATAATGGTGATAATGATAAGACAATAGAATTACGTTTTCTAGATTCTTTTCGATTTATGCCGTCGAGCTTAGAAAAACTAGCTAGCTATTTGTCTGATGATGACTTGACGACAGTAAAATTAATCTATCAAACTCATAATGAATTCAGTTTAATGAAGCGTAAAGGTGTCTTTCCATATGACTTTCTTAACTCAGTTGATCGGCTGGAGGAAACACAACTACCACCGCGATCATGTTTCTTTAATAAACTTACAAATGAGTCGTGCAGTATAGATGATTATGAACATGCTGAAAATGTTTGGAATACATTTAATTGCAACAAATTGTTGGACTATCTTCTATTATATCTAAAAGTAGATGTTCTCTTGCTATGTGATATATTTGAAAATTTCCGTAAAGTTTGTAAGAAAATTTACAATTTAGACCCTTGTCAATATTATACTACTCCAGGCTTATCTTGGGATGCAATGTTGAAAACAACTAAAATAGAATTGGAATTACTAACAGATATTAACATGTACAATTTCGTTGTACGAGGTATTAGGGGAGGTATTGTTCAGTGTAGTAAACGGCACACCATAGTAAATAATAAATACGTTAATGATTATGATCCCACAAAAGAATCAAATTATCTAATGTATTTTGATGTAAATAATTTATATGGATATGCAATGTCGCAGTATCTTCCCTTTAAAAATTTTAAATGGTTTGAAAACGTTGAAGACTTTAATATACATGTAGTGGAAGAAGACTCAGAAATTGGTTACATATTAGAAGTAGACTTGGAATATCCAAGTACACTGCACGACCGTCATAGCGATTTTCCATTCTGTGCAGAAAATAAAAAAATTGGGGGCATGAAACAGCAAAAATTAATAACAGACTTAAACAATAAAACCAATTACATAATACACTATCGCAATCTGCAACAATGTCTTCAACATGGTTTGATTTTAAGGAAAATTCATAGAATTCTTCAATTTAATCAGTCAGATTGGTTGAAAAAATATATTGATATAAATAACTATCACCGAACATTGGGTAAGAATGTATTTGAACAGAACTTTTTTAAATTGTTAAATAATGCAGTATATGGGAAGACAATGGAAAATGTTGATAAAAGAAAAGATATAAAATTAGTATGTGAATGGGAGAGTAGGGGGAAGAGATTAGGAGCTAGAGCTCTTATTGCCAAACCTAATTTTCACAGTTGTCTGAAAATTCATGAACAAATGGTTGCGATTCAATTGAAAAGAGTACGAACTGTGTACGACAAACCCATTTACATTGGATTTTCTGTCTTGGAACTCTCGAAACATAAAATGTATAATTTTCACTACGAATATATGAAACCGAAATATTGTGAAAATATTAATTTAAATTATATGGACACGGACTCGTTTATATATGATATTAGAACGGATGATCTATACAACGATATTAGAAACGATGTACGAAATCAGTTTGATACATCTGGGTATCCGAAAGATAATATCTATAATTTACCGCTTGTCAATAAAAAAGTATTAGGAATGATGAAGGATGAATGTAATGGTAAAATAATTAAAGAGTTCATTGGTTTACGCGCTAAAATGTATTCAATTAAAATTGATGAGGAGGAAAAAGAAATTAAAAAAATTAAAGGAGTTAAAAAATGCGTAACCAATAGACTAACGATTAATGACTTTAGAAAATGTTTATTTGAAAAAAAAATGTACTATGATTCTATGTATGTATTTAGATCAAAGATTCATGAAATATATACTCAACACATTAGTAAATTAGCATTAAGTTATTTAGATGATAAGCGATTTATTAGAGATAATAGTATTAATACATATGCATGGGGACATTATGCAATAAATAGTCAACAACCATCATCATCATCATCATCATCATCATATCCCAATGAAAATGTATTAACATCATCTTCAAGTGATAATATTGTACAATAGTATTAAGTGATTTTAGATTATAAGTGAATATATATATATATATATATAACGTGAAAAAAACAATAAATAAATAAATAAATAAAGAATATCATTAAAATATTTTAGTTTGTTTTTATTTTAAACTATAGTCATCTATTGAATAGGAATTTTAAACACAAGTAACCACAATTTGTTTTTGTGTGAATAAAATTTAATCGTGCTTGTTCTTAACCTTACTCAACTAAGTTGATATAAAATTTAATCGTTTAGAAATAAAAAAAATCAAAACAAAACTTTTTTATATATTATTTTATTTTTTTGAGAATTTTATAATATAATAAAAATAAATCTCATATTGAAGTATATATAATATTATTGAAGTTCATCTTTATTGATCCAAGAATTATGTTGATTGGAAAATCCCAACCATTTTACGTACGCCTGGTGCCCCTTAGTTTTAATAACATTTTCAATCAAGTATGTATTTGGAAAATGTGTCTTTAATAGTTCATGTTCATAGAATCCACCAACAATCGGATTCCTTTGATAGTCTTCCAATAAATAGGTAATGGGGTTTGTGTTCTGTAAAGTACGAATTTTAAAAATTTCAGTTGTCCAGTTTGGAGTATATCCTTTTGAAAAAATATGTTTATATTTGCTAATTCGAACGTAATCTCCAACTTTTAGTTTACCAGATTTATATATTTTGGGATGATTATAGACTTGTTTTAGTATAGAACTTTCATTTTCTGCGTTAACAGACTTTGGTGTCATTCCAATTGTTCTATGCTTTTTATTATTATATTGATTAATTAAATCCTTGCATATATGTATCCATTGATAATTTCCTTGTAGACTAAAATTTTTCCACATCATTCCTTTTAGAGTTCTATTAAATCGTTCTACAATAGACGCTTTCATGATACTATATGTAGAGTAGTGGTTGATATTATGTTTTTTCATCAAGTTTTGAAATATTTTATTATAGAACTCTTTACCATTATCGGTTTGCAAGTTTTTTGGAATTCTCTTTAGCGAAAAAATAGATTGCATAGCATTGGTTATATCTTCACTACTTTTAGATTTTACAGGTACAGCCCAAGCAAACTTTGAAAATGTATCTATAACTGTTAAAATAAATCTATAGCCTTTGTTATATTTTGAGTAAGCACCCATTTCAACAAGATCTGCTTGCCAAAGATCATCAATTCCCTTGACCACCACTCGACGTCGAATGAAATTTCTACGTGCTTGCTTATGAAGCTCCTGAACCACTTCTTGTCGCTCCATTTCTAACGTCTATCTTACAGATTACATCAATTTAAATGCTGTTGATATTGAATTTAAATCAAAAACGATTTATATATCTATCTTTAAATGCTTTGTAATGAGCTTCGTTTTTTCATTTAGACGTTCTTCAACTGAATCAATTTTGTGATTAAATAATGATTTCATTTCATTTAGTGATTGATTGAGATTATTTAGTATTATACTTTGATCATGTATTAATTTACTTAAACGTGTTTCTACATTATCAAATTTTTCTGTAGTCAACACGTTTTGTTGTTGTATTATTTCGTTAAAACGATCCTCCATTCCCTTAATTCTCTCCATATACATTGTATCCAGTTGTTTCTTTATTTCACTTAAATAAGTTTTCATGTAAATTTTGTTTACGGCATCGTTTTCCAATACAGGACTAGCAATATTTTTTATTCTCCGCAAGTTAAAGTTGAAATTACGATCACTATCCAAATGAATCTTGAAATGTTGATTTTGGTATCTTACAGATCTTTCAATATAATGTCCAAACTTATCGATAGGCATTTTATGAATATGAATTGTTTGTACATTTTTAAGTCTATTTATATAATAATTTTTGCTTCTCTCAATTCCTCAATAATTGATACAATTTCATTATTATGATTTGAGTGACCAGCTGTTGTTGATGAAATCAAAAGACGCAATCTATCAACCAATTCATTAGGATCATCCCAATAAACATAATTATGCTTTTTTCTATTCAATTTCATTAAACCTTTTCCCTCATGAATTTTCTGTTGTTTAAATAGGTTTTTAATAATCGTTGTATATTTAATTGAACGATTTCCTTTAATCTGGCCATTAATACTGTTATTTCGTTTATGGACATTAGTCATCTCCAATATTTGTTTATAATTATTTAAATCTGTTTTATTATAACTGATTGGTTTCTTATAAACTAACAATTCATATAAGCCTGATGTGAAGGGCCATTTTAAATTACCTACAGTAATATTGGTTGAATTGAAAGCGATGGGTTCATTACCCAGTCTCCATATTTGATTTTTATCCTTATGAGGACCATAGGTTTTATCATATATATTTAAGTTAACTTTTGATAAATTATATTGAATACTTTGATTGGGATGTATTGCAATGGTGTTATCATCATCATTGTTATCATCCTCATTATCAACATTATCATTATTATCATCATCATCATCATCATGGTCATCATCAAATGATTGAAACGTGTTTGAACTTTTCTCGATTTTCTTGTTATTAGAGCTTGAAGAAAACGTGTTATAATCAAGCTTACTCTTTTTATATGGTGTACTGAAGGCAACTTTATTATTCTCAAGATCATGTTTAAAAGAGCCATCCGGATATTTTTCATGTTTTATAATGGTGTTATTATTATTATTATTATTATTATTAGTTGATTGAACTAATTCTTTTAATGGTTTTGATATTGGTTTCAATGTCTTTTCCAACAATTCATCATTTGCAATTTCTCCAAGCAAAATATTCTTATATTTCTTTTTTAAAATATTTCGAGTTTTAATAAGATTATTAACTAGATTTGTGTTCATATTTATAGGTTGAATTAGAAACAGATTCAAAACAGATCAGTTTAGCAGTTTAGCAGTATAGCAGTATAGCAATTTAGCAGTTAGCAGTTTAATAGTTGAGAAGCTATTAGTTTAATAATTAATCTTGTACTGATTTTAAAGTGTCTGTAATATTTCTTTTATAGCTTTATAAATATATCGAAACCTTTTCTATATCGACCATTATTCATAGGATCATCTTTGTTAATAACTAGAAAACCATATTTTTCTTTCCAACACTCGGTACATAACTCATGAAATGTTTTCAAAGTCATATCAGAACCAACATGATCATTGTAAATATGCTTAATATTCATTGCATCCTGTTTGAAAATTATAATTATATTAGCATTATCGCGAATCAAGTGTTTTGGTATACGTGTATATGTTTGACATAAATAAAAACTATCAATATCTTTATGACGACCCATACAGAAGTAGGCACGTACATGATTTTGTTTCTCACAAGCTATATCGTCGAATATAAATACTGAATTTGGTTTAACTTCGTCTGGCGATAGAACATCATCATTATTGGAAAATGATGAAAAATTTATCTCCTTAATGGGTTTAATTAGACTTTCTAAGTACTTATATTTCGGTTGTTGTGTTGATTTTGAATATAAGTAAATATTTTTAAATTTCAATCCATGAGGACTTTCAATAAGACTGATCATAACATTTGTTTTTCCGCAATTTGATGGACCTACAATAAGAGCTCGAATAGAATTCGGTAGTAATGAACTATGACGAATTTTATTTGATGAATCGAACTTTGATTCGATATTCTTTACGTTAATCCTTTTATGTTGTTTAAAAAAGCGCATTCTGAAATCTAATGATAACATAATATATAAACCAGTCTCTTTTATTTGTTTTCAATCAATTTGATTTTAATCTTTAATCGACAAAGTATCAATAGATATGACAATCATTTATAAAAAGATATTCAATCGTCATCCATCCTTCATTGGTAAAGGTTTTCTAAATAAAATAATTAATAAACTTCCCATTGAACTTCATCTACCCGGTTATCAATTTTGCGGACCTGGTACAAAATTAAAGAAACGTTTAGAAAGAGGTGATCAAGGAATCAATCCATTGGATACTGCTTGCAGAGAGCACGATATAGCATACTCAAACAATAAAGATTTAGAGAAAAGACATATTGCTGATAGAATTTTAACTGAAAAGGCTTGGCAAAGGGTCAAAGCAAGTGATAGTAGTTTGGGTGAAAAATCAAACGCTTGGTTTGTTGCTACTGCAATGAAAGCAAAAACAAAATTCGGTATGGGTAACGTTATTAGTGAAACTAAAAAGTCGTCTCCAGTAAATACCCACAAACTGTTTACACATGCATTGAAAAGTGCAAGAAAGAATATAAAGAAAAGTGAAAACTTGAAAGATGCTATAAAGATTTCACGAAAAGTTGTAAACAATATTTTCAAGGGGAAGAAAAAATCGTTAATAAAAACGCCTCGAATAATACCGCTACCAAAATCTGGAGGTTTTCTTCCACTTGCCCCTATATTTGCTGCACTGGGTGCACTTGGTGGTTTAGCTGGTGGTGTATCTGGTATTACAAAAGCAATCAATGCAGTTAAAAATGGAAAGGAACAGCTGACTGAAGCAAAACGACACAATAATACAATGGAAGCCATTGCGATGGGAAAAGGCATGTTCTTAAAACCATATAAAAAAGGTTTTGGATTATATTTAAAGCCTTATCAACAAAATTTTTAATGAAGCTACCTAAAAGAGCCCTTTCTGATGTAGACTTGAGAAAATATGCAAAACATATTCCAAATTTTAGAGGTGTGTTTATGTGTAACACCCTTCCAAGCAGCAAACCATTTAAAAAAGAATGTGGAATAATCAATCTGGATACTTCAAAGGGCCCTGGCACACATTGGGTAGCATACTGGAAAAACAACAATCAAATCGAATATTTTGATAGCTTTGGCAATTTGCAACCACCAAAACAATTAATAAAATATTTAGGAAAAAACATTAGTTATAATTATGATAGATATCAAAATTTTAATACAATAAATTGTGGTCATTTATGTTTAAAATTTTTGTTTTCGAAGCTAAACTAAAAAGAAACTATAAATGTGTTTTAATAAAATACATTGATTAAGAATTAAAAATATCTTGTTTTATTTATATATATATATATATATATATATATAAACATTTTTTTTTGTTTTTTCATTTATTAAAAATTTTAAAAGAAATATTAGAATTAAATAATTTTTCTAATTTCACTTGTTAGAGGTGAGTATTCGATTAAGCGATCATGAATAACTAAACAGTATGCTGATGTTTTTTCTGGAATTGGTTTGTTTGCTTCAGTATCAAATTCAATTCGTACATCAATAGGTCCAATTTTAACAGTTTCATTTTGATGTGAAACATCAACAACAATAAGCGGTGCGTAAGACTTGTAATCATTAACATCCAGCAATGGTTCAGGTTCTCGCATGTAAAAGCCTTGTTGAAATTTTGCATACATATTATATAGTACAGAATACTGGCCATTTTCAAAACGATTATGTAAATCATCATATGGATATGACTCTGAGTTTAGATATACTTTTAAATTAGAGATATTACAATGGTCAAATATATTTCCTTGTTCTTTACTTTTCACTTTTTGTAAACCAATTATAAGAAATCGTGGTCTTTCGTTTTGTGGAGAAAGCTTTACATTCCATAAAACCTTTGTAGTCGTTGGTAGTGCAGGATTTACATGACAATCCCAACTACGAAATGCAATTGGTATAGAATTTTTGTTGTTGATTATCTTAAACATTTCCAATTTTGCAAAGTCTGATAGTTGAATATGCGGCATTTTCCATGTTATATCCAGAATTGTTAACTTCAACTGATCAGTTGTATTTGTAGAATAATATGATCTCTCATCGGATGTCGAACGTTGAAGAATGAGCTCATGTTTCGAATTTAATAGTATTTTGTTATAATCTTCAGCAAAACCCATCCACATTTTCAGAGGTATACAACAGCTAAAATGACTTTTTTCTAAAACAAAAGTTTCTTTAAGACACCAACCAGCGTTTTTTAGTGTAGCACTTTCAGCCTTATTCAATGATATAAAATTTTTCATGGTAGATGAAATTCCAAGTTTGCGTGTACGATCAACTTCAAAACCATTAATTTCATAACGAATTTCATCGAACAAATATGAAACAAAGTTGTTTTTAAATTTCACATCTGTAGCTGGAACCTCTTTGTTTGCTTCCTTCTTCACTATAAAACCATGAATGTAAATCATACTCTCACTTGGTAAGACAAAGAGATCCTGATTTTGAATTGGTATACGAATTTCATCATTGTTGTTGAATGATTTTAGATATGGAGAGTAACTATGATATTCCCTTTTTACAATACTCTCATCATATATAGGTTTTTGAAGGACATTTAGTATTTCATTCATTGTTGAAGATTAAATCCTAATGATTTCAAGTATTCTATATTATATGATGTTAACGGGTTTTTTTTATTTTTTATAGTTTCTCGAATGCGAGTTGATGAGGGATTGAATGGCAATCCTCTTTGCATTACGTTTTTATTGTAAATTATCATTATTCTGGTTTGAAGTGGAGTCTAAGAGTGATTTTTTCTCCTCTAAAATTTATAAGTTCACCGTCTTGATTTAAGATTCTAATCGTTATGTTGTTTATTTGCTGACAGTTGACGGGAAAATAAATAACATTTCGAGGTTTTTCGCTTATTTTATATCCTGGAGGAACATCAAGAGGAAATTCATGAATAGCATGATTCGAAGTATTATTAATAAATGATCCGGTTGTTAAGTTGCTTTCAATGCGTATTGTATTAACATTCGTAATATGTGCAGGTAAGTCAGATTCAAATAACCTTGTAGTATTCAATTGATTAATATCTACAATCATCACTTCCACAGATTTATCATTTTGAAGATTTTGATCAGTGTTATAATATTCAGTTGAATTTACTTCTAATTTACTTTTGCTAAATCCGAGCAACTTTCCTATACTGTTTGGTTGTGAAAAATCTATATCCATTGATGAGGTTATTTCAGTTTTAAGTGTGTTATTGTTAGCTTCAATTACTAGATAAATTGATTCATCAATATCTTTTAAGCTTGAGTTTAAGAAAAAATCAATATCCTCAAGTTCATATGAACCAACCGGAATAGTAATAATATGATTTCCTATATGAAACAAATTGTTGTGAAAATCTACATTAGGTATGGAGTTGAATGTTACAAAATCAATAAGTCCACAAACATATTTTGTAGGGAGTTCAATTGGAGGAAAATATTCTCCAACCAGAGTTGATTTGTTTCCGTTTAAAGATATTGTTATTGACATTTCAAGTATTCAGAATGAACTGATGATGTTTGATGATTATTCTATCTGATTTAAGTGTTAAATAATAAATCCAAAAAAAGAAAAAATGTCTTTTATAATTTTATGTTTTCTTTATTAATATTTGATTTAATAAACTTTCTTAAGAGTATTACATTTTTTTGAGCACATATACAGTATTTTCTATGATAACAACAAACATTTACAGATTCATCATTTTGATATAATGTTTTTAAATTTGGACAATTTAAATCATCCAGGTTATAAAAATTAATTTTATCCTTAAAAATATTTTGAATCCACTTAATTTTTTCTAATCCTTTAGCATAATAAATATAATTTTTATCTTTAACATGCGCAATATAATATTCCACAATATTTGTTAAGGATGAATCACCATCTTTCCATTTTAATCCATGATGATGATTATAAAGCCAATTAATTGAATATTTTTCTTTTGTTGTCAACGATGAATATGGAAAAGGTGGTTTAATAATAAATGTTTGAACTTGTGAGTCGTCAATTGAAATACTCAGTTCTTTTACAATGAATTTATTGTTGAGATAAAAACCTTGTACGTCTACAACTAATATTCTCTCCTCCGACATTGTTTAGTACTAATCAAGTCACAACGACGACTGTAGAACTGTTTATAAAGTCTATGTTTTTAAATTATTATAAAAATTCATTATATATAATGCTTGATCCCAACTGTTATCGATAAGGGAACATTTACAGGTATCAGGTCCACAAGTTGTTTCATTGTTGGACCACACACAATTGGTGTAATGATATCCAAATTTTGATTTACTTTTCTTATAAAATGCATATTCATCGAATTGAGTTTTTAATTTCTTCAAAATAATCTCATGTTCATACCACAAAAAGCTTTCTTCGTTCAAGAAGTCATGTAAAATTTTCGAATAAAACTGATTGTTCATTATTTTTCTTATTTTAATTTTTTTATTTATGTTAAATAAATGTTCTTAACACATCAACAACAAAGTTTATATTAAGTAGTAGTAAATGTATTTCATCATATTAGTTAATTTATGATATTTCCATATCCAAATCATGGGTATAATCTTGAATGTTGATTAATGTCATATCGGATCGGTATGTAGTATCATCCTCAGAAACCGTCTCAATTTCACCATTACTTAAAATTCTCTCGTATTCAACTTGACGGTATTCGAAACATGAAATATTTAATCGACGTTTCAAGTAATTGCTGTTATATGTACAACGGATTCTCAATTTTATATTATCTTTGTATTGAAGTTGAAAATGTCTATAAAATGGAGCCGAACTTTCAATTATTCCTGCAATATTTTTTTCTTTTTTTACTAAATCTTGCCTAAATGCTTCAATAGCTTGTTCAACAGTAAAAGATTGATTTATAGGTGGTGGTGGTGGGGAGTCTTCTTGTTCTTCGTTTGATTCATATTCTGCTTTTGTTGTTGTTGTTGACTCGATGTTTTTATTTAAATCATTACTATACTTTAAAAGTTTGAAATTTAGTTGTATGCTCACAGTATCATTATTCGGTAATTTTATTGCAAATTCTGTATTTTTAAGTTCATTTTCACTCAAATCAATAGGTAATGAAGCTGAAAACACTTGTATGATATAGATATATGAAAAAAATATGATAAAAATATTTTTCATTTTAATTTTTCTTTTTTTAATATATATATATATATATATATATATATATGTATATATGTTCTTAAGTTAGCGATATATTTTTGAATGAGATGATAAGAATTGTTTCTCATATTTATATACTAATTTAATAATCTTCGTATTGAAATGAGTCATCATCACCACCGCTAGCACCACCACCGCTAGCACCACCAGCTGCTTTCTTAACTATACTATTATTAACCATTTTTTGAGGGAGGAGGAGGAGAGGTTTTTGTTGATTTTTATTCAATGAGCGGATACCAGTCTTACCATTATAAGATTTAGTTGCACCACTAAAAACATGTTCATCTATTTCACTATACGCGCATGATGGTTTGTATGAGTCTACATTTATATCTTTAAAACCACCCTCATAGACTGTTCCGACTAGTGATATCATACCACCAATAACCTCAATTTTTATATGTTGATTGTGACTAAATTGAAATATTGGAATATTTGTTGGCATTTGTTGTCCTCTATTAAGAGAAAAAATTTGCGTTCTAGTCCCTCCTTCTGCAGTTAGAAACACCTGCATTATAATATCCAAAACTATTGCATTTATTATTTGAAAAGTTTTCCACTGTGCATGACAAGTACAATATTTATCACCAGTTTTTAAAAATTGACCCCAATACATATTTATCAAAGTTTTAATTTAACTGAATCTCTTTTTATATATGCATATATATATATATATATATATATATATATATATATATATATATATATATATATATGTGTATATGTATGCATACACGTATACTTAACCGCAACTGATAAGAAGTTATTGAAATATCTAAAAACGTCTTATACTATCAATTATTGAATATAAAGAATCAGTTTGAAAGTTCGTCTTACGGTGAAAAGTTGAAAGCAAAAAAAAAAAAAAAAAAAATGAGGGCAAGCTTAAGAAAATTGTTTCAAAGTTCTAATATTACATACTTACCTTTAAAGAATATGGAAGAAAATACTATATATGAAATCAACAAGATAGATCGAGTAGATACAAAATATGGTGAAAGTATAAGATGTGATCTAAATAACGAATATTACATTTATTTACCTAAACGATTTCTGATTATTACTAAAAATCAGATGGATTATCTAAACACAACTCCACACATTTTAAAGAAAGTTAAAGAAGTGAAGGGGTCATATACTCTAATCCTTAAAAAGAAGAAGCAATTTGTATTCTACAACAACTTGTATAACAGTACTGAAGAAGACGATGATGATGATGATGATGATGAAATAGAAAACACATTTTAAACAATCCACGAAACAGAAACCTTTTAAAATTAAAATCATATATATTTATGTATATATATATATATATATTAACAAAACTCTGCATACATTAAAATTTCTTTCACATTTGATTAAATAGAAACTTTATAAAAAAAAACGGAAAAACCGCAACAGAAACTTTTTAAAATTTTCTCATACATTTTAATTAAATAACAACTTTATAAAATTGAAAAACCGCAACGGAAACTTTTTAAAATTAAATTCTCACAACATTAAAATTTTAACCACATTTTTCCTGTTTAGAAACAAAATTACATTTCAGAATTTTGTATAAAAACCCTCTCTAGTTCTACTTTAATTTACTATTCAAGTAATGGAAGCACACCTAAAAACAATATTTAAAAAAAGTCAAAATAAAACCATTCTCCCTGTAAAAGAGATGGTTTTTAACCATAACTATAAAATTACGAAGATGGAGCGTGTACAAACACGCTTTGGGACAAAAATTCGTTGTCTGGTGGAAGCGAATAAATATATATATCTACCGAGCATATTCAATAACACCATAGATGATGCTACTATTGCGGAATTTGACCGCAATACCTACTACCTTTTAAAAGAAAGAAAAGGTAGCGAAGATAGCAGCAGCAGCAATAAATATTATGAACTAACTATAAATGCAGCTGCAACAGGTAATTTTTGGTAAATAGTTTTTTTATTTATTTTATTATTATTAAATCTAAATATTATTTTTTGTTATCGTTCTAGCTCAAGATACACTAAAGAAACAAGATGCACTAAATAACTAAAAGTATAATTACACCAACTTTTTTACCATTTTTTTATTATATTGTAAAATTTTTAAACAAATTAATAAATAAAATATATAAGTACATAAATAGTATTGCTTTGGGTTTTTTTATTTCTTATCAACTTTGTTGTGTATGGTTAGGGTCTTGTATTCAAATAATTTCAAATTGTTGTGTATGGTTAGAGTCTTGTATTCAAATAATTTCAAATTCAAACAAATTTAATCAACTGTTTCAAACACACACACACACACACATTCATACATATCAACGAAACGAATGAAAAAAACCATAACAGAATTTTTAACAACAGAACAACAATACAATAGGGTGGCACTTATGTATATCATCGTTGTTAGTTTTCTCATACAAAATTAGTACACAAATCCTAACCAACACCTTAAATACTAGCAAAAAAATCACAGACTTTCGTAAACCGCCCTAATGTAGTTTAATTCATATTGTATTAACCCTCTAACTTCAACAAAAATAACATCCACCACGACTTCACTTTAAGCAAAACCGAACACGCTGCCGCCTCATAACACAAAATATCATAGAGTCGAATTTAACCCCAACGACCGTTAAAGGGTTAAGGTATACACATTTATAAACTAACATACACACACACACATACATATATTTTCAAAAACATACATACATACACACACGCACCCCATCCACAACAAAATCAAAACCCTACAATCGTCACACCATCTTTGCGGTTTGACACCCTACCTAAAGAACATCGGTAATGGTCGATTTTCACACAACATACCCCTACTCCATACAACACAATGTAGCAAACCAATCAACTAACTTAAATGCCGGCTGTAGCGTAGGCATGATCCAAATTTTGTATGAGGATCATGGTCGCGAAACCCCACAAACAACCTACTCGAGAAGCGAATTCTTTTGGTCACTGGTATGTTATGGTGGATCCTCGGTTGCGAAACGGGGCAAAAACTGAGTAAATTCTGCACCCATGTTAGATTCCTGGAAGGTCTTGATGTCACACCAGCATCTAATTACTCTTTGTGGCGCGCTGCTAGAAAGCTTAAAACACCCGTCGAGTTTAAACCACCTCTGCGCACATCTACCGGAGATTGGGCAAGAAGCGACTGTGAAAAAGGTAAATTATTTGCTGAGCATTTAAAATCCGTATTTACCCCAAACTCATGTACTGGTGCTGTTGATTTGCCGAGTATAGTTGCGCTACCCCCTCGACCCATAAAATTTAAGACGCGTGATGTACAAAAACTAATTGCTGAACTCAACCCGAAAAAAGCTCCGGGTATTGATGAAATTAGTAACCAGATGCTGATGAAGTTGCCTCGTATTGCAATTAGAATCCTGTTATTCATTTTTAATGCCATTTTACGTCTGGAATATTATCCAAACAGCTGGAAGCTTGCCAAGGTTAAAATGATTCCAAAGCCGGGCAAAGATCTTACCAAGGCCGAGTCATATAGGCCAATAAGTTTACTGTCAACAATCTCAAAGCTCTTTGAAAAGTTACTCATGATAAAATTGTCCCCAATTCTAACTGATAATGAGTGCATACCGGACCATCAATTTGGTTTTAGAAGTCAGCATAGCACCATTGAACAAACTCATAGATTGGTTCAATTTATACGAAAAACTTTTGAAGAAAAAAAGTATTGCTCTGCGCTGTTTATTGACGTTTCTCAGGCATTTGGTAAAGTGTGGCATGAAGGCCTAATTTTAAAATTAAAGACTTACTTACCGATAAACATTCTAAATCTTTTGGAAAGTTACATTATTGCAAGGAAATTCACTGTTGTAGAAGGAGACTTTATGAGTATGCCTGAAACAATCTCATCCGGTGTGCCACAGGGGAGTATACTGGGGCCAGTTTTGTATTTGATTTATACTTGTGATATGCCTTTGAGCAGTAATATTCACACATCTGCATTTGCCGATGATACAGCCTGCCTTAGTATGCACGAAAACCCTCACGAGGCTTCCCGATATCTTCAGCAACATATTACCCAGCTAGAACTATGGTTAAACAGGTGGAGAATAAAGGTAAACGAACAGAAGTGTGCTCAGGTAACATTTACCCTACGAAAAGAAACTTGTTCCCCCATTACAATCAATAATCAAATTGTTCCTCAAAATTTACAAGTGAAATACCTTGGTATACACCTTGATCGAAGGCTTACATGGAAACACCACATTGACTCTAAGCTAACGCAAATGAAACTTAAACTAACTCAGATACATTGGCTGATTGGTAGAAATTCAACCCTCAGTCTAGATTGTAAACTTTTGATATACAAGTCGCTTTTAAAACCTATATGGTGCTACGGAATTCAGCTATGGGGTACTGCTTCAGCTTCAAATATAGAAAAAATTCAACGAAGGCAAAACAAAATTTTACGGATAATAACATCGGCTCCATGGTACATAAGAAACTCAAATTTACATCGTGATTTGAATATGCCACAAGTAACTGAAGAAATTGCTAAATACGCAGGCAAATATCTTACAAAACTCGAGTCTCATCCTAATCCGCTTGCTCGTAATATCTTGAATTTTACTGGTCACATCCGCTTAAAAAAGAGGGACACAAGGGCTCTAATACTCAACACTCCAGAAGAAACTGCTTGAAAATACTTTTGTTTTTGCTTATCACTACTTATGTATTATTAATAACTATCACTAAGTTTATGTCCGACACTGGTCGGGCCTAATTAATTATATTTAGATTTAAGATTTGAATAATTATTGTTAGTTCATATTTGAAGATACAATAAATAAATATATGTACTAAAAAAAAAATAAAAAAAAAAAATGTTAGATTCCTATGGCTTCCACAATCTCTCTCACTTTCACTATCGTATCTACCAATACCATAGACCTTAAAAAAAATAAAACTAACCGCTCTGAACGCGGCATGCAAGTCCGTAATCCGACTCAGGACAACAGGACAGATGTCATACAAACCATTTGGTCACGGTAAATTGCTGGAAGACATGGAGTGTAGCTCGGACGACAACATTCCAGAAATTAACTTCTTGCCAAACCGCAGATCACTATAAAGAAAGAAGGCTATCTTGAAGATCTTAACTATAGTGGGTATAGTTTTTAATTTCTTCACTGATGGCTCAAAGATGGATGGAGGGGTGAGAGCTGCAGTTTACTGCCCGGAGCTCAGTATAGAGGAATCTTATAAACTTCCTGATTACTGTAGCATCTTCCAGGCGGAAATCTATGCAGAATTAGCTTCCACCCCTCAAACCATGAATGCGCGTGTGAATATATATATAGACAGTCAAGCAGCAATTAAGGCAATTTCAGCAGACTGCAACTACTCCTCGGTTGTGCTCATGTGTAGGAATGCCCTAAATAGGTTATGTGCTGGCAGACAAGTGCATATTTTTTTGGGTCCGATGATACATGGGGATTGAGGGAAACGAAATGGCCAAAAGGGGAATCCAATTACTGGTGGAAGAAACGCTGTATGTCCGGAAACCAATTCAACACCTGAAATGGATCATAGACTCTAAGATGACGGAAGAAGCGGAGGAAAGTTGGCGTGCGACGAAAACTTGCAAAACTTCTAAAATCATGTGAAGCTCCTATGATCCTAAATCGACTAAATTCCTTTTATCATTAACTAGGAGCAACTGCAGACTTCTAGTGGTGGTATTAACTGGACACTGCTGGACGGCTTCGTATGTCTTCGAAATGGGACAAATACTTGACGGTACCTGCAGGAAATGTAAGGAACCCGGCGTAATTGAGACAGTAGAACATCTACTGTGGCACTGTCCTACATATGACTGTCTTGGTGTTCACACTTTTCGAAGTCTTGAACTTGTATCGAGAATGGAAATGTGTAGACTACTAAGGTTTGTTAAATCTGTCATTCGATACAGGCACCACGAACTCGGCTGCCATACTTACAGGTTTCTTGTCATCTGCTGGTATCGCTAAGGATCAATCCTGATCTATCCGAGGTCCTTGACCAAACAGACTAACCTAACCTAACCTAACCTACCAATACCATATTGTGAATTTTAATCTTTGCTGGTTCTATCGAACATCGAAATCGAATGTTCAGTTCATATTATGAGCAACGAATTTTCTATTGAACAGAATTTAACTTTCGATGAAGTATTCTCATATGAAAACTTATTAAAAACGATTAGTTTTTATTTGTAGGTACAGTTTTTGCAAATTTTAAAAATCACTCTGAGTGATGTTTAAAATAAGAACATTCTTTGTCAAATGCTCGTCATAATACCAAATGAAAATACGTTCGATCAGTAATTTTGACTACAGTCGAAGATCGAAAGTTGCTCATAATAAGGGCCTAATTGTTTCAACTGGTTGTATTTTCGATCCTTGATAGGAGTCAACTGACAGTTGCATGTTGACGGGAGCAATATTGCCCTTTCAGTGCAAACTGACCCCCTCTCCCTCTCTATAACATGTATGCCAAGAAACCTCTCAAAATATGTGGTTGAAGTCTACTGATGATGTGGCAAAGCACCAAATAAATTCCAGTTTAAGTCCTATGAACGCATCAATTTAGACATTCACTGTTTATTGTATTTTTTATACAATATTTTTTGCTGTGCGACTCCGTTGATCTGACTGAGGTGAAAAACAAGTTTTTTTTTGTTGTTTTTAATTTACTGCCTATCAGATTTTAGTTTTTGTTTTACTTTTGGTAATAGCACGGGCAAGATCACGTTTTCAAAGTACCACAAATGCACATTCGCTGATATGCATATAAATACGTACTACAATATAAACTGAACAAAACTGTATGCAAAAGGTTGAGAGCAAACAAGAAAACACAATAATTTTCACTAAATTGGAAGAATAGTGGGAGTGTTTTTAAGTCTTTCAATAAAAGCTTGATGTTAACTGGTATGAAAAAAATAAATAAAAAATTATGTATTCATATACATATACTATATACATAAATACATACAAATAAACACAATAGATTTTTATTTAAAAAAACACACAAAATTTTATACTCGTTTTTAAAAAAAATACTTAATATTCAAAATAAGTTTGCAAAGTGTTCCTTATGAATCTCTGAAGTAGATATTCTATTGCTTATATAAACATGCATACAAAAGGCTCGTACTCGTAAGTGTGCATATGAAAATACAAACTGATAAGAATCGGCTAGCGAGGGCCGTTGTAAAACTGCCTATTGAAAAATTGTAGTATAAGCAAATACTCGTATGTATTTTAAGCATTTTCAGGGCAGTCAAAATTTTATTAATGTTAAATAATATTAATGAAATGCTCAAGTTAGAACTTGACTAACATACTTATCAAATGATTTTGATATTTGAATACGAAAATCGCTGATTCAATAAAAAAATCTTTTGAATTTTCTGTGATTACGATTTTTGCATTATTGATAAATAAAATTGTCTGCACGTTTATTGAAAATATTTTTTTTTAGTCATTAAAGAAATTTAAAGCTAAGTCCAGACGATATGTTGAATCTGAATATTTATGATAAAAAATTTGATACCAGTGCCAACATATCGTGTGTAGACACTAAATTTTTTCAACATACGTACGCTTAACCACATATGAAGGCCATTTATTAACGTTGTCAACAAACGCATGTTCACGATTTTAGCATATCGTATAGACACCATATTTTTACTTTGTAACAAATTTACTATGTATGCTGACGGATATGTGATTTGTTGAAAAGTGTATGCAAGTTTTTCAGCATACGGCAAATTTGACAGCACGTAGAATTGATATTTCAACCAGGGTAGGAAAAGTGCTCGAATTTTTTTCTTTCGCAAACGTTTAATTCGAACAAACTTAATTTTTTCATATTTTAAAGAATTATTCTTTTTTATATGAATCAGCCTGTGGAAAATAGGACATCCAATATAATTGTTTGATTTTTCTTGACGCGAAAACTTGCCGCAAGTTCCAGAGCACAGGTACTGATTTCAACTCTGCTCATGTATGAGCAGTGCTACCTAATCTGCCATACTTTCTCTTAGTCTTCCTATACAGTATTTTCTCAATTGTACAACAGTGCTCACACATGGTTCAATTGAAAATCGATAATAATAATTATTCCAATTCAATTTTACTCCACAACATGAAATTCTGATTACTGCCCCATAAAGTATACAGAATTCGTTTTTATATCATTTTTACTTAGAAAGCTAGAGCAATTCTAAAAGATGAAATTGGTAAAAAAATTTTACTTAGGATGGCTGCTACTCCTAAGTTATACATGTGGGCATTGCATTGACATAATTTAAAAATAACTTTGTGTATTAAAAAAAAAAACAAGCCACGACATTTTTCGGCTTCTTGTCGGAATTCACACATATACAACACGAGCAATCAAAATAAACAAACACAATTGCACATCACCGCGTTGAGACAATCAACAAGCAAGATAAACACCAACACAAACAAATTAAATTAAATCTGAGCTGCCCAAAGTAGCACTAGAGTGCCGAAACTTAAATCGGCTTCTTATACAAATGAATACACATCCGCGAATACATTTTCTAGGTGGCCAGCTCTGAATTAAATGATATTTAAAATGCCCGGTATTGAAATTAATTTTTTTTTTCAATATCTATTCTGTGTAGTTGAAGTTAGAATGTTATCGAAGAGATACAATTATTTTTGGTTATCACATTATACAATTATACAAGGTACTTGCACAAGCCCAGCCTGTTAATGTATACAATGCAGAAAGTTGTCAAACTTTGTTTACAAGCTGCAAAAATGTTAGTGTATGTGTGTGAATAAAATGATTACAGTGTTGCCAAAGAATTTGCACATTGAAGAAAATTACACTACACATGCTTTGTGTAGATTAAAATTAAAACAAAATTAAATAAAAATAGCACCCAAAGTAGAATTACACACATATTATACATGAATCTCATTACATGGTCTACAGATGAGAGTAAAAATTACACACTGTGTATTACACACATATTGGCAACACTGAATGACTATAATCATGCATGAATGCCGCCTCTGCAATTGTACTTTAGTTACCCTGTGATTGTTATTTTTAAAAACAAAAGACATCTGCTTCTGACAATTATAGGTATGTTTCTACCAACAAAATACGTGTGTTTCTTTCTTGGTGTTGCAATTTTGTTGTAGTCGTGCAAGTACCTTGTATAATTGTATCATGGGTTATCACAAGGTAACGTAAGCCTTAAAATTACGAGGAATTCAATGACAGCTTTGTTCTGACGTTAAACTTCTAGAAACATTTGAAGCCGTCATATTTTTGGCCTTTAAGTCGGCTTGTCACCGCCGCCGTTGAGTACATTTCGCTAGTAACCGTCCATACAGTAAAACATTTTTTAATTCCCTTTGAAACTGCATTCGTGTCCATACTGTAGTTTTATATTTTCTCATATATTTCTCATGAAAATGAGATACTCAACTAGGACTGCATGTACTCGTACATGACATAAAGAAACCTTTTCCAAACCTCGTTCCCCCCTTCATCAACCAACTCGAAATTTTTATAGCTAAAGTTTTCTAGTGTGGACGACGACCTAGAGACGAGCAGCCGCCGGTTTTGCCTGTTGGTTTCGACTAGCATCTCAGCCGTCGACAAATGCTTCCGCTTACATTGTGTTTTATCACATATTCTTACCACCGCACAGTCGTCCCAATGACAAATTTAGTGCGAAAAAAGTCGTAACTCTCTTTTAGATGTATCTATAAGCATAAAAATTTGTATAAATAAATTACTTAGCATGGCACGATCTCACGCCAAAAATTGGCGAATTCTATTAAGTGAGTGTGGCACTTTTTATATAAAAATTAACTGTTATAAGACCTGCAAAGCATTTCATAATCGCTGACATTACTCCAGGCTGACGACATGGCGTAAAATTTTGATAGTATTTTCAAAATCCAAATGCCACACATTCCCAGATTCAGCACATGTGTAAACATTTGAATAGGAGCATGTACATACATATGGGCATTTCCACGAGAAAGTGCACTTTTTTGTCGCATGCGACAGAAAGCAGTTAATTAGTTGTTCTAAAATGAACAATGTTACTCGATTTTGCTTAAAATTTTAGCTAATGTAGAGCTGCTGACGGTCTATACAAATATATAAAGAAGTAAAAAAAAAAAATTAGTTCTCTATGAAAAAACAAACATATTTGTTTGTGTTACTTGTATTTATACTTTAGAACTACTACGTGTGGCTTTTTACTTGCTCGATCATTATATGAGATTCAAAATTCTACAGAATGGTGTGTATAGATAATCAACTCAAAGATGAATATTCCCTCGGTTTATTTCTCATGGAACATATTTTTCTCGAGAAAAAACCTCTTCCAATCATAAATTTCTTGGGAAAAAAAAACCAATAAGTGGCATCACCGCATTTTGAAAAAAAATTTTCTACCTGTTGACATTTTGTTTTCTCCTCGTTTTTCTATTGAGTGCAAAAGCGTAAACCAAACTATTGAAATTCAACAAGTTGAAAAAATTATGTAAAGATGGTTTATAAGTTACATATTTATTTGGGCAGTATTTGAGTTTTTCGAAATACAAGGAATATGAAATACTATTTTATTTAAATAAATTTTGTTTTGATGGATAATCAATTATATTTTTATATAAGCTCCCGTCTGTTTTGCAAGGGAAAGATTTTTAGTAAAAAAAACCAGTACAACAGCGTTCATAATACCTAATTATTTCCAGGGATATTTTTCCTTTCGGGGAAAAAATCATAATAAGAGAAAAGGGGAAAGTAAGTTAAAAAACCTGGGAAAATTTTTGCTATTGACTAATATGTATAATAAATCATATTAGGCAAAACAATAAATTCAGCAAAATGCGACTTTGACCCGAACACGAAAGGTTGCATACGTCGCTTATTGTAGCTACGCTATTTATGGCGCGATACAGGAGTTAGGACGTGATTTTCGTAACAAAAATAATCGACACTATTGCAGTTTATTTATTTTGGTTTTGATTTTTTTGTACTTAAAAACAGAAAACGAAAATAAACGAAACAAATTGTTGGATTTTGTTTTGTGTCGTTCTTTGAAGTGACTGAAGCCAAGAGAAAACAACAACAATAAGAACAATTGCTCAATTTGTTTTTGTTTGGTGTTTGCACATTAGCCTATACCACAGAACACAGCCGATCGGCTATAAGCCGGCTAACAGCCGCCACCGGCCACAAACAATACATTAATTTTATCGTACGCCGCTAGAAAAGAAAATAATGGGAAATTAATGGAAACGTTTTGAAATATTTGCCGCGAATTTGACATCATATAATATAATTTTATTGACTTGTTATTTAACACATTAAGTTTATTTTATATAACTAAGCAGCGTAGCTACAACCGGGTGTCCTAACACACCTCTTTTCTTTTTGGCGATTTTTTTCCGTTTTTGGCAATTTTGATCGGTTTTTGGTGGAAACTTTCGGATTTTTTTCTATAGTATGACACTTTTTTAGTTTTGGCGTTATTTTATGGCTTTTGCGAGTTTTTTCTGGTTTTGGCGATCTTTTTTTTTTTGGCTTTTTTGCAATATGTATTTTTAGTTTTAGTGATTTTTAAGTTTTGGCGCTTTTTTTGTTTTGCCGTTTTTTTTGGGTTTTCTGGGGACTTTTTTACTTCTGGTGGTTTTTTATGCATTTTAGCGATTCATTTTATTATTGGTGATATTTTTCATTTAAGCGCTTTTTACTTTTTGGCCATTTTTTTGTTTCCGAATTTTGGCGATTCTTTTATTTTGCGATTTTTTCATTTTAGCGTTTTTGAACATTTCAAGAATTGGCTTCTTATGGTTTCCAAGATACAGCAAGTTGTCAAAATTACATTAACTGATAGTATAGAACATTAAATTTTAATTTTTTAAGTTTCAAAGATAGTCAAAGATAGAGTAGTCGCATAAAAATACAATAACTTTGAAATTTTCATGTGTGTATTATATTACACAGGATTTTTTTTCGTTGTTCGCTTAAGAACACCTTTTAATTTTTAAATTATATATATTTGTTGTTGTAGCGGCCAAAATTTTACAAATTCTGTGAAAATTTCAGGCCGGTAACTCTTACGGTTCTCGAGAACAAAGTCGGTGGCATATAGACGGACATCATAGCGAAAACAATAGGGATAATTTTCACCTTTGGTGTACGGAAATCTAAAAACTAGCAGACAGTGAAATGCACGTTGGAACAAATTTAAAAAAACAAAAACAGTTTGCTGATTAACTTGCTCTGGACTTTTGGTTGATTTTGATCAATTTTTGTCTTCGCATGAAACGTTTGCGAGATGTAGATTTCGTTTATTTTCAAACATTGCTTGCAACAGAATAAAATAATCGAACAGTCCAGGTTTTCTTTTAGCAAATGCAATTACTTTTACTTGTTCTTAATAATTCTGGATATTACATTCACCCTTATTTCAGTTGTCGGCATCGACGTCACTTTAATACAATACCAAAAAATTGGGACTTATGTACCCGTTGTCCAAAACAACTGACTCCTGTTGGCAGATTTATGCTATTTTCTAGACCCCAGGGAACGGAAATATATTGTCAGTTGCACAAAATTGTACTCGAGAGAGAGAGAGAGAGAGAGAGAGAGTAAACAAGTACCAATTTTTTGGTATTGTAACAAAATGACGTCGATGTCGACAACTGGAATAAGGGTGATAATGTACATACATGATACCATACTGCAGCGGTCGGTTTGAATTAATTTCAAATCCGGCCACTTGACTTTGTTTGTAATTGCACGGGGAGGGAAAGATAAAAAAAATTTATTTTTTTTGGTTTATATGCATACGAGTACATACATACATTTTTTTTATTTATTTTTTGTCTACAACAAAACCGAATGTTAACAACAATTAAGTGCAGAAGTCACGTTTTGTGGTGTGCCATTTACTAATTGTCCATTAAAAAATAAGTTTAATTGTAAATACGATTTTTCTCTCTCTCATTATGCTGTTTCTTTATTTACGAAGTAATTATAAAAACAGAAAAATAAAACACAACAAAAATGGACAATATGTTAAATAAACATTGTTTGCATAAACGTACAAAATTAAAATTAAGTAAATAAATTAATTATTAAAAGAAATTGATATTCATGTGACATTTTCTAGTTGTACAAACATTTTTTTATTATAACTATTATTATTAAAAGTACATACGAGTATGTATGCACGTGTGTGTATACATACTCACGCACTCACATGCACGCATGCATATTGCTAATGAATAGATATTTTTTACATACATAAAGCACTGCTCAAAAATATAGCGCAGTTAAGACTTTTTTCTTCATTCATTCAATTAAAAAAAAGTTAAGACAAAACTATATATTTTGTTGTTGTTGTTTAATCAAGTTTATTCAATTTTATTAATTTGTGAGAAAAAAATCATCTTCTAATAAGAAAATAAGAGTAACAAAACTTTTTACATAAAATATGTTCCACATTTATGTGTCACAATTATAGCGCACTCTCTTTAAACACCTTGCTTTCTCATCTAACGGAAACTTTTGGTACAGTATTAAAAAATTTTTAGAAATGTATATTGTTTTCCAACCACGTGTTGTAATAACTTCGTTACATTGCGTTCGAAATTTTTTTATTTCTTTTATTTAATAAAGGGGCGTAAAAAAGTCACTTTAGAACAAAAATTGCGATTAGAATTCTATTTTCTGTAAACCTATCACATACAGAAATATCAAGGAGGCTTGACGTTTTTCGAAAATGTGTTTATAATGTAGAAAAAAAGATTTCTTATAATGAAATCTCGCCAATAAAATGGGCCAAGGTCGATTAAAATGCACAACACACGCCCAAGATCGCCATTTTGTACAAACAAATCGCAACAGCTTGTAGTCGACAACTTGCTTCAGAATGGTCATCAGCGATCGGAAAGACAGTAAGTGCCAGTACAACCCGACGTAGACTTGTTAGCTACGGCCTCAATTCCTATACACAAAAACGGCGTCCATATCGAAACAAGGTGAAGATAAAAAGAGGTTAAATTAATGTAAGAGGTATGCAAATTGGACTGAAATGGATTGGAATAAGGTAACTTTTAGTGACGAATCCCACTTTTAATTGATTAATCGTAAAAATCTATCATTTGTGCGACGTACAATGCTCGAAAACAATTAACTATTTTGTTTCGCGCCTCGTGCGCAAGGTGGTAGTGGCGCTGTTAGCGTTTGGGGATGTCTTACAGGTCATGACAGGTTTTGCTTTTTTATGAAGGACGTTTAAATGCTAGGAGCTACATCGAATTAATTTCTGATAAACTTCTATCGTATTTTGTCCTTTAAAGGCTTTTTTTTAATAGGATAAGTCTCCATGCCATAAGGCTAAATTTTCAATGGATTGGTTCACCAACTTCACCTGACATTAACCCGATTGAGAACAATTGGTCTATTATCGATCGCAACCTTATCAAATACAAAATTACGACAAAAATTAATTAAAGAGTGCCATAGAAGACTTTTGGTACAAAATAACTCTAGATGATTGCTATAACCTACTGAAGTCAGTTCCAAAGAAAATCAAATGTGTTTTAAAAGCAAAAGGTGGAAGCATTTCCTCATACTGAATTAACATTTTTCTGTTCCTTTTTTTTATTAATGAAATTTAAGTATTCAATTTAAAAGTGTGCTATTATTATGAATTAATAATTTAAGACATGTTTAAAAAAATAATATGTTTTTTTCTCATTTTCTTATTTTAAGATGTTTTTTTCTCACAAATTAATGAAATTGAATAAAATTGATTTAATAGCAAAAAAAAATTAGTTTTTTCTTAACTTTCTTTTTTTTAATTGAATGGATGGAAAAAGATCTTTAGTGGCGCTATATTTTTGAGCAGTACTTTATGTATGTGTTATTAGAAAATTCTACTTTAATTTAAATTTCTTGGAAGGCCTTTTGTAATTAAATTAAAAACGACCTAGAAATGTTTTATACATGGGGTGATTTTAAAGGATTGATTACCAAGGATTGATTTCCAAATAATATAAACTGCGAGCACATACTCGTAGATACAAAGTAGTCACATGAAGTAGTTAGGCAATAGAGAAATTAATGCTCAGGGCAGCGCATTTAAGTCATGGAAACATAGCCATATACGGACACCACTAAGCGATAAAAGACAAAAAAAAAACGGTTTTAAGTATCATTTCTAGGAAGTTCATATGTTTTAGAAAGTTGTTTATTGAGATCTTAGGTAAATTTTTGTAGTTGATTGTGTCCTTGAATTTTGAACGGTTTGCTACTTATGGACCTGAACAGGGGGAAAAAGGTAAAAAATCGAATTTTTTAAATTGTTTGCGATTTTAATATTGAAGATGAAGTTTTTTTTTTGATTTTGTTAACGCACTAATAATCCCAAATTATTAATTTACTTATTAATTAAAATATTTTTTATTGAAAATTACATTGAAATTGATTATCAAGGGGTTAAGCTGGATCCTATGCGCATGTCGCTGTTGCTAATGCAGATCACCATCAGGGAACCTTTACCCAAAAATTTCTTAAAACAACTAGTAAGAAAAATTCTAGTACATATGTATGTAAATATTTTGAAACTTTCTTTATGAAGTTGAAGGGTTTTAATAGCCCAACCAATCGCAAAATAATTTTCCTGATAAAATATTCCTCCAATCCAAAGTACATTAACACCACCGTCAGCTGACTTTGCCCCATCCGTCAAACTCAATATAAAATAGGTTAAAAACTTAAAACGATCTGTCAATATACAAATAACAAGTAGTAATTAAAAACCCGACTGCGTCTGTTGGCCGCCATATTGAATTTTTACTACTGTCATACCTTTAGTTACACTCCCCGGATTAAGTCAAATCGATTGACGTAAGAATCCTTAAAATTGGTCTACGCGTTCGGTTTATATAAGGCCGCAAAGGATCACACACACATACATGCATACATAAACTGATAAAATACAATACCCTTGTTTGCGTCGCGCAGTCGGGTAAAAATAATCTTACAAAAAATTTTTATGTTTGTATTTTGTTGTAATGATAAGGCCACTTGGTATTAATACAGTTCGCTCTAATCATAAATTCCTTGGGAAGTACAAAGTGTAATAAGTGACATCACTTGCACTTGCTCTTAATAGGGCGGTTACAAAACTAGCCGACCTTACTAAGAAGAGAAAAATTCGATGAGGCAATTCGAACTTTAATTCCTTGATTTTCGCCATAGAAATAAACAATGTGTGAATGATATTGATGGAACAATACTTTATTTTTCTCCAAACTCGGTCTTTTTGCCTTAATTTCCTCACTTAAATGCTGCAATAATTAAGCATTATACTCCCCGTTGATTGATTTTCTTTTTTGAAGATAACCAACAAAAGTTATTCCACGCGCATCCTAAAAAACAGATGGTTTGACCTTGCCTGCATATTGAACTGTCTTCGCCTTCTTCGGACATGATTTCCCAAATCCAGTCCACTGCTTTGACTGTTTCTTTGTCCCAGGTTTGAAGTGGTGAACCAACATATTATCTATGGTTACGAACCGACGCAAAAACTCGGCTTTATTGTGGTGAAACATCGCCAAACATTATATTGAAATAGCTACACGACGACTTTTTTCCACTGCGAGCTAGACTTGTATCGAACTCATTCAGTAGCTCGTTTTTGACACAAGCCAATGATCAAACCCATTTAAATTACGTAGTTTTGATTTGATCATTAGTTTGTGTCAAAAATGAGCAACTGAAAGAGTTCGATACAAGTCTAATGTGAGCAAATGCGCTACATATCAGAGCTGTAAATAAATCATTCTTTTTAGATTTTAATTCGTTACGAATTAGCTAAATTTTGAAGTCATACTTCCCACAGCAAAATTGAATGAAATTTGAATCAATCAATGAGTTGCAATTCGTTTCCAGTTCAAATGAATTTGTTTAAGTGAATTGCAATTCATTTCCAATTCGTTTGAATTTAATTGATTTTGAATTCATTCAAATGACAAAGAATTTTCTTTCGTTTCGAAATACAGAGTAGACCGCTTAAAAATCAGCTATCAAAAAAATTTCGAAATCTTATTTTGCGCTGGGATAAAATCAGTGGAAATAATTGGTCTAAAAGAAAGCAGCGTTAAAAAAATTTTTTTGGTAGTTCATTTCAGATTTTATTTAAGCTCTTATAAAGCTTCACTAAGGCTGAAGATGATTTAATTTTTTTTTTTTTTGTTGAAGAATCTACAATATAAAGTTAAATAAGCAAATTCTAAAGTTATAAAATTTGCCTTAAAGTAACGTAAAAATTAACATTTACCAAACAAAAAAAGGTTTTCCTTGATTAAACATTTATTTTCTGCATCTTATAGTGCTTAAAACTTTTTCTCTTTTTATTGACATCATTTTTAACAACCATTTGAAAAAATGCCAATAACCAATTTAAAATTTTTATCTAATGAAAAATGAGTGCTGTCTAAACCTTTTAAAAGTTGGCGTTATAAATAAATTAGAAACATTTTATCTTGACTGCATAAAAGATTCACCGGCACTTGTCTTATGAATAAATCAACACAAGATTTATGAATATTTATGCATTGAAAACAAAAAAAGTTTATTAAAGCGAATGTCAGATGTATCCGTTTTAAACATTTTACTCAGTCAATTAACTGCTGTTGCGCTAGATTTCTTTATAATCTTCTGCCAACTGTCATCAATTATAAATTTAGTTATCATACTTGTTGTAATTAAAACACGTAGCAAATGTACTTTGTCTTCCTGCTAAAGGAAAATAAATGAAAACGGTTCATCTTGCTTTACACTTGTACAGAGCTGTAAATGAATCATTAATTTTTTAATTAATTCGCGAATCATTCATGCACTGAATTAGCATATTTTGAATTAATTATTTTTACACAAAAAAAAAAAATGAATTGAATGAAATTTGAGTCAATTCAAATGAATTTGGTAAAAATGAATTGCAATTCATTTGAATGATGGAAATGAATTTGTTTAAGTGAATTGAATTGATTTTGAATTAGTTCAAATGAATTGGAAAAAATAATTAGCAATTCATTACCAGCTCATTTCAATTGAATTAATTCATTGTTCTAACTCATTTGGATGAATTAAAAATTAATTCAATTTAAACGAATTGGAAATGAATTGCAATTCACTTTAACAAATTCATTCGAATTGGAAACGAAGTGAAATTCATTTCTGTCTTATTCGTTTGAATTGATTAAAATTTCATTCAATTATTTTTTGTTGTGAAAAGAATTTATTCAAAATTTAGCTAATTCATAACGAATTAAAATAAAAAAAGGATGATTATTTACAGCTCTGCACTTGGACTGCATTACATTGTCGCTTTAAAGTCTGCTTTAATGTGCTTAAATGTCAAATCATGTTTAAATAATTTCATAAATATTTCAACCAATTTTTTCACTTTAACACCTTTTTCTTAAAGTAAAATAAAAAGATGTAGTCAATATCATTCATACACCCGAGGATATACATACATATGTACATAAGAAATTATTGAAATTCTTGAAATTATTTGTGGCTTTGTTAGAACAAAATAACTAAAATTTAAGAATTTTTAATGTAAACATGCCTTAAACGTGTCCGCCACCCTCGTAATTGGCATCAATCACAGTTAGTCACGCATAAACCTGAACATGCATGCTTATTAATGTAAATAAATGCGTGTGAGTAGAATTTGTGCGTGAGTTCGTGCTAAAAAAAATAGAAGACATTGTTTACTATATTTAACTAAATTAAAAATGTATATAATGCCATGTGTACACACATAGACGGCAGTTTGCAAAATAACAAAATTTCACTGATATACATATAAACATTGCGTACTATAAATATTTTTTTGATAAAATTTTTTTTGTCATATTATTATGCAGTAGAGCCGTGCATAAGACCATTTAAAAGAACTTTCAAGACATGAGGGATTTTTCAGCGAATTCTTCAAAAACAAACACTGAACAACACTGTTTGCAAGACATTTGATTCAGTTATTGTAGGTAAAGAAGTAAAGAAGCAAATACTTCGTGAAGAAAGAATTTGTGATGTTTGCTTGTTCGTACGCATGGGCGCGTATACAAACGTCAGGACATACACACATACTGTAACGCTAAAAGTCGTTTGCTTGTTTTTAGCAAAACTATGCATTTGATTTTATTTTATACTATTGTATACAATAATGAATTAAAGGTATTAGTTTTTAATTAATAATAACAGAAGTTTCTTTTACTCATATTTTTCTTTGACAGGATGGTTTTGTTACCCGTAGTAATAAGAAATTTATATTATCTTGTTTTTCTTAATATAATTTAATTTCTTGTACTGTTATCAAACCATTCAAATATAACGACCGAATGATTGGTAACGTATTTATAATGTAGTATCAACACTGAAATGAAACAGCTGGTAAGAATAATGGTTGCATTCATAAGACGTAACTGTTGCGCAACCGTTGAGTGTTTGTCTTAGAAACGCATACTTGAGTAGTTTCGCTCCACTCAACAGTTGAGTAATCGCTGCCATTTTTTCCATCGTATCAGACTGAACAGCTGGTCGAACATACTTATGCCGTGTATACTAAATATAATGCAACGCCGGTTTGTTAGGTGGAGGCTGCAAATGTTTCTTAAATTTTAAATTTCAAATGCGATAAAGTAAAGAAATAAAGAAATAAAATTAAATTACTATTTTCATCAAATATATGTATGTTTATTATGCTGTCTCTTTATAGTATATATTACATATTTAATTCACTATTGCGCTAAAATATTTTTTGAGCAAGTGGCGGCTTAGTGTTAAAATATAAATAATATAGGCGCAGGTCTCTCATTTTATTGCAGTGTTGTGCAAACACAGAATATTTAGTTTGTGGTAAAAATTTTAATGTAAAAATTGAAGACTCCTGGGCTGCTGACATCGTTACAAATTTTATAATGTCCATACTTTTAAGCTCAACTAAATAATTTAGCCAATTTTAATTATTTTCTTTGTTCCTCTTTTATTCCTTTTCAATTGTTTACATTCATCAGCTGTTCACTTTGCAGTACATCCATCAAGCCGTTTCTGAGAAGTAACTGTTGGGGCCAACAGTTTCACAACAGTTGAGCTCAACAGCTACGTCTTCTTATGAATGCGCCCAATGAAACACAGCCTCGCATATGGCATGATCCATGGTAAAATTGTACACAAGCCCAGCCTGTTAATGTATACAATGCGGAAAGTTGTCAAACTTTGTTTACAAGCCGCAAAAATATTAGTGTATGTGTGTGAATAAAATTATTACAGTGTTGCCAATGAATTTGCAAGTGGCTGTGTCTAAAATTACACATTGAAGAAAATTACACTACACATCCTTTGTGTAGGTTAAAATTAGAAACAAAACTAAACATAAATAGAAGTCAAAGCAGAATTACACACAGATTATACATGAATCTAATTATAGGCCTACACATGTGAGTATAAACTACACACTCTGTGTATTACACACATATTGGCAACACTGAATGACTATAATCATGCATGAATGCCGCGTCTGCAATTGTACTTCAGTTACCCTGTGATTGTTATTTTTAACAACAAAAGATATCTGTTTTTGACTAAATTCTGTTTGTTTCTACCAACAAAGTGTGTGTGTTTTTTGGAGTTGTAATTTTGTTGTAGTCGTGCAAGTACCTTGTATAATTTTACCATGGCATGATCACATTTAAGGTAGAGGTCCATAGCTCGCTTTTTGCGCGTTACGCTTTCTATGCATCAGCCAAAAAAGTAGAATCAATGTAATAGTATGTGACAAGTTACATTGCAAAAAGCGCAGAACGCGTAGGCGCGTTCAAAGCAAAAAGTAGGTCTACTTTCTACTTTTGTACGCGTTACAAGCACCATGAAAGAAAGTCAGCTGTTCTTGAATGCTAAAGTTGTTAAATAATACTTTATTTCTTACGTTATCGATAAATATTATTTTGCCGTGGATAATTTTTTTCTTTTTTTTCAATAAAAAAAATTTCTTAGTAAAAAAAAACTTGTTTAATAAAATATGTGAATATTTTCATTAATGTGATGTATTTTAATTAACTTTTCACCACACTTTTCTCAGTAAAAAAATTTGCATATTAGTTATCGATTACTTTTACGTACTGAGTGTCATCTTCGCTAAATCTGTATTAAATAGCTGCTTAGAAAAGTTATTGCTTAAGCCAATAATGTGCATACATTTATAGTAATTTTCAATTTACTTACATTAAAGTCGACAACAGCCGATAATCTGCTGGAATAGCCCTGGCCGAGTTCTTCTCAAGACTATCTTTTAAAATGCTGAATAAATAGTCAAAGACATCTGCAGACATTCTTGTCGCGGTTCGAAATTGTTCAGGGTCAGAAGTTTTAATTTTTTAAATGTGGTTTGAAAAAACCCACTTAAATTCCGTTCTAAATACAACGGCCGTACCCAAAACCTTTTCTTTTTTTTTTTGAAATTGTTCATAGGCATTTTTTGCACATAAAATTAAATATACAAACTTGACTAACTCCACAAATTCTTTTAAAAACTCGATTTCACTCTCCATTTTTTCTTTATAAGTATTTATAAACAAACGCACACAGCTGATCAAAACAAAAATAAAATGGCGCATGAAAAGCAGTGCATGTAACTCAACGCGAATAAAGTATAGAATGAAACAAGAGGATGAAACGCGTGTAAAGCATAACGCGCAAAAAGCGGGCTACGGACCTCTACCTTTAAAGACAGCTCTGTACATGTGTAAGAGTAAATGTGTGAGCTTGCGTACAGGTATAAAAGCACGAGCATTCGCTTGAACTAATCAGTTAAGGCCATGTCAGATACAACTTTTGCTTCGCGTTGTGTTGAAGATTCGCTTTGACATCTAAGATGAAATGTACATGCTTATATGAAACGTGTCACATAAAGTACTTTTAACGCCAAGCGAAGCGAAAAGTTAGGCAACTCTCAACTTTTCGCGTGCTTTGACAATCAGTTGGTATAATAATCTTAATTTGTTTGGCAAAACTCGCATGTAAATATGAAATATTATTAAACTTTTGATAAATTTACATAAAAACGAGTTAGTGGCATCAGAGTAATCGAATTGTGCTGTATTTTATGCATTAAACAAAGCAGTAATATATAAAGTGAGTGTTGTCAAATTTTTTATTGTGTCATACACATTTTGCTTTACGCTTTTCAGCCAACGCTAGAAACGTTACGCAAAGCGTTGAAGTTTTATCTGACACCGCCTTTACTGCGTGGCTGGCCTGACGGCAAGACATTGTGTTTGCTGCTGAATTTACAATTCCCCAAATAAATTTTTCTTGCCTTTAGGTTTAACCACAAGTGAAATGAATATTCTCTCGGCAGGTTGTTTGCAGAGGAATTCACAATTCTCTAAGATGTCTGCCCTGGGGAAGTTATTCTCACTATTTTATTTGCAGCGTGAAGTTTATGCACTCGGCCGGTCGTTTGACGAGGAATTTACAATTCCCTAAACTATCTGCCTTGTGGAAACTCTTCATAGTCGTGGCGAATATTATTGTGACGTGGAGTTTATGCCTTCGGTAATTTGTTTGACGTGGAATTTACAATTCCCTAACTATCTGCCTTATGCGAAAGCCTCACAATCGTGGCTGGTTATATTGTTTAACAGCCTGTTGTTACTTAACGTTACCAACCATCCTGGGTCTATAGGAAAACTAGTGTCACGAACCTTTTAGCAAAGACACAAACCATACTTAAGATTAAAAAAAAATAACATCTTTAAAGGAGAAATTGGGGTTTATAACACGTTTTTTGGCGTTCTTTTGGCTAAAGCATGAGAGGAGTTACAGTATGACATTGACCACAACTTTTCAGGCTTGTAACTTTTTTGAATATTATGTAATTTTTATCGGGTAAAGCACTTTGTGCTAAGCTAAAAATTCTAAGATAAAACGTGTGTTATAAAGGTTTTGTTCTACTCTAAAGATATTCGAAGTTTCAGATATTACCATATATTTTGCAAAAGTCAATTATTTTTAATCAAACTCATCGTGCACTTCTTCCTTTTTATGGCGTACATAATTCTGGTTGATTGGGTACGTAAATAAGCAGAATTGTCGCGTTTGAAGTGAGGAGAATCCACAAGCTTTTGCCGAAACACCATTGCATTCACAGAAAATTACAATTTGACGCGCTTTATGGGCTGGCGGAGTCATTGGCTCATATCGTCATGTGAGAACTTAAGTGTCCAATATCCAATAGCAAAGTGTGGAGTATTGGACACTTAAGTTCTCACATGACGATATGTCTTCAAAAACGATAGTGATCAGAATGTTACATTCAATGGTGAACGGTGTAGGAACATGATTCGATTACGTGGCATTAATCTTGCTGATATGTGGTTTTAGCAGGACGGAGCATACGGAGTGTGGCATACACAGAGGGCGCTACAATTGATTTACTCAAAGAAACTTTTGATGATTTAATTGGCCACACCATTGGAGGTTATGTTAAATCAATTGTCTACGGCGATAAATCGCAAAGAATTGAACACCTTGAAATCAAAATTCGAAGAGTTATCGGCGAAATACGGCCGCAAATACTGCGGAGGGTTGTTGAAAATTGGTGTTCCAGATTGCGCCCAAAGAGACAAGCCTATCGGCTCACAGCTATTTCAACAGTCGCCGCCGACTTTCAATATAAATTCAAGCCGCAGCCGGATAATAATTTTTTTTGTAGTTGCAAATTTGTACCACATCTTACAAATAATATGGAAGACATCAGGTGTTTGAATTTTTTATAGAAATGTGTTTAAAAAACTTATAAAAAGCGGCTGCCAATGTCAGCCGGCTTATTAGCCGCCACCGAGTATTTTTGCCTAAGTCGCCGCCGCCGACTTTTTAAGACGGCTTGTTTCTCAGCCGTTGCGGCCACATGGCAGAAATCATATTTAAACATTAATTTCATAAAATTTTCTTACCAATAAAGCCCGTTTAATTGATATTAAAAATATTATTCCTTGTTTTATTACGAGTTAAACTTGTGTCACTCTATAAAAAATACTCTTTACATAAAAATTTTAATATGATTTTTTTTTTAAATACATATGTACATTGCACATACATACATAAATATGTATGTATTTATAAAGGGTGTTTTTTATTGAGGTATAGAACTTTAACTGGCGGCCATTTTGTCAGCTGTCAAGTGATTAATATTTAGTTTGGTTTGCCATTTCATCATGAACAGGTTGACAAAAGAACAACGCTTGCAAATCGTGCAAATTTATTTCGAAAATAATGGTTCAGTTCGCGAAGTTTACCGCAAGCTCCGTCCATTTTATGGTCGACATAATCGTCCATCAGAGCAATTCATTCGGTTAACCATGGATTGGCCACCAAGATCGTGTGATTTGACACCATTGGATTATTTTCTTTGGGGATATGTGAAGTCGCTCGTCTACGCCAACAAACCAGAAACGTTAGGGGACTTGGAAGCCAACATTCGTGGCGTTATTGCCAACATACGGCCCCATATGTTCGAAAAAGTGGTTGAAAATTGGACCTGTAGAATTGGCTTTATTCGAGCCAGCCGCGGCGGCCACATGCCCGAAATCATATTTAAACGTTAATGGCATAAAATTATCCTTCCAATAAAGCCAAATTGATGGACATTAAAACGATTTTCTTATGTTTTATTTCAATTCGAAGTTCTATACCTCTAAAAAAAAACACCCTATATTTACATATCCATACACACAGAGGTATACGAATATAAGCAAGCGAGGGCATATTAATTATTCGAAGGATATGCATAAGCTAACCACGTATGATAAAAAAAAAAAGATTTCGTATAAGCTTGCTTACATATCAATATATTAAAACATCATATTTTATATTAATAAAACCGTAAAAAACAAAAAGAGCATGTCTTTATTCACCAAAAAGTATCAAATTTGGGTGCATTTTGTAAAGGCAGCACAGTAGTATCCAAGCAGTCGAAAAAGTGGCGAATTGCTACTTTAGTAGCACCAACGGTAACGCTGACTACAATACGCCCATATTAATATTCGATCCACTATTCGATTCAAATTACAATCCCAAATATTGCTTTCTGGTAAATTAAAACGTTGCACAATTATAAAATAAAAATAAACACCCAATTTACTTTAAAAAAATTTTGAGTGTGAAAAACAACTCATTTATCCTGTTCATGAATAGGAAGTAAGAAATATAAGTGGCTGTGGCAGTGGTATTAAGTTCATTAAAATCATTATACGTGTGTATGTATTTCCTGTAAATAATCATTTGCGTGTTGTTTCGTGAAACAACAAGAAAACGCCATTCAGTTTAAGCCACTACATGCTCACTTGTACTTACGATTTAGGTAATCGAACGAAATGTATCAATAACAACCTTGAATTGGCAGAAATTTTGTTAAATAAAAAAATAATAAAGAAACAGAAACGAGGGTAATAAAGTAAATGGTGTTTCTTACAACAACAGAGAAAACCAACATGCAATAATGTTGTTTTGTACAACACAGTAATTTAATTTATTGTAAGTTAACACACATAATAAAAAAAATGATCATACATTAATTATTGTAAATTATGAAAATAAATAAAAAATTATATGATACTCTACTTTATAAAATTTACAAATTTCAACACTAAATGTTGCGAGGGTGAACGCAGAGCCACCTGCACTAGACTGGCTGGTTGTTCTTACCGCTTTATGGGGATCAGAAAAAATCAGAAATATTCAGAAAATCAGATAAATCATACATAATAATTAAGAAAAACGTTGGACAGAGTACATACAGCTCAAAGAAGACTACACTCAGGGAAAAGCTGCAACTTAAAAATAAGAACGCGTCACATTAATTCAATAATTTTCAATATAATAGAAAATGTATATTGAGGCAATTAAAAATAAATAAAATTAATATATTAATACAGTAAATTAATAGTTTTCTATGACTAGACTTTCGTTAATGTTTCTTATTAATTCGATATGGTTTTTATTGATTTCAAGCTGTTTTTTCTCTGGGTGTACTTACTTTGAAAAATAAAATTATTTGTTATCCAAAAATGTGAGTTGCATTCAAAACGTCACAGGCTTATTGTGACCCGCCCTCGTGTTTTAAAAATCTTTCAAAGCCTTTTTCAAAGTAGCTCAACAACGGTCACACTGCTTGAGTGTGTTTCCAGCCAACAGCCAACTAATAAGTTATTTAAGTTTTCTTTTTTCTAGTTACATTTTTTAAGCCCTTTCATGAAGGTTAGGCTGAGTTTAGATCTGCCATTTCATGTGTTGTCATTTTGTGGTGTCATTTTCATATGTGTGTGCAATGCCGTTCCCATCAATTCTTCGATAATACACAATTTTGTTGTGTTATTGTGACAGGAATTGTCTACATCAAGAAAATAATTTTGATTTAATGACATTTAGGTCATTTGTTTTATCAATGTGAGACTTTGTTTGTTAATTAATATTTATACAAATTTTTAATCGCAAGATTATTTAATTGGCTGGTGCCACTGTATGTTTATCAATAATAAGAAACAGATTAATAAAATCCAAAAAATGGCAAAGAAGGTGGTAGCAAAGACCAGGGCTTAGCATACGCGCCACCAAAGGATTCTATTGTACTCTATATTCCAGTTTATGAAAGCAGGAATCAAGTTGGTATAAAAATTTCGTATGCATGAAGCCTAATTCCACCGAAATTTCTGCCCTTGCAGTTTCCTTTGCATTTCCATCCTTATAAATGCCACATAGTTGATTCCATACAGCTTCACGAACCTCCAAAAGTTGATTAAGCTCTCTGTTCTCATGTCATGCGTCCTGTACTTAACCACTTTCTTTTTCGTTTTCCATACTTTTAAATTTTTATACCCGCATACATTTAAAATTCTTTCTGTATATATTTAATGCGAGAAAATGTCAGCACGCTGACATTTTATTTTTGTGTCTGCAGTGCTGCCAAGTCCATATTTATATTATGCAAGTCTTATTGCTAAGCTGATTAGTTTGTCAGGAGAGAGAGACGAGGGGAAAAGAAACGTTACTGTTCCCCTCGTCTCTCTCTCCTTCAAACTAATCAGCTTAGCAATAAGACTTGCATAATGTAAATATGGACCAACTTATTCTCACAAATGTCTACAACGGATGCAGAAATAGTGTGTGTGGTAATGCCACACAACGAAAACTATCGGAAATGTCAAACGTTGTCACTGGTTCCCACTTTTATTTTTGTTTGCGATGTCACAAAATGCCATAGTGTGTACTCGGCATTACATACTTAGTTCTAATATTCTTTGTCTGTTACTGTTGTTGTTGATTTTAGGTACTTAAGTGACCGTATTATTAATAAAGAAGGTATGTACAGTTTGTCAAAAAAATGTTTACAATGCAAAAAATTGTAGTAATTTTACATTCAAACATGAATTACAACAACAAAACCTTTTTGTTTTGTTTTTGCCCATACCGTTAGCTCTAGATCTGCTTGTCTACGACAATATGGCGCCAAAGTTATGCAGACATAAGCACTCGTTACAAAAAAAAAACAAACAGAGATTAAACCATTTCTTGCACGCGGTGTCAAAAGATTTCATGGAAATTTCTTGGATCTGGACAAGGCACATCAAACAGGTACATGCAAGGGGCAAAGTGCTCATCAGCTGACTTTTTGTTTACAAAGTTTGCGCCGAAAGTAACGAACATTTTCTGAGAAAAGTTTGAATGCTGAAAGCAAGGCAGAAAAAACTCTACTTTTGATACAAAAAGAATTAATAAAGTTTTTAAAAGAAATAAATATAAAGAAAGTGAAAAGTGAAGAATTCAAGTTTTTAAAAGAATTAATTGAACTCTAGTGAATTTCAATAAGAATTGAAATTACTAATTAATAAAAAAAACAATAAAAGCATTAAAAAAATTGTGTTTGCAGTAAAAACTTAAAATTGTCTCAAGTAAACAAAAACTTTATTAAACCAAAAAATGCGTAAGTGTGCTGCTTGTTATAAAAAGATTGGTACTGGAGCTGGCAGTATGTTTGCGGTGCCAAGAGATGATGATACAAGAAACAAATGGGGTGAGATCTGTGGCAAAGAATTTAAGAGAAGTTTGTTTAATTTTAATGTTTTAATGTTAAACACTAAATTAATTGTATATTTTAGTTTTTCTGTCTCAGTTCTCTGAATAAATTATAATTTAGTTAAAAACCAAATAAATACACATACATACATGCATATATTGATGTATATATATATTCATAAAAACTCAATAAAATGTGAGTCGATGAAGATTACGATGGTCTAAATGTAGTTGTTTTTATTTTTACCGATGTAGTGTTTTTCCATGTAGTTTATGGTGGGTTTTTCTATGGATGTGTATGAAACAAATTCTTGTGTAATAAATTTAGAAAACATAGTTTTCATCAGCCATATGAATAGCCCTACAGGCTACAGATATACGTGGATCCAATTAATTCAGTTTAGAGGTGCCCAAAGCAATAGTTTTATTTTCATCCCTATCAGTCTCTTGAAGCTCCATTTTTTTTAGTTGCTCTTTTAAACGTTCCAATTGTTTTCCCTTCTTATCAGCGTTTATGCGTTCTTTCACAGAACCTCGTTTTGCTTGTCTTTTAAGGTCCTGAAATTTAATGCTATAGTTTAGAACAATATCATAACTTTATAATAATTTTAGTTACATCATATTCAGCTTCACAGTCATCAATGGCTTCACGTTTTTGTCTTATTTTTTCTTTTAGTTTTTCCATAGATTTTTCATGACTCTTGGGTACTGAACATTGATGGTTACATAAAATGGCTACCGCACGATTAGCTCTATTGTAGGCTTAAAGTTTTTCTGATACAGTCATATCGTCCTTAGTTAAAAGATTTATTTGATTTTGTAATGTTATCGAAGCGTTATACGTAGGAAACACTTTGGCAGTGAGACCTAAGATAATAAATAAGAGCATAATATCCAAAATATGTTGAAAATCAAATAACTACCTTCCATCAGTTCTTTTAAATGTTCATTAAGAACTTGTGTATTCAAACGGTCGAATAAATCGTCTCCTGTCTTCTTGTTTTCCATAAACAATTCTAAATTTTTGAAGACTCGTTTTTCCAGCTCAACTTCGTTATAGTAGCGTATGGAATCTTTACCAAGAAAATCGAAGACTACCACGTTCTCTTTGCCGTTTAACTCTTTGTGCAAACTAACGTGTTCGACACGTAACGAACAGCAACCAACAGTACCAGCCTGGTCTTCATCCTTTTCATTACCAGCTCTCAAGGCCAACTTGTCAATAAAATAGAGAGCAACGGCGCGTTGTCGAACACGCATTTCTTTTGATTTCCATTCATTGCGATATGTTGCACGAATTTTATCAATAGATTTTGCCAATTTACGAGCTGTTTAATATTTAATGTGGTCTTTTTCACCTTTTAGTTTGGACGAAGGATTTAACATGATGTATTTAACCTGACCTTGGACATTTTCGACCCACGAAGCCAACCAGGTGACAGTATTGTTGTGTATAACTTCTTCCCAGCGATGTCCTGCGGGAGGCCCGGATATTTTCGAGTCTTTACCGCAGTTAATAAATACATCTTCAGCACGTATCCGTCTTTTAATCATACCCATTTTGGGATGTTCTCCGCGACCTCTAAATAGCCATGGAGGTTCTAGGCGGAAATTACCAATCTTTTCTTTGTGACCATCAATGATATAGGTGCCGTATTCCTTCACCAAAGCTTCATTGTTTGCCACAGATAAGTTGTGAGAATTTTATGCATATCAAATTTATTTATTTAATTTGCCTTGCTTGGATTATTGCAACACGTTTTGTCTTGGTCTTCTTGCTGTTTGACAATTAATTCTTGGCTTGCTTGATGTTTACATTTTTTGACAAATACTTTAAAATTTTGACAATAACTTTGTGAAACTGACAGTTACTTTGTGAAAACGCAGAGTTGCACCTAATGCATGTACCTGTTTGATGTGCCTTGGATCTGGATTTTTTTTAAACATGGTATTGTATGCAAAATAATATTTTTTAGTGTAAATTCATAAAATATTTGTTTTACCTATAAGAAGTGACGCTGGAAGTTCATTTTAAAAAGTGTTAACAATAATATTGTTCAATTAGCGTATTTCAATTATTCTAAAGGAAAATCTTGCAAAGTATATTTTGAAATGTTTTCATTTAATCTCAAGACAGTTTGTTATATCATTAGCCGTTCTGAAAAATAAAGTAGACTGCAACAAAAGCATTCGCCAGGCAGACAAAAAAAAAAGATTATTCGGCGCATTGAAACTAAAGTAATAAGAATTATTGTAGATAAACCGAATTCCAGCGTTAGAGGATCAGCACAGCAAATCAGTAATGACTGCGGGGGTAAGTGTACCACATGAAAGTGTTTAAAACGTGCTCAAGTGATGAATATTTCTCCAGACTTGCTAAAAAAAAAAACTCAAAACATTGAAACCCGACTGAAATTAGTTATTGGCCATATTACATTTCTTTTGGAGTACTGGGATAACGTAATTTTTTGTGATGAGACAAAGCTAATGTTTTACCATCACAAAGGACCACAAAAAGTTTGGCACTAGAAAATAAATGCATAATACAAATAGTAACGTTTTGAAAATTATTTGTCATGGTATATGATGGTATATCATACAAAGGAAATGGTGCAATGCGGACTTTAGAAGGTATAATGAACCAAGGAAGTTTATTTGGTTTTTGAAGATTCGATTTTTTTTTTTGACACAGGAAACCCGGTAAACCTTAATTATAAATTTGATTGGCACAAAGTCGAAAATTTGTGGGCTCACCTAAAGAAAACGCTCTATGAAAAATAAACTACAATTAATACGGCTTATAAAGGAGGAGTGAGTTGAAAATACCTGAAGAATAGAGTATATCCAAGCTAATTCATTCGATGTCCAGATGTTTAAAAACGTTAATTGATGCTCACGGAGGGCACATAAAGTATTAGCAGAGAATAAAATACATTTTAGGGAAATAAGCACACCGTTTAAGGAATGTGATATACATTTGAAAATGTTTATTTGACAGCACGAAACCTGAACTATTTTGCTTTTAGCTATCATTAGAAATTTTTTGTTGAAGTGATATTAATTTTTTTTAAATAATATAGTTATAAACAATCTTTGAGAAGGTCCACATAAAAAAAAATATCCAAAATTTAGGTAATTCACTTCCTAACAAGCGTTTCTTTGAAGAGTATTTGATTTTTTACAGCATTGAAAACATTTTTTTTGACAAACTGTTTTTTTTTTGCCGTAACATTTCTACAAAAATTCTCCATAGCAAAATTCTGCTATTACAAGCTTGAAAAGCTAGAACTTATTTACGATGCTATAAAATCCACTAGACAAATAGGCGACCGTTGTCATCCAGCCAAATGATCGCTGTAAACAAATTTGTTACTTTTACTTTACTACAAAAAAAAAAAATAATAATAATAATAATAATAATATGGCATTAACTAAAAGCAAATAATGAAAAAATAATAATTATAAGTTACTCTTACGAATGACTGACTGACTATACAAGTCTAACACTGAAATAATACGTGTATGTACCCTGCAGTTTTAAAAGTAGAAATTGACTCAAAATCTTTAGATATTTCCCTAACGAAAAATCCACTACCTACTACAGTGGCCACAAGTAATGCAAGAGTTCGCCTTTTGACTCTCTCACTCATGGATATGTTTATGCCTTTAGCCTCAAATTTTTTTTTTTTGCGAGTGGAAAATAATTAGTTTAAGTAATTATTTTGATGTTGTGTTGGCGTCAGTTACAATTGAAAGTTCGTGGTCAGTGAACGTGTAATTTTTAGTTAACAAAGTGCTTTTCTTTCAGCAAGTTAAAATATGCAGCAGAAGTCAATTAAAACGTCGCATAAAAAAAGAGAAAGAACAATAAATTGAAAATGTATTAATAATGAATTGTTTTATCAATGGGCAAATTAATTGTATTGAATAGCGAAATCACTGACGAAGGGTTGGTTATGCAGATGGTGGCAATTGACTACCATCAATGTCATCGCCATGTCAGTCGAGTGCATTTGCTAGTAGTTAGGCTGGTAGTTTTAATGGTAACGATTGGTAGTTAACGAAATAGCTAGACATTCTCTAGCTACGCCGACTGCCGGGTAAGTAGATAAAATTCATATGTATACACAACTAAACAGTGGAATGAATGACTCATTGCTTTTAAAAAAAAAGTAAAACTAAGGTTAATTGTCTAATTAAATACGGTGGTATATTGAAAAAACAAATAAAATTAAATATTTTGTAAAAATTAAAACGGACACAAAAAAACACGAACAACACTCGCATAAGCTTGTGTTTATTGGAACAAATCAATACAGAAGTAACTTAACATTCGATTGGATATTATAATTAAATATTTTAATTGAACTTATTTATACAAACAATTTCAAATAATTCTTGTGTTTTTAATTTATGGTTATGTTGTTAAAAAAAAAATTACAACTTGTAAACAGCAAATAACATCCAACTTTTTATTCGTTTACGATCCAATTATATTCCTTTGATTTATTATTGAAACTTAATTTATTTGCAAACCATGTGAGATTTATGAAAAATTTTTCTTCGGGTAATTTGTTTTTTTTGTTGGTTCCATGCTTATTTTGGCATTGAATTGTAATTATAAAAATTTGTTATTTGTATGTTTCCTAGAAATTATTTTCATTTTGAAAAAAAAAAAATTATCGAAAAAATTAGATCTGCCAGTGAAATTTATTTGCTGGTGGTTAAGCGATGTCTATATGCATTTCATTGTTGCTTTAACAAATCTTCAGTAGGCTTCAACCACACATTTTGAACAGTCACAAACTTCTTATCTTATGCACAAACTTCCAAAAACTATTTGAGAATTCACAAATAATATTTTTGAAAATCACAAAAGCAAAATAAGCATAGTAGGCTTAGAAACTTATACAAAACCCAGCAAATCCTAACTGACTTAAATATCAACCTATTTTAAATTAAAATAAAACAGATTTATAAAGAAGAGACATCAATTCATATTAAATGTCGATTTTAATTAATTTTTGTATGGAAAAATTACTTTTAAATATGAATTGAGATTAAAATAAGTTAGTGAAATTGGCTCTAAGACCTTTCGAACCATATACATATAAAGGGTTTTTTTTATAAAGTGACACAAGTTTAAATCATAATAAAACAAGGAAATATATTTTTAATATCAATGAAATGGGCTTAATTGGATAGAAAATTTTATGAAATTAATGTTTAAGTATGATTTCTGTCACGCGGCCGACACGGCTGGCGCGTAGAAGGCGCAATCTGGAACACCAATTTTCAACAACTTTCTGTGGATGTAATGATGAGTTTGACAAATAGAGCAGTTATTTTGATTAAAAATTTCAACAATTTGCACGCGTTGCTCTGGTGTAAGTCGATTCATAATGAAATTTCAAAGCAAACAAAATAAAAGGCAACTATCAGCTGTTTAATGAAGCAGTGATGCCAACTCAAAGTTGCGGCACTCTATCAAAAACATTCTTTATTTTGATTATTATTGTTCGAACTTCATTTGTTTCTATATTTTATGATTTTATCAGGCTAGAGTTATTAATATTATTATTGGAATTTGACTTGAATTTTCTTTTAATTTGAATTGATTTTTTTATGTACAATTATTCATTTCTACTTTTCTTCTTCATTTAACTTAACCAACATACATCAGACAGCAAAACTGAGGACACACCACCATACTCGTATAATTAAAGTTTCTTCGATTTTTCTTTTTATTTCAAGAACTAAGCAACAAAAAACGACTAAAGCAGGTCGTACACGACATGTTTTTTAAGTCTGATATGTCAACTTTTCAACTCAGATGTAATTCTACATGTCTGTCAAAAATTGTGTTTTACAGAAGGTTTATAATATTCGGTCACAAACGTGCATGTACAAATACGTCTGACATTGTCCGTGTTTGTATCCAACAGCTGATCTGTGCTCAAATTTTATTAAATATTTTGTTAAAAGTGGTTGTAAAATGAATTCAGAAAATAATACAATTGCAGTGTGCAGCATTATTTCAATTATAACTGCAATTAAAGCAAAATCAAATACAAAAAAATGTAAATATTTTTGCACAAACCTATTCGTTCTCCAGCACAAAAATGTTTCTTTACGTCGTAAAAAGTTCACTCATTTTAAAGAATTTTTCTTTAAATTCGAAGAAATCATGTTAGAATATAAATATGGAACGCAATTTTATTGCATGTACATGATTGTTATTTAATAGTTAAAAAAAAAAACATAAATATATCAATGTTGTAATATATCAACTTTAGGCGGCTAATGCTTCCGTCAATATCGGAACGCCGCTGAATGTTTCCTCACGGCATAGATTTTTGACGACATATTTTGCTTAAGAACAACAGCTGATGTCAGAAATTTTGTCAGAAGAAAATAGAGCACGCTCTAATTGAAATTTTGTCAGAAGACTTTGCGTGTGACTTTTACAGAAGCAATGTCTTAAAGGTACCACACGACATGTAAATGTTTTACACTGGGAAATATGACAAGTCAGATGTAAAAAACATGTCGTCTACGGGGGGCTTAAGCACACAAGGAAAAGCTTAACTAATAAATTAACTCGAAAAATTATGAGCTTAATTTCGTAAATGTAACAAAAATATTATTAGAGAAACATGGTAGGCTCGAGCCGCAAAAGTAAGGACACACCTTATATATTATGCGGATTTATTTTAACAAATTACAAAATTTATGCAAAATATTACTTTTTAAATACTTGGCTGGTGGTATTTTATTATATAAAGCACTCATTTAGTCGCTCATTCAATATTTTTTGTAGTTTGCTCTCTAATTTCTATATCCAAGAAAATTGGTTTTACTTACGATTTGCTTCCGATTACGCGCTTTCCATTTTTTTATTTGTTTGTTAAACAAGCTCAAGTGGTCGATGGGAATGAAATCTGGACTTTGAGGAGTTCTTATTTGCTATACAGTGTCTTGGAAAAGACAAAATTTTCGCAATGTAGGATGTAGACTTTGAGGCATTGTCCTGTGGAAAGTAGTAATCGCTAAGTAAACAGCATTTTGATGTGAACTCAACCAGATTGTTTTTCAATTTATGTACATAGCCACATTGGTCTAAAGTATTTTCAGAGGATGCGACGAACAGGATGAAACATTGGAACACTGTCAGTATCATGATCCAGCATTAAGACAGATTAGAGGACAAATTTTTCATAGGGATAATGATCCGGACTTGGACTCTGATTAGAGATCTAAGAGATTACAAATAACGGACTGGTGTTTTGGCATGACCCGTTTATCGAATAGTTTTTCTATTGGTCAGAAAGGTACATATATTTGTCAGTGGCATAATATTTTTGATTAAACGAATAATTTTCATAAAAGAACTACCTACTCAAATTCAACCATTTAAGAATTATAGAGTAAAATTACTAAAATGTACTAGTGAGTCTCTGTTTCCAATTTCTACGAGTACATATGTATATGGTTCCAAAAGAACTACCTAGTCACCCCGACCAACGCCGGTAGTAGATTATGGGCGAAAACCCGCTCATTTTTTCCACTTTAAAATTGTGTAATTACAAGAACCAATAGTGTTTGCTAGGTTTCGCAGCAATCCAATAAAAACAAACAAAATTGTGGGCGTGTCCCCGCCCAATTTTTTTTGCAAGGGGGCCAATGGGAAGCTATACCTTCTCAAACAATAATTTTTTTTTACAATCGGTCTAATATGAAAAATAGAGACGAATTGATAACCTCCTCCTTTTTTTGAAGTCGGTTAAAAAACATTTTCTGGGATATACATAATTTGCCTATAGTATTGATGACAAAGGCAACAATAAATCACTACTGTCTTACCATTGATACTTCCTACAGGGTGGATAGCAATATAATAAATAATAAGGGTATTCGATATGAGATGTACGAGTATGTTAGCAGCACACATAAGGGAAATTTAAATAGTTCGTCAATAACACGATTAATAATTATTTTCCAGCAAAATTTTTGAAGGCAGAGTAATGTTACTACACGTATGAATACCATACCTTAAACTAGTTCTATATTGGCTTTTCAAGTCATTACTTTAACATGGTGATATGTATCATTAGATGCAAGTGCTTACTACCTTAGATTGCACGTAATAACTTAGCAATGTCAATACTTAGAAGTCATAAAATTCACAAAATGAAATAAAAAGGAACTCTTCTATATCACACTTATGCGTTCAAAACTATAGTTTTCTCAAACACACAATTTAAAAATAAAATACGCACACACACACACACATATCGACGCCCATTTGACCTGAGATTCGATATAAACAAATGCTCACTAAAGCAAATTGTATGATATTTGTTTGCAAATCTAAAAAAAATTCGTATGCTCGCTAAAGCGAACTTCTCTCGATAGTTTCTCGAAAGTGTGATGAAAGCCGAGTGGATGTGTGCTATTCCGTAGCCAAAGTAGCACCAGAGTGCCGAACAACAATCGGTTTCTTATACAAATGAATACACATACGCGAATATATTACTCTCGGTGGCCAGCATTGGTCTAGACATACCGAGGTCGAGCCATGACAGCACCGTAAGTTAAAGAATTAAAAAAGAACACATACTTATATATGTGCAATAAATGAACAGAAAAAAATTTGCCACGATAGCCTAGTGGATGTGTGCTAGGTCTGTTAGAATGGATATACCATGTATATTCAATTCAAATCCTGCAGCGTAAGTAAATAATTATAAAATAAATAAAATAAATTAAAATAAATAAATTAAATATAAAATTACTTTTTCTGCTGTCTTTTTGTGATATCGAAATTAGTTCGATATTCTCTCACTTTTGATATTGCTAGCGAAACTGCGAAATCTCCAATACTTTTTGGAACAAGACTGAGCGACAAGTGAATTTTTTTCTATTCATTTTTGAGTGTCATTCTCGATATTTTAGACGATAATTCTTCGAGATATACTCGAAATCGATATCAAAAACGAAAGTCTTGATAATCACACACACTCTTCAACTGCGCCACGTAGCGAATAGTTTATTTTGTTTATTCACTTTGCCTCTCGGGGATTGCGACCTTGTCGTGGTGAGAGGGCTTAGTAGGTGCAAGGATCCTTAGAGCGATGCCGGCGATAGCTTTGCTACTTGTTGGCCCTCCCTTGCCGGTAAGGTCAATGGAGAGCATCTGAAGCTAATAGCAATTCAAAACATTAGGCGACTTATCCGGCTGGTCGAGTACCACCTAGACATCCCGGAATGTAGACAATTTCAATATTCGCTTAGAAGTCCGCCGATCTCAGACTTATATTTCTGAAGGCCAGACTGGTGGCCAAAATTGGCAGCCCCAGTACCAGTCTAGGATGCTATGGGCTAATCACCTGTACTTCCGAATTATACTCAATGATCAATGAAACCGAAAGAAATAATATCCAACGGAGCTGTACGATGACGACTTCACGGCCCTATGTTCCTCCTAGGAATTAAATAAATAAATTTGCAGTCATTACACAAATGCTCTAAAGTAATGCAGAAGGTATGTAGTTTATGTGATAGAGTAAGTTGTTCTTAATGTAAGTCATTATTATATTAAAAATACTTATAATATGTTACTAATGCTATTGAAAACAAAATACAATAACAAGAATTATAAATTATTGCTTAAGTTAAAGCCTCCTTTAGAAAATATTTGAGTCCTTTTGTATCTTCATAATCGATACACTAATTGAATTATTACAACAATAGTGTTAATATGCAAAAACCTTTTATACTCGTACCTTGTTGGCCCACTAATTACTTTGTCATTTATGTGTAATTAATATGCTGCTTATATCATATTTAGCAATTATCAATTGAACCACGTACCAAATTAATATACAATTTCTTGTATTTTTTTTTTGTTTGTTTTGTAAAGCTTGTGTTCAACAATAAAATAACAATAATTCAAATGTTTTTGTTTTTTGCTGTTTTCATTGCTTAAATTATACAGGTTTTCGTTGTTTTTTTTAAACATTCATATGTATATTTCTTTTTTTTCGAACCTGTCAGTTCAACCTGTCAGGGGCTGAATTGGTTGGACTCAATGTGCATTATAGTTTAGTTAGTGACTCATAAAAATTGTGTTTGAAATATACTTTAAATGTGGCGGTATACCTGTTGACTTTGTGGTTTCTAAACACTCTTCGGCACTGGCTCTGCCCATCCAACCGACAAGTGGTAACAATTAAAATAAAATCACAAGCAAATACAATTTTAAAACTTTGGACTCTGAAGTGCTTCCTGTTGATTTAATATTTTTTTTTTTATTTTTCTGTTTTTTGCTATAATTTGTCATTATTTAGGTTTCGAAAAAAAAACCTGTAGCTTGTATTAGAATTTATGCAAATGTCCAGCATTATTTTCGCTAAATGGAATAAATATTTTTAAACTGGCAAAATATATTTAAATGAAATTAATTAAATGGAACGAGGCTGCTAACATTTGTTGCAGTCTATGAGTAATGTTTATTTTTGATAATTACCATTATTGCTGAATAATTAGATAAAATTATAATTTTTGGCATAAAGGGATTTTAGCTAAATGCGAATCAAGCTTTCAACCCGAGAGATTTAATTGCAAGCCAAGTGCTTCTTTTTTTTTTTGGTAAATTTCATTAATGACCAATTAAATTCTTAATTATTAAAAATAAGCAGACAAAAAATTATTAAAAGAAATAACGATACAGACATAATAATTATAACAGCCTTAGGGATATAAATAAAACTTTTCAAAAAAGAGAAAAAAAAATTAGTCGACTTTTAACGTAAAAATAATTAAGGTTTAATTAAATGAAATATTAAATTAATTAATTAAATGAAATATTATTATTCCCTGCAGGAAATGGAATTGACATAATACTAGTCACGGAATCGGCCCCAGTCCGAGTTCTAACACCTCCTATGAAGCGGACCCCTACTCATGTTATGCATTGTGCTAGAACTAGGAAAATAGGTTACGGAGAGGAGGATAGAGGGAGTAGTGTCTGTGGACATTCGATTTAAACCTTCCCACGTTGAAAGTGACAGGAAAGACTTCCGCAAGTAGTTCATTCCACATACGAACAGTACGGCTGAAAGTGCGATAAATTGATCAATCGACCACAAAAGGATGTGCCCTGAATGAAGCACGCGTTGTGCTTAAAAATGTTCGGGTTTTAGGAACAAGTTCCCTTATTTCATTAGAACACATTCCATTGTAGTAACGATAGAACAAAGAAATGCATCCCACATTGCGTCGATGCTACAATGATTCAATACAGTTGGTGGCAGTAGGGTGCCACCGATGAGCTTCTTCGCCCTCTCCTGTACTCCAAAATATACTTTGAAGCGCCGGCCCATACATGAGAGTTATATTCCATTAAGAAGATCAGATGGGGTGAAGTACCGCTTGAATCGTTTCAAAAAACATACACTCAGGGAAAAACTACAACTTAAAAATAAGAACGCGTCATATTAATTCAATAATTTTCGCTATAATAGAAAATGTATACGAAAATACTTAGAAATAAATAAAAGTAATAAATAAATATAGTAAATTAATATTTTTCCACATTGAAATAAGAAATTTCAACATGACTCGACTTTCGTTAATGTTTCAATATTCAATATAATTCAATATCGTTTTAATTAATTTTAAGCTGTTTTTTCTATGGGTGTAGGCTCAAGTGCTTCTTTTGAGACTTGAAAAATGTGTTCAGTCAATCGAACATTGGACTGTATTTTCATGCCAAGAACATCAAGAGCTTCCGATTGCTTAATATTTATACCCCCCATAGTTACAGAGGCACCAGCATTTTCGGTCATGTGTCTATGAGTAATCATACAACATTGGGTCTTACGGGCGTTAAAATCGACCCTATTCGAATGACGTCATTCAGAAATTTTTGCTAAATCATCAATCATCATCAATCAAAGTCTCATCCATTATTTGTCGCATAGCCCCAACCTCCGGCAGGCTTGGTATTGCTGAATGAGAATGAATGGCAGATGCTGCTGTCGTCCGCGATAGAATAGATAGGGTTGAAAGTTTGACATAGAAGGGCATTTATAAAAAATAAGAAATAGAGTTGGTGATAGAACGGAACCTTGCGGTACTCCTTAATTTAACTTGAACTCATTTGATGAGATCCCATAGCAACAACATAACAACTCTTATAGTGCGATCCCTGAGGAAACTCGATAAGAATCGAGAGAAGATATCACCAACACCAAGGGCAATAGATTTGACAAAAGTACACCATGCCACACTCCATCAAACGCCTTGGAGATATCTAGAGCCACCCCCTTACTTTCGCCAAAATAGTAGACCTACATGCCCTCCACCATTTCTTCGAGAGGAGGGCAAGTAGGTGTCCCGTAGAGCGCACTCTACGAAATCAATACTGCCGGTCGTTGAGTAAGCTGTTGGACTCCAGATGCCTTACAAGATGGAAACTCACTATACTTTCCATCACTTTGCAAAGCGCAGAACATATTGCGATTGGGCGATAATTTTCAGGGTTATTTGCTTCTCCTTTTTTAGGGATTGGCGTAACATTAGCAACCTTCCAAAACATTGGGAACTCACCAGCATGGTACAACGTGCTGAAGAGGTTAGTTGACGTGCTAGCGTCGAGGAGCACTGTGGAATGCCATCCCGCCCGGTAGACTTGTTATGTTGAGTTCCGATAAAACCTTTTTTACTGCTATCTTAGGCATAGTAGTGGATAATCTCTCTAGCACAGGCAAAGGCTGATTGCTGTCCGACAAGTAGGAATTACTTGCAAATATTTCAGCTAGGAGGTTAGCTTTATCAGCCGGGTCAGTGAATATTAGATCATTATTTTAAAGAGTGGGAATTGAAGAACTAGCATTATTCTTTACTCTTTACTCTTTTAATGAATGACAAAAAGCTCTTTTTACCCCGAGGGGCAGCAAGATCTTTAGCACCTCACCTTACCTTAGCTTTCGTTTCTTTCCTCCATTCTGTCGGTAGGAAGTGCTTTGAATCATTTATGGTAGCAACTCCCGATGCCGCTGTAAGGTAATGCGCGAAAACATTTTTTAAATCCATCAATGAATGTGTTTTGTGTTTTGTTATTCGTTAAATACTACCTGTTATTAGCACTTAGTACACTTACATGAAAAAACATATTGAATACGATAAATATTTTATATTACGAGAAATGTACACAGACTTGTTATATAAAACATTCCAAATTAATTTTTCTTTTTCTATTTAGGGGGTAGGGGGGGGGGGGGGGGGTGGGTCTGTAAAATTGTTACGTAAAATAAATTTTACTAATTTCGTACAAAAACACTTCGATTTTTCATTTATTTATGTATTTAATTTATCAAAGAAATACATAATAAATCAAGAATCATGAGTGTTAAATAGATATAAATATATGCATATACATATGTATGTACATAAATACATAATTGTTATTATTTATATTTTGCAAGCTTATTTGATTTTTGTCTACGCACTGTGTTAGTCTAACAGAAAATAAAAATAAAGGAACAAAAGTATTCGAATTCCCGAATATTCGTCCATTCTCAATTACTTGCATTTTCCCATAAATAAAATAAATAAATGCATAAATCCTAAACGAAACTTAAGAAAATGCCATAAAAATATTTGTATATTAGTTTGTAATAACTAAGTAAAGAAATTTACTTCAATTCAAACAAAAAGTTATTTAAAAATACATACATATGTATGTGTATGAATTAAATTTATTTTTTTTTAAATAAAAACTTAAAACAATTTAAATTTTTTTAAAGTTCTTGTTACGTTATTGTGAGGGGGGGGGGGGGGGGCGGTTCTAGGAATTGTTACGATCTGTTACTTGGGGGGAGGGGTGGGTCAAAAATCGGAAAAAATGGCGTTACGTAATATGTGGATGGCCCCTTACTACAGTTATAAACAGCTAATGTGTGAATAAAAGGAAAGAAGTTAATTAATTTTTAGTTTTTTCAGGCACATTAAAAAAATACTCATATGAAAGTCAAAAATGCTAATTTAAGATTTTACTCGTATATATATATATATATATATATATATATATATATATATATTGTGGTACAAACAATATTTTTCCCAAATTTTGACTTTTTTCAGAAACCAACTCTTTTAAATTTTAATTAAAATTTTTTAAATATATCTACATAATAAAATTTTGTAGTTGAAATTTTGAAAATATACCGTCCCAACTTTTTATAAGCGCTTAAACACAAAAAATATTTTTAAAATTTACGGGTTTCGGACATTGCTGAATGTAGGGTACATGTGCAAAATAGTAAATAATTAGGTCTAAGCACATTCTTAATGGATTGGCTTTGGTGCTATGTGGTTAAAAAGTAATGTGTTTAACAAAGTTTTTTAGAAAATTTAAAATAATGAAGATACTTTTTTTAAGAAAAACATGTTTTTTTCAGGGAAATTTTAAAATTTTGATTTCTTAGACTTTTCTCGATTTTAAGAATGCAGAAATTAGTATTTTTCTCCCCATTTTTATTTAGGATTTTGTCAAAAATGTAACGCTGTCTTTTAGTTTAAAATTTAAATAAAAATAACAAATTTGTTTGTCTTAAGTCAAATATCTTCTAAGTTATGAGAGACACATCTTAGGAATTTGTTTCTTAAGAATTTTGAGCTTAGCTCAAAATGCTTTATCCGATAAAAGCCGGATAATTTTTAAAAAAAGTTAACCGCCTCAGAAGTTTTTTTGAGTCCCAGGTGGTCAACTTTGGCCGACTGTAACTCCTGTCCAGCTTAATGGTAGAATTAGTCGATTCGTATCGTGAGTTTAGGAATCAGCTGACAAAATCTGTAACATAAATAAAACATGTTGCTGTTTATTTAATATATGAGGTAGAATTCTACAGAAAATAGACTTTTACGGAGCAAACGTTAACTTTTCTCTCACATACATACACACACATGTAGAAAGCAAAGATAACCTATCGGAAATTAAGTTAACTTTAAACTAACTTCAAGCTAACTATTTCGCAACTAGTACTGACTGGCACTTCGATTACTTTTCAATGTAATCAACTGACTATTTTAACATTGTGATGTCCTAGGCAGTAGTCAATTGTCTCACTCTGCATTACTTTCAGCTAACTTAAAGTTGGCTTTTTTAAATCACCTGGTAGTCAGTAAATTAAAAAAAAATTTTGGGGTTTGAACATGTATCATCACACGTTGTGTACTCAACGCGCTAACTACACAGCCAAAGTACAATTTAAAATAATAACAGCAAAATGTTAATATAAAACTGGAATGAGTTTCAAAGTAGCTGAGAATAAATTTGTTGACTCTCACCAAATTCGATTACGTACTCAACTTAAGAATTAATTTTGGGTTTGTTCTGGATAACTTTGCAGTTAGCTTTTAGTCAGTCTAAGAAAAGTTAACTATAAGTTAACTATTTTTGTAGTCAACCACACATTCTCCGACAGGGTAAATACAATAACAGCTCACACGTTCGCTTGCAGCCTCACATATTTACTAAAGGGCCACTCAGCCTATTATACTTTGTGTTAATACATGTCAAAAATTCAAGAAATACGTGCAAATGCAATATTGTGAATGCAAAATGTCATGACGAATGGTAAATGATACGATAAAAATTTGACATCGCATAAGACTTGAGCATTTTTTTAAATTTTTTTAAACGATAATACTTTTCTTCTGATCAGAGTTGCATTATTACGAAATCAACTAATAAACAAACTGATAAGTCGTTTGTTTCGACGCCGTTGCCGTGCCGTCGTTTATGGGAAATTGTGTTCGTCTGAAACCGGCTATAAATATTGAATATGCTTATCGTATTGAATAATTTTTCGTGTAAAGGCTGGTACTTTGTTCAAAGTTGTGAAAAATTTTCAGCACCATTGATTATTTCGCGTGAAAAATTTGACGTGTACTAAATGTAGCCCAACTCGCGGTTTTTTTTATAAATTTCTTGCTTTTATTGCTTGAAAGTATGCAACATTGTTAAAATTCCGTGCGAAAAAAGCACTGCTCATGTTGTTTCGCAGCTAAACTAAAATGATGCCAGACTATTTTGCATGGAAAGACATGATTTTACGTGTTTTTCACAACAAGAACAGAGTACTACTTTTGCGAATTTATTTCGCAAATATTTGACATCAAATACTTTTATATGTAGTTTGACAGCATTTCGCACGAAATTGTGAACAGAGTACCAGGCTTAAGCCCTGCCTGAAAACGAGCGAAATTATCGTATTTTCTTTTTCTTTATATTATTTAAACCAACTACTTTGAATGCCGTTTATTTTCAAGGGCCGGCACGACCACAGCTTTCATGAAACTTCTCTGCCGCCTGAAGTCAACGATTAATGTAGGCATGTTAATCCTGAACAGCTGTTTGCTTTCCAATTGTGTTTGTAATGTAATATGAAGTGCGATGGTGTAAACACAAAATGTAACTTTACGTTAGATTTTTTGACAGTCAAAACAAATGTGATGAGTCTTTATACATGTATAATAGTCTGAGTGGCCCTTAACTAACATCCAGATTTAAACGATACGAATCGACTAATGCTACCATAAGCCAGAAGGCTGTCAAGACATGTGTTATAATGCCTAAGTCCTCCTCTAAGAATGTTCGAAGTTCCAGATTTATTACCGCAAAAGTCCCCACTGTGCGGTGTTACAATCCCACTATACGAATTTGATATTTGATACTTGATATTTCATTCTCAACGCAGTTCGAACATCAAAGAAGGGCCAATATTTCAGGGTGAGTTAAAATAATATACGAGTAGTAGAGTAGCACAAGTGATGGAATCTGTGCAAATTCGTTGTTATTATTTATTATTAATTTTTCATTGTACGAGTATATTTCTTTGTTTAAAAATAATTAATGTTTTTCTTTATTAAAAAAATAATAAAGCAAATAATTAGGATAGTAAATATAAATGTAAGTAGAAGCAAATAAACAAAAAACATAAACAAGTCGTGGCACCTTCAAAACAAACTATTTATTTATTATTTGGAAAATTCTTTATTTTTAGCTTAAAGCGTTATAAAACTTTTAGGTAGCCCATATGAGTAATTAAGAAGTAATTTAGTTGGGAAGTAAACAAACAATTTAAGTTTCACTCCCTTAGACAATGTCTTACCTATTGCGTTTCATTCACACAATATTAGCGAATTATAGTGTCTTGCTAATTTATATTGCGTATATCACTTCAAAACTGAAAAGTAAACAGACATTAATTTTGTTATCTAAGTGACTATTTTGCTAAAAAGAACATCTTATACTTAAGCTTAATTGTTATTTGAGTCGTTAGTACAGTAATATATTTTATGCGTAGTTTACCTAAAAGGCTCACTTTACTAACTTTTTTCATAAAAGATCTTGCTTGCGCTAATGCACAGTAGTGTCCGCTTAAGTGATCTGCATTTAGTTCATTTATCCGCTTTATTAATACACAAAATATGCAATTTGTTAGTGCAACACTTAATAGAGTATGACTTAAGAACTAAAGCGAAAACTATGAATTAAAAAAAAAATAAATTAAGTGGAAATTACTGTACATGTTTATGTTTGTTTAAAGCCATACAGACGATTGGTCATCACAATTAAATTGCGCAATACTTTGCTATTATTTCTCGCATACATAAGCAGTCTAAACGCATGATGCTCTGCATATAGCAATGTCACATGTCTGTAAGCTAGATCGTGCAATAAATGCGTATTGATTTTTCTTTTAAGCGGTCATCCCACTTGCAAAATAATTGTGCAATTTTTCATATTGTACAATAATATCGCCAAGGTGTATGTCATATACGAAAGTGGCACAATATATTGGCAAATATCAAAAGACTTTTGATTTTTATTGTTCAATCAAGACAATTGTGTAATATGGTGGCAATATTGTGCAATTTTATCAGGAAAATTGTGCAATATTTTCTTTGAAAATATTGTGAAATTTATTGCATAGTATAGGTCAAAACGACAAAAATACGTACAACAACATATGCAATAAAATTGTATAATGGATGGGCCGCTGTACTGCTTGGACACTGGGCTGCAAAGCAACTTATTTCGAAGACATAGCATCAATCAGTGTGAGTAGCCAACATTTCTAATAAACATACATATATGTATGTACATCCTAATGCATTCGAATATGTATTGAAATTTTTGTCAATCATACAAGGACAAGCCAGGCAGTTACTTAATTAAAATAAAACTTTATAGTTAGCCGGAAGAGAAATTGAGAAAAAATATTTAATTTAAACACTGTGAAGATTCAACCGCATTACCTTGTGTCCACCTTCAACACCCGCATCAGCAGATCTACCAGTATTTATCTTAAATCATTCATACATGTCTACACGCATCCTCTTTGTAAACTTGTTTTTTGTATTTTATGACCGAAATCGCATTAACGGATCTATAATGAATTACGCTTTCTATACAGTCGTTTATTAACGCATCAAGACATTAAGTTAAAGTTATTATTTGTAAAAAAATAAAGTATTAAACAAAACCAGTAGACGACTGCTGCATCTGCACAAAACGAATCGCATGCACCCTTGCAATGTGAGGAATGGTAATTATTTTCACTTCTTTTGTGACTTTTCTAACTCCTTGGCGACATTTTTAAAATAAACTTTCACTCTCATGTGTAAACAGAAATGCAAATTGCAAGAGATTCGATTATTTCGAACAATTTTTCGTTGATAATACGTATACAGCACTTGCATGAGAGTACTCGTATGTGTAAAGGCAGGGTAATATTGTCTTAATTTTTTTCATATCACAGCTTTAAGAAAACAAAATGTTTTTTTTTAATTCAGTTTCAGCGATTTTTAACTTCAAAATAGCAGGAGGTTACCAATTCGACTGTATTTTTTTATGTTTATGACTTCATAACTCAGTATCTTTTAGACCGATTTGAAATGTAGGATAAAGCTTCCATTTGGTGCTTTACCAAAAAAAAAGTGGACTGGAATACGCCCATTGGATTTTGTTTTTAATTTTATGAACCTTTATTTTCCGATTGTTCAAAAACTTTGCACACTCCTTGGACACTTGTAATGAAACAATTTCCAAGTTGAAAAAGTGGGCGCCGACACGCTCATTAAAATTTAATATAGATTTCCATTGGTACTGCTAAGCGGATTTTTTACGAAACTTGTCACACACTCTGAGCTCTAAGAAATAAAAAATATTGCATTTTAAAAGGCGGGCGGAGATACGCCCATTAAAATTCACGTGCTTCTCCTCAATCAATTTTTAAGAATTTCGGCACACACCTTGGGACCTCAGAGTGATGCGATGTTGAATTACGAACAGTCGGCGGAAAGCAGAGCTGTAAATGCATCATTTCTTTTTTGATTTTAATTTTTTACGAATTAGCTAAATTTTTAATTAATTCTTTTCACAACAACAAAGATCTGAATGAAATTTGAATCAATTCAAACGAATTAGGCAGAAATAAATTTAAATTCGTTTCCAATTCGTTTTCAATTCGAATGAATTTGTTAAAGTAAATTGCAATTCATTTCCAATTCGTTTAAATTGAATTGATTTTGAATTCATTCAAATGAATTAGAACAATGAATAAATTCAATTCAATTGAGCTGGTAATAAATTGTTAATTATTTTTTCCAATTCATTTGAACTAATTCAAAATCAATTCAATTCAAATTAATTGGAAATGAATGGCAATTTATTTTGACAAATTCATTTGAACTAAACACGAATTCCAACTCATTTTTATCAAATTCATTTGACTTAAATCGATTGTTTTGTGTGAAAAGAATTAATAAAAAACTTGCTACTTCAGTGCATGAATGATACGCGAATTAATTAAAAAATTAATGATTCATTTACAGCTCTGGACATTAATGTTTAAAAAATTGGGCTTGACCCTGCCCCTGAAAATATAAAATTGGCGCTTAAAATTAAGAAATAAAACTTTTAACAATATTATATGTACACATATATTGGGTGATTTTCTAAAAGCTTTCGGATTTGATTTAAAAAAAAAACATAAAATTCAGAAAAATTTATGAAATCTTTATTTGAGTCGGTATAACGATCTATATAATTCAAGGTTTAAAGATGATTTCATGTAAATGTTGACAGCGGATACGTCTGAAATGGTTCATAAGCTAGGCCCAATTTTGGCATATTCTCTCTCGGCCAGTATCTCACGAATAAATTCTTCAATATTGTCTTTCAGTGCGCCTACTGTTGCGAGCTTGTCCCTATGGGCATGAGCCCTAACAAAGCCTCTTAAAAACTAATTTAAAGGCGTTAAACCACACGATCTAGGCGGGCACTTGACCGGCTCCAAACGTGAAATAAACTGTTCACCGAACTCGCCTCTCAATTGTTCCATAGTTTCGCGTGATATGTGACATGTCTCGCTGAAACCACATGTCAGGCAAGTCCAGCTCTTGCATTTTGGAGGGAAAAAATTAAAACAACAGAGGCCGAATCGATAATTCACGGTCATCAACAGTACTGGCAGATACAGCTACGATATTTTTTCTATTCGCACTCTACGTATGCGTGTTGATGGTTTAATGTTCAATAATGTAATTTTGGTGCAAACTTTAGTCACAAGATTCTGAATAGCCGCTTCAGAAGGTCGTTTAAATTGACCATAAACTGGAAGAAGTGTACGATGCATTTTCTTAACCCAGCATGAATTTTGATAATAAAATTTAATAATCTGCAAGCATTGTGCATTTCTAAGTCGATTCATGACTAAATTATAGACAAAACTCAACATGTTTAACAGTAACATGACACACGAAAACAGCTGAGTTACCAAAAACAGTGTTGCCAAAAAGAAATTTGCTAAAAAAGAAAGCAGTCATGGACCATGTTTGTTCTTCTAAGCCACTTAAAAATTGTATGCGAGTGGTTCATAACTATTCCATATGGGGTAGTTTTGGGGTTAGTCCGATGTAATGCAAAGTGGGGCCATGTGGTCCAGTCCTAGGATGTCGTAATATTAAATCGACCATGATTTATCGATAATATGTATTATATTTGGACTAGTCCTGGTCCTACATGGAGTAGACTTTACATGCATGTTTGGACTAGTCACGTTAGTAGTATTTAAAGGGTACAGCCGATTCCAACACGCAATAATATTCATTTAAGCGAAAAAGTAAAATACTATACAACTATAGAGTACGCATTTTCATTCAAACGTGTAAAATATTATTTGAATGTTCTGAAAATACGTACCCTGCCGCTAACGCAACGCTTGACGCTCTAATTTAGGTTGGACTCATAAATAGAAAGGAACATGCGTATTGGGCGTATTGCGCGTCTATCACAATTATTCTTAGTGTATGCTTATACTCAGGGTATGAATATTAATGCGGACCAAATAAATATACTCATGATACACAAAGTATTTATTCATCATACGCCCCCGTATGCGTTTGTGTGTAAAAAATGTAATGGACACTGTGCTTTGGATACTTAGTACTATAAATCAGATAATTAGGTAAAACTGAGAATAAATATAACCTTTAAACAATTGATGTTATTCCTTGAAAAAAAAAACTATTATAAAATTTGCTACAAAAATATGTTGTAATTTGCAAAGTGATAAATAATTTCTAGCAAGTATTTAGTTAGCAATCTTTTCATCACGTTTTTGTCATGCAATCAGGGATTTTAGCGTTTTACCAATTTAAAGTGTGTGCAGGTGTATATACTCATGTGTAGCCCAATAAATACTCACGAGTATTTTTATACTTATAGTTGTTTGATGGCTAATAATCAAAATACTTAAAATGGTAATTTTGTCATTCTGTGGTTTAGATATAACCCTTTAGCAGAAAGAAGGCTTAGACTTCTTGGGATAAATCGACATTCGATTTGTGTAGCATTTTGTGTGGAGCGCAAAAATGATGTTTAACTTATTGCCATAACTAAAACTTTTAATATTTCTACTCTATGACATGCTGTAGGGTATCAAAAACGCATCCGTGTTTATTAAACAATATACTTTAAACCCTGTGAGTTTAATCATCCATGCCTAGTTAAAAATTTACGCAATCAAAATCAAAGTTTATCCAATTTTCTGTTTATTTTACCTGTACGAGCATTTTGCTTTGCTTTTCATTTTATTTTATTTCATTTTTTTTTCATTTAATTAAATTTAATTGAGGTAAATAAAACCAAAAAGCAAAAGGTGTGTTAATTGCACATAAAACTTAAATACATTCATTTATTTTGTTCGTTTGTTCATTCTTTCAATAAAAAGTTCGTGTGATTTGTTCATTCGTCCGTCAGACGTTTAAATGTAATTTTCTTTAGGCAGTGTGCAACAAATGCGAGTACGAGTACGTGTAGTAAAGGGACCAATGTTTCAAAAATACCTGTATGCTTTGGAAAATAAAAATACTCGTTCTCCACAAGGCAAAAAAGAAAAAGAAAATATATGCATATGAATGAATGTATGTACGTCTATGACAAAACCACAACCAAGTGGAAAGCGCACGAAACTAACTAGTCACAGAATACAAAATGAAATAAAAATGATTACTCAGACAGTTTTTTTTATTTTTTTGCTGAAAGTATCATTTTACCAGAAATACATACATTGTTGTTAGTTTTATTTATTTAATGCTAGAGTCTTATTTTCTTATATTTTCAGTTTTTTTTTTTTGTTTTTTAATTTTCTAATAGTTTGAGTCGGTTGGGCTTATTAAAACTTGCAGCCGCAGTAGTAACACAGTTAATATGTGTTGTGAACTCTGGGTGCTCTACGAAAGTTTCTTCTAACGGGGGCATATAGATTTAAATAGCTGAACACAAAGTGTAGTTTTAGTGGCAGGCAGCGTTGCTGAAAAGCAGCCAGCAATAGTCACAAAACACAAAAAAATTAAATTAAATTAAAAAATCAGAATTAAAGTGACTATGAATAATGACATACTGGCCATTATGGTCGATACATGTTTAACCTTAATACATAATTTTTATATCAAGCAATACATACGAGTACTTTTTTCTCTTTCAATGGTAAATTAGTTTTTTATATATAATAGAAAACAAAATGATTTTGTTTTGGCCCTCGCCAAAACTTAAATGTACAGGTAAAATTTCGAATAGCTACTTGAAGGGGCGAGCCTCTACATTTAATGAGGGGATGAATAAAATTATGAAAATTAAATGAAACAATGAAAATTAAAACTAGAGCCAATACACAGAAAAAACTTTATTATCTTAATTCAAAAAAGCAACTATGTGAGATTTTTACTGAAATAGGACTAACACAGAATTCGTAAAAATAAATACAAAAACAAAAACATATTTTTTCTTTATTTAAATAACTTACTTATTGATCTAATTATTTTATGTGCATAATCATGACTGTCCTGTAGTGAATAAAATAACAACTTTATTTATATCATTACGTGAAAGTACTTATTGTAGTACTTTCCAGTTAATAATGAAAAATGGCGGCCAATGTGAAATCTATTTTGAGATTTGTGAGCTAGACAGATGTAGAATACAAGTGGACAAGCCATGGAGCGATAGACTCCCCAAGAACGCGGAATAATCGTGTCTATTTTTTCCGGGTCGTCTCATCTCTCGTTTTGGCGTTTTACACTGGCCCGCAAGAACGCCCGATTTAACCGTTCCAGATTTTTTTGGGGGTTTATGAAGTGCCGTGTTTACGTGAACCAGCCCAAGACTCTGGAATCCCTCAAAGACAACATTCGACAAGAGTGCGAGAATCTGTCGCCCGAAGTTCTCGCCGAAGTGATGAAAAATACCATAAATCGAGCAATAAATTGTGACGGTGCCCATTTGGCCGATATCAACTTCTCGACTTAACCAATAAAATTCTAAAGGTTCAAATAAACATAATCAAAAAAAAAGAATCGAAGTTTTTAATTTAGAAAAAAAAATGAGAACCAAACAACAAAGAACGGATGACTTCTTTTGGCCCACCTGTTATCTATAGAAAAATTTATTGATCATGATGATCATGCATGAAAATGAGCTACGAAAACAATAAAATAACCTAATTATAATTATAACCAAACATAATCCAATCACAGCTGAAATCCGAAAGCGCAAGTGAGGCTGGATCGGACACACTCTGCGTAGGTCTCCCGATGATATCTCGAAGCAAGCTATAGATTGGAATTCACAAGGCAGTCGAAGACGAGGACGTCCAGCACAAACTTGAAAACGACAAACCGAAATTGAACTATCCCGCTTAAATTTAGGTTGGTATGAAGTAAAAAATCTATCACAGGATCGAGTGTACTGGAATAATCTTCTTGCGACCCTATGCTCCTTACAGAAGTAAAAAGGAACTAATATATATATATATAATTACGTGGCATTAATCTAGCTTAATATGTGGTTCCAACAGGACGGAGCCACATGCTACACAGCGGGCGCTACAATTGATAACCCAATGGCCCAAATAATTGGCCACCAAGATCGTGTGATTTAACCCCAATGGATTATTTTCTTTCTTTTACTTGTCTGCATCGAGAAACCACAATTGAACATCTGGAAATCAACATTCGAAGAGTTATCGGCGAAATACGCCCGCAAATGCTGCTAAAAGTTGTTGCAAATTGGTGTTACAGATTGCACCTTCTACGCGCCAGTCGTGGCGGCCACATGGCAGAAATCATATTTCAACACTAATTTCATAAAATTTTCTTTCCAATAAAGCCCGTTTCATTGATATTAAAAATATATTTCCTTGTTTTATTATAATTTAAACTTGTGTCACTCTATAAAAAACACACTTTAGACAGAGAGAAGAGAAGCTTAATTCTTTTTTTTTTTTTGTTTTATTTTCGTTCTCACAACTCTCTTAATATGAGTTTTTTTGTAATTTTCATAACATGATTGCATGCAGCGCCTCTAGTGTTAAGTTGAGGCATTATTTTAAGCTATGTAGCCATTTTATGGGTTATTTTAACTACGTCGACGATTAGCATAGACACTAATGCATAATAAAACATATATGGTATTGATATGACTTGGTCTGTCTAGAGATCGAATTGGGGCTCCCGCCCAGCAAAAAATTTTCAAGATTTTGTAATGGGTAGTACTCTTTCAATGGCTTACAAAGTAATGTACTATTTATCTAATTATTTTATGCGTTTAATAATGACTGCCACGTGTTTAATAAAATAGCAACTTATTTATATCTTTACGTGAAAGTACTTTACAATTAATAATGAAATATATCTAGAAAAAAATTTATTGCTCGTGAAAATTAGCTTCTAAAACAATAAAATAACTTTGGTTTAATATAATTTTTATTACAAAATTTAAGTATTTTCGCATATTCTTCAATATACAGGTTCACATATTTTCATTGTAAAATGATAATTTTTAACAATGCCAAAAAAAGTTACAAGTCTTATAATTTTGTTACAAAATTCTATTTATTTTTAATAGAAAAAATTGCCAATTAACTTTTGAATAATTTTAGGCAACCAGTAATCTATTAACATTTGGATATTTGAAGGCAAAAAGTATAGGGTTATTCAGTCAAATTGTAAGTACTTACGACTGCAGAGCACATACACTTAATGTATTTGCATTCTAGTAGCAAACTTTTTTAATGGGTATCGATCTGATTTCAAAAATATGTTTGTTAAAAAACCTATCACAATTTTTTCGTTCACTCCTCACAAGAAGCACTTCTTAATAAGTTTTTGTTTCCCCCTTGGAATTCTAAAGAGAAACCTCCAACACGATTTTTTAGGTAGATTTGAGAGCAGTATTTGAATCAAATTTGTCACTTATTTTTACCAATAAACTTTTGTCACGAAAATCGATATGATTCATGTTAATTCATCGTTTGGTCATAAAAGATCAAAAATCCTGATTCTATCTTCAAGAGAAGTTTTCCACATAAACCCAGCAAAAAATTACACATTACCATCAGAACTACTTGCCAAATAATGACTTAAACAAAGTAAGCACTTCTCAAGAGTCGATTATTTTAGTCTCACGCCTTGTTAAAATCATTAAGTTGGTAATCCAGTAGGGAACAGCTTCCACCAAAAATGCTTAATTTCAAACTCGATTACCTTTTTTTGAAATTTTTCGCTGGAAAATTTTCCATTTATTTGTAAAAAAAACTGCATGCTATTGGCCAGATTATTTTCATGAATAATTCAAGCAACTTTGGTCCTGTTAAAACAAACTTAAGAACTGCTGACAAGTAAAGGGTGGTTTTTTATAGAAGTATAGATACAACTTTAGGTTGGGGGCCATTTTATCAGCTGTCAAGTGATTTATATTTAGATTGGTTTGGCATTTCAACATGAACATACTGACGTCTAAACAACGCTTCCAAATCTTGCAAATTTATTTTGAAAATCATGGTTCCATTCGAAACATGTATCGCACACTACCACCATTTTACGCTCAACATAATCGTCCATTCGAGCTTTTAATTCGATCAACTATGATACGTTTTTGCACCACGTTTACTCTAAATGATAACACGCATCCACAGAGACGTCCCAGCAAAACAAAATTCTGATTTGGAAGCACTAAGAACTGAGGGAAGCAATGTATTGCTTATTTGATAACAAAAGCACTGAGGTAAGGCGGGCTCTCACAAAAACTAAATATATTATTACTTCTGGGAAGCACTTTAAGGCAAAAAAATTAATGGCTTTTTGGAAGCTGAATGTATTGCTTTTAGCTGGCTCATCTCAACCAAAAAAATGCCTCATTCATGCGCAACAGCAAGTGATTCTGTAACATTGTCTCCCTTACAAAAACGCTTCTATTAAACAGTAATTTTTACTGGAGTCGTACAGTGCGTAGAGAAGTCATTGCTACTGTAGAGCGTAGCTTAGAAGAATTGAACAACCATGATGTGCAGGAGCTGTTGTCCAATATACGGTCGCAAATGTTGGAAAATGTCATCGAAAGTTAGACTTCCAGATTAAACTTCGTCCTTGCCAACCGTGGCGGTCATATGCCAGAAGTCATATTTAAATTGTAATGCCAGCAGATTATCTTTCGAATAAAGTAAATTTCATGTCACTTTAAACAATTCATCTTTGTTTTATCGCATTTCAAAGTTATATATCTCTGTAAAAAAAAACACCCAAAGTTATATATCTCTGTAAAAAAAAACACCCTTTATTATGAGTTCAAAGTATGAGTTAAATACCCGAAGTGTAGTGGCAGGTGGAACGTGTTTGTAACTACTAAACTGAAATTAAATTAATGGTTTAATATCCCACTTTTATGCTAAAGATCTGAGTGATCAAAGTCGGCTCAAGGCGACTTACAATTTAAAACGATTTTTTCCATGAATTTTTTATAGAAAGGGCAGCCTGCAGGTACTAGAAATTAAGATCTTAATATAAATTTTCAAATTGTTACTATTATGATGAAAATATTTACTTTTTGTGAGAGCTGCCAGCCAGTTATCAAAAACTTTTAATACATATCTTCTAATTGCCAGCGTTATCGAAAAATCCTGTACATACCCTGCAGAAAATTTGGTGGCAATTAATCCAAACGTACTCGTCCTATGACTTGAGAAATTGGTAGTGTTACCAAAAGTAGGGAGTAGAGTATGGTGGAAAAAAGCCTATCGTGTAAATCGTTAGATATTCGCCATTTTCCTGATGTATCGTCTTGATCTGGAGTCAATTTCATTGGGACTCGGTCTAGTATTGTCGTAAACGGCACTGAACATGTTCGATGAGGTTGAATCCAGGACTTATCAAATAGTGTAAATATAAAATTTATTTGTTGCCTCCAATGTGATTCTGGAACCAGTCCGGTAACTTTACCTAGATATTAACTTAAGCTTAACTGGTATTTATACTTTTGAAATATGAGTGCCCCTGTGCTCAAGTGTCTAGAGTGCCAGACTGTCATGCCGAAGATTGTTAGTTCGAATCTCCAAAAAAATATGTGCTTAAAAATAAAATATAATTGCATTTGTAACAATGAAAAAGACTGTATAAGTTTTCATTGTTAGATTTAAATGTCGGAATGACATTTATATATAACTTATATTATTCTACACCGAATAGGTCCCTTTAAGATAGTTCAGTAACAAGTCACAAAGTGCATAAAAAGTATTAATTAACGCCATCCTGGGCCATCCCTTTGTAAAGTTGACTGGTCCGCTTCATAGGAAGTGTTAGAACTCGGACTGGTCCCTATCACTTGGGGACCAGTCACGTGACCATTTCCTGCAGGGTATATAAAAAATATAGGAATCGGTTGAACTTTCATTCCATACCTAAAACTTCAAATATGAGGCATCCGATACACATTTTAAGCCTCATTGTTATAAAAAATATTTTATTAATTTGTTTTCGTCCACAAATCACCTGAGTTTAGTCAAATTGGCAATTTGTCGATTACTGAGATTTCTGAGGTTAAGAGCTGATCGGTAATTGAACTCGATGGGCTTAGCAGTTAATTTTCTTTTTTAATCAAGTCTTATAAAATTTGATTTTTATTTAAAACTTTATTTTCATAAAATCTTAGAGCAATCTTTGCTTTAAGATGAACTTATTTTAATTTGTCAATTGTAATTTTGATTTTAAGCTTTGACAGCTTACAAATAATTCTTTAAACCAATTTTCATAATCTGTAGCCACACCGAGAATGAAAGTTCATATAACAGTTTCATTATGGGAAGTGCAAAATCTCAAAGACCCAAACCCTTAAAATTGCCTGATCAATAAATTCTTAGAAATCATCTAAACCAAGTGTAGCATGCTAAAACGCCCCAGTGTTTCAAAAAAAGAAAGACAAGAAACAAAAACAAACAAACAACAAGTCAGTCAAACTATTAGCATGGCTTTGTGCTAGTATTTTGTACAGGTATGTATTGTTGTATGCAAAAGCATGTATAGTAACTGATTATATGTAAGTAACTACATGGTGTAAATGTCTGTAAGTCAAATTCTGTATGTATTTGTAGATGTTGTAGCGGATAGTAATAGTATAAGCCAACAACCGCAAAAAGCGGCTTTTTGTAGTTCATGAACGGCCAGCGAACTTATTATCGTATGACAAAAAGCTATAAGCAAAAGCATACAACAAACGCACTTACACACACACACACACACACACACATATATATATATATATATATATATATATATATATATATATATATATATACATACCCAGTGGGAAGAAGGATGCCTTCTAGAAGGCCTCCGTACCCCTTATTTGTGATGTAGAAGGCCTGCTCGATATATTACATAATAATGTCTTTTTACACGCGCTGTCATTATGTAGTAGGCCTTCCGCCCTCTCTTCTTTCGTCAGCGATTTTGAAAGGCTTACAAAATAATGCATTAAGCTTTTGGTATGGTTAAAAACGAAACCCACAAATGTTACTCCTTCTCTTCTCCCTTCTCATAGAAGGGATAGTGGAATGTGTATCTCATCTTTTACGAAAAAGAGTCGTGGCATAAGGCATTTTTTGCAGTTAGCTAAGAATATTAATACTGTATGACAAAAAGTAATGAAGTGGAAATACTTGGGATCACATCCGTATTCTATTCCAGTGAAGGAGTTTTAGGGCACTGGTTCAGGGCGAAGGTTTTGTATTTAGAAAGTTTTCCCAGAGGTATACACCCGGAAACTTAGAGATTAGGCTTGAATGACATTCGTAGCAACAATTGAGAGTATCGTCTAGAGGAGAGGAGTGGTTAGGGCACCGAAAAGTGTCATCACCGAGCGTCACCAATTACCGCAATCAAATTGAATTTGTCTCAATAAAGATTTACAAGTGAATAAAGAAGTGAACAAAACAATAAACCAAAAAAAATTTGTGGACAGGCTGATTCTATTACAGCTTCAAACCCGGAGTAACCGGAGGTTCCTCACATTGGTTGGTGTGTGTGAAAAAAGTTTTGCGACCACTGCTGTACCAATTTTGTAATATTTGTTGATTTATGTTTGTTAAATTGTGTATTTTTTACCTTCAAAACGCATAAATAGAACACTAAGCATACGAGTATTATGCAGGTAGTTTTCTATTTCAGTAAATTTCAAACTGATTTTTTAAAACAAACCAGCGTTTTACTCGCAATCAATTAGGTTTGGTAGATAAAGTTATAAATGGTATGAATCCTGTGCAAAAAATACTGCATAAGAACGAATTTAACGTAGCAAAATGACGAAAAAACAAAAAAAAAATATAATAAATTTGGTAGAAAAATACCCAAAATTTAATGAAATTTACTGCAATAAAATATACATTGTTAGGAAGTTATAAGTCCCTTCTTTCTAAGTCCGTTTATATATTAAAAATCGGTTGAGATTCAACTTAGTTAAAGGTTGATACGTGCTGTTGTTGCCATATACGTTTGGGTAAACAACTACCCACAGCCAACAAAAAATCTGTTTTCCAAAAGAAAAAACTGCCAAATTTTTAAACAGTATTATATTTCCTATTAGTCAATAATGCAGAAAAGGTATTGTGATCATTATTAGCCTAATCGTAGAAAACTCATCAAATGAAAATTGTGTATAGAAAACAAACAAAAATTTTCAAAACTTTTAAATTTTTATTTATTTTTCATCAAATTCTTCAACGAAGAAACGCATTGAAATTCATACGTTGCTTTGCCTTTCATAATTTTTGAAGTTTGTATGAAAAACATAGAGCAATTTCATTTTAAAAACTCTGAATAAGGTTGTTACTGATACGAAGTAAAAAAGAGAATATCAAAAAACTGACTTTAAACGAAAACTGATTTTCACAAGAAAAAACTGTACGTCTGCCAGTGTTGCCAGTAGATTTCTCAAAAAATACCTACACACAGTAAAAAAATCCGCTTTTTCCCTACACGTTGAAAAAATTTCCCCTACAAAAATCCCTACGCATTTTTGTCATTAAAATAGAAGAAAACCATGAGTTATAAAAATAATATATATGCTTATTAAGCTTTGGTAAAAAAATAAGTAAAAAACTAAAAAAAAGTAGCACATACATAGATATGTACAAGTCCTTTTAATTAAATTCAATTAAAACAACAAAAAGTTTTTTTTAAAGATTAATATGAATAGTTCTTTTCAAATAAAATTTTAAAGGATAGTTTCAATTTAGGTACAAAAACCGGTTATTTTAAAATTAACATACATATGTAATTCATGTACCAGGTGGTGCTAAGTTAACAGCTGCTTTTTTTAGGAAGTTTGGCTTGTCAAATTTCATTTCAATAAAATTTGTAGGAAGGTTGATTTGTCAATTTTCATTGCAATAAAGTACTAGGCAGATTTTGTTGTTGCAGGCTTAACACCACCTGGTATATGAATTCGCCTTGGCATATACATACAAACCATATTAGTGTCGACAACTTTTTAAACCACAAACATCTCTGGAAACATATTTTTAAGCGATTTTAACGAAAAGAAAATTTTTGAACCCTTTTGAAAAAGAAAATATTGCGAAAAAATCGATATGTTTGCATTTATTTCATAAATAATGCGACATGACGAAAAAATCCCTAAATTTTGGAGAATATAAAAAATCTGTCCGATTTTCCCTACACTTCCATTTTAGTATCAAAAATACCTACATGTAGGGATTTTCCCCTACTTCTGGCAACACTGACGTCTGCTCTGCTCAATTGTTTGAAAAAGAAGAGAGGTGTCTTAGGACACTTGGTTCTAGCTATGTTGCTTGGTTATATAAAACAAATTTCATGTGTGAAATAACATTGCAATAAAATTATATTATATGATGATGTCAAATTCTTTGCAAATATTTCAAAACGTTTCCATTTATTTCCCATTATTTTCTTTTCTAGCGGCATACGATTAAATTAATGTATTGTTTGTGGCCGGCGGCGTCTGTTTGTCAGTTTACAGCCGATTGGCTGTGTTCTCTGGTTCGTGCTTATGTGCAAAAACAAAACAAAAATAAATTGAGCAATCAGTGTTGTCAGATTTATTTTCATCCTCCTCGCCAACTGACTTGTGAAATATAGCCAATATAATAAAACATTAAATTTTAACTACAAATAATATTTTTGATTGATACAATTTTAAATTTAATTGGACTATAGTGAATTTTAATCACAAATAATTTCTTAATCTGGCTTAAGCTCAGTAATTTCAATCCTTGTTGAACGAAATATTTTTATTAATTAATATGAGTTTCTAAAGAAGAGAAGAAAAATTAAACTAGACTTTATTAGCTGGGGGAAATACCGATATTTTTCTGTGCAGCCACGCACTTTATCAGCACCCATGTATATCTACTTGGGTAGAGATTACTGAACTTAAGTCCGATTAAGAAATTAATTCTGATTAAAAAATATTTTGTGATTACAGTACATATTGTTATATTTTAAATTCAGTAGGTGAACACCAAGATCAAAATTATTATTTAAATCTTGTGATAAAACTGAATTGACGTTAATTTAAATGTGTATTTAAGTACACATATCATAGCCATGAAGTGGTAAGTACTAGCATCGTCGTAATCATACACTTTGGTGCTTCATTATCAAAATATTGGTTCCAATTTATAAAAGGAAATTTCCCCCTGTGTTTCATAAACACCAAATGACATTTTGGGATCAACAATTTTTTTTAAAACTTCTTGAACTTCAGAAAATTTTGTTTGAGATAAAGAGTTACAACATTTAGAACTTTTTGCACGAAATATTTTCTGTTGTAGAAACAATTCCTTGCATAAAAAAATTTCATAGTTTTAACATTATTCTATTTTATTGAAATCGTAAACATATAGCCAAAAATATCGGCAGGGAGTTCAAATATCGCCAAGTAAATCGCCAACCGCCATTTCAAAATTGTCATCGCCAAAAACAAATTTTTGTCGCCACGTTTGGCGAGATATCGCCATATCTGACAATACTGTGAGCAATCGTTCTCATTGTTTTTGTTTCTCTCACTTCAAAGAACTAAACAAAACAAAATCAAACAATTTGTTTGGTTTATTTTCGTACTTTGCTTTTAAGTACAAAGAAATCAAGACAAAAATGAATTGATAACTGTAATAGTGTCGATTATTTTTGTTACGAAAATCACGTCCTGTATCCCCCCATAAATAGCATAGCTACAAAAACTGCAAAAAAAAAAAAAGATAAATCTTCACATTTGGCAACGCTGACCATAGCTCAAGATTTTAGGGTTGTTTGGAAAATTTCAAAAACAGATTGTGATTATACTCGACAATACCTACCAGAAAAGTAGTATTACATTCCAGGTATTTTTTATATAAGCAGGCCTTTAATAAGGTCTGAAGCAAGAAAGTCTTCTGAGTTTTCCCGCTGGGCATGTATATACATACATACATGCGCTTTTATAAAGCCTTAAGCACTCCAAGCTCCTCCAAGCCAATTACCCATTAGTGCATGTTTGTGTGTGTAAGATACTTGTAGTAACTGATTCGCTCGCTGTGTAAAGCAACTTTTTTACGACTCCGTTGCACGGCACCGACGCAACAATAGCATTGATTTTTTTTTATTCATATATGTATATTTTTTGCTTTTTGTAAAGTTGCACGTCAGTTGTGTTTATTCGTTTGTTCATTACTTTGTTTGTTACACAGCTTAACAGAGACAGGCCAGGCCGGCTAAAAGCCAATAGAATGAACAACTAAGCAAACGAACCAACGGACGAACTGTCAGTCAGTTTTTGTTTTTAGCGCTAGTTAGACGTTATTAATTCAGCTGAGAGTACGAGTATTTTTGTAAACAACCAACACAAACGCGGCTTAATATTCGCTCCCATTCATTGCTAAAAAATTACTCTACAGACTTTACATAGTTTCAAAAGATTGACAGGCAGACGGACATTCAGTCAGTCAGTCAGTCGGCCTTTCAGTTAATCATTATTTGAGGCCCATTTGTTAAGGGGTGTAGCTATCACTATACATACTTGTATACGTTTATATGTAAACGTAAATTTATGGATGTGTGTATGGCTGTATAGTTTTACATGAAATGAGTAAAAAGTCCAATGCATTGTGGCTGCAACAAACAGGTAAAAGAAAAACTGAAATAAATTTTCCGTTGTTGCTTTAGCCAACAACCGAAGTGGGTGTGTTTTCTTGTGCATGCAAATCATAAGGCCGTCTTGTCTAACCTTTACTCAAAATTCGACTTGCATGACTGATTAAATGTATTCGTTTGTAGTTTTTCTTTTGTCAAAAATATGTATACAAAATTAACTGACATTTGGGCAGTTTTAGAAAATTTCTTTTAATTCTAACATATTTTTATACATACGAGTACATAACTCTTTAACTATCAGGGCTGGTAATTAAAAAATTCACATGCACTTACCTGACCGTAATGAAAACGAATATGTGTTTATAAAAGTGATCCCAAATTTTTAGTTGTTGCCATCAAAAATCGCATTTGATTGTAGAATATAAAAGCTGACTTGAGCAAAAGAAATCTAAAAAAAAAGAAAAAGCAAAATCACATAAACTCAATTAGAAATATTTTGATAATAAGCAAACAAATGTACTTATTTATAAATGATTACACAGGTCAACACGATTTCTAAGGCCCATGCTCTGAGTACACACGAGGTTTGTTCAAAATGTATCGCGAATTTTGAATTTTCGCGGGTTACGTATATTATAATTTTGATTTATTTATGGCGTTATGTTGGTACTCATGTCTCTCACTTATGCCGACAATTTCGGCCATTTTGAACGTTCAGTTATTTGTTGACAGGCAGTGTTGTCAGATATGGCGATATCTCGCCAAACGTGGCGACAAAAATTAATTTTTGGCGATGAAAATTTTGAAATGGCGATTGGCGATTTACTTGGCGATAGTTTTGGCTATATTTTCAAGACTTCAATTAGATAAAATTAAGTTAAAATTATGAAATTTTTTATGTAAGAACTTTTTTCTACAACATAAAATATTTCGTGCGAAAAAATCTAAATCTAATCTAAAACTCTTTAACTCATACAAAATTTTCTGAAATTGAACAAATTAAAAATATGGACCACCAAATCTCATTTGGTGTTTATTAAACACAGGGGGAAAACTTCCTTTTATAAATTATCACCAATATTTTGATAATGAAGCACCAAAAAGCCTGCACGAGTTCTTGCCTAAAGTGCATGATTACGACGAAGTTGCTGGTACTTACCACTTCAATTATATGATATGCATACACAAGATTTAAATAATAATTTTGATCTTGGTGTTCAAGTTCAATTTATCCTGTATAGATTGATCTTTTGGAATAAGTTATTTTTAAGTATTTTTATTAGCCAGTATTCGGTCCAAAGATCGGTGTCGCAGTGCCGGTCCTTGGACCTGATCTTCTTCTATTATTTACGCCAGTATTTATTTAATGAATTAATAATTTAATTTTTATGCTTTACGAGAGACGTTACCTACTGAATTTAAAACTTAACAATATTTTTAATGTAATTACGGAATTAAAATATTTTTTGTAGCTAAAATTTAATATTTTATTATGGCGATATTCGACAAGCCATTTGGCAAGGACGCTGAAAATAAATCTGACAACACTGCTGACAGCTGCTTTGCTTGCATATCAAATAAATTACTATTTCGCTCACTTTGTGTAAAAACGTAAAATATAACTCTCATTAGGTTTATATCAAAATATAGTCTGTTAGAGAATACTACAAAACGAGAAACTAATATATAAGGCAATAAAAATCTGTTAGTTTTCGAAAAACTCATAAACGAAAACATTTTTTCTTAACTTTCATTCCAATGAAGAGGCAACACAAAAGAGAAAGCCTTACGAAGACGAAACTATATAAAATTGATTGGAAATGCTCCTGATAATTTGAAAAACGTATGAGAAATCTCTAAATAAAGCTTAATTTTTCAAATATGTTTACTGTTTTTTTATTTATTTATTTTTTTAATAACACTGTTCAAATTACACGAACTTTTTGAATTCGCAGGTGTTAGTACAATTGGGCTGCGCTTTAAGCTTTCACCTGATAATTTATTATTTGAAAACAGCTCATTTTGATGATTTCTGGCATTTTAAAGTTGTTGGTGTAAAGGTGTGTAGATCAACAACGATGATAGTCTACTTGGTCTTTCAATTTTAATCGTACCAATTCTAGTTGGGGTATCTTTTCAAAACGACAGACAAGAGCACAAATTTAACTGCCAGTTTATAGAAGACACTTCGAAATCCTCGTCCGTTTAGTTATGTACATTCAAAACAAAAACAAATTTGAGTGCTTTATTTTTGTTTTCAATATAAATAGGCAGACGAGAATTTTTAATTGTCTTCTGGAAACTGCCAGTTACATTAAAAATGTTTTGACCGTATTACCAATTCAATAAAAAAAATTATCGATACCTTAAAATATTGAGCATTGATTAAAATCGATTGCAAAAGCAATGCCGATAAAATGACGTTTAAGGCTTCACAGAACAACATACAGGCAACACTCGTATTGAGATTCTCCAGTTTTCTTCAGTGGATAATCAAACTTCCTAAGACAGAGCTTTCTTTCTCCTCAGCTCTTAGATATGGCAAGTGAGCTCGCCTGATAGTTCCTACACTAAGAAAAACATCTTTTAATCAGTTATCGAAAAGGTTTCATGAATAATTCTTCAAAGCCTGCAGGAACTTTTAGCTTAATGGAATGAAAAGCATCATTTCTAGATTGAATTTTTCCATTTTATTATATTATTCATTTATAATAAATATTATTCATATTATTTATTATAAAAACTAAACATCTTCACACTTGTTCTTTATTTAGATTTAATGTCGATTAAATATAAAGGGGTTTTTTAAGCCCAATATAACTTGCGAGAAGGCCCACTTTTTCACATTTATTTATCTGGCAAAACTTTATGAATACATTGATGCTTGAACAATGCTTCCAAATTATCCAGATTTACAGCCGGTTGTTTCGTTCTACTACCTGTTTGTCAAAATATTCACAACTAACTTTGGTGTTATTTGTCCATTAATAATCATCACATATAACTTGGCTTACAAAGCGATACGAACTTTAGCCTGATCAAATCATAGGTTAGTTTATAACAGGCTGCCGATTTATAGTAAACACCAGCACACTTGGGTCCTTTTAGGTCCCGTTGTGCTACCTGGGCGGATTGAGGTGGACTGCCCATCCTCATTCATCCTATTCACTATTTATACTTTGCTGAAACCAAGCCGAAAGGCGTATGAATGAATTCACACCGCTGATGTAACATTCCGACAGACTCTCCAAACCTTGCAGTATCGGAGCCCCTATGTAGAGTGATCGCACCTCCGCAAGTGCTGGGCAATGACAGAGAAAATGCTCAACAGTTTCCTCCTCTTCCTCGTCCTGACAACTTCTGCAGAAGTCATTATAAGGCAGATTTAATCTACCAGCATGTATACCTATAAAGCAGTGTCCTGTTAGGACTGCAACCAAAGTACGGAGTTGTCCTCTTGGAATCCTCACCAATATTACGGACCTCCTCATATCATAACAGGGCCATGTCATTCTAGATTCATGTGACCTCATTTAACCATCTAGCCGATCAAATCATAAATATAGAAACAAATGAAGTTCGAACAATAATAATTAAAATTAACTAAAATTAATAGCCATGGGCCTGTGGCAAAAAACTAAATAAAAATATACTTAATAGTATCAAACCAAAAAAGTTTGTCTTAAGTACAACAAAAATAAGCAAATTAACTAACATGTGCATAATTAGTAAAGAACAAACGACAATAGCAAGACTGTTGTAAATTTAAAAAAGCTTTCAGCAAATTGTAATACGATGAATCAAAACAATTCACATATTCCATTTGCAATAAAAGTTGCGTACATACACACACAGTGGACCAAACACAAAGAACGCTGATGATGAAGGTGTAGTGGTCTTCGAAAACAGCCGGTTGTGCCGTTCTCGGTTAACGCACCATGATAAGTAATTTTTTGTTTGAAAACATGGATGATATTGAACCACCATCGACTTATTGAAATGAAAATTTGGCGATAAATTCATTTAGAGCAACCGATCTGTCAATCGGCCTTTAAGGTTGTAAAATTTTACACCTCTTTTTTTATTTCCTGTGTAGTAGAGATTGGCCCGTGGCGTGGTTTTTTTCGTGACACGAACACGCACGACTCAACACGAAGTGTTCGTGACAGAAAATCTGTATGCATGAATTTCCAGTAAAGAAAAAATTTAATATTTTGTATCGTCAAACACGTACAACCATCAAATTTGTTGATAGTGTAGGGGTCTCTTAGGCTTAAAGATCTGAAATTAAACAAAAATATGTATCTATTTGAATATAAAAAATGTTTTTTTTGCTATTCAATTTGATTTCGTGCGTGTTGAGCAGTTTCGTGCTTTGAAAAAATTTCGCGTGCGTGTTTCGTACGTGTTGGACATCTTCGCATTCGTTTTCGTGTCGTGTTGGTAACATTTTACACGCGCCCATCTCTATTGTGTAGGCGCGTGAAATCATTTGCTTATGCTGATAGTAGACCAGCAACAATAGATGCAGTGGGGGCCAATATTATTCGTCTTTTTCATGACATACGGCCAGTAATGCTGAAAGCATTTGTCCAAAATTGGACATGAAATATTACTGCCGTGTTATTGATCTTTAATGTAATGAAATTTTTTGATTAAATTAAATTTTTGTGTGTGTTTATTTTCAAAGTTCGATTGTATCATTTGTAGTTTGAAACTGCATTTCAACTACAAAATTTTTTCACAAACAGAAATACTACACTTACTAGAATAGTGCTCTTTGCCTGAATGAAAATATATGAAAGAATTTTTTGCAACTAATGAAGTTCTTTCATTATGACAAAGAAAGTATATCACGAGAGTTTTATTATATTTACAACTTATTTTGTAATACTCGTATCAATAAAATAGTTTCAAGTAACAGCAAAAATAAAATCATAATAAATATAGAATTTTATGAAATATTCTTCATTGCTTTACTGTCTTGCTTTCACTAGTCTCGTGCAGTTCATTGAGTTAATTTGAGGTGTAAAATTTCGCACATTCCAGTCTTAGATTTTATAGTATTTCTATGGTTATTTAAAAATATTTTATACTCATATTTATTAACGTAAGCTCACTAACAATAACATGAATGCTGAACACACACAAAGAAATTATAGCCCTACGAACACTTTATTTTGGCGTTGTGACCAAAAATATTAAACTCTTTTATAATCACACAATTATTTTAGAGATTTTTGAACACTGCCAGGTGGGGGTCATCTTTCCCTTTACAGCTCGCATTGTAAAATATGTTTAACGGTGGCTGCTTCTTTATAACATTAAGAAACAATTTTTCATTGGAAATGTTTGCAGGGATCTTTCTAAATAAAACCAAAGATTTCTATGCACATGTCAGTATGTAAAGATACATGGATGGACATAAAACTAACCAAGTTTACACTTGAACACGTAAGAACTGAGGTGGATGCACATCAATTTTAAATAATCGGAATCATAGTCATTATAAATAAATTTCCAATTAACCGGACTTGACACCGCAAATAATTACATTGAGCCCAACATCTACTAACTGTTGCTGGCACTCATGCCAAACATAAGTTGTGCAAAAAAAAGAATATGCAGTATATACGAATATTATATACCCTTATTTTGTGTAGATACCAATAATAAGTCCAGCATTAAAAGTTGCCCACAAAAAACTGTTAAAGCAGTCGGTTAAATTTAGCATATAGAATCAAAATGAATTTTTAACATTAAATAAATACAACTGTCAGTAGCCGTTCACATTTTAATCTATTCGATGCTGCTTTCTGTTTAGAATAATTATAATTTTGTTGAACCAAATGGATCGAATGTACAGCTGCAGAAGTTGAGCAAGAGAAATTAAAGACAAGTAATGATTGCATTTGCAGTAGATGGTGTCAGTTTATGTCGACAAAAAACAGCAGTAAGAACTTCCTTAATATTTTACAATGAAATATGATCCCGTCATTCGAAAGCTTTTCAGTATCTTGTACGAACAGTTTATAAAATCAACCAAGCTGGAGAGTTTAACTTGGATCATAGTATCGAAGTTTTCGATTAGCTTGCACGTTCAGTAACTTTTAATACGATAATCATATTGCTATAATTAATAAAACGGAAACGTAACGAATTTGCTATCCAGCAAACATATTTTAAAGATATTCGATGTCGGTTGATGTAATTACTATTTTTTTTTATTTATGGGAACATAAGTTCCAAGGCGAATAGATACAAGGTGGTCTCGATTTGCATATTTGTTAGTGTAAAATTTCCTGCTGTCAGAATATTTCATAATGTTGTGCATTGATTTGACAGCAGAGAAGTTATGTATGTCAGCTGATGAATTAAGATCACCTGATGTGAGTGAATTCGCCTTGGTAAGTTCCTTATGGCGCGCCCTGCACATCAATTTTTTTAATAACAAAAAGCAATGCTTTGGGTGTAAAACCAAAACTTTTTTAAAATTAAGAAATGCTGGCCACGAATACTGGTTATAAATACTGATAGAAACTCCATAGCTATAATGGTTCTGCCTTCGCGGATATTTTGGATTTTCAGTGCTGCTGTAATTTTCCGGGGAAGTGCCGGGCAACTCCTGGCATTTTAAGGGATATTTAGCCTATTGTTTCTATTTTTTTTTTTGGTTCGTTACTTTGACAATTGGCTCGTGGCTGTGATAGCTGAAGGTGTCTCTGCTAACTAATTTATTTATTTATTAATACATATTCTACAAAGTAAGTTTACAGAATATGGTGGCACAAATATGGGCGGAGTAACTAGACCAAGATGTTATTAACAGTATTTAAAAAAAGAAAGTTTTTGTGACTGACTGTACACGACCTATGCCTTCACATACGAGTATGAAGTAGAAACGTGGTTTTCAACGAAATTCCGCAAAAGAACCGCAAGATTATACGGTTATCCGTGGCAGATCAGTCAACCAGTGCGAGCGAGACGAAAAACTCTCGAAGGCCAAACAACACACACAAGCCTGACTGCAATTAAGAAATAAATACTATGAGGCGAGAGCTGTTCTTGAGCCCACAGCTGCTTAAGACTGATGCTAACTCATTTATAAATGCGAAAGTAAATTTATTGTTTCTTTGTTGCGCTTTAACGGCTTAACCACGGAACTCATTTGGATTAAATTAAGAACATAGATAGATCTAAGTCTAGAAGGACACCTATGTAGTAAATTTTCGAGGACCTGCCCCTGCCCCTCAAAAACTATCTAACCGATTTTGATAAAATTCAGAACAAAAATAGATCTAAGTGTAAAAGCAGACAAAGGCTACGAATTTTTTCAAAAAAAAAAGATCACGAGGAGGGTAAGGGGAAATTTCTGCCTCCGCAGAAACTATCTAACCGATTTTGATGAAATTCAAAACATGGTGAGATCTGATCTGGAAGAACACAAACGCTATATATTTTATAAAATTTCGAAGGTAAAAGAAAAAACGTATTAAAAAAACGCTCCTACCAGGTGTAAAATGACATTTTATATGCAGAGGTGTCACAATAAAAAAAGTGAGTAAAAAAATTATATAATGACATTAGCGTTACTACAAAATAGAGTTTGCTAAAAACCGACAAAATGCAACAAACCGCGATTTCGGTTTAAAATATACTTAAACCGATCGGTTTCGGTTTCAGTTTTTTCTCTGGCTTATGAATACTATTTTCATAAACCACATCCATCACTTCAAGATTGATTTTGTGGTGAGCCAAACATAACTACAGTTTTGTTCAGTTTTCTAATCCAAATGAAATGGAACTCAATTAATTTTTGCCGTAAAAGGTCTTGTTTTTTTTTTTTTTTTTTTTTTGGAATAACATGTTATAAAAATTCCAAAGTATAACATTTGCCATTTGAAATAGAAATAGTACTAATTCACTCATCTATTGTTAAAGTGTATTTTTGATCATTTGATTTTTTATAATTTAACTACAATTGATTATCTTATAAATTGAGATTGTGTTATACTTTTAATGGAGACCCCATTGCGTTCTTTGATAGGTACAATAGTTTCTAATGATCAGTTTTTACAAATGTGCCCATTAATTCCACTGTGCTCGAATCTGAAACTTTTTTGTAACCAGCCGGGGAACCGGTGCATAAAACAAATTCGAGTATGCTTAATTCAGTGGTGCTAAGTGGTAAAAAAATGTAACAAGCCGGGGACCCAGTGGGTAAACCAAATAGATTTTGTTCAAAAACTAATGAAGATTGAAATCTTGGTTAAAAGTACCTAAAAATCGTTCCTTGTTTCTAACAAGGAACTGCGTTTTTGCCAAATCGTTCCTTGTTTCTAACAAGGAACTGCGTTTTTGAGGTACTTTTAACCAAGATTTCAATCTTCATTAGTTTTTGAACAAAATCTATTTGGTTTACCCACTGGGTCCCCGGCTTGTTACATTTTTGAGCTAGCACAGTGTTTCTGCCCTCGTTGTAAAGAGATTTAAACAATTTCCTCCTGAGCTTTGCCTATTTTAAGCGCCAATATTATGTAACGCTCTTAAATCAATCAATCATAAATAAGATTGATAAAAATAAATAAAAAATGTTAAAATAACAGGAAGTAAAAAATCGAAAATCGACGGTTTTCTTGTGGGTTTTCGGTTTCGAATATTTGGCCTTACAAATCGCGATTTCGATTTCGGTTAAAACTGAACAGCAAACCCTACTACAACCCAATAATTTGTTGCTAAACGAAAATAGTAATATTTATCGAAATATTTAATAGTTTGATTTATTTAATCGATAATGTCCTTTAATTTTTTTAACGATAGCGTACAGATGTGTTTTATTAAAATGTGGCATCTTCGCCTACAAAATGTCAAAATAAGCCAAAAGCCCGAAGAAGATTAAAAAACAACAAGTGATTTTACTATTTTTCTTTTAAAGTAAATTTGGAACAACAATTTATTGGAAAAAGTACTTAAGTCAAGATAAGCTGATTTTGAGTTAATGGTACCTCTGTAATATGCATATTCGAAAGAGCCTCTGGTCAAAATCTCAATTCATTTGTGTGGTTTTTCAGGAAGTTATAGCATTATGACTTGCGCCCTATCTTTTTTAGACTTCTTATCTCATTTGGAATAATAGCTTAATTTAGTTTATATTTTACTATATTTCAACTTAATTATAGTGTGTAGAGCCATGTTTGCTTAAAAAACAAAAGGTTTACAGCGAATTTCTCAATTTAATTGTAGAAGAAATAAATTTCTGAAAATCGACTTGAACGCTTAAAAGTGCTCTCCTGCAAAACATTAAAATATGACTTAAGCACTTTTTCTTGCCACAGGTTTATTGAAACTAAGTTTTGTTTCAAACTAACTTTAATTTGAAATTTTTTTGGGAATACACTAATACTTTGCGTCGTGGTTACGTTCCAAAAAAAAAAAACGCGACGCAAAGTGAATTATGATTTTCTATAGCAAAAGATAAAGATAGGTTCCAGGGTTACAAAAATACTACTTTTTAAAAATATAATTGAACAAAGTAAACATTTAAAAAACAAAAATAATATAAAATTTTATTACATACATACCAAAAACAAACAAAAAACAAATTCAATTAAAACCTTTATCAGGACGGGACGAAGAGTTTTATTGTTTTGTGTATTCTATCCATTCTACATTTAAAATTATTAAATACGTAGATATTATTATACTTATTATTATTATACTAATGCATTAAACACATTCACCACAGCAGGCTACACGAACACACGACTTCAAATGCCGCTAGCAGCATTTGTCGCCTCGTAGCCAGCTACTTAATTATTTTGGAGACGGCAGCTGCACCATCGGCACCTCTAATTTAAGTATAAAAACATAGTTCAGTATTGCCAACTTCAAATATTTCGCATTTATAAAAATTAAATTACTCTTTCAAAATGCACTTATATGACTTAAAAGTATAAAAATGAATTATAAATTACATTACATAAATTTTTGAATATTGTTTCTGTTAAATAATATAAAATAATTGTACGATAACATTCATTCAACATTTTGTATTATACTTGCAACACTGAATTTTCTCATTGTAGCCAAAGAAATAGAAATTAGTTTAATTGGACTGCAACCACAAAATCAGCATAGACAACAACCTGCCGCCATGTTGCCTTGCTGTCTTCAAAAGAATCACTCTCATATAAACATGTGTATCCTAATTTTAACATCTGGTAGTCGGTAGCCTGCTGTGGCGTATGTGTTTAATGCATAATTCAGCAGCGACACAACTTCGAAAAAACGCAAAACGAAACGACGTAAAGCAAGGTATTGGTGTAGTTATTTCTGTATGTAAAGGAATTGAACAATGGAATACGAGGTGTGTTCAAAAAGTATCGCGAATTTTGTGTTTTTTCAAAAATTATATATTTATTCATGAATATCTATATTGTCCCCTTCAAAGTAATCCCACTCAGATATAATGCACCTATGCCAACGTTTTTTCCAATCTTCGAAGCACTTCCAAAAATCATTTTTTTATGTTGTTCAGCGCTTCCTTCGATGCCATCTTTATCTCGTCAATCGTAGCGTAGCGTCGTCCTTTCATGGGCCTCTTCAGTTTCATGAACAAGAAAGTCACAGGGGGCCGGATCTGGGGAATACAGTATCTGAGGCATCATTAGTGTGTTGTTTTTGGCCAAAAAGTCTCGTAAAAGCAACGATGTGTGAGCAGGGGTGTTATCGTGGTGCAAAACTCAATTTTGTTCTTCCACAAATCCGGGCGTTTCTGGCGGATTGCTTCGCACAAATTGCGCTTAACTTGCAGGTAATATTCCTTATTGACCGTTCTACCCTGTGGCAAGAACTTATGATGCACTACGCCCCTGCAATCGATGAACACTGTAAGCAAAACTTTCACATTCGACCGAATTTGGCGCGATGTTTTCGGTCTTGGTTCGTGCGGCAGCTTCCATTGAGATGATTGAGCTTTAGTTTCCATGTCATAACCATAAACCCACGACTCGTCACCAGTAAGGACCCTCTGAAGCAAATTTGGGTCGTCGCGGACAGAGTCCATTAGCTCATTAGCAATGTTCATTCATGCGATGTTTTTGGTCGAAATTGAGCAATTTTGGTACGAATTTCGCGGCGACCCGTCTCATGCCCAAATCATTGATAAAAATCAAATGGCACGAGCCAATCGATATGTCTAGGTCCTCAGCAACTTCTCTATATACCATTTTCTTCACTTCATCACTTTATTCGTCTGTTGTTGAAGTGTTCGGGCGTCCGGCACGCTCTTAGTCGTTCACATCTTCTCGGCCTTCTGAGAACATTTTCTACCACCGATAAACGTTGCTTCGGTCCAAGGTAACTTCTCCGTATGCCACAGTCAGCATTCGGAATGCATGCTTAATTTCGTTTTTCACACAACATTTGATTTGATAGAGGTTCTTTGTTCCATTTTTTTAATAGGTAAAAATCGAAGGCGAGCCAAAACACGTGCAAGCAAAGCAGCTGTCAACAGTTAACTGAACATTCAAAATGGCCAAAATTGTCGACATAAAAAAAAACAAAATTCAAATATACGTAACCCGCGAAAAATTCAAAATTCGCGATACTTTTTGAACACACCTCGTGCAATCAATGAACTGAAAACGTTCACCCTTAAAATACCTGTAGCTGGATTCAGTAACTTTTGGCGAACCGAAAATCCTTATATTTATCTATATATTTAATTGTTTGCCGTAACGATAATGTGATTTTGTAGTTTCTTTTTAACGATAGTATCGGTGTTTTACTCACCATTTAATAATTGTATAGCATGTGGCATCTCTGCATACAAAATGCTAAAATATACGAAAAGCACAAAGAATTGAAAAAAAAACTAGACGAATTTGAGCTTGTGATTTTACTATTTACTTCAACCGACAAATAATATCGTTAAAATATGTTAATGAATAGCAAAGTCGATAAATTTTTGTTATATTTATTATAGCGATACGTTACTGCATCCAGGTACTCATTTCCATATTAAAACATTTATTATCTTCTTTTACCACCATTTAACTCGTTCATATGTAATTGATTAGTTTGATTGATTAACAATCATAAAAACTGCAAATAGAACGACAAACTTATGTATATAAAAATTTTCTGCGTAGTACAAAGACTTCGATAATAAAATGGAACCTTTAACGTAAACCATGTGGCTGCTTTCCACTATTCATACATTACAAAAAAAAACTTTAATTTCCCCTCAATATAAATTAAAAAAAATTTGATTCAAAAGCAAAACAAATTGAAAGCACATTTGAGCGCAAGTAAATGTGAAACATCTGCAGATACATGAACAGAAACGCTGTTGAAGAATTAATTGCTCTATTTAAATCTATAATTTAAATTTGAAATTTTTTATGCGACTTCATACAAACAAACATACATAAATACGTACATATGTACAAACTTTATGTTTTTTCGTGCCTCATGTCACATCGCATTTGTCAATTGTCCCAAAAAAAAAAACTTTCAAATTAACAACTCGTGCGAAACAAAATATTTTTCATAATATACATATTTTTGTTTTTATCGTCACTATTTCTGAAGTTTTTATTTATTTATTTATTCTCTCTATACCATTGACATAAACAATATTAGTGGTAGGCATTTTGTACACGTGCCGAACTTATTTTGGATGTTCAAGAATGCCAAATTCTTTGCTTAAATTTTAAGATTAAGGTGGTAACAAAACATTGTGCACACGGTATAAGAAAAAATTGGCATGAAGTTAGCATAATTATATAATTTTAACGAGTTTTGTCTACAATTTTACATTAAAAATCACGCTGGGATTTAATACTTAAAATTTTAAACTTTAAAACTATATTATCGGGCCTGTTCTGTAAATCATGATATGTCCAATCACGGTAATTTAAAAAAATTAATAAAAGCTAAATTATTGCTTTTGTAAATTGCGTTGGAAGTTGGAATAAAATATTCTATTACAAACGACAAAAACTTAAAATACAATAAAAACCCACTATAAAGTCAGCTATTAATAGTTGGATATCACCGTGATTTTCAGAACAGTCCCGAGAATGTCAAATTGTGGCAAAACTCGTTAAAATTATATTAAATTTTGCCACTTATGCTAACTTCATGACAACTTTTTCTTATACATAAGGATGTAAATATGTATAATTCAAACTAGTATGAAGATATTTTGGATTAAAAATCTTATATTCGGGATACAGTATTTAATAGGGAATCCAACTGTTTGCATTTTGGTTTCGTTCGAGTAGAGAATTAAACGAGTTTGGGATTTTAATATTGCTCGATTAAACGAGTAAGGTTTCTATATTATTCGAATAACTCGAATATATCCAGCAAGTAGAATATTTCAAATACTTTTTGAAATAACTTTCTGCAAAGGAAAAATCATACATGTGGACTTGATTAAGTAGCTTTTAAGCCGTGTGTCCACTAGCAAGTCACTTGCGGTAGAACTTCTGCAAGTATTTGCTAAAGTGTTTCCACTCAAACCGAAACTTGTAGAAGTTATCACGACGAACTTGCTGCAAGAAATTGCAGACGTGTTTCCACTCAATGTGAGTACAGCTTGCAGTAGTTTGATTTTTTTTTACGAATGACAGTATAAAAATGTCTTGTGGCAAAATAAGATTGTTTTTCAATTTTATTCTTATAGTCTTGTTTTTCAATTACCAAATGTGTTTTTTCACTACTTCAAACGAATTTATTTTTGTTCATTTTTATAAATTTTGAAAAGAACTAAAAAAAACACAAAACAAAACTGAAAACAGAAGAGAATACCACAAACCGTTTACTAACGTATACCCGACTTCTTCTGCAAGTCTTCAAAACACTTGTAGTTCACAGCAAGTCGTTCAAGTTACTTCCAGCAAGCAACAAACACATAATTGTTTCCACATAATTGCTGCAAGTAACTTCTGCAAGCCGTGACTTCTGGAAGTCGACTTCTAATACGTGTTTACACGACAAAAACTTCTGGAAGTCACTTCTGGAAGCAACTTCCGCAAGAAAACACGGCTTTAGGATGATCGACTCGGTTTTTAAATCGGTTTTAAAACCCAGTTTTTTCGCCATATGGTTGTCGGTTTCTTTTCCAATGTCGAAAGTCCGGTTTTTTTATACTTAAAAAACCGGTTCAATCGAATACTTCTCGATTTTTAGATTTTGCAATAAAATTAGTTTTCACTATATTAAGACTTACACGAACGTTTTCCGTTGATTTTCCTACCTTAAAAGTTCTAGTTTTTTTTTTTTTTTTTTTTTTTTTGTTATAGCAACACTTACTACAACATGGAATTAAAGCGATTTTATGAGGTGGCAGCAGAGACGAATTAATTACAGGATGTCTGGTAGCAGATTTATATTTTCAAACTTAAATAAAAACTTAATAATTGACACAAAGTATTATTAAGAGCATTGAACGATAGTATGGAAATGCGGATGTTATTTTTTAAAGAGTATGTCATCCAGATGTCCTCCGTCGAGTTGAACACACTATTCAAAACGGAGCCTTGTGTTCTGCGACGCACGCTGCAGTAAACTTGCTTCAATTCACGAATATTTTTCTTTAAATCCACAAGAGATTGGGGATTGTCATTATAAATCCTCTCTTTGAAGTAGCTCTATAAAAAAAATTCATGGGAGTTAGATCGGGCGACCTCGGTGGCCATGGAATGTCCCTAAAGCGACTGATCAGTTTTTGGGGGAAATTTTCCCAAATTAATCGAAATTCTGGCTGTGTGTACAGTCACCCCATCCTGTTGAAACCACATGTGTGAAGAGTATGATGGATGAGCTCGCAAGTTTGGCAAAAAGAATTCCGTAATCATGCGTCGATAATTTTCACTGTTGACATTCGTCGCCTGTCCTCGAGAATTTTCGAAAAAATTGGTGCAATTATCTCATGCGTGGATAATTCACACCAATTCAATGGTTGTTGATGCTTCAATCGAGGGTTTCGAGTTCTCGGAGACCAGTAATGGCAGTTTTGCTTGTTGACGTGGCCGTTTAAGTGAAAATGAGCCTCGTCGTTTAAAACAAATGGGATTTACAGTGCGAAAACGCCCCAACATCGTTTCGCAAAAAATTTTCCGTAAATCAAAATCACTTTCTTTGAGTTTTTGAACGATTTGAATTTTAAAAGAATGGAACTTCCGATCCTTTTTTAAAATTTCATGAATAATCGCTCTTGGAAGTTTCAGTGTGGCTGCTCTTTTCCGTATTAAAAGTCGCGGATTTTCACGTAAGCTGCTTTCAACAAGTTTTAGGTTTTCCGGAGTCCTGGCCGAAGCAGTTGTGCGGAATCTCTGCACCCACTAACGAATTAAATTTACACTTGGCCATCACGTATTAGCCGAATACCGAACTTTGAACAAAATTGTCGACGATCAATTACGTAAGAATCATTACTCTTAAAAAATGTTTCCAGAGCGAACGCGCGATGCTCTCTCGACCACTGCGACATCGTGACTAACAAATCCGCACAATCGATAATTACAACGGCGCCACCCTCCTCCCACCGCAACGGTTATTGCTTTTTGAAATAATCATATTTAAAAATATAAATTTGTCACCAGCCATTGTACAGGGTGTACAATGGCTGTCAATAAAAAGTGTTCAGATGTTCAGAAGTGGCAAAAAAATTGTTGATATTGTACAAATGACGCAAGTATGTAGCATAAAAACAAGCATATAGCGATATCTTATATTGTTCACGAAGACTGTGTTGCAAAAGAAAATTTTGCGGTAATTAGACATTTGTTCAGTAACTGCTATATGGAAAAGCAATAACCATTTTGATCATTTTTTGTTGTGACTGTTTATGATTTAGTGTGCGATATGTACTTTACATATCGCTCTTTTACTTAAAAAACGTCATAACGCGAAAACAAAACTAGTTTGTCAGAAAGCGACTTTGAAATTTTAAATTTACGCACAACTTAATGGGAAAAGAAAATTTATGCAAATTCAAAAATTGAGCAAGAAAACTTGGTGTGTGTCAAAGAGGGCATAAAAATATATTTCATAAAATTCTGCTTTTAATAAATTTTTACTTAATAATACTTCCAAATGTCAAGGATATGATACATATACATAAATATATGCAAAACGGCGACAGGTTGTTTTCCATGCTGATTTTGTCGCTGTAGTCGAATTAAATGCTGGGAACACAACCGGGATGAACGACGAATTTTCCGGTGCGAACTTTCGTCATAAAAAATATGAAAATATGAACACAACAACGTCTGAGATAGATTTATTTCTATTTTCTACGCCGACGAACGACGAAAACGCAATTTTCTCTCTCTCTCTCTTTTTACACACACACAATAACCAACTGTATCGATTATAAGCAGGGATCCCAGATTTCGTTCGACTGTCATCCCCAATTTGAAAATTTTGATCCCCGAAATTCCCTAAAAAGTAATTTGTACTATCCCCAAAAATCCCTACTAAAAATAATACTATTTTAATTTATTTGATTATTTTCTTACTAATATTTTATTTGCACTGCGGTTCATATTATTTGTACACATGGTTTATATTTAAATATGTATATGTATATAAATTCTTAACAGATTAAATTAATTCTTAACAGAGATTCGAGCAATTCGAACTGAATTTTGTTTCTAATTTTAGTTTTTATTGAGTTCCTTGCCGTAAAAAACTCGTTCAACGCAAGCGTTGCTCCTTGATACACAAAATACATTTTAAATCATTACGGCATCTTGATATGAATAAACTTCTACCCAAAACATGTTTGAGTTGTTACAAATATATAAAATTTTATTTAATTGTCACATAACTTGGAAGTTATATACGTGTAAACCAAAAAATCAGTTGATGAGCAATCTCGCCAATACGAGTACCTGTTCGATATGTCTTGTAATAAACCTTGTTTAAGTCTTGCCAACAACAAATGTTAAAAACGAGTTCATTGTTACCAGTAACAATTTTTATTTTAAGCGTTTTTGATAACATTTTATACTACTTATGAAATAAAAATTGGAAAATGTATTGAAATTAAAATAATCTAAGAAATAAATAAAAAATGTTAAGTAAAATACAAATCCCCATAAAATCCCCAAAACATACAAATTATCCCTATGAATTCCTCAATCCCCAAACCAAAATTTGTATCCGCATTTGCAAAAAAAATCCCCGATTTGGGGATAAATCTCCTAATCTGACAACCCTGATTATAAGAGTTGAATTCGCAGAGTAAATTCGTCGTTGTTGTGCTTCACACGACGAATTTACGCAGCGAATTCTTATCGACGAATACGTCGACGTGAACGAAATTCGTCGTTCGTCCCAATTGTGTTCCTAGCAAAACTTATTTCTATATTTGTTTGAGACAATGAGCAAATATAGCGTTGCAAGTATAATACAAAATGTTGAATTAATGATGACATCTTACAATTATGTGAAACAATTTATTTAACAGAAAGAACATCCCGAAATTTATATAAGTAAAGAAATAAATTTATCAATTTTAATGTCTTTACGTTTCATTAATACACATTTCAAAAAGAGTAATTTTATTTTTATAAATACGACATCTTTGAAGTTGGCACCACTGAAATGTGCACACATGTATTTATATATAAATATCAGCTGCTTAGTCTGCTGTAGTGAATGTGTTGAATGGTTTATCTATAAACTTTAACATTTTAGAAAAGCTACACCTCTATTGTATATGGGTACTTTCTAGGATGATTGACTATATACAAAAATAAATATGTATCAACATACACTGATCGAAAAACCGTCATCATGTGGTCGTAGTTTAATATCAATACAATGACAAGTGTTTCGGTTTTTGACACCATTTCGATTTAAATCCAAAAAGATTGTGTCGTTAATAGCACGACATACTGACATCATAATCCATTGGAATCTAGTTGATGAAAAAAAGTGATTAGTGCAATGACTGACTTAGTCAACATGACGACGAAATGACATCAAAAGATTTCATACCTTGTTGTAGGCAGAATTATATTATTTATCTTAGCTGATTAAAATTGTTTATAGGAAGTTTGAAAATTTTAAAAAAAGTGCATGCTTATACAATAAATAAATTTTTTTAAATAAATGAGAAACATTAACCTTAACATTTTAAAAGCGTAGCCAGCAAACAAAAAACTAAAGAAACTGGTTTAAAAATTCGCAACAAGCAATTATTATTTGACTTGTTTCAATTTCTTTGACTTCTCTTTCTCTTTTGCTCTCTCTCTCATATTAACGCTATGCTGCATTCGTTTTAATAAAGACTTGTAGAATTTATCATTAGTTTTGTAAGTGTAACGATGACAGATGTACATCAAATCGATGACATCTTTTTAAAAAATGCGTTTAAAAATATAATTCATAATTGAAGCAATAAAATTTATTTTGAAATATAAGTAACAAGCATTAGGATAACATTAATGTTTTTCTTTCATTCATACTTTAACTGCATACTAAGAAATATAAAAAATGTGCCATCGTAATGATGTATTTGCTTCTATAGCGCACAGGTGACACTAAAAATATGCAAACATTTTATGATAACGTTTGTTGTCAGATTAATGTCCATTTTGGTCTTATTGATTACACTTTATATAATATTGAAGTGAAAAATCTGATGGCAGGGCATCATCAATTCGCAAATGTGTTTTTCTATCAGTGTACATCTAGCTAAAAGTTAATTTAAATATTAAAATGTTGTTCAAATATGTACGAGTATACTCCGCCCCTTTCTTTTATAAATATTCTCTTGATTTCCCAGAACATTATGTGGCAAATCAAATTAGCTGTCAATTAATTTCTGACAACTGTATCAAATGAGCTACATTTATTTAAATGGGTTATTACTGGTATTACTTTTGGAATTCTAAAATTAATATACATTTCACCGAAAATAGACGGATAGAGAGGGAGAGAAGGAAGATCTCCGCGGGGCTTTAGAATAGCTATATAATATTAAAAACATTATAAATATATATGTGACAATATGGAATGGTAGCTCAAGTATACACAGAGAAAACAGTGCCTAATAAATACCTCATAAAATAGAACAAAATTAATAAGATATCTCTATGATTTTTTTTTCAATAAGGAAATCTTGTAGTTTTTATTAGGTTATCTTATTGATTTTTTCAAAAAGGTTTTCTTCTTGTTTTTTTTAGGCAACCTAATAAAAAAGTAAAAAAAAAATGTTTATGTCTTTATTCTTTGTACTTAAGGCCATGATACAGTACCATACAAAGTCGTGCGATCTACGAACAAAATACAACCCTGGTATGATGGAGTTTATGAACATTTTCAAAAGACAATAACAATTCATCACACCAGGGTTGTACTTTTTCGTAGATCGCACGACTTTGTATGATAGTGAGCCATAGCCTTTATGTATTTTCATTTAAATTATATACCATGTACATATGTATGTATGTATGTAGTATATGTTATTTATTTATACATACATACATATTATATTATATTCTTAATTAACCCACCATACAGACATATTATTTACTAGAGAGGAGACAAGTATTGAACCAGCAACCTTCTGACTGATAGACAAGCACTCTAACAAATATGCTAACAGGCAGCCTGAATCCGCATTGAAATTATTATGTTTATTTATATAGTGTGTTTTTTTTAGAGGTATAGAACTTCGAATTGAAATAAAACACAAGAAAATCGTTTTAATGTCCATCAATTTGGCTTTATTGGAAGGATAATTTTATGCCATTAACGTTTAAATATGATTTCGGGCATGTGGCCGCCGCGGCTGGCTCGAATAAAGCCAATTCTACAGGTCCAATTTTCAACCACTTTTTCGACCATATGGGGCCGTATGTTGGCAATAACGCCACGAATGTTGGCTTCCAAGTCCCCTAACGTTTCTGGTTTGTTGGCGTAGACGAGCGACTTCACATATCCCCAAAGAAAATAATCCAATGGTGTCAAATCACACGATCTTGGTGGCCAATTGACAGGTTAACCGAATTAATTGCTCTGATGGACGATTATGTCGACCATAAAATGGACGGAGCTTGCGGTAAACTTCGCGAACTGAACCATTATTTTCGAAATAAATTTGCACGATTTGCAAGCGTTGTTCTTTTGTCAACCTGTTCATGATGAAATGGCAAACCAAACTAAATATTAATCACTTGACAGCTGACAAAATGGCCGCCAGTTAAAAAAGTGATGCCAACTTAAAGTTCTATACCTCAATAAAAAACACCTTATAGATATAAAATAACAAGCAACCTAATAAAATCAAGAAGATTTCCTTATTAAAAAAATTAATAAGATGCTTTACACATAATCATATAGGAACTTAATGAAAACAATAAGAATACCTTTTTGAAAAAATCAATAAAGCAACCTAATAAAATCAATAAGAATTTCCTATAGTTTACAATTTATAAGAAAACCTAATAGAATCAAGAAGGTTTTCTCTACGGCTTGTTTTTTTGGTGCAAAAAAATAACGGAAATTGAGTAAAAAAAAGTGTGAATAACAAGATTTCTTCTTGATTTTATTGGGTTTTTTTCTTGGTAAAACTAATAAGATTTACCACATAAAAATAATAAGAAATCTCTATGGAAAAATCTTCGCTTCTCTCTGCTGGGATACCCCTTAGCCTAAAAACTTTTCATAGAGAAAATCTTCTTGATTCTATTAGGCAGTTTTTTCTCTGTGTACACTTAAGGAAATTTAGCTTTATTATTAGGCTGCATTATGCTCCAGTTGGAACTATCAGCGATTAATATGCTACACACAGAAAGCAAGGATCACATCATAAAAAAATTATGCGTTAGAGCCTTTTAATCTCTTAGTGGTAGTGTCAAAAGATCCGAAAAACACTGCATTGCATAAGTCTACTTAAGCTATTATTCCACATTGCCACAGATAAGTATATTATTATTATTATTTTACTTATCTTAACCAGTCGCTTTCCAGCACTTCAAGCATCAAAAGTGATGATTTATTAAAACAAAGTTAAGTCAAACGCAAATATATACATATAAGGCTCGAAGTAAGTCGAAGAAGATCAGGAAATATGTGTGTGAACATAAATTTGAATTTAAGTTAAATTATTTAACTACCTCAGACGAAAATCAAACATTTTAGCAGTATCTCACTATATAAAAATAGTCTCCCTTATTGTGAATCAAGACGACAGTAAAACTTGTCACTAACTAGTCTACTCTTTGTCGACAATTAACTACCATTAATTTGCAAAACCTTAGAGATTAGTAAGAGATTGTTAATAAAAGCCAATTGTGGCCGATAAAAAGTAGACAAGTTACAATATTTACTGTCGCCTTGATGTGACGTCGACGACGACATACACAATAAGGGGGAGTAATTCTAATGGCTCCGTAAAGAGCAGATTTAGTTAGTGGCATAACTGAAATTATGTATTTGTGTGTAATTTCTCGACCTTGTTTTTAATATCAATTAATGTTGTATTATAGATATTGTATCTATTCAGGCTTTTAAGGTCATTCAATTTCTTCAAATGTAAATAAAAGATGTTTTTATTTCATTTTTAATGTATCCGACGTTTCGTTGGGGTTTTCCAACATCTTCAGGGATAATTATTTTATTGAAATATATTTTATCTTTTATTCTAATTTACTTTCAAGTTCTTGAGATGTATTTTACAGGGACATAAAATGTACAACATAAAACACATAACGTAACAAATAATTGCAAATATAAATAAAATAAAATATCACAGTCTTTTCTTAACTTCTAATATCACAGTTGGAATTACACTGTAGTTTGGAGCTTTCGGAAAATGAATTTGAACAAATTCATATATTATTATATAAGGTAATGTTTTAAGAGATTTCGCAACACATAAAATCTGGAGAAATGTATAAAATATAACGATGTATATAATTTAAAGTTTAAAAATGATTTCATGTAAATGTTGATCGCGGCTACGCCTGAAATAATTCATACGGTGGGTCCAATTTTTGCATACTCTTGTCAACATATTGGCCGGTATCTCACGAAGAAATTCTTCAATATTGTCTTCCAGTACGTCAACCGTTGTCCCTATAAATATGAACCTTAACACAGCCCACAAAAAATGGTCTAAAGGCGTTAAATCGCACGATCTGGGCCCCAAACGTGAAATAAACTGTTCGCTGAACTCGCCTCTTAATTGGGCCATTGTTTCGCGTCGTGTGAGACTTGTAGGACCGTCTTGCTGAAACCACATGTCAGCCAAGTCCAGCTCTTCCATATTGGGCAAAAAAAATAAGTAACAGAGGCCCAATGGCGCCGAATCGATAATTCACGGCCATCAACAACACTGGCGGATACAGCTGCGATATTTTCCTCTGTCCGCTCTCTACGTATGAGTGTTGGTGGTTTAATGTTCAATAATGCAATTTTTGAGGGAATTTAGTCACTGGACTCCGAATAGCCGCGTCAGAAACTATAAAATGGAAGAAGTGCACGATGAATTTTGATAATAAAATTTAATAATCTGCAAGCGTTGTTCATTTGTAAGTCGATTCATGGCTAAATAATTCACCAAACTGAACATGTTTAACAGTACCAGAATACACGAAAGCAGCTGAGTTGCCAAAAACACTGTTGCCAAAAAGAAAGTTGCTAAAAAATCACCCTTTATATGCATACAAACATGCCTACACATGAGTATGTATTGTAACTATTGCTATTGAAGATGGGAAATAATGGGAACTAGAGGTGGAAAACTATCGATGGCACCATGTTTTGATTCTGCAATCGATTAAAACTTCAACTTAGTCACTATCGATACTAAATGATACAGCACTAACAGCAAAAATTTGAAATATGTTGCTTTTTAAAAACACAAATAACCAGATGTCTTAAAATCTCTTTCACTGATCACACTTATTTTTCATACAATTATTTTAGTTTCGTTAACTATTTATTGAACTGAGAAATAGAGTTCTGTTTTGTTTTGTTTGTTTTGTTTTGTTTTTAATGTAAATAAATTCAATATGCGAGAACCATTTAACTTTCATACTATCACGATAGTATCGTCGATACTATCGATAGTGTATCGTTACTACACTATCGAAAATTTTCGATAGTGACACTATCGATAGTTTTCCACCTCTAATGGGAACGGTGCTACCTAAAAAAAGATAGTTTTAAAAATTTAATCTTATTGTTGAGATTAAAAAAATTTCCGTAGGTAATCTAACAAATGATCGTACAGAAAAAAATAAAATAAAAAATTAATAAATAATGTTGATGACTGATGTGTAACTTGTGCTGCAGATTGCTACACATATTCTGGTCCAGCCACCTTGCTTTATTATTATTGTGAACTTTTAAATTGAAAATGGGTTATTAATTTCACATTTCGTTATTGTGAAAAGTGGAATTGTACATATTGGGCTGGCAATATACAGATTTAATGAGATAAGCAAGCAGTTTTTTCAAGCGCTATCACTAAGTCTGACTTGGCTCTTGGCCAAAAACTGATTACACCGATTTTTGTGGCCGGAATTTTTTTTCGAAACCTTTGGAGGCCCATAAAAAAAATTTGTCACCAAAGTTGCCAGTACTATCAAAGTTATACTGTCCAGTAAAGTGATTCATACAAAAAAACGTTGTGCCACGCACCCCCTAGGATTAAAGATAATGTAAAAACAATGATCGGACTAAAAAGGGCGACACAGTGAACAAAATACTAAAGGGGCGGTATTTGTAGGCGTAGCAAAAAAATTAAAAATATATTTTTGGAAATGTTTTTACATTATCTGTAATCTCAGGGGGTGAGTGGCACAACTTTTTGTTGTATGAACCACTCTACTGTCCGGTCCGTGTGTTTTTCCAAAAGTCTTCATTTAATAATAATAAGCAAAAACCGAATAAAGTTTTAAGAGCTGTTATGCAATTAAAGGCATTCTTCGATTACAATTTATTGTAAGCAAATGAATAAAAGTTTTTCTTTAAAAGAAAAACAAACCTTTCACAATTTTCACCCAATTCGCAATGAAACTACCAGAGTGCGAATATACGATGGAACGTTATCGGAAAAATAAGATAGTGTACAAACAGCTGCTTTAAGGGTTGGCTCGCCTTGCAGGAGAGATGTTTTAGGGAACTGTGTGTGTTCAACTTGACCAACAATATTCCAAAGAAATCCTTTTCGTACTAAAATTTTAATGCTTTATTAGGCAGCATGTTGCAGTTTAGTCATTATTAGCAGGCAAAGTTTATCTTATCCTATGGACAGTTAAGTCGTCTGAATTTTATAAAAAAAAAATTGGGGTTCAGTTTGTTAAGTTAGATTTAATTGCAATGTTCTTTTTTTCCACAATCACATGATGTCACACCCTTACCAATCATTTTTTATTTTTTCATATTTTTGCTGCAGCATGTAATGTTTTTGTTACAAAACATAAAATGACAATTTCCTATAAAATATGCATTTTAGGATTTTAATGCTTTGATTATATTGGTGGTGGGTCGTAATTTCTTAATGACTTTAAACGCACAGTTGGCGTTTGAACAAAGCATTTATGCTACGAGTACACTTGAACCTCTGAAAATAACCCCCCAAACAGCTGTTTTAATACAAGTTGCACATACGCAATAAAACAGCGTTTACGCGTTATCATCCATGCATTCAGCTGATACGGGCAGCTGATGCTGAAAACAAATTTTATTTGAAGAAATCTATATTTATATTACAATAATACGAGTATAACACATACCCATATGGTTACGTACATACATACACAAGCACAGAATGGTTAATAAAACTAGGTATACAAAATTTTTAGAAAAATAAAGATTTTGAGTTACGGTTAGTTCTAAGAACAGAGCATAATTTGTGTTTATGGCTTTGTTAACATTTTTTTTTCAAAGCAATAATGTGCATACTTATGCGTGTGTATTTAAAGTATAAGTGAACAAGTTAAATTGAATTACGTACACACTCATATAAGTACATATTATCGATGAATTTATTCAGAAATGGGAAAAATGTGGAGTGTCTGCTTTTAAATTTAGTATTAAAAAACAGCTGATGTGCTAATGAAGAAGGATGTAAACCATATGATTTTAATTTCAAGTACATTAATCGTACTCATGAGAATTTTTTGGCGGTTAGTTTATATTTGCAGGCATATGGAACATGTTTTGTTGGAAAATTTCCCATTTGACAATTTGTCACATGTCGTGGCCTCCGTTCCATACAAAGGCAAATACATTTGAATAAAATATATTTTAAGATGCACGAAGGCGGTTTGAAAATTATTTCGATTGTCCTTTCACCGATTGTTATATAGTTTGGCAGATAATTCAGTCCATCTACTGAATAAAACCACCACTACCAATACTTCCTTTAATTGTTGCTTAAACTTGTTTTTCGAAAATAAAAATATATGGCATGTAGATGAAATAAAATTAAACATTGAACTTAACTGTTTTATTGCCCCTTATTGTGAATGGCGTCGTCGATGTCACATCAAGTCGACAGTAAAAATTGTCACTTGTCTACTCTAATATCTAATTATTTCAATTTCAGCCTTAGCTAGAATTAAATGTTTGATAAAAAAAAATACTTTAGAGCTAAGCAAGTAACTGAGTGCAATAAAATGAAATTTAATAGAAAGTTTAACGCATAATTTAAGATATATAAAAAATTTTCAGAACAAGATTGAAGTATCTCTGCATATTGTAACAAAATTCATCAATTATTTGTGGATTAAAAAAAAAACTCCAAGATAATATAAGATTTGCTCCGAAGATAAACGCAATATCCAACAAAATCTCTGTGTGAACCACGTAATGAAAGCCAACACAATAGCCATCCATAAACGTTTATATTGAAATCTAATATGGCACTATGCAAGTAAGAGTCCAATAACACCTATTTCCGGAGAATCAAGCCAAATCTTCCTGTCGACCAATTAACCATGAAACTATTGTCTGGCTCTTTGAGAAGAGTGAGTAACATTGGCCCTATAGAATAAAGAAACCTTTTTTACTACTGAAAACATCTCTAACAAGAGCTTGAATAAAAATTGCAATGATAGCACATTTTTCAAAGCTTTCGAACTATCGGCTAAGTTTCATATTCAAATTAAAGGTGGACGCCCTGCTGATTGCATAAATTTCTGCCTGAATAATCTGTGAAATTCGAGGTATAATCTGTGGCCCAAGAGCTAATTTGCTCTAGGGAGTTTTATGGGTGGTCATGTGCCCAAATCATCCATTGACAGAAAGCCGACGCGTCGGTGAACTTCATGTAACTATATAGGGTTAAATACATGATGGTCATCATGCAAATATAAGTAGTTACGCTGTGTCCGGTGAATGGTGAGGTCTGCTCTTGCAGCGTGTTATCACGCACAACATTTCGTAGTGACTGTCAGTGAAATCTCAGGAAGAACAATCTTATTGCTATTGATTTGTATGACGCTGTTAGTCATATACTATTCTATACACTGTTGCTTTTAAACAGGTGCTGCCTCAGCAAAGTTCTAGCTCATAGCCATGGTTGCAGCCTATGTGTTCTTTGCAAGTCACATAGTGCCTTCTAGAAATGTCACATTAAATTTCAGAAAACGAAAGGAAAACCACGGATCCTTCCCAAAGCTACTGATAGAGAAGACAGGTGGTGAAGGAAGAGATAGAAGAAAGCTTTATTATTTTTTTCAACTCAGCTTTTTTCACGTTGGTTTTTAATAATGCAGTGTTGAAGCGCCTCTGGTGTCAATGAGGCGTATTAAAATTTTGAAGCTGCGCTTAGTAGCCATTTTATTGGTTATTTTACTTCGCCGATGATTCTGCTACGCAATATCGATGAACGGGGGGGGGGGGGGGGGGGCACACTGATGTTATATTAAGGTTAGTATCCGCTGAAAACGGTTTAGTACAGTGACCAGTGTATATGCCTTCATCACCTGAACTTTGCTACAATAACTGATACAAAGGAACGCCAATGCACATCAGAAAAATGTTACCAGGCTCGAACACAGGACCTTCGGTTTTGTAGTCAACATGCTAAATACTACTTGCAATTAAAATTTTTTCCATATAAAATTTATCAACGCTTAAGGTTGCGTTTTACAAAATAAGGCCCTAAATTTGTTATCGCATCTTAGTTCGCACATAACCCATTCTCAATAGTCTGATATAGGACAGTGTGCTAAAGACCCATGAGTTCTCACTGCCAACACAATGAGTAGGACTCCCAATGACTATAAGCAGAGGATCTTATGAAGACCTGAAAAGGACTAAGTTCAAGTAAAGCATCAATGGATTAAGCTCAACAGCCATGTTTTTATGTAATCTGGTAGTTACTTTAGTTGGACGAGCTTTCGTGGGACTTATATCTTGCGAAACAAATTCAAATTGAAGGTTAAAAGTCAACTTCTTTTCAAGGTTAACACAAAAGTGTTTTACCTAATTGAAGCAATGGATCTCAAATACATTCAAGGAAACTAAATTTGTAATTCTAGAGAAAGCTTACTCCTAATAGAGAAAGGTGCCATTATGGTATTGTCCCACACCGCATTATAATGGTATACAAAGCGGCATTAATGACGTCTTTCAGACTGCGATTACTACAAGGCATCGGCGTTTCCTGTTAGACAGATTGTAGATAAGTTCTACGATGACCAGGATATGCCTTCTTAGAAAAGCAATATAAGTTGTAAGTAATGAAACATTTGCCAAGGACCTGTTCGTGAATGCATCATTGAGCTGCAAATAGAAATTTCAATGTCCTAAGGGGCTTCACCGAAGTAAAAGTAGATATGTCATATATGTGATAAAAACATGGCTACTGCTAAAAAATGATCACCAGAAAACTTGTATAGCATTTTATATTAAAGTTTGCTCATATGATGCAGAGCAGTGATGCATTTACGAACAGGCCACAATTTGATGTTGATATTTGCCTTGTATAAGCCAGTTTTACTACAGTTGCTGCTGCTGTGGATCTTTTTGGAACTGTCAGCTTGTGTTGAATAGATTTTAGAAGATACACAAACGCTTAATTATTCAAAAATTATTCAAACAGAAATTTTGTACACAGCTTAAATAAAGAAATATGTATGTAGATGGTAAAATTGAGCTTTCATTACGAAAACAAAACTTAAAACAAATTGTAATACGACGAATCACAACAATTCACAGAAATCTACTCGTACATCAACTGACGCCACACACAGTGGACCAAACACAAAAAACGCTTATGATGAAGGTGCAGCGACCTCCGAAAACAGCTAGTTGTTCCGTTCTGCTAGTGTTTGGTTTGGCAGAATATTTACAATTAACTTAGTTGTTATTTGTTCAACAATAATTATCAACTTTAGTCTAATCAAATCATAAATAAAGAAATATGTACATATTTACAAAAAAAAAAATGTTAACAAGTCATTTAAGGAGAGTATATCGGATCTATCGCTTAAGATTCTCCTTGTAACTCGTTCCACACATTTTTTTTTCTTACTCTAACTATAACGGTACGTAATCCATCATTACTTACTTCATTTTCTATCAAAAACTCATAAAAGAAGCTTATTTTTCCTTTTTGTAATGTATGTGCTGAAAAAAATTTGCGAAAGGCTGTGTAAAAGCGTTAAAGGTTACTGAATTGGCGTCTTATAGCATTTAGATTTCGCTTCGCAATAAAACGTAACTCCGCAGGTACTCAATGCCCTCCTCCGAATACGCAAATTAATCGGTTTCTTAATCATTCTCTTTATAATTGTAGTTAAAAATTCATTTTAGCAATTAAAAATGTGTCTCGAGAAAAAAGTGGTATAATTCTTCGACTGCTCTCGCATATGAACACAAGCCTATAATCGAGCATTTGAAATTCAAATTGTAGTAGACGAAGTCTTGCACTTGTCCCAAAAATAACTTCAGAAACAGCTGAAATTTATTTGTATCCCAAAGCAAGCCCAAAGGGAAGAAAAAAAACAAGAACAACAAAGACGAAAATAAAAAAATAGAACTAAATAATTTAAAACCGGAACAAGCAGCCGGAACAAGTTATGAATAAAGGAAGTGAATTTTTGGGCAAATACGAGTACAACAACATAACATCAGTATTCTTATAAATATTTCATGTACTTAACAAAAACTACAGAAATGTGTTTTCAACACAAGAAACATAAAGGAAAACATATGAACGGAATTTCAAAATACATTTTAGTCCTTTGCAGCAAAAAAAAAAAAAAAAAAAAAAGAAGGTATGTTTGCTGTTTTTTGTTATTTTTGTTAGTTCTATATTTGTTTTTAACACGTACTTACTCAATTACCCCAAACTCGTACACAAGGAGTGTTTTTTTTATTTTTTTATCATACAATTCTTTTGTTAGTTTTAAGGGCTTCACTAAAAAATTTATTTGAATGTGAGTTTATACAAAAGAAATCCTCAAAAAGAAAACGAACTTACGAGAATATCGAAAAAAAATCATGTGTTTAGATCGCACGTTCTTTTTTTTCTTATTATATTTGTGGTATAAATTGATCCTTTGCACGTCTTATGGTCTTCTTTCTATCTCGGTTTTATTCAAACTCGATGACATTAGGGAAGTTGATAGGGTATTTTTTTGGAAGTTTTTTTTGTCTCAAAATTTATGGTTATTTATACATGCATTCCTTCTTTCTTTTCATGCCTGTTGTTTTTTTTTATCATGTTTAAGCCGCAGGGATACAAGGTGTGTTCTCGATTTAAATTATGATATTGGAATGTATCTGATATAAAATACGTACACTGGGAAAATGTGTGGGTGTAAAAGAAATGGGTTTTTAGGAGTCAGAAACTAAGACGGCTTTTACATACGCAAAGTTTACTTTGCAAAGTCTTGAGTTTGTAGGCATTCCTTCGATCTTAAGACTTTGCAAAATTAAATTTGCTTGTGTAAAAGCCGTCTAAGTGGTTGAAAAAATATAATAAGATTAAAGAAAAACTATAGTGAAGACTGTCGCAACTATGAGGTTTGACTTACGCGACTTAGAAATAATGCTTAACTGCCAGTTTATAGAAGACATGTAAAAATTCTCGTCTGTCTATTTATATTGAAAACAAAAACAAATTTGAGTATTATGTTTTTGTTTTCTATAAAGTGGCAGTAAGTCTGCACCCACTGTTTCAAATCCAGATGAACATGAAAAGTAACTAAAGATTAATTTGGCAAGGATGCATTCTGTATGGAAATTTCAACACCTTCATATTCTATGAGCAATGAAATTAGAACTATCAGCTACATATGTTATACAATACACTTCGTCACGGATGCTTAACTCAAAATGTTTTAGAGGAACCGTCCTTTTTTTAAGAAAAGTAACACTAAGGTAATGAACAACTACTACTATTACCAGGTGTTACCTTCTTTCGGAAAGGGATAGTGATAGAGAAGACAAGTGGTGGCTCTGCTTTTTGTACGTTTTTAATAAGGTAATGTTGCAGCGCCTCTGGTGTCAATGATGCGTATTAAATTTTCAAAACTTGTTTTAGTCGCCATTTTAAAGGGAATTTTAGTTCGCCAATGATTCTGCTACACAATACCGACGAAGGAGGGCGCTCTGTTGTTACATTAGGATTAGTATGTACCGAAGCCGGTATACTTCAGTGTCCAGTGACTATGCCTTCATCACTTGAGCTTTCCTACAACAACTGATACAAATGGACACTAATGAACATCAGAAAAATGCGTGGTGTTGTTATTTAATGACTGGCGGAGACCGAGCTCGAACCCAGGACCTTCGGCTTTGCAGGCAAAGTGCTAACTACTTCAGCCAACGCCACCCTCAGCTTTTGTCCCGGTTCGACTGGTAGAAAAAAAGAGATATTTGTCTTTCCTTATACGTCTTTCTTGCAGTTGAATTACGAGTTGATCAACAAAAGTTGGCTTCTTCGACACTCTGTAGTTTGTGTGTTATGAATTTTTTTGATTAGATAATTGTGTCAAATATTTTTGGACAACTTTGTACAAAATTGTTAGTAAAAGAACTGACTAATCAGGGAAATAATTTCCATGTGATTAATTTTCTGCCGAGAATAAAATCCTCATATTATGTATAAACAGTTGGCGAGAGAACTAAAAATTGAGAGAGAATTTCGAATTTTCGAATGCAGCTATTTTAACTTATTAGATCACTACGAACCTTAGCACATAAATACCTTGGACTAAAAAATTTTTCACAATCTCAAGCTTAAAAAAATTGGGCTTAGTCACACCCATACAAATTTAATATTATATTTCATGTGCTTCTGCTTGAGGAGTTTTCACAAAACTTAGCACACACCGTGAGCACTAAAAATTATGCAGTGTTGCATTTTAAAAGTGGGCGGCGCAACGCATTTGAAATCGTAGCAAATAATTCCATATACTTCTAGTTAACTGATGCCCAGGAAACTTGGCAAACAGTTTGGAATGGCATAAATAAGTTTGTGCTTAAAAAGCGGGTGGGCCATACCCATTGAAATTTAATATTATATTACATGTACTTCTTGATACCAATGTAAATTAGAAATAAGGGAATTAATAATGGAATATGATGTCGGGCTAATGTCCACCTCTAGCATTTCGGCAGACGTCCGCTCTTTTCACAAGCAGCGCCTAATTTCATCTTTCATAGCGTCAGTTGTTTTTGGTTTGTTCACGTAAACTTGATCTTTCTTTGTTCAAAAATGAACAGTTCCATGGTTAAAATTTCCCAACTTTTTACTAAATAAATGTCAAAGGATGACAGCTCAATTCTTGACATTTCACCATTTGACAGCCAATTTACATCCCAAACTCAAATTTACCCTTTAATAATGTTTGTTTAATTAATTGAACCTAAATTATTCTTAACTTTTTAGTTTTTGTAAAAAGTTGTATTCATGTATTAAAAAATTCAAATAATGTATCTTTTATTTTTAATACAGCACACCCTGCAAGTTGTCAACGTATCTTCACTACATACATACGAGTACATATTTCTTTAAGTGTACTTTCAAGGACACTAGTCAGCTGTTTGTTCCACTAAGATGATGTTAATTTGATGTGTTTTGTAAAGAACATGTTTATTAAAATGTCAGTATGTATGTATGCATGTACGTATCTTTAAAAATAGCTACGAATTTTATGATGGTATGAGAAATATTTATGCCTTAAAATGTTTGCATATGCCTTTGCTGTATCTGTGGTATCAGTTTTATGTTTCCTTTAATTCTTTTAAGGTGCCGCCGCACACGTTCATTTACTCCCACCACCAACCAACGTTCATGACATTCAAGGGATAAATATAAATTTAAGGAAGACCTAAATATGAGAACTATTTATCAAAGACTTTAAGAAAAATTTATATCTCTACGTACATACATAAGTATTTTATCACATAGACTCCAAAAAGCCTCAGCTGCACTTTACAGTTCTAAAAAGACGCGAAAGCAGAACGGATTTTAGTTTGAAAACTACATAAAACGCAAAAGCTCAATTTTAGCATCAAGCTCAAAACATAACAAAAGATTTATAACTGAAATAGCAATATTACAAATGTAGATGAAGCTTATTGCAGTTTCACAACTTCTAACATAAAATTTAACAGACGTCAAAAAAAAATTATTTTGATTTACAAAACGTTTAACAAACAAATTTCTATACAAAATTTGCTTTGTAAACCTTTTGTAAACAAACATTTTTTTTGTAAGGCAGTAAAAAGTTTAAAATATTCTAGAATCATTTAAATACAACATTATTCACCCTTGTTGTCGGAAATAAAAGGAAAATAGAAACAAAAGGAATTGAAAAGAGTATACTAACACAACAACAACGCAAACATTGGCGATCTCAATTTTAGGGAAAGGGAACAAATTTCACGAGAACTTTTATTCCCGATGTTCGAAATTCGAGAGCTACATGTAAAATCGTACGGCATTTCAGAAAACACAACACTGGTGTGACGGAGTTTATGGAAATTTTCAAGAGACATTAATTAATTCATTAGATCAGGGTTGCATTTTTTTCAAAAGTCTTGCGATACGTGTGAGCACGGACTTCGAGCAGCACTATAGATAAAGTGTGTGCTAGATTTTGTAGAATTCTCTTGGAAATAAGTTGGTAAAATATTTTAAAAAAATTTTAACGTTTCATAAAAATTTGAATTGTTTCTGAAGAATAAAGCTTTGTAAATTTAATAAGAAATTTATGTGATTTTGTTTGTTTGTTTTTTATGTTTTTTTTTTATTTGAAAATTTGGCTTGTTTTTAAGATTAAGCAATTGTGTATATGCATTTCGTTCCCGCTTTTGGAAAATTTAACTAACCAACTTCGTATGTTTATAGTAAGACTCTTAATATAGTGTCCGCCAATTATGCCTCTGGACCAAAATCCGCACCAAACAGTGACTCGTTTTGGGTGTGTCGGCTTTTCAATGTATGCGTGCGGGTTTTCTGTGCCCCAAATGCGACAATTTTGCTTGTTTACATACCCGCCAATATCAAAATGAGCTTCATCTGAAAAGATGATTTTTTTTGGCAAAATCGGCATCTTCTGTAAGTCGATCGCAGGCAATATTTCCCAGCGTTGTTCAAGCGTATACACAACCATATTCGTTCAGCGGAAGGATAAAACTAATTATCTGTCAAATCAGACATGAGCTAAGTGTTACATGCACGAAATAAGTACTAGTTGAAAAAAGAACGTTAGATGGCGGACCCTTTACTATATTGAGAATTACAATATACAAACATAATAAGTTTGAAAGCCTCAAACAAAAATCTTTACAAAACAAGCATCTTTATTGGATTGTGCATCTATTTTATATTCCACCACCTTTTTTTTTATTAAAAAAGATCAAACTTTATTATGAGACTCCTCCTGCATTGTTGTTTTTAGAGTTTGCTGCACCAAAGGTGAAAAGGAACCCTATTGGTTTCGCTACCTGTCTATCTGGCCGTAAGATCTACGGACCTGCAAATTTTCACAGAATGTATTAAACTTTGACCGCAACAGCGGAAAAGTGATTGCATTATTTACATACATACATGTAAGATGTAATATTTTATTTTCCAAAGCTAGAAGATAATTTCAGGAGACACAATAATTATATATATCAGTCGTAAAGCAGCTCTGGGCGAGTCAACATCAAGCGTCGATGGCAATTATCTCTTAAGTGCAACCAGGCCACTGTTGTTTATTGGCTTTCGAGAGTTTTGCGTCTCACTCGCACTGGTTGACTGATCTGCCACGGATAACCTTTAACCTTCTTTAACAACCACGTTGCTAATTCCTATGTGAAGGCATAGGTCGTGTACAGTCAGTCACAAAAACCTTTTTAAAATACTGTTAATAACATCTTGGGCATATGGTCTAGTTACTCCGCCCATATTTGTGCAACCATATCATGCAAATTTACTTTGTATAATTCCTATGTATAAATAAATAAAAAATAATTATATATATTAATTATCACGTACAATACCACATCTGCCGAAGAAGCAACCTCTTGTTACTGCTCGTGCCAAATGTTCGTGTTTTCCTTATAATTTAAAAAAAAAAATCATTCTTTCCAACGCGAGTTTATACAAGGTGGTCTCGATTTACAACTCTGCATATTCGTCTTGTATATTTGTTAGTGTAAAACTTCTTGCTGTCAGAAAATTTCGGAACATTTTTCTTTGACTTGACAAAAGGAAATTAACATATGATCCCTATATGCTGAATCGAGATCACCTGGTGTCAATTCGCCTTTGTTACTTCTTTTGCTACCTCACTTATCAACTTTAAAATTTCTATTCAAACACACAGTTTGTGTTTCAAGGCGTGGTAGTAAAGTTAAATCCCTGTCGGAGAATGTGTGTAAACTAACTACAATAACATCCAGAATTCACCCAAAATTAATTCTTAAGTTGAGTACGTAATCGGATTTGGTGAGAGCCAAAAAATTTACTCTCAGCTACTTTGAAACTAATTTAAATTTTTATTAACATTTTGCTGTTACTATTTTAGATGGTACCTCAGCTAGGCAGCAACATTTTTTGTAAATTTACTGACGATCAGGTGACTTAAAAAAAATTCAATTTTAAGTTAGTTGAAAAGTAGTGCAGAGGGAAATAATTGACCACCGCCTAGGATATCGCAATGTTAAAATAGTTAGTTGTTTCTATTGGAAAGCAATCCAAGTATCAGTCAGCACTATTTGCGAAATAGTTAGTTTAAAGTTAGTTTAAAGTTTAGCACAACGGGACCTCTAAGGACCCAAGTGGGCTGGTTTACTATAAATCGGCAGCCTGTTATAGTTTAAAGTTAACTTAGTTTCCGACAGGGATTTAAATAAAAGTGCTTTTTGCAAAAAGTGCTTTTTGCAAAAAATTCCTTTTTAAACTGATGTATTCTGAAGGGCCACTCAGACTACTACACTTTACGAGACTTTACGAGAAATAAATCTAAAGACATTTGTTTCGACAGTCAAAAAATCTAACGTAAAGTGACATTTTATGTTCACACCATCACACCTCATATTAGATTAAAAACACAAGTATAGGGTGTTTTTTTAGAGGTATAGAACTTCGAATTGAAATAAAACACAAGAAAATCGTTTTAATGTCCATCAATTTGGCTTTATTGGAAGGATAATTTTATACCATTAACGTTTAAATATGATTTCGGGCATGTGGCCGCCGCGGCTTGCTCGAATAAAGCCAATTCTACAGGTCCAATTTTCAACCACTTTTTCGAGCATATGGGGCCGTATGTTGGCAATAACGCCACGAATGTTGGCTTCCAAGTCCCCTAACGTTTCTGGTTTGTTGGCGTAGACGAGCGACTTCACATATCCCCAAAGAAAATAATCCAATGGTGTTCCAATCACACGATCTTGGTGGCCAATTGACCGGTTAACCGAATTAATTGCTCTGATGGACGATTATGTCGACCATAAAATGGACGGAGCTTGCGGTAAACTTCGCGAACTGAACCATTATTTTCGAAATAAATTTGCACGATTTGCAAGCGTTGTTCTTTTGTCAACCTGTTCATGATGAAATGGCAAACCAAACTAAATATTAATCACTTGACAGCTGACAAAATGGCCGCCAGTTAAAAAAGTGATGCCAACTTAAAGTTCTATACCTCAATAAAAAACACCCTATATAAAGCAATTGGCTGTTGAGAATTAACATGCCTTCATTAATCGGTGACTTCCGCCGGCAGAGCAGTTGCATGTACGCTATGTTCGTGCCGGCCTTTGAAAATACACGGCGGTTAAAGTAGTGGATTTAAATAAGTTAAAGAAAAAGAAAATAATATAATTTCGTTAATTTTCAGTTATGGTTTACACCAAATATTATTCAATACGATAAGCATATTCATTATTAATATCCGGCTTAAGACGAAGATATACAAAATAAACGACGGCACGCCATCGGCGTCCAAACAGAAGACTGTTGAGTTTGTTTATTACTTGATTTTGTAATAATGCAACCTAAATCAGATGAAGGAAAGTATTATCGTTTAGAGAAATTTAAAAAAATGGTTAAGTATTATGGGATGTCAAATTTTTATCGTATTATTTACCATTCGTTGTGACATTTTGCATTCACACTATCACACTTGCACGTATTATTTGAATTTTTGACATCTATTAATACAAAGTATAATATATAGTCTGAACTGCAAGATAAAAAATAAACCAAATAATATGAATTAAACATTAACAAGTACTTAATTAATTTTTTATAACTAATTATCAGGGAAACCACAAATATGCTTTAAAAAATTCAATAAGCATTAAAAACTTGAAAATATGCCTTAAAAACTCAAAAATATGCTCTTAAAAATAATACAAATTGATTTATTTCGAAAAAAATATATTTTTAATCCAACACTTCAATAACATTTGCATATAAAATAAGACAAAAATAAAATAAAAAAAAACAATACAAAATTTAATAAAGAAATAACCTATATCAGAATTAGATCTTTGGAAACTGTATTTTGAATAAATATTCACTTAGATTTTCAAATAAAGATCGTTGCCTTTCACATCTAAATAAAGTTTTACACATTGAAAATTCTCTTGCAACTACTGCTAATGTAATCGGGGCAACATCCGTCACAAATAGTAAAACCCAAATTTTTGATTGCTTCCGAGACATGTTTGGAAGAAATGTGTAAATTTTAGTAAACTTTGATGTATGAAGCTAATAAAAATACGTTTTTTGCCGCATACTTTTCTTAATTTATTTTCAAAAAGTATACTTTACTGCTGGAAATTGAAAATTTGTTGTCTTACACAGTTACACAAGCAAAACATGTAATTGAAGTGTATTTCATATAAAGAATGAAATTAAATGATTTCTGTTATACTCAAACATGCATAATTAAGGTCCCTTTTATTTTATTTTAGTGTTTAATAAGTTTTAAAACATTTAATCGGCGGCTGCGTCTGCGTGATGACGCTTCTGCTTAACAGTCGCCGTTGAATTTTTCTTACGGCACCTTCTTTTTTTATTATTCATTTCTTATAGAAATGAAGTAAAACCAGAGTTAACTTTACTTCGCATGTTTTTGTATGAAGAATTTGGCAAACAAAACAAATACAAAACAATACTTATTAAACCTTAAAATAGTTGAAATGGAGCAAAATTATTGCTAAATATTTGAAAAATCATAATTAATTTCGCGAAACATATTTTGGATTCAGAAAGGTGATATTCGAGATACCATAACTAACTCATTTTTTTTATGGTCGGTGGGTCAAACCAATAATGGACTAACGAAGTGTCAAAATATGCCCTAAAAGCCTCAAATATGCTCACAAAATCAAAAACAATGCTAAAAATATGCGTGTATGACTGAAATATGCAAAAATATGCTTTAAAGGGTAAAATATGCAAAAATATGCACCAACAAATCAATGCCAAAATTCATAAAAAGTTCTGAAACGGATAAGTATCTTATCTCCGCATTAATACATCGCACAAGAATAAACATGCAATTGCATATTTGCGCAATGCAATGAATTATACAATTCATTGAAAAAATTAATTATAGACTTCATTCGCCGGACACATTAAAATAATTCATTACTTTTTCAGGACATACTCGTATGTACATATTCTGTGTTAACAAAAATTAATTCTGGAATAATATATTATACGTATATAATAATATCATTCATTACCTTTTGCCCGCTGGTATGTTTGTGTAAATTTCTGCTCTTGCGCTGCTATTGGCAAATACAAAGAGTTTCTCGTGCAACAAATTTGATTAAAATTTTCATAATTTCATGTAAATTCGATATAAAAAATAAATAAATAAAAATAAATACTTGTGCCTCCTTTTTTTAAAAAAAAAACCGTGACATCTTCTGCTGTCTTTGTGTGTGCATAAATTTGTTGAAAGATTTGCTCAGTCATAGTAAAACGTTTACTTCCTTCCACAAAATAACACCCTTTTTAATGCCAGTGTCAATTATCTGGTCATTGTTATTTGATAATAATCTAATGCGCCACATAATTGCGGGTTTGCTTTAACGTCAATCAAACACGAAAAAGGTGCAAAATTGATAACAAATTAAGTTCAAGTGTGTGCTGCTCTACCACTGTATTATATGTCAGTTGCTTCTATTTTTTCTTTTTGTAGGAAACTGGTTTATTATAAGTATTCAGGGATATAAAATTAACCCTTCATCAACTTCAAACTCTTACTTATCTTACCCAAATGAAGTCATATTTATTTAGAAGTGCTGGGTGAAGAAAAAAAGAAAAATACTTTCCTAATTTAAATATCTATTGCTATTGTAATACAATTCTATTTTATTGAATTAACTAAAGAATTATGTAAATTTAACAAAAAAAAAAAAGTTACGTTTCTCTATAAAAATTTTTCGTATACCTGCTACAAAAATAAAGTAATTACGGATTAGGCGGAAGAGTTTATCTTTCAAAGAAATACCATTACCTGCCAAATTAAAGAATTTATAGGAGAAACAAAAAATAATATTATACCTATTTCAAAGAGAACTGTCTATTGTGACAAAAAAAAACTTTAAACGGGACCGATAGACATTTGTATGACGTGCTTAATGTCCCAAAAAAATTCCAAAAACTTATTAAATGATTATGTCCTTGGTTTCGTAATGAAATACACTTTAGCCATCCATTTGACACATAATGAGGTGTGTATTTGTCAGTTCTTTTTCAGTCATCATTAGATTACATTTCATGTCCATCAACAACTTGAACAAAAAATTCTTAAACCATAAAGACAATGTCACATTTCATTAACTATCGACAGCAAACTACATTTTAAACTATCTGTAACAACTTACGAATAACTTACAAAAAACAAAAAGTAGCTCAAACATCGCACAGTGGGTCATTATATAGAAGAACTTTCCAGCAAAAAACCTTGCTTAGTAGAAGACAAAAAAGTATATGTTCTTTCCACTTTTAAGTACTTAGATGCTTAAAAACTCCTTAACTGAAGAGAAGGAAGTACACAATGTAGCTTCTCTGAGATGGCTCTTAAGAGAAATACTGCTTTTTTAGCAACGAAAAATTCGCAATTGCCAATAAGGCAACGAGAATTAACAGCTGTTAGTTACCCGTTGTCATCCGTAATACGAGTACCATTTTGGCAACTGGAAACGCAACTTAGGTTTGATTTCAATCCGATTTTTTTTAGCTTCTTGATAGTTTGTCATTATTGTTAATAAAAGACTAAATAGAAAAATTTCTTTAAAGTAGAGTTTGGAAATAGTCGCAGATTTTCATAAATTTTCATAATCGAGATTATGACTACAAAACATGCTATTAAAAAAGAAAATATATGTATGTTCTATTATAATTTTTATTTAAACCAAAATAAATTACATCTGCATAATTAGTAAAGAACAAACGACAATGGCAAGACTGTTGTAAATTTAGAGATGGTAAAAATGAGCTTTCATTACAAAAAAAAGCTTTCAGCAAATTGTACCACGAATTCACATACTCCATTCGCACTGAAAACTTGAGTATATAAAGCAGAAATCTACATCAACGGACACCACACACAGTGGACCAAACGCAAAGAAAGCTAATCATTAAGGTGTAGTGACATTCGAAAACAGCCTGTTGTTCCGTTCTACTCGTGTTTGTCAGAATATTTTCAATTAGCTTTGGTGTTATTTGTTCATTAATAATTATAACATGTAATTTGGCTTATAAAGCGATACGAACTTCAGCCTGATCAAATCATAAATATAGAAAAAAATTAAGTTCGAACAATAATAATTAAAATTAACCAAAATAAATTACGTCATCAGTTTTAGTCAAACTGTATGGTTTTAGCCAAAGAAATTTAATTAATTTGTCTGGAATTTAAGTTTTAATTTAATTTTTCATTTAAATTATATTTTTATTTTGACAAAATTGTAAAGCACGTAAAATAAAATTCGTAAATCAGAACTTATGACTGATAATCCCGCAAAATTTCGGATCACTGCGATGTCTACCAGGTAGAGATCCTTGCTATAAAGCAAGTTGCGGATTGGTTGAACGTGAATGTCACTTCAACATTTATGCTGGTAGTCGAGCAGGTGTTATGGCCCCTGAATCACCGCTTCTAAGAGCAACAACAATCATCTCTAAAGGAGATCATCTGGATCCCGGGGCATAGAGGCTTTCAGGAGAACTACAGGGCTGATGAAATTGCTGGAACTGGGACAACCTTACATGTTACACCGGAATCGAAATTTGTGGGTTTACCCCTACTCTCTTGCAAACTCAGACTTAGGCGCAAGACACAAGAGAAAGCAAATAGAAGGTGGGCCACAAGATATGATTGCGTGATCATCAGACAATTATGGACTCAATTAAATTAGAAAATACAGCTTCTTTAATTTTAAGAAATAGGAAATATATTTCGATTCTAGTTTCCGTGCTAACCGGGCACTGTCTCATAGGTACGCATGCGCAAAAATAGCTGCCAAGATATCGATGAAGAGAAAAGTATAGAATATTTTCTGTGTCACTGCCCTGGACTAGCAAGAAAGAGAATGACCACAATGAGCGCTCTTGAGGTCCGGGAACTTTCCAACATTGCCGTTGTCGAACTGCAATGTATTAGTAGCTTTAGATTGAGCTCGGGCTGGTTCGACAGTGGGAACTTCGCTTAAGCAGAGTCTGCGTGGTATCACATTGCACCAGAAAGGTCTAAGTGAGTCCGAGGTTCTGTCTGCCACCCTTTCCTAACCTAACGAATTATGGAAAACTAAACTCTCGACAGGAGATAGGCGTCGAAGAAGCAAAAACTGTTGCTTTTTGAAGTTTTAAGCAACCGCAGTAAAGTGGTTTTTGTTTTTGCCTCGTCTGATGTGCAAAAACAACAACAAAAACATGACAAACACCACAAAATAATTGACTGAACCTGCAGAAATCTTCTAAAAGCAAGAGCTTTTGTTTTTTTCGACTGTGACTGTTTGGTACTTGCAAAAGCATAGAGATTGCTAATGCTTTTACTTGCGATACTAACAAAAAGCGAAAGCAATTAAAATTCAAACTTTTCAAATCATCGACTGCTGAAAGCACTGAGCAATTGTTTATAAATCGTTTGCTGCTTCGAGCTCATTTTTGTGTTGGCGAATGCTCGAGCACTTCCTTACAGAAAAAGATATTGATATAATGTTGGTCTCTGAGACTCATTTGACTTCGAGAAGCCTTTTCAAAATCAATGGCTACAACTTATATGATACAAAAGACCCTAGAGGAAGAGCATGCGGTGGGTCGGCAATTCTAATAAAGTCAAGACTCAAGCACTATATTCTTGACAACGTTTGTGAAGAAAATCTACAAGCAACAAATATTTGCGCCGAAAATTTTTGTAGAAATTTCGTTATATCATCAATTTACTTCCCTCCCAGATTTTCAATCACTGAGGATCAATACGAGGATTTCTTCAAATCTCTTGGACCTTGTTTTGTAGCAGCTGGCGACTACAATGCAAAGCATACGTTCTGGGGTTCGCGTCTTATTACACCTAGAGGTAGAGCGTTGTTCACCACAATTTCAAAAATGGGTTTGGACGTCATTTCGAGTGGGCAGCCCACTTACTGGCCTACTGACATACAAAAAATTCCGGATGTTATAGATTTTGGCGTCATGAAAAATATTTCTAGAGATTTAGTTCATGTTGAAGCTTCTCTAGATCTCTCCTCCGATCACTCTCCCACTATCGTTACAATCTGTAATCCACTAAGAAGTGACTTACCTCATCCATATGCGAAGATGGTCAATCGTGTTAATTGGCTGAGATTCAAAAAATATCTTAGTAGTCATTGCACAGAAAACATAACGCTAAGTACATCCGATGATATTGAATCTAACATTGCGAATCTTAACGGAAATATTAAACAGGCTGCTGAACATGCTACTACCTCCCACCCGCAGACTGGGTTTAATAGAATTTATTCTACGGATATTGAACGTCTCGTAAGTGAAAAAAGAAGAGCTAGAAGGGAATGGCAGCAACACAGATCACCCCAACATAAAATCAGGTTTAAAGAGTGCACTAGACGACTCCAAGAGTTGCTTGCATCTGAAAAAACTGCATCTCTTAAAAATTATCTGGAAGGTCTTGATGTTACACCAGCATCTAATTATTCTTTGTGGCGCGCTGCGAGGAAGCTTAAAACACCCGTTGAGTTTAAACCACCCCTGCGCACTTCTACCGGAGGTTGGGCAAGAAACGATACTGAAAAAGGTAACATATTTGCTGAGCATTTAAAAACCGTATTTACCCCAAACACATGTATGGGTGTTGCTGATTTGCCATGTGTAGTTGCTCTACCCCCTCGTCCCTTAAAGTTTAAGATGCGTGATGTACAAAAACTAATTGCTGAACTCAACCCAAAAAAAGCTCCGGGTATTGATGAAATTAGTAATAAGATGCTGATGAAGTTGCCTCGTATTGCAATTAGAATTCTGCTATTCATTTTTAATGCCATTTTAAGACTGGAGTATTATCCACACAGCTGGAAGCTTGCCAAGGTCAAAATGATTCCAAAGCCGGGCAAAGATCTTACCAAGGCTGAGTCATACAGGCCAATAAGTTTACTGCCAACAATGTCAAAGCTCTTCGAAAAGTTACTCATGATCAAATTGTCCCCAATTCTAACTGATAATGCTTGCATACCGGATCATCAATTTGGTTTTAGAAGTCAGCATAGCACCATTGAACAAACGCATAGATTGGTTCAATTTATAAGAAGAACACTCGAAGAAAAGAAGTATTGTTATGCCCTCTTTATTGATGTTTCTCAAGCATTTGATAAAGTGTGGCATAGAGGCCTAATTTTAAAATTGAAGACATATCTACCAATAAGCATTGTTAATCTTCTGCAAAGTTATATTCTTGCTCGAAAGTTCACTGTTGTGGAAGGAGACTTCATGAGTGCGTCCGAATCAATCTCATCCGGTGTGCCACAGGGGAGCATACTGGGCCCAGTCTTGTATTTGATTTATACTTGTGATATGCCTTTGAGCAGCAATATCCATACATCTACATTTGCTGATGATACAGCCTGCCTTAGTATGCACGAAAACCCTCACGAGGCTTCCCGATATCTACAAGAACATATTACACAGCTGGAATTATGGTTAAACTTATGGAGAATTAAGGTAAACGAACAAAAGTGTGTTCAGGTAACATTTACTCTGCGAAAAGATACCTGTTCACCCATTCGAATCAATAATCAAGTTGTTCCTCAACATTCACATGTAAAATACCTTGGTATACACCTTGACCGACGGATAACATGGAAACACCATATTGACTCTAAGCTAACACAAATGAAACTAAAATTAACTCAGTTGCATTGGCTGATTGGTAGAAATTCAACCCTGAGTCTAGATTGCAAACTTTTGATATACAAGTCGCTTTTGAAACCTATATGGTGCTACGGAATTCAGCTATGGGGCACTGCTTCAGCTTCAAATGTAGAGAAAATCCAACGAAGACAAAACAAAATTTTACGGTTAATAACATCGGCTCCATGGTACATAAGAAACTCAAATTTACATCGTGATCTAAATATGCCACAAGTGACTGAAGAAATTGCAAAATACTCAGGCAAATATTTAACTAAACTCGAGTCACACCCTAATCCGCTTGCTCGAAATATCTTGAACTTTACCGGACACATCCGCTTAAAAAAGAGGGACACAAGGGCTCTAATACTTACCACACCAGATGAAACTGTTTGAAATTATTTTTTTTATTTTTATTTTTTGCTTTGCACAACTCTTATGTATTATGAATTACTATCACTAAGTTTATGTCCGACACTGGTCGGGCCTAATAATTATATTTAGATTTAAGATTTGAATACTTATTGTTAGTTCATTTTTGAAGATACAATAAATAAATATATGTATGCATAAAAAAAAAAAAAAAAAAAAGTTTGCTGCTTCTGCTTTGACTGCGACTGTTGTTGATTTTCACAAGCACAAGCAAAAGCACTGGTTGATTTTAAACAGTTGGAAAAAGCCAAATCAGCGAAAAGTAAAAGTTGTACGACTTTTGCTACTTCGACTTAAGTTTTTAAACACTGCAACTATACAATTATTTGACATCAGTCAACCAGTGCGAGCGCAACGGAAAACTCCTGAAGGCCAGACAACACATAAGCCCGACCGCATTTAAGACATAATTACAATGGAGCTAGAGCTGTTTTTCAGATTACGTCCTGGGAGATAACGTCCTATTTTATGTTATGCATACGTTATTTAATCCTATAAACTTAATATACATACATACATATATGTATACATAATGTACATACCTTCTTGCTTTAGGCCCCATTGTGGCTCAAATAAACTTGATATTTTCTTTGATTCCAAGTCCAGCTTACACTCACTCAATTAAGAATTCCTGAAATCAAACTACAAGTTTTTTTTTTGCTACAATTTAATACCATCATACAGTAGAACTATGTATACTTGTTTATCAACAGCTTTTGGTAAACAATCTTTGGCAATATACAATATTACAATATTGTTAATTTAAGATAACATTTCAGAACATTTGTTCATTAAAATTTGACACGCAATGTCATACACTAAAATGTCACTCTCCCAATTCTCGGAAGAGAAAACATACAACAAACAGCCAACAGAACAAGAGTCAACAATGACAGTTTAATTGTTACTCATACATATGTATGTAGATATGTACATGCGGCAGTAGAAGCAACAACAACAACCACGTAAAACACCGCAATTGGAAAAACTTAACTACTAAAACTCATTGGTTGCTTTCTTTTTTTTTAGGTTATAGTCATTGCAATATTTCTTCCTTTTTTATTGTTAACGAACGGAGTCATGAGAGTTTGTAGCAGCACTGTAAACAAAATAGTGGTTACAGTCGTTGGCTTAGGCTTAGAAACTGTTTTGGATAAAAGGTCTCATAGGACTGAATAAATACATATGTACATATTTATTATTACCACGAATTTATGGTTAATATTATATTCAAGCCTTACATTATCCTTACTTTAAAGCTTTATATCATGCCTGAATTAAATTAAATTAAATTGGGGGATTCAAACGGTAGTCTTAACTGTCATAATGTTTTAAAATTTTTGTTTGAAAGATTCAACAAAAGCAAATACAATTGTAGTAAAATAATTTAAAACATTATGACACTTAAGACTACCGCTTAGTCGTACTTAGTAATAGCCCGTTCAAGTTACTCCGAGATGCCGGCTGCAATTAACTTACGATGAACTAAAAATGCCGAAACGAAAAATGTTATACCTTAACGACTTCGTAGTATATCGATTTGATCGTAAAGTCTGGTACTCTGTCCACAATTTCGTGCGAAGTGCTGCCAAACTACATATAAAAGTATTTGATATGAAATATTTGCGAAACAAACTTGCAAAAGTAGTGCTCTGTTCTTATTGCGAAAAACACGTAAAATGTATCTGGCAGCATGTTTTTCCATGCAAAATGACTCTGGCATCACTTTTTCAGCTGGGAAACAACATGAGCAGTACTTTTTTCGCACGGAATTTTAACAATGTTGCATACTTTCAAGCAATAAAAGCGAGAAATTTATAAAAAAAAAACACGCGAGTTGTGCTACATTTAGTACATGTCAAATTGTTCACGCGAAATAATGCTGCTGAAATATTTCGCAACTTCGACAGAGTACTATGCTTAGCGATAAAAATTTAAGGGCCTAATTTTGTAAAAAGCAACGCCAAGCGTTGAAAAATTTTATTTGGAAAAAAATTTAAATTACAAAAACAAAATACATACAAAATTTGTCAACGCTAGGCGTTGCTTTTTACACAATTAGGCCCTTAATTTTTCCGGAGAAGTTTGTTTTTTAAATATTCAAATAGGTTTTTGTACGTAAATTGTCGCTGACGATAAAATTTTACAGCCCATATCTTAAAAGTTAACAACAATTTTGGCATTTTGATAATTCTAATTTTTAATTTCAATAAAAAAGTGTTTTTTTTCATAACATGTCGCTTACGATAAAATCGATAGAATCGATATTTGTCCTTCATTTTACACTCAAAGACTGTAATTTTCTTATCTCTCGAACATTATACTATACAAAAAAAACAGCATGTGCTCGTAATACCGAAGTTTACCAAAAAAAAAAAAAAAGTTTATAAATTACCTGGTATCTGATTTTCACTAAAAAACAATTGTTTACTTTCTTATGCGTGTGTTTGTTTATTCAAAAATATTAAAACACCTAAACACAAACGTACACGAAAATATCATTAAACATACTTACATTTAACTATTTTATTTGTATTTCTTAAAAGAAAAAAAAAGAAAAAATTTTTTTTTTGGCTAGTGTTGAAACAAGATTGTGGCACAAACACAACAAGTTTGTACTAAGTGATGTTGCATGTCTAAATCACATTTGAATCATTTGAATTTATTTTATTTTGTCATTGCATTTAACAATTTTCGTCGCTTTTAATAACGTGGCAGGGTGTATTTGTTCATGTTGCGAGTATTTCCACGAAACATATTTTTCCTTCTTTCCGTATATTTCTTTTCATTTTCACATACGAGTACAATATTTGGTTTCAGTAATATATGTAACTCTTATTGATTTCTTCAGGTGTTATCTGCTGGTAAATTATGGAATAATGATTTGCATTTGATTTTTTTGAAATAATTACCACTATTAAGTACTCGTACAGTGAATTATAATGATTTTTACTTAAAAAGAAAACTAAATAAACAAAAATGAAACGACTGCAAAAATAAGCCATAATAAAAAATTAAAAATAATTTAGATTCAATGAAATAAAACATATTTATACGAGTATGTGTTGCCTTGTAGTGATATTCGAAGTTGGTGGCAATCACGTTAGCAAATTCTATATTTACATGTTTGTGCGTTCAGTTACCATCAGGGAAACCACAAATATGCTTTAAAAAAAGTCTCACTAAAAACTTAAAAATATGCACTTAAAACTCCAAAAATATGCCCTTAAAAATAAAATAAATTTGTTTATGTGTAAATGAAAATTTTTAATTAAAAAGTTCAACAATGTTAACAAACAAAAAAAGGAAATAATAAAAAATTAACAAAGAATAACTGCCCCAAAAGAGATCACGATATCAGGATTGAAACTTTGGAACTGTATTTTGGAAAATAAGAAAAGATTTTTCTTCAAAATTCTGATTGCAATAAACAACAAAATATTGACTCATAATTTCCAAAAAAAAAATCGCTGACTGTCACATCTAAATAAACTTTTATACATTGACAATGTTCCTTCAACGTCTGCTCGGGGCAGAGTCCCTCTCAAATAGCAAAACCGAATTGTTGTTAGAACTAACGTTCGTAATAACTGCGTAATATGTAAGAAAACTATATAAAATAAGAAATAAGATTTAGGAAATAAATATAAAAATTTTGACCAACACATAAGATTGTAAAAATATTAATATACAAAAATTCTATAGAGCATCAAAATATGCCCTAAAAGCGTCAAATATGCTCTAAAAATTCGAAAAAATGCCAAAAATATGCGTGTAAGACTGATACATGCAAGAATATGCTTTAAAGGGTGAAATATGCAAAAATATGCACCAACAAATCGATGGTAAAATTTATAAAAAGTTCTGAAACGTATAAATATCTTGTCCACGCATTAATACGTCATACAAGAAAAAACATGCAATTGCATATTTGCTGTTTCTCTGGTTATCAATAATATTGTCACCGACTTCGAATAGCACTATAGGTAGCACTCATATAAGAATCTTTTATTACATTGAATCTAAACTATTTTCAACTTTTTAGTGTGTATTTTAGAAGTCGGTTCCATTTCATTAAAAGCTTTATTTTTGACATTTTATGTTTTTATGGGCAAATATTCGTGGTCCCTTCCACTTTTTCAAACGGAAGATATGTACTCGTATAAGTTATAGGGTGTAGTTTTTTAAACTATACCTATGCTATACGTCTAGCGAATGTCACTCAAATCCGTTGGCCGTTTTCGCTTAACAGTGGAACAAACTCAAACTCACAACAGAAATTTAAACTTTAAACTCTGCGCAACTTTTTTAAATTTTCATATCATTCTTCTCTAGAAAGCCAAACAAAAATAGGTTGGGAAAATTTTAGATTTGAAAGTAAATTGGCTCTCAAATTATAAAATGTCAAGAATTGAGCTGTCATCATTTGACAATTATTTAGTAAAAAGTTGGGAAATTTGAACCATGGAACGCTACACTCTTGAACAAAGAATTTTTAATTGAGAAATTTTTGAATTTTAACTTGAAATGCTGGGCTTACACGAGCAAACCAGAAACAACTCACGCTCTGAAATATGAAATTCGGCGCTGCATTGACGACATAAGCAAAGCTTTGTTGCAAAATGTGGCTAAAAATTTTGTGAAAAAAGCGGACTTCTAACGACGTGTTAGAGGTGGACATTTGCCCGACATCATATTCCCTTATTAATTCCCATATTTCTACTTAACATTGGTATCAATAAATTAAAACTTGTCAAAAAAAATTATGTTTTTAAGCCAATTTACTTCCTAAGCTTCAATTTGCCCACTCTGTATATAGAAGATAGATAGATGAAGTATGTAATGTTTAAATTAAAATAATCTGAATACTAAACCGAAGGTCCTGGGTTCGAGAACGTCTCCGAAGGGCATTAAATAACAACACCACACATTTTGCTGATGTGCATTAGTGCCCGTTTGTATCAGTTGTTGTAGAAAAGTTCAAGTAATGAAAGCATAGACACTGGTCACTAAACTACATCGTCCTCAACGAATACTAATCCTAATGTAACATCAGAGCGCAATCCTGTGTCGGTTTTGTGTAGCCGAATCGTCAGCAAAGTAAAATAACCAATAAAGTGGCTACTAAGCACGGCTTTAATACGCCTCATTGGCAGCAGAGGCGCTGCAGCACTTTATTATTAAAAAAACAATGTGAAAAAAGGAAAAAAAGCAGAGTTGTAAAGGAATGAAGCTTGCCTCCATGTCTTCTTTCACCTTTTGTCTTCTCTATCACTTTCCCTTTCCTTAAAGAAGGTCATATCTAGTAACAGTAGTAGGCATTCATAGCCTGAGTGTTCTCTGAAAACAAAAAAAAATAAAAATATGAAAAAAATATTATATCAGTCGTAAAGCAGCTCTGGGCGAGTCAACATCAAGCGTCGTTGGCAATTATCTCTTAAGTGCAACCAGGCCACTGTTGTTTATTGGCCTTCGAGAGTTTTGCGTCTCACTCGCACTGGTTGACTGATCTGCCACGGATAACCGTATATTCTTGCGGTTCTTCTATGGAATTTCTTTAACAACCACGTTGCTACTTCCTATGTGAAGGCAAAGGTCGTGTACAGTCAGTCACAAAACCTTTTTTAAAATACTGTTAATAACATCTTGGGCATATGGTTTAGTTACTCCGCCCATATTTGTGCAACCATATCATGCAAATTTACTTTGTATAATATGTATAAATAAATAAATAAAATAAAATATTATATGATATTTTGAGTTTATAATTCAATAGCTGCTTCCTTTTTTAATTGAATACTGGATATAAGGAACAATTCACTTTAGCGAACTTGCCTGGCAAGAATTAGGTCCGTTCAATCCAAATATTTAATACTAAACTTTAATAGGAGCAATAACCAGCTCTCTAGGAACTAAGAGCGTGTGAAACGTGGTAGAAAAACATGAAATCTTATATTAAATTTTGATGGGCACTTTTCAAGTTTCGAATTCTGTCGTTACAAGAGTGCAAGTCGTGTGCAAAGTTTTTGAACAATCATAAAAAAAAAACACATAAAATAAAAAAACTTTAATGGGCGTGCTCCTGCACGCGTTTTCGGCAATGGTCCCAAATGGACGCTATACTCACTCAGACAAAAAAATTATCTATAAATTCAGTCTAAAAATTAAATTTTTGCTTTTTACTGCACTAAAGGGTGTATTTTTTTGAGTGACACAAGTTTAAATCATAATAAAACAAGGAAATATATTTTTAATATCAATGAAACGGGCTTTATTGGAAAGAAAATTTGATGAAAATAATATTTAAATGTGATTTCTGCCATGTGACCGCCACGGCTGGCGCTTAGAAGGCGCAATCAAAAATTCAAAAATTTTTCGCAGCATTCGCGGCCGTATTTCAGTTGTTCAATGGTTTGGTAACATAACCCCAAAGAAAATAATCCAATGGAGTTAAATCACACGATCTTGGTTGCGAACTACTTCGGCCATTACGTGAAATTATTTTTTCATCAAAACTTTCTTTGTGTAAATCAATTGTAGCACCCTCTGTGTGGCAAGTGGCTCCGTCCAGTTGGAACCACATATCAGCAAGATTAATGCCACGTAAATGAGGTACGAAAAATATCGAATCATGTTCCCATACCGTTCACCATTGACAGTAACATTCTGACCATCATCGTTTTTGAAGACATATGGGTCCGCCAGCCAATTAAGCACAGTAATTTTATGTGGATGTAATGGTAGTTCGACAAAAGCTTGTGCATTCTCCTGACCCCAAATGCGACAATTCTGCTTACTTACGTACCCAATCAACCAGAATTATGTACGCCATAAAATGGACGAAGTGCACGATGAGATCGACGAATAGAACAATTATTTTGATTATACATTTCAACAATTTGCACGCGTTGCTCTGGTGTAAGTCGATTCGTAATGAAATTTCAAAGCAAACTGAACAAAAAGCAACTATCAGCTGTTAAATGGGCTCAAATAAAGCAGTGATGCCAACTTAAAGTTGCGACACCTTACAAGAACACGATTTACAAAGTGGAATAAATATGTACATAAAAACGTCGAAGAATGATTGATTTTTACTCAATTTTCAGAAATAGCGAGTAATACGGCTCAAAAAGAAAATTAACAACTAAAATTTTAGCTTATCTTCGCACAAAGTAATTGAGATTTTGCCCAGGTGTACTTTTGACTATAAAGATTACAGGGGTGCCCTTAACTTAAAATTAGCTTATCTCGACTTAGGCACTTTTTTATTTTTTTTACACAGAATTAAAGACTTAGTTTTTCTACCGGAATCTAATTTGCATTTTTTTCCGTTTTTCCAAATGGAATTTATGTTTCATACGCATACTAAAAAATTTAAAACAATAAAAAGCATAAATCCTTAATATTATCACATGAGTTGAGGTTTCGGGGCAAACTATTGTAGAGTTTGCCAAGTTGAAGAAATAAAACAGATTCTTTGGTTGTGTCCCATAAGCTGAATTCCTTCAAGAGATATTTTCTTCTTCTACTCTTGTTATTGTAATTTTTACACAATACGAGTATGAATCGGCTTTAAATTGCTTTGTGCTGTTTTCATAAATTTCCTTTTTACTCCAACCTTTTTCAGTCCTTCTTCATTTGTTTTATTTCTTAGGCATTACAAACAAAAAGCTGATAAGTCGGACCCATGTGGGCTTTAGTCTCTCTTTTTTTTTGTCATATGCCATCGCAATATTTGCAACTGATTGAGGTTTTTCCTCCATTATTATATCACTGTCATTTGCAGTTAAGAACCATACCCTTTGGCCTAGTTGTCATTTTAGTACATTTATTTTAAAAATGGGTATTTGCGATTTTTCAATTCGGCCGCTGGGGCCATTTTTTCATTTTCTGTACGCAAATATATGGAATCATTATTGCTGCCTTGTTATGCAAGCATGCCTTTTAATGAAGTTAAATATGAATATCTTGTAAGTATTCAATTCTCAATTGTATTTCTTTGCAAAAAGAAACAACGAAAATAGAACTTAATGGTTTGAAAGGCAAATACTAAGGGTACAATTTATATAAATATTAACATACAAATTTATACTTTGTTTAATTTTATGATGTTAGATGTTAGAAAAACAAAACAAACATACTTAAAATTTGCACATGCACATGTCGTTTTGTTTGTGCTGCCATCGAGAGTTTTCTTACATTTTTATTTTGTTAAATTTGACATAAAATATCCCTGAGGCAAACGGTACTCGCATATGCGTTGTGTGCCCAATCTTAGTGGAAGTTCTGTGAAAATTATCTCAAGCAATGAAAATTCTTAAAGCAGAACATTAAAAAGAGTATATTAATACATACGTACACATGTAAACATTTTTAATACTTATCCTTTATAAGTCCTTGAAGCAAATAAAAGTTTACAATATTTTCGAAAAAGAGAGGCAGGCAACACATACAATTGTAGTCAACTACATTTACGAATGTACACCATGCAAAACCAAATAAGCCTGTTTGCACAGCAAACGCAGAGATTTGAACTTAATGATTTTATATTAAAACTTATAAAACGAATTATTTTGTATTATTTGCCCAAACATTTTTTTTGTTTTGATATATGATTATGTTTCAAGAGAGCAGCGATACATTAATGCTTATTTGAAAAAAAAAAATTATTCGAATTAAACACACAAAAAGTATTTCTTCAATCAATACCTTTAATTGAAAAAATATATTAAAAATCAATTAAAAATTTAATTGTGTGAATAAATGTTTTTAATTAACTAACCCCTAGTTTTTAACTTAATAATTAAGTACGTAATTAGCTAATTTTTATTTAAAATTAAGTTGTATTTAAATACGATTTAATTTTTTCAAAGTTCTTAAATTACGCTGAAAGTACGGCAGCACTGCAAAATTTCCCAGTATTATGGAAGGCTTTTCAAACAACAGCTGTTTAACATAAATAGGAAAGTTAAATTATCAAAATGCAGAATATTAAATTTGCAAAAAAAAACACATTTTATGAAACCAACATTTTTCTATTTATTTATTCCATGATATGAAACATTGAATTGTATATTATATAGTACAATCTGTCTGGTGGCAGATTTATATTTTCAAACTCAAATAAAAAACGTAATAATTGACACAAAGTTTTATTAAGAGCATTGAACGATAGAATGAAAATGCGGATTTTATTCCGCATCCAGATGTTTTCCGTCGAGTTGAACACACTGTTCAAAACGGAGCCTTGTGTTCTGCGCTATACGCTGCAGTAAACTTGGTTCAATTGAGCTGATTTCTCGGCGAATATTTTCTTTTAAAGCCACCAGATATTGGGGGTTGTCATTATAAACCCTCTCCTTGAGGTAGCCTCATAAAAAAAAATCCATGGGAGTTAGATCGGGCGACCTCGCTGGCCATGGGATGTCCCCAAAGCGACTGATCAGTTTTTTGGGGAAATTTTCCCGAAGCAAATTCATCGAAGCTCTGGCTGTGTGTGCAGACGCTCCATCCTGTTGAAACTACGTGTGTGCAGATTACGATGAATGAGCTCGCAGGCTTGGCAAAAATAATTCCGTAATCATGCGTCGATAATTTTCACCGTTGACATTCGTCGCCTGTCCTCGAGAATTTTCGATAAAATTGGTCCAATTATCTAATGCGTGGAAAAGGCACACCAAACAGTTACCGTGGGGCAATTCAATGGTATTGGATGTTTCAATCGAGGGTTGCGGATTCTTGTAGACCAGTAATGGCAGTTTTGCTTGTTGACGTGGCCGTTTAAGTGAAAATCAGCCTCGTCGCTCGTTTCACAAAAGTTTTTGCGTAAATCAAAGTCACTTTCTTTCAGTTCTTGAACGATTTGAATTTTAAAAGGATGGAACTTCAGATCTTTTTTTAAAATTTCATGTATAATCGCTCTTGGAAGTTCCAGTGAGGCTGCTCTTTTCCGTATTGAAAGTCGCTGATTTTCACGTAAACTGCTTTCAACCAGTTCAATGTTTTCGGGAGTCCTTGAAGATCGACTGGTCCCTGGCCGTGCGACATTCATAGCCGAAGCAGTTGCGCGGAATCTCTGCACCCACGAACGAATTAAATTTACACTCGGATCATTACGTACTCGCCGAATACCGAACTTTGAACAAAATTGTCGACGATCAATTACGTAAGAATCATTACTCTTAAAAAATTTATCCACAGCGAACGCGCGATGCTCACTCGACCACTGCGACATCGTGACTAACAAATCCACACATTCGATCATGTCAACGGCGCCATCCTCCCTCCGCACCGTTTATTGCTTTTTGAAATAACACCGCGTTACACACATTCTGTCCTATGAACCAAATATAATTTTTTGGAAAGGGGAGAAAATATAAAAATACACGTGTATCGGCGATTTTCATGTACACGTCAGAATTTTTTTTTTTGTATAAAATATAAAGCTCGTAGTGTCCGTCTGTCTGAAAAACTTTGGATAAGTTTTTAACCCTTTTTCCGTGATTCAATCGAGCTGAGTTTTTGCAGGCAGACTCGTGAAAAAAAACACAATTTCGTATTTAATTAGAACTTAAAAATAATCACAATTTGATTACCAATTAAAAAAATGGGCATAAGAAACTATTCCTAATTAAAATTCACTATAGTTCAATTTGCACTGAAAAGTGAGTATAAAAAGCCGAAATCTACATCAACTGACACCACGCACAGTGGACCGAATACAAAGAACGCTGATGATAAAGGAGCAGTGGCCTTCGAAAACAACTAGTTGTTCCGTTCTACGAAGTGTTTGCCAGAATATTTACAATCAACTTTGGTGTTATTTGCTCAAAAATAATTATCACATGTAATTTGGTTTCCAAAACGACACGAACTTTAGCCTAATAAATTAATCACACTTCTGTATAACTTTAATATGTTTCACTTATTTTATTCCACTTATTTTAAACTAAGAGATTTTGCATTTCGCACTAAACGAAAAAAAGTCTATTTGATGCAGTTTTATAAAAATTTTTCAAAAAGTTTGTATTCATCTGCGTGTAAATTAATGTGTAACTTTAAGGTTTATAAAGCTTTGCTCTTTTTTGCAAACCTGTGCCTCTGTTCTGGAACTTTGGTGAGAACTTTTTCCGTTGAAAAGTTTGTTAGCATTCTGTGAAACACAGGATGAGTAACAAAAAAGTTATTGCCCTGCTCATGTTTCTTTTTTCCTGTGCGAAACAGGTCAACCAATATAATTGTTTAATTTTTCTCGAGGCGAAAACTTCTCACAAGTTACAGAACACAGGTACTGAACAAAAGCTTTTGTAACCTTATCACAACCAACCAGAGCATACCATAGAATTGCAATAAAATTACAAGAGTACATTTTTATGCTTATCTGCGAAAGTAGTTAAAAATCGCACATTAAATATGCAAGTTAACATTTGAATTTAAATTTAATGTCAATGCGGGGCATCTACTCATATCCCTACGAATACTCATTTCAGTTAAAGCCTGTATAAAGATACATTAACATAAGTATTTGTTATATTCATATTATACATATAAATGTTATTTCATATTCTCCAAAGGATAAATTGCAAAGCGGAAGGTGTAATGAATTTTAAAGCTCCCTCCCCTTGCACACACTCAAAATACTGGTGTCAAAGTTACCTCAACACTCCAAAATAATACGCTGTACAACATATAAAAATCTCTTATTAGTTATTAAAACAGAAAAACAAATAAACAATATTAAGGGGACATAAAAAGGGTTTCATCGTAAAAGAAATATGTAAGTTTGTACGTTGCAATAATACGATTTGTTATCTGCTGATGTGGGCACTCTGGGAATATTGTTTGGATTTTGATGATCACATTTGTTGCGACACAAAAGTCTCATTCGTTATAATTGAATTTCCAGATGTGAACTTTTTATTGCTGTAATAAATGTTATGCATAATTACATTTTAAGGCCGAATTTATTTCCCACTCAACATGATAAACTTTATTAGGTTCATGGAATGTCCTTGCAAGTTGAAACTTAACAGCTGCTTGCTTAGATGTATAGGGTGTTTTTTATTGAGGTATAGAACTTTAAGTTGGCATCACTTTTTTAACTGGCGGCCATTTTGTCAGCTGTCAAGTGATTAATATTTAGTTTGTTTTGCCATTTCATCATGAACAGGTTGACAAAAGAATAACGCTTGCAAATCGTGCAAATTTATTTCGAAAATAATGGTTCAGTTCGCGAAGTTTACCGCAAGCTCCGTCCATGTTATGGTCGACATAATCGTCCATCAGAGCAATTAATTCGGTTAACCATGGATTGGCCACCAAGATCGTGTGATTTGACACCATTGGATTATTTTCTTTGGGGATATGTGAAGTCGCTCGTCTACGCCAACAAACCAGAAACGTTAGGGGACTTGGAAGCCAACATTCGTGGCGTTATTGCCAACATACGGCCCCATATGCTCGAAAAAGTGGTTGAAAATTGGACCTGTAGAATTGGCTTTATTCGAGCCAGCCGCGGCGGCCACATGCCCGAAATCATATTTAAACGTTAATGGCATAAAATTATCCTTCCAATAAAGCCAAATTGATGGACATTAAAACGATTTTCTTGTGTTTTATTTCAATTCGAAGTTCTATACCTCTAAAAAAAACACCCTATACTTTCCACATTTTTGTAAGAGACTTCTTTAAGAAATTTTTTAGGCAATTGGACTGTTTGTGATGAGCAAACTAACTAAAAAAAAATTTAATTATTTGCTCTGGTTATTTAAACGATATCTACTTTCTGTTCAGATGGAAAAATGTAACGTTGGCTTAGTCAGCAAACTTGGTAAGTCCATTTTTTATGAAGATTGAGATTTAGACGTATGTGCACCACTTAAAATGTATGCAAAGTAAGCAAATATGCTAAGTTCAACAAAAACAAAATCAAGCCCAAGTCATAGTGAGGCGTAAGCCTTACGTTTAAGGAACTATATGTTTAGTACTTTTATGTACACAGAAAGAAATATTCCTGCAATAAATAACTTCAATTGAAAATAAAACCAAAAATCAATTAAAAATATAATTGAGTCAATTAAACTTTGTAATTAATTAAATTTTTAAACAAACGTTTAACTAACTTAAATAAATTTTCAATTGATTTTTGGTTTTATTTTATTCATCACACCAGGGTTGTAATTTTTTGTAGATCGCACGACTTTGTATGGTAGTGTATCACGGTCTTAAGTACAAAGAATAAAGACATAAATTTTTTTTTTTTTTACTTTTTTATTAGGTTGCCTAATAAAAAAAAGAAGAAAACCTTTTTGAAAAAATTAATAAGATAATCTACTAAAAACTACAAGATTTCTTGTTGATTTTTTCAAAAAGGTTTTCCTTATTAAATTAGTAAGATTTCCTTATTGAAAAAAAAACCACAGAGATATCTTATTAATTTTGTTCTATTTTATTGTGTATTTATTAGGCACCGTTTTCTCTGTGTAAGAGTTCCTGAAAATCGGTAGAGTAAAAGCCCGAGAAAAATTATTTAAAATTTTAATGGTCGTGGCCCGAACCACTTTTTTGAAAGCAAGATTGGAAGTATGTGAAATATAATATTAAATTGTATTGGGTGTGGTTCCGCCCATTTTTCGACTTCCAGATTGTGATGTTACGAAAGGCCGATGTGTGTCCTAAATTTCGTAGCAATCGTATTAGCAAAATATCATAATATCAAAAAAGCATAAGTGGCGTGTTAACGCAATAGGACCCAATGGAGGATATACTCTTTTAGACAAAAAAAATAATGTTTAAAATCAGTCTAAAACGTACCGAGTTATAAAGTAACAAACATTAAATAAATAAATAAATACAGGCGAATTTATAACCAGCTCCTTCTTTGAAGTCGGTTAAAAAACAAAAAGAAATTTGAACAGCCCTGCATATTGGGTGTATACTTCTGTTTAAGCATACGACTTTAGTTTTCGATCCATATAAACATATTTTTCTTTGCGTGTACAAGCTATGATCACGCTGTAACATATTGAACGAACACATTAAACAAGAAAAAAAAAAAAAAGAATCTACGCAAAATGTACTCGTACTTGAACGATTTTTTATTTTATTTTATAAACAACATCATGTCAATATACATATTTAAAATTTGACATGTGATATGTTTATTTTTGTTTTGTTTTTACATTCAAAGTACACTTATTTATTTATTTTTTCAATACTTTTGTTGGTCTTTTTGCTTGACATTTTGTATTTTGTAAACATCAATCACATCATAACCCTCCATAAACTTTATCGAAAGCCCTTATTTACCTATAGAGACATAAGTATATATTGTCTAAAATAAATATGAAATCTCATGGATAAACAAAAAAAAGATTATTTTTGTAAATGCCAGTCATGATTTATAATATTCATGCCCCAATTCCAATTGAAACCCCATCAAAAAATAAACCCAAAATACGAGTACAAACAAACGTTATATTTCTATATTAATTTGAATAAATCAATATTTGCTAATTATGCTCAAAAATATTTATGCATAGAAATATTGAGATACGCTAAATGGTTTTCGATAATTTAAAAAAAAAAAATAAGTAAATAAATTAAAGAAATATTCCGTTAAAACAGGAAAACCTTGGAAAAGATTGATTGTTTGTTCATGTATTTGAAATTTTTGTAATGTAAGTAAACAAAAATTATGCAAAATATGAAATAGCAAGTACATACTAATAGAGATAACAACAACATTAGTAATTGATAAGATATTTTTTAACATCAGTTATAACATACAGCAGAAAATATTATTTAAAATTTTTCGACAAAAAAAAATTATCAAAAAATAAAATTGTTTTCAAATACGAGTACATACATACTTTCATTACCAAACCAAATGCTGGCGAAATCAAAATTGTCTTGTATTTTCTAAAACGTTTGGTTAAGTATTTTATAAAATCGTTTCTTCCTCTTTTAATTAAGCTTAAGATCTTTTTATTTTTATTTTTTATAAAAATGTTTGATTGTTTTATTTTTATCCAATATTTCGCTGCCACATGATTACGCATGTCGCTCCTACAATCACGATTATGCATACTTATCTTGTGGGGAAAAATTATAACTTACGATCTTAGATAAACACTTATTTATAACTATTTTAGATTCTTGGCGCAAATGCTGTCCATAGTTGTTTTTTAATAAAAGAACATGAAATTTAAAAATATAGAAATTAACGGCCTGGCCAACGATGTCGACAAGAAAGTTTCTTTCGCTTACTTACATTGAAAACAAAAACAAATTCTCTTAAAGAAACTTTCTTGTCGACATTGTGGGCCAGGCCGTAAATGCTTATCATACGATTGGTTCAATTTAATAAAAGAGCGCTATAAATAAAACTGGCTGACGATTTTACCCGCAACGGCAGCTTTGCGGCATATTAGCAAACAAATTATTAAGACTGGAAATTGCATTAAAAGGAAATTTAATAAAAGAATCTTAGTAACACCTGTCAACGTTTGCGATAAAGAAGTAGTTTAGTTTTGAAGCATTTATCTACGGTTTAATAAAGAAAAATTTATAAATTTTTGAATATAATTATTTATTTATGCATAGTATTGGCTCTAGCAGCGTACAAAATTTCCTTAAGTAAGAAGAGTTTCTTTAAATTTTTTTTTATTTGCCACAATTTGCTTTAAAATTGTTTGACTGACTAACTGCTTTCATGACTGATAAGAAATCTCTTATAATTCAACTTTTTTATATCGGGAGTTAAAAGAAAATACATAAAATCTAAAGTGCACAAGACTTTCGCAATATGCGAGGCTGGTTACGCAACTGTTTGTCAATGTCACATCAATACAATACCAATAAATTACAAATATTGTAAATATTTTGACAAACACTAGCAGAACGGAACAACTAGTTGTTTTCAAAGGTCTCAACAACTTCATCAACAGCGTTCTTTGTGTTTTGTCCACTGTGTGTGGTGTCAGTTGATTAATCAAAATTAAATATATTATATGTACTTAATCGTAACAAACAAAAAAAGTTTTTAAGTGAGACAATTTTAATAATTGTATACACAACATTTCTCATATTCCATTTCATTGAAAATTTGCGTTAAATACCTGATGATAATAACAATCTCTACCCCAATAGATAGACTTAAGTGCTGATGAAGTGCGTGGCTGCACAGAAAAATATCGGTATTTCCCCCAGCTTATAAAGTCTAATTTAATTTTTTTCTCTCCTTTAGAAACTCACATTAATTAATAAAAATATTTCATTCAACAAGAATTGAAATTACTGAACTTAATCCCGACTAAGAAATTATTTCTGATTAAACAAAGTTTTTCTTAAGTAGAACAAAAAATGAGCAAATTAATTAACATGTGCATAATTAGTAAAGAACAAACGACACTGGCAAGACTATTGTAAATTTAGAGATGGTAAAATTGAGCTTTCATTACAAAAAACTTGCAGCAAATTGTAATACGATGAATCTAAGCAATTCACATAATCCATTTGCCCAAAGAATGCTGGTGATGAAGGTGTTGCGACCTTCGTAAACAGCTAATTGTTCCGTTCTGCTAGTGTTTATCAGAATATTTAAAATTAACTTGGGTGTTATTTGTTCATTAATAATTATCACATGTAATTTGGCTTACAGAGCGATACGAACTTTAGACTAATAAAATCATGAATATGTCAATTAAATGGATTTGAAATAACGTTTGCTTGGAATGTGAGCAAACTAGTTCCAAAAGAGCTGTTCAACACAAGCCTTCCCACAAGCAATCAAGTATATATGTATATATATGAATATACCTCTACTTGTCCAAGTCCTAACCTCTGAAAAAAATTAAAATCTAAGTCTAATGATAAATTTTAATTAATCCACCCAGCTGCCTTGAATTGCCTCATAAGGTCACCTGTACCAATCTGTGATTGGCCCGATAAGTCGTTTAGTATAGTATAATTTTATAAAATTTTGTATCGCGTTGCGTTCAATTTCGGTCATATCCCACGAAATTTGAACTCATGCTCTTTGAACCAGCCTCGTATATAATAAAGCAACTCATACTCTCGTACACAAAGTCATACCAACGCCAAAAAAAACGTCTAATAGATTTCATCTACAAAGTACGATTAAAAAAAAAAAGGAGAACTTAAACCACATCAAGCCCTACCCACATACCCCAACCACATGCCTTATTTAGTCGTACTCCATCAAAAAATAAAAAAGCAAAACCTCAAAAGTTACTTTATTGTAAAAGCAAAAATGTAAACAGGTAATACTAGGAATAACCACATCTTTCAGCATTACCATGATTTTCATCAAATACTTACTTGATTTTACTTATGGATACGAGTTATACAAAAACAAACAACTTTTAAAATAACAAAGCTACAGTATTAGCTTTTTGCATAAGGGTTTGTTATTTTAGTAAACATTTGATCAATTTAAAACAAGGATGCTAAATCAGGCTTACAAATTGTAATACTTTTCAACAAACAGTGTACTTTTTTCAGTACGATTGCACCCAAATTCTTTATTTTTTAATTTTTTTTAAAATAATTTTCTTAATCATTTGAACGTATACGTAACTTTGAACCGTTCAATATCCTAAACAGTCATTCGAAATGAAATGAAAAATCATAAGAGAAACATAAAGATGATTTAAAACACCTGTCGAATGATACCCATTTTGATATAGTTCTCCGACTTTTTATTATATTCGTATTTACAAATAATTACATAGTTGTTGATTTTTTATGTTATACTAGTGTTTAATTTCATTTAAACTTTTAATTTATATCACAGAAGCCATTTAGGTATAAGATTTTTTACTTTTATCATAATAAATACGTATTTATATCCAATTTCAGTATTTGATTTAAATGAAAATAGCTGAATCTGAGAACAGATTTGGATGCAGCACACAAAAGTTTATTAAAATCACATAATGAAGTTCTAGCTCCCGACTTTTTTATTTTTATGCAGAACGATGTTATTATATTATTAATTAATTCTGTTTATGCACATTAATATTTAGTTTCAGAAGGTACACAAAAGACTCGTAGTTGTAGAGATCTGAATATAAAAGTAAGATTTAGGATATACTTATCCATGCTTCGCTTTGATTCGATTTGAGTCACTGGAAGCAAATAGTCCGTTTCTCTCTTTCGTGCGCAAATACCCTTTTTTCCACATTCCCAGATGAATTTGGAATAGATAATATTCCTCTAGCAAATTTTTGAATTATCGAAAACATCTGTTCACTTACTTAATTTTTCATTTTTAATAACTTCGAGCAAAAGGAACATATCGCTGCTGAGAAGTAGAAAACGCCCTTAATAAAATAATTGTAACTTCACAGGAGAAGGTAAAAACATAATAACCAGCAGTACAAGTGCTTTTGCAATTGCTTTATAAAATTGCTTGTAAAAGCGTTATTTTTTACACTATTGCAATAAATTTTTGTGATGAAGTGAGTTTGGGTAAAATGTATTGGAATCACTGAAAAACTAAATTTCGTGAAAACACGGGTTATGGCCTTTCTATTTGTGACCTTGGCCTTTCTCGAAACTGGCAATTTATAGCTTCAATATTCTTTTGTGCCGTTTGTGGCATTAAATATAATAGAAAAAAATTTTCAAGAGTGCTAAATTGTTCATTGGGGTGCTACAGTACTTTTGATATTCAAATAGTCCTAAAAAAAAGTACAATTGTACCAACTTTTCCATGACTGATTTTAAAGCGAAAACAGCTGTTTCCTTTGAGAGAGAGAGAGGGAGGCATACAAATCAACAGCGATGCCAACTATTTACAACCCAAACGCGCTATTCCCCTTCGCAAAACGCGCTAGTACGCGCTAAGTTACAGCATTGTCAACTATTTATACCCAAAACGCTTTATTTTCCTACGCGCTAAATTAAATAATCCAAATAATCGAAATCCTTAATTTTTATTTTATTTTTCAAACTTTTAACTTATATAAATTGTCGAATAGTTTTGCGATTCAAATGCTTTTTGTACTTCAGCTAGAATAGATGCTTAATAAGTTAAATAAGGTTTTTTGTTCACGAGTACGAGTACATATTTTTAGTTGTAAAATTTCAAAATATTTGCCATTTACAGTATTAAAATGCGTTTTTAATTCTAACCACAGTCAAGGGAATTTTATTTGCGACAGCTAAATCATGCTGCAAATCAATATGAAAGTGAAAATATCTACTCACAACAGAGCTCAATCTTGCAATAATTCAAATTTAAAAAATGAAATTAATTTTTAAAATTTAAGCCCAAGGTAAAACTTAAAATTAAAAATTAAAAGAAAAGTTCTATTTTTTAGTTAAAAAAAATCTAAACAAATATAGTGTTAAAAATAATGATATATCGTCAGCCCATTATTAGCTTGGAGCATAGCCAAAAAGTCGGAATGCAGAAAAACGACGAAAGAGGTTAACATGAATTTTTCTCAAAGTATAGCCGATAGAATTTTTTTGTATTTTTACCATTGCTTCCGACACATCTTTGGCAAAAATGTGTTAATTGTAGTCAACTTTCACGAATAAAGTTAGAAGTTAATATTACTTTATTGTAAAATTAAAAATACGTTTTGTGCCGCATACACCACTTTTCTTAATTTCTTTTCAAAAAGTTGCTTTTTGTTTCCATACGTATACTTTACTGCTGAGAATTGAGAATTTTGTTGTTTTGCTTATTTTTCTAGCTGTCTAGAGAAATAAGTCGATTGTTTAACGCTCACCAAGAAGCCGCCGCCGTAATATTTTTAACTATCGATCCGCTTACACACTTACACAATAAAAACAAGTAATTGAAGTGTATTTAATATAAAAAATTAAATTAAATTATTTCTGTTGCACTCAAACATGCATAATTAAGGTTTATTTTATTTTAGTTTAGTGTTTAATCATTTTATATTACAACATTTAATCGGCGGCTGGGTCTGATGGCTGCTGATGTTTTTGCTTACATTTCTTATCGAAATGCAGCAAAACAAAAGTTAACTTTTCTTCGCATGTTTTTGTATGAAGATTTTGACGCAAACGCCAAACTGTGGCATATACAGCAAAACAATACTTGTTAAACCTTAAAATATTTGAAATGGAGCAAAATCAATGCTAAATATCTCAGCAACCATAATTAATTTCGCGAAACATGTTTTCGATTCAGAAAGGATATATTCGAAATATATATACCCCATACTGACTCATTTAAAAAAAAATGGTCAGTGTGGAAACCAATAATAAGCGTAGATCAAAATAAAAATTTCAAATTTAGCTGCAAAAATTCTAAAATGACCACTCGCAAAACAAGACAAATCGAAAATTTAAGTGTGTCTGTAGCATTTTACACCACAATTGGTAATCAGACTCAATAGTCCAGTTGTGGTTGAACAGAATGATAAACAAAAAGGTAAAGCATGAGTTTTCCTCTAAAGAAGTTCATTTGGCTAAAAAAGAAAACTGTGAAAAGTATATAATCCAGTCCGTTAGTCAGACACTAGCCTCTAGCCGCCGCATTTCAAACTTTCATTCCTAAGGGCGATCTACGAAAAAATACAACCCTGGTATGATGGAGTTTATGAAAATTTTCAAAAGACAATAACAATTCATCACACCAGGGTTGTACTTTTTCGTAGATCGCACGACTTTGTATGAGTCATGGCCGTAACTGGAGTAAGTTTTTTAAAATCCTTATGGCACAAAAGATCCATCAGGTGTCGCAGTGCCGCTCTTTAAACCAGATCTTCCCCCTATTCCAAGTTTAAAATCCAAAGTTTTTTAATTACTCTAACATCTAAGAAGTTTCGTTGTTGGCTTGGCGCAAACCTTATGCTTTAACAAGGCTCTATTGGCGCATTAATATATCTCAAAGTGTAACCAAAATTTTTTTAGGTATAGAGTCGACGCGGGCTGACAATGGTGGTCATGAAATTTTAAGCTTGCATAGTTTTAGAGTTTCATGTGATCCTTAATTTATGACCACCATTGTCTGCCTGCTTTAACTCGTTTTATACGAGGGCATATCAACATGTCTTGCGATTATTTTATTATAAAACGTTTTTTTTTTTTGTGAAACGAATTTTTAATGAAAAAAAAAACCTGCAATAAAATTAAAAAAGTATGGGACTTATTGACCTGCACTCGTATATAAATAAATATATAAATATTCATGTATTAAGGGGTTCAAATTTAAAGTTTTTCAAATAAAAAACTCCTTCGAATTCGATTTTTAGAAATTTTGAGTATGTGCGTTTGTAGAGCTTTACCTGAGTATTAATTCATGATCACTCTGGTCTGCCCCCTTTGGCTCCTTCCGAAAAAAGACGTGTTTTTCCTCTGAAAATCCCAAGCCTTAAAACTGACAATAACAGGTTCAAATTCAAACCCCAATAATCATAAAATTTAACATGAATTTGAAATATATTTTATTTAAAAATTTTCATACAAACTTTTCCTAAAATGGATTGCAAATTCGTTTTATTTTTTTTTTATGAATATGGGGGAAAGTGTTTAAAAATAAATTTGTGGGCAATGATAGAGGAGTACCTTGTCCAAAAGTCGGTATCGGTTTTTTCGCCTCAGTTGGCTCCTACACCAGAAAAGTTAATTTTCAATGCATAAATTAAATTTGTATACACAAACAGAGCCATGTTAACATGTCAACCCTGGTAAAGCATGAGATTTATATCACAGGTGATAAATTTTAAATTTTCGGCCCTGCTCTGTAAACCGATAGACTTGAAATCGCACGTTTTTAGAAAACTAACTCCGAAAACCGAAGTATTTTTTTCAGATTTTTTTTTAATTTTTTTATTTTATAGATTCTCAAATACCATATCTGAAAGAAAATTATCGTGTATGACTTTAAACACGTCTGCAGGACCATTATTAATTTTTTGAAAACGATAAATTTACTCGGATTCGGTTTACAGAACAGGGCCGTTTAACTTCACGCAAAATTACCCACCAGAACGAATTTCTAAACTTGTTTCAAATTTTGCAGTCAAATAAATTTATATTGAATTAAATATCACATGTTTTCTCTTTTAATTCATTGACTAAGTCCATATTTATATAGGAAAGAGAGACGAGGGGAACAGAAACGTTACTGTTCCCCTCATCTCTCTCTCCATCAAACTAATCAGCTTAGCAATAAGACTTAAATACTGTAAACTAGGACTTAACAAGACAAACAAGCCGCAACCACCGAAACTACGCCGCTATTTTAATACTTTCGGCTTAGTTCGCTGATATCGAGGAAAAAGAAAATTAAATCGTCGGCTTAGTGTGTAAATCTGCTAAACCCATTTTTTAAAAAATATATCATTTTAATGCCGTTGGAAATAGAAATAGAAGCCGCATACACCGGCTTAAATATTTATTTTAATTCGAAATTCTACTTGTCGAAAAGACTTTATGAATTAGGCTAATTTCTTAAGCTAAGTTAAGAAATATTTAACAGTATTTTGTCTCTCCTGTAAATTTAGTTGAAGTGAGTTAGCAGATTTACACTCTGAGCCGACGTAATGTTATAAAACCAGCAGCAACAAATAACGAGATTACTAACAATGGCAACAAGAGAACAAAAGAAATGAAATAACAAAACAAAATCTGGCCAATTGTTTTACTGACAACATAACATTATCATAACCGCAAAGAGTCAGGTAATTTTTCTATTCTTTTGTCTTGTGCAAACCATTATTGCACCTTACTGCAGCTTAACTTACCACATCACAGCAACATCGTCAACATTAGTTAGTTAAATCACTTTAGACATTCAAAGGTTTTTAGGGAGATGAAAAGTGTTCTTTATTATATTTGAATGCTTCAAGAAATGGGATGAAATAATAAATTTGAGTAGTATGATTTATTATTGCTTAATAACATTTTGCCAAACGAAACGTTTTATGTTATTATGTTTTTTTTTTTTTTGTTTAATTATGAAATTTTTTGTGAAAACATGTTGTTAAGGTAAACGTTTCCCACTACAATCGGAGACTCAAAAGTTGTGCTAGAGAAAGAACAAAATATTCCTGGATCGGAGGAGATATATTCAAAAGTTACACATTGAAGAATGCAAATACTTCTAGATACTGACGCAAGAGACATTGAAGAATACAAATAATTCAATAGACATTTGCATTAAATCAGTTTTCAATTCACAGTAAATTATAGCAATAAAGACACGCACAGTATTGCTAAAGCACAACGCAAGCAAAACTAAGTTCCAAGGGAATGAACTAATTAATGTTTTACTTGAAGAGAATCAAAACTTTGCATGAAGCTCAAATCAAGGGAATACACACATAAAACGAATAAAATAATTGTAAAATATCAAAATGTTTTAAATGAAACAAATCATTACTGTGATTTGTTTGAATTGTATAGAAAAAATAAAGTCTGTGTCTTTACTGCGGTATAGGCAGAAAAAGAATGCTCGTTCTAAAATTGTCAAAAACTGGTGTCTATAGTTGACAACAGACCGCGTTCTTAAGTTTGTGATAAGTTACGTTTCCCAAACTAGAACAAAAAATTTGTCAGCCCAAAAGAGAGAGAATAAGAAATACCATACGTTGTATAAGTTAGAACAAAACGTTGGGAGTTCGACAGCAAGCAACATCTGTCAAAGAAATAATGGAATGTCCTCGTAACCAGAAATGAGAACGTTGTATTGTAGCAATGAGAACATAATACTCTCAAAATAAGAAAATAAGAAAAAAATTGACAAATTGACATTTTAATTTACAAACAAATCACAGGAATATTTAATTGTCAGACAACCATTAGCAGACCTGAACAACATGCAGCTTTCGAAGATTGCAATACCTGCATCGTCAGTGTTCATTAGACTGGTCGCAGCTTGCATGGGATTTTTTTCTTAATTCTTAATATATGCGCTTTATAAAATATGAGGTTTGCTGTCATAAATGCGGTCTTAATTTCTTAGCTCGATCCGACGCGACGGTGACTTCTGGTGCCTAGTGGGGCCTAAAGCATCCGATACACAGTGGGGGATTTCGTTAACAAAAATGGGAAGAATTCTGCAATTTCTAAAGGGCCGTCCGATTGTTATTAAATTTAATTTCAGCCTTTACGTAGGTGTCACAGAGCTTAAGTCTGGAATTTGGACTACATATCCTTAAAAAAAGATTGCAAGTGGATTTTTTTCTATCCAAGATCTAAAAAAAAGTCTGCTACATTTATGGGTTTTCGCTTACAGTTTAGGAAATATTCGAGAAAAATAATTACAATTTTGACTTTTTTACCAACCTTGGTCCACTGTTCTGCTAATGGAGAAGTCAAATCTTGTTAAAAATAAAAAAAGGAATGTTATTATGAATTAAGAGCAAAATTTGTAACATTAAAAAAATAAATTTGGCATCAAAACCACAATTGAGTCAAAAGTTATACGCAATTTAACTTGAAATTTTTAAAGTCGACTTTCTTTCTTTGCACAAAAAAATTGGGTTAATTATTTCGCTATTGTAAAAAAAATTTACCAACATACCAACCCCATATTTTTACCTATTCAAAAAATAATACTATGAGAAATATTACAAAGCAATTGTTTGTTAAAAATTTTCCTTATTGAAGGAACCAGATCGTTGGGAAATAGACCCATTTTTGTTATAAATATCAGATTCATCATGACACCTTAAGACATATTGGCGCATAACCACAGTCAAAACAAAGTGTACTTTTAAGTATTTAAAACCTGTATTACCATACAAGATACTGGTTTTAAATTCTTAAAGTATGTATACTTTGTTTTGACTATGGTTATGCGCCATTATGTTTTTAAATATTTCCCAAAAAAAAAATATTATCTTGCGCCCGACGCAAATCCCATTTTTGGAATTTTGAGATTGTTTATTTTTGGGAATTGTCGGGAACTCAAAAGCAAATTCTATTTGTTCTTGTTTTCTGTGTCTTAATTGTATCACTTTCCACCTAAGCAAGCATTTTCAGCCTAAAATTTTTAGCAAAAAGGAAAAACTGCCCAAGTCGAGATAAGCTGATTTTGAGTTAGTGGTAGGTCCATAATCTGTATATTCTAAAGTACCCCTGGGAAAAATCTCAATTAATTTCTGCGATTTTTTAAGAAGTTATGACAAAATGACTTGCGGCTTATCTTTTTTAGACTTCTAATCTCATTTGGAATAATAGCTTAGTTTAGGTTATACTTTGGTATATTTCAACTTGATTGTATTGTTTACAGTGCGTAGAACGATGTTTGCTTAAAAAAATAAAGGTAAACAGAGAATTTCCCAATTTAACTGTAAAAGAAATAAATTTCTGAAAATCGACTTGAACGCTTAAAAGTGTTCTCCTGCAAAACAGTAAAATATGACTTAAGCACTTTTTTCCCTATTGCCACAGAAATATTAATATTGACTGCAGAATTATTTTCTTTTTTTAAACTATGTAAATCCCCCACTGTGCAAATTTTTGTGCAAAATTTTGCGACCACTCTAGTGTTTATGTGTGTTGATCCACTGTATGTGGTTTCTGTTGATGTAAATTTCAGGTTTACATACCGAAACTTTAGTAGGAATATTGCGAAACTAAAGATTTTCTGTACCAAAATTTTAATTTTACTATGAATATTTTCCATTTAAGTTTATTTATCAATATAGTTAAACTAACTCCTACTAGTTTGTTCGGCTTAGTTTAATTCTTTTTAGTTTGTAATCTCTCTGACAAGATAATGAATTTACACCTCCTGAACTTTTCTTCCCCTTCTTCCTCTTGTAGAGTATTTTCTAAACCCATGACTACACTGTATTAAACGAGTATAAAATTTATAAGCTGAATATAATACAAAGTATATTAATACATATTGGTAGTCATCCCACTGGGAGAAGAACAGCAAATATATATAATACACTTATGTAGTACGTATATGCCCATGTGTATGGGCATTTCCACAATATAATTCGCTTCCCTTGTTTTATGTCCGACTAGTTAATTATTTGTATTAATGGATTTTTTTCCTAGAAAAATACCATGTTGTGCATGGGATGACGTTCGCTGATGTAGCTAATGCATTGACTATATAGCAAATGATAGTCTTCGCCCCGCAAAAAACTTTGCTTACTAGAATACAAAAAAGTGTATGTACACTGAAAGAAAAACCTTTATTTGATCAATGAATTTTGTTGTTAATAACTAGCTAACGTAAGAATTCATTGTATTAATGAAGAGTTTTATGCATATAATGAAAGTTTTCAATAAGATAATCAACAATTTCATTCATACAATGAAGAATTATTAATGATGCTACTTCATTAGCGGAATGCATGTTTTTTCTCTTAGTGTACTCTCCAGTAAAGCTGTGCCAAATCGTTCATTTAAGTGACCGCTCATTTTCGTTCATTGTCTAAAAAAAGAACGAGTTCGTTCATTTCCTTCATCCGCTCTTTTTAAGAAATAGAACGAAATAAAAACAAACAAGCAAACAAACATTTGATTCGTCAAATAATAAAAAGGGACAAATGCAGTGATTTTGTTATGAATTGTTTAGCAAAATAATTGAAACAAACAACAGAAAATATAAGAAATAAAAAATAAACAGCAGGTAAAATTTTTTACAATATTAAAGTATTTTATATTCTCAGGAATAACAAATCATAAAAAACTCATGTTGCCAAAAGACCCACATATAAAGAATAAAAATAAAATGTTTATAGTATCTACACATGTATGTATATCAAATTAAAAAAACTCTTAACATGTGCCAAAAACTTAAGAAATATTAATGGCAATTTTATTAATTTTGTAATGGTCATACTGTTACTAAAGGCACACAAAAAGGCAAAAGAAAACGAGAATGTGACAAAAATCTCACATGAATACCGAAAAAGCAAAATTAAAACAAAACAAAAAACCCCAAGTGCGCTCGTTCGTTCATTTCGTTCAATTGTACTTTTTTTCAGTACTGCTGAGCCAAAACAGCTCAGTAAAGTGACCGGCTCACTTCGTTCATTTTACTGATTCGTTCAATTGTACTCGTTCGTTCATGAACGACACAGCTCTACTCTCCAGTCGTAAGTACTTACAATTTGACTGAATAACCCATTATTTTTGTTTGAGAAAATCAAAAAGTATGCGGTACCCTATACTTTCTGCCTACAAATATCCAAATGCTAATAGATTACTGATTGCCTAAAAGTATTCAAAATTTAATGGGTTACTTTTTGCTTACAAATATGCAAAAATATTTTAATTACTTTTTGCCTAAAATGATTCAAAAGTTAATTGGCAATTTTTTCTAATAAAAAGAAATAGAATTTTGTAACAAAATTATAAGACTTGTAACTTTTTTTGGCATTGTTAAAAATTATCATTTTACAATGAAAATATGTGAATATGTATCTTAAAGAATATGCGAAAATACTTAAATTTTGTAATAAAAATTATATTAAACCAAAGTTATTTTATTGTTTTAGAAGCTAATTTTCACGATCAATAAATTTTTTTCTACATATATTTCATTATTAATTGCAAAGTACTTTCAAGTAATGATATAAATAAGTTGCTATTTTATTAAATACGTGGCAGTCATTATTAAACGCATAAAATAATTAGATAAATAAGTACCACTCATTACTTTGTAAGCCATTAAAAGAGTACTATCCATTACAAAATCTTGAAAATTTTTTGCTGGGCGGGAGCCCCAATTCGATCTCTAGCCAGACCAAGTCATATCAATACCATAGATGTTTTATTATGCATTAGTGTCTATGCTAATCGTCGACGTAGTTAAAATAACCCATAAAATGGCTACATAGCTCAAAATAACGCCTCAACTTAACACCAGAGGCGCTGCATGCAATCTTGTTATGAAAATTACAAAAAACGCATACTAACAGAGTTGTAAGAACGAAAATAAAACAAAAAAAAAAGAATTAAGCTTCTCTTCTCTCTGTCTAAAGTGTGTTTTTTATAGAGTGACACAAGTTTAAATTATAATAAAACAAGGAAATATATTTTTAATATCAATGAAACGGGCTTTATTGGAAAGAAAATTTTATGAAATTAGTGTTGAAATATGATTTCTGCCATGTGGCCGCCACGACTGGCGCGTAGAAGGTGCAATCTGGAACACCAATTTGCAACAACTTTTAGCAGTATTTGCGGCCCTATTTCGCCGATAACTCTTCGAATGTTGACTTCCAGATGTTCAATTGTGGTTTCTCGATGCAGACAAGTGAAAGAAAGAAAATAATCCAATGGGGTTTAATCACACGATCTTGGTGGCCAATTATTTGGGCCATTGGGCCATCAATTGTAGCGCCCGCTGTGTGGCATGTGGCTCCGTCCTGTTGGAACCACATATTAAGCTATATTAATGCCACGTAATTATATATATATATATATTAGTTCCTTTTTACTTCTGTAAGGAGCATAGGGTCGCAAGAAGATTATTCCAGTACACTCGATCCTGTGATAGATTTTTTACTTCATACCAACCTAAATTTAAGCGGGATAGTTCAATTTCGGTTTGTCGTTTTCTATTTTGTGCTGGACGTCCTCGTCTTCGACTGCCTTGTGAATTCCAATCTATAGCTTGCTTCGAGATATCATCGGGAGACCTACGCAGAGTGTGTCCGATCCAGCCCCACTTGCGCTGTCGGATTACAGCTGTGATTGGATTCTGTTTCGTTTCTAACCAAAGCTGATTATTTTGAATTGTTCTTGGCCAGTATATTTGAAGGATCCACGTAATTGAGTTACGAAAAAATTTCGAATCATGTTCCTACACCGTTCACCATTGACAGCAACATTCTGATCATCATGGTTTTTGAAGACATATGGGCCAATGACTCCGCCAGCCCATAAACCGCATCAAACAGTAATTGTCTGTGGATGCAATGGTAGTCCGACAAAAGCTTGTAGATTCTGCTTATTTACGTAACCATTCAACCAGAATTATGTACGCCATAAAATGGAAGAAGTGCACGCTGAGTTTGACGAATAGAACAATTATTGTGATTAAAAATTTCAATAATTTGCACGCGTTTCTCTGGTGTAAGCCGATTCATAATAAAATTTCAAAGCAAACTAAACAATCAGCTGTTAAATGTGTGCTCCAATAAAGCAGTGATGCCAAGTCAAAGTTGTGACACTCAAAAAAAAAACACGCTTTATTAAACCACCTACACACTTAAAATATGGAAACGCTTTAGAAGTGATCGGAAAAATAGGTAAATCATAAATAGGTGTTTGGCTACCAAATGAGTGAAAAGTTAAGAACAAGCTGGCCACAAAACCTTTAATTAAGAATAGACAGATTTTAACTGTATGAGGTCGTTTTATAAGAGCTACGAAAGATATTGTATGCGGTTTGCAGACGGTAAAACTTTTTCTTATAACGCATTTTATATTTAAAATTTAAATTTAACATTTTTATGAGTTAAACTTGCACTGTATGAAACTTTAATTAATTAAATTATCTTAGATTAGAAAAAGTTTATGTGCGAAGGCTTTCGATATAAATTCTTTGCTTGAAAAAAGGGTAAAAATTTTAAGTGTAATCGAGCGATTAATGGCTTCGATTACGATAACGATTAAAACGTGCGATTAACCGCGATTTCGATAACGATACATACGATTATAAATGCAGTGAAATGCTCCGGCTTTGATGAAGGTTGAGCAATAACTTTACGAACACTTTTTTCAAGAATTTTAACAGAATTATCAGCAGATTCTGTAGAAGACATACAAAGTTTTTTTTTTAAGTTTCAAATATTTGCACAAGATTGTGCTGAAACTATTGAAACCATCCTATCTCTTCACCACCATTGCAAGGCTAATATTTTTTAAATTTATAAATCTGATATAGAGTGTTAAGTAGTCGTGTTTACCTTCTGCAACAAAAATACTTCTTTTTCCCAATTTAAAGTTTATAAAAGAGAAGAAATTATAGTTAAGCACACATTTACTTGAATGTGCGTTCAGTTCAAAAAGAAATGTTTAAGCTACGCACCTTATTTTCTTTTGTTTGATTAAAATTTTTTTATTATTATTTTCCAACATTCAATTTCATTTCTTTTCTTTTCAAATCATTCCTGGTCTAATGCCATCATTACCGTAATGGCGAACGAGACGAAAAACGCTAGAAACGGAAAAATATAATATAATAATAGAGGAAGTTTACAGATTTATTAACATGATTGGAAAGGAAGAGTTATTAAGATTATAAGTATGTGTGGTATGGCGAAAGGTTGGGGAAGCATTAAATTGGTGGGTTGAACTCTTTTATTGTATTGAAATATATTGTAATTCATAAATTTAATGCACTTCTAACATAAATATCATTTTAAATAGCAAAATAAGAGTTTGTTTTCTTTATATTTGTTTCCTTTTGAATTCAAAATTATAATCAAACTCACGACTTTGAAGCGAAACACATAAAATTGGGTTTGGTTGCCTCTTAGTTTTAAAAAGGAAACTATTCAAGTTTTTTATTTTTTTATTTTTTATTTTTTTTTAAGGTACGATTATGAGTAGTCTTTATTATAAAGTCGTAAAAAAATATACACTACGTCATGTTTTGACGTTGTTAATGCTCGTATAAGAGTCAATTGGGGTAATTATAAGAAGTTTATGCTTCAATATATTCATGACATGGAAAAAAAATATTAAGCATCAGGTATGCTCGTAAAGTTAATTCTATTATTACAAATAATAATATGAAATATTTAATGCCAAGATAATTTTAAGAAGCCGTTTAACTTGAAATTTATATTTTTAATCTTTAAAATAAACAAAAGGAAAATAAGCAATAACGAGGCTGCCCTAAAACTCAAACTCACAAAAGATTAAAACAATATAAAAAGAAAAAATTGCTTACAGGGCTTGGCCGGCATACGAGTATACAGTATCTTTTGTTGAAATTTTCTTGAACTATAATTTTTAAAAAGGGTTTTGTGAAAAAAGATTAAGGCCACTTGTGAAAGAAATGTTTGGTTTTAGACGTGTCATATCAATGACAGATCAGATATTCATCTTGCGTGAGATCTTGGAAAAACGCTAACAAAAACATAATGGAACTCGTAATCAAAAAGGAAAAACTGCCTAAGTCGAGATAAGCTGATTTTGAGTTAGTGGTACCTCCGTAATCTGCACTTTCGAAAGTAGCCCTGGTCAAAATCTCAATATATTTGTAAGATTTTTCAGGAAGCTGTAGCACTATGACTTGCGACTTATCTTTTTTAGACTTCTAATCTCATTTGGAATAATAGCTTAATTTAATTTATATTTTGGTATATTTCAAGTTAAATTAAATTATTACTTATAGTGTGTAGAACGATGTTTGCTTAAAAAAATAAAGGTTAACAGAGAATTTCCCAATTTAACTGTAAAAGAAATTAATTTCTGAAAATCGACTTGAACCCTTAAAAGTGCTCTCCTGCAAAACAGTAAAATATGACTTTAGCACTTTTTCCTTATTGCCATAGAATTATGCTTTAGATTTCCTGAAATGAAGTTTCCAAAAAAAATTAGATTTTTATAAAACCTACTCTCATCACTATGACTGTCCCTAAAATATTTTTGAAGAACTTAAGTGTATGAGAGACTGGCAATTTCTTTTAATTCCAAAATTTGTGCGAAGCATAGCCACGCTTCATCTTCAAACCTGAAGTTATTCCCATATGTTTATGTATTTTTAACCCAGAGGGCAAATCAATCATTGGACAAAGTGACCAAATATTTTTGGGATTAGAGCGCCAGAAATCCCAACTTGCAACTGCTGTGATTTGCAAGTTTAAAGAAGCAGGAGGGGTACATCATGTCACAAAGCCTTCAGCATCAACCTTTCCAACTTCTAAAACAATATCAATGCCAAACTTAGCTTAGTTATAAAAACTAGCTGGACAAAATACGTAGCAGAAGAGACACTTGAGGGTGTACTTCAGCAGATTCGAAACGAGACACTTAAGACATACGCCATTCGTAACTATGATGTTAGCACTCCCCGTTGTGAGGTTTTTATAAGCTCTTTAATTGTTATGTTGTTTTGTTAATAAAAAAAATGCTTTCCTAATTTGTTTTAAAGAAATTTATTTTTCTTTTACTTAATTTCTGTTCAAACTTATTATTGTTTCTTATTAAATTAAATGTGATAATTTTGGTTTTGTCAATCGATAAAAACTTCAGCTACTACAGGGTGGGCCAAAAGTTACCTTGGGGTTTAAAAGTTTAATAACTTTTTCGTTTATTAATTTTTTTTTATTTTTTTCTCAGATTATATAATATATAAAATGGAAAATTTTTTACACTAAGTATGAAAAATAATGTCTCTTAAATTACCACTGTTTTCAGCTTCGCACTGATGGGCTCGTTTTAGAGCATTTTCCATAATATCTTCCAAAATTTCTGCAACAATGTTTGCCTTGAGTTCAAGGATTGTCTCTGGCTTGTTCACATACACTCGCTACTTCAAATAACCCCAAAGAAAATAGTCGGGTGCTGTCAAAACTGGCGATCGCGCTGGGCCAAATTATTTTCGGATTTCTGGAAATTATTCGCTCTCCAAAAATTTGACTTAAAAGTGCTATTGTGTCTCGGGCAGTGCGGGCAGTGGCTCCGTCCTGCTGAAACCACATACCAGGTATGTTTTCAAGAGCAAGACGTAAAAAATTTTCTATCATAAACCGATACCGCTCTCCATTTACGGTTACAGCACTTCCATCTTCATTCTCGAAGAAGTAAGGCCCAATGATATTTTCAGATGTGATCCCACAGCATATTGTACACCTAATGGGGTGCAATTGGCGTTTATGAATGGCTCTTGGATTTTCAGAACCCCAGAACCTACAGTTCTGCTTATTAACAAAGCCATTCAAATGAAAATGAGCTTCATCACTCATAATCATAATCGCCCATCAGTGCGAAGCTGAAAACGGTGGTCATTTAAGAGACATTATTTTTCATACTTAGTGTAAAAAAATTTTCCATTTTGTATATTATATAATCTGAGAAAAAAAATTTAAAAAAATTAATAAACGAAAAAGTTATTAAAATTTTAAGCCGCATGGTAACTTTTGGCCCACCCTGTACATATTTTCGGTGGAAATGGAAAGCTGTTTTGAATTTAAGATGGCAAATTAGAGCTTTCATCAGAAAGAAACTTTCCATTTGCACTAATAACTAAGTTGAAATTTGATTCAACTGACACCACACACAAGAACGGTGCTGATGATGGTTTGGCGGCCTTTGAAAACAGCATGTTGTTCCGTTCTGCTAGTATTTGTCAGAAGAGTTAATATTATTTTTAGTGGCATTTCTTCCTCAAAAAAAAAAAAAATAAATAAAAAAAAAATTAATTAACACATCGTCAACCCATTATTGGTTTGACCCACCGACCATTTAAAAAAAATATGAGTAAGGTATGGGGTATATATATTTCGAATATCTCCTTTCTGAATCCAAAACATGTTTCGCAAAATTAATTATGGTTTCTGAGATATTTAGCATTCATTTTGCTCCATTTCAACTATTTTAAGGTTTAATAACTATTATTTTGCTGCACATGGCGTTTGCCTCAAATTCTTTATACAAAAACATGCGAAGTAAAGTTAACTCTTGTTTTGCTTCACTTCTATAAGAAATGAATAATAAGAAAAGAAGTTGCCGTAAGGAAAATTCAACGGCGACTGTTAAGCAAAAACATCATCAACCAGATGCAGCCGCCGATTAAATTTTTTAATATAAACTTATTAAGCACTACAATAAAATAAAAGAAACATTAATTGTGCATGTTGGAGTATAACAGAAATCATTTAATTTCATTCTTTATATTAAATTTACTTCAATTACTTGTTTTTCTTGTATAAGTGTGTAAGTGGATCGATAGTTAAAAATATTACGGCGGCGACTTCTTGGTCATTAAACGATCGACTTATTTCTCTAGACCGCAAGAAAATAAGCAAAACAACAAAATTCTCAATTCTCAGCAGTAAAGTATACGTATGGAGCAGAAAAAGCTATTTTTGAAAATAAATTAAGAAAAGTGGTGTATGCGGCACAAAACGTATTTTTAATTTTACAATAAAGTAATAATAACTTCTAACTTTATTCGTGAAAGTTGACTACAATTAACACATTTCTTCCAAAGATGTGTCGGAAGCAATGGTAAAAATACAAAAAAATTCTATCGGCTATACTTTGAGAAAACTTCATGTAAACCTTCTTTGTCGTTTTTCTCCATTCCGACTTTTTGGCACATGCTCCAAACCAATAATGGACTGAGGACATGTCTTCCTCAAAATACGAACATTAGCCCAAGCAAAACCAAATAAAGCAAGTTTTCGTTATTTTTAACTTCCCGCTACTGATTTGAATCTAATCATCTTTTAACATCAAAAAGACTCGTCGAATGCTGCGAATTTTGCAAAAATCTAGTGATTCGTTCGAGAAATGTTATTGAGGAAAAATTTCGAAAAAATACGTTTTCGTAAACTTTAAAAGGTTTGGAACATCGATTATATATTCACATTTTTTTTGATAGATTTAAAAAACGTACCGGATGGCGCAAATTTTACCAGAATGTGTATCTTAGCCGAAAGTTTTAGAGAAGGCTTGCAAGCACATTTGATTCTCATATTTTTTTGTACTGATCACGAAAAAAGTAAAAAAATGAGTTTCCTCTATTAACCAAATAACGTTACATTTAAGCTGTTCGATAAATTATGCTCTCTAAAGTGCCATCTGGATTCAGAGGCTGGTTCAACTTTGTTTGAAAAGCTATTTAATTGTCTTTGAAAATTTAATTTTCATAAAACATTTAGTCCTTTTTGTCAATTGCCATTTCAGGAGCTATTTATATAGAGAGTAGACTCTACTATTAATTTTTAATTTATAAGTGTGTATAGTGTGTGTCTGTACAAGTCCACGTACAGACCAAGCTGCTGGACCGATTTTGATTTAGTTTTTTTTTATGTTTGAAAAGTGACTTGATCCAGATTGTTCTTAGAAGCTAGATATCACATCTTTCCTAAATGTTGAATATGACTTAATGCAATTTCTTCTAGAATATGCTTGAAGAAAATCGGTTTCGCAATCGACTGACTGAATAGTTGTTGTTGTTGTTGTCTTTACATTTATTTCCTTTTACATACTTCTTACAACTACAATTCGAGCTGAAAAAAGTCAGCTAATGGTAGCAATGGTAAAGTAAGAGGCGCTATGAAATAAGGCCCAGGGAAATAACGCCCAAATAAGAAATGAAATAAAACAAAAAAAAAAACAAAAAATAAGACCCAATAGAAAATTTATGAAAAATAACTCAATGTAAATGAAATAAGGCCCAATTAAAAAAGCCAAATGAAACCAAACTCAAGATGAAATAGAGCCCAAAAAATTAAATTAAACCCAACTAAACTGAAGATGAAATCAAGCGCAATTGCAAGTTCCTTAGTTTTATTGGGCCTTATTTCATTTTAATATTTGGGCCTTATTTCATAGCGCCAAAGTAAACAATAACAAACATGTTGATTATTGGGTTCTTCTTTCAACTAGAATATAAGTTGAACTTCTCATTCGTTTAAATGGAAGTTTAACTTAATATCTGATGATCTCCATTAAGGCCGTGATACACTATCATACAAAGTCGTGCGATCTCTGAAAAAATACAACCCTGTTATGATGGAGTTTGTGAAAATTTTCAAAAGACAATAACAATTCATCACACCAGGGTTGTACTTTTTCGTAGATTGCACGACTTTGTATGATAGTGTATCACGGCCTTTAGCAACAATGAAATGCGCATACGATCCAGCTTAACCCCTCAATAATCAACTTCAAAGTATTTAAATAAAAAAAAATATTTTACTGAATAAGTAAAATAATAATTTGGGATTATTAGCTCGTTAACGAGTCTAAAACAAAATGGCGCATACTCATAATCATAAATAAAATATATTTTAAGAAATTAAAATCAGTATTACTATAAAAAATACTGGTTTTAAGTTATTAAAATATACTTTGTTTTGACTATGAGTATGCGCCAATATGTTTAGTTTATAGAGAAAAAGAAAATAATTGTTTTAGTAGGTTACTTTTATATACCAAAAAACTTTAAAATTTTCTAAACCTGGAATGGCATTTTTGAGTTTTTTTTTTAATTTTAATACCAATTTAATTCTTATTGAAATAAACAAGAAAACAAAAATTAGTTTTACCTACATACTTTATAGCAAAAAAATTTAAGGTGTCCAGCTCTGAAATCGTGTTTTTGATTTTGTTGATTTTTAATACCAATCCATTTTGGACCATTTCTGACACTCTAGCCTAAGACCAAAGTCTCTGGGAGCTTCGGATAAGCGATTCCACGTACAGACGGACGGACTTACGGATGGACAGACGGACATCGCTTATTCGTCTTTCCTATTCATAAAGAACTAGAATATACGAGGGTGGATCATTAACTCAGTGACTTTTTGAAGAAACACAGGTTTTTATATAAAAAGTTATTTCATTTTTCAAACTAGTCTTCTTTGAATTCTAGACGTTTCTCCAGTTTTTGTATCCCTTCCAAAAAATAGGATTTTTCGAGGTCCTTAAAAAAGGCATTTGTTTGGTCAATAATTTCATCGTTGGAGCTAAATCTCGTCCTACCGAGCCATTTCTTTAGGTTTGGAAACAGGAAATAGTCACTAAGGGCTAAATCCGGAGAATATGGCGGACGAGGTACCAATTCGTAGCCCAATTCATAGAGTTTTGCCATTGAGACTGCACACGAGTGCACCCGTGCATTATCTTGATTCGGTAAAATAAGTTGGCATAATATTCGCCGTTTATTGTTTTTCCCTTTTGAAGGTAATCGATGTGGAGTATCCCGCGTGCATTCCAAAAAAAATGTTGCCATCACCTTATTGGCCGACAAACTTACCTTGTCCTTCTTCGGAGCAGGTTCAACCATTCTTTAGACAGCTGCTTGGTCTCCGGAGTACAATAATGGATCCATGTTTCATCCAAAGTTCCAAAACGCCGCAACAACTCATTCGGATTGCGGATAAACAACTCCAAACAATCCTTTGAAGTTGTTACACGTTTACGTTTATGGTCATCTTGCAGACAACTTTCTTAAACCCAGCTGATCACTTAAAATCGAAACCACACTGCCATATGAAATGCCTATGGCATCAAAAATTTCACGCACTTTTCTCTTCGATTGGCCAACACCATATCGCGGATTTTTTTTATATTTTCGGGTGTGCTGACCTCAATTGGCAGTCCAGAGGGCAAATTACGTCATTCGATGTCGCACATATCTTCATGCAATTTTAACTACGGTTGTATGGAAATTTCGATCGACATCGAATGCCGTAATTTGCCCCCAGAACGTTCAGGGTCATTTGTACTTGTGCGACCACAATGAAAGTCAGTAAACCACTTTTTTACCATTGAAATCGATGGTGAAAAGTCCCCATAGTATTTATCGAGCTTTTCCTTGGTTTGATTGATGGTTTTTTTGCGCAAAAAATAATGTTTAATGAACACTCGAAATTCACTTTTTCCATTTTTAGAAAAATACACGAGGTTGTATGTTTTGAACAGCTGTTAAACGCAAAGTACATGACAACATCTACTAACAGGTGGTACATGATGGGAACAGTGTTGTTGTTGTTGTTTACGAGTGAAGTTCGAAAAGTCACGGACTTATTGATCCGCCCTCGCACTTATACAATTTATGTGTCGCATATTAATATTGCGGAAATTACACACGGAATGACAAACTTATATATAATACTTTTTAGCATTTTGGTGAAGGGTATGAAAAAACTTTCATGCACTAATTTCATGAAAAATTTCATAGCTTCTTCAAAACTATGAAGTAATTTTATACATTTTCAAATAATTTTATATCTGCAAGCAAAGTAAATTATAGCTCCCTTATAATTTTTATTTCCACAGCATTTGGAATTGGGGGATTTATTCTCGGGAAACAAATTCGCCAAGAATATTCATGATTTTGCTGATTTAATATTTGGCTTAGAAATAAGACTGTTAAAAATATTATATGACCATTACGGTAAAAATATTAGTTCTGGCTTAAGATTAAGTTTTTTTTATTTTTTAGCATAGAATCAAATATATTTTTCTACCCTTTTCTACTTCTACTGAGAAACATTTGCGCAAATAACTCTTCGTTGCATATTTACAACTTCAGGATATGTGCAAAAAAGTGTGGGTGTTGTTTTTAAGAGTTGTGCAAACTTATTGTAACAGTTGACTTTTTAAATATTAAAGAACACAATAAATAAATAACCTAAGCCACAGCCAATATTTGAACGTCAACGCAGCCGCTAAAATAACTGCGTAACAGAGGCATTAAAGTTTTTACTAATTTAATTCAAATTTAAGTAAATTAATGCAATTGCAATTTATATTTCAAACTTTTATAAATTTTAGCAGTTTTCACTGAACATTCTCTCAGACGTACATATTTTCGTTGTGCGGCGGCAGATTTAGTGGCGGCGCTTCCGCCTTGAAACTTTGTCAGCTGTTTAGCGTCGCAACTGACTTGTGTTGCGTTGTCTTGATTGAAAGAGCTTACCAGCATTATTTATGGAACTGCCACTTTCCACAATGTATGATTAAGAGTTAACGTGAACTTTAACTGTAAGTTCTGTTAGCTTTTAATTGTACATTGTGAAAAGGGCCGTTAGAGAGCATGTCCAATCTTTGGTTAAATTAATAACAATGTTATTACTCAAACTAATTAAATGGTAATCAAGTAAAGAAAACTTCTACTTCTCAACCCATTAACAATCAAGTATCTAATTTTTAAAGTCAAACTCAACGAACAATTTAACATTAACGTCATAAAGTAATAACTGACCCCATCACAAAGATAAAAGAGAAAGTCATGTTCGCCCTATATAATAGATGAAAGCTTTATTTCCAGGCACTGACACTAAACGAACTGACGGATACATGCATGCATGCATGCATAACGTGGATACAATTTAATCTACTCGTACATTCATTTTATATTCACAGATGATTATTTTCACTCTTTTCTAAACATTAAAATCAAATTGGAAATATAATCTTTTTAGCTTTGTTGATAAATTGGTTTCAATTTGATACATACATGTGAGTTATTAACTAAAAAAAAACTAATACAAATTTCAGAAAAATAAATGAATATCGCTGGCTTAATATAGAAAAGGCTTATCTCGATTTTTTTTTTCAAAATCGTGTTTTTAACGTTTTCTGGTAGTCAACTTGTAAAAACATACTCTTTAAGGAACTAAGTAAGACTTGGTTGAAAATAACGGATTTATGGCCACTTAAGACTTATGCTCCTCGTAGGAGTTAAAAGGAACAAATATACATAAGTATAAAGGGTGATTTGTTAAGCAACTTTCTTTTTGGCAACACTGTTTTTGGCAACTCAGCTGAATCAGGTTGCAGTTAAACATGTTCAGTTTGGTCTATAACTTAACCATGAATCGACTTTTATGGCCAGTTTAGGCAACTTATTGATTTTGCACCAAAATTAAATTATTGGACATTAAACCATCAACACGCATACGTATAGTGCGGACAGAGGAAAATATCGCAGCTGTATCCGCCAGTGTTGTGGATGGCCGTAAATTATCGATTCGGCGCCATTCGCAGCAATTGGACCTCTTTTACTTTTTTTACCCAAAATGGAAGAGCTGGACTTAGCTGACATGTGGTTGCAGCAAGACGGTGCCACATGTCACACAGCACGCGAAACAATGGCCCAATTGAGAGGATAGTTCGGCGAACAGTTTATTTCACGTTTGGAGCCGGTCAATTGGACGCCTAGATCGTGCTATTTAACGCCTTTAGACTATTTATTGTGGGGCTATGTTAAGGGTCATGTCAATATGGACAAGCTCGAAACGTTTGACGCACTGGAAGACAATAATGAAGAATTTATTCGTGAGATACCGGCCGATATGTTGGCGAGAGTATGCCGAAATTGGACCCAGCGAATGGACCATTTCAGACATATCCGCGGTCAAAATTTACATGAAATCATGTGTAAACATTGAATTATACAGATCGTTCTACCGACTCAAATAAAGATTTCATACATTTCTCTAAATTTGATGTGTTTTTTTTTTCAATCCTTAAGTTCTTAAAAAATCACCCTTTAAGACTTATTTTTTCTATGCAATTGTTCTAGTTTTGCTTCAGTTTCTGTTCATTCTATTGTTAAATAACGAAATTTCGAGATGCTCCTTTTCTATATTAAGCTATCGATACGTACATATCGTTACCTTAATATAGAAAGGCCTTAAGTCACTATTTTTTGAATGCAAGTTTTTGTATATTTCGATAGAAGAACATCTAATGTATCGAAAAATACAAAAACTCGGTTTCAAAAAAATCATGAGTTGGGTCCTTTCTATATTAAGGTAACGGATATGTATGTATGTATGTATGGACGTTGTGTAAAAATATGTATGCATTATGAAATGAAACTTAATAAATTAAAAAATATCTATGCAAATACAATCAAACACGTACATACATACATACATACTGATATACACACATACACACACACATTATAACAAACATAGGACTTATACTTCAAAAGGTACAATACATCAGACTGCCTGTCATACGCATTTAGGGCACACTTAAGGGCTTAAATGTGATAACCAGCATATGCCAGTATTAATTGACGTACAAATAGGTATAAAGGTAAAATAACAATTTGAAGTAAAAGTTAACTTTTGATAAATTAATAAATCACACTTATTATAAGTTTGAAAATCGTTATAAGTTTCTTAACATACATATGCGCGTTCATAACCATGTGTCATAAATGAAACATTAATCACTGGCATTTTGTTCCAAGCGCATACAAATTTATTTTGTTGCACTAGGGCTGCCAGATATTTTGTTTCTTTCAAAATATTATTATCGGCTCTGAGATTGCAAATTTTATTATATGCACTAAGAAGTTGAAAATACATACTTAACTAAATAAAGAACTTCATTTGACAAATTTTTAACGAATATTTGTCAGACAAAAAAGGTATTAAACCTTTTTCGATTTACCACGATGTTTAAGTTTAAGACTTATGACATAAAGAAATATTTTTACAACGAAGATACAACAGGGAAGGCGGAGTTGCGGCACTATCGATTTGGTGCTTGAAATTGGAAATAATGAGAGGAGTACCGTACAAAAGACCATTACAAGGCGTGTTTACACAATTTAAGATACTTTAACACGACAATGATACAATTCACGCTGCCAGAGCAGTAAAACAAACTTTCAATGCTCCAAATGTACTCACGTGACGTTGAAATTATCACTTGCCAAAAATATAAGTGTGTTAGTAAATAGTGTGAGTGGCAACTACAAATCCAAATTAAGAGGGAATTTGAACGTGCAACCCGCAAGTTAAAAAAAAATTGCTCTATTAAAACCAGAGCTGGTAACTATAATACGTACTTATTCGTCTCATCAGATGGATGAGTCCCTTCATTAATTTAAATAAAGAAAAAGGTTAATTTAAATAAAATGTAAAGTACCTTTCAAACTTCGAATTTTCAAAAATTGTTTTTAAAATAAAAAAAATAGGCGTATATAATAAACGGTGATTTTTTGAGACCTTTCGGATTTGATTTATAAAAAAAAATTTTAGAAAAATTAGAAATATTTATTTGACTCGGTAGACCGATCTATGGTTCATACGCTGGGTCCTATTTTAGAATACTCTCGCCAAAATATCGGCCGGTAGCTCACGAATAAATTCTTCAATGTTGTCTTTCAGAGCGTCAACCGTTGCGGGCTTGTCCCTATATACATGAGCCTCAACACAGCACCGCAATAAATAGTCTAAAGGCGTTAAATCGCACGATCTGGGCGGCCAATTGACCGGCTCCAAACGTAAAATAAACTGTTCGCCGAACTCGCCTCTCAATTGAACCGTTAAATCGCACGATCTAAGCCGCCAATTAACCAGTCCCAAACGTGAAATAAACTGTTCACCGAAATCGCCTCTCAACTAGGCCATTGTTTCGCGTGGTGTGAGGCATGTGGCACTGTCTTGCTGAAACCACTTGTCAGCCAAGTCCAGCTCAGTGTTGCCAGTGAAATTTCGAGAAAGATACATTTTAGTTTCCAAAAAGATACATTTGTTCCCAAAAAGATACATTTTGTAAAAAATTTGAAATTAAATTTTTAAGGTTTAAAATTTATTAACGTTACATTTTTATTTCATATTTAATGAATATTGTAAAGAAAATGATATCATATTAATTCATTTTTATATTTATTTAAGTCATAAATATTAGGCATGTAATTCTTAAAAATACAGTAAGCAAACTTTAAAATTAATTATATGTACATAATTACCTTTGGATGTTATCAAAACAAATTCATTTTTGTAAAAATTAATATACGAGTTAAGGCGCTTATACTAAGACGATTATATCAAAAAGTTCATATAAATTTCCTGAAAATAAAAAAGATGTCTATATTTGCTAAAAAAAAGGGTTCATATTTTCTGTACATTTTGCATACAGATTCAAAAGATACGAAAAATGTCGGGATTACACATGGTACGTGAAGTCATCAAAAGATACGAAAAATGTATCTTTCGTATCCTAATGGCATCACTGGTCCAGCTCTTTCATTTGGGTCAAAAAAAAAGTAACAGAGTCCCAATATCTGCGAATAGCGCCGAGTCGATAATTCACGGTCATCAACAACACTGGCGGATACAGCTGCAATATTTTCCTCTTTCCGCACTTTACGTATGCATGTTGGTAGTTTAATGTTCAATAATGAAATTTTTGTGCGGAATTTATTTAGTCACAAGATTCCGAATAACCACCTCAGAAGGTCACCTAAGCGGACCATAAAATGGAAGAAATGCACGATGCACGATCACGAACTTTGATAATAAAATTTAATGAGACAATTTTTTTAATTTTTTAGTTGAACTATAGTGAATTTTAAACAGAATAATTTCTTAGTCGAGCTTAAGTTCAGTAATTTCAATTCTTGTTGAATGAAATATTTTTATTAATTAATATGAGTCTCTAAAGAAGAGAAAAAAAATTAAATTAGACTTTTTTAGCTGGGGGAAATACCGATATTTTTCTGTGCAGCCACGCACTTCATCCGAACCCAAGTCTATCTACTGGGGTAGAGATTGTTATTAACATCAGCTATTTAACTAAAATTTTCAATGAAATGGAATACGAAAATTTGAGTTAAATAGCTGATGTTAATAACAATCTCTACCCCAGTAGATAGAATTGGGTTCGGATGAAGTACGTCGCTGCACAGAAAAATATTGGTATTTCCCCCAGCTAATAAAGTGTCCTAATCCGGTCCTATATTTAAAGTGTTTCTTTGTCTCAGGTGTGAATTAGTGGACCCATATCTCATCTATGATTACGAATCGATGCAAACAAACACCCTATTGAAACATCTTCATGATGCTATTCTTGTTCTATTGTGAGCAAAAGCGGCACCCATCTTGCCCACAGCTTGCTCATCATCTTAATATGCGATGTATAGAATTTTTTGAAATGCCTACAATTTCAGCTGGCTCATGCATATTCAGCCGAAGATAATTCAATACCATTTTCCGGATTTTCTTAACCGTTTTTGGCATGGATACCTGAATTGGGCGGCCAGTACGGTGTCCATCTTGGCAGCTCGGTCGGTCTCGTTTATACTGTGACACATAATATTTTATAGGATCAGACTTCCCCAGATCTAAATAGCTCGACTTTAACTTGGTTGGTTTGAAACCTTTCTAATGAAAGTTTTGAATTAGATAATGGGGACCAATTTTTGTACGTTTGCAAATTCACTAAGAACGTTTATATTTAGTGGCTCAAAAATAAAATACTAAACAACTTAGAGCCTTGAAACTTAAACCCCATGTTGTATAAGGTTGCCACTTTTCAGCTAAGTAATTTCTTTCAAGCTACTGCCGACATCTAAATACATGCCAGATCAGCTACTTAATTTTGGGACTGCCCTCGTAGTATTCGGCACTGCCAGCTGACACAATCCTTTTTTAATTTCGTATTAATAAAACAAAGTTAAAACGATTTTCTTATTAAAGAATAGTAATTTTCTTTCCGTCTGGAAACATTTTATATTTGTAATTTCCTACATAATATGTAGTACATACATACATACTTATGTACTAACATATGCACATACATTAAACAGTATGTGATAATAAAGAGCGCAATTACTTAACAATCACCCATAGTGAAATTCAGCAATATTTTCCTTCCAAATTAATTTCAAATAGTTTCAATATCAATACAAGAGAGACTTTGTCATCTGTCATTGTGCTGCTTTGCGAGACAAATAAATTTCAATTAAACAAGTTACATACTTAACAAAATTGCCAATGGTTGTTATGGTTGAGCTGAGCAATTAAACATTTTAACAAATGAATTTATATGTCAGGCTTTTATTAAATAAAGATAAATTGTAACATTTAACATGAAATTGCGTTGTTATGATTACAACCACTGAGCCAAATACCCAAATGTACAAATGAATGTACTATGTAGATACGTACATGTGTATGTACTCGTACATATGTATGCATGCATGAATGTAGAATCTACAGTGTACCCTGCAGAAAACATGGGGTTAAGTGTCCCCAAGTCACCACTTTTGTCGATTATTTTGGTGACATTGGCAACAGAGCGTTTTAATGCGTAGAAAACATTTTTTCAGATACAAACAACTATGCTTCTTCTTAATGTTTTATTGGTTTGTTGAAAATAAACAATAATTAAAAACATAATACACAAAAAAATAAAATAACAATAAATATTGTATAAAAATATAAAATGTGAAAATTGAAGAGTTTTAAGTGAAATGTGCCAATTATATTGACCCTGTGGAAGATTTTGTGCCATCAGGTAAAGATTTGTCAAATTTTAAAATCCATACGTAAGTGTTTGACTTTATTTAATAGAAATGACAAACAATTTCCTGCAGGTGGTGACAGTGTCTATAGTGAATCAGTACAGTTTTACTACGGACATCGAGCGAGTAAATATCGATATTGTAGACTAGAGCCCCTAAAATTTACTAGTGAATCTTTGGTGCCAATGTCTCCATGTGGTCCCAAAAAAACTACTTAGTCAGTAGTGCTACAGTCTAGTGGTGGATTTTCAATGACAAGCTAATGTTAAATGTCAATAGGCGATTACATTGGCTGGGGTACACCTGGTCAGTAGTGCTACTGACAATGTCACTAGTAAATCACTACATTTTCACTATTCGCATTTTCTGCAAGGTAGATATAAAAACGACGAGTTAAAGAAAATGTTCAAAATATATGTATGTACGCATATTTGTAATTTATACTTGAAGATACGCACTATCGTATACATACATACTCGTATGTATGTCTGTATATGAGTTAAAATTAAAAGGAAATCCTGTGGTTGCCATTTTATTAATTATACATATATTTATATATTGAACTACTTGTTGAAGATTTGTTCAACCGACTGCCTTCAGTGTGGCCGTTGTACAAACATATCAGAGAATGACAATGAGTACTCAAAGTAAATTAGGGAGTTCACAATAGCATTTTAAAATGTATCTTAAGGCTCAGTTAGCCGACTGTAATGGAATGTAACTGCAACAGTAGGAAACAGCTGATCGATATTTTTATGTGAAAAGTAATGAAAATGGTTATAGAGATGTAATATAACGTAGCCTAGTTTTCATATAAAAATATCGATCAGCTGTTTCCTATGTTACAGTTACATTCCATTACAGTCGGCTAACTGAGCCTTTAATATTGCAACGTTTCAACTTTAATACTTTAATATGGTCTGGCAAGTTAGTTGTTTTTGTTTGTGTGTAAATCAAATTTATTACCAGGTGGCAAATTTAAAAGTATAAAAAGCATGTTATTTTCTATATGGTAATCTAAATATTTTAAAACTGTCAGCGCAGCTGTAATTGGTGAAAAAATATTTGTATTTTTCGCAGAACAAAAGTTATTTTGAAAAATTTATCCAACAATAATTTCTAATTTAACAAATTTTGTTATTTTAATACGTACGGAAGAAAATAATTCAGTATCTCATAAGCATTCGTACAAACATGCATTTTATTCTCCCTCTCTTATATTATAAACTAATATGTAAATAATATAAAGATGTATGTGTGTTTGCCTGACTTTGATATACACAGTATGTGAATTTATATCGTTGCCTGCTCACAATAAAAAACTAAGATGGCTCAATGTTGCCACATTAAAATTTTAATATACTCATTGTGAATTCCCTAATTGTGAATTCCCTAAATATGCATAAGTAAATAGTCTTAATTTTAGTAACTGCCTATAATCATAATTTTAGCGCAAACAATTCGTACGCTCACATATTCTCTCTCAAGCAAGTATGACTATAGCCGATTCCAACACTAAAGAGCATCTCCACTTCGTTTAGACGAAAAACTAAAATACGCTTCAACTAAAAATAAAAAGGCACATGCATATGAAGCGTATTTACTCTCTGTCATAGTCGGAGCTTGCTTATACTCAGAGTGTGGATATTTAATTGGACAAAGAAAATATACGTGCGATACTAGGGATATTTAGTCATTATTCGCTACCATATATCTACATATATTTGTGTATATAAAATGGAATGAAAAATGTGTGGGTGTGTGTGTGTGTCTGTTTGAAAATATGCTTTATCTGCAAGTGTGTATATCAAATAGTCATGTATATACGCATGTGTAGCCGCTTAATATTCAGAGTATTTTTATATTCCTGCGTGTGATTGTAGTTCATACAGTCTATAAATTTTAGTTGTCGTTTGTGCTGCCTGATTTAAGAAATGCATATACCTAAAAATAGTTGTTGGATGTTTATTGTTATACGTATTCAGTTTAAAATTAATGCGTGTGTTTGCATATGACAGTGTTTTTTTTTTTTAATTTTTAGTTGTACGCATTTATAGTTGTTTGGCAGGCCAATACTCAAAGAGTACTTGAAACGTTACTTTTGTTATTCTCTGATACATATCCCTCTTTTACATGAACAACGTCGCAAATAAAAATATGCAATTTTTTAATTAATAATGCAGAATTAATCCTCATACCGTCATTCGTATTCTGCAAAAATTTCATAAGAATATCTTGTATATTTAACACTTGAGAGAAAATTAAAATTTTACTTTTTCCTTGGGTTGCATGTAAGCTTTTAACTTTGAACTTGCTTTCTGTAATCTGTAAATTCTGTGTCGATAATGCTTGGCCAGGGTTTTTGTCTTGATACATTTTGGGAATTCTGTTCATTTTTTCCCTATTCCCTTTATTACAACTTTTGTAGTAAGTTTTAACTATTTTTAGGCGTTCTTCGGTTGTTAATCGGTCCATATTCATAAATGAAACCCCTCCCTTTCACTAAACAAATGACACTTCAGATGACAGATACTTAACAGCTGACAGCCTTGCCAGGCCGCCAGTCCTGAAACCACTAAATGGATCACCCTGTATCAAAGCTTTTGTCAAAATGTATTACCCTTGGTGTGGGTGCCGAGTTTCTTTAGGGATCGCACTACAAGAGTTGTTATAGATGGGATCTCATCAAACAAGTTCAAGCTACATTCAGGGGCACCGCAAGGTTCCGTTCTTTCACCAATTCTATTCTTTATTTTTTCAAAGGACCTTCTATGTGAAACTTTCAATCCTATATATTTTTTCGCGGCAGCAGCTGCCATATTTTATCATTCAGCAATAGAATAAACCTGCTGGAGGTTGAGGCTATCAAATTACGAATAATACTTTAAATTATGATTTAACAAAAGGACCGGAATGGGAACATGCGAATAGGGTCGACTATAACGCTCGTAAGACTCAATGTTGTATGATACTCCTAGACACATGTCCCAAAATGCTGCTTCCTCTGTAACTATGGGGGGCATAAATATTAAGGAATGAAAATTTAGTGTGACGTTTGATGGACTGAACACACAAGTCTCAAAAGAAGCATTCAAGTAACCAGGATATTTGAAGCGATACTTCACCCCATCTGATCTTCTTGCTATTTATACCAGTTATATCCGACCGAAAATGGAATACAACTCTCATGTATGGGCCGGCGCTTCAAAGTCTATTTTGGCGCTGCTCGACCGCGTACAGGAGAGGTCGAAGAAGCTCATCGGTGACAGTATAAACTACTCCAACTCTTTTGATTCATTGTAGCATCGACGCAATGTGATGTGCATTTAATTGTTCTATCGTTACTACAATAGAATGTGTTCTAATGTTGTTCCTGAAATTCGTTTATTTTTACGCACAACACGTGCTTCATTCAGAGCACATGCTTTTGTGGTCGATTGGCCAATAAATCGTACTACGTATCACAGAGAAAAAAAAACATGTTGATTATTGAAATCTTGCTTCAACTTTGTTATTTGTTGAGCTTCTCATTTGCTTAAATGAAAGTTTAACATATTAACTCTAGTTGTTCCAAGACATTTTTGAGCAAAGGTTCCCTGATGATCTGCATTAGCAACAGTGAAATGCGCATAGGATCCAGCTAAACCCCTCAATAATCAATTTCAATGTATTTTTTAAAAAAATATTTTACTTAATAAGTAAAATAATAATTTGGGATTACTAGTGCGTTAAAAAATTTTAAACTTAAATTGTAACAATTCCCACAAAACACACATAAATATAAAAATGTTTCAACGTCAAGTCTGAAAATCTCAGTTTACATAATCAATACCAAAGAAAGATTGTTTTATATAAAATAAATTTAAATTTAGTAAAGTTTGCTAAATTTGAACTTTGACCTCCAAAGGACACACCTTGACACTGTCTGCGATTTGGCTGAAATTTTCGCAATGTGAGTTTTAGGCCTGTCACTAGGCCAATGCTTAAGTATTTAAAAAAATTTCGTTGCCTGAGAATTATTATCATTTTTATTTTTAAGTCTGCTATATACGAGTATGTACATACATATGTACATACATTTATTAATATGTATGTATGTAGGGGTATAAATTTAATATTATTATTTAACAAATTTATTTAAATCACATTTATATCAATTCCCCACAGAAAAGATGACAAAATAAAAAACGTTTTTATTGTTGTAAATTAATAAAAAAAATTACACACGACTTGCGAATGACCACTTTACGAATAAATGTGCAAATTATACAATATAAATAATAAACATAACGCTCATTTACTCAAACAACGTCATAACTCGAAAAAAACCAGTTTGTCAGAAAAAGAGTGTGAAGTTTTCAATTTGCACCAACTTAATGGAAAAAGAAAATTTAATTTTACTTTCAAGATTTGAGTAAACAAGATATTTGTATGAAATTTTTACACAATATGCAGAACAATAAGAGGATTAATTCTGCGTCAGTAACTCAAAAATGTAAGTTTTTTAGTTATGACATTCTTTGAGTAAATGAGCGATATGTGTTATGTACATACTCGTATGTACAGACGTGCTACATACATACATAATATCATAGTGATTTAAATATTTGTTGAATTAATTTATATGTCTATGAACTATTTTATATTTACGGGGAGATGGAGAAGCGGACAGACGGACATTATTATCGTACGTGAACTTGAAAAAAGGGTACACAGATGCCCATCTAGTCGTAAATACAAACAGATGGAATGAATCTAAAAGCAACATTTATGAATACTGCGCAATTGATTAAATTGATTTATTCAATTATAAAGCAAAGCATTTGCGAACGTGCAAATATTGAAATCTATTAAGCAAATGCGAGTATTAGATACATCAACTTGAAAATGTTGGAGCAAATGTGTTAATAAATTTTTAATTTTACATAAAGATGTGTAAATGAGCAAAACAAATACATATGTAGTCTTAAGCTAAGGTCAGACGTGGCAAATATTTGATTTATGTATAATTGCAACTTTTAAATAGTGTAAACTCTTTCTTAATGTTTCAAACAAATATGTACTTAGTCCAAATAAAAGAAAACAATATACGAGTATGTAGGTATGAGGAATACAAACGTACATATGTACAGGGTGGGCCAAAAGTTACCCTGGGGTTTAAAAGTTTAATAACTTTTTCGTTTATTTTTTTTTTTAATTTTTTTCTCAGATTATATAATATATAAAATGGAAAATTTTTTACACTAAGTATGAAAAATAATGTCTCTTAAATTACCACTGTTTTCAGCTTCGCACTGATGGGCTCGTTTTAGAGCATTTTCCATAATATCTTCCAAAATTTCTGCAACAATGTTTGCCTTGAGTTCAAGGATTGTCTCTGGCTTGTTCACATACACTCGCTACTTCAAATAACCCCAAAGAAAATAGTCCGGTGCTGTCAAAACTGGCGATCGCGCTGGGCCAAATTATTTCCGAATTTCTGAAAATTATTCGCTCTCCAAAAATTTGACTTAAAAGAGCCATTGTGTCTCGGGCAGTGCGGGCAGTGTGAGCTTCATCACTCATAATCATAATCGCCCATCAGTGCGAAGCTGAAAACGGTGGTCATTTAAGAGACATTATTTTTCATACTTAGTGTAAAAAAAATTTCCATTTTGTATATTATATAATCTGAGAAAAAAAATTTAAAAAAATTAATAAACGAAAAAGTTATTAAACTTTTAAACCCCAGGGTAACTTTTGGCCCACACTGTATATCTGTATTTGCAACGTCTCAGTTAGCCAACTGTAATACATTTCTATAACCATTTTCATTACTTATCACATAACAATATCGATCAGCTGTTTCGTACTGTTGCATTTACATTCCATTACAGTCGGCTAACTGAGCCTTTACACATATTCAGATACACCAACATATCGCGCACTAAGTCCTAAGCAGTCACGACTCAAAAAATCACATATGTTCTGGAGTGACAAAAACCGGTTGATACTGCACAACTGGGGCAAGCAAGTAATATAAAAGCAGGCATGACGGTATTCAATACTGTGCACGAAGACTGTGTTGCAAACGAAAAAAGGGAGGGAGGTCGTTAAAAATTTTTTCAGGGACTTGTTTCTCTTTTCTGTAAGCCTGAGTTTAGACGATTTTTTTAAAGAAACTCACATTAATTAATAAAAATATTTCATTCAACAAGAATTGAAATTACTGAACTTAAGCCCGACTAAGAAATTATTTCCGGTTATTAAATTATATAAAAAGTTTTGCGGGATATATCGAGACGTTTAAGCTTCTGTGAAAAATTGTGATTTTGCAGACAATTTATTTTTGTTTTGTTATCGTCTTTATTATTACCGTATTCCTTTTGTCATTAATATTTCAAATTATAAATAGCATTGCCTTATTAAAATCATATTAGAATAGACTTTTAAGGCACATGCAAATTTTTACTTATTAAAAAAAATATTGAACTTGTTTACAAAGTGCAAGTCAAAGTTGCTCTATAACCTCGGCTAAAAATAACACTTTTATTTAAATCCTTTCTAGTTTTCTTAATGATAATGTATACTATTAAATAGCATCAAAATATATTTGGGTTTCTAGCATTCCATTATACTATTTTTGACCGCCTCACAACACTGTGCGACATTTCAATATTATTGAATAATATCAAACATACATGTACTCGTATATGTACAAAGAATATGAAAACTAACTAAACGTGTGACCGAGTACCGAACTCAAAAACTATTCTCTCTTCCCCAACCGTTAATTGCTACCAAACTAAATGTTTCCCTTCCAAATGTTCTCGTGTCTAAACGCTGACTAACTTGTGAGAAGTTGCCACATCGAGAAAAATTAAATCACTATATTGGTTGTCAAACACTATAAGGCTGTTTATGTATGGCAGCTTTCTCCAGATGCCTGTAACCGAATTGCAAAGTAAAATTGCTTATTCAGAAAGATGATTACTACAGAGAAATTATTTTTCAATGAAGTGAAGGAAGTACAATATGTGACATCTACTTGACGGGAGGATCTTAAGGGACAATTCAAAACTTTTAGGGCCTGTCCCACGATGTCGACAGCGTTCGACTTGTCGCACACTTGCATTCAAAACAAACAAAAAAGTTTTGTTGTTGTTTCCAATGCAACTGTGCGACAAGTCGAACGTTGCGACATCGTGGGACAGGCCCTTAGAATTAACGCCTCTATTGTGACATACTGTTACATACCTTCGCCTTACCAAAGAAGGGAGTAGATTGCTCAACATAATTTTAAGTTCTCAACATTTTTAATTCTATCATATTTTTGCCTTAAAAACTAAGCGACAACCAAAAATTTGTGGTCACCAATGTTATTGTGATTTGGCAACTGAAATTAACAGCTGTTAGTTGTCAGTTGCCACACGTAATCTCATTTTAGCAGCTGGCAACGCAATTAAAGTTCGGTTGCCATATATAATTGAGCCAGCCATTAATCAAATTATGAGGAAGTTGGTTTCCTCCCATAGAATTTTTCCACTGACAATACCATACTTTAAGAATGATTGTGGAAATATCTACTGAAAGGCAATCATCTCTCCTACATATGGTATTCATCGAATTTGAAAGTGTAGAGCTCTCACTTATAAAGGAGTCCCACCAAAGCTCATTACAGAGTGTCCCAAGATTAACGCAAAATTTAATTAATTTGTCGCTAGTTGTGCAGTAAAGTGTTGTACAACCTAAAAAAAAACAATTCGATAGCAGATAGTTTAGAGTTAATAAAAAAGGAGCGTTACACGATAGAACAAAGTGTTTTCAATATTGAATAATACTTCCAAAAAAATAAAAATATATGATAGCTTGGCGGCCGCAGTTCAAAAATTGCATGCAAAATATGGTCAGAATGGTGTTTTAACTTCGTCAACTGTGAAAAGATTAATTTAAAAATTAAAGGAGGCTGGAGACTCCAAACACACTGGTCGTCCAACAGCAAGCCGTTCAAGGGTCAATATTGAAGCAATGCGTGAAAGTGTCGGTAACAATCCAGGAAACTCATTTCGGCATCGTGGACAACCTTTACATTGATTCAGCCGCTTTAAACGGATGTTAAATGTCACGGCAGTGTCCTAAGCAGCCGGTTAGACTTCCTTGAGTCGGCAAAGCTATAAGATGAAACCGGATTGAACCTCTGTAATGTCTTGATTATGCAGATGATATCGAATTATAGGACTACTTTGGCCTTCAGCCATATCCCAGTCAAGAAAAAAATTGGAAGTCATTCTGAAGGAAGGAACATTTTTTTCTTACAAAAAATCAATATTTTTTATTTGACGGTAATTAGCAGAACAGCAAGCAGAAGTTTTTTCAGCGATACAAAAAAATTTTAATTCCTCTATAGTTTAAGAAAATATCGATATTTTTAAAGAAATATATGAACTAATTTTGGTCTAAAAATTAAGTTATTTACTTAAATTTACATGAAACCACTGTTTTGCGATTAAGTTCGTATAAGAAGAAACAATTGTAAAAATGGGTTTGGTTAGGTTAGGAGGGTGGTGCTATACCGCACCTCCACTCGGAGACCCAATTGGGTCCATTGTGATAACCTTCTGTTTCCCAAAAAAAAAGTAATAGCAGTAATTAGTTGACTGGACTGCGCAGGGCAGAACAGGATGAAGGGGACACCCGATACACACAACTTGACGTATTTAAATGCAGTCAAAGCTGTAGGGAAATTAAGCATTACTCATCGAACAGAACTGCGTGGAATACATTTGTAGTGGCCGTTTGCTTATTTTTGATACTACAGGGTGTCTGGTGGCAACTTTATATTTCTAAATACGATTATTTCAAAAAGCAATAAACGGTGTTAGTCACGATGTCGCAGTGGTCGAGTGAGCATCGCGCGATCGCTGTGTAGACATTTTTTAAGAGTAATGATTCTTACGTAATTGCTCGTCGACAATTTTGTTCAAAGTTCGGTATTCGGCGAGTACGTAATGATCCGAGTGTAAATTTAATTCGTTCGTGGGTGCAGAGATTCCGCGCAACTGCTTCGGCTATGAATGTCCCACGACCAAGGCCCAGTCCATCTTCAAGCACTCCCGAAAACATGAAAGCAGTTTACGTGAAAATCCGCGCCTTTCAATACGGAAAAGAGCAGCCTCACTGGGACTTCCAAGAGCGATTATTCATGAAATTTTAAAAAAGGATCTGAAGTTCCATCCTTTTAAAATTCAAATCGTTCAAGAACTGAAAAAAAGTGCTTTTGATTTACGCAAAAATGTTTGTGAAACGATGTTGGAGCGTTTTCGCACTGTAAATCCCATTTTTTAAAGCGACGAGGCTCATTTTCACTTAAACGGCCACGTCAACAAGCAAAACTGCCATTACTGGTCTCCTAGAATCCGCAACCCTCGATTGAAACATCAAACACCATTGCATTGCCCCAGGGTAACTGTTTGGTGTGCTTTATCCACGCATGAGATAATTGGACCATTTTTTTCGAAAATTCTCAAGGCCAGGCGACGAATGTCAACGGTGAAAATTATCGACGCATGATAACGGAATTCTTTTTGCCAAAACTGCGAGCTCATCCATTGTACTTTTCACACACGTGGTTTTAACAGGATGGAGCGTCTGCACACACAGCGAGAGCTTCGATGAATTTGCTTCGGGAAAATTTCCCCAAAAAACTGATCAGTCACTTTGGGGACATCACATGGCCAGCGAGGTCGCCCGATCTAACTCCCATGGATTTTTTTTATGATGCTACCTCAAAGAGAGGGTTTATAATGACAATCCCCAATATCTAGTGGCTTTAAAAGAAAACATTCGCCGATAAATCAGCTCAATTGAACCAAGAGCACAAGGCTCCGTTTTGAACAGCGTGTTCAACTCGACGGAAGACATCTGGACGACATACTCTTTAAAAAATAACATCCGCATTTCCATTCTATCGTTCAATGCTCGTAATAAAACTTTGTGTCAATTATTACGTTTTTTATGCAAGTTTGAAAATATAATTCATATTTAGATCTGTATCAAGCAATGGCAGGAGTTGAATATAAAAATCTGATTGTTCATGATGATTTTTTTCTGTGATACCACACTATCATCTCTATATTTTTCAGTCAAAGTTTGCCCATTAACTGCCAGTTTATAAAAGACAAGTAAAACTTCTCGCCTACCTATTTATTTATATTTGCATTGAAAACAAAAACAAGTTACACAAATTTGTTTTTCTTTTCAATATAAATAGACAGACGAGAATTTTTACTTGTCTTTTATAAACTGGCAATAAATGTAAATAACATAATTATGTACATTTGTGTCAAATAAATTGATGTCCAACCAATTACTATGATGGCTCGGTGCGCTCTAGACGTCAATTAGTATTATAATGCAAATACAATAAAAAACCGAAATAATCAAAAATTTCTATTATTCTCTATGCACTCGTATATTTTCCGTTTTAAACTACAAATAATAAAGCGATAAGAGACCTTCAGTTATTTTTAGTCCGCACACACTCAAATATGGCACGTTTCTTAAAACGTTTTCTTAGTCTGGCATAATAAAATTTAACTTATTGTGTCCTTATTTAAAGTACTTACTTATACTTATATTTGCTTTAAGTTGTCTGGCAAGCAGTAATTATTTCAAACAATAATTTCAAATAATAAATACATTTGCTAGTCAGTCTGTTTGCCTAGTTCGTATGTATGACTAGTGATGAGATATTCTGAGCAATAAAAAGCACATGTTTTGCGCTGGCTCGTGTTTGTACTTTCTTTATCACATGAGTATTTGTGCAAAGATGAACTCGAAATTATCTATAGTTATTTTAGTGCATATGGCTGCAAATTGTTATACTTTTCCAATGCTATCATAATGAATAGTAATATACGAGTACTTAGTTGTATTGTTTACTTATTTATTAATTTTTGTTATATTTTTTTTTACGTGTGTGAAGATAAATTTAAACCCAAGACACAAACCAATTGCATTAAGAGAACTATGTTAACCTGATAACAGAGCTCTGTTAGACATGAAAATATTGGAAGTATATACAATATATGGAGTATATCTCCAAATGGTATCCTGGCCATATTTTTCAACAAAATGAGCTTAAAAAAATCGGAACATGCAGGCTATTATATTTTTCTTTATAAAAACAAAAGAAACTATAAACTTGTAACTATCAAGTAAATTTAATTTTTTTATGGACATTTTTGAATTCCTGGAAAACGAAATACCTGGGCGGCTAAATTCTTTGGGATTTTATGTCTTTCGTGCATTTTTATCATGCACAGATGTCAGAACCCTTAACATTTGCGTTTTTGACAAAAATGTTTGATTTTTTCCAAATTTTCAAATTTCGATTTTCACTAAAGGACGAATTTTAGGAGAACGAACATACCTGGGCGGCTAAATTCTTTTGGAATTTATGCAGTTGGTTTGTGTCTTCGGTTTTAAATTTCGAAATTTATCATCAGAAACGTTTTTTTTTACTCTAATGTCTTGGGATATAAAACGGGTTTTTTAGAGTGCTTTATTTGAGCACCCATTTAACAGCTGATAGTTGATTTTTGTTTAATTTGCTTTGAAATTTCATTATGGATCGACTTACACCAAATAATTGTTCTATTCGTCAAACTCATCATGCATCGTTCCGATGAAGTCCATTGCTGGTTGAATGGTTAAGTAAATAAGCCGAATTGTCGCATTTGAAGTGAGGAGAATCCTTAAGCTTTTGTCGAAACACCATTACATCCACAGAAAATTACCGATTGGTGCGCTTTATGGGCTGGCGGAGTCATTGGCCCATATGTCTTCAAAAACCATGATGGTCAGAATGTTACTGTCAATGATGAACGGTATCTCATTTACGTGACATTAATGTCATGCTGTGGAAGTGTTTTCCACTCAATGGAATCGGATCTCTGCATAAAATTAGTGAAACCATGGATCACTACATTTACAAAAACATTTTAGAAACTGCCATGTTTCCGTTTGCAAAAGATAAAGTGCCTGCTGGATGGATCTTTCAGCACGGTAACAATCTAAAGCATACTACGCAACGTGTTAAGTCCTGGATTCAAGATCAAAATGTTAATTTAATTAAATGGCCAGTCCGTCCAATCACTTGATTTAAACCCTATAGAGAACTTGTAGGATATAGTCGACAGAAAGATAAAACGGGACCAAGGATCGAAGAAACGAAATTTTTTCCTCGAAAGAAAAGAAACACGGGAAAGTATTTCTAAACGCGAAATTTATCAAATAGTCACTAAAGATGTGCACGTGAGCATTTTTTGACTCACGACACGCAGGCTCACGCAGAACAATATTTTACTCACGCACTTTCACGCACGAATGCTCTTGAAAATATTCACGATCACGCACGCTCACAAAAAAAATATTCTTAATCACGTACGAGTGGGTTAGAACTTATCACGATCGCGCACGGTTTCGAAAAACTATAGGGTCCACCAGATAACTTTTTTTTTTTTGAAAAACAGGGCGCAAAACATCGAGTGTAGCTTCGGCTGTGTGGCACGTAGCGCCGTCCTGTTGAAACCAAATGTTGCCAATATCCTCCTCTTCAATTTTTGTAAACAAAATTCGTTCAACATGGCCCGATAACGATCGCCATTGACTGTAACGGCCACTCCTTGCTCATTTTCGAAAAAAAAGCCCAATTATGCCTCTGGACCAAAATCCGCACCAAACATTGACTCGTTTTGGGTGCGTCGGCTTTTCAATGTATGCGTGCGGATTTTCTGTGCCCCAAATGCGACAATTTTGCTTGTTTACATACCCGCCAAGATCAAAATGAGCTTCATCTAAAAGATGATTTTTTTTTTGGCAAAATCGGCATCTTCTGTAAGTCGATCGCAGGCCCACTTAGCGAAGCGATGTTCAAGAGTATACACAACCATATTCGTTCAGCGGAAGGATAAAACTAATTATGTGTAAAATCAGACATGAGCTAAGTGTTATCATTCACGAAATAAGCACTAGTTGAAAAAAAAACGTTAGATGGCGGACCCTTTATATAGTTCAATAGGTTCTTACACATACATTGCATCATGGTTTTGTTTTAAAAAGTTTAATTTTGTCTTTCGAAGGTTTTTGTTAACTATAAAAACTATATGAACTGAAACGGATTTTTGAAACAAAAAACTGCTCGACCATAATGAAACAATATAGATGGGCCCATTTAAAATTATATTTCACGTGCTTATACTCAACCGATTTTTACGAAACTTGACACACACCCTGGGTTGTAAAAAGTATACGTTCTTATTATTTCATGTCCTTCTACTTGACCGATACATATTATGTACCTATATATATATATATATATATATATATATATTTGTTTGTCAATTAGTTCTTTTCTTTTAATAAAACACAAAATGTGAATGTACTTGTGAGTCTATGCCTACATATGGTCCAAAAATAACTACCTAGTCAATAGTACCAACGGCAGTAGTTGATTTTCAATAACATGCACATGTTAAATGTCTAGAGCAAAACACATTTCCTGGAGAACAATTCATTAGTAGTACTGGTGACAAAGGCACTGGTGAATCAGTAGTGTTTCTCAATTGATATTTCCTACATACCCGTAGTATCTAAAAAACATACATAGGTACAGTTACATAAGTACCTATGCAAGAATGTTACCTCGTGAGAGCGTGAGAATTCATGCGTGATTCTTAAAAATAGCTCACGCGCGAATAATTTGTTTAAATCACGTTTACGCACTCACGCGTTATTAATAATAAATTTTATCGCGATCACGCGTGAATCGCGCATAAAATCACGGCATTTGTACATCTCTATTAATCACCTCAATGCCCAGAAGATGCGCTGCAGTTTTGAAAAATACTGGATATGTCATTAATTATTAAAATAGATTTAAATATTTTAATAAGTTAATGTGAGTTGCTTTAGTTTTTGCTAACCACAAATGAATTATTTTTATATTCTGGTTGTTTTTTTTCTAACTAAATAAAATTTTTACAAAAATTTTGGTAAAAGGTCAATACAGCGCTAAAAGATTTTAATAAGAACTGCTAAACCCATTTAAATATATATATTTACAATACTCTTATGGAATTGTGATAATGCTAGCTCAGTTGCTTTAGTTTTTGCCACTAGTCTCTGCTATAGATAATTAGTATTAATTAATTAATTACCTGCGTCACTTAAACATTTCAATAACAATTAAAACAATGAAACAAATGCATGCCAGAAAATTTTATGTTGTTAATCTCCGACTTATTTGGAATATTTATTAACAACCTTAAGGGCCGTTTTCACAACCTTCCGTTAGTTAAAGGTAGGAATTTGTCTGCCCCTTGAATAGCTTTCAATTATTACAACTTCCACTTTTTATATTTATTATTATCAATAATAATAATAATAATAACATTTAATGGATAACAAAATAATAAATAAAGGCTTTATAATTCAAATACATTTCATCGGGCAGACAAAATCCTACTTTTAACTAAAGGAAGGTTGTCAAAATGGCTCTAATTAATATAAAAAAAAACTTCCATGAAGTTAGCTTAAGTGACGAAATTGTACTTGGTATTAACGAGTTCATCCATACAATTTCACATTAAAAGCCGGCGCATAATGTAGTTTCAAACCCACTATTAAATCTTGGCGTAATTTTTCGATATGAAATTCTATTAAAAAAAACTCTGTTTTCGAAATTTTTAAACTGGCGAATCGGACGATTTTTTTTTTTAATTGAATTTGTAATATTTTACTCACGATTTACGTTTTGAAGTCCACGAAAAAATAAAATATATCAAAGGAGAAAATCTATTCGTCAAGAATTTCGAATTTTCGAAATAATTTAAAATTATAAATTACAAAAACACTTTTTTCGGAAACGATATCTCTCGAAAAATATAAGCGATTTATATAACAGTTCAACGCAGCTTTACAAGATCAAAAATTATTGAATCCTGAAAATTTATTTGAAGTTATTAGCAAATATAAATCTAATTTTTTGGCGAAATAATTCATCAACGATATCTTCCAACCAAATTTCATGCCGGCGATATTGTTTTTTTTCAGTTTAAATTTAAGTTTGATTAAAGTTTGAACTCTGCAATTTAAAATGTATTTGAGAAAAAAAAATTCTCAAAATTTTTTTCCCGAAAATTCTTATAATCTGTCGCATTGAATCAGCTGTTTAGAATACTTCAGATTTCGTTCTGAACTTTTCACCCGTTTTTAATTGAGGAGGGATTTACATACACATACACACATATGCATTCATGCCTCCAAATGGAAAGCAGTGTAATCATGATGTCAAAACATCGAATATCTGAGGGCAAATTACGGCATTCGATATCGATCGAAATTTCCCTACAAACAACTAAAATGTTTATAAAAATTTATTCGTTATCGAATGCCGTAATTTGCCTCCAGATGAAAACTCGATTTTCGAAGATGGTGGTGAAACCGCCTTATTTCATATAAAGGGAGTTTAAAAAATTAATTTGGTCACGCTCATACATACTTTTTACTACAAAAAGACACTTACAAGCAAAATAAAAAAACAAACAACATACTTGGGTTTTTAATATTAAATATGCACATATCTTCCCTCCTAACCAGATGGATCAACACAAAACAACACAAGAGCCCAAGGGGGGTCTTAAATGAATATTTCTAAGGGTAACTTTATTACAACAAATACTTAAAAATTAATAGAGGTTGCAGTCTAATGGTCAGATTTTAGAGACCATATTTTCCTGCTAAGTTTATTTATTCATTCCTGTCATGTGGAATAGCAAAACACCACAGGAAAAGAAAATATGTTCACACATATGTTCAAAAATAATAATCATTAGTTCGCTCTTATTTACTTGCACGAACATACTTAAGTACAAAGAAAAACTAAACTAAACAATTGTCCCTCGTACAAAAACTTTTTTATCTCTCTATGTCTGTCTAGCGAACTGCTAACTACCGGTCTTATCAGTCTCAGTCAAACAGAGTATTTGTATCGGTAACTATAAAAATAAACTACAAGTCTAATTAAATTCTACTGCACAAATGAAAAGAACAACAAATATTTGCACTATAAAAGTATAACATCTTTGTACATATATACGCGTATTTATACATACAAATATTTTTTGTTGCTGTTGAGTCGTTATAAAATGAACGACTACTTTAGTTTTATAAAATACGCTGAAATTATTTAGAAACAGTATTGCCAATTGCTTGTACGGCAGCCATGAATTGGATCCCTACAATTTATGAATTAGAATATACTCACATTAGTAATGCGTATTTTTTCAAAATTTAGCACTCGAAATTCACTTTTTTCCATTTCCCATTTAGTCTGCTATCAACGGCTGCCAAACACTAACTAAATGACGCACATTTCAAATTTGGAAAGGAGTCAACCTAAAGTTGCCTGCTGATAGGAGCAGTGCTGCCATTTCAAGAGGCGGAAAATTCAAAAAGACACTGAGTTAAACACCCACCCTCGCATGTATGTGCATTCCTATGCTAGACAGTGACTACGCAGAGGCTGCGCTGGTAAAATTGTTTGCAGTTGTCTATTTCATGTCCAATCTGTGGGAAATTACAAAACAGCTGACGGTAAAAATAATTTTGACAACTAATCTGTCAAGTTCCCATTATATTTGAAGGTAACTTCAAAGCAGGAGACAGTTTTGAATTCATTCGCAGTTTTTCAATTTATATACGGATACTTTGCTAATTTCCAAACAGTTTTCTGTGTTATTAGAAATTTAAGAAAAATGTCGAAGCAAAAAGCTACTGTCCAGCACAATAAATTTCGTCATAACCATAACTTTTTTTTAGTTAGCACAAATAAGAAAAGTAGTAATTAAAAAAAATCCAAAAACCCGACTGCAACCAACTTTGAACCGTTAATACCCTAAATGGTCAATAGAAATAAAAAATCATAAGAGAAACCTAAAGATGATTTTGAAATACCTGTCGAATGATACCCATTTTGATATAGATCGCCTGCTATTTATTTTTTCGTATTTACAAAATGGCGTCTGTTGGCCACCATATTGAGTTTTTACTACTGTCATATCTTTAGTGACAGGATTAAGATAAATCGATTGATGTGAGTATAATCAAAATCGGTCCATAAGCTGATAAACACACTCCTTTCTTCTAGCGATAGGTTACGTTAGGTTAGGTCAGCTACTTTACGTGCTTAGAAGTTTCCTGAAATATAGGCAAAAACTAATGAATAAATTTCCTAACTGCTTTTTTCGATGTTCTCCTACAATTTTTCTTCATAAAATCATGTTCATTTGCATTGGGGCATTTTTCGAAGAATTTTTAACATTTACACAATAGCAGAACGCGTCAATAAAAGAGACATGAGACAGAGATCAAGAGATTTGTCAGAAATCTTTCTTAAAACACAATCCGCGACTATTTTTCTCTCCCCTCAAGTTTTTGTTCGCTGACAACTTAAAAGGCATTGGGAAGTCAGAATCACCTCTATTCCAGTTGTCAACATCGACGTCACGTCAGTACAATACAAAAGTATTGGGATTTGTCTAACAGTTGTAGCAAACAACTTAAAATAATTCTGTAAAAAAAACCGAGTTCATTGCGAAGATCTGATAGAACATTTTCGAAAAAAATGTATAAGATATAAAATCAAATTTTTAATGGGAGTGCCTCCGCCCACATTTTGAATGCAAGATTATGTGTTCTTTGGAGCTCAGGGTGTGTGTTAAGTTTTGTAAAAATCGATACAGTAGAACCACTTAAAGTAAAATATTAAATTTTAATGGACGTGACTCCGCCCATTTTTTCAAATGGAAGATTGTGTCTATTTTTGAGCTCAAGATGTATGTTAAGTTTCGTAAAAATCGGTTAAGTAGAACCACGTGAAATATAATAATACATTTTAATGGGCGTTGCCCAGCCCATTTTTTCAACTTTAAAATTATGTAATTACAAGGACTAAAGATGTTTGCTATGTTCCGCAGCAATCAAATAAGTAGAATACCATAAAATCAAATAAAAAAATGGGAAGCTATACCTCTAAGACAATAAAAAAATGTTAAATGGTAATATGAACCGAGTTCTAAATTAACACGGCCAAAAAACGATGAGACGAATTGAAGCAACTGCTGGCAGGGCCTAGAAAATAGCATGCGCCTGTCAATAGCATAACAATTGGAATAAGGGGGTATATGAATTGATCAAGCTGCATATCACAGCTCATAATGCAAAATTAGTATTGATTTAATTTCCTAATTAAATATACGGCAACTTTGAGCATGAAGCAAAATTTACTAAGGCACAAGAATATTTATTCAGCCCAGTGTACTCAGTGTTGTAAGAGATGCCCATCTAATTGTTAATATAAATTTCAAGTGTATATGAATATAAATATTTGCTTTTGCTATTTTGCAAGCAAAAAAAAAAAAGAAAAGAAAATGAAATGAAATGAAAAAAAGTAATTTAACTGAAATCATTTAACATAAAATAAAAAAATAAATAAATAAACAGTAAATAAATGGAAAAGAAGGCCTCCATTGTATCAGACTGTTTGTCAGCCACTTAGTGTCGCGACGCTGTGTACGTTGGATTGAGCACGTTTTCCCCCAAGTTTCATTTAATTTAACAGTCAAGTTGTTATTTTTTTTATTACTATTATTTCTTTAACTTTTATTAATTTTTTCACAACTGGTGCCTTATATATTCATATGGGCGATATGTACAATTTATATTTATAAAATTTATAACTGATAACGCTTTCATAGACACTAAAGCTCCGTCTCGCGTCGATCTTATACGCGTCGTTACCATTTGCGTCGCTTTTTAATACGAGCATCATGTACAATTTTCTTTGCGTTGCACAGTGACACATTTCGCAAAAAGGCGATCAAAATTCTATAACTTTTAATATAATTAGAATTGTTTAATGCAGTTTTTTTTGTAGCATAGAAGACACTTAACGCTTTAATTTAACTTAAAATTAAGCTTTAGCGGTTATAAGGAATTGAAAAATTGTCTTTAAATTCATGCTATTTGCCGGCATTAATAGAATTTACATTGCATCCTATAAAAAATAATTGAAAATGAGTTAAAAAGAATTGCCTACTAAATTAGGGCGGGTTCCGTGTTCGTTTTATTGCGCCCCACTGTAGGAAAGTGAAATTATTCGTTCAAAAAAAGTTAGAGATGACAATTTTTAATATAATGCAATGAAATTTACTGTGGTTGTTTTCCTATACTTGCTAGAATTGGTTGAAAATTGGTTAACGATTTATATTTGTCTTGCCTAGAAATTTTAATTTCAGAAAATTAACTATAAAACTTGTGTGCTTTTCATATAAATTTTCTGGATAAACCGCTGGTTTGTGATTTAAAAAAAGGACTTAATAATTTTTGAATATTTCTAAATTTCTAATATATTACAATTTATTACTTCTGAAGACTTTAGACAGTAACTTTATCAAGTTTCCAAGGAATTGTTCCACTTTAGAGTCATTCAACTAGAATTCTAAATTTATTTTATTTCAAATTGTATGGAGTATTTTTTTGCCACTAGCTGTATGCAATACTTATGCATTTTTGTCTATTAGTCTATTAAGCAATGGAATAGGATCACAAACAATCCCATTAAAAGAATTATTTGTTTTTTACAGATCACCAAACTGGTTCGAACCCGTTTGTATTTTTCAAGCAAAGCTTTTCATACCAGTTACGTACTGAATTTCATTGCACTATTCTCCTCTATCTTATCAGTTCAAAAAAAAAAAAAACAAATAAATTGTTTCAACACAATTTGTCTTTTGTGTTGGAAATTAAAAAACAAAAACAAAAATTAATAAATAAATAGAAGCAGCCACTTAATATACAAACGTCTGTATATACGAACACATATAAAATAATCAGATTAATAAAGTTGAATAAATTCAAATTCGAACTCGGTTAAATTTAGATTCTTCAATACTTTTCTTTAATTGCGCTAAAATTAAGTGAATATCATAAAAGAAAAATATATTTTAAATTAAGTGTAACAAAACATTTTATTATTTTAATAATCCTTGAAGCACATTTCGCTCATTTACTTGAACAACGTTATAACTCAAAAAAAAATACTCGTTTTACAGAGAAGGAGCTTAAAGTTTATAAATGAAAATTTGATTTTTCTCTCAAGAGTTGAATATCTTATTATTTTTATTAATTTTTACACGATATAAACAACGATATGAGGATCAATTAACTATTATTAAGTCAAAAGTTACATATTTTGAGTTATGAAGTTGTTCAATTAAGTGAGCGATATGTATGTGCCCAGCTAGCACATGATCCTCCTCAGATCACTTTTGATGATTTATCACTTGGTTCAATTATTGGTTTCTTGAAAAGAGAGGAACAAAATGCAAAGAAAGCGCAAGAAGAAACCCAATGATTGAAATACTTCCAGAAAACTGCTCAAAAATAAATCAAAACTAAATCAGCAAATTGCATCATAAATGATTCTTTGGGATGATTCATCTGTAGGGTACCATTTTCTTACAACGGGAGTACCATTTATGATAGAAAAATGTGCTCATATGCTGTTATTTAACCCGTTAAGCTGATTTGGAAGATTCGATTATGATACAAAATGCTAGCTGGGTGCATACTCGTACATTTAAATGTTTCACATTGCTTAAAATTAAAAATGTACATGCAGCTCTCATATATAAAGGGTGAATTTTTAAAAGAAACACATAAAATTATGAGAAATGTATGAAATTTTTATTTGAGTCGGTAGAACGACCTATATAATTCAATGTTTAAAGATGATTCATGTAAATGTTGAGCGCGGATACGTCAGAAATGTTACATACGCTGGGTCCAATTTAGGCATACTCTCGCCAACATATCGGCCGGTATCTCACGAATAAATTCTTCAATATTGTCTTCCAGTGTGTCAACAGTTGCGGGCTTGTCCCTATAGACATGGGGCCTAACATAGCCCCACAATAACTAGTCGAAAGGAGTTAAATCGCACCATCTAGGCGGCCAATAGACCGGCACCAAACGTGAAATAAACTGTTCACTGAACTCGCCTCTCAATTGGCCCATTGTTTCGCGTGCTGTGTGGCATGTGGCACCGTCTTGCCGAAGTCCAGCTCTTCCATTTTGGGCACACAAAAAAGTAACAGAGGCCCAATTGCTGCGAATGGCGCCCAATCGATAATTCACGGTCATCAACAACACTGGCGGATACAGCTGCGATGTTTTCCTTTGCCCGCCCTCTATGTATGCGTGTTGGTGGTTTAATGTTCAATAATAAATGTAAATTTTGTGCAAAATTTAGTCACAAGATTCCGAATAGCTGTCTCAGAAGGTCGCCCAAACTGACCATAAAATGGAAGAAGTGCTCGATGCACTTTTTTAAACGAGCATGAATTCTGATAATAAAATTTAATAATCTGCAAGCATTGTTCATTTATAAAACGATACATGACTAAATTATAGACCAAACTGAACAGGTTTAACAGTAAAATGATACACGAAAACAGCTGAGTTGCCAAAAACAGTGTTGCCAAAAAGAAAGTTGCTAAAAAAAATCACCCTTTATATACAATTAGCATTTTTACACGCATAATATTGCATACATACATACATAGTTCGTTATCCGGGCTCAGGAAACTCATTGATTTTATGGGAATAAAATCTGTGGCAAAAAGCTAAAAGCGCTTAAGTCGATATAAGCTCATTTTAAGTTAATAAAACTCCTGTAATTTTCCTCTAAGGAAAGTTCTAATGATGTATTTTGTGCGAGTTTTCAGGAAGTTATATCTTTTTCGATCTATAACATAAAAAGGAAAAATTACCACAATTAAGCTTATACTTTGGTATATTTTAAATTCAATTTATTAGGGTTCCGTACACGAAAGGTGAAATGGAACCCTATTGTTTTCGTTACGATGTCCGTCACAGGCTATTTTCTGGAGAACCATAAGAGCTACGGAGCTGGCATTTTCACAGAATTGTAGAACTTTGCCCGCTGCAAAAACAAATATATGACAGTTAAAAATTAAAGGGTTTGCTAAAGCGAGCAACGAAAACTTTTTAAATCCTAATGTAAAAAAAAACGCTAAGACTAAAATAAATCGCCATAACCGAATAGAACGCCATAACTAAAAAAAACGCCAAAAACCGAAAAAATCCCACAAACGAAAAAAATTCCAAAACTTTATATTATATAGGCTAAAGTTCATACAGGCAAATCTCGATAGATCAAATATCGCTTTAACTAAAATCCTATATAACGAACGTCCAAATGTTTAACATTAACAACTTTATATAGCGAATATACTATTCATTAATTTTATACTGGATAAAAAACAAAATCTGGCTAGCAACATATTTCTAACACTTAGTACTACCTTGATATAACGAATGTTTTGATAAATGTGCGCTCTGTATGACGAGCGGCAAAAAAAAACTTAACGGCCTGGCCCACGATGTCGACAAGAAAGTTTATTTCGCTTACTTACATTGAAAACAAAAACAAATTCTCTTGTTTTGTTTTTGTTTTCAATATAAGTAAGCGAAAGAAACTTTCTTGTCGACATCGTGGGCCAGGCCGTAAATTAAAAAAAAAATCTACAGCAGCAATGTAAATGCAAAAAAAAGAGTGTGGTACCGTTAGTTTGTTTTTAGTAGCTTATTTAAAAACAAATTGCTGTTATTCTTTATATTGTGTTGTATCATGTCTACAATAATAATAATTAAAATTACACTTAAAAAACTTTGCTATACCTATAAAGAATTTTTCAGTATAACGATCGTTAACAAACTGCAGTTGTTAGTGCTTCCAAATCACAATTTTTTTTGCTGGGGAACGGGCCACCCATTATATCGTTCGTTATACATGGATTTGCCGTTATGTGTGCAAGTTTATGTGCAACATCATTTAATAATTTTAGTTTGATACAACAATTTATTTAGTTTTTTTACTTTTGTTTGTCAATTTCTAGTAAACAAGAAAATACAATAGCGGTATTCCGTGCAGAAAAACAAGTCGATCGGCTCGAAGCCGACAGCGACCCGCCGCCGGCTATTTTTTCAACTACCCCGCCGCCGCCGATTGTATCGGCTTGCATTGGATCAAAAACAGCCGTTTTTAAGCCAATGCATTTTAACGTTTAAGTATACCGGCTGGAGCCGCCGAACCTTTATGACTCGTTACCATAGCCTGGGTTGTCAGATATGGCGATTTCTCGTCGAAAGTGGCAATTTTTAAATTTATTTAGTGTCTAAATTTTTGATTTGGCGTCATGACCCTTTTTATAGCTTTTTTTTTAACAAAATTAAATTCTGGAAAATTTTTTTTTATGCATGTGTCTTTATTCTCATTAAACATTTATTTGGATTTGAGCCGCCGAAAATTCTATCGGCGCGCCGCCGCCGGTCTCAAAACTGCTGCGCCGCCGCCGCCGATAATTTTGCCTCGGCTTATTTCTCTGATTCCGTGTTTGATGCAAATGGTCTTGCGTAAGTGTAAATGCTAAATATCCTAGATTTTCTTTGGCTTGTGTGTTAATTTTGTTGTTGCATTTTAAATAAAAGCTACGATATTTTGCATTTACACTTACGCAAGACCATTTGCCTCGAACACTGAATACCACAAATGTTGTTTCTACTTATACACAGTTGGTTTGAAAAAATCATAAGCATTATGCTGCACTTATTCAGTGTAAAAACATCATCTCGAACATGTAAGCCTTTCTGTCATTATTATTGTTTTTATTTTTATCAACAAATATAAATGAACGACAGAAAAATATACATATCGCACACTAAATCATAAACAGTCACAACTCAAAATGATTAAAGTGATTTTGTTTTTTTATAAACCAGTTAATTGAACAAATCTTTAACGACCGCAACAATATCTTTTGCAAAAAAGAATATAAAATACCGTTCTGCTTGTTTTTATGTTACATACTTGCGTCATTTGTACAGTATAAACAGTTGTTTGCTACTACTCAGCATCTGAAATTTTGAGTTGTGACTGTTTATGATCTAGTGTGCGATATGTATGCACATTCATATGCCCAATGGTATTTATTTGTTTTCTTCTAAAAATTTCTTCTAAAGCTGCAGCCACTCAAAATCAAACCAAATGCATTAGCGGCAAGCTTATTTATACAATGTTTGCTACAAATTTCGCCTGTGTCATTTATCGGAAAGTAAGAGAATTTTACGTTCAGAGAACCTCAATGATGATGATGAGGTTAATTTATGCCATAATGTTTTGACAATAGATACATATGTAATTATTATAAATATATACATACACATGTGTACGAGGTCTGATCAAAAAAAAAATATGTTCGATTTTCGCATTTTTTTCCCCCGTTATGTTGGTACACATGTCTGTTATACATGTTGGCAATATCAGCCATTTTGGATTGTCAGTTTGTTTTTGACAGATAAAAAGTTTAGTCGTGTTTTGGAGTGCTCTTCGATTTTTTACTATTCGAAAAAATGGATCAAAGAAACTGTACTAACTAAGTTTTGTGTAAAAAATTAAATTAAATGCGCAAGGACATTTGAAATTTTGACTGTGGCGTTTGGCGAGTCTACTATGAGCAGAACACAAGTTCAATTGTGGTATAACCGGTTTAAGGATGGCCGAGAAGATGTCAATGACGATGCTCGTCCTGGTCGTCAAGTTCGGTCAAATGTGAAGGTTTCGCTCACTGTTTTCTTCGACTGCAATGGCGTGGTGCATCATGAATTCTTGCCACAAGGTCGTACGGTCAATAAGGAATATTACCTTGAAGTTATGCGCCGTTTGCGCGAAGCAATTCGTCAGAAACGCACAGAATTGTGGAAGAAAACAATCATGGATTTTGCACCATGATAACGCACCAGTTCACACATCGATGCTTGTGCGTGAGTTTTTGGTCAAAAACAAAACCGTTATCATGCCTCAACCACCGTATTCACCGGACTTGGCCCCCGCTGACTTTTTCCTCTTCCCAAAACTGAAAACACCGATGAAAGGAAAGCGTTTTGCTACGATTGACGAGATAAAAGAAAAATCGAAACAGTAGCTGTTGGCGATACCAAAAAGCGCGTTTCAGAAGTGTTTCGAGGATTGGAAAAAACGCTGGCATAAGTGTATTATATCTGAGGGGGATTACTTTGAAGGGGACAAGATAGTTATTGATGAATAAATAAATACGTTTTGGAAAAATTTAAAATAACGGTTATTTTTTGATCAGACCTCGTACATACACATATTTTCGCAGTGAAATTATATTTTCAAATAAATGCAAATAAATCATTTCTACAGAAAAGTCCACCTTTTCGAAAAAAAATTATGGGATATAAAATAAAATTTCAATGGGCGTGCCTCCGCCCATTTTTTAAATGCAAGATTTTGTGTTCTTCAGAGCTTAGGGTGTGTGTTAAGTTTTCTAAAAATCGGTACAGTAGAACCACTTAAAATAAAATATTAAATTTCAATGGGCGTAACTCCGCCCATTTTTTTAAATGGAGAATTGTTTCTATTTTAGAGTTCAAGGTGTGTGGTAAGTTTCGTAAAAATTGGTTAAGTAGAAGCGCGTGAACTATAAAAATAAATTTTAATGGGCGTAGCCCCGCCCATTTTTTAACTTTAAAATTGTGTAATTACAAGAACCAAAGGTGTTTGCTAAAATGAAATAAAAAATTTGTGGGAGTATCCCTGCCCAATTGGTTTTACAATGGGACCAATGGGAAGCTATACCCTCTCAGATAATAAAAAAAATTTTACAATCGGTCTAATATGAAACGAGTTATGAAGTAACACTGCCAAAAAAAATAGAGACGAATCGATAACATCCTCCTTTTTTTTTGAAGTCGGTTAAAAAAGGGCAGATCACGTACGGTTAAGTACGGTAGCTGAAACTTAAACACAAGTGGTTTTAGTGTCAGTGCCGTAATGATGGAAATTATATTCAATATTATATTCTGACTACATACATACTCGTATGTTTTTATCAACTTCACAAAATTAGTTTATTCCAGTCTCAAAAAGTTGCAACAAAAAATTATTTGAACATGCAATATTTTTTTCAGACCAGCTATAATTGTTTTCTACTGTTGAATAATTATTACGGACCTACCCCTAACTAATCAACATTTGTTCCTATCGTAATTATTACTTGACTTTAATTTTTAATTAGTTAATTTATATTTTTTTTTTGCTAAATATAGATTTTGCAATTGTAATGATAACTTATAGTACTTGAAGTAACGCGTTTAACTGCCCCATTGTGTGCGAATGTATTTGTATGCATACAATTGTTTTTTTTATCTGTAGCAATATGGAATAATCGCTTAAGTCGACTTAGGCAAATTTATTATAATATATCATGCAGTATTATGTTCGCCTTGAAAGTTGCTGTGTTTACAATGCCATACATGCAAAGAAAGGATCACACGAATATTGAATTATGCGTCAGAGCCTTTTAATACGATAGCCCAAAAGCTTCCTCAAAAAAACTGCTTTGCTTAAATCGAGTTAAGCGATTATTACGTAGTGCTACAGCTATTATCCCAGCATACAGAAGGGTAAGCAATTAAGGCAAAAGGATTCAGGAAAAGTATTTTGTTTTCAATTAAACTTCAAATAGGACGAGTCCTGACAAAGCACCTAAAACTTCTAAAAATATGTATTCTAATTGACTAATCATGAATGCAAAAGAATAAATTTCGCGGTGAGTAGATGCGTTCAATTTATTTCGATATTTGCTACAGCACAGAACTCATGCAGGAGAGCAAAATACTCATATATCCGGATATAACCAGACAAGTGCAGTTTTTATATAAAAAACAAACAAAAAAAAAACAAAATATTTTTATTTATTATGAAAGGTGGTTTCAAACCAAAATTAATGCCTGTTGGCTTGTAGCATCAATAAAAATATTTGAACATAATTAGAGTAAAAACCAAAAAAGTTTATGTCAAGTAAAAAAAAATATAACTATATGATAAAGTGAATCAATTAATGATAACAATAACAAATAACAATAGAAATACTGTTATATTTTAGGGATAGTAAGTTTAAGCTTTCATTATCAAAAAGCTTTCAACAAATTGTGAAATGATGCATCCAAACAATTCACGTATTCCATTTTCATAGAGAATATAAAACTGAAAATTGCATCAAACTGACACCGAACACCAAACAAATGAACGCTGATGATGAAGGTATAGTGGCCTTCAAAAACAGCATGATGTTTCATTCATTTGTATGAAAAATTAAAATTAAATTTGTTTCTTAAGAACTATACCAAGTAATTTTGGGCTTTATCGTGGTTGGCAAATTTAGACTTTGACAACGGGAATTTGGTCTGAGATTAAGGAAAAGATGCTGCAGTGTTCTTTAATCTAATCGAAGACGAAATACGCCAACGATGCTAAGGGGGTTTGCGTGCCTGAGTGTCACTGACACTAACACAGTCAGGCTTATAGTAAAAAATACGATTATTATTGAAATCGTTTTCGGGTATTAAAATGACTACTTCATCTCCAAATAATCTGGGCGTGGAGCATGCATTTTATCTTCGTCTAAGATTATAATTAATAAAGCAATGCAGTGAAATCAATTTACTTCACTTACCTGCAGATGTACTTATGTATGTGCCCATGATTCTGGAAGTAAAAATTAAATAATATTAGTACATCAGTCATTTGGGAACACATTATTTTAAATTAATATAATTCGATAAATATAGAACAATAATAATTAAACTAACTAAAATTAATAACTATGGGCTTGTGGCAAAAATTAAGTACAACAAAAATAAGCAAATTAACCGACATGTACATAATTATATTATATAGAACAAACGACAATGGCAAGAGTGTTGTAAATTTAGAAATGGTAAAATTGAGCTTTCATTAAAAAAAAAAAATCAACAAATTGTAATACGATAAATCAAAACAATTCACATATTCCATTTGCAAAAAGAATACAGGTGATGAAGGTGTTGCGACCTTCGAATACACCATGTTGTTCCGTTCTGCTAGTGTTTGTAAGAATATTTACAATTAAATGTATAAATTTGATGTAGCTTTCACGATACAATCAGTTATTAAAAATCAGCCGAAAACAATTCTATAACGATGCTAATACAAGTTTTTGGTATCTTGCCACTCATCTCTGCCGCATGAATGATCAGATACAGAAAACAATTTACTTTTAGAAGTGGATTTGACTTTTTTTGCAAAGACTAACGCCAGAGCAACGTTTACAAATCGTGCGAATTTATTTTAAAAATTCGAAACCTCACAGAAAAAGCCATTGCCGCTGTAAGCGTGAGTGTGACAGAACACTCAAATTTATCGCACCGACGCCGTTCTCTACAACTCGGTCTCTGCCCGTCCACTACTTGGAAAATTTTTGAAGAAAGGTCTTAGCTTACATTCATATAAGACCTAACTAGCTAGTGCAATAAGTAAAGCCATGTTGTTCGGTGAATGGACTACTACATATGTCTTACTGCTACAGAAACACTGGATTATAATTCACGTTCAAATTATGCTTGAAGGTTAACAATCGCTAGTCATTTCCCAATCATATTCAAACCTTATGTGTTTGCTGGGTTTGCCATTACGCCAACTATCATGAAACGTTTACAATTAATTTCTTTTAATTATTTTATTTTTGTTCTATTTTGTTTTTTCAGTCTTATCTTATCTATGGGCAATAATTGATATGATGTCGAGAATTTATAATCAATTTTACTTTTCATTTATTTTTTTTTACTTTATTGTTGTTATTTTTTCAATGTTGTTTTGAAATAATAGTAGTAACAAACAATAGGCTCTTTCATTTTGAAATCAGAGGTGTCATTTGTATGCCAGAAAAATATAATAGTTGGGTGCTTTCAGAACATTAAGGTCCTGTGCATATTATTAGGAAAATTGTTTTGTAAAAACATATTACACTGCACAGTGGGCTTAAGTTTAGGAAAAAAGGGAAATAAATTTGTCATTTACAGAGCGGTTGGCCACAAAGGGGAAATTTCCTACTGCTTTGGGTTGTTGGATCCTCTCAAGAATGACGTCTAAATATAGAAGGATCTCAAGTTATTGCTCTCCTTTTTCCTGTACTTGATTAATTAGGACACAATTTATGCAGACTTTACGCGTAATTGCTGCAAACAAAGCTTACAAGAAGTATTTAATCAGATGTTGCAATTAATTGACTTGTTCAATAGTCTTACAAGTTCATAGAGGTTAAATTAACCAGAAGGAGGAAAACATATAGAACCATCATCTCTTTTGCTTCCATGTAAAGGGTGGGCGAATTTGAGGTTAGGAAGTAAATTGGCTGTCAAATGCTGAAATGTCAAGAATTAAGCTGTCATAATTGACATTTATTAAGTAAAAAGTAGGGAAATTTTAACCATGGAACGCTGCACTCTTGAAAAAAGAATTTTAATTATGAAAATTTTTCAACAAAATCATTTTTAGTGATGAGGCCCATTTTCAATTAGGTGGTTATGTAAACAAACGAAATTTTCGCATATGGGGCTCACAAAATCTACAAACAGTCCTCGAAAAACCATTACATCCAAAGAAAGTGACCAAAAACACGCCGTCACAGTGAATTATTCTCTGCGTTACCAAAACCATGATAACCGATTTTTTGTGGGAACAATTAAACTAATGTTAAAACCAGTAACCTTTGGGTTCAGCAAGACTTCGCTACAAACCACGCAGCCGGCCAAACAATTCAGTTACTGCATGAGAAAATTCCGGGTCGCGTAATTTTTCAACTTGACAATGTCAATTTGCCGCCTCGTGCTTGTGATTTTACACCACTGGATTATTATTCTCTGGGACCATTTAAAAGAAAGACCGGGTTTACGTGAACAAACAAGAAACAACTGACGCTCTGAAAGATGAAATTCGGCGATGTATTGACGAGATAAGCGAAGCTTTGTTGCAAAATGTGGTTAAAAATTTTGTGAAGTTGTAAATTTTTGCGACATCATATTTCTACTTTACATTGGTATCAATAAAACTGAATTTGTGAAAAATAAGTGCGCTTGAAAACCAATTTACTTCCTAACCTTAAATTTGCACAACCTTTATGCACACAGAAAAAAAATAGTTCTGAAAACAACAGCTTTAATTGAAAAAAAAATCTATCAAACTTTTGAATAAATTAAATTTTTAATTAAGATTTTAATCAATTAATAATTGATTATTTGTATTATTTTTTTCAATTAAACTTATAAAGATGAGAAAATTTTTCCTCTGTGTACTTGTGTTATTCAAAATAATTAAAATTACGCAATTATAAAAATAAGATCACTTACTCCAAATTTCAATTGGCTAAATATGGAGCTTTTTCATTCAATCATTATAAAAGGGAACAGCTGGAATATCGTTAAGTCGTTTATAGTTTGCACAACCTTAAAAATAATACTTGACTGTATAATTTTTTCATAAAGTATCTTATTTTGATATAGAAAGTAAATGTTTTTATTTTTTTTTTTTTTTTTTGAATTTAACCTTTATTGTTAAATACCCTTGAAATTAAATAAGATTTATTATAAGATGTTTTGTGGAAAACAAGTCAACAAAAACGTTTGATAAAAAAATATACATGCAAGCCCGAAACCACCAAAACTAACATTTTTAGGCAGACGCTGATAAGTATAAACAAATAAATTTTCAAATCTTACTTTTATATTTATTATTTAATTTTATTTTTATAGTAAAAAAAACTTGAATATTATCTTATCTTTATGAAAAATGTCTAGAACTAATTAAGTTGTATTGACTAAAGCAAAATAATTGTATTCTCCACCCTCCGTCCACACTTTCCTCCACGACGCAACGACGGATTGTCATCTCAAAGCGATGAAGAGATCCAGTAGGCGTGAAGATCCTAAGGGTGATGCCACCCTCCTTGTTTATTGTGGGCTTCTATTTGCCAGATCAGAACCATTAAAAATATTATGTATAGACATAAAAGGCCTTTAGGTCTTTCCTGAGTTTTCCTTTGAGTAAATGTATTGTTTTCAACTATTTCATTCGCTGTGATAATGTATTTTTCCCCTTTGTTATTTACTTCTCCATGAAAACCAAATGACGCTGCCTCCTATTTTATTTAATCTCTGTACTTTTCATTTGTAGGTACCCCCTTATACAGATTATTTTATTCATAATGCTATTGTTGCTGTTGCAGCAGTAATAAGTATTAATTATAGTTTGTTTGTTATCGGTTCTAGTTTTTCTGAGTTTATTTTATAAGCAAATTACAAATCTCGTGCCAATATGGTAATTTTATTGTTGCTGTACTATAGTTTGTTTTGTTTGCAATATAGACATGCATGCATGAAAGTATGTTTGGGTAGATATGTGTCTACTACCCGCAGACAGTGTGTGGAGAAAGTCTAAGACTAAAAGTCCAGAGAAAGGTTTAGCGTCAGCAAATGTGATACATTCTACGCATACTGCCTTGGAAACGTTGAAAATAAAATAAAACTTGGCATCACTGAGTATCAAAATCAGCTGACTTGTTCCCCAGCCGCTTATGACGCTTATAAATGAAGAAAGTAAACCCTACTTTTTGCAAACGAAAATAAATTGGCCGTACATTTTTAACATAGAAAGCAGCCTGTGGATTTATTCGTATTATAATAACACATACAGTTTTTTATTTAGTTTGCAATAAAATATTTGCCCAGGTTCTGCATTCCACTACCACAAAATGAAACTGAAACTCTTGAAAATCCCAATAAAAAAACTAACGCCAAAACTAAAAAACGCTAAAATAAGTTGGTACAAACCGAAAAACTCGCCAAAACTAAGAAACGGCAAGAACTGAAAAAACCCCAAAAAAGGAAAAAGCGCCAAAATTAAGAAAAAACGCCAAAACTAAAAAAACGCGTCAAAAACCGAAAAAAAATGTACCCGCTTAACTTAATTAAATTTTTTTAATGTCTACATCAGTACTTGGATTTAGTAAATTTTATTACGATAATCGTATCGATATAATAAATATAACGAAAAATTATCGAGTTCGCTATTCAGTTACATATTTTAACGATATTCGCCGTTGGTTGAAGTAAAAAATGAAAAATAACAAGCTAAATGAATTTGAGCGTTTTGCTTTAATTATTCTTTGTGTTTTTCGCTTATTTTGCCATTTTGTATGCAGGGATGCCACATGATATACAATTAAATGGCGAGTACAACACAGGTGTGCACTATTGTTAAAAAGAAATTACAGAATCACATATCGTTACCGCAAAGGAAAAAATATATCGATAAATATTACGATTTTCGGTTCGCAGGTACAGGTAAGATATTCGATAATAAAGGAACCCTTCGTGTGCTATTCAAAGTCGCACTTTACTGAATTCATTTAATATCGATGTTTGCTTTTTTTTTAACATACATATATTGTTATCAAGTTCGATATAGTTAAAGAGCCCCAACACTAATGCTGATAGTTTATTCACACCTTATTATGCAAGATAATCGTTTTGTCTAAAAATAACATCAGCTGATGTTTGTTTACAATATTTCAAAGCATTTTCATTATTTAGATTTTGTTTTTTTTTTATATGCTAAACTATTAAATAATGTTCTGTTTTATTTTATTCAAACAAAATGTGTTATTACTTTGAGAATTTTGAAAACGGTAGTAGTTCGATAGCATTCCCGATATATCGTCCCTACCATGTCAAACTATACAATATGCAAAATTAGTTTGCTAGAGTCGTTATCTTGGTAGTCTAATTTATACGATATGCCTCGTTTCAAAATGCTGAAATTATCCCATACCATCTCTTAAGTAAACAAAAATAAGCAAATTAACTAACATGTACATAATTAGTAAAGAACAAACGACAATGGCAAGACTGTTTTAAATTTAGAAATGGTAAAAATGAGCTTTCATTACAAAAAAGATTTCAGCAAATTGTAATACGATGAATCAAAACAATTCACATATTCCATTTGCAATAAAAGTTGCGAACATAAAGCAAAAATCTACATCAACTGACACCACACACAGCGGACCAAACACAGAGAACGTTGATGATGAAGGTGTAGTGGCCTTCGAAAACAGCCGGTTGTTCCGTTCTACTACGTGTTTGTCAGAATATTTACAACTAACTTTGGCGTTATTTGTTCATTAATAATTATCACATGTAATTTGGCTTACAAAGCGATACGAACTTTAGCCTGATCAAATCATAAATATAGAAATAAATAGTATATTTATAGCAGACCAATTTTTCATATATAGTAATTTCCGCTTGAATTGATTTTTAAAAAGTTTATGCATTTTGTTGCAACTAACAGGGTACATGATTTATGAGATACTTTATCAAATGATTTACTAAAGCAATTGCATACTTTTTGAATTGGTTAGCTGCTTATATCAATTAAACAAATATCAATTATGGGGAAATTACTATACAATTTTGTTTTATTGCACATTGTGAAAATGTTTATGGGGATTTGTATATAAAAATGTCTCTAAACAAATGTTTACCTAGAAATTGCCATTAATTTATATACAAAATAAAACACATCGAATTCAATCTTGAATTGTACAAATGATTGTGGGTATAAACAATTTTTTCCTAAGTCCGAAAACTTGTACAATATCCTGTTTACGAAATAATATGCCTACAGTTTGTAACTGTAGAGACACACATACATTTTACAAAAAAAGAAAAAAAATTTAAATAAATAAATTATAAACTTACGTACGCATATAATGTATACTTTACGTATACATTCAGCGATTGTACGTTGTGTTGTATATAATTACGAGACGTGCAATTAGATCATCACAAGATCCATAATGCCATTTGGAGGTCTTAAGGTTAATAGTGATAGTGTTTTATATTTTTAGTTTTTTGCATTGTTTTTTTTTCTAAACTAATTCAATTAAAATTAGTAAATTAAAATCAATTAATGTAAATTTTTTATTCTTCTTTGTTTAATTATTGAAAATTTACATCTGTTTTAATTTTAATTAAAGACGAAATATAGCAAATTGTTATGATTTCTTACAATTCTTTGAAGTATTGTTTTATGCGGTCTGTTTGTAGTTCGCTTCAATTTGTGAAAGTGACATTGGCGTAGTTGTATTTACATTTCTAGGGGTATAAATGTATACATACCTATATCGGTGCACTGGTAAAAAAAACAAAAATTTGCTCTTTACGCCTAATTTTCAAATACTGAAATTGTTCCAGAGACAATGCACATTATCAAGAGTTATCCCTACAAAATTTCAACGTTCTCCCTTTATTAGTTTTTCAGTTATCTCAAAGTAAATATTTTCTCATTGTAGGAGTTGCCACACCCACATGTACAATTCGAACTTTTTTGTAAGACAACGCACATTATAAAAATCGTTACTTACACAAAAGTTAACGCTTCTTGCTGCAAAGATATTCCAAAATAATAAACAAATTTATATGGGAGGTGACACTCCCACTTGTTTTATGGAGATGTTTTCTTTTTAACAACTTATAAGGTCAATGGTGTAATTCCTCAGGTGTTTTACCGCACTAGTTCCCAAGCTTATTCAAATATATGTATATATATTTGCTACACATTGGAGGTGCCACGCCCACTTATTCAGTTCTTAATACTATTTTTTTTAATTACAACTAATATTCAAAACATTTGTGTCAAATCGGTCCAGCCGTTCTCCGATTTTAGATAAATGAAAAAAAGTGAGCGTGGTAAATTTTTCTTTCCGTAAATCTCATTTGGGTTATGATAAAAATTTAAAGCAAAATTTTAGAAATCGGTGCAGCCGTTCGTAAGTGATGCGATGACCACAGAACGGCATTTGACTTTTATTTACATGTATGTGTCGAAAAAAATTTATTTTTACTTTTTTGTTGAGTCTCATAGTAGACAACACATCCATTTTCTAACTCACCAAACCGCAGCTTTCCAATTGCATTAATTTTGTCATAAACCAGCTTCAAAATAAACTTTTGATAAATGAAAGTAAATAATTCTGCCAAAAAAAACGACTTCAATGCAAAGATCTGATATATAATTATAGATTTTAATGGGCGTACCCCCGCCCATTTTTTCAACTTTAAAATTGTGCAATTACAAGAACCAAAGGTGCTTACTATGTTTCGCAGCAATCAAATAAGTAGAATAACATAAAATCAGATAAAAAAATTTGTGGGCGTGTCAACACCCAAGTTTTTTTTTACAATGGGACCAATGGGAAGTTATACCCTCTCAGACAATAAAAATAATAATTTTTTAGGATCGGTCTAATATGAACCGAGTTATGAAGTAACAGCGCCAAAAAATAATAGAGACGAATTGATAAACTCCTCCTTTTTTTTTTAAGTCGGTTAAAAATAATCCGATGTGACAAACTTTTCTGCAATTGATCTAATTTGCTTGATACTAGTCATTCAATGGTGTTCGGGTCGCTGTTGCGAATGTAATATTAGATTTTCAAAATCCAAAATGGTGGATTCAATATGTCGGATGACGTTTTTTTTTAATTTATGAGATGATTTGTTTTCAAAACGTTACTCAAGGCTTTAGCGGTCGCTGATTATGAATTTAATGTCGGATTTTTAAAATTGAAAATGGCGGATCCAATAAATAATAAAAAATTATAATAATGATATTACAAAAATACTCCGCAATATCGAGCCATAACCGCTAAAATAGCTTAAGTGACACATTTTTTGGGCTTCGTTTTTTTTATGAAAATCGACTACGATTACGATCGCTAATAATCGATTTTTATCAAAAAATTAAGTTCGAAAGTTATGTCGCGCTTAAGCTTTTTTGACGGTTATCACACGATATTGGAACCACCATTTTGAATTTTAAAAATCTAATACCAGATCAGCGACCCCTAAAACCGTTCAGAGACGAGTTTCAAGCAAATCCAATAATATTACAAAAAACGTAGTCCGCCATATTGGATCCGCCATTTTGAATTTTAAAAACTCCAAAAACAGCATTACGTAACATGTGAATGGCCCCTAATTACTTTGTAAAAGAGAAGTGCTGCCTTGCGCCCAAATTTTAGTCGAACAATTTTTCATACCTTGTTTTGTTTATTTATAAATGAGTTACTTTTAAACGTTATCAGTTCTGCAAAGCCTGATAATTTACAAGGTGATAACGAGTTAATACAGTTTGACAAAGAACAGTGAAGCCATTCCCCAAATAAATGGTGAGATACTTATGTATATTAAATCTATTTATGGTATTTGCCAGGAGCTCTGAATATCAATAGAAGAGATGTTAAACTTACAAAATCCTACAACGATGGATGGATATTGAAGCTCTTTGGGAGCTCAACGTATATAACGGATTTCACTGATATTTCTTGCTTTTGCTGCCACCATATATTAAAAAATAAATTTGTAAAAATTTCTAGCTCAAGCAAAAACTTTACTACAGCAATTCAATTGGTATAAACACATTTTTTTAAATTTACACACAAAAAAGTAATTTGAATAATTTTGTAATATTAATTAAAATATTTGTAATATCAATTAAAAAATTAATTAAAATATCATGTATAAACAATTTGATAGTATCAATTAATTTTTTTCGCACAAATTAATTAATACAATTAAAAATTTAATTAAATCAATTAAATTCTTAATTGAAAATATTAATTGGTGAATACTTTGTTCTGTGTAAGAACGTTGCTCCGATCATAATTTTCTGTCTAGAAAAACACCGGTTTTTTCAAATAATTGTAAAAAACAATATATTTTCCTAAAGAAGCCACACAAAGGAGTGGCGAAATATAAAAACAATAGACCTTAAGCTTGGTTGTAAGTTCAGTATAATTTGTAAACAGTATTGAGTTTCTAAATATAAAGTATTGAATAGTATTAAGTAATGAAAAGTAGTAGAATATGACATCACTAACTATTATATCATATTCCACTGATGTAAAATATTGGAGATAAAATCTGTAACTATTTCATAAATTATCCTATTAATCTATAGGATGAATTTGCATTTAATATCTAAAATAATATCAGAGCCTTCCATATATCCTTTATTTTCATAATTATATTTTAGCCTTTAATTACACTCAGAATGCAGTAAAGCCTTTGTAACTATTTCCTAAATTATTCTATAAATCTAAAAGCAAATTATATTTAAAACAATATACAATTCGTCCATATATGCTTTATTTAAAAATATATATTTTAGCTTCAACTACCTTCAGAATGCAGTAATGCCTTGGTAACTATTTCCTAAATTATTCCATCAATCTATATAAAGAATAAGCGTTTCATATCCAAAACGATATGCGATCCTTCCATATATCCTTTATTTTGGAAATTATATTTAAGCTGCAATTACGCTCAGAATCAAGGCCTTTGCTACTACTTCCTAAATTATGCTGATAATCTATGTCGTTAATTTTATTGTAATATATAAAAGGACTTCAGCTGCCCCCTTTAGTTAAAATGGAATTGATGAAAATTTCAGCAGTACATAATGATTTTGTTATATTTATATGTATAGCAGCAAGTTTAATTGCAATATGCGTAAAGCCGTTTCTACCTCCCTTTTGTTCTTGATTCTAGAAATTTAAGGCAACAACCAGGATCAGACTCAGAAGAAGAGCAAGTTCTAGGTCAAGAATACATTTTAAGCGATATAAGGAATGATGTCTAGGATATCCTAGATATTCAGAATGCAGTAAAACTTGTGGCCAAAAATTAAACTGTGCTGTTGATATTTTTGCCATGTTTCACATTTTTAGCTAAAAGGATATTTCCTACTCATACATGCCATTTCTTTGCAATATTCAACTTCAATTAAAATTAAAATACAAATATGTTTGACTTTTTCCTAAGTCGATGCAAGGATATGCTTATTTCTCACATATCCTTAATTGTGAGATCTTTTAAAAGATCCTGCAATTAAAGTAATGATGCAGTAAAAATTTATTTAAAATATGTTTCGAATCTTATGATGAGCTTCGCATCATAGACCTAATTACTTTCCAGTTATCCAGAATTTAAAAAAAATAATTTTTTTAATGAAACTAACTTGTATATGCAAGGAAACTTTGTTACTATTTGGAAAATTATTCTAGCAAGGACATGCATATGCCCCATATATCCTTTATTGGGAAATTTTAAATTTAATTATAATCTAAATAATCGATATGCTTTCAGAGCGTTAATAACTATTAGCAAAATTATGCTTCGAAGCTTAGTAATGAGTTTAAACAAGTGGAGCAAAGCATATGTCTCCCTCCACAAATTTTTAGTTTTAAAAATTTTATATTCATGCGAAAACTTGAATTTAATTTTAGAGAAAATGCAAGTTTTTGTGTTTGTTTAAAATGAAAATTATATTATGAAACATTTGCTAATTATTTCATTATATATTTAAAGGAAGTGAGAGAAGAAAGTGTCACGTTATTACATTTTACAAAATTACTTTCAACATATAAAATATGCATCACTGATTTGTTTCATATTGTACACAGAGCAAAAATTTATTTTTTTAATCCATTACTAAATTCAAAAAACCAAATAATATATTTACTGAAATAGGACATACCACAGAATTCGTAAAACTAAATACCAAAATTAATAAAAAATTTTATAAAATGTAAAATGCATTTTTTTCTTTATAAAAGTAATTTACTACACGCAGAAAATGTGCACATTAAAATCTAGTTAAGTTTAATTTAAAAATTTTCGCCAAAGATTTTGCTTCATATGTTTGTCATATTAATTGAACATGATTTACAGTAATCTCCAATAAAAATTTAAATAACTTAATTTCATGTTGATTTAACATTACAGTACTGTTAAATCAAAAATAAGAATCATGTTGAATCAAAGTTATTTTTGAGTTGGTTCACTCATGTAATTCTGCAACGTTCCCCGTTAGATCGAATTACCTTCATCAAATCTGATTACCAATTGAAATAAATTCCTGTTTATCTACAAAAAAAATTTGAGTTGGAACAACGTCAATTCGATACTGAAATAACACGAAGGACCATGTTGACTCAAAGTTATTTTAAGTTGGAGCAACTTCAATTTAATTTAATGTACTCATTGTATTTCATTAATTATTTAACTTATGCCGAGTACACATTATGTCATTTCGTGACATCGCAAAAGTGGGTACTAGTGGCAGCGATTGTCATCTCCGATATTTTACATTGTGTGGCATTGCTTTCTATATAAAAAAAAAACGTAATGTGAACGGCGTTGCACACATTTTGAAAATTACAACACAAGAAATGCCAGATGTGTACTCAGCCTTACATTATTTTTGTGTATTGACACAAACATCAGGAAGGAAAATGTTTGTGTCTTGGCTTCAACGGCTAAGATTGGAACTCGGACTCATCACGTGGTAGTCAACGCGCTTACCGCTGTAGCCACAACAACCTTAAATGTTCTTTAGATACAGACTAAATATATACCATCAAGGATAAAATTTTAATTCAACATTATTTAGTTAATCATTTACCATAACATATATTTGAAATGAAAGCTATAATTAAAACAAACACAAAACTGCGAAACTACTTTGGCTTGTCTCCAGTATTCGAACCCGCGACCGTCCTACTACAATACTAGTACACTGCCTAAAAGCCAGTAGTAGAAAGTTTTCGGTGGTAATGCGAATTGTGCCTAATATTTACGAACTTAAAAACAAGCAACAAGAAAACAAGAACAAGTCATCAAAGCTTTGAAGAAAGCAAATAAACACCAACACACTTAAAGAACATATTACTTATTGTAAATTTAATATGATTTGTAATCAAAATTTTTGCATGGTGATTTTACATTGGTATTTTTTCTTTTTGTATATAATTTTTTCTGTATATAATGATGCACTGTCCATCAATTCTTACATAACACTAAAACTCATTTTAATCTGAAGCAATAATTTTTCCATTGGCACTACTGTGTGTGGAATCAACAAATACTCTTGATTAGTGCCAGAATGAAAAGCTACAGATAAATTTATACATTGTAGTTCCGCGTATGATATAATTTTATTTATTCGATGTTAATCAAAAGAGAAACAAACCTAGGCAAAAAAAATATAACAAACAAACAGTGACGTCTATGATGGGCGATATAAAAGTAAGTACAAGCACAGTGGAAGATTTTGGGGAAAATTTTGATATTAACGAAATTTTTACAAGTCTAATTAAAATTTTTTATCAATGGCTTTTTTTGGCCAAAAAAGATAAATATAAATAATATATAAACAAGACCCCCACAGGGTTTGCACAGCGATTATAATCGTAATCGAAATCGCGATTGAACGCACCTTTTATTCGTAATCGTAATCGAACCTATTAATCGCTCGATTGCGATTAAAAATTTATAATAGTATATTTTCTTGCTTGATCGAGATTAACCGATAATCGCGATGAATTACGATTATGAAAATTTGCGATTATTTGCAAACCCTAACCCGCACCTTGAACTCTGACCCTAGGTGATACTTTAAGTTATCTATGCAGAAAAAATTTAAAGGCAAATCTATTCTGTTTTGACTATTAAAATTGCACTAACCAACCAAATTTGTTAAACTAACTGATGTGAAGCAGTTAAAAATTAAATCGAAATATTTGTAATACCACAGTTTCTAGGTTAACTTTACTGTAAATAAAAATTTTACCTATAAGTTATATAATAAATAAAAAAAATTAAACAAAACAAAACACAGCATTATATTTTTATGAGAACAATAAATTTTACGTATGTACAATTGCCATCCAATCCATGTCAAAACAAGCAAAGCCCATACGAATGGGCAGAGTTAACACTTTTCGCTAATTTTGTTCCACCATCCAAAGATTAAGTTAATTTATTACTTTCCATGTTGGAGTTGCATACAAGCGGATAAATTCATCTCATATTTATAAGCAAATGTCCCAACGACACTTAAAATTGTAACAGCATAAAGTCTATATCTAGCGAAGAGATTTTAACTAACAAGACAGTACACTAACAATTTAGTTTGGTTATTTCAATAGTGGCAAAAGGCTCAAATTCACATAAGAAAAATCGTTAATTTACTCAAGGGCGTTAGTTAACTATAGGCTGTGAATTTAGGCATAAATTTATTAGATTGAGCAAACACAATAGTTTCTTTGAACCGACTACCAAAAACTTTTAATAACAGTAAAGTTAACATTTCAAATGGTTAAGATTAGCCCGCATTAATTTTGTCAATTGTTTCTATTAGATGAACTACGAATATAGTAAATTTTATTATTTTTAATTTATCAACTGATTCGCATCAATAGTTTGCTTTGACAGTAAATCAACAACTTAAGTTGGTAAGATTAACTAGATTAATAGTTTGCTTGTCTAAACCGCAAAAGCTAGCTTTATTTACAATACAATTTACAAATAAAATTGTTTAAAAATTATCTTCCTTATTATTGTCAGTTTAGTATTTTCAATTGTATGTACCTATTAGAGATGAGCCATACCGTGATTTTTTTTAATAATGTTGCTCCTAGTGAACGTGACTTCTAAACGGCTATTCTTTTAAAGTGAAACTGTATCACAGTTTAGCAGTATTTTGTTTGTAGCAGTTGTGTTATTTTGAGAAATATTAATAAGAACAATAGCAGTGAATTAAACAGTGACGGTTTAACACATTTAAGCACTTCGTAAAAGAGGAAGAGAAATAATAAATTTGCAATTGCCAGAAAAGACAATTTGAGAAAATTTTGCAATTTTTTCTCGACAAAGCTGAAGGTATGAAAAAAATTAATGTGGTAGCATTATTTACTGTAAGGTCAGCATACAAGAACATTCGCAGTTTTTTATGAAAGAACTATATTTGTAAAACCTGTTACTTGATAAATTCAGTAGCAGTCGTGATTAGTGATTTTCCAATCGTTGTAAAAATGTAACAGGTATGGAAATATCGCTCATCTCTAGTACCTATCTCTTAAATTAACCAACAAAATCGTAAATTTTATAAAAAATAATTAAACCAACATCAAAAATTAGCACAAAAAAGTTAAAAATAATCTTGATTCAGTTTAATTAAATATTTTCTTATATACGAGGTGTGTTCAAAAAGTATTGCGAATTTTGAATTTTCGCGGGTTACGTATATTACAATTTTGATTTTTTTGTGGCGTTATGTTGGTACTCATGTCTCTCACTTATGCCGACAATTTCGGCCATTTTGAATGTTCAATTAATTGTTGACAGCTGCTTAGCTTGCAGGTGTTTTGGCTCGTCTTCGATTTTTACCTATTAAAAAAATGGAACAAAGAACCTGTATAAAATTTTGTGTGAAAAACGAAATTAAGTACGCGGACGCATTCCGAATGTTGACTGAACACACGCCGTATGTATGTGTTGTCTATAATACTATTCAAGTCGGTGATAATCAGGTTATATAAAATTTTTAGTGCCAAGCTTATATTTTCAGGGGCTTGGTCACGCCCAATATGACATATATATATTTGTAAATTCAACATCGCGTTACTTTCAGAGCCCAAGGTGTGTGTCAAGTTTCGTAAAAATGGGTCTGGTAGAAGCATGTGAAATAAAATATTAATCTTTAATGGGCATGGCCACGCCTTTAAGTAAAAAATTATGTCATTCTAAGAGCCGAAACTCTGCCAAATTCCATGGAAATAGCACAATTGAAAGTATATTTAATTTAAAACTAACCTTTAATGGGAGTAGCCCCACCCACTTTTTTGAACACAATATTAAATATTTGTCAAAGCTGAAGGTGTGTGCCAAGTTTCGTAAAAATCGATAAGGTAGAAGCAAGTGAAATATATTAAATTTTAAGGGGCGTGTTTCCACCCACTTTTTTATGCAAAATTTGTTTTTAAGCCCTCACGGTATGTGCCAAGTTTTGTAAAAATTAATTTTGGTACAAGCACGAGTAATATATTAAAATTTAATAGGCGTGGCACGCCCACTTTTTTAGCTTAGGGCGTATGCCAAATTTCGTGGAAATCGATTAAGTAGAAGCATGTGAAACATAATATTAAGTTTTATTGGGCGTGGCTCCTCACATTTTTTTAACACGAGAACCCAGTGTGTTTGGTAAGTTTCGTAGCAGTCGAATAAATAGAATATCATATAATCAAATGAAATAATTTGTGGGCGTGTCCAAGCTCAATTTCTTTTTAAATGGAAGCCATATCCTGTCAGACAAAAAACAAAGAAGTTTTAAAATCGGTCTAAAATGAACCGAGTTATCAAGTAACAAGTCGTTTAGAAAGAAGTAATAGCAAAAAAAAAACTTATTAATAGCTATTGGCTATTATGCAACATCATTCTATAGAATAAATCGTTTACAATTGAATTTGTTTCAAACAGTATTTAAAAAACTGTAATGATTTTCATTTCATTTGATTTTGCTTCTGCTTTCGCTTTTGAAAAATACAACAGTTTCATTCAAAGCAAAATCACAAAACGATTTTGGACCAATTGCTCAGTACTTTCAACGATTTGAAAAGTTTGAATTTGATTTGCTTTTGCTTAGTATCGCAAGTAAAAGCAGAAGCAGATTATATGGTTTTGGAAGTCGCAAATAGTCACAGTCGAAGAAGCAAAAACTCTTGCTTTTAGGAGTTTTAAGTAATCGCAGTAAAGTGGTTTTTGTTTTTGCCTCATCTAATGTAACAAAACAACAAAAACATGACAACTACCACAAAATAGTTGACTGAACCTGCAGAAAGCTTCTAAAAGCAAGAGCTTTTGTGCTTCTTCGACTATGACTGTTTGGTACTTACAAAAGCATATTTGTCACAAATGCACACTGTGGCATTTTGTGACAAATATGGCAAAAATAGCAGTGGGAACTAGTGGCCACGTTTGTCATTTCCGATATTTTTTGTTGTGTGGCATTACCACACAAACTGTTTATGTATCTGATGTAGACAGTTGTGAGAATAAGTTGGCAGCACTGGAGAAACAAAAATAAAATGTCAGCGTGGTGACATTTTCTCGCATTAAGTATGCATATACAGAAAGAATTTTAAATGTATGCGGATATACAAATTTAAATGTATGGAAAACGAAAAAGAAAGTGGAAAAGTACAGGACGCGTGGCATGACGACAGAGCTTATTCAACTTGTGGAGGTTCGTGAAGCTGTATGGAATCAACTTTGTGGCATTTATAAGGATAGAAATGCAAAGGAAACTGCATGCACAGAAATTTTGGTGAAATTAGGCTTTATTCATACGAAATTTTTAAACCAACTTGAATCCTGCTTCCGTAAACTGGAATGCAGAGTACAATAAAATAATTTGGTAGCCCGCATATTAAGCCCTGGTCTTTTCCGCCACTTTTTTTGCTGTGTTTTAGATTTTCTTAATTTTTTTCTTATTATTGATAAACACAATTGAATAATTTTGCGATTATCCATTTGTATAAATATACACCATCGGTCCAATTTTTAAGCACATTATCGATTGTGTGCAGCTGTATTTCACCAATGGCTTCACGAATATTGTCCTTTAAAGCGTCAATTGTCTCTGCCTTGTCGGCGTAACACTTATCATTGACGGCACCCCACAAATAATAGTCCAACGGTGTCAAATCGCAGCTTCGAGGTGGCCAAACGACATCAGCTCTACGGCTGATAATGCGATCTTCAAAAACAGGGCGCAAAACATCGAGTGTAGCTTCGGCTGTGTGGCACGTAGCGCCGTCCTGTTGAAACCAAATGTTGCCAATATCCTCCTCTTTAATTTTTGTGAACAAAAATTCGTTCAACATGGCCCGATAACGATCGCCATTGACTGTAACGGCCACTCCTTGCTCATTTTCGAAAAAAATGGCCCAAACAATACGAAAAACAAAGTCTCACAATGATAAACCAAACGACACTAAATGTCATTATGTCAAAATTAATTCTTGATGTAGACAATGATACCGTATTGCCATTTTTTAGGGATGGGACTTTTTCTTGTCACAATCACACAACAAAATTGTGTGTTAACGAAAGATTTGATGGGAACGGCACTGCACACATATGAAAATGTCACCACAAAATGACAACACATGAAATGTTAGATGTAAACTCGGCCTATCCAAAACCAACAGCAAATCAAATTCAAGGTTTTGAAATCGTTGACTGTTGAAAGCACTGCGCAATTGTTCATGAATCTTTTGCTGCTTCTGCTTCGACTGCGACTGTTGTTTATTTTCACAAGCACAAGCAAAAGCATTGGTTGACTGTAAACAGTTGGAAAAAGCCAAAGCAGCGAAAAGTAAAAGTTTTACGACTATTGCTACTTCGACTTAAGTTTTTTAAACACTGGTTTCAACTTAAAAAAATGTTTCCTTGTGCACCATCATTATATGTAAAAACGTAGACCGCGAATCAAATAACATAAACGAATTGTTTAGATTAACTAGACAAAATTGTGCATGCTAAATGTAAACTTTTGTAATGCAATTGGTTAGATTGACCTATGAGATTTTTTTCAGTAACTAACAACCATCGTACAGGTTTGTGGTTCTCGTCAATCCACGTAATCATAAATAAAACTTCTTCTATCTTTGAGTTTCATAAAGCTCGTTTTTTAGCACCAGAATGTCATAAGGAAATTAATAAGACAAAATGCATTTATAGGACCACTATAATAAGAGATCAACTTTAAGCAAAAACGATTTTTAAGCTTAATGTTGATTTAACAAACGAATTTTCTATGGCAAAACCGGTTTGAGGCTAACAATCTCTTTGGCACAAAGGGGTAAGACACTACTGCAGCACTTTTGCTAAAATCGAACAAGTTTATATTTATTTTATGTGGCTTTTTTTTTGCAATATGTGCCACAGTATCTTGTTATTGTTATATACAACTGATATAATAAACTATTTTAAATTTAAATTCGCACAAACAAGTACTTAAATATGATAAACAGATTTATTTATATTAGTTCCGCCATACAAATTAACTTTGCAAATATACACACATTTTAATGGATGAAAATTGCCCATCCAACTTTAATCTAATAATTTTATTTTTATTCTGTGCATAGACAAAATGCATACACATATACATACATACATACATACATATAATTATATGTATATTTGTATTTTCTCATTAAGTAAAACTAAATTAAAATTATCATAAATTCTCAAGTATGTTAGTTTATATTTTATTGTACATTGTTGTCAATTTACATTTAAGATATATCGTTATATGAAACGCAAAACTCCCCAACTAACGCTTTCATCATTTTAAAGACGAAGCAGCAAACGAAATACAAATACATCTAAATATATAAAAAGTCGATACCCAATTTTTTGTTAGTTAAGGCGTTTTGCATTAAGGTTAACGAAATACAGTGCAGATTCTGTTAACGCAACCCTCGATAAGCGCAACACTTCGATATTCGCAACACCCTAATTCTTAACATTGGTGACTCTGTTAACGCAACTTTTGAAAAAACAAGACCTGAATTAATAAAACTTTGCCAACAAAGTTAAGATTCTCTCTTCAGTTTTTTATAAATAAATTCAAAACTATAAACCTTTGTGCATGAAATATTATGCTTACCTACAAAAACCATTTTGATTTGCCGCTTTTCTAGGAATGACGAAGAATTTTTGCGTGGTGCTGCTGTTTTTGAAACCCACTTGAAATTGGCATAACTGTGAAAACGATTTGCAATGAATAAAAATTCATAAGTCAACAGTATGTATAATTTAAAAAAATGAGCAACCACTAAAGAAGTTCGTGGCAAATGCATTTACATATTTTAAAAGTTATCTTTGATTCTTTAATAAACCCTTTATGTTGTTCAAAATAAGCTTTTTAGTGCAAAACATGCATAGAAATTGTTTTAGCAACAAACTCAGTTTTCGCAACAGCCCAATATTTCTATTGGTTGCGTTAATCGAATCTGCATTGTATATTTTTTTATAAATTTTTATTTTAAAAATGCTTCGCTGGTTGCAAAATTTTTAAGGCAAAAAGATTTAAAGTTATCTTGTTAACAATAATGCCGAGTACACATCTGGCATTTCTTGTGTTGTCATTTTCAAAATGTGTTTAACACCGTTCAACATTATGTTTTTTATATGGAAAGCAATGCCAGACAACGAAAAATATTGGAAATGACAAACATTGCCACTAGTACACAATATTTCGATGTCACAAACAGACTGTTTAGCAAAGTTTTTCTTATATATGAGTACATACTAAACGAACAAAAAATCATAAAAAAATATTCGATATGTACTGTTGACTTTAATAATATTTTTTGCAGTCAGAAATATTAAATAAATAAAATAAACGAAAACAAAGAGACATTGAGGATTACTCTATACGAGTATGAGAACCTGATAAACAACAAATTGTGAAGTGAGTTCTAACGTCAGAAATGCCTATTTTACTGTGAGTTCTGTCTGAAGCACCTAAGTTTGTTGTAAATTCCTAAAGCCGGAAGCAAAAAGTGAAGGCCCACTTCTTAGAACCCTTATGTGTGAGCATGTGTTTGACAAAGCGTCAAATGGGGCCTTGGACCAAGTATGGATGATATAGGAAACATAAGGTTCCCAGAAGAAGCAAATTTTGTAGAAGGCCCACTTCTTAGAACCCTTATGTGTGCGCATGTGCTTGCCAAAGCGTCAAATGGGGCCTTAACTTTATTTGAAAGTTTACTAACTAACTTACAGTTAGCTTAAACTTTTGTTTTAACTGAAGGTTTAAAATATTCGTTAACAAAAAACAAAATTACTTAACTTGCTGTTATCAATTATTTTGAATGAACTAAAAAATAAAAGTCAGAATATGATGTATAAAAAAGAATTAATTTAAATAATTATATATTGGAAATTTTGACAATCAAATACGCAAATAAGCAGAATGAAATATAGAGAAAAAGGGGTTCGGTAATTATATATACATATGTGACCTGCTCCACGAAAAGGGACCTCTGCGCCGAAAAGAAGTTATTGAGAAAACTGCGTTTAAAAAAATCAGACAAAGGTGAAAAGCATTATTATGTTCACCTTTACAGGTGATTTGTAAAAAAAACTAAAAGACATAGAAACTTGCGGTTTGCGGCATTTGAAAGAGCGTTTTTTTTCCTATAAGAATCACTCAAAAAGTAAAAAAAAATTTCGGCGCAGAGATCCCTTTTCGTGGAGCAGGTCACATATGTATATCAATGAAGTATGCTAAATGTTATAAAAACGCAAATGTCTGTTACAGTTGCCCAAACTTTTCACTTAAGGAGCAAGATATTTTGTTGACAATTGTTGAGAAGAGACATGTTCTCGATATTTATTTTAATTTTTTTCAAATAAAAGTTTTTTTTTGTTCAATTTTGGTAGACTTTTTTTTTATTAATTTGTACATATTTCAAATTTGTTCCTTCAGTTAAAATTTAAACTAATAAATTGTTTCAGTTAAACTTAACTAAAATTTTTAAATATAAACTGAAAGTTAAAAAATAACTGAACTACGAGTTAGCAAGTTTGTACAAACTATAGTTTAAATTTTAGGTTTAGTGTTAACTGCAGTTTAAATTTTTTATTTTAAACGGCCCTAAGTATTTAAATTTCTACAAAATACCAATAACACTGTGCAACATTTTTGAAGTCATGGAGTGGAAACTCCTTCTCGTGCGGAATTTTGCGAAGGATATTTGGAGGACCGGCTGAGTTTTAGAGACTGTGCCAATTCCTGCCAAAGAGAATCTAACAAAACCTTGTCGCAGATGATTAATATAATCATTTAAATACAAGATACAAAATTAAAGAAAAAATTTGATGTTTAAAATATTTTTTTTTTCTCTGCGTAGGATTTTGTTTAAGTCCCTGTATTATTATTTTTACGGCCAGAAAACTATTCTTTTTCCATAAGGTTAAAATTATGAAATTAGTCAGTATTCGATTATGAAAATTATGAAAAACTTAAAGGGAAAAAAAATTTATATTTACAAAAATCTCCATAACAAATTTTTGTGGGATTAACAATTTAAATTGTTAAATTTTTAGTGCTTTCATCTTTTTTTTTTGTATTCCAAAAAATGTGTAATTCTTTTTTATTTATTCTAAAGCCTCATTAAATTGCTAACATGAAAGAAAACGCACCAAAATGTTGTAAAATTCAAGATAAATATATTTTTTATTATATCCAAGAACTATTTATGCTAAATTACGTAAATATATTTATATAACAAATGTTCGAGTAAAATATTGAGAAACATTTTTTTATTTAATTTATTTTAGCACCTCATTTATTCATTAACAAAACTTTTGTAAGAGATAAGAATAATTATTCTTTCCATATATGTATGTACATACGTTTGCTTTTATCTTGGTAGTTTTGAATTTTCTTTAATAAACTTCCTGAAAAATGGCAAAATTTTAATTAAAACAAACCGGAAAATGAAAATGTGTTAAATCGTCTTTATCGAATTTCCTTAAATTAATTTTATATTGAATCTTACTAAATTGTAAACAAAAAAAAGAAACATCGCAATAACATTCTAAAAATTATTTTACTAAATCGAATGTTGTTTTCATTGTTAGGAGAAAATTCCGATGTGATTAACTTTAACAACAGTGAAAAACTAAATCGAGAATTTCGAGAAGTCTTGCTAGAATGAATCTTATTTAATGCTTTCGCTACGCTGCACATAGGAGTATTTAACAAAAAAGGCAAAAATGCATTAAGAGAAATTTCAAGAACTAAGCTCAATTATTGATATGACCCACCGACCATTTAAAAAACAATAGCAAAACTATTTTGAGTTATATTGAGCAAGAATTAAAGCCGCGAGACCATGCAATGTGTCGTGATTTTGGTGTATGGGCCGAAAATGAGATTGATCTCGATGCTGATTTTCATCGCAAAATTTTGTTCAGTGATGAGGCTCATTTTTGGTTGAATGGCTACGTCAACAAGCAAAATTGCCGCATTTGGAGTGAAGAGAATCCACATGAGACCCTTGAGACGCCATTACATCCACAAAAACTGACTGTTTGGTGTGCTCTATGGGCTGGTGGAGTCATTGGGCCATACTTCTTCCGAAATAATGCTGGAGAGTCAGTTACCGTTAATGGAGACCGGTATAGAGCCATGATAACCGACTATTTTGTTCCCGAATTGGATGGCATGAATGTGGATGAGTTGTGGTTCCAAAAAGACGGCGCTACATGCCACACAGCGCACGTCACAATCGATTTATTGAAGGAAACATTCGATGAACGCATAATTTCGCGGAATGGACCTGTCAATTGGCCACCAAGATCGTGTGATTGGAACACCATTGGATTATTTTCTTTGGGGATATGTGAAGTCGCTCGTCTACGCCAACAAACCAGAAACGTTAGGGGACTTGGAAGCCAACATTCGTGGCGTTATTGCCAACATACGGCCCCATATGCTCGAAAAAGTAGTTGAAAATTGGACCTGTAGAATTGGCTTTATTCGCGCCAGCCGCGGCGGCCACATGCCCGAAATCATATTTAAACGTTAATGGCATAAAATTATCCTTCCAATAAAGCCAAAATGATGGACATTAAAACGATTTTCTTGTGTTTTATTTCAATTCGAAGTTCTATACCTCTAAAAAAAACACCCTGTATATATTTCGAATATCTCCTTTCTGAATCCTAAACATGTTTCGCGAAAATAATTTATGGTTTTTGAGATATTGAGCATTCATTTTTCTCCATTTCAACTATTTTAAGGTTTAATAAGTATTGTTTTGCTTCATTTCTTTAAGAAATAAATTATAAAAAAAAGAAGGTGCCGTAAGAAAAATTCAACGGCGACCGTTAAGAGCAGCCGCCGATTAAGTGTTTTAATATAAACTTATTAAACACTGAAATAAAATAAAAGAAATCTTAATTATGCATGTTTGAGTATAACATAAATCATTTAATTTCATTCTTTATATTAAATACACTTCAATTACTTGTTTTTCTTGTGTAAGTGTGTAAGCGGATCGATAGTTAAAAATATTACGGCGGCAGCTTCTTGGTCGGCGTTAAACGATCGACTTATTTCTCTAGACAGCAAGAAAAATAATCAAAACAACAAAATTCTCAATTCTCAGCAGTAAAGTATACGTATGGAGCACAAAAAGCTACTTTTTGAAAATAAATTAAGAAAAGTTACTTTTACAATAAAGTAATATTAACTTCTAACTTTATTCGTGAAAGTTCACTAAAATTTACACATTTCTTCCAAACATGTGTCGGAAGCAATGGTGGAAAAACAAAAAATTCTATCGGCTATACTTTGAGAACACTTCATGTAAACCTTCTTTGTCGTTTTTCTCCATTGCGACTTTTTGGCATATGCTCCAAACCAATAATGGGCTCACGTCATAAAAAAATTTTACATCATATTGTAAATTTTGGAGACTTTAAGTTGTGATTTGTAGCTCTGAGATACTGCTAAAGTCAGGAAAGTGAAGAAAATTACAAGAATTTTTAATGTTTTTTTTCGGTTTTAACATCTTTATATGATATTTTTTGTGGCTAAACGTACAAAGATATTACGTTGATTTTTTTTTCGCAGAAGAATTTGATCAGTAGCTATTTTAAGTACTAAATAAAAAAAAATTATCTTGAATATTAATATAGAAACAATTAAAATTTCAAAAAAATTATATACTTTTTTTGCAAAAAACAGAAGATTTTTAATATTATGTTTTACACCACAAACAATTTAAAATCTGTAATTTTAGACGCTAGAAAAAAAGTTTGCGCAAGTTTGAGCCATTTTTTGTGATTTTTTTAAACTTTCACTTTTTTTCTATTTTTCTCATCTTGCACGATTTTTAAACATGCATGACAACTGGCTGGAAGGAACAGTGCCAATAACTGTATTTATAACTTCGTCTTCAGAACTGCAAGAGCCGTTCATTGCATTGAGCGAAAAAAATTTGCTTAACAATTAAATAAGCAAAAATAAAACTTTGACGGGGGCGTTTCGGGGGGGATACTTCCCCCTGCCCATAAAAGCTCAAAAGTTAAATTTTTGGGATATTAAAGCATAAGTAATACATTTTTTTAATATTTACAATATTTCTGCAAATAATATTTTTGTCACCGCCCCCCATAAAAAAGAAGGCGGTGAAGAAAGTGTAAAATGCCACTTTCGGGTCTGCTGGGCCAAAGTTAAGAGTTTTAAACTTTCGCCGACGTTAAAGTTGCATTTGCTAAACAAAAGTGTGGGAAAACTTAAGAAAAAAATTTAAGTTTTCAGATAGGATTAGTTCCTCTGAGGGGAACTTTTTTCTCCTTTTTGTAATTTATCTTATTTTCAAACTTTAACAGCCTATAACTATAAGACATATTTATGCCAAGTTTCATTGATCTATGAGCACTTAATAACTTTTCACAAGTAATATAAACTAAAAAAGGTAATGGCCAGCTTTTTGGCTCAAATACTCTTCTGTGCTCTGTACGTGTGTCCCTCTGTCATTCTATCTATCTTTCGCAGGCTGTTTTCTCAAGAACTGTAAGAGCTACGGACCTGAAAATTTTCACAGAATGTAGGGTGTTCTATAGCGAGCAACGAAAAACTTTGAAATCCTAATTATATATACATTTGTTTAAATTTCTTCGATCTTTTTGTTTTTAATTTCTTTTTATATTTATTAAGCTTGAGATCTTTTTTTTTATAAAAAGAATTAACAAATTTTATTTTGATTCCTATATTTCGTTGCCACAATGGGTAACTTCTTCACGGAATATATGTTTGTATAATAATTGACAATGAAAAAATATTTTTATAAAAGGCCTTTTTAACTTTGGTAATACTAAAAGTCAATATATCGCACACTAAATCATAAACAGTCACAACTCAAAATTATCAAAATGGTTTTGTTTTTCCATAAACCTGAGCAAATCTCTAATGACCGCGAAAATTTCTTTGGCAACACAATCTTCTTGTTACATTCTGGAGTCATTTGTGCAATATCAACCGTTTTTTGCCACTTCTGACCATCTGGGATTTTTTGAGTTGTGACTGTTTATGATTTAGTGTGCGATATGTATGTATGTATAACAATAGCAATGTTGCAAATATTCCCATACAAATTTTATTTATTTATTTATGTATAGCAAAATGCTGTTTTCTTGATTATAAATAAAGTTTTCAAATGAAATAGCATACGAGAATTATTTTCAATTACTGCGTCACAATTAATTGAATGTTTTTTGTAAACAAACCTTAAATTTACCAAACCTCATCGCACTATAACATAATATCATTCTGTTTTGAGTGCAGCAAGTTTTTAAGACCGGCTCTGTCAGAGGAGACTAAAAAATTTTTATAAGTGTATCATCGTCTTCTTAAGGTGAATCGGCCACGGAAACTATGTAATTCGTTTTTTTTTTGTATAGAGTGTAAAATTTTACGAGCAACATTTTTACCTCTTTGGAAAAAGGTAGCAATTGCTGCGATAATTATACAGCCCTCGCATTTTAGATTAAGGACGGGATGAACACTTTTATGCTTAATTTTACGATAACAATTTTTTATAGAACGCTTTAAGTCTTCACCATATGGGTATTTTTTTCTCTTTCGAAATAGGTGAAAAAATTACCCTTAAATAGTGATATCATGCTTTAAAATGTTGAACAAGATTATTAAGCATAAAATTCTACTATAAGCCGGGAATTACAATAAAGCTCTAAACTCACATTATACCCATTAGATCTGGATTTTTGGAGCTTTTAAGGATCAATTGTGATGTGAGTAATCCTTATATCTGTACCTGGATTCTGTAACTTTTTGCGGACCGAAAATCGTAATATTTATCGACATATTTATTCGTTTGTGGTAACCATAAAGTGATTCCGAACTTGTTTTTTACGATAGTCTACAGCTTTATCTTACTCACCATTTAATTCAATATTATGTGGAATCTCTCTATATAGAAAATGTCAAAATAAGCGCAAAGCGCAAAGAATAATATAGAAAAACTCAATGAATTTGAGCTTGTGATTTTTTTTTTACTCTAACCGACAGCGAATATTGTTAAAATATGTTGCTGATAAATTTTCGTTATATTTATTAAAGCGATGCGACCGACTACCGTTATAAAAGTTACTGAATCAGGGTACTGGTGTTAAAACTGAATTTCAATCTTTATCGTTTTCAAAGCCCGTCGCCAGAACCTTTTATATTTTTTCGGTGTTGTATAGTGTTACAATGACCCTGTTGCGATTAAATACAACCCCCGTTAAAACAATATGGCAAAGGAAAAAATCGGCTGTATAAGGGCAAATTGATAATAATGAATAGTAGCACCTTTTGACTTTTTTACTATTTACCATCGTTCATACTTTAAAAACGGCGTAAAATATTGAGATTGCAGTTATTAGTAACTGGACACGTGTATGCAATTATTAAATATTTCTTTGGGTATTTTGGGTATATGCGATGAGCCAGTTGGCAGGGAAACTAAAACACATAATCATTGATAACACTGACAACAGATAGACTGTAGATAAGGAAATTAAAAAAAGTAACTTTTATGGAGAAATTAAATAAAAAGTATTGTTTATAAAAGTATCGAAAGTGATTAACATAAAAATAAGCAAATAATGAGATACAAATGATAACAACAAAACAATTAAGAGTGTTTGTTTTATCATCTTTGCATTCACATAATAAGTTAAAAATACATTAACAAAATAAAAGATGAGCAAGAATGAGAAATGATTAAGCTCTAAGAGCAGTGTGACCAAGTCATTGATTGTGCTAAAAATATATGTAAATATGTGTGGACATTATACCTGTAACAAAATATTTAGATTTTTACAGTAAATCAAATCATTTTCCTCATTGATGTAAAGGGATATTTTTTTAATTTTAAACGCACTAGAAGAATTTTTTACACAGAAAAAATAGCTCGTACACTTTCAATGTACATTGCCTGTGGAATTTTAAATACAGTACGAGCTCGATTTGCGCAACCGATAGGAAATCGAGGTTGATGCTTTTACCGAAAGGTTGCAATAATCGACCATTAAAAACTTCATACAAGCCACACTATAATTTGACATAAAATAGTTTATTTTTAATAGTTACAACATAAAAAATTCATAAATGTGATTAAAAAAGTTATAAAATAATATTTTATACATGAATTAAAACTTAAAACTAGTCTTCATACATATATTACTCATGTTAATTTTTTTTATAAACACAATCTAGTTTGAGGAAAAGAATGTTGAGATTTTGGTTGGAATTTTTGGATCTTAATTTTTTATTTAATTTCTTGAATGCCTACCAATTTTGCATAAGGAATATTATTTTCTGTTGACCTCTCCATACAAATCTTAAGTTCAGTTAACCTGTTTGTTTTTAACTTTTATATACTGTGGAAAGTTTCTTCGTTTCTCTAAATAGTGTTCTCTGATCCATTCATTGTAGATTCAGTGTAAGTATACAAATTTATTTTCTACTCATACAAATTTTTTATATTTATGCAGGAAGAGTAAAGAGAGAAAAATAAATGAAAAGTGTTAGCACTGGCGTGTAAAAAACTTTTCATGATGGGTTCATTTGTAAAACTGAAAGAACTTGTTAAAACTACTTTTTAAATTCAGTAAATTCAGAGAGAAAAGCGTTTTAAATTTACTAAAAGAGAAAAAAGTTGCACTTATCGAGACTGTGTTTTGAACAAAGTTGCACTTATAAAGACTGTAGTGAAAAAAGAATTACCAGTTGCGCTAATCGGGGTGATGCAATAATCGGTGGTTGCGCAAACCGAGCTCGTACTGTAATACAATTTTATTTGTTATTTGATTTTTGGAGCAAGCTGTTTTTATTAATTAATGGTGTAAATTGTTGCTGAAATAGACCAATTTCTTAGTTTAAACAACTAAGTGAAATTGTTATGGGTTATTATGCAGGATAACTCTCTTGTTTAGGTACGGCTGTAAGTGTACACTGGCATTTATCCAGTTGTGGCTGCATATGAATAAAATTATGGTCACACTGGTTTTAGGAAACTGCTGCTTAAGCTAATGAGCGTATGACAAAAAAATTAAGAAACAAAAAAAAAAGAAATGCAAAATCAAAATAAAAGACAAGAAAGATTTAAATATTGCAATTACAATAAATCGTTAATTTATGGAGAGCTTTGGTAATCAAGCCAGTTATTTTGTTGTTTTTTTATATTTTTTTTCCTATTTTTTATTTAGTTATTTTTGTTTTTTTTTATAAAAACTCTTTTTCTATAGATTTGTTAATATTCCTTGACTGCGGTTGTTTTTGTATGTGTTTATTTTTTACTATTTTTTTTTCTTTATTTGTTATTCAAATGCAGAAAAACAACTACTGGTTTTTAGATACTTTTTTTCTTCACTTATTGAATAAACGAATAAATATTTAAGCATATACCAACACATATATGTGTGTATGTACATACATACATACCCTGTCGGAAATTCCGTTAACTTTAAACTAACTTTAAGCTAACTATTTCGCAAGTAGTACTGACTGCCACTTGGATGTCTTTTCAATGTAATCAACTGATTATTTTAACATTGCGATGTCCTAGGCAAGGTAGTCGATTGTCTCACTGTGCATTACTTTTCAACTAACTTAAAGTAGATTTTTTTTAAATCACCTGGTAGTCAGTAAATTTAAAAACGTTGTACATTGTGTACTCAACGCGCTATTACCCAGCTAAGGTACCATCTAAAATAACAACAGCAAAATGTTAATATAAAACAGAAATGAGTTTGAAAGTAGCTGAGAATAAATTTGTTGGCTCTCGCCAAATTCGATTATATACTCAACTTTGACATTGCAGTTAGTTTTTTGTCGTCAGTCTAAGAAAATTTAACTATAAGTTAATTATTTTTGTCGTCAACCACACATTCTCCGACAGGGTGCATATACCCATATGGACTTAAGCTATGCATAATATACATACATATATACTTACATATATGCATACATACATAGATACATCAGTACGTATGTACATATCTATGTATGTAAGTATCGACATACATAAAAACATGTGTATATCTGTAAGTCTTTTTTATAATTTTTACCCTTTTTTGTTTATTTTCATTTTTAGTGTTCAAAATAAACACATCTCTGTATACAATTAAATGCAAGAATATGGAAGCAAACCAATATTAAGACAAGCGACCATACTACATAGCCGTCATCGCATCAGACCATCAGTTAGATTGCCAACTAGTTATGCAGTCAACCAGTCTGTCAGCCAGCCAGTCAGCCAGCCAGCCAGCCAGCCAGATATAAAATGTGTTAAAGAGTTGCTGTATTAATAGTGGAAGTAGTTGTGATCCATCGTTAAAAGGCAAACAAACAAAATCAAAACAAGTATCACACATTCACCGAAACTTCTTTTGTACGTATGAGCTATTTTCTAAAAAAAACATACATTCAAACTCCTGTATAAGTGCGTGTGAATTGAAGATGGCACCGTGCACACAACCACACTCACCATCATTCACGCTAACGAGTATTCAATAAATTTCCAGTGGGAAAATGTAATGAATAGTAAAGGAGAAGGTAATGCACAGCATGTATAAGTTTTCATTCCAGAATTCATTACTCTTAATACAGAACATGTCCTAGAAAAGTAATGAATTATTTTAATACGTCCGAGGAATGAATTCTATAATTCATAACACTCGTCACAAGCAAAAACTACACATTCTTCTTCTGCAGATGTGGTAATGAACGTGATAATCAATGCGTAATTATTGTGTTTGATTAAATTACCCTCTCGTTTCTAAGAGAATGCATTGTTTTGCTTTGGAAAATAATACATTATTTCTCCCATTATTTATGTAATTAATGCCTGCCTACTTCTCCAGCTGGCTTACTTCTAATAATAATCACATGAGAACAAATAAGCAAGCCACAATTACAAAATAACTAACAATACCACAATCTGCACGGCTACAACCTGGATTAGTTTTTCTATATGAGATCATGGTATCTCGGAGTTTTCAGTTGCACGAGTAACTGATGAGGCTACACATCCAGATATGTAGCTCTAACTAAAGAGCAGGGGGCAAATTACGGCATTCGATACGACACGTAATTTAAAAATATTTCAATAATATTTCGTAATTTAAAAATATTTCAATAGAGAGTATATATGGAATTATTTTTAAATTACCAGTTGTATCGAATGCCGTAATTTGCCCCCTGAACTTAGTTTATATTGACTGATTTTCACTCTGATATCTTCAACAATACCAGCTTCGAAGAGTTTTAAGGAAAAGGTAATGATCAGGGAAGCCAGAAATATCCTATAAAAAACGTCTTTGATGCGCATTGAATGTGCACTAAAAGCTTGAAAATATACATTAAAAACTAAAAAAATATGCTATTAAAAATATCATAAATTGGCTTATTTGAAAAAAAAATCAAATAATATATGTAAATTTTTAATTCAACAGTTTAATAACTTTTGAATAAAAATTTTTTTCTGATGTACATTAGTGTCCCTTTGCATCAGTTGTTGTAGGAAAGTTCATGTGATGAAGGCATAGTCACTGGTCACTGAATTATACCGACTTCAGCAGATACTAATCCCAATGTAACATCAGAGCGCCCTCCTTCGTTGTGTAGCAGAATCATCGGCGAAGTAAAATAACCAATAAAACGGCTACTAATCACAACTTCAAAAATTTAATACGCCTCATTTAACACCAGAGGCGCTGCAACACTGCATTATTAAAAAACGTGCAAAAAGCAGAGTTGTAAAACAATGAAGCTTTCCTCTATTTCTTCCTTCACCATCTGTCTTCTCTATCACTATCCCTTTCCTAAAAGAAGGTAACACTTAGTAATAGTAGTAGGCATTCATTGCCTGAGTGTTACTTCTCTTAAAAAAAATATATATATATAATATAATAATTGGGAGCCGTAAAAGGAAATATTTTTCGGTCTTGTTTCTCTACTCAAATATCACTTTAACATATCGAGCCATAACCTCCAAAGAACAACTTAAGCAACAAAATTTTCGATCTTAATTTTTTTTTTTGACGAAAATCAATTATTTACGTGCGTAGGTAACCGGTTTTTGTTAAAAAACGAAGTTAAAAACACATATCGATTGAGCTTTTTTGGCGTTATGGATCCATGTTTTTTTAATCCATCTTCTGAGGGTGGAGTTGGCTGAAGTAGTTAGCACGTTGACTACAAAACCGAAAGTCTTGGGTCCTAGCCCAATCTCCGACAGTCATTAAATAACAACACCACGCATTTTTCTGTTGTACATTAGTGTCTCTTTGTGTCAGTTGTTGTAGGAAAGTTCAAGTGATAAAGGCATAGACACTGGTCACTGAACTACACCGTCTTCAACGGATACTAATCCTAATGTAACATCACAGCGCCCTCCTTTGTCGGTATTGTGTTGCAGAATCATCGGCGAAGTAAAATAACCAATAAAATTATGATACTTTAAACCAGCGTTCGGAAGTGCTTCGATATTTTTATTTCATTTGCTTTGACTGTGCTGTGCCTGCCAAAAGTTTCAACATAATACGAATTTCGACTGTTGCTTTTGCTGTCGCTTTGTTTTAGCTAAGTTCAACGTCTTTAAAGAAGAAATACATACTCATATGTACTAGTATGTGCAACAAAATGAATATATGAATATACTTTCTCAACGTAAAACAACTGCTGGCCACAGAGAGAAATGTATGCGTGTGTGTGCATTCATTTCGACACCTGATGCCACTCTGGCCGACTATGGTAAAACTTTGCTCTAGTATGCCGTGATATACTATAGAAGAACATCTAATCTATCGAAAAATGCAAAAATCTCGATTTCAAATATATAATGAGTTAGGGCCTTTCTAAATTAAGGTAACGCAATGTAGCTTTTAAAGGCAGTTAAAGCATACAAAGGGGCACGAATACTTGAAACTATACTTTGATTGAGCTGTTTGAAGTTTCGAAGTCAAAGCAACAGAACAGTCATCAGCAACGCGCAACGTAGCTGTGCTGTGACTTAACTGCGGACAAGTGTGCAGCAAAGCACAGCAACAAAAGTTTAAAAAACTATATTTTTTCGCAGCACAGCAACAGCTGATTTTTTAGTACTGTTGCTATTTTACTGGCAGTTTTTCAAACACTGCTTTAAACGACCTTTTTCTCTTATTTCTTCTTGATATTATATTGCCAGATTAAATAAAATTTATCCCTGAAGAAGCTGGAAAATACCAGCGAAAAGTTGGATAAAATAATGTTATAAAAGTTTCTTATTTATATTAAAATACAATAAAGAACTTGAAAGCCCAATATTACATTACTCTATAATATCAAGAAGAAGCCAATCAAATGGTTACTTAACACTGCTTGGAAAATTTAATACGCCTCATTGACACCAGAGGCGCTGCAACACTGCATTATTAGAAACGTGCAAAAGAGCAGAGTTTAAAAGAATGAAGCTTTCCTCTAGGCATTCATTGCCTGAGTTACTTCTCTTTAAAAAAAAAAAATATAAACTATACACTACATGCATAGTAGAGTGGTTCGCCTTCCATACAAAAAAATGTTTTGCCAGTCTAGGATTAAGGATAATGTAAAAACAATTCCAAAAATATTTTTTTTTTGCCACGGCTACAAATACCGCCTTTTTAGTATTTTGTTATAACATTTTGTATACCGGTGTTCATATCTCTGTAAGGGCTACATTTTTGTCCTTAATAGTTTTTTACTACTACGTTATAATTTAGTCCATATTATTTTAGTAAATAATACTCCAAAAGATTCGCTGAAACTTATTTTTTCGCTTTTGCTTTCAAAGTGGTTCAATTTTGTGTCCATATCTATGAAATGTATTAGAAAATCCAAAATTTATTTTTGCACATTTGAATAGTTCTTTTTTTATATTTTTCATTTAAAGTTCTGAAGATTTCTGAAAAAAAAATTGTATAATTACGAAATATATCTTAGTTACGATCAGATATGATCATTATGTCACGTGAGCCGGGTCCATCTCTAGTATGGATGCATAAGTGTATGTATAGATAAATACCCTATAACATGCAATATGAAAAATAAGTGCGGAACGGTGATCAATTCTTGATCACTACAGTTTAGCCTTTCTATCAGTTCAGAGTTGGAAAGGTAAGTACAGATGATGAAGTGACAGGTATTTTTAATTTTCGTTTTTACAACTTATATTACAATTGTTCCATCCTACTTTAAAACCTGCAACGTACAAAACTTTACTTCAAATGATTTTGGAAAAACTCAATACGCGCCTGAATAAATAATTGTTTAATACTCTACTCGAGTTTAAGGCAAATTAATAAGTCCTCATAAGATACTGTAAACTGAGCCCAATTTCCCCAAGCAAAAAGCATAGAACACACACACAATTGAATGGAAAGATCAAAATCTATTTATTTTTCTTCAGCCAACTAGAAAACTGGCAAACTAATCAATTGACAAAGCCATACATACACTTCTTGATTTGGACAAAAACCGACTCAGTTGCCAATTGGATTGCAACGTGTATGGTGCATAATATGGCGAAAATGGCATATGGCAAAAAAAACTTGCCCTGGTTATGAGCATACGCTATTCGACAGGATATTGTAAATAGAATACGAGAAGTTTTATATGAAAACATTAAATGCAGTAGTGCGCAGTTGTCGCGAATACAATGAAGGAGTCAATAATGAAAACAAGAATTGGAACATACAATATATTCACTGGGGCAATGAGTAAGAAATGAACCGAATCAAAAAATTCGACACGACATAATAGTGTTCCGTCGTATGGCACTCAGGGTCGTCAGATTTTTCCCGAACTATTTCGCCAAATTGATTTTAAAAATCGCCAAAAGTCGCCAAAATCAGTTTCATGTAGTTTTCGTTTTATTTTCGATTAAACTTGTTTATTGCAGGAATATATTTTTCTGTGTAAGATTGGTTGCAGCAGTCGATAGTTTTGAGATAGTTTTCGAGCATTTTTTCGCAGACTTCGGGCGTTATCTTGGCGAAAACTTGACGAATGTTGGTTGGTTTTCAAATGCTCCAACGTTAGGGGACACGGTACTTAATACCGTAGCCTCACCAAAAAATCTAACGACGTCAAATCGCATGATCAGCCTCCAAGATCATGCGATTTGACGTCGCAAAAACGTGAAATTACGAGTACTGAAGACTTCCTATGCGATAAAGTCATAATCGGTTGCGTCGTGTAGTTCGTGGCACCACATATCGTCCAGTTCGTAATCTTGCAGGACAAAAAAATTCGGTTATCATACTTCCACAGCGCTCTTAATGGACGGTAACGGGTTTTCAAACTATCCGGCACACTTTCACTAACAGAAACGATATTTTCTGCCTGTTCATCATTGCAATGTGCTCAGCGATAATGCAACGGTCTGACCACATCTGTAACGCTTCCAGTCTCTTGAAATTATTTTATAATCTTGCCAATTGATTGCACAGTAGGTCGATTATGACGACCATAATCAACCCGTAATGCTCGAAAGGCGGCCTAAAATTTTGAACCATTACTTTTTATTTTTAATATTTTTACGCAATCTTTCGTTGTTAAGCGATCCATATTCTCAACTGTCAAACCTTTTGCTAAATGAATGACACTTCAGATGACAGATATTTAACAGCTGGCAGCCTTTTCAGACCGGCGGTTTTGAAACTACTAAATCGCTAACACGGTAAATTTAACCATCTCTAAAAATTTTATGTTTTCAGTCAACTAGACGTTCAAGCAGAAAAGGGAACGTAATATTTTCACAAAGTAATTGAAATTAATTTTTAAGAGTAACAGTTTTACAGGCTGCCAGTTCCATGAAAAACCGGCTCACTTAGATCCAATGACGCGACCCATCGCGTTGGGCTTATTTTGTGACAGGGCATAAGCATTGAAATATATTTATTGTAACGTCTGATTTTAATTTAACGCCTGTCAAAAAGCATGCGAATTTAATTAAGTTTATTTGTTGTTGGCTAAGTGCGTCTAAGATCATCTAGACGTCCTTCATAAAAGAGCGCCGCGTACTGAATTTGCCTGATACTGCTCTAGATGCATTTCGTTGCTGCTTAAGCAACTCTTTAGAAAACATCAAATACAATTCATAAAAATAAATACACAGGGCAATCATGAATAAAATTCCGCGTAAATTTTTTCCCGGGGAACAATTCCAACTAATAGCAAGAAATAGGGGAAAAAAAGAAATTTCACACGGAATTTTATTCATGATTGCCCTGACAATGAAAAATTTGCTTGGCCTAGTGTGTTTGCAGTTTTGTAATTCTCAATAACTTATTAAAAGTTTTTCTATAAGTATTGGGGTTATGTAAGCTTTTTTTTGCAATTGTGCTTAACCCACATTAAATAAACTTTTTGAAATAGAAAAATATTTTGTCTATACTTGTACTTTTAATAGCGACATGTAAATATTTGCTGCACTAGTTTTTTTTTTTTGTAATACATATTAAAGACTGGTTAAATGGTCCCCTCAGAGCATATGAAGTTGTTTTTGCAGAACTATAGCGTCAGCTAAAATCCTAAAGGTTGTAAGTGCAAATAGCAGCTTTTCTTTTTCTGTCTTGCCTTAATAAAATTCGAAAAATATACATATTTTAAGCAGATTGTAGTTGGGTTGATAACATTATTAATAAGTCAAAAAGACAATTTCAGAATTTTTGTTATTTACTTAAGAGTCTGTTGGGTGTTAGTTGGCGATATGACTTGCTTAAAATTTCTGTGTTGTGTGCTAGCATAAATTTATTAAATATCAGGGCTACAATGATTCGTTGCTGACCGGCAAATGGGGTTTTCAATCATTGTTTTATTTTATTTTTTATTTTATTTACTCACACTAAAAGTTCCTCCATATGGAGGAGCAGACAAACTAATGATTATTTTGTTTTTCTTTATTTTTTGTGTGTGTACTCTTGTTTTTTTTTTTTTTTTTTTTTGCCTTTTATATATGTATGTATGCATGGGTTTGTATATTTTTCTACTTGCTTTAACTGCTTAATACACACACATATTTAATTCTTTGCTACAAACAAATTTACACTACCCTACAATCTGAACTCGCTTACTTGCCATTGAAGGCTTTACACATGCTATGCAAATTATATGGTGTCGTCTAGTGTAGAGCTGAACATTATGGCGAGTATAAAAGTCTCACAACCCAGCTGTTTGCCAGTTAGTTGCTTTGAAACACTGCTGATATTCACAACACAAACCTAATTCAAAAAAAAAAATACAAAAACAAACCCATAGATAAGATACTTTTCGCTTTTTTCTTCTCCTCATAATAAAATAATAAAAAAAACAACTATAAAATAACAACAAAATATTAAATCAACCTCAACGAAAAGTCTAAAAATTTTACATGGCACAACGTTTTGTGTCTATTTATCAATAATAAAAAGAAATTTTGTATCCACTCGTTTGCCAGCGTGCCGCTAAGAACTGAACAAGAATAAAAGAAATAAACTTTAAAATTTTTCACTTAAAAAGAATTAAAATAAATTAAAAATCTTCAAATCTTTTGCACAACAGCATACGAATATCAGAGAGCGTGTCTAAATTGAAACAACTCAAAGTTCAACTAATTGCAATTGTTGGAAAATAAAAAGTTTTCTTAAAAAGAAAAAAAATTTCAATAAATAAAATTAAATTAATTAACTCAAAAGAATAAAGTGGCCATTTAATTGTAACAAACAACTACTCAACCAACAGCAACAAAACACATGCAAATACAATTTTTTAAATTCAACAAGTTTAAAAATAAAATAATTTACTTCAATTTATTACAAACTCAGCCAACAAATTATATTTAAAAATTAAGCCTGCCTGCCTGACAGCCCGTTGTGATATAAATAGAATTGTAATAAAATTAAGAAAAGAAAAAAAACACACACACACACACTTTTATAAAAATAAAAATAATTATTAAAAAATATTATAAAAATCCTCAGTATGGAAGTTTTGACAGTACAAAACCGGTACAATGAACAGCACTACAGTGAAATTTCAACAACGAGAATTAAAAGTAAGTGTGTTACACTAAAAGTGAATTTTTTGTTATTTATTGTGTTAATTAAAATAATTAAATCAACACTAGGCAACAATAGTTGGTTAGTTCTCTTCATGATTGGGGTCAATAAAATAGTTTATTTAGTTGCTATTAAAACAAGATTAGAGATAACAGCAAGGACATGAAATCTACTTACATATCGATGGCGTAATATAAGAAAGGCGTAACTCGAATTTTCGATATTTTATAGGAGAAGAGAAAAAACTTAATAAAAACTAAAGCATTTACACGCAAAAATAATTTTTTAAATGGCCTGTAATTTACTTATTTCTTCAAGGCGGATGTAATTATACGTTGGCTACCAGAAAACGTTATAAACGCAATTTTGAAAAAAAAAATCGAGTTACGCTCTTTTTATATTAAGCCCTCGATATGTAGATACGTATACATAATGGTATGTATTAAAATTTTTTTTTTTTTTGTATTAGTTTTAAGAGAAAAATGTTACAATTCTATAGAAAAATTTTAAAGTCGCTTTAATTCATAATGCGTATGAACATTTTAGTTGGATTGCAAATAAAACTTTTCCTCATCTTGTTTATGATTTGCAAGAAAAACTATAAATTGAGTCGTTGTTATATCAATGTAAATTTTTGTGAATGAAAAGATGGATCAATTTTAGGATTTACTTGTCTTGTTTTAAGTAGTTTTTTTTTTGAGAGTTAAACTATGAAAAATTTCCTAAACGCAAGTTGCAATGCATATTTACAATGCATACACTTCGTAAACGTATATGTAAACTTTCTGGCAACGTCCAATGTTCCTAATCGTTTGGCAACTCATTTTAATTAGTATCAGCTGTCAAAATCGCGCATCATTTTTATTTTGTATGCAAACATTTGAGCTGCAATTGCTGAGTAAGTATTTTCGTTCCTAAATGCCGATAAAATGCAACAAATTTCTCTGCAACGCAAGGTTGCACTTACTACATGTTTTGCATACGCATTTTTTTAAATTATGCATTGCAACTTGCGTTGAGGAAGACGGCCTATTATACCCAGTAAAAGAAAGTGGTAGTTATTTTTAAAGGAATGACTTTGATGTGTTGGAATTCATGAAAATGTCATTACTTAAGTTTTCATTAGTACATATCGTCAGCCCATATTGCCAAAAAGTCGGAATGGAGAAAAACGACAAAGATGGTTTACATGAAGTTTTCTCAAAGTATAACCGTTGGATTTTTTTTTTTTGTATTTTCACCATTGCTTCCGATACATGTTTGGCAGAAATGTGTAAATTTTAGTCAATATGATGAATAAAGTTAGAAGTTAATATTACTTTATTGTAAAATTAAAAATACGTTTTGTGCCGCATGCACCACTTTTCTTAATTTATTTTCAAAAAGACGCTTTTAGTGCTCCATACGTATACTGTACTGCACCTTCTTTTTTTATAATTAATTTCTTATAGAAATGAAGCAAAACAACAGTTAACTTTACTTCGCATGTTTTTGTATGAAGAATTTGAGGCAAACGCCAAACTGTGGCATGTACAGCAAAGCAATACTTATTAAACCTTAAAATACGTGAAATGGAGCAAAATGAATGCTAAATATCTCAGAAACCATAATTAATTAAGCGAAACATGTTCTGGATTTAGAAAGGAGATATTCGATATATACATATGTACATATATACCCCATACCTAACTAATTTTTTTTAATGGTCATAAAAACAACTTTCAAATATCCATATAAGAACTATTTTTGTTGTACTGAATTCACTGTGTGTAATAATGTTTAAAATAATTCTCGTTTGGTTTATAGTGAAATTAATATATGTGTCCTTAATTATGAAAGTGGTATATATAAGTCATATATTTCTTTGGTATAGATAATCGGTAGATTACCATTGTACAAATCAAAAAATATTTTTATGTTATGCAATACTTTAATGTAGAGTTGTACCAGTCTCGAATAATATAAATTTATTGAATATTTTTATATATTTATTTAAGTTTTTTTAAGATTTATTTAATATTTCGAATGAAAAATGTTTATGGCTTTTTTAAGTAAAGCTGACCGGTTCCCAAACCGGATAAAAAATGGGCAATGTTTGACGCTGGTAATTTAGCTTTCTATTGGTGAAAGAACTTTCGAAATCGTTTTAGCGGTTTAACATCAGCATGAAAGCGTAGCAAACAAACAAACTCACTTTCAAATTTGCTGACTAGTGTATTTCTTTTTTGGTTTTTTTTTTCTGTAATTTAAATGTTTTTTTATTAAATTCTTACAGGCACGTGTTTCCCATTTTTTCATTTTTAAATACCTTGACACATATTTATATAAATTTTTAGTTGATAAATGATCTTTACCCATATCAAGAATTTCATTTAGCAATTTCTGTATAGTTTTCTTTTAAATTATAATCTTTTCTAAATTTTATGTTAGTGACTCTTTAGAAATTTTTAAGAAGATTTGTTAAATTTTACACATACTTACATATGTATGTATGTATTTATAAATGTGAAAGAATATGTAAAAATAATATTTAAGCATTCTTTACTACTAATATGTATATGTATTATGAAAACCTGGCATAAGGTTATTAAAACAATTAAAACATTAAAAATGCATGTTAAAAAGCTGATGTTAATAAGAATCTCTAGCCAAGTAGATAGACAGGGGTGCTGATGAAAGGCGTGGCTGCAAAGCAAAATGCCGTTATTTCCCCCATCTAAAAAGTCTTAGTTTAATTTTGCTTCTCTTCTTTAGAAAATCACTTTAATTATTAAAAATATTTCATTCAATAAGAATTGATGATAAAGAAATTATTCTTGATTAAAAAAATTTAAAATTCATTAAGGAATCAAGTTTGCAGTTGATTCCAAGGAATATTAAGGATATATTTTATATAATAAAAAGTTCCTATTATCAAAAAGAATGTTCAGGTTCGTGACTTAATTCACTTTTTTCCGTTGTACCTGATATAATTCTCATTTGTTTAGTTTTTAAATAAATATAAGTACTTCGTTGATGCTCTTTGAAAATAGTTAAAGCAATAAGTATTTAATTTGAATTTAGAGACAGAAATCATCCAGTCAAACAATAATTTGAGCTTCAGTCATGTTCTGAGATAATACTTTGTCTTCTGTTACACGCAAATTCAGTCGGTTGTTAAATCCAAAACCTAAATCTCAAAATCTTAAATTGAATTTATGTAAATTCAAATTAAAAGTCCGTACTAGCAGATGGAAATTTCTTTATGAAATTTACCAAACTGAATTTCCGTAAGTTTTTTTCATACAGTTCATATGTCCTAATTTACACTATGCAAGTCTTATTGCTAAGCTGATTAGTTTGTTAGGGAAGAGGGACGAGGGGAAAAGAAACGTTACTGTTCCCCTCGTCTCTCTCTCCGTCAAACTAATCAGCTTAGCAATAAGACTTGCATAGTGTAAATATGGACTATGGGAAGCTGAATTTCCGTAAGAACTCTGTAGCAGGCTTAAGTTAGAAAAACAAATCATGATCATCATCAGTCTTATTGTTGATATCGTGTTTGTAATAATAAATTTATAACAGAGTTTTTTGTTACCTTATTGTAACTTTTATTTCTGCCGGATTTTGAGAAATAAATGTGAATATTCTAAAATTGCAAAAAAAGAAAATGTCTGCCAGGCCTCTAAACACAGCTCCCATTGAGTATTTTATATACTGCGTCGGTCTTTTAAGTCTGATCTGAAAGTTTTGAATAACATTGTTTACATTTCGGATATGGCTTGCAGTGTTTTTTTTTTTTTTTTTGTAAGAGAAGTAACACTCAGGCAATGAATGTCTACTACTATTACTAGATGTTACCTTCTTTAGGAAAGGTATAGGGATAGAGAATGCATTCATTCATCATTCATTCTTTTACAATTGTTTTTTCTTGGTTTGTACGTTTTTAATAATGCAGTGTTGCAGCGCCTCTGGTGTCAATGAGGCGTATTAAATTTTTCGAAGCTGTGTTTAGTAGCCATTTTATTGGTTATTTTACCTCGCCGATCATTCTGCTACACAATACCAACGAAGGAGGGCGCTCTCATGTTAGCGGATTAGTATGTCTTCATCACTTGGACAATTAATACAAAAGGACACTAATGCAAAACAGAAAAATGCGTGGTGTTGTTATTTAATGACTATCGGAGATCGGGCTCGAGCCCAGGACCTTCGGTTTTGTAGTCAACGTGCTAACTACTACAGCTAACGACACCCTCGAGTTGGCTCTCGATAGTATTTTTGTCGGACGAAATCTAGGATACTTTCCCCAAATCTCCAATTTGCACCAAGTCCACTTAAAGCTATATAGTTCTAGTTTTTAAAGAATTCAGTTTTTGCCACTCTCAAACTGCAGAAACTCCATCGTCAGCCTGCTTATAAAATCCAAATCGGATTGGCAGATTTTGCATGGAATGTTTTCGCCTAAAAGCGAAATTGAGAGTTCATTAGCCTGAGTTCATGAACCTTTAATAATCCATAATTATGTTTTTTATACTTAATTTACAAACGAAATTAGTATTTTTCGCATAAAGCAATTAAACATGTTAAAATATTATTAATTGATGACACACAATTCTGTTGCCAAGCCTGACTTTATAATGAATTCTATGCCTGCGTGCTTAACATATTCGCTATTTAACGAAATTTCTATGTAATTTCAATCGAAGGCTGTAATTTAACGGCCGTTTTTCGCTATAAACAAGTTTATTTGAAATTTTATTATTGTATTATTATCATTTTTGTGAATTTAAAAAATTAATTTCATTAAAATTTTTATTTTTTTGTTTTAAGAAAATAAATTAATTTAATAATCTTGAGTCTAGTTTATCTAGTTTTAATGGAATTTCATTACAATTTAAAATATCTGTTTACTTTTTATCTAATTTTTTGCTGTCATAATTATAATTTTCAAAGCTGCTTTTAAATTCTAATTTATAGCTCAACACCTACATAGTATACATCCATACATATTTTGTTCATAAGCTAATTATTTTAGTGATTTCAGTTTTTAAAATAAATTTATTTTTGAAATAAAAACTAAGTTTGCTATAATATATTACGTTTTTAAGTCAATTATGGCAATTTGTAGATGATTTTTACATAATAAGTACATTAAATGAAAATTATAGCTCAAAAGAAAAAATATATAAAATAAAAACTAGATAATAAATTTTAAAAAGGTTTAACTTTGAAAAAAAAACGGATGGGCTCATACGAAAGAAAAGTTATGTATGTAAATCGAGTGTTTCATAACTCAAATCCCAAATTTTTGAGTTACTCGTGAGATCATATTTCATTGTGAGAGAAATCATTAGATACCGTTATCTCAAATGGGCACTACAGTAGCAAGGGTGGGAGTACAACATGCATATATTAAAAAAACATAAACTAGCTTTCTTAGAAAATAAATTGATTTTAAATACCACGTGCCTCTAAAATGTGAACGTTATGCATATTAGAGATCAGAGAGCATCTGAGCACACTCAATTTAATTTTTAATTTACATAAAATCTAACAGATTGTTTATGGAAAAACGAAATTTTTCGAAACAGAAGCATTTGCCTGGGCTGGAAACAAATTTAGGCCATTCTTCATATCGACATATGATTTCAAAAAAGCCCTAAGTTACGAAAAATTAAAAATCGAAATCAAAATACATCGTCAGCCCATTATTGGTTTGACCCACCGACCATTTCTAAACAAAATTAGTTAGATATAGGGTATATATATTTCGAGTATCTCCTTTCTGAATCCAAAACGCGTTTCGCGAAATTAATTATGATTTCTGAGATATTTGGCATTCATATTGCTTCATTTCAACTATTTTAAGGTTTAACAAGTATTGTTTTGTTGTACATGCCTCAGTTTGGCGTTTGCATCAAATTCTTCATACAAAAACATGCGAAGAAAAGTTAACTTTTGTTTTGCTGCATTTCGATAAGAAATGTAAGCAACAACATCAGCAGCCATCAGACCCAGCCGCCGATTAAATGTTGTAATATAAAATGATTAAACACTAAAATAAAATAAAAGAAACCTTAATTATACATGTTTGAGTATAACAGATAATCACTTAATTTCATTCTTTATATTAAATACACTTCAATTACTTGTTTTTCTTGTGTAAGTGTGCAAGCGGATTGATAGTTAAAAATATTACGGCGGCGGCTTCTTGGTCGACGTTAAACGATCGACTTATTTCTCTAGAAAGCAAGAAAAATAAACAAAACAACAAAATTCTCAATTCTCAGCAGTAAAGTATACGTATGAAGCGCAAAAAGCTACTTTTTGATAATAAATTAAGAAAAGTGGTGTATGCGGCACAAAACGTATTTTTACTTTTATTGGGTGTTTTTTATTGAGGTATAGAACTTTAAGTTGGCATCACTTTTTTAACTGGCGGCCATTTTGTCAGCTGTCAAGTGATTAATATTTAGTTTGGTTTGCCATTTCATCATGAACAGGTTGACAAAAGAACAACGCTTGCAAATCGTGCAAATTTATTTCGAAAATAATGGTTCAGTTCGCGAAGTTTACCGCAAGCTCCGTCCATTTTATGGTCGACATAATCGTCCATCAGAGCAATTAATTCGGTTAACCATGGATCGTTTTCGCACTACGTTTACTCTATGTGATAATACGCATCCGCAGAGACGTCGAACAGTGCGCACCGAAGAAACAATTGCCGCTGTAGAGCAAAGTGTTGAAGAGGACCCGAATGAATCGATTCGCCACCGTGCACAGCAATTGGAGCTTTGTCCATCAACTTTATGGAAGATTTTGCGCAAAGATCTTGGCTTGCGACCTTACAAGATCCAGCTTGTGCAAGAATTAAAGCCGCGAGACCATGCAATGCGTCGTGATTTTGGTGTATGGGCCGAAAATGAGATTGATCTCGATGCTGATTTTCATCGCAAAATTTTGTTCAGTGGTGAGGCTCATTTTTGGTTGAATGGCTACGTCAACAAGCAAAATTGCCGCATTTGGAGTGAAGAGAATCCACATGAGACCCTTGAGACGCCATTACATCCACAAAAACTGACTGTTTGGTGTGCTCTATGGGCTGGATGGAGACCGGTATAGAGCCATGATAACCGACTATTTTGTTCCCGAATTGGATGGCATGAATGTGGATGAGTTGTGGTTCCAACAAGACGGCGCTACATGCCACACAGCGCACGTCACAATCGATTTATTGAAGGAAACATTCGATGAGCGCATAATTTCGCGGAATGGACCTGTCAATTGGCCACCAAGATCGTGTGATTTGACACCATTGGATTATTTTCTTTGGGGATATGTGAAGTCGCTCGTCTACGCCAACAAACCAGAAACGTTAGGGGACTTGGAAGCCAACATTCGTGGCGTTATTGCCAACATACGGCCCCATATGCTCGAAAAAGTGGTTGAAAATTGGACCTGTAGAATTGGCTTTATTCGAGCCAGCCGCGGCGGCCACATGCCCGAAATCATATTTAAACGTTAATGGCATAAAATTATCCTTCCAATAAAGCCAAATTGATGGACATTAAAACGATTTTCTTGTGTTTTATTTCAATTCGAAGTTCTATACCTCTAAAAAAACACCCTGTACAATAAAGTAATATTAACTTCTAACTTTATTCATCATATATAGTTCACTAAAATTTACACATTTCTTCCAAACATGTATCGGAAGCAATGGTGAAAATACAAAAAAAAATTATATAGGTTATACTTTGAGAAAACTTTGTTATCTTAGGTTAGGAAGGGTGGTGCTATACCGCACCTCCACTCGGAGACTCAATTGGGTCCATTGGGATTTCCTTCTGTTGCCCAAAAAAAGTAATATTTACCTCCCATTTGTAGCCAGAAGTGACCCTATTATCCGTCCTTGAGCCACCGAATTCCCATGATGAAGCCCCTGATGTCCTCTAGTTTACACTGCCCGATATCAATAATGCTTTCATGGAAACGTCTGCTCAGCTATCTTAGCCTCCTGACGTTGCAACTTCGGGCAGTAACAGATAATATGTTCAATGGTTTCTGATTCTTCTTCAACCCCGCACATCCTACAAAAATCTGGAGTAGCAGTTTCCCAAATGCTGGTTCTTGCTCTGACCGAGCAGTGATCTGTCAACGCGCCTATCACAATTCGCATTGCCTTCCTATTCATGTCCAGTAGCAGGTTGGATCTTCCTGAGTCAAGTTTTGGCCACAAACCCCTCGAGACTCTACATTGTTATCGTTAGGCATTGAAAAAAAACATAGCTATAGAGCAAAAATATTTAATAGTTGGATACGCCATCCATAATCCATTTCCACTTAACACCCATTACCTTAAACATTCGTTTTCTTTTATTACGATTGTCTTCACAAGCTTTACTCTGTAAAGTTTACTACTCTATTCGTATAGGAAAAATTATTATTATATGTAATGCATTAATCACATTCACCACAACAGGCTACCGACTACAAAATGTCAAGGATAGAATACACATGTTAATATGAGAGTGATTCCTTTGAAGACCGCAAGGCAACAGGGCGGCAGGTTGTTGTCTATGCTGATTTTGTGGTTGTAGTCCAATTAAACTAATTTCTAATTTCTTTGGCTACAATGAGAAAATTCAGTGTTGCCAGTATAATACAAAATGTTGAATGAATGTTATCGTACACTGATTTCATATTCAGCCTTATCATGAATTCCACATGTGAAAATTTCCAATCAATTTTTTCGTTCACAAGGATTTTCATTTCGTTTAATCAATTCCAATAAAATTAAAAACTAACATATTTCCACTTTTTCCAACAGACAAATCTAAGTGAATGAATTTTTTCATAAATTGTCAGATTATTTCGCAATCGTATGAAGTTTTTTGATACCGATTTTTCACACGTTAGGAAATTTCCATGTGAAGTTTTATTTAGGATAAGCCTGATTATTTAACAGAAACAATATCCAAAAGTTGATGTTAAGCATAAATTGATTCATTTTTATACTTTTACTTCATATAAGTACACTTTGCAAGATTAATTTAATTTTTATAAATGCGAAATATTTGAAAGTGGCAATAAATACTGAACTATGTATTTATACTTAAATACTTAATTAATTAAGTAGAGGGTTCGAGGCGACAAATGCTGCTAGCGGCATTTGAAGTCGTGTGTTCGTGTAGCCTGCTGTGGTGAATGTGTTTAATGCATTAACCCAAAAAAAAGTTAAATTTATTATGATTTTTTTTTAATCTCCAGAAGCCCCAGAAAATATGTACTCTTCAAAATGTCAAAAGCAAATTGAAATTAAGAAAATTACGTTGGCATAGAATGCAGCTTTAAATTTTGTTGTCTAACTATTAGGGCACCCTTCTCAAAAGCAAATTATACTCGAAAAAAATTATTACACTGATTATTTTTTTTTACATGATAAATTTAACGAAGCGTTTGTTTTAAATATGTATAAGAGAAATCAAGTTTCATAATCTCATTTTCCATGGCATTTAGTCAAAAGTAGTACATCAAATTGAGTTCATTGACATTATTGCAGCAAACAATTTAATCTGCTTGTTGCCATTAAAAAATATTATATAAAAATGTCAGCACTTCAATTGGTTTACGTATTTTTGATAATTCACTGGCATGATGGCACTACATTATCAGCCGTATAAAATATGTACATACATATGTACGATGTATGTGGTTAAATAAGATAAAAAAGTGTATAAAATGTTTCATAATCTGTTTGCTGGTTTTACTAAGTAGGATTTGTTATAAGAAAACAATGTTAATAACTTTCTCTAATTCATTTAGTGCTCTATTTAAATTATAAAATAAGTATTTGTTAAAAAAAATATATTATCTTTGTTTTCTGGTGTTTTTGTTTAAAAGCAGTTTACTATGAGTTTTTTTTTCTATTATAACTTAACTAATTACTTTTTTTATGCATTCATTAATTTTCGGAAATTCATTTTTTGTATAGTGTTTGGCCAAAAACCAGAACGTATATTTTAACATTGTTGAGGTGCACCAAATAGTTAGACGGAGATTAACAAAAGGTTTTTTGCCCCCATTTCAAAGCATGTCCCATGATGTCGACAGAAAACGTTCGATCGACAACTCGTATTCCAAACAATAATGTAATAAAAAAAATTATTTGTTTTTATATTCATATATACATATATATCTACATACATAAGTAATCAATGGAAAATTTTCCGTCGACATCGTGGTGGCAGGTTGTAAATGAATAGCAAACAGTTTTTAATTGATTTCTACATATGTATTTAAATTTTCTAAAAGACTTGATCATCTGTATAGACGTGATCGTGAAAATAAGAGCATAACGAAGTGCCCACGAGCTGCCTTTTGCTTATCTCTGCTCTATACAGATAAGCAAAAGGCCGCTCGTGGACACTTCGTTATGCTCTTATTTACACGTACACGTACACACGTACGGAAGAAAACAACTCAATATCTCATAAGCATTCGACACAGCATACATTTTACTCTCTTTCATTTTATCACTAATACATAAATAATATAGAGCAGTGATCCGCAAAATAAAATATGATTGTATTGGTGAGAAAAATGAGAGTAAAATAAAGTTACACTTGAAGAAAAGTTTTGTTATTTAAAATATATGCTGTTCTTATTAATTGTATGAAAATGTTTTGTTAATAAACAATTTAATAAAAACTTAAGTAAAAAACCTAATAATCTATTAAACAATGTAGTGTATAAATTCCAGCGCTGTGAAAACTATTAAAATGCCTTTTTAAACTATCTTCCCTATTATTTGTAAATGTTTGATAACATAAAATGCATTGCATATTGCCTAAAGCATTTTTTATCACGAAATATTTCTTAGCTTCCATAATTATTTTTAATTTATTTTTAATTTTGCTGTACAAATTTGTTAAATTTGCACAAATTTGTTAAATTTGACGACTAAAAGAAAGAGCATAAGCATGTGTATGACTTTGTTGCCCACAATTGTGGTATGGCGTGCGGTTCACTATTCTTAGTATCAAAGATTTTAATTCCGTGTTTGTGTATGACGCTGACGTTAGGAAACGTTTTAGTAATAGATTAAAGGAAATTTGTACAACTTTTCTATTACAGAAACGTCAAGATTTTCATCGTCAAAGTCTTACAAAAAAAGGCTGTTACACTCATATTCATAAAGGGTGGGCAAATTTAAGGTAAGGAAGTACATTGGCTTAAAAACTCACTTTCTTTTTTTGTCAAATTCAGTTTTATTGATACCAATGTAAAGTAGAAAAACTCGGTCTTTCAAATTAAAATTCACAAATTTCACAATTAAAATTTTTTGTTCAAGAGTGTAGCGTTCCATGGTTAAAATTTCCCAACTTTTTACTCAATTTACTTCATAACCTCAAATTTGCCCACCCTTTCCTTTTCATGATTATTTGAAAGAAAAAAAATTATTACACGAATGCACTCTAGAAGTTAAGATCGTATTTTTTTCAATATTTCCCCTAAATATGATTTTTTCCAAAAAAAAAAAAAAAAAAAAATCGCTGATGATGAGGGCGTAGTGGCCTATAGCTACATAGTTGTTCCGTTCTTAAAAGCGATACGAACTTTAGCCTGATCAAATCATAAATATAGAAACAAATGAAGTTCGAACAATAATAATTAAAATTAACTATAACAAATAATGTTATTTAGAACCTATTTTACCAACTTATTTATATATCAATTCATATTTAAACGTAATTTATTCAAATTCTTTTATCTAATTTTTGACCTTTTTCAATATATTCAATTAAACTAATTTTTTGAGCTTTAGGTCAATGTTTATTATTATTTTATTACTTCGATATTTCGTTAAAAGAAAAATTTAATTTCATATAAAAAAAATATCCTGAAGAAGTTAACCAAAGGTTAACGAAATATCGAAGTAATAAAATAATAATAAACATTGACCTAAAGCTCAAAAAATTAGTTTATTGAGTAATTTTTTCATACAAAAATTAATGAAAATCGACCTTTAAATATGAATTGATATATAAATAGAGTTGGTGAATATGAAACTGGCACTTTTATAAGAACGGAATTTTCCGTTTGACTTATTTTATTGCTTGTACATAATAAGCAGTCACGTGAACAAAGGTTTCACTTCTTTTTTCGCAAAGAACACGTTATAAATTGATTTTAGCCCAACCGTAAATGGCAGATCAATGAAAGCTTGATCTATTTGATCATACCTTTTAGTTTGCTAAAGGTACGGTCACACTTGGCAAACATTTGCCCAAAAAAGCGTAACCAACAAACACTAATGAAAAAATTTTTGATCCAGACACTTGTTTATCATATTAAACAGTTTCGAACACAACTAATGCACCATGTCATAGAATCCAACAATATTGGCTACTCTTTAACTTGACAAACTTTTGTCTGAATTGAAGGATTTTTCATTAGCATTAAGTGGTTACGCTTTTTTGGGCAAATGTTTGACAAGTGTGACCGTAGCTTAAGTGTAATTAATTAAGATCCAGGGAATCTACAGTTTTTATTAAAGTAAAAGTAACAGTTAAATAGACTTGCTAAAAATAATAATAATAAAAGTCTGATAAAAGCATATCTTTGACACAGTTCCGATTCTGATTGCTTAAATGATCGTGATGACAAAATGCCCACTTAGAACTACACCTTAAAGGATCTGTTATCAGCAGATATTTTAGCGAAGCAAGAGCTGCGAATATAGCAATGGGTCTGAAAGCAATAATAGCGAGGCTATGCTAGGATTCTAGGTATTAGAAATACAAGTTTTCTCAAGAGCACATACATACATATAAAAATACGATCCAAACATTGGCAGACGGATCAAAATCACTTAAGTGTCAATTGAGAATGTTGGTTGCGGTTTATATTTGTATCAGTTAAACTTCATACTGCCCATCAAGGTAAAAAAAATTACTGTGGCATAATTCAAGTTGAAATTATGACTAGAAAATTAGACGAGTAGCAAGTTCAGTATCACATAATATTCCACAGGAATGCTCACACTTTTAATAACAGCAAAGCCGCCATTAAGACTACTGTTTGAATACCCCAATTTTTTGCTTGGAGCACCAACACGTGATAAACCTTTTGAATCCTCCAAATACATACATATATTTTATTATTAAAATCTAACACGAACTCGAATATTGTGCACGAGAAAGCTAAAGCTCAATAAATTCCAAAATAATATTTTTTCCATTTTTTAAAAAAAACGTCACAACAAAACTTCTAAGGCAAGCACAAAATCTGATTTGATAAATTTGCACAGTTAATTTTATTAATTTTTATATGCTTTTGCTAAGAAATGGTTCTTTTTCAATAACGTAAAATATATTTAGAGATTAATTAATAAATAATATGGCTTACCTTGTGGATGTGTGCATGTATGTATGTACACATCTCCAGGAATATGACGTTGACTGGCGTAATTTACACTAGACTTTGAAGTTAAATTATTGTATTTTCTGTACATAAATCTTAATCAAACTTAAGTTAAAGCTTTCATAGCTTTAGTTAATCTTTTGTTTTGAATATTAATAACTAACTGAAATTATTATATGCATGTATAACCTATTTTTGCACTTCACTATTTAAGTTAAATAAAATATTTGACAACCTGTTTCAATGAAATTTAAAACAATATCATAAGAGTTTACAACTTCTAATGTTCCGTTTTATGATTACTAACTTCAAAATACCTATGTACATACATATGTATGTTTTTCCTAGCTAACAAAACTCATTCTCACATCGCTCCTCCTTTTATAATATTACATAGAGGAACTATTGTTACTAACATTTCATACCTACCTATAATAGGTATTTATTTTATTCATTTATGAGTAAGATGTGTATGTACATACCTACACTGAAAAAAAGTGAATAGGTATTTAACAACGATAATTTTCAAAAATAGTATGAATTTCAACAAAACCTGTACGAGCATTTGATTAAAATATAATAAGGATTTTCATCAGAACTCTTAAAATTGACATTTCTGCAACTGGAGAAACTTGCGAGACTTGTTTCATGAAGCCCCTTGTGAACTTTTGCCCAAACAGTTTATGTAAATTTGAAACAAACGCCAAAAAGTTCATATACTAAAAATAAAATAAGTAAATTTCAAGCAATTTTTAATTTAAAAACATATTTATACATTTCTAAAAAAAATAAAAAAGTGTGTGTGTGTCTAAAAATACGTTTACGAGTCAAAATTATTGGGCAAACTTAACAGGTTTGTGTAAATAAATTTCCATACGATTTCTGACATTTCATTTACGAGAGTGTAAAAATGCACAATTGCACAGTTTGTGAGACTTTTGAAGATTCTCATGAAAACCCTTAATGTTTGTTGAAAGTAAAATTTTTTAGAAATTCATTAGGGATAAATAAAAATATGTATATTCAACAATTTTTTTTATCAAATATGGGAAAAAAATTTTCTCACAGGAAATTCAACAACTTTTTTTATTGAATCAATAGGTAAATTTCCTTAGAACAAACAGTATACAAAAATCTTTGTCACAGGAAATTCAACTATTTTCTTCTGTGTAATATAATTGGGGCATTCAAATTGTAGTCATAAAGGTCATATTTTCATATTTTAAATTATTTAAATATACACACATCCATACACACATATATGTATATGTATGTATGTAACTGTTTTTGCCTCTGTTTTTTTATTATAATTTAATTTTAAGACATTATGACAATATGACCTAAAGCGAAGAAATTTCGAAACAAAGTTGTTCGATATTTGTTCGCAAATCTACAAATATTCCAATGTTCGCTAAAGCTTCGAACTTCTCTCAATAGTTTTTCGAATGTGTGACGGTAGCCCAGTGGATGTGTGCTAGCTTGTTAGTCTAGACCCTAGAGATACTAAGTTCGAGGCATGACAGCACTTTAGCCTCAATTTACATTTGAGACATTTATTGCCGGACATTTTTTCAATTCTCTTTTGTTCCTGCCCGAACCTTTTACATATTGGAAATTAATAGACGGACAGAAATTTTGTAGTTTGTTTAGTTCTTTTTCGCGTTTGCTACTTATACACATACCCATACATACCATATGTCTTAATAATACACATCAAGTATACATACAGCCGCTGGGCACTAGTTAAAAAATTATATAAGAACACACACCTACATACATACATATGAATGTGCAATAATAAAACAAAAAAAAATTGCCATGATAGCCTAGTCTGTTAGAATGGCAGGTGGTACCATGTTCAAATCCTGTAGCGTAAGTAAAAGTAAAGGTATTAAAAATAAAAAATAAAATATAAGTAAATTAAAGTAAATAAATTTAAAAATTACTTTTTACTTTTTCTACTGCCTTTTTGCTATATCGAAATTAATTCGATATTCTCTCACTTTTGATATTGCTAGCGAAACTTCGAGATCGAATATTTTTTAGGACAAAACTGAGCGACAAGTGAATTTTTTCTATTCATTTTTGAGTGTCGATAGTTTTACACGATAAATGTTCCAGATATATTCGAAATCGGTATCAATAACGAATGCCTTGGTCAACTGCGATATTTTAATTTTTTACATACATACATATGTATATGTATATGTATGTACCTATGTATATTTTATAGAGTTATGAAACCGATATATATATGTAATTGTATACCATTATAAGGCTTATAAGAGTTTATAACACTCGTAATTCCACCATATGCATCTTGTACTAAACATAGTATCCCACCACTTTATTTGCTAAGCCAATTGAACATAATCAACACTGTTATGATAAAATCCACCATTACTCAAATAATAAGAGCACTACGCTAGAACAATAACAACAAGAGTAAACAAGTGCAATCAGCCCAAAATGTTGTTAAAATAATTTTATTAAAATTATGCTTTCGGTTTTACATTCCTATGTACATATGGAGATGCGTACTTTCATACACTACATATCAAGGCGAATTGATACCAGGTGGTCTTCATTTGCAACTCTGCGTATTCGCCTCGTATATTTGTTAGTGTAAAATTTCCTGCTGTCAAAATATTTCCAAGCGTTTTGCATTGATTGACAGCAGAGAAATTATGTCACCTGATGTGATTTCGCCTTGCTACATATGTATGTGTCAGCCATGTTTATTAAGTTCATATCTAGATCTTTCTGGACTTTTTCTCTATTATTTTCAATTCTTTTAAACAATATTTTTACACATTTATAAACCTTAAACACTTCTTAACAATATGATGCACTTTTTTTTACATGAACTTTACTTTAAAGTTTATAAATAGTTAATTTTAATATGCGCGACTCGCTTAGACGTACTTTCTGTGCAAATCATATAATTAAACTGATAAAAGTAAAAAGAGCAAAGAAAAGGGTTACCATAAGGTGGGGGAAATCATTAATGATGCGAAAGAGTTATAATTAAGTGGGAAAAGCCCATTTATTTATTTATTTTACTAAAAGTTTAGTGGAAACTACAATATTGAAATTGACCAAGAACTTGGCAGCTTTTGCTAGAATATGCAATAAAAGCAATGAGTAAAGGGCAATCACTTTTAATTTTTGTATCAATAATGTTGTAATTCAATATTTTCAAAACCTGTACATAATTTATCATCTGAAACAACAACAAAATTAATATGGTTAAATTCAAAAACTACTTAAAAAAGTTAGGAGTAATTTTTTAAAAACGGATTTTCTTTATTGTGATAATTTTTATTTGGTGAATAATTTTTGTTTTGTTTTTTTGTCGCGTGCGACAGCAAGCAATTAAGCTTGCAGAACAAAATGACTCCATTTTTCTTAAAATTTTACTTAATGTAGAGCTGCTGACGCCCTACACAAATATATAAAGAAGTAAAAAAAAGTTTCGTTTTCTTTGATAAAACAAACATATTTGTTTGGTGTCGCACGGTACAAAAAGTTGAAATTCCTGTGGTAATGCCAATATGTACATATACTTATGTATGTGTTGTGTGTGCTTGTTCGTAAGGCATGATCTCTAGAATTATAAGAGCTGCGGAGCTGAAATTTTCAACACATGTTCGGGGCAATACCCGGTAGGTTTTTGTTTTGTTTTTGACCCAATAAATGACCACTGTGTGGAATAATTTGTAGTTAAAAAAAAAATATGGAGATTCGACAACGTTTGTGGGGTTCAGCTGATGAATATATATATTTTAAATAAATGTATGTATGTATGAATATAAGTATAAATTCTATAAAATATATTTAAAAATACACTCAACATGTTATTATATTGTTTTTAAGAAAACCTTTGAATTTATTTGTTGTGTTGTGTTTTCGTTAAATAAAATATATATTTAATTTGGAAAAAGTGTATGTATTAATTTTGACTAGCTTTGGACGTTTTCTGATAATTATTTTGACGATTTTCGCTTGAAATTTGACGAATTTACCCTTATTTCAACCGGCAACAACGATTGCAACAGAGACATAATTCAGAATAGTTTGTTTTGCAGAAAATCAGTTTTAAATTTTATATATATATACTGAATCAAAATAATTGTTCTATTCGTCAAACTCATCGTGCACTTTTTCGATTTTATGGCGTACATAATTCTGGTTGAATCGGTACGTAAATAAGCAGAATTGTCGCATTTGGAGTCGAAAGCACACAAGCTTTTGTCGCAACACTACAGAAAATTACTGTTTGGTGCGCTTAATGGGCTGGCGGAGTCATTGGCCCATATGTCTTCAAAAACGATGATGGTCAGAATGTTGCTGTCAATGGTGAACGGTATAGGAACATGATTCGAAATTTTTTCGTACATCAATTACGTGGCATTAATCTTGCTGATATGTGGTTCCAACAGGACGGAGCCACATGCCACAAAGCGGGCTCTACAATTGATTTACTACTCAAAGAAACTTTTGATGAAAAAATTATTTCAAGTAATGGCTCAATTAATTGGCCACCCAGATCGTGTGATTTAACCCCATTGGATTATTTGCTGTGGGGTTATGTTAAGTCACTTGTCTACGTCGATAAGCCACAAACAATTGAACACCTTGAAATCAACATTCGAAGAGTTATCGGTGAAATACGGCCGCAAATGCTGCGAAAAGTTGTTGAAAATTGGTGTTCCACATTGTGCCTTCTACGCGCACAAGGCAGAAATCATTTTTAAATTTCATAAAATTTTCTTTCCACTAAAGCCCGTTTTATTGATGTTAAAAATATATTTTCTTGTTTTATTATGATTTAAACCTGTGTCACTCTATAAAAAACACCCTTTATATATGTTCTCGTCGTATTTTTCGTAGGTCGTGCGATTTTGTAGGATAGTAAGTCATGGCCTTTAGAAAATGTTTTATGTTCAATTAATATTTGAACTGTGTATGGTTTTGTGTCTGGTGGGTAGCTCGCAACCTCAATACATGAGCAGTTCACCACTGATTTATTTGTATGTTTGAAAGCTACGGACTCCTAGGTCAGTGAACCAATATTGCTCACCAATGAACCAATCAGGTCACGGCAGCACCACACATAATGGATTTGTTACCGATTATAAAGTTTATTTGTTACCGACTATAAGCATCCTCAAAAGTTGCTTTAGCCTTATTTTTTATCCGATGTATTAAGTGGGTGTGGCACTTTCCTGACAAAGTATACATTTCTAATCTTTGCAGAAGAAATTTTCCTGTGAAATTATTTCTAACCATTGCTTATATTGTTTTAAATGAAACGATGATGAGCAGCTGCTAGTTTTGCAGGTGTCAAAATCAAGCAAAATTTTTCCTAATTTTCTTGACAGCGGGAAATTGTAGGGTAAGAATTGCATATGTACAGTGTTGTATTTCATATAAGATTGAGTTCACCTTATTGCATTCGTCTTATTATTGCTGGAAAAAGTTTAATTTTAATTATAATAAAAATATTATAATGTTTATCGTTTAATTTCCAAATGAGTTCTCTGTGGATTTCACATTTACTCGTATTGTTTGCATTTTTATTTATTTGTATTTTTTATAGTCGGCATAATTGTTTCTAAATGACGATTTATAACCCAATTTAAATATTTTGTTGCTTTTATATTTTCATTTTCTATTAAACAACTTCCTCTTGATAGTCTTAATTTTTCATTTATTTGCTCATTTTATTTTATTTTTAGATTGGTCAACAAGATCTTTAAGCAACAACGCACAGCAAGACCCACATCAGCAGCGACAGCAGCATCACAATCGCCAACATTCTCAGCAAAAACAGCAACTGAAACAACAACAACAGCAGCAGCAGCAGCAACAACAACAACAACAACAACAAGAACAAATATCACAAGATTACCACTATGCCACAGAAGATGAGCTGCAAATAGACTGTGATAGCAGCAGTATTGATGCAGCCGCTGTGAATGAACTTTCATCGCTTTTGCTGGCCGAATTGCGTGCCGCTAAAACGCGCAATCTTACTTGTACCGAAGTCTCATTACCCAGTGATCTCACACGACGCATAGCCACCGATATAGTGCGCATCTCAGAACGTGAACCCTGCGGCATACGCGGCTGCACTGTGTTTGTCGAATATGAAGAGGATGTAAACAGTGTTAAGCGTATTGCCAAATTGAAATTAAATCCAGAAATGGTGTCCACCTTTGAGGTGTATTTAACACTGCGCCAAGATAAGCGAGGTTGGACCTCACTGCTGGCTCAGTTCATTAAAGGTCTATCAAGAACTATAACCATAAGTCCCGATTATACTATTAACAAACGTAAACTTTACTCTCACGATAGTAATTGATTATAATAAATAAAGATAAGAATGCAAGCAATAGATTTAAACAACTTAACACAGAAGCCGCTGAAAATGAGATGAAAACTAAAGCTCTGGGTTTTTTCTACATAAAGCTTCTGCATGTTTATAAAGTGATAAGTATTTTTAGCTTTATAAGCGTTTTTGTATGCCCAGCCAGCAAATTGATAAAAACAAAAATAAAGAAATTTCTATAGAAAACAAACGAATTGCTCGTTGGGAATACAGAAACCGCTCGTGATATGGAAGCCCTCCTCAAAAAAAAAAATACAAACAAAAAACAAAAGTGTTTAAAAACAAAGCGAGCAGAAGATAATTTCAAACTCATGCAAAGAGCTGAAAAGTTTAAGAACTAGATTTACGCATACAAAATTTATAATTTACATAATGTATGTATATTTAAAAACAAAAACAAAAACAAAAAATATATAAGTATTTTGAATTCATCCCACCTATAATCACCACTGTTCCAAAATCATAAACTTGTAACTTTTTGTGTGCGTTTTTAATATTTAATTTTTTCTTGGTTGTGGTGTGTTTGTGTCTGCTCCCAAGCTGAATTAAAATTCAATTTATTTATTTATTTTTTTTGGGCAACTGGGCAGAACGTAGTGATTTTTGCGTACAATTTAGTAAAAAAATTTTGTTTTCTAAACACGTGTTTTCCTTTCTCAGAATTACAAATTTTTAATCGTCAAATAAATTATAACAAACAGAGAGTTATATACATACATACGTATGTATGTATGTACGTACACGCTTGATGATCTCAGATCTTTCTCAACATAAGGTAATTATAGTTTCTATATCCACAACAAATTTTTAAAGGTAAACATTAACAAATATTAGAATACTTACAAAAATAGACACTGCATTACAAAAGTCTGGTGATTCAGCAGAAATTGTTAATGGTCCTTCGAACCGATTGCAACGCTGCTCCAATATAAAATCATAGCAAAGCTTAATGAAAATGTGCAACATTGTAAGCAGAAAGCGTTAAGTCCCCAGAAATATTGAAATCCATACACACATCACCTGCATTACTTTATGCTGGTAAGATTCTGACTCTGGACTTGCCTAGCATGGGCACGGGACTATTTCAGTGAACATAGTTGCGGATGACCTGGCAAAAAGAGGAGCCCAACTAAGAGAATCCGATATCGATAATCGCTGTGGTCTCCCATTCTCATCCTACTGGAGACGCTTCGATGTTGCCTTTCTTGAATAAGCTCAGCCCACCTGAACTGTAGCCAGAACCCTCTGGCCTCGAATAAACTCCCATAGAACGAAAAACCTCGTGAACTTCACTAGGAAGCACTTTAGGAACCTTGTGGCTGCTTTGACCAGTCACTGCGCGTTTGGAACCCACGCTCAATGTATGGGTCTCCCTTATAGACTACTGCTTCAGTTTCAATGATGAGGAAGAGCAGGAAAGTATCTTGCATCTCCTCTGCTTTTGTCCCCAGACTATCCTTAAGCAGCCTACCCGAGTTATCGGAAATAGGACTAAAAAATTTGAGCTTTTATATTAGGAACAGTGACTGTATAGCCGCTGACTCCCCACCCCCACCCCCACCTTAACCAATTCTAGACCCACTCTCACCTCCTCACCTTTTTTCTCCCACCCTCTGTTTCTAGCTTCTCTTCAACTCACAGGTAGCACAAAGCGATCATTGTAATGGACCCAAGTGAGCTGGACTCTAATTGTTCACCCATCCTTAGCAGCAACCTATTAACCTAACCTAGTTTCTGAGTTATTAAGCGTGAAAATTCGTAAGAATCACTTCATTGGAATTATTGTGGGCATGACAGTTTCAAATTTTGGAAAAAAAAATATGGAAAAAAGGGTTTCATAGCAAACGCTTAAGTGTTAGTTCAAATATACTATTTATGTGTGGGTGTGGCACTGCCCACTACTCTAAATAAAAAATTTTTTACTGTAAAGTTTTATAGCAATCTCTTGATTATTTGTACTTGAAAAAAAAACATATATTGATTTTATATGGGCGGGGCACTGCCCCCTTTATATAATATTATAATTGGAGTCCACTGTGTGTACAAAGATTCCTAGGAACGGGAGACCGAAGGTACATAATACATACATTCTTATGTTTTATTGTGAACTAAGCTTAAAATGCGCACGAAGTTTCATACTTAGAGAGTAACATGATAAGCAATATTATTATTGTATAAGCGTGGTACCGCCCACTGTTTCAAACGCAAAGTTACACAAACAAAAGCTAAAGTGAAAAATATTTTCAATGTTTCCCAGGAATTGTCTGTGTGAAAATAAGCAACCACCCTTATGCCAATTGTCAACATCGACGTCACGTAAGCACAATACCAAAAACTTGGGGCTTGTCTACTCGCACTCGAGAAAAATTTTGTACTATTGACAGTATATTTCTGTTCTCTAAATTCTAGAAAATAGCATAGGCCTGTCAATAGCGCTCAGTTGTTTTCGACAACGGGTAGGCAAGCACCAATTTTTTTCTATTGTATTGAAGTGACGTCGATGTTGACCACTGGAATAAGGGTGAATATTATTATTATTAAAAACTTGTCTTAACATATTGTATATGAGAGAACGCACTCATTCCAAAGGCCAGCTCAATTCAAATAGTGGTGGCTACACTTTTGTCACGTGGTGTAAAATAAAAGAAACGTAAACAATTTTTAAATAAAATAAGTATAAAAAAACTCATAAAAATTTGAGCACCCAAGCAAGCACTCACACCAAAAAAATTTAATAAAAAAAACCTAAAAAACATAAAAAGCACTTTTGGCCTAAAATAAAAATTAAAAATTAAAAATCGTTTGACATAAAAGCAACATTTTAAATAAAATAAAGAAAAAAATATGTGTGTGTTTACAAATGCATACATATGTAGATAAAAAAAAAAACTCATGAAAAATGTGATACTGATTAAGTTTTTAGTATTTAAGTACTAATAAACTACAAAAACAAAAACCACAAATGATTTATCGAAAAAAAAAATAAATAAAATAAAAACTGCGTTGCTGGTTAAACTGCAGTTACTAAATAATTTTCTATTTTAAAATCAAACTTTGTAAAGCAAAATAATAAAATATTTTAAACTTCTTAATGTTCTCATTATTGTAAAATAAATATCACTAAACATTTAAAATAATTTCTATTACAAAAAAGTATTCTTTCGCTTGATAAATTATATCATTAAATTGATTAAAATATTAATAAACAAATTGCAGTTTTGTAACACTTGCAGAAATTTATAATATCCTTTTTTTATATACTATATGTATGTACTATGTTTTTAATTATCTAAAATGTAATGTTATTAATAATAATTTTAATTAACGTAATATTATATATATATATATGTATCTATGTAAATGTTATGCATAATTGTTTTTTATATTAAAAAAAAAATAATAAAGTTTTGAAAAAAATAAACAAAATAAAAGAAAATAATTTTTTTGCAAACGTTTGCGAAAATTATAAAAAAAATCAATTTGTTTTATTGTAATGAGAATAATAAAACAGGAAAAAAACAACACATTTCAAATATTCACAATTTGACCAGCGCTGTAGGTGACAATAGTGGCTAAATTATTTACTTAATAAATCAGTGCAAGTTAATCTCTATTTTTGGTTTAAAATGTGTTTAAACCAGCAAACCTATAAATCAATACAATATTTAAACCATCTGTAAACGCATAAAATTTGGCGTTTAAACTACCAATACATACAGGCCATATGGTTTTGTTACTTACAGACCATATGTTTTGCATTAAAAGAGCACTCAACTTTTTTCCATGTCTCTACTTTTTCTTCAGATCTTGTTCGACCTGTTTTCTTACACTCTACTATTCTTTTATAATATTCTACTTCGCCAAGCATAAATATAATTCCTTTCTCAGTAAAATTTGGCGACCTTTAATTGAAACTTTTTAACTTTTTTGCATTTTTTATTGTGCGAAGAATTGACAGACTGCTTTCAAACAGCTGTTTTTTGACATTTAGTCTAATGCTGCCACAATATTATTTTTTAAACTACACATAAGGTATGGTTCACTGATTTACTCCTGTTGAGTTTCAACTACATATAAATTTGAGTTTAGTTTAACTAAACCAGCGTTTAAGCTTTGACTGATTTATTAGCCCTTATTCTGATAAATATCTAAACAAATTTTTGTTACCTTATTGTAGTTATTTTACTGGTATTCGGACAAGTAAGTGATAAATAAAACATTTAAAAAAAAATTGGACCGACTTCAAAAATAAGCCCTAAAGGTAGGATCACACGATTGCCGTAAATACACCAATCTGACCCAATTTTTATTGTGGTGAATTGGTGCACAATAATAGAATTGTCCCAATCAAATACGTTGCAGTCACATGATTGCCCCACTTTTTAAAAATTTGACTGCTTCAAATTTTCGAAGAATGAATTTGTGGCAATAATTGCCTCATCCTAGTCATACGATTGGTCTAACTTGCGGCAACACAAACAGCTGTCGTGGTAGTTTTTAGTTTGTTTTGTTTTACGTGCAAATAGTTTTATTTTAAAAAGAAATAATTTTTGTCTGTTTTATTTTGTACGTGAAAATGTTTTATTCGTTTAAAAGAAATAAAATTGCCTCTGCTTTGTATATTTTGTGCTCATTAAATATACAAAGCAGAGGCGATTTTCGTTCTTTTAAACGAATAAAAGCTAAATACATGGGTTAAAGATTGGATCACAGTTCCATGTTAACGTTTCAAATAAGTTACAATTATAAATAAAGTAAGTTGAAGTTTACAGTACTTACAAAAACACTTCAAAAATTGTCGCGTATTGGCTTCTTTGATTGCCGCTCGAGAACACAATAAATATTGGTGCATTTTTAGCATTTTTATTGGGGCATGGTTGTCTATCAATCGTTCACACGATTGCCGCACCAGAGTTGCATTTGATTGCGTCAAATCACCACAATATTGTTATCGATTGTCGTATGGGACAAAAAATTGTAAAATCACACGATTGGCATATAAAATGGAGCAATAATTGGTACATTGCGTCAATCGTGTGATCCTACCTTAAGAAGTTAAAAATAATTTGGATTCAGTTAAATAATTTTATTTTTATGTGTTACCTACATATAATGCTTTTCGAAATAACAAAAATTAAACATTTTATATTTTTATATCTAGAAAAGATGTGATATCTTCTAAACAGGTGAACATAGCTAATTAGATGATATAAGATGACTCTCGATCAAGTCATATTTCAAACATAAAATAACTAAACCATGTACATGGACTCGTACATATCAGATACACAGACGCACACTACAAACTTATAGTACCCCCTTTTTTGCCGGTCGTTAAAAAAAATGTTTTATTTAACTGAATCAAAATTATTTTAAACTTTTAGCTCTTATTTTTGTAGTCGGTACAATTTTTTTAAAAGATTTATTTTAAAATTTTTAATGCCAATTTTATATTTCTTGGGGCGTAGCAACACTCAACTTTGCAAGCATTACTGTCCGCCCACTTTTATAAACTCAACATTGCGTCACTTTCAGAGCTCATGGTTATATTAAGCTTTATTGGGCATGGCTCCACGCACTTTTTCAAGCTGAAGATTATTTTAATCCCAGTTCCGAAACTGTTTGTCAAGTTTCGTGGGAATCGGATAAGCAGAAGTACATATAATTTTATACCCAATTTTTTCAATGCAAGATTGATACTTTTTCAAAGTAAGGGTGTGTGCAAATGGGTATATCCCCGCCCACTTTTTCAAAGCAATATTGTAACTTTCTTAAATCTCAAAATCACAAGTTTGTTTCAGTATTGAAAAACAATAAGCAAACGCTACCTTGGGAAATGCAAACATTTCTTTCCATACAATTGAAAATTAGTTGGCTGCACTCAAATTTAATTTTATTCAAAATTGTGTGACGCTACAATTGTGACACCGTTTCATCATTAATTTTGAATAGGGGACCGCTTGTTCAAAAGAAACCCGCCTGATACAATTTTTGTCTAAGGACATATGCATACGTACGTATGTTTATACTATAAACTTTATAGGCATAAGTACATAAGAATCGTAGGATAGCACCTAAGCCCAAAGAGAAAGATGTAGGTAGATTTTAACGCAGATTTTGGTATGAAAAAATTTCTTTGCAGTTTTACTTTTTCCTCGCATTTGCCTCAGATAAAATACCCAAAATAGAGAACAGCGCCAAGCAAACATGCGCTAAATTAAACACTCTATGCTTATTGTTATTGCAAAAGAGAATGTAAAACAAGTAGCAGAAACGCAATTGTATTTCATGACGCTTTAGCAGAAGAGAAAATGATGCAAAATAGAACTGCTGCATGTACAGTGTTCACACTAGGTTATAATAAATTAAGGTAAATCATTCGATCGAATTTTCTAGAAAATTCATAAGATACAAAAGTTCAAATTTTTTTTTATAAGGCGCTAATCATTTGAGATACATAAACAACACTTGAATACATACATAGATTGCCCGACTTTTGAATGAATTTTAAGTATGAAAATTTGTATTTTTCTTTCAACGAGATTAAATAATTATGCAGTGAAATACATACAGAGCCCATATCTTCGATTTCAACCTCTTACATACTTTGAGTCTGGCAGCGCATAGATCTGACAATTTTTATATATGACAACCATGTGAATTGACAATTTATTGTTTGACGATATTGTCAGATAAATTTACTAACTAATTTACTAATTTTTGATTGCCAGTACATTGTCAGCGCATCGCCAGATCTAACAATATTGTAAGATCTGACAATCGTTTGTTTGTACATAGTTTCATGCTTAATGAAAAAGTGGTATGAACTTAGCATAAATAAACAATTTGAACAAAGTATGTATGGAGGTGATAACGACTTCTGTCATACAATTTAAACTGTTAAGTCTTAGCGTGATTTTTAGTGTAAAATTGTGTAGCAAAAACTCGTTAAGATTATGTTTTATTTTGCCAATTATGCTAACTTCATGCCAGTCTTTTGTTATGCATAAGCCTGTAAAATATTAGTTAGTTTTTAATTTCTTTCATTTATGTTTGTTCTTTTGTTTGATCTGGATACAACGAATAATAATATAAAAACGTCGCAAAACATAAAACAAAACCTTTTAAGTAATATATTTCTAACATTTACTACCTTATATAGCAAATGTTTTGATAAATGTGTGCTCTGTAAAACGAATAGCAAAAAAAAAATTTAACACAATTTACAACACTAACGCAAATGGATGGAACAAGTAGTAATTAAAAAAAATCAAAAAACCCCACTCCAACCAACTTTGAACCGTTAAATCTCCTAAATGGTTACCCGAAATGAAAAATCATCAGAGAAACCTTAAGATGATTTTAAAATACCTGTCTAGACATTAGACAATAATCTTGACGTAGTTCGCTGACTTTTTATTTTTTCGTATTTACGAAATGGCATCTGCTGCCCGCCATATTGAATTTTTACTACTGTCATTTACTACTCTCAGGATTAAGAAAAATCGATTGATGTAAGAATCATTAAAATCGGCCTACGCGTTCGGTTTATATAGTGGCGCAAAGGAACACACACACGTACATCAATACATATTTATGTACATACATGGGTACTAGAGATGTGCACGTGAGCGTTTTTTGACCCGCGACACGAACGCACACGCAGAAAAATATTTTACTCACGCACTTTCACGCACGAATGCTCTTGAAAATTTGCACGATCACGCACGCTCACGAATAAAATATTTTTAATCACGCACGAGTGGTTTACAACTTATCACGATCACGCACGCTTTCGAAAAAGTATATAGTTCAATTTGTATGTTATTTGGGTTGAAAAATAGGTGCTTACACATACATTGGATCATGGTTTTGTTTACAAAAATTTAATTTTGTCTTTCGAAGGTTTTTGTTTGGTCATAATAAAATAAACAATTATTGTTAACTATAAAATCTATATGAACTGAAACGGATTTTTGAAACAAAAAACTGCACGACTGCTCAGTAATTCAAAAAACTGAGAAAAACAGATAACCTGCACATTTGGCATTATATTTACCCTCTAGGAGGGTTGGGGTTAGGTGTCTCCAAGTCCCACTTTTGTCGACTATTTTGTTGACTTTTTGGCGACATTGTCAACGGAGCGCCTATATATTAATATCCCTACTTACTGGTAACGCTGAAGAAATTAATGAAATAGTCCCTTTTTTTAACCGACTTCCAAAAACGAGGAGGTTAGCCATTCGCCTGTATTTTAGTAATTTTTTGACAGATTTGAGAAATTCTTTTTTTCTTTTTTGTCTGAAAGGAAGCTTCCAATTTAGTCCCATTTAAAAAAAGGGGAACACTTATCTACTTTTACTTATGGGATTGCTACGATACTTATAATACACCTTGCACGCGCATAATGACACAATATAGATGGGCCCATTTAAAATTATATTTCACGTGCTTATACTCAACCGATTTTTACGAAACTTGACACACACCCTGGGTTGTAAAAATTATACGTTCTTATTATTTCATGTCCTTCTACTTGACAGATACATATTATGTACCTATATATATATTTTTTTTTTGTCAATTAGTTATTTTCTTTTAATAAAACACCAAATGTGAATTTACTAGTGAGTCAATGTCTACATATGGTACAAAAATAACTACCTAGTCAATAGTACCAACGGCAGTAGTTGATTTTCAATAACATGCACATGTTAAATGTCTGGAGCAAAAGACATTTCCTGGAGTACAATTCGGTAGTAGTACTGGTGAATCAGTAGCGTTTTTCAATTGATATTTACTACATACCCGTAGTATCTAAAAACATACATAGGTACAGTTACATATGTACCTACGCAGGAATGTTATCTCGTGAGAGCGCGAGAATTCATGCGTGATTCTTACAAATAGCTCACGCACAATCATCCACGAGTAATTATTTTTAAGTCACGTTCACGCACTCACGCGTGGTTAATAATAAATTTGATCACGATCACGCGTGACACGATAAAATCACGACATTTGCACATCTCTAATACATACATAGGCTGATAAACACAATACTCTTCTTTGCGTCGCGCAGTCGGGTAAAAAAAATGTGTGGTACGTTAATTTTATTTGATAGCTTTTTTTTATTGTATTGAATCATATCTACATTACATCGTTCGTTATACCAGGATTTGCCTGTACTATTATATTTACAAAATTGAATTCAGCACTTAAAAACACTTAAGAAATAACATAACAAATAATATGATCCTCCATTCCAAAACCTTTCCTCTTGAAAAATGAGAAGAAAACTTTTATGTCTATTTAAGCAGAATAGTATTTGTTGTTAGACCCATAGTTTTATAGAATTAAAATTATTAGAACTAAAATTTTCTGTTAATCAAAGAATTGCTTTAGAAACACTCGTTACCCTTGAGGTCATTTTGATACCGAAATGCCAAACTCATTTCCCATCACTCACATCGTTAGCTGAAATGCGAAATCACGTGATTACAATTTTTTTAAGTGTTATAGGACAGAGAAAAAACTAAACAAAATTATTAGAGTCACTGAAGTAAAGTTTCTTTATTTAAATTCGGCTACTTGTTATGATAAAGATTTGCAAGTGTGTAGGGACATGTGTTTCAATACAATATCCAATAATTAATTAAAAATGCGATTTTAAAATTTTTGTTAGTTACCTGGTTTTGCATTTCAGCTGACGATGTGCATGTTTTACAACATTAAGAAGAAAATAGCTAAAATGGCAACGCTTGTACACAAATTTAATAAACGACTCAAACTCTCATTTAGTCTGAAATAGCAAGAGAGTACACAAATTAACTACTCGTTAGCTCTTTGATTTTAGTGTACAAAGAATCGTTGCTGTGAACATATCAAAATTGTGTTGACTTGAATATTTCTGCTGTTGTTGTTGTGTTGTTCTATTTGTGTTTTTGCGTTTCGATACTGTCATAACCAACGTGACACGCAAGTGTCTGTAGTTAAGTTAAAATAAAAGTAGAACCAAAATGGTGTTTAAGCCTAGATGCGATTTGTGGAAATATTTTGATAATTTCATAAAAGAGGGTTACGCCGTTTGTAGACTGTGCAAGCAGCGTATGACAAATAATCGTACGTACTGTTTGAGACAACATTTGAAAAAGTCTCACACCATAAGAAGTAAAATAAAAAACTTTTTTGAGAATACACTTGGCGAAGGTTTTGCCACATGTGAGGAATGTAACAAAGTAAAAAAATATTATATGAACCACGTCGAAAAGGATCATAATGTTTTAGGTGATGTCGAAAACGAACTGTTTCTGGCGGAAAAGAGAACAAACCAGCGGAATCATGTAACAGCCGCTCAAATACAAAAACAAGAACTTTCAGCGATTGTAATAGACGGCGACTCTACTGAAGATATTCCCCCTCTAGCAAATGGAGAAAGATCAAGTTCCGAAAATGCACACAACAACATTTTAATGTCTAATCTGAAACGAAGGGTGCTGATATCGCCTCCCTCAAATAGTCATAAGCAAGTAAAAACAATAAAACCACTTCTTGATGTAAGAATGGACGAAAACATAATTAAATATGCTATATGGGGCCTAATGATAGACGAGTGTGTTCCGCCTTCACTTTTTGGCTCTAAGAATATGCAGGCCCTTCTGAACCCTATTTGCCTTGCTATATCTGAAAAGGAGGAAAAAGAATTCAAGATAGACGAGGCAGAGAGCGAAAGGGTTTTATTTTCTGCTGCTAATAAGTTGCATAATGATCTTTCTGATGATCTACACTTGCGCTTGCTATCGCTGAAAATTGACATGGATCTCGGAGCACCAGACACATTATTCTGTGTCAGCGTCTCTTTTGTTGACAAAAGCACAATACAAACGCGAGCTTTAGGTATAATAGATTTGAAAAATGATCAACAACTAACCGAAAAGCATATTTTGGAAGTTCTACACAAATATAATATTGATTGCAGTCAAATTATTTACGCTTGTTGGGATAACACTAAGCCTAAGTACAATAAATTTCTGGAAAATTATATGTACTTACAGGAAATAGACAACCTTGAAATATATCCCCAGTTGCAGTTGGGCGATATAAAAGTTGAACGCTATATGTGTGGCATAGCGCAACTCTGTATGATGGACATTTTAAAAAATCAAGACATCTTTCAACCATTTTTAAGTTGCCGAAACTTCGTTAAATTCATTAACAGTGAATCCAACGGCGTCTATGATATTCTTAAGCAAAATAACTTAAATGTGCCCCAGCTGGACTCTCCATGGAAATGGGGTTCTACTTACCAAATGCTGCACGATTTATATGAAGCTCGTAAATTTTTGGAAAATCATAATTATTCAAATGCCGACTTGTGGCACTTTGTCGAAGGCTTTTGTGTATCATTGAAATCTATACAAAAGTCTATACTAAGATACCACAGCAAGGAAATGCACTTTGGCGATTGGTTCGCCCAATGGTTAAAAACTAAACTTGCGACAGTGAAACTAGTTCAAAATATTGATAAAACAAATAAGTATATAGCTGTGATTTCAGCGCAGCTATTGAAATCTATAGAAAGCAGAACAGAAGACATTTTGTCAAGAGATATTTTCTTAAGTTGCTTATATTTGGATCCCCGCTTTCATCATACTTTAAGTACACAAGAAAAATGCAAAGCTATTGCATATCTAAACAGTTTATGGAGTCGCTTCGAGATCTATAAACCTGCAGTTAAAAATGTTACCTTGGAACTTGGAAAGATAAAGACTGAAACGATAGATCTAAACGATGATGATGATGCTTTTCTCAATGCATTTTTATGTCAAGATACCATGGAGGTAAAAGACTCAGTGACTTCGGATGTTAGTGAACAAATCGAGAAGTTGAAACTACCATTTAAGGCTGTCGAAACGAATATATTATTGTTTTGGGATAGCCGAAAGCTCCTGGATCCAAATATATTTTCCTTGAGTGAAATTTGTTTCGGCATACCCACTACTCAGGTAAATTAAAATATAGCTTCTAAATGATTTAAAACATATTAATAAAAATAAATATTACTTTATTAGGAAACTAACAGCTTTCTTTTTGTTACATTTTTAAAATTTCAGGACTACAACAAAAATATTTTCTTCCATATATACAAAAAACAGAACAATTCTAAACTACCCCCAAATATGAAGCATAATCTTGAAAGCATTCGCTTAAACTCTCATCTCGTTAAGGATGCTCCTGACATGTTTGGCTACTTACATCCATCTGTATTCTAAATAACAATTTCTCGGATGTTTTTCCCCTATTCCTTTTATCTCTATGTTAAAAAAATATATACATACATACAAGCTTTTAAGTAAAATAAAACAACTATAAACAAAATATGTACATACACAGCTGACTTCGAAATTCTCCTTTAATTTTTACTTTTTCCCCAGCTGTTTAGGGCAGGAGGATTTTATTCACGGATGAAATTAGTTCTCGGGGAATATTTAGAATGCGAGTGATCAAGAATAATGAACAGAAATTTTACTATAAACTGTTTTTGAGAGTGTTTCATAAGCATTTTGAAGAATTGAAGATGTACTGAAGTCTAATTATTCAAAAGTGAATTTTATATTTAAATAATCTGGGAGAAAAATAAACGTACATATGTATGTATGCACATATAAACATAAGTGCAAGTGTTAACACATATAAAAACTTTAATTAACTGTATCTTAATTATTTTAAATTTTTAGTTTTATTTTTAGCTTTTTTGGTGCTTAATTTTCTAAATGCAAGATCGTGTCACTTTCAGGCACAGGGTGTGTGCCGTAAAATATAACAATTAATTTAAATTTAAATATAAAAATAAATTTAAATATAACAATATCCCAATATAATACTAAACTTTAATGGGCGTGGCAGCTCCCTCTTTTGAACATGTCAAATCAGGACATTTTCAAAATTTGTGGTGTGCGCCAAGTTTCGTAAGAGTGTGTTAAGTAGATGCCCGTAATAAGTAATACTAAATTTTAATGTATGTAAATGTGTCTGCCCATTTTTTAGGCACCAAGCTGTGTCATTACAAGAGGCCAAAGTGGGTGAAAAGTTACGTGGCAACCGGATAAGTAAAAGTACTTACATGAAATAAACGAAAAAATTAGTAGGCGTGGTCCCTCATATTTTTCGCCAATTATAACAAATGCAAGCTACTTAGAAAGAAATAATTTTTAAAATCTGTAGAATGACGAAGTTATCAAGTAGTACATATAAAAAATACCACAGAATTGAAAACCTCCTACTTTTTGATGTCGGTTAAAAATCGTCAAATCGCATTTAGTTTAAAAACCATGAAAAAACACTTGACAAATCATGAAATCTGGCAACACTTCTCTATGTACAATCAAACAGAAACTGAGAACAAAAATTGACTAAAGAGCGTTATTCGCCCAAGTATATTTAACAGAATAGTGTTGTAAAAATAAATACAGGGTGGGCCAAAAGTTACCATGGGGTTTAAAAGTTTAATAACTTTTTCGTTTATTAATTTTTTTAAATTTTTTTTCTCAGATTATATAATATACAAAATGGAAAATTTTTTTACACTAAGTATGAAAAATAATGTCTCTTAAATGACCACCGTTTTCAGCTTCGCACTGATGGGCGATTATGATTATGAGTGATGAAGCTCATTTTCATTTGAATGGCTTTGTTAATAAGCAGAACTGTAGGTTCTGGGGTTCTGAAAATCCAAGAGCCATTCATAAACGCCAATTGCACCCCATTAGGTGTACAATATGGTGTGGGATCACATCTGAAAATATCATTGGGCCTTACTTCTTCGAGAATGAAGATGGAAGTGCTGTAACCGTAAATAGAGAGCGGTATCGGTTTATGATAGAACATTTTTTACGTCTTGCTCTTGAAAACAGACCTGGTATGTGGTTTCAGCAGGACGGAGCCACTGCCCGCACTGCCCGAGGCACAATGGCACTTTTAAGTCAAATTTTTGGAGAGCGAATAATTTCCAGAAATTCGGAAATAATTTAGCCCAGCGCGATCGCCAGTTTTGACAGCACCCGACTATTTTCTTTGGGGTTATTTGAAGTAGCGAGTGTATGTGAACAAGCCAGAGACAATCCTTGAACTCAAGGCAAACATTGTTGCAGAAATTTTGGAAGATATTATGGAAAATGCTCTAAAACGAGCCCATCAGTGCGAAGCTGAAAACAGTGGTAATTTAAGAGACATTATTTTTCATACTTAGTGTAAAAAATTTTCCATTTTATATATTATATAATCTGAGAAAAAAATAAAAAAAAATTAATAAACGAAAAAGTTATTAAACTTTTAAACACCAAGGTAACTTTTGGCCCACCCTGTACATACCTAATTGATTGTCATAAAATTTTTAAGTGTATGTATGTACGAACTACATGTATAAGCCCAATAAAATGTATACAGTGAGTCAAAGAAGTCTAGTTATTATACCAAAATTTATGATAAGTATGAATGACTGAAACTATCACAAACAAAATTTCTTCACTAACTCTGGTTTTAGACTTGGCAGTTTTAGTTGCTCAACTTTTCACATTGTATGAGAAAGTTGAGAAAGTAATATATACCTTTTGTATACCTATCTTTTTCTTTCTCCTAATAAAATTAAAAGTTGAGCAAGAAAAACTGCCGAGTCTAAACCCAGAGTAACACATTTACAATAATTTTACATTGAAATCAATAGTGACAGTCATTTGACTAGTCATTTGATCGGAAGTGATGATGATTTATTTATGTATTATAGTTGCTCTACTCTAGCATATATGTTAGAGTGGAACATCTAATGTACATCCATATGCCAAAACTTTTCAAACATCGAGTTTTATTTAAATAAAATACAATTCAGTCTGTCTGTGAAAACTAAATTTATAAGTTCTAAAAACGATAAGTAAAAACGATAGTGAATAAAATAAATTTACAAAATTTAATTTAATATATATTTCTTTTCAAAATTTTAGATATTTGTAAAAAGCAAGATACCGCCTAGGTCATTTGGTTTTTTTTAATTACATCTTTCGTTTTGAATATTCTGTTTACTTTTATATTTTTTAAGTGACTTTTTATAATAAAAAAAACAATTAAAATAATAATCATTATATTTATTGTCAGTACATCAATCATGTATGATTGCGCTTAATTGTGGATACCCCCCAATCAATTATGATCAATCAAACTTGACTAATATTTATGCAATCATTGATTAGTAAAAAGCAGTAGAGTGAGCAGTGCGACTATATATATTTTTTATAGTCGTTAGAGTGAGATGCAACATCACACGTATACAAAAGTTTCCATCATATTTTTAATTTTGCGCTTAATAATGTTATAGAAACTTTGTTCTACGTAATGATGAATCTATCCTGCATGACTTCCGATGAAATGACCAGTCAATTGACTAATATTATTTTTGTAGGGAGTATATGTATTGGAGTAGTTTTTTATGTTGAATAAAACTGTTTTGCACTTTAAATGCGTAAATTGTTCGTACAAAATATGTTTTTAATATTTTTTTTACTATTTTTTTTATAAATTTAAAAAATTTGGTTTTAAACCAAATAAACACTTGAAATTTTTCTATTGCTTCTCACGGTTGTAAATATCCTCTAAAAATTTAGTTTCTTATACCAAGGAAAATTCTCCTTGTAGTTTTCCAAACTAACAAAAATTAACGAATACTGGATATGTACATATGTCAAAATGTATGTAGGGCCGAAAGAACAAAATTACTCAAATTCCCAGCCCCTTTTTGAATTTGTTCGCATAATAGATATAAACCTGTAAATGATAATCGTTACCTAAAAATTATTATTTTTTTGCTAGCTTAAAGTATATTTTAAAATAGTCAAATTAGTCAGAAATACATGCCACAAAAATTTTATATGTTACTCTAATACATATCGCCCTCATTCTCATGGTAATTAGCAGTTATGATATGTAAAAATTGTTCTGTAGAAATCGTTTATACGATTCTAAGAATCAGTCATGAATATCTCACTCAGTACATACATACTCCTTAAAACTGAAAGCAGCAGAAAAATTTGTGTACAGATATCTATCGTGTAATTTAAATTTTATAACACAAACTCGCAGGTAAAAACTTTAGGTAAATTATCTGTGTGTAGAAATTACGGGCATAAATATATTCGTCTATGTTCTGGCTTCCACATCGTTTTTTCATGTTTTCTTGTGAGTTCGGATGATAAAACATATACTACACCTGCTCAAGTTGAAATTTTGAAAATAAAAATTAATTTTATGTGTTCTAGCATTCACATTTAGAAGAAAACAATTTGGAAATGGACGATTTCAAACTTTTAGATTTTTTCGATTTCACTTTTGAGCAAAAAAAACTCGCATTGTTTTCACTTGTTAACAGTCTTATGAAAGCAAAACGAAACAAGAAAATCAAAAAATTTTAAATCGTCCATTTCCAAATTGTTGTCTTCTAAATTCCGATGCTAGAACACATACTATCAATATGTATTTTAAAAATTTCAACTTGAGCAGGTGTGGCATGTGTTTTAGCATCCGAACTCACAAGAAAACATTTGAAAACGATGTGGAAGCCAGAACATAGACGATTGTATGTATGTACTTGTATATCAGTAAAGGGTACCATAAGTTTGTGGCCGCAATTCCTAAGTTATTTTGAATTTTGAACATATTCTTTCCAGTTAAGCGAAAAAATTTAATTTTGAAATTAATTAGCTAGTAATTCAATAATAAGTAATTACCAGGTACAAAGACTTTATGCATTTAAAATAAGTATTTTAGGCGCCCAAATATGCAGCAAAAACAATAAAATTTGCATATATTTTTAATATCGACGAACGCACGTTCTCTGACGACATCCATTGTCAGGTATAGTACTCTATCACACACGTCAGGTTTGACTCGTCAACTCTTGAGTTTTTAGGAGAGAGAGGAAAAGAGAATGGAGGGGAGTACAGACTTTACCGTACCAGTCAAGTTTGTTTTTCGTTTTGTTTTGTCATTCGTAATACTCTACGACAACGCAAATTGATGACGCTGTGTATGAACAGGAATGCAGGTTTAAAAAACTTTTATCAAAAACTGATCAGGTAAACCTTTGTGAATCACTGTATCTATAAATATTGTGTATGTATGAGTATGTACATATATATGTATATGTATATATAATATGCAAATTTTATATCTATGGATTAGGTATATATGTACCTACAAAGACCTGCAAGAATGGCAATAATATAGAAAATTGTGCACTCGTTCTCAAAATAAAGTGTCTACCTGACCACTCATAATATTGCACGTACAATTTTCAATCGTCATGTGTATTTCGCCAATCATTTGCAATGCATCCACTTTAATTTGGTGTAAAAATATACACTCCCCACAATGAATGTCGACAGCTGAAGCTCTTCGTTGTGTATACCTATTCCTTTATTGTGTTAACTTTGACTACAACTCTTTGAATTTCAGTAGCAGAACTATGAGCAACAGCTTGTGATTGGGCAGTCAAAAAAATAAAAAGTCGATGAAATAGCAGAATTTTACTACTTTTGCTGCAGTTTTTTAACACTGCTTGTACTAGTTGCTAAGTTGTGCTTTGTAAATCAGAACAAATTCCAGCTTGGAATGAAACAAAAACTGTGGGGCAAACCCACGATGTCGACAACGTTCGAATTGTCGCGTACTTACATGCAAAACAAAAACAAATTTTAATATTTTGTTGTTGTTTCAAATGTAAGTGTGCAACAAGTCGAACATTGTCGATATCGTGGGTCAGGCCCTATATGTACATATTAGGGATGCCAATCCCGGATTCAGCGAATTTCGCATACCGGAATTTAAATATTTTAATCACGGGATTTTCGAGATTCAGTCAATCCCGAAATTGTTTACTAAGTTTTGTTTGTATTTTTTTTTAATAAATTCATCATGACCTTCCCCCATATGAAGATAGTAACCGTTGCAACACAATATTGATCTTTTATAATTGAAATTTATTTGGCGGTGGTTAAGCATTATCTATACATGTATTTCATTGATGCTTTGCCAAATTCTTAGTAGACTACAACCACATATGTATTTTGAACAGTCACAAACTTCTTATCTTATGCACAGACTTTCAAAAACTGTTTGAAAATTCAGAAATAATAATATTTTTGAAAATCACAAAGGAAAAATAAGCGTAGTAAGCTTAGAAACTTTAACAAACCCCAACAAATAATTTATATTTGATATGAATCCGGGTTTTGTTAAAGTTTCTAAGCCTGCTACAAATATTTTTCGTTTGTGATTCTCAAAAATATTTTTTGTGAATTTTCAAATAAAATACCTATAAAAAGCATGTGTCTGTCTTTTAATGTTCAAAAAACCCAGAGTCCCGAATAATTCCTGAATCTCAAAATATTTCGGGATCTCGAAAAGTCTAGGGAATTGATTTTTTGAAATCCCGAATCCCGGGATCGTAAAAACCAGTCCCAATTGGCATCCCTAGTACATATGTAAATACATAGTATGTATTACATACATACATGCATAGGAGTATGTACATACATAAGTATGTAGGAATCAGTGTTGCCAGTGAAATTTCGAGAAAGATACATATTAGTTTCCAAAAAGATACATTTGTTCCCAAAAAGATACATTCTAAAAAAAATTTTAAATTTCATTTTTAACGTTTAAAATTTGTTAACATAACATTTTTATTTCATATTTAATGAATATTGTAAAGAAAATGATATCAAATAAATTAATTTTTATATTTATTTAAGTCATAAATATTAGCTGCCTTATTCATAAAAAATATTTCATGTTTATTAAGCGCTTATTTGACATATTTCTATGGGAAATTTGTCAAATAAACCTGTAATAAACCTGAAATATTTTTTATGAATTAGACCGCAGGCATGTAATTTTTAAAAATACTGTAAGCAAACTTTAAAATTAATTTTATGTATCAAAACAAATTCATTTTTGTAAAAATTAATATACGAGTTAAGAGACTTATACTAAGGCGATTATATCAGAAATTTCATATAAATTTCCTGAAAATAAAAAATATGTTCATACCTATTTCCTTAAAAAAAAAAAGATGTTCATATTTTCTATACAGTTTGCGTACAGATTCAAAAGATACGAAAAATGTGGAGATTACACATGGTACCTGAAGTCATCAAAAGATACGAAAAATTTATCTTTCGTATTCTAATGGCATCACTGGTAGGAATATGTTTAGTTTTTAAACCTCGCCGATTACGTCATCATTGACATATGAACATACATATGTATGTAGATATGCATGTGTATGTATGCATGGATGCTCGAATTTAAATCTTAAAATATGTACTAGTTAAAAAGAGTGCAGAATCCACACTGTAGATTCTACAACACTATTGTTAACTACTGTAGTTACAGAAATACGTATTGAGTTTATTTTATGTGAATAAATATGTACATATATGTATGTACATATATAAGTACGTATGTATGTATTTATGTATGTACACAATAGTCAAACACTCTTGCCAGGCTACAACAGAACAGCAACTCAACAACCGAGCAACCAGTATCAATCTGCCTACTCGCTAAAACATTTTTTAATGACAAACACAAGATTGCAAGAACAACAAAACTCACAACGGAACTCAAGAGCAGCAGGAGAGTTGGAACATGCACAGCAAAGCCATTTGCTTTTAGTATACCTTGAATCTTTGTCACGAGTGTAACGTATAGTGTGTGTGTTTTTTTTTATAATCTGCTTGAGTGTGTGTGTACGATTGTGTTCAATACAAAGCTGCTTGTACGTACTTACATACATACATACAACGAAATAAGCATAATATCGACGAACAAAATATGGCCCTTAAACCCGGCAGTGAATTATGGCAACATTTTAACAATATTCCCGAAGAGGGTATGGCAGAATGCAAATTGTGCAAGCAGCGTTTGAGGAATAATCGCAGCTACAATTTGAAACTGCACCTGAATAAAGTGCACAAAAATAGAACCGAAATTGATAAATATTTCGAAGTTTTTGTGCTGGAAAACCTTGCTATGTGCAGGATATGTAGTCAGCGCTTGCAAAATCGTTTGTGTAACTTGAGATTACATATGCGAAGATTTCACAATATCGAAATTCAACTACCAGATAATACACAGAATGAATATCAACCCTCTCCACAGCCTTATGATGAAGATCAAATACAAGCCGTGCTCAAAGTGGCCAAACGCAAAATGATGGAACAACTTGATAATGGGGGGAAGCGTTCGGTACATCGATTGTACATTACGATGGATAAGAAAACCATCATGCGCAGTGTAGTGGGTTTAATTGTTGAGGATGGTGTCTCGCCGCATCTGCTCAGTTCAAAATATATTGAGGCCTTTTTGCGTCCCATGTGCGAGGCAATATCTGACAAGCAGGGTAAGGAATTCAAAATGGACGAGGCGGAAATCGAACGAATTATAAGTTTAATAGCAAATTATATACGCAAAGATTTTTCAAATGATCTGCATTGTCGTTTGCTGTCTATTAAAATCCATACCGATATAAATGCTTCACCTAATAATTCATTCGGGGTAATCGCCCAGTTTATTAGAGAAGGTGAGAGGCACGAACGTTTTTTGGGCCTCATTGATTTAAAGGATGATGCTGTTCTAAAGGAAGATCATATAAAACAAATATTATACAAATATAACATAGATTCCAATCAAATAGTTAGTGCTTTCTGGGACAATACAAAGTGCTATAATGAAAGACAAGTTGAAAACTCAGAGTATCTGAAAGAAATTAAAGAATTCATGTCATATCCTGATATAATATTGGCAGATGTACAAGTTGAGCCTTATCTGGGCACTATTGCCCAGTTATGCCTTTTGGATATTCTACAAATCTCTTACATTTTCCAACTATTCCTGGAGTGTCGTAATTTGGTGAAATTTATTAGCGACGAGTCTAATGGCTATCATGAGATACTTATTTTAAATAACTTTCCTATTCCTCAACTGGATTCGCCCTGGCGAGTGGGATCTACTTGCAAAATGATGAACGACTTGTATGAAGCTCGAAGCTGTTTGCAAGCTGTGAAATTGGAAAAATTCGATAATATCGAAGATCACTTCAATAACAACGATAACTTGTGGTCATTCATTGAAGCTTTCTGTAAATCAACAATTTATTTGCAAAAGTCCGTACTAAAATTCAACAACGAGGAGCTACATATTGGCGACTTCTATGCACAATGGTTAAAATGTAAAATTTTGAGTGAAAAACTACTTGCGGCCAACAATAATACAACAAATAAATTTTTATCCTTGATATTAAAGGATGTAGTCAAGCACATCGAGAAGAGAATGAAAGAGTTATTGAGTCAAGATCGTTTAGTAGCTTGCTTATATTTAGATCCGAGATTTCAGCGCACCTTAGACACGAATCAAAGATCTAGAGCTGTTCAATATTTAAAAAGTCTCTGGAATCGTGTCAATCTATATGCCCTTGACGACGTACAATCGAACCGATCAGTAGGAGATCAGGTGCCTGACGACGATGAGGACGCATATTTAAATGAGTTTTTAAGTAACGATATGAAAACAAACGATAAAGCCACTACTGATCTTTTCCAAAAAATTGAGGGGCTTAAACTGGCATTTCAAATGGTCGATACTAACATTTTATCATTCTGGGAAGCCCGAAAAATAAGTGATCCCGATTTGGAAGCCTTGAGCTCTATATGCTTTGCAATACCAGCGACAGAGGTAAAACTAATACGTAAAATACAAGTGCGTTTTATTACATAAATATTAGAATTGCCAAACATTTAGATAATAATAAATAATCGATTTCAGTATAAAATCGATTTCGCTAAAAATCGATTTTTTTCAACAGGAAATCTGTTTTCGATTAGAATCAAAATCGATTTACATTCCCTACTTTTGCAAGTCGATACAGTCGACTCTTGATAATTTAAAACTCGCTAATTTGAATTTAAAAATCGATTTTTTTCAACAGAAAATCTGTTTTCGATTACAATCAAAATCGATTTACATTCCCTACTTTTGCAAGTCGATACAGTCGACTCTTGATAATTTAAAACTCGTTAATTTGAATTTATCGATAATTTGAACTGTTTCCCCGGTCCCTTGGAAAAAACATTCAGGCCCTTCTTATGAGCAACTTTCGATTTTCGACAATTTAGTCGAAAGTGCTGATCGAACGAATTTTCATTTGGTATTATGACGCGAAGTCGACAAAGAATGTCGATGTTGTGAATTTGTAAAAATTTTAAGATCAAGAATCATACAGAGTAATGGAAACTAAAATACTCTTTGTCCTGCACAGCAAATCGAGGATTTTCCTCCGTAAGTGAAACCTTTCAAATTATTTAGTCCTTTACGATCGTAGATCTACATAAAATCGGCAAAAATAGCTTGCAATTTGTTTTTGCGTGCCTAAAAATAAAAAACAATCGTTTAATACTCAGATTTTTAATAATTTTTCATATTAAAATAGGAAATTCGTTGCTCAACGAAATTTTGGCTGCTCATAATATGAATTTTACGTTCGATGTTCGATAGCCAGCGAAAATCGAAAATCGAATACAACTCATAATAAGGGCCTCAAAAAATTTAACAAAATCCATATAATTTGGTCCTACTGCTAATTGGAAATAATTTAATGGGTCAAGATCGCTGATCTACTGTAACTTGAAATTTTTAGATTCTACGCTCTGTAATTTGAGTTATGTATTTCAAAAATAAAATAAAATTAAAATAAAAAAATTTCGCTGATTTACTTCAAAAGCGTCATAACTCGAAAAATTCAAAATTAAAAAAATGTTCCCATTAAGTTGAGTGCAAATTGAAAACTTTAAATTCGTTTTCTGTAAAAGTAGTTATTTGGGTTATAACGTTTTTGTAGTAAATGAGCAATTTGTGTTAGCTTATGTTCATTACTTTATGAATGAAATCTTGCTCGCCGACGTTCCATAATTTGATTTCTATACTCTATAATTTGAACTGTTAATGTGAATATTTTCGTTTTTTTATTTTGAAGCTTTTCCTCATTTACGGAATTTTATAATTCGTGCAAGTTGTCTTTTTTCGCTATTTTACTCAAACGTCATAACTAAAAAAACATTTTGTCAGAAAACAAGTTTGAAATTTTTAATTTACACACAATATTATGGAAAAAGAAAATTTAATTTTGTCTCTCAAAACAAGATATTTGTATGAAATTTTTACACAATATGAAGGACGAACTGATTAATTCTGCATCACTAACTCCAAATTTAATTTTTTGAGTTATGACGTTCTTTGAGTTAATTCAAAAGAGACTAAAAATACCCTCAAATGAGTTTTAAATACCCAGTGGGAAAAGTGGCCATTAATTACATAATAATGGGAGAAATAATGTATTATTTTCCTTAGAAACGAGAAGGTAATTTGATCGAACACAATAAATTCACATTGATTACCACGTGCAGAAGAAGGAATGTACGCATTAAAATAATTCATTACTTTCCTAGGACATGTTCTGTGTTAACAGTAATGAATTCTGGAATGAAAATTATGCATGCTGTGCACTACCTTTTCCTTTACTATTCATTACCTATTCGCACTGGGTATATGTACCTATAACTGATAGGAGTAATATCTTCATGAATATATTTAACATTTTTATTTGCAGATATATGACAAAAAGTGTTACTCCCACGTCAATCCAGTAGAGGATAATTCAGAATTTTCAGCATTTACAAAAGATAATCTTTTAACTGTACGTGTAAATGCGCACCTTTTAGATAACGCTCTTGCGTACCTACAACTTGCTAATGACGTACGATCAAATGGATCGTCGGGTATATCTGAAACTGAACCGGATATGTCTGATGATGATGAGAACAGTAATTCGGCTTCAACACACTCTGGTACATTGCCCAACTCTTCAAGTTCCAAAGTTCCGCACTCATCTACAATAATGTCGCCGCATGAATTACCATCTGAGGAGTTTATTTAACTTATAACATGAAATTATTTTATGTTGCATACTAGAGAGTTTTTTTAAGTTTAAGCATTTTTTTATTATACGTGTGTACATACATAAGTGCTATAATAAATGAATTTAATGTTTTAAGTATGAACAATTTTGAAATTTTTTGTTTGGTTTATGAAAGATTGAATTGAATTCATTCATACGGAAACATTATCGTTGTTTAAACCACAGAAAAGGAAGTACAAAACTTTTTAAAACTCAACACACATATCGAGCCTTTGCATCAATAGAGTTAGAACTCAAAAAAGTACTTGTTTTGCAGAAAACTAGTTTGAAGTTCTGAATTTACTAACAAATTAATGGAAAATAAAAATGTTATTCTCCTCTCAATAGTTGAGTACACGAGATATTTTTATGAAATTTTTGATAAATATGAAGAACTCAATAATCACGTTTTAGAGTTATGACTCTATCCTACAAATACCCACCCATATGTGATACTTTTTGTAATTTCTGCTACTTTTTAATACACGAAGATATACTTTTTTGATCTTCCTGTTTCATTAAAACTCCCAGACTTGAAAAAAGTTACACTATTTTAATATATACATATACACATATGTTTTGCAAGCATGCTTACATTTGTATGTATGTATATGAAAGGTTAGATAATGTATGTATGTATATCATGCTATATGGATTCCAAGTGATGAACCTATGCAACAGTACAGATATACAGGTAAAAAAATAGGTATTTAACAACTATTAAAAAGGCCTAAGAACGGCCTTCATATTTCTTTTAATTAAAAAATTATATGTACATACAAACAATTTACAGAATTGTAATGTAACTACGTACTAGCTCGATTTGCGCAACCATCGATAATTGCAACACCCCGATTAGAGCAACAGGTATTTTTTTTTAAATTACAGTCTTTATAAGTGCAACTTCTTTCAAAAAACAGTCTCGATAAGCGCAACTTTTTCTCTTTTAGTAAATTTAAAACGCTTTTCGCTCTGAATTTACTGAATTAAAAATGTAGTTTTCAGTTTCACCAAATAACCCATTCCAAAAAGTTTTTTTGGGACACTTTGTATTTATATTTCTCTCTTTAAGCTTCGTGCATGCGTATAAAAATGTTTATGAGAAAAGTGTTTATTTACAATAAATTGATCAGAGAAGACTATTCAGAAGAAAGCGAAGCTATAGAATTTTCAGACAAAGAAACGTCAGATAATATATAAATGAAAAACACACAAAGTTGTTATAGCCACTAATGCACTTAACATTTGTATGGAGTGGGCAACAGAGAATAATATTCCATTCTTCATTCAGCATTCTTTTCCTCAAACTAGATTGTGTTTTAAAGAAAATTAATATGCAGGTACAATTATACTGATTGGTTTTAAGTTTCAAGTCATGTATAAGTTATTACTTCATAACTTTTTTAAGCACATGTATGAAGTTTTTTATGTTTAACTATTAAAAATAAATTATTTTATTAAAATTATAGTTTGTTTTATATGAAGTTTTTAGTGTTCGATTATTGCAACTTTTCGGTAGAAGCAACAACATCGATTTCCTTTCGGTTGCGCAAATCAAGCTCGTACTTTACATTCATCTCTTGAGAATTCAGCGTTCAGATATTTATCAAACCTTAAATAAACTTTTTCTAAGTAAATAAGCTGAGCTGAACTGTTGATGCCGAAAAATAGGATTAAAATGTATCTGCTAAAATAATTTTTATTTATATACTCTTACATTATAGTATTTCCCCCATATTCATAAAAAAATTAAATGAATTTGAAATCCATTTTAGGAAAATTTTGTATGAAAAATTTTAAATAAAATACATTTCAAATTCAATAGTGTCACATCTAAAAAAAAACAGTTTTGCAGAAAAAGAGTTTTAAGTTTTCGATTTGAATACAACTCAATGCAGACATGAAAAAATATTCTTCTCTCAAGAGGTGATGGTACAAGCTAGTTATATGAAATTTTTACACAAGATAAAATACGAAATGCCGAATTATTCTGCATTATTAACTCAAAAAACTCACTTTTTGAGTTATGACACTATTGAAGTAAATGAGTGATATATACAAAAACTAATTTTTATTGTTGACGTTTTTAAAAATAAACCGTTTTTTTATGGGTTGGTTACACCTTTTTTTTAAATCCCCTTTTTGTCCCCCTTTTTCAAAATTTCCAACGGTAACGGTGTACACATTCATAGGCATATCGATGGTCTCAAGTAGAAAGGCCCTAAGTCGTACTTCTTACGAAATTAATGTTTTCAGTGATTCCAATACATTTCACACAAATAAACATCGTCACAAAAATTTATTGCAATAGTGTAAAAAATAACGCTTTTCAAGCAGTTGTGCAAAAAAGTTACATATTGAGTATTATAGTTTCTATTATGTTTTTGCATTTTCCTGTAAAGTTACAATTATGTACATATTTGAGTTAGGGCCTTTCTACTTGAGACCAACGATATGTAGAATGTAAGTATGTAGTGTTTTTATTCAATGATCAATACACACGATAAATAGGTAATAGGCGGGAAAGGGCGATTAGCAACTAAGTCATTTAAGCGATGAAAATGTGTTAGTAAGAAACCGGTTGTATGCGAATCAACGTCCTATGCAATGAGAGAGGCAAGCATCAGCGTTGCCATACTATTTTTCTGGAAAACTGAAAATTTAGAAGAAAAAAACACTGATTTTCAGGTGAAAAAACTGCTTTTTGGTCTAAAGCTGAAATATTTATATCATTTATAACATGATAATGTTAGCAGTTTTTTCTTATTTGTTGGTTAAATGTCAATTTTATTTTTATTTATTTTGGTTTGAAAACCTTAAATTTTTATTATTTATTCTACATTTAAGGCCGTGATACACTATCATATAAAGTCGTGCGATCTACGAAAAAGTACGACCCTGGTGTGATGAATTGTTATTGTCTTTTGAAAATGTTCATAAGGTCCATCATAGCAGGGGTGTATTTTTTCGTAGATCGCACGACTTTGTATGATAGTGTATCATGGCCTTAATGGAATTTAATAAGTTTAGAATGCAATAGTCAAAGAGAAGAAAAACTGAAATAAAAAATTTAATTGTGTGTGAATTTTATATTTTATAGTATGTATATAAATACAAAAGTAGTGCATAAATACTTAGCACAAACAAAATGCAACATAATATTAAATGAACACAGAAAAAAAATCAATTTTCCAATTCAAACCCGACATTCTCTGAATCAAATATTATTTTTTTTTCAATTAAGGTCCTACCAAAAAATTTGTAAATTCAAATGCAAAAATTTGTAATAATTTGTTTAAAAAAAATCCGATTCATTCAAACAAATTTTTTACCGAAATTAAAACGCAAATGCGACGAATATCTGTTCTGTACAGTATGCACAGAAATCTTATCTAAACAATTTTGTTACAAATGTTATTTTATACAAGTAAAATTAATTTAATTTTTCACTCTACATATATAGTTTTTTGCGAAAAATAAATTGGAACAAACAATTTACTGAAACAGCAAAAAATATTTACTGTAACTAAATTTTATAAAAAAAACATTTGTTTAAAAATTGTTTGGGAATTATATTTTCTGTGAAATGGGAGGCGACATTAAAAATTAATACATTAATTTGCTATATAGTTATTAGCACTGAAGGAGCACTAAATTTGAAACTTTTCTAAAATTTGTTTGATTCTTTTTGGAGTTAATATAACGTCTGAAATACCATGGTAGCTACAGCATAATTTTCAAAATCTTGTTTTTGGTGAATTTGAGCTCTTTTTCCTATATGCAATTTGCCATTTGTCATGATAAAAATATATCAGGTAAAGTTAACAGACTATGTATGTATGTATTTAATAATTTTGATAAAAAAAACCCGAAGAATCTAACTATGAACATAGACTCCAGTCACACTATAGTGTTGGATAACGAGATACAGTATATATTCCCAAACGCTAAAGACCGGATGTCCAGTTGGTATGTTTTACCACCTCGGAAGCTTCGTCGGCATCAGTTAAGTAAATACGGCTCTACAAATCTATAATTTTTTTTAATAATTGAAATATTTTTTAATTTTTTTTTAATAATATTACACAGGAAAATGGTTTTTTTCCGAATCAACCTTAAGACTTAAGAGGAGCACAACTCAATAAATAAGGTAATTAAAGTTTTTGCTTCTGCTTTTAAGATGTTTTATTTGAAGTGCACAATCATTTATTTATTTAATACAATTTCTTAGCTAAAAGAAGGTGCTTTTTTTTCTCTGAATAACTAAAACTTCGCTAACTGATTTTAGGAAAAATTTTTATGTCTTTAAGCCCTTTAATTTGGTATCTATTTCGTCGAGTTTTATCTCATATTCCTTCCATAAGAGATCGAATTATTTCAATGAAGAAATTAAAATGGAAAAACTGCACAATTTACAGAAAAACTTATTTTTTTAAGCAAAACACTGCAAAACTGTTCAATGCTTAGAAAAACTGCTAAATACAGGGAAAACTGCACACTTGGCAACGTTGGTATGCATGTACATTGTGCATTGTACATGCATACAGCTGTACATACACACGTATTTAGTTTTTGCGTGCACTCTCACTAGCGTTGCCATAATATTTTTAACAGAGTATGAATTCAATAATTTTGATTAAAACAATCCTGCGAATCTAACTATGAAAATGGAATCGGGTCCCACTATTGTGTTGGATAATTACAACGAGATCCAGCATATTGCCACAAACGCTAAAGACCAGATATAAAGTTGGCAAGTTTTACCATCTCGAAAGCTTCATCGGTAGCAGTTAGGAAAATATGTCTCTCCTATGGGATATTTCGCATAAAATTATTAATATTACACAGGGAAACTGGGCTCAAATCGTCACATCCGTGATCGTATCGACAATTGTACGAAAACAAATTAAGTGATACGACAATCGTATAAGGTGCATGGGTCGTCAGTACGTTCACGTATGTCATAATCCGAAAATTGTGTTTTGACTTGACGAGTTGCACGTTCACGGATGTGAAGATTTTGACCGCTGTTTTTTTTTCGTATCAACCTAAAGACGTAAGGGGAGCAAAATTCAATAAACAAGGTAATTAAAATTTTTGCTTCTGTTTTTATGATTGCAAATGGAAAAACTGTAAAATCTGGACAATTTACAGAAAAAATTATTTTTTAAACAAAAAATTGCGAAACTGCTCAATGCTTAGAAAAACTGCAAAATGCAAGAAAAACTACACATTTGGCACATTAATTGTGTTAATATACATATCGTTACTTTAATGTAGAAAAGCCCTAACTCATTTATTTGTTGTACCTATATTTCGATAGAAGAACATCTAATGTATCGCAAAATGCAAAAATCTCGATTTAAAAAAACTAATGAGTTAGGGCCTTTCCATATTAAGGTAGCGATATGTAAATACTAAATGTTGTTTGGTTAGCTGTTATTTGCATCTTGCAACAGTTATGTATGTATGTATGTAATGACCAGGGAAACCAGAAATATGCTCTAAAAAGTGTTTTATGCGCATTCAATATGCAGTAAAAACTTGAAAATATGCACTAAAAACTGAAAAAAATATGCTCTTAAAGACAAAATATAAAAATAAAATAACTAGGGTTTGAAGTGTACGTTTAAACAAAATTGCCATGCAAATTTTGAATAAAGCAAATAATACAAATAAATTTTTTTTGTATACTCCCATAAAAATTTAACATCAACTCCAAAAGAGGTCACGATATCAGAATTAAAACTTTGGAACTGTATCTCGGATAAAGATTGCAATAAAGACAAAATATTGACCTAGATTTTGACATAAAAATTGTTGCTTGTCCCATCTATATAAACTTTTATACATTGACAATGTTCCTTCAATGTCTACTGATGTAATCGGGCAGAGTCCCTCAGAAATAGCAATACCAAATTTTATTGAAATTAGCGTCCGTAATAACAGCGTAACATATAACGAAAATGTAAAATGTATACAATACATGGAATAGAATAAGATAGATTAAATAAAAAAAAAATTATAAAGTATCAAAATATGCACTAAAAGCATAAATTATGCTCCAAAAATACGAAAATATGCCAAAAATATGCGTGTAAGACTGAAATATGCAAAAACATGCTTTAAAGGTTAAAATATGCAAAAATTTGCACTAACAAATCGAAGGCAAGATTCATAAAAAGTTCTGAAACGGATAAATATCTTATCTCCGCATTAATCAGGCTTATCCTAAATAAAATTTGACATGGAAATTTCCGAACGTGTGAAAAATCGGTATCAAAAAACTTCATACGATTGCGAAATAAGCTGACAATTTATGAAAAAAATCATTCACATAGATTTTTCTGTTGGAAAAAGTGGAAATATGTTAGTTTTTAATTTTATTGGAATTGATTAAACGAAATTAGAATCGTTGTGAACGAAAAAATTGATTCGGAAATTTTCACATGTGGAATTCATGATAAGGCTGAATATGTCACACAAGAAAAAACATGCAATTGCATTTTTGCGGTTTCCCTGGTAATGACAATGGTTTTTTGTTTCGCAAAAACAAAAAAAAAGAACATTTTGTTAAAACGGGTAAACCGTCAATTGCGGCAACACTGCAGCCTCATTAGTTTTAAAATTTCTCTGGATATTAAAGAGAATGTTGTGAAAAAACTGAAGCAAACAACACGAGAGCATAAGAGGGCAGACGTTGCATTTAGTATAGTTTAACGCTTTGTTGAGAGTGTTTGTAAAAAAATTTAATTGTTTGTTACTTTAGTGAGTGTATTTCACAGTTGATATTGTTGCTGTACAATGGTGATGAATCCAAGATGTGATGTATGGAAGTATTTTCACAATATTGTTGAGGAGGGGGTTGCAGTGTGTAAATTATGTAACCAACGTTTGAAAAACCAACGTAGCTTTAGCTTGAGAAAGCATATAAGTAAGCTACATAATCCCGAAAGTGTTATCTGGAAATATTTCAATAATATTGTGGACGAAGGTGTCGCGGTATGTACAATATGCGATAAAAGAGTAAGGAACAATCGGCATTTCAATTTTGTGCTACACTTGAAACAACATGATATATTTGTGGACGAGAACGACAATGGCTCTAAAAGCCCAGGTGACTTAAAGACAGTTTCGAAGCGACCTTATCGTGGCAAAGAAAATTTATGCATTTTGATGGACGAGCTAACTTTAGTCAGTGCTGTTATGGGTCTGATGGTTGACGAAGGTGTCAGTCCTCAACTTTTTGGATCAAAAAATTTGCAGGCTTTGTTGAGTCCAGTATGCGAAGCTATTTCTAAGGAGAAAGACGTAAAATTAAGTGTAACTGGCTTAAAAAGCGAGGAAGTCATAAATTCAGTGGCTGGTTATATACGTGATGAATTTAGCCATGATATACACTGGCGATTGTTATCATTAAAACTGGATATGGATCTTGATTCGGGTTCAAATACATTTTACCTCAGTGCACAGTTTGTCAATGAGACCCAAGTCGAAAGTTGTCTGCTGGGGGAAATAAATCTAGAGAATGGGCAACAGCTGACTGAAAAATGCATAGTGGACACACTGAATAAATATAATATTGCTACTAATCAGATTGTAAGTGTTAACTGGGACAATTCAAAAGCCAAATGCAAGAATTTTGTAAGAAACTCGGAGTACTTACGGGAGATACAGCAGTTTGAAAAATATACTGACATTAACATTGGCGAAGTAAAGGTTGAACGCTATATTGGAGTAATAGCCCATCTCTGTGTTTTGGAAGTTATAAAAAATCCCGGCATATTTCATTTGCTCAAGCAATGTCGAAATTTGACCCAATTGATTCACAAGGACTTAAATATTTTTGAAGAAAAATTTAGGCAGCATAGTGTAAACATACCTCAAATAGATTCTCCTTGGATGTGGGGTTCAACCTACACAATGATGAACGATTTGAAAGACGCACTTTGTGTTCTAGAAAATGTAAACTATAAACAACCTGAGTGTGCTGAAGATCAATTTGATCTTAACGACAACCTTAAAAACTTCATTAATGCCTTCTGTAAAGCCCTTACATACATACACAAAGCTGCAGAAAAGTTTTACACTTCAGAAATGAATTTCGGAGATTTTTACGCCCAATGGCTTAAGTGTAAGCTGTTAACAGAAAAACTTTACAATACTAGTGAAGAAGGAAGTATTTTGGCTCAAATTTCGGCAGAGCTGGTTAAAAGCATTCAAAATAAATCAGTTGAGCTTTTAACTCAGGACCATTTCAATGCCTGTTTGTATTTGGACCCCAGATTCCAGCACACTTTAAATACGCCGGAAAAAATGTTTGCTTTGGAATATTTAAAACAATTGTGGAATCGTTCTAAACTGTACAACAAAGACCTTGTGGATCCAGTGCCAGAATATAGCGTGGACAAAAATATTCCAAAACATAAGTTTGCAGACGATGAGGATAGTTTCTTAAATGAATTTTTGTGTCAAAGTGCTCAAGATGCAGAAACAGAAGGAATTTATAAAAAACTCCAAGATTTGAAATTGTTATTCCAAACGGCAGATACTAATGTTTTGATTTATTGGAAAGAGCTAAAATTTTGTGAACCACAAATTCACACATTGAGCTCAATTTGCTTCGCCATACCAGCTACGCAAGTAAGTTGAAAAATGTGAATAGGTATCAGAGCCGTAAACGAATCATTCTTTTTTTATTTTAATTCGCTACGAATTAGCTAAATTTTGAATTGATTCTTTTCACAAAAAAAAATAATTGAATGAAATTTGAATCAATTCAAACGAATTAGGCAGAAATGAATTTCAATTCGTTTCCAATTCAAATGAATTTGTCAAAGTGAGTTGCAATTCATTTCCAATTCATTTGAATTGAATTGATTTTGAATTAGAACAATGCGTCAATTCAATTCAAATGAGCTTGTAATGAATTGTTAATTATTTTTTTTAATGCATTGGAATTAATTCAAAATCAATTCAATTCAAATGAATTGGAAATGAATTACAATTCACTTTGACAAATTCATTTGAATTGGAAATGAATTACAATTCACTTTGACAAATTCATTTGAATTGGAAACGAATTGCAATTCATTTGAGATATTTATTTGAATTGGAAATGAATTGCAATTCATCCTTCTACCAAATTCATTTGAATTGACTAAAATTTCATTCGATTTATTTTTTTGTGTGAAAAGAATTAACACAAAATTTGCTAATTCAGTGCATGAATGATTCCAAATTAATTCAAAAATGAATGATTCATTTACAGCTCTGATAAGTATACAATATTTTATTGTATTGCTCATTTACTTAAACAACGTCATAACTCAAAAAAAGGAGTTTGCTAAAAACTAGTTTAAAGTTTTCAATTTACACGCAACTTAATAAAAAAGGGAAATTTTATTTTTCTCTCAACAGTGGAGTAGTATGCAATATATTTTTATGAAATTTTAACAAAATAACAATCAGAACGATATGCCGATTAATTCTGAATTATTCACTCAAAAATTTATATTTTTGAGTTATGACGCTGTTTGAGTAAATGAGCGATATCTATACTAAGGACCGTTGAAATACAAGGGGGAGGGGGCAAATTTGTGGTTAGGAAATAAATCCGTTGGTCAAATGCTGAAATGCCAAGAATTGAGCTCTCACCCTTTGACATTTATTTAGTAAAAATTTGGGAAATTTTAACCATGGCACGTTACACTTTTGAACAAACAATTTTAATTGTGAAATTTGTGAAATTTAATTTGTAAAATCAGGTTTACGTAATCAAACCAGATACAACTGACGCTCTGAAAGATGAAATTCGGCGCTATATTGACGAGATAAGCAAAGCTTTGTTGCAAAATTTGGTTCAAAATTTTGTGAAAGGAGCGGACGTCTGTTGACGTGCTAGAGGTGGACATTTGCCCGACATTATATTCCATTATTAGTTTCCATATTTCCACCTTACATTGTGAAAAACAAAGTGTTTTTTTAAGCCAATTTACTTCCTAACGTTAAATTTGCCCACCCTTTATTACATAACGCATTTTTCCACGATTCGAAGCTCCCCTTTTTTCATAGTAACAGATTGTAACGAAACTAAGAACCCCCTTGCCACCAAGATAAACATAACAATAAGTTAGAATAATTTAAAAAGTTTTTATTTAAAAAAATTTATGTTTTATTTTATTTAAACAAATTCTTAATGAAAAAAATGCTTTAGAATTTGCCTGTTGTTAGCATAGGTATAAATTCGAAAGAATTTTCTTTAATTTCGAATTACAGAGTTTGTTCCCAACACTTCCCAAATAAAAACAGTTCCATGCTTATTATAAAATACTAAAAGTTAATTTTAAGGCTGTTGGTTTACATAAAATTATTTTTTTCTGCACATTTACAGAATTACAATAAAATTAATTCCACCTGCAAAAAAAAATCCAAATGTGCTTCAAATATACCCCCGAACCTCAAAGAAAATGTCGATCTTATTCGCTTAAATCCGAATCTTTTAGAAAAGGCTATAAACAAATTGGGACTATTTAGAGAAGATACTTCTGAAATCGAAAGCTCAACACAGCCATCTTTAAGGACTTCTGTGGCAAATTCGCCAGATGTAACAGAAGATGATGCGATACCATCAACTTCAGGTTTAAAGACTTTATGAAGCCTTCCGACTCTATTGAGAAACGATATATGTACATACATACATACTTAAATAAATAAAAAATTTTATGTGAATAAATGCATTTTTTTTCGCCGAAATCATAAAAATCCTGTAATAACGTTTTCAGTGAATTTGATTGATATTTACATAAGTACATACTAGAGCTATAAATGAATCATTATTTTTTGATTTTAATTCGTTACGAATTAGCTAAACTTTGAATTAATTATTTTTACAACAAAAAAGAATTGAATGAAATTTGAATCAATTCAAATGAATTTGGTAAAAATGAATTGTAATTAATTTTTCAATTAAAATGAATTTGTAGAATGAGTTGCAAATCGTTTTCAATTCAAATGAATTAGAATAATGAATTTCAATTCAAATGAATTAAATAAAAAATGAGTTGCAACCAATCAAATTCAAGAGAAGAATTTTCCCATTTTTATAGGATTTTCGCCGATAAGGAAATCATATCTTGTAAGACCATTTCATATAAAAGGCTGGCACACGTACTTTTTGAGTAAAGAAAATGCGTTTGGATCTTCATTGAATTTTAAACTTTAAACTTAATTTCCACAAAACTTGCTTTTTTTAATTATGCCCAATTTTTATTCATCTGTTTCTACAAGTTTCTATGGCTTGAAGATATTTTTTGGAACAAATCGGTTTTAGCTCCTCTCAAAACTAAATAAAAATTAATCCATACGAAAGAAAATAAAGCATAAGAAGAAAAATAAAATGAAAAATTGGCGGCGACCTTTAGTTTCCGAGTTATGGGCCAAAAAGCCCAATTCTTGATTAAAATCAAATATTTACTATTGGAAATAATCGATTTTCGTAAAAAAACCAAGTTCGAAATACATGTGGTGTAATTGAAAAACTTTTGAGATAATATTTAAGGAGTTATACAGGACATCGGGCTTGTGTAAGGATTTTCTCCACCATGGTTTTTGCCAAAACGACGCTGTTTCCAAAAATTATCTGCAAAGCTCTTAATTAGTACCAATATTGGACCGTTCAATCACAGTTTTATATGAAAACTTTAAATCCCATAGCTCCGAAAATATGGGTTGGCGCCAATATTTTATATCAATTTTTCTTCATAGTTTGTTTGGAGCTAAACCCGATTTAAGCCTATCTTTTATTTAGAGGAGTTCCACTAAACTAGACTTGCTTCAAAATTTGGATTGAAGAGGTAAATTCGCCATAGATACATATGAATAAGTAGTTACATACCTTATTAATAGTGTAGTTTTTTTAACAAACTGTAAGCCACTTTTCCGGTTTTATTAATTTTTTTTTTGTTCTTTTACTCCCGCTATAAGCCCGGGGAATTATTTGGCCAGTTCGAAGAACTATTTCGCCAACACCACGGTTTTATTGGAATAAGGACTAATATACATACATATGTAATTGTTCTGCAAATCACTGGTAACCTTGATTTAAAACTATAGACCTGACGTTATGAATTAACTGGACGGGATTTTAACCATTTTGCTTGGAATTGGATAATAAAACGATAACATGCACTTAATATGATTTCTTTGTGTAATGAAACTAATTATTTTGCACAGAATTTTACAATTTACAAATTTAATAAAACACTATATTTTTCTTTTTTAGTTTTCTTTGACGTTCTTCGTGATTTTTTACCATTTTAGCTGATGTTTTTTTTTATAAAAAAGACGTCTGCGGTTGCCAGAGCAACCAGGACGTGTGCCAAGATAGTGCCGATTTTAGGAATTAAAAAATGGGGACAACTTGGGTACTTTTTAATAATAAAAGGATAGCATTGATTATGGGAATTCAAAGGGAAAAAACAAAACAAAAAACGTGCATGAATTTTCCCAGAAGCACTGTTCAACTGCCACGCCAAAGGGTCATAATATACATATGTTCTTAAAGGGGACCCGTCGAGCCGTTTTCGAGTAAATCCAAGATGGCAAAAAAACATAGATCAAACAACATAAAAACATTTTTCGTTTAAAACACACAAAATATTTCGATTGGAGGTATTTAGCTGAAGAAGAAAAACTTCTTTAAGAAAAATCTAACTGTGTTGATAGCACTAAGATATGTACAAAGTTTTGGTGTTATATTCTATATAGTTGAATATCATATATATATATATATATATGTACGAGAGCGGATCAACAGTGCTACTTTCAACAGCCAACTTGACCAAAGTTTGCGTAATTTGGTTTGCGTTTGAGAGCCGTTGATAACAGACTACCGCGTGAGTTGAGAAGAAAAAAATGGAAAAAAGCGAAGAGAAGCTTCAGCCTTAAATGATAGAAATTTTAATCCAACGTGTAAGCATGGCGAACACAGAAATGGCTTTCATATAATTGCTGGCACATCCTCCCCAAAGCATTGGTCTTAATATTGTAGAGCAAATAGGGCGTATGTAGAGAAGAAATTGCTTGAGCGTTAGCTTAGGGGGCGAACATTGCAATATGTTATTAACAACACAGTTCATTCTATGAGAATATGGTGGCCCTGTTAAATCAAGTACTTATTCCATGACTTCTTTCTAAACGAAAAGTTAGTGTGCATATTTTTTTTGGTTTTTTTTGCAGTAAAATGTACTTGTTAACAAAATTAAATTTGCCTTCAATTTCCTTGCGGTTTAGCTTAACTGCACACATTTTGTAAATTACAACACAAGAAATGCTAGATGTGTACTCGGCATTACTAGTAAACGGCATGCAGCCAATACAGCTTCATGATGATATCAATCTTTCGTTTGAGCCACATGCGCATGTGGGTTTTTACCTACCGTATACTGCAGACTTTAGTTTTCATTACATTTTAAGTAACATGTGTACCTAATTTAAGGAACTGGCAAACAAAACTAGACATGTCCTCAGTAAATAATTTTTTTCGGGCTCCCCAATTACACATCTATGAACTCACGAAATATGTAGTATGTATATTCATTCAAAACCAGTTCGATCCCTCCTTAAAAAATTAACGAAAACTGATTATTCCTTGCTAGTCTCTAACATATATAATGTTACCCGGCTTTTCCAGATTAATTATGTATAAAGCTTTCTAGTCTTATCACTGATTCCCGTCTCTTGGCAACCCTTTCCTTTGCTCTTTTTGCTTTCACAGAGGATCCTCTGTAGTTTAATTATTGTATTCGCACAGAAAGTACGTGTGAGTCACGCACTTAAAATTAAATATGTTTACACTTTAAAGAGAAGTTATTGTAATAAAAGTGCATTATATATCTAAAAAGTGTTAAAAATAATCAAGGCGAATACACATCAGGTGATATCCTAATTCACCAGCTCACATAAATTCTCTGTTGTCAATCAATGCAAAACGTTAGGAAATATTTTGACAGCAGGAAATTTTACACTAAGAATTATACAAGGCGAATATGCAGAGTTCCAAACTAAGACCACCTGGTATCAAATCGCCTTGAAAATAATGCCGAAAAATGCAAACATATCTAAGAAAAATGGCTGATATATGTACATATATTTATATGTGTATGTAAGTACACATGTATTTCCATATGTACATACATACATATGTACATTTTAAAACCATAATGTTAACAGCATAGCATAATGTTAACATTGTGGGCTGATTGGATTGCGCTGTTGTTGTTATTACTTTAGCGCAATGCTCTTATTTCAGTAATGGTGGATTTTATCATAACAGTGTTGATTTTGTGCAATTGGGTTATTAAATACCGTGGTGGGATACTATGTTTTAGTACGAGGTGAACGTGGTCGGATTACGAGTGTTATATACTGTTATAAGATTTATAATGGTATACAATTATGTATTTCAGTTTCTGTAAAATATACATCCATACAATACATACATATGTACATATGTATACATGCTTATAACCATGTGAATTAGAACATGTAGCAGAAAATGCTAAGTTAAAAATATTAGACATAGGTACATACATATGTATTTGTTGGATATATACGGTAGTCATAAAGGTCATATTCTCATAATCAGGTACTTCATGCATTTAAAAAAGGTGTTTTAGGCGCCTAAAATATGAGATCAAAAACGATAAATATGCACTAAAAACTAGGGATGTAACGTATACCAGTTTAGCGAATGCGAAAGCGAATAACACATTTTAATTTTTGCGAAAGCTAATGCGAATGCGAAAGCGAATGCAAATATTACAATATTATATGCGTGGATGTACTACATACAGCACTTTATTTAAGTTGAGTCTTGAATTGAGCAATTACTTATTAATTTATTTAAATTTGAAATTTATTTGCTGGTGGTTCAGCGTTGTCTATATATTTCATTGTTGCTGTAACAAATCATCAGTAGACTTCAACCACACATTTTGAATAGTCACAAACCTCTTATCTTATGCACAGACTTTCAAGAACTATTTGAGAATTCACAAATAATAATATTTTTGAAAATCACAAAAGAAAAATAAGCGTAGTAGGCTTAGAAACTAATACAAAAACCCAGCAAATAATTTATATTCGATACAAATCTATTTTAAATAAAATACAAATTCTTAATACAGAAAGATATATGTATGAAATTATATTAAACTAACGGCCTGGCCCACGATGTCGACAAGAAAGTTTCTTTCGGTTTACTTATATTGAAAACAAAAACAAGTTCTCTTATTTTGTTTTTGTTTTCAATTAAGTAAGCGAAAGAAACTTTCTTGTCGATATAGTGGGCCAGGCCGTAAGTAAAAATAATAATTAAAATTAAATTTCCTAAATGTGAAGCAATCAACCCATTCGTACTTTGGTCCTAAGGCCTGGTACTTTGAACAACATTTCATGTGAAATGCTTTCAAAATACATATTAATAAAAATTGGAATGAAGTGGTCATGAAAAAATGTTGCAGAAGTAATACTCTGTTCATCTTGGGAAAAACATATGAAATATATCTTCAACATTTTAAGTTTTCATGTCAAATAGTATGAGTGGCTCTTGTTTGCTTGCATTTCACATGTTTTGTACGAAGTAATGAATGGTGCTCAACATTTTTCAAAAGACTAGTCTTAAGCATATTACTCTGTTCAAATGTTGAGCAACTGATTATTTCATACCTACGAAAAATTTGACATGTAAACAATATTAACTAGCCCTGAAACTATGCTACAATTTCTTACGTTTTTAAAAACGCCCCATGTGTTTGTTGTAAATTCCATGCGAAATAAGTGCCGCCTATCTTATTTCGCATGAAAACTCAAAATGTTGAAGATACATTTCGTACGTTTTTCTCAAGATAAACAGAGTACTATAAATGCAACATTTTTCCATGAACAATTCGTGCCAATTTTTTTATATATATTTTGACAGCATTTCGCGTGAAATGTTGAACAGAGTACCAGGCTTTAAGTAGGAAATATTTTCGCGCAAACACACACAGCCTTTTATTTTTCAAAAATCTAAAAATACTTCCAAACACCGCTGCATTTTGGTTTCAGTTTGATACTTATGAGAACTTATTTATAGAAAGGTTTTCCGCTAAAATTTGAAAGGTTTGATTAGAACGCTTTTTTTCATGCTGGCTTAAAATAATTTTTGTGTTTTTGACGTTTGTTAGTCGTAAACTATTTTCGTAAAAGAAGTACAACCTTTTTTTGTCTTAAGTATTCGCTTGAAATATTCGCAAACATTTTATCGAATACAAATAGCAAAAGTAAGCGGATAATTTGCGAATGCGAAAGCGAATGCGAACATTAGTTACTTCCCTACTAAAAACAATAAGATATGCACACATTTTAAAATTTTTTTATTAAAAACAAAAAGTTTTCAATTTACATACAACTAAATAAAGATGTAAAAAAAAATTTTTCTCAAGAGGTGCGTGTACGTACAATCATTTTATATTGAATTTTTACACAATATTAAATATGATGTAACAGTTTCTTCTACATTAATAACTCAAAACGCGCATTTTTCGAGATATGTTTATATTGCAGTAAAGGTGCGATACATAAATATATTTATTTGTTATATACTCGTATGTATGTATTTATTTTCCTTTGAAATTTTTATATCTTAATAGGTATATATAAAAATCAAAAAAACGTTTATTTGTTAGGGGTGAACTCTTCAATGCCCCAACAGATTTTCGCCTTCCACCCCACAAAATATTTGTAAAAGACCGGCGCGTGTTTTTATATACATTCTACCCCGGTAAATGCTACACCCCTTTCAGAAATAGTGATTTTAATAATATATGTAAGTTAATCTATAATATAAAAATGAATCGCTGAATGTGTTGCTAAGCGCAAATCTTGAGAACAGCTGGAACGATTTCGCCAATTCTTTTTTTATAATATTTCATGAAGTACGAGGAGGGTTCTTACGGAGAGAAAATTTTAAAACTAGGACCAGTACCGCGATAGGGGGGAAATTTCTGCCCCTCTGAAACGTCCAAACCGAGTTTAATGAAATTTAGAACATAGATAGATCTGCGTCCAAAAAGTCACATAGGCCATGTACATTTTTAAAATTAGGACCAGGAGGGCGATAGGTGGAAATTTCTGTCCCTCCAAAAAGTTCAAACCGATTTTAATGAAGTTTAGAACATAGATAGATTTCCATCTAAAAATTCGCATGGTCTATGTACATTTTTCGAACAAGGACCAGTAGGGCGAGGGGGGCGGGGGATTGCAGTCCCTCCGAAATATTCGAACGGATTTTAATGAAATTTATAACATAGATAGATCTGCGTCTAAAAAGTTACATACGCTATGTACATTTTTAAAACTAGGATCAAGAGGGCGATAGAGGGAAATTTCTCCCCCTCCGAAACGTTAAAAATCAATCAAATTACTGAAAATTAATTAAATATTTGTGTAATGTCTTTCCTTCAAATTTATTTTAGTTGTTGGCGTAGCAACGCGCGCAGGGTACAGCTAGTATTTTTTATATTTTCGAATGTGAAATGTGAAATGTGTTCTTAGAAAGCTTTTGTGCATTAAAAAAGGTCTTGTAACGTCTCTGCATGTAATCGGCTCAAATTTAAATGATTCTTTTTATATAATGTTATATACGAGTACCAGGCGCTTATCCAGCTTAAGCTTTTGGAGTGATATTTTTTTAATGTTTATTAAGTTGTAGCAATTTATTTTGCTACATACTCGTATATTCCATATCAAATTAAAATGTTTCGCCAGTTTTTCGATTAAAAAATACATACAATGACTTAGCAAATTTTGTAAGTCCAATTCATATGAAAATTGCAGGGACCGAAAATAATAATTGTTCTTGAATTTTTAAAGAAAAAAAAAAACAACTAAAAGGAAACAGCGTATAAGGTACCGAATCACACTATTCTTAAAATGTTGTTTTTTTTAAGCAGAAATAATTGTTATTTTTTTACTTATTTTTTTTGAGCAAATATAAAAGTTGTTTCTTTAACGAGTAACTTAAAAAAAAACCGGACGTGTTATATGGTTCTCAGACTTGCAATGGACGTTAAATGCAACAAACTTCAGGTACTCATACATAAATGCCTGTGACGTACTATATGTGACCTGCTCCACGAAAAGGGACCTCTGCGCCGAAAAGAAGTTATTGAGAAAAACGCGTTTAAAAAAAGCGCTTCGTTTTTCCGTGTTTTGCGCATGGTTATGCAACTCTTCCTTCAACCTGATCATCTGGCGATGTATTTCGACTTTCTGGTACTTTGTACGATGTTCACTATGCAGTGTTGCCTCTATGAAAATTATTTCTAACAGTTAAAAACCTGTTTTTGCTAATTTTGTTTTCAAAACTACTAGAGCTGTTTTATTCCTTATCAAATTATCAATGTTTTGGATTTAAGCCGATAGAATTGAATCTATTATTTATTATTATTTAATTTATCTATTATTTAATTAATTTCAGGTTAAAATAAATCTTAATTAGCGTAACGCAATTATCTCTTCAAGATATTGAGGAAGAGCAAACTTTATCGCAGTTTTTAGAAAAACCTTGCTGTACGAATGGATGCAATACTGTAAATCCGGAAGAACGAATTGTTTTTGCAAGAAATAACTTTTTGGAATTACAGACAGGCGATTTGTAAAAAAAATTAAAAGACATAGAAACTTGCGGTTTGCGGCATTTGAAAGAGCGTTTTTTTCCTATAAGAATCACTCAAAAAGTAAAACAAAATTTTTTCGGCGCAGAGGTCCCTTTTCGTGGAGCAGGTCACATATGCCAAATATTTGCGCCTTTGACGATCTCAAATGTGGTTTTAAGGTGTTAAGGATTTTAATTTTTTTTTTAACCAAACTTTGTTTAAAGTTGAGGTACTTTTCGTATAATTAATTGATTGATTTTACATATAGCGCTTTTTGAGCTATTAGTCTTTTTCTCTCGTGAATAAAAAATAAGTACCATTAATAATTACACATTTTTAGCGAATTGAAATATTGTAATTTTGCTCGGAACACTTTCAACTTCAATTGTTGTAGCTACGCTTTTTGCATTAATAATTTTTCAACAATAATATTTTTGGAAATTTGAATTTTTGACAAAATATGACACAAAACCATGCATTAATAGCAAAATATGAGACAAAAATATGCATTTATGACCGAATTATGCAAAAATATGCATTTTCAGCAAAATATGCAAAAATATGCACTAACAAATCGACGCTATTTTTTCACAAATTCATTGTTTTGTAATGATATTTCGTTCTTGCCATTATCAGGGTTAAAGGAAAAAACATGCATTTGCATGAAACCCCTAAATTATAAAATATATGTAAGTATATATACATATTATATATGACAATATGAGCTTTATGAGTACAGTTTAAATACCCCAATTATATTTGGTATGTACATATTTTAATTAGAAATTAATAAAATAAATTTTATATGAAGTATTAGTAGGTAATAATAGTTCCTATAAAGACATAATATTATAAAAAGAGGAGTTTTGTTAGCTAGGAAAAATATATGTATGTAGGTATTTTGAAGTTAGTAATCATAAAACGGAACATTAGAAGTTGTAAAGTGTTATGATATTGTTTTAATTTTCATTGAAACAGGTTGTCAAAAATATTTTATTTGACTTAAATAGTGAAGTGCAGAAATAGGTTATACCTGCATATAATAATTTCAGTTAGTTATTAATATTCAAAACAAAAGATTAACTTTCATAGCTTTAACTTATGTTTGATAAAGATCATACGTTTATGTACAGAAAATACAATAATTTAACTTCAAAGTCTAGTGTAAAGCACGCCTGTCAACATCATATTCCGGCTTCAAATTCAAATTTCTGGAGATATGTGTGTATGTACATATCATTGACATTGTACATACATCCATAAGGTAAGTAATATTATTTATTAATTATTATTTAAATATATTTTTCGTTATTAAAAAAGAACCATTTCTTAGCTAAAAACATATAAAAATTAATGAAATTAACTGTGCAAATACATACATACATATGTATATCAAATCAGATTTTGTGCTTGCCTTAGAAGTTTTGTTGTGACGTTTTTTCAAAAAATGGTAAAAAATATTATTTTGGAATTTATTGAGCTTTAGCTTTCTCGCTCGTGCACATATTCGAGTTCGTATTAGTTTTTAATAATAAAATACATATATGTACATATGCTTGTATTTGGAGGATTGAAAAGGTTTATCACGTCTTGCTGATCCAAGCAAAAAATTGGGATATTCAAGCTGTAGTCTTAGTGGCGGGTTTGCTGTTATTAAAAGTGTGAACATCCCTGTGATATATTATGTGATACTGAACTTGCTACACGTCTAATTTTCTAGTCATAATTTCAACTTGAATTATGCCACAGTAATTTTTTACCTTGATGGGCAGTTTGAAGTATAATCTGATCCAAATATAAACCGCAACCAACATTCTCAATTGACAATTGACTTTGATCCGTCTGCCAATGTTTGGATCGTATTCTCATACGCACATATATGCTCTTGAGAAAACCTGTATTTCTAATACCTAGAATCCTAGCATGGTCACACTATTATTGCTTTCAGACCCATTGCTATATTTGCAGCTCTTGCTTCGCCAAAAAAAATCTGCTAATAACAGATCCTTTAAGGCGAAGTGGGCCTTTTGTCATCATCACAAGCATTTGCATAATACAACCATTTGAGCAATAACTGCATTCAGAATCGGAACTGTCTCAAAGATATGCTTTTATCTGACTTTTCACGTTTTGTGTTAGGATGATTATTATATATTTTGGATGATTATTATTTTTAGCAGGTCTATTTAAGGACAGTTGGCAAACTCGGAAGGATGTTCAAGAGATCACGCTTTCATTGATATGTCCTTGGCGGTTGAACTAAACTCAATTTGTAACGTTTTCTTTGCTAAAAAAAAGTGAAACTTTGGTTTACATGACTGCTTATCATCTGCAAGCAATAAATTTTTTTCCAATTCCTTTTTATCTAAATTTTAATTTAAAAATTTAATTTTGTAAAATTCATCGCCAAGCGTTGACAAATTTTAAATGGAACAAATTTAAATTACAAAAACAAAATACAAAAGTAGGCACTAAGTAAAACATTCAACGTGAACTTAAGGTTGTTAGTGCGAGAAGTTGTTCGTTTGTAACTCAAACGGGCCAAAATATTCGACCTTAGACGGGCTTTTATTAAACTCCAATTTAATAAAAGTACACCCGTGACACTTCGGTTGAAGACTCTGAGCTTAGTTGCCTTTGATATGTTATTTTTTCGCCAGATTTTGTATAGTGACTGGAAAAAAGTTAAAGTAAAAGTTTTGTATTTTTAACCAGTGTTTAAAAAACTGTAATGATTTCCATTTCATTTGATATTGCTTCTGCCTTCGCTTTTGAAAAATACTACAGTTTCAGTCAAAGCAAAATCACGAAACGATTTATGACCAATTGCGCAGTACTTTCAGCAGTCGACGATTTGAAAAGTTTGAATTTGATTTGCTTTTGCTTTTTGTTAGTATTGCAAGTAAAAGCAGAAGCAGTCTATATGCTTTTGGAAGTCGCCAACAGTCACAGTCGAAGAAGCAAAATCTCTTGCTTTAAGAAGTTTTAAGTAATCGCACTAAAGTGGTTTTTGTTTTTGCCTCTTGTCTGATGTGCAAAAACAACAACAAAAACATGACATACACCACAAAGTAGTTGACTGAACCTGCAGAAAGCTTCTAAAAGCAAGAGGTTTTGTTTCTTCGACTATGACTGTTTGGCACGTACAAAAGCACACAGACTGCTTATGCTTTTACTACCGAAACTAACCAAAAGCAAATCAAATTCAAACTTTTGAAATCGTCGACTGTTGAAAGTACTGCGCAATTGTTCATAAATGGTTTGCTGCTTCTGCTTCGACTGCGACTGTTGTTGATTTTCACAAGCACAAGCAAAAGCATTGATTGATTTCAAACAGTTGGAAAAATCCAAAGCAGCCAAAAGTAAAAATTTTAGGACTTTTGCTTCTTCGACTTAAGCTTTTTAAATACTGTTTTTAACATCGTCGGCTTAGAGTGTAAACCTGCTTAATCCACTTTTTACAACAAATGACATATTAATGCCATTCGAAAGAGAACGAGACGCCGCATCGACTGGCTAAAATATTTATTTTAATTTGAAACTATACATGCTGGAAAAACTTAATGTAGGTATTTGGCTAATTTCTTAAGCTATGTATAGAAAATGTTAAAAGTATTTTATGTCTCCTCCTGTAAAATTTGCTGGAAGTGAGTTATCATGTTTACACTCTAAGCCGGCGACATTTACCTTCAGACCTACTTTCGCAGCGTTGTGTGCTAAATGCTGGAGTTTGGGTTGTATCAATCTACTATCTCTACATAGCGTGGTAGGTATATGTACGTTGTAGGTTGCTGAGAGCTATAACTGTATTGACTGTGTTGAGGAGGGTTATCCCTCACCAGTTTTTGCTCTGGCTTAAGTAGCATTTTTTTTTGCTATAGTTACCACTTTTTCATTTACTGGTAATAGAATATCCGTTCACGGATCAGCATCGTGTTTAAAAAGTTCTACAGGGATACTGCCAGCTCCTGCCGACTTGCTGTTTTTCAATTCTTGAAGCGTAGTTAAAATTAGGATCTAGTAGAATTTTGCCTGTTTGAAAGCCATACGCAATTATTCATGTCAACGTTTGCTATATAATTTTGTCGGCACATGTGTGTCAGATGTAAACTCGGCCTTAGTTGGCTGCAAAAAAATTAAAGTCTTGCATAAAATGCATTTTTTTGGGAGGTATGTAGAGTTTTCTGTGCCACTGTATGTATTTGTATTATGCAAAATGCTACGCAAAATAATTTAATCGTTCAATAAGGTGTGTCTAATGAAACTTAAGTTTTAAGCCTCACTGCAAAAAGCCTCACAAAAAATTGTTGAAAAAAATTTACATTAGAACAACAAAAGGACAGAGTTGGATAAATCAGATTTAAAAATCGCAAAAAGTTAAGGACTCCAGAAGCTTTTTATAATATTAGAATATATTTTACTTATGTTAATTGGTGCTTATGATAAAATTTTACAACAATATTGGCATTTTGAAAATTCTACTTCATAACTCGGTACATTTTAGACCGATTGTAAAAATTCTTCTTTTGTCTGAGAGGGTATAGGTACCTAGCTTTTTACTTAATTTTATTTAATGTTTTATTTAATTTTATGACATTCTACTGTTTTGATTGCTGCGAATAACAATAACAAACACGTTTGGTTCTTGTTATTACAGAATTTTAAAGTTGCAAAAATGGGCGGAGCTACGCCCATTACAATTTATTGTTATATTTCACGTGCTTGTACTTAACCGATTTTTACGAAACTTACCACACACCTTGAGCTCTAAAATATACACAATTCTCCATTAAAAAAAATGGGCGGAGTCACACCCATTAAAATTTAATATTTTATTTTAAGTGGTTCTTTACCGATTTTCACAAAACCTAACACACGCCCTGAGCTCTGAGAAGCCCAAAATCTTGCATTTAAAAAATGGACGGAGGTACGCCCATTAAAATTTAATTTTATATTTCACGTACTTCTTCTTGTCTTCTTCTATCAGATCTTTGCATTGAAGTCGGTTTATTTTGGCAGAATTATTTAATGTAAAATTAATTTTTTTTTTTAAATTTTGTATTATCCTGTATCAATCCCAACTCTGACAACACACATAAATACATACATACATACATACAATAACATTGTAGAAAAACAACAACATGAGCTTCACACAAATAAAGGGTCGAAGAAGCTGTCACAGATGGTTTACAGTCCCATAAATTATACCCGATCTTATAGAAAAAAGGCAGTTTGAAGTAAACAAACGAGGTGAAAAAAGAAAACAAGAAATAATGTGTTTGTCCATTATTATTATTTTTATTATTGTTTTGCTGTTGCCATTCTTGTTTTGTTTTTTGTTTTTGCTTGTTTTTTTCATTCAATTTAAAACTTTGTTTTTATCTAGTCTTCTGTTGTTGTGTTGAACACGTTAAATCAGCAGCGGCAAGGAACGAAATCTTAAATTTTTTTAAATAAAAAAGCATGGGTTTTTATCATGTATTAGTTGAAGTTAATTACATAGTATATCTCTGAAGAAACTATCAATATATTTTTTTTGCATTATTATATGAATGGCTTATTGTTATAACCAGGGAAATCGCAAATATGCAATTGCATGTGTTTTCTTGACTGATGTATCAATGCGGAATTAAGATATTTATCCGTTTCAGAACTTTTTATGAATTTTTGCATCGATTTGTTAGTGCATATTTTTGCATATTTTACCCTTTAAAGCATGTTTTTGCATATTTTAGTTTAACAAGCATATTTTGAGCATTTTTCCAATTTTCAGAAAATATTTGGCGCTTTTAGGGCATATTTTGGTACTTTTTTCATTTTTTTTATTTTAATATTAAAAAATTTCTTTTGTAAAAAAAAATTCTAAAAATTTCTAGTTTTCTCCGTCAAAATTTCATTTTCAATATTCTATGCATGTAGTGAAACAAAAAAAAAGATGAAGTTAGACTTTAAAAAAGGCCATTATGTATGTTCTGGCTTCCGAATCGATTTCACTCGTTTTCTTGCTAGTTCTGATGTTAAAACACATGCTACACGTGCTTAAGTTGAAATTTAGAGTATACTAATTATTAGTATGTATTCTAACATCCAAATTTAGAAGAAAAAAATTAAAATGAACGAGTTAGAATTTTTTAATTTTCACTCACTTGTGAAAGAAAAACGAAACAAGACAATTAAAACATTTTAAATCGTCCATTTCCAATTTTTTTTCTACTAAATTTTAATATAATAAAAACTTGGTTTGGTAATTGCGACGAACGCTGCCCCGATTACATCAGTTAAGGTTGAAAAAGAAAATTTTCAATGTATAAAAGTTTGTATAGATAAAAAATCTAAGTGAATAGTTTTTGTTTATTGCAATAACAATTATAAATAAAAAGCTTGTCTTATTCTTCAAAATACAGTTCCAAACTTTTAATTCTGATATCGTAATCGTTTTTGAAGTAAAAGTTAAATTTTTGTTCTTAGTTAATTTTTTTATTGTTAAATATTTTAGGAAAAGTTAAATTGAAGACTTAACAAAATACATGATACAAAGATATTGGGAACAACTACTATTCTTTTAAAGTATAGCGTGCAGCATACCCAAATTTCATAAATATACTCTAGTAAAATTTCTTGAATTTTGCAAAACATACGAAAGCCTTACTTAATGTATACGAAATGTGCTCCACGTTGGTAACAGAATAAAAAATTGAGTTTCAAAATTGGAATTATTGTTGGTATAATACGAGCTTGTTGCAGAAAAAACTTCAAATCAGATTGGATGCCGTTGGAGTTAAAGCAAGTCTCGCATTCCAGTTACATTGAAAATTCTTCATAAAGAACTGAAATTTACAACAACAAACACCACGCACAGTGGATTAAACTCATGAGCGCTGATAATAAAGGTGTAGCGCGCCTCGGAAGCTGTCTGTTTCTCCATTATATTTGCGTTTGTCTAATAATTAAATATTCCTTGATTGATTTGTTAAGGATGTGAGCGTTAGCCTAACTCAACAATTTCAAACAATTTTTTTTTTATTTCGTGAAAGAATTATGTTAAGTAATGTATTTTTGTCAACGGGACTTCAATTTGAAAGTTTGGTTACCGGCGCACAGCCGAAACCGATAAGGTTATTAAGCAAAGGATGACAGAAAATTGGTCCAAATTAAAGCCTGGATGGATCACACCATCGGCACAATGCACCGATTTTCTACGGCTCACTGAAATAAAATCATAAGCAATAAGCTAAATTTGCCGTATTTCTCTACTAATTGTAATATAAGGATATAATTGCACCACACTGCGTTAGTAATAAAGCCATATAGACTTATTCCAGAATTAATTGAGTAATAATGCCATTTTGGCTTATTACTTATGACTTTATTGCAGTGAGCCGACGAAAATTGGTACATGGTGCCGACAGTGTGATCCAGGCTTAAGGAACTTTATATACATGTAAATAAATAAGTAAATAACATAAACATATATTTTGTTTATTCATATCTGGAAGGCTATTTCAAAATTTATTTGCTATAGATTTCATTCTTTTAAGCTTCTTGCTCTTTCTAGCGTGTAGTACGCGTATCCATCAGTATTGACTTACAGAGAAACCAGCAAACATTTTTTAATCAAATTGAAAAGTTAGTGAATTTTATCTCGATTTCTGGAACAAGGTTATGAGTATAGTTTTGATTTAATACGAAAGCTCGGAAAAGCGTTCCTTTTAAATTCATGTCTAGCTAGACTAAAAAAATATCTGGCTCAATATTGAAAGGTCCCAATTTTTCAGACACTTCTCTAGACTTGTAATAATATTGGTAAATAGTCATACACTATATGAGAACTTTTTACACATTCAAAGGTTATAGATACTTAAAAGGAAAAAATCGTTGGACATACATTAATTCGATATTTAACTCGATATTTTTTGAAATCAAAATTTTTGAATTTTTCCATACATTAGATGTTCTATCGAAATATACAAAAAACTCTCATTAAAAAAAAAATAAAGAGTGAGGGCCTTTCTATATTAAGTTAATGATCTGTATCTGTTTAAGCAACCAACATTTCGCTTAGAAGAAAACTCCAACTAAAAGTCTGGATAAACTTTAAAAGTTCGCAGCCGCACAAACAAAAATTAAAAAAAGACAACATATTCATTGCTTCGAAATGACTTTGCGAGAAGTCATATTAAAAGAATGAGAAGCATGCATCTTTCTGTTCATGTTCCTAAACGAAATAATTGATAAATATTAAAATTATAACATATGAGCACAATAAGTATGTATTTCAGGTTTACCGGCTTTTCATTAATTTTCTTAAATCATAAAACGATTTTGAAAATTCTTCCACCAATGGAAAGCTACATTATTATCCGGTTCGCAAACGGTTTTTCATATTTTGTACGGATGTTTTCCGAAAAACTCATTTTTGGGCTGGTTACAGTGTTGTCAGATTTATTTTGAGCCTTGTCGCCAAATGACTTGTCGAATATCGCCAAATATCGCCAATATAATAAAACATTAAATTAAAGCTACAAAAATATTTTTTCATTTTGTAATTATATTACAAATATTGTTAAATTTTAAATTCAGCAGGTAACGTCTATCGTAAAACATAAAAATTATACTATATAAGAAAGATTAAGAAAAGTATTTACATTAACATAAAAATAGTGGAGTACAAAAAATAATTAAAAATAACTTATTCCAAAAGATCAATCCGAATAGGATAAATTTAACTTGAACACCAAGATAAAAATTATTATACATATAAATCTTGTAATAAAACTGAAGTAACATTTACTTAAATGTGTATTTAAGTACACATATCATGTCCTTGAAGTGGTAAGTACCATCAGAATCGTTGTATTCATACACTCCAGTTCACTGCACACGAGTTCACTGTGTAGTGTATGGGGCTGGTTGTGCTATTTACGTAGTGACCTGACTAAATATCAAAACGATTTTGATATTTCCTCAAGTTTGTAAAACTGTACAATGAACTTGTGTAGTATATGTTGCAAACGCTCAGTTGTGTCGTGATTTTTTAAGAGTTCAAAACTAGAAATGAGCGCCGAAAAAATATTCTGGACAGAGGTCCTAGAATTATGCATTATTTTTAAAACCGGTTATTATGTATTTTTGAAACCAATCAACGCGAGCGAGCCGTGTGTAAAAGCCAGCACTACACATAAAAGTAATAAAATTTTTTTAATATTCTCAAAAATTTCTACCAGAACTTGTAATGCTGTGAATCAAGAATCAAGAAAAAGACTTATATAAAAATCATTAGAAACGATGAAGTACAAACACTAGATCTATTTTATTTCTCTGTAAGAATTGCAGATTTTATGTAAGAGGAAAAAATTTTAATTCATTAATTTTAGGAAATTTGCTTTTAATTCATGTTCAGATTCATTGAACAGTTCAGATCGAAAATTCTGCGAACTCCGTAGTGAAAATTCTGTTTTACAGAACATTCTGGAGATATAAAGTACTTAAAAAAGTAACTTTCAGGTACTGTACATATTAAGAAAAAATTTATAAAGTATTTTGCGGGTGCTATTGGCAGTAGAGCTGGGTCCAACTCGTTCATTCGTTAATTTTTGCCACAAACCTATAAGCAAACCCATGTAATTTAAATGGGTTTGATCATAGGTTTGTGGCAGTTGGACCCAGCAATAATTGGCAGAAGTACTCCGTGCGTTGACTACAAAAAAATTAATGTTTTTAAGGGTCCGACTTCGATGCCTGGCCAGACACAGTTATGTATGTATTTCAAAACCTAATTTTCCTGTACATGAATAAAAAATGTTCGCTGGGTAATTGGATATTTCGATTTATGTATGTATGTATGTATGTATTGAAGTTTGTATCTATAAATGTTTTTATGTACATTTAAGCGTGCTTAAATATAACACCAAGTTATTTCGAAAAACCGGCTTTAGATTACTATTTTGATTTAGTCTTACTTTTTTTGTGGTTGTTTTTCAATTTTTTTCTCTTTTTTTTACCACAATCTTTTGCCACAAACTTGTAAACAATTTTTTTCATATACATTTTGTTTTGTATTAGGCTGTAGAAAAAAAATTAACGTGAACATGTTTGAAAAAAAAGAACTTTTTATCAAGGAAATTAGGGCGACCTTATTTTTTTCCGAGTAATTGTTAAAGCTAAAAGATTGTTTTGAAAACAAAAAAACAGGAATAAATGTAAGTACATATGTACATACATATAAAACCATACGACGCATACATGGAAGCACATACATACATACATACGGACATATTCATACATACATACATATGTATCTGCGGCAAAAAGGAAAAAGTGCTTAAGTCGAGATAAGCTGATTTTGAGTTAATATTACCTCCGTAATCTGCGTATTCTAAAGTACCCCTTTGCAAAAATCTCAATTACATAATTTGTGCGATTTGTCAAGAAGTTATAGCACTATGAATTGCGACTTACATATGTATGTATGTATCTTTTTTAGACTTCTAATCTCATTTGGAATAATAGTTTAATTTAGGCTATACTTTGGTATACCTATTTCAACTTGAATGTATTATTTACAGTGTCTATAGAGCGTTGTTTGCTTAAAAAACAAAAGGTTAACAGAAAATTTCCCAATTTAACTGTAAAAGAAATAAATTTCTGAAAATCGGCTTGAACGCTTGAAAGTGCTCTTCTGCAAAACAGTAAAATATGACTTAAGCACTTGTTCCTTATTGCCACAGATATGTACATACATATGTACATACATATGTACATATTAATTTCATTAGAAAAACATTTTTTGTAGCAAAGGCCTTTTATGGTTTCCTAAATTTCACAGAAAAATCTGAATAGCTAAAATATTTTTAGAGTTTTTAGAAAAAAAAATTGTTACATTAATTCCTGGCATAAAATATTTTTTTATCATATACGAGTATGTATGTATATAAGTACATATGTATGTATCTTTTCTAAGTCCATATTTACACTATGCAAGTTTTATTGCTAAGCTGATTAGTTTGATGGGGAGAGAGACGAGGGGAACAGTTAAGCTTATTTTCCCCTCGTCTCTCTTTCCTAACAAACTAATCAGCTTAGCAATAAGACTTGCATAGTGTAAACTAGGACTAACAGTCAAACCTAATCTGCGCGTCAAGCGCCTGTAAAGACCATACAAACTACACTTATAAAAAAAATTAGCTAACACTTGCACAGTGTGACTTTTAGCACTTTTGGCTGGCCAAAATTAGTAACTCTCGCTCGGGAGCAAAAATAGGAATTACATTTAATACGGATAATGTCTATACATAAATGAAGCTTTGTAGAAAAAAATGGGCATGGTCCGCCCATTTTTATTAGTAGACCCCATACAAGATGAAAAAAAAGTGCTCTGTAAATTTGACCAGACCGAATGGTCTGAAAACGTCCAAAATTCGTCCAAAATAAATCATACACTTTTTATAAATACAACAAATGCATTCCTAGTTTTTAATAACACAAGCTAAATTCTTATCATTAAAGAGATCAACTGTTGTTTTAAAAACAATTGCTTAATTCACAACAATTTGTATCGTGTATTTGTGTATCAAATACACGTTTTAAAAACATATGAAATGAAAGTGTAATAGTGTGTTTCATTTTTATATGAAATTTCCCAAAAAAAAATTTGATACTATTGTATTTAATATGATAATACAATCGATACAAAGATACAAGAGGTTTTATGAATTAACCAAATATAATTACATGTTTAAGGTAGGTATATTTTAGTATAAATAATATACATTCATAAACATTATTTAAAATATATAAACATATTCAGATATTATATTCTTCATAGTTCTACACACTTGGAAGAACTTAAAAAATTACGAGTATATATTGGAATTGAACAATTTTATTATCTTCTATATAGTAGATATATAAAATCGCAGTGTGTGTTTGTTCCTAACGCATATGCGCGCATGATGGCTGGAACTATAAGAGCTGTGGAGCTGAAATTTTCAACACAGGTTTGGGTCAATACCGGGTAGGTTTTCGTTTTATATTTGACCCAGCAAGTGACCACTGTGTGGAGTAATTTTAGTTAAAAAATAATTTAGGGTAAGACCACGTTTGCCGGGCTTATCTAGTATTATTATAGATCAGGTACTGCTTTCAAGTCAAAACAATTACAATTGTTTAGTTTTAAGTGATCCTTAGCATATATAGAATTACTTCCCGAGAATATATTTCCAAACGATTTCTCACTTTGGTTTTATTAAGTTAACTTGTCTAAAAGCTCTTTCTACATTTGCTGAAGATTGCGTAAAGCTAAAACTAAAGATAATTAGTAAACGTGGGAAATAAATTAAATTAATAATAAAAAGGGGGTTCTACTTTTTCAATATATAATTTTTTTTTCAAAAGTCTAAAAGTTTTAAGAGTGTATAAGGGAAAACTTATTCCAATTTTAATAACTTCAATTGTCTGAATTCAGAATCAGTTTGCAGTCTTTAATATTCTTCAACAAAGTGAGAAAACTCTTAGAATATCGCAGAAAGATATTATATTTTATATAATAAAATTGTAGGGATAGGATAAATCAGGTTTAAGGCTTTGAATTTATCTTCGAAGTCCAATCTTATTAAAATCTTATCACACAGTCCTATATAAAAAATTAAAATTATTTTTAATGATTTCACATTTTTCAATGTGAGCAACTTTAGCATCAGCAAATATATCCCTGTCATATATTCTTAAGTGAAATTCATCACTTTCTTATCTTTATAATCCACCAAATAGAAATTATCACACTCAAACAAATCTGCTTCTAAAAAGATACTCATAACTTTTTTAAGTAGTTTTTGAATTTGACCATATTAACTTTGTATTTCTCCTGTTTCAGTTTATAAAGTGTGTACTCGTACAATAACAGGATTAAAAATATTTAATTCCAAAACTATTAATACAAAAATTAAGATTGATTACCTTTACTCCTTAATTTTATTGCATATTCTAGCAAAAGGTGCCAAGTTCTTGGTCAAGTTGTAAATTGTTTTAAAGTTCTAATAAATGGTGTCAATTTATTTAAATTATTTAAAACTGGTCAAATTGAAGGCGAAAATCGTCCAGTCGTCAAAATGTTATTTTTCGGACCCAAAGTCGTCAAAATGACGATAAATCGTCAAATCTGGCACCGTGATTTCAACGCGCTGAATTCGAATCTAATATTATTTTGTCTCTTTAACACACAAGGTTTTGAGTAAATTGCGAAAACCCGTTAAAAATCGAGAAAAAGTTCTGTTTTCTGCAATTAATTCCAAATTTTGTGTATGAATGAGCCAAACAAACCTCTGATTCGAATTCAGCGGTTTAAATTACATATGTATATAAAGGTTGGTGAATCATAACAGAAACATAAAGATGATTTTAAAATACTGTCGAATGATACCCATTTTGATATATGTACATAGTTCGCCGACTGTTTATTTATTTCGTATTTACAAAATGGCGACTGTTGGCCGCCATATAATATCTTTGGTGACATATTTACATATTATATACCGTTGAATAGACAATTACGTCTTCTATTGTGGTCACACAGAAAATATTAAGGAACATTTGAAGTAAAGAAAATGAGATTAACAATTTAGGCAAACATAAAAAATGTGGAAAATTTAATTTTATAATCGAAATTCGATTTAAAATATTTCGAAAAGTATTGCAGGCATGAGAATATTTTTTTTTTCAGTGTGTATACTATTGAACTAAATTAAAATGTTTTCCCATATATAATTTTATAAAACTTTTTTTATTGGGAAAAATTGTGTTAGAAAAATTTTAACATTTTTCGAAAATCTCCTCTCCTGCCTACATTTATGTGTAGGATGTTAAGAGTTTTTTAGAAGTTACTTACAACAAGTTTATTTATAATAAAATACCAAAAAATTTACAAAAACGAGCCACATCCAAAAATTAGATTTTTTGCAAAAAAAAAAAAAGAAAATTAATTTTCGACCAATGCTGGATGTAGGGTGCACCATCAAAAATCTCTAAAATTTATTTCAGTCTTTTTTAATACCTTTTATCTCAGAGATAATCAAAGTTTACGTAAAATACTTAAAAATTTTTTAAAATATTACAAAATAATTAAGAATACTTTTTCACAAAATATATAAAATTTTCTCATAATTTTCAAAAATCCAAATTGCAAAATTTTTTCATATGAATTGTAATGAAGTTTTGTTAAAGTTAAAAACAACAAAACCAAATGATTTTCTCCAAGTAATAAAGAAGTTATTTACTAACGATTAAAAAAAGTCATATCCAAAAATTAAAAAAAAAATTCAAGTCACATAACTTGGAAACTGTAAGAGATAAACTGATGCTCTAAGCATGTTTGTTTTTAGTTTCTTAACGGACCCCAGTCCGTGCAATTCGGACTTTTCAGGCATGAGCTTTAGCCGGTTACCCATAAAATTTTTTGCACTATAGTCCAATTTCTGTAATAAGAGAGTAACAGATGTGCACATACTTATTAAAGGAAATAGTTTTGCTAAGAGTCTGGAAAGAACTACTGAAATTGACCTGAGTTCAAAAGGCAATAGAAGGTATGCATTTCGGGGAGGAACTGCAAGTTCTAATCAGCAGTGGCTTATCACTGGCACTACGGATACCAGTGGTACAGCAGCGGATCCTCCTTCGGATGAGGGATGTTTGGGGTTTCATGGATGAGCATTTAGGTACGTCCAAAACGTTCATAGTGACTATAAACTGATATTAGATTTCGTTCAGACCACATGGGCTTAATAAATTATTGTATGGGTCTTCCTGTACAAATTGTGTTTAGGGGCCGGAATTCAGCTTGGCTCACTACCGCGGCGGCAAGTAGGTCGTGAACTAGGAATTTGTGACCATGCAATTTGATATCGCTGAACTTATTTTTTGGGTCCACATGAAGTTTCTGCTCTACGCCTATAAGCCACAAAGGACTGTGACTGCAAAAAGTGATTGTAAATTTTGATTTGGGAGTAGATTTCCTTCGAGCCAGCCGAGGCGACTGAAAGCTGATAGTGGAAAGCCATATGCCGGAAATCATACTCATACAAAAACGGCCATGGATCATCATTCTTTAAGGAAAAGTTCATGGTAATTTAAACTTCTATTCCTCAAAAAGAATTTAAAATACATAATCACGTTATGATGGTGACAAGCACCTTTTTTTTGTGCCATAATGCAACAAGATAATAAAACCGTATCCCCTTACGAATACAAGTCGAATTTTTAGGCGATTTTAGGCAATCTATCGGCTAAAATACTGCAGGGAGCCTCTGCAATAACCAATTACAAAATCAGCCAACAAACCTTATTTTAAGAAGACTAGTAGTTCGATTCACTAGCTTATTTTAACGATAATCAAATCGTGTAGAAATAATTCTACGATAGCGTTGTGCTCAAGGCAAATATTTCGATTTTTTTTAAGGCAATTAATACCTACTGCTATTACAAGGTGTTACCTTATTTATGAAAGGGATAGTGATAGAGAAGATAGATGGTGCAGGAAGCGTTAGAGGAAAGCTTCATTCTTTGACAACTGTGCTTTTTGTACGTTTTTAATAATGCAGTGTTGCAGCGCCTCTGGTGTCAATGAGGCGTATTAAATTTTTGAAACTGCGCTTAGTAGCCATTTTATTGGCTATTTGACTTCGGCGATGATTCTGCCGAGGAGGGCGCTCTGATGTTACATTAGAGGATTTAATTTTTAGCTGGCTGATCACGGCTCTAACGAATAAAAATATTTGTACATATGTATACATATACATATACATACATATGTATGTGCGTGGGAGTTTTAAAACTTTAATTCTGAGGAAGTTCCTTAGGAAATCTTTTGCTGTTTTCCACAATTTTACTAATGAGTGATGTTTTACCATCAAAGGGGAAGACGAGCCATTGTTTCAGAATTGTGTCTGGAAAATTGATCATGCGGCTCTGCAATGTGCCAAATAAATCACATTCTATATATATTGTTTTTGTTAAAATTTTATGAATCTTTTTTATTTTTGTCACGCTTTGCGGATAAACACTTACGTGATGGTACATATTATTTCATTAACAAATTACTCCGTTTACATGCCCATGCCTACAAACAATTAAAAATGTTACGTTATTTTTCAAATAACAAATTTTTTTAATTTTGAAAACATAATTATTTAAGTGGAAACACCGGATGTTAATATTATAAATAGTGACAGACCCCTCCAGTCAAAAAAAAAAGTTCAAGAAATATATTAACAAATTAAAAAAAAATAACGTGAAAACAATTGTTGAAATATTAGAAAATCAATGACATATAACAAAACAAATTTAAACTACCACAAATGACAGGCAAAGTGACCAAATACTCGTATATAAGTGACACACGCACACGCGTACAAACAAAATTTATATATGTATGTATTTAAGTGATTAAGCTTTGTAAAATTAAAATTTACACATGTCCATCCATACAATTATAAAAATAGAATGAAGAAAACATACATATGTATGTAAATACTCTCACAGATAATTTCCATATTTTTTGTCAGTTGACTTGTAAGTTCACTTATTTCGTGTAAAAGTTATTGTTTTGTTTTCATTTTTGCCCTGACAACCTGTCAGTTAGTTCGTCATTAACTTTTTAAGACTTGATTTTTATTTAATGACTGCTTGTGATAACTGACAGTTTGTAATTCCAAAGAATTTGAAATGTTTAATTTTCTATTTAAAATTAAATTAAAGTATACTCACTCACGCATACGATTAACACATGAAATGGTTGCATTGAAACGCACACACACACAAACACACGCAAACACACGCATGCCCATAAAAGTTCCTCTATAAAATTCGCTATGAGACGGTTATTTCAAAAAAGGCATAAATTAGTCCATTAAAAAATCTAGTGAGTTGGTTTGGATCGTTAATTTTTAAAGTATTTTTTTGTTTATTATTTTACAGTGAAGTTGTAACGCTACAAAATAAACTCATACATACACGCATATGTTTCTCTAAATAAAGTTACTTAAATACTTAATAGTCTAAAGAAAGGGCTCCATGCCTACTACGCATGCAGGAGCTCCATAAGAAGGAACTAGGGTCTGCAACCGAAGATAGTAACCTGGATTTTCATATTGGCTATCAGACAGGGTATTTCCTATGGTTGTGTGGTATGGTGGGAGGCATTGAGGAAGGAAAGTCACAGGAGCTTACTGGCTAAGGTTCAGAGGTGTGCCTTGCTGGGTATCACAGGTGCTCAGAGAAGCACACCTCAGGCTGCATTGGACGTCATTCTTCATCTACTTCCTATAGAGGACTTTGTCGTGAGAACGGCTACTGGAAGTCTCCTTAGATTCGTAGAAGCAGGTTTGGTGAGGACAGGAATGATAGCTCACACATCAATCATAAATAAGATTCACGGACTATAAGGTCGCTGAAATTGATTTTAGTAGAACACCCTCACTGGTAATTCCGGGTGGGGACTATTGGTTCAAATCCGTTAAGCAATATGAGGGTAGTGCGGTCTTTACAGACGGGTGAAAAATGGGGGAAGGCACAGGGGCTGGTGTTTATATCTTGGGAAGGAACATTCGTTGTTGTTTCAGACTGCCGAATCAATGCAGCGTTTGAAGGTGAAAGGCAGCGCTAAAAGCTTTGAAGGGACATAATGGCAAATCTAAACTTGTTAGTGACTGTAGGAAATCCTTCAACTTGCTTATGGACAAATATAGTGTGAGACTATGTTGGGTTCCTGGCCAGTTCAAGTGTTGAGGGAAGTGAAATTACCGCTGAGCTGGTAAGAATAGGGTCGGTGTTAGACGAGGGAATGTGTGACAGATTGGTGATACTACCGATAGGTCATTACTACAGGGAACTCAGTAATTGTATAGAGAGCACGACCAACAGTTGGTGGCGAAGTAGGGAGGATTGTAAATCTTTTCTCAGGAAGATCCAAACTGCTACTGGATATGGATAGGAAGGCGATGCGAATCGTGATGCCGCTTTGACTGGTCACTGCTCGGTCAGAGCAGAAACCAGCACTTAGAAAACTAGCACTACAGATTTTTATAGGATGTGCGGGAATAAATAGGAACCAGAAACCATTGAACATATCATCTGTCACTGCCCGAAGCTGCAACTTCATAGGTTTAGATGAACTGATTGAATATTTTGAAGCAAATGAGTTAGGCTCACATGTAGATAAAACACATTTGTGTGTCCCTTTTCAAAGGAATAAGTTAATTAAGGCGTACGACCTCTGAAAAAATTCAAACCCTTATCTAATAAATTGTTATTATCTTTTTAAAATTTTCATAAACTCCATCATACCAGCGTTGTATTTTCTTAAAAGTAATTTGGGTATTTAAGATAGTGAATATCATCCTTTAGACCAGCACCTGCAACGATGAATTTTGTGTTCACCGATTTCAGTGTTCACTTGTTGATTTGTGCATCCGCAACGGTGAGAATGAATTATTTTGACAGTTAAAGTGGAAACTGGTGTCATCATACGCAGCAGCTATAGTGTGAATTTTATACACATGTAGTTGACATTTAAAATTTATTAAGTATTCCCTATGTAATTTTAAAAGCAAGGCAGCGTAGCATAGATAAATCCAGTTCGGAAAAAGTATTTTCGACATTATTTGAAAAAAATTTATGGTAAATCATGTATAAATTAACATCAAATCATCATGATTTGTCTAAATCATGCCAGAGGAAACATACTATAAACGACAAAAACATATTTTTAGGGTTCCGTACATCGCTACGATGTCCGTCTGTCTGCCTGTAACAGGTTGTTTTCTCGAGAACCGTAAGAGGTACGGACCTGAAATTTGAAATATCTAAACTGTAGCCGCTAAATATATGACAATTCGAAATTATAGGGCGATCAACGGAACATGTACAATTATACATATGGGCATTTCCAGGAGAAAGTTCACTTTTTTGTCGCGTGCGACAGCAAGCAATTAAGCTTATATTTCAGAACAATGTTACTCGATTTTGCTTAAAATTTTAGCTAATGTAGACCTGCTGATGCTCTATACAAATATATAAAGACGTAAACAAAAGTTTCGCTTTCCTGGAAAAAACAAAACATGTTTGTTTGGTGTCGCACGCTACAAAAAGTTGACATTCCTGTGGAAATGCCAATATATAGACACTTGAAATTTGCAAAGTTAGTGTATTTTTATGCAGACTACATCAATTAACACTGAAATTAAAAAAAAAAATTAAAATTAATTTTGACAACTTGCTGTAGTTATCTCGGAAACCGCAAGTTATGTAACTGTAGAAGTTTTCATTTATAATCTTAAGAAGTAGATGGGACTGCGTCTATTTCGATTTAATATTCGACTTGTCTTTGTTCTAGACATACAAAATGACTTCATCTGCCACGTGCAGCGTGTTATAATCACTTTTACATAATTAACTTTTAGTTAATGATTAAGTTCACAAATGCGCCTCGTCATTATCATTCTTTTATAAGAGTATATGGCAAAGAAAAAAAACACCCGTCATGCGAGTCATATCTCAAACATTTATAATATGTTGCAAGATTTCATAACTTCATTTTCGACACTCCAGTCAAGTGGTTTGTTAAACTCTAACATTAATATTGGGGTTAACGCCATACGCACAAACTCCACTGCTCTCTTTAACTTTATTTCCTGTCATGATTTACTTGGTAAAGAAGCCTGGTAATGACAAGCTTTCGAAATAATTTTCAAACAAAATTTTTCTTGAAGAATGTTTCAAAAACACAAGCCAGAAGAAACTCTTTTTTCCTCATACAAACTTTGAAGCAGTTTTAATGCTTCAGCATATTATGTTGCTTAATCGTTTACAACAACAAGCCACCACTTTAATATGCAAACAACATACATATGTACATGTTTGACAATGTCAAAAAGTCCCCCCTCCACCCAGTCACATAATGGAAAAAGGAAAATTTCTATATTGTATTCTTAACAAGTAAAAATAAGCTAAATGTTTACTGAATTTACCATCACAGCACACAACAGCACAAATATTATCTTACAATGTTCCGGTCATAAAACCCGACAACATTTTTATGTAGTTTCATAAAAGAAAAAAGAAACGACGAAAATTGTATAAAATATAACAATAAATTTTCCTACTGATAACAAGGTCAACCCATATGATGACTAAAATATAAAGTACTATTACTCCTGGCGCCAAACATTTGATTGATATGTCAACCACGAACTAGTGACTACGAGCCAGAGGTATGTGCATTTGTACTTTCTTCTTAGTTGGTTTACTTTCTTCAGAAACAGCCCCTGTTTCTGGTGACTGCTCTTCTTAACGTACATATTGTTATTTGTTTTAGTGTATTCGCAAGGGGTAAAAGCATAAACTGGCTATGGGTAAAAGTCAATTTGATAGTGTGATAAAACTTTTGAATACGATTTTCCCGTGAGTATGGATGGATGGGTCTTTGACTATCTTCCACTAGCATATAGAAACTGCCAGTTACAGTTTTGCCTACTGTTTTCTCTACTAACATACTACAGACGCTTTGGTGGGCATTGGGCTTGTAACAGCCAACCAGAACTACAGGGAATCGTTACCTGTATTCTGTAACTGGCGAGAAGTTTTCGCGTCGAGAAAAATCAAAAAATTATAATGGTTGTCCTGTTTTCCACAGGCTGTTTCATATAAAGGGTCCGCCATCTAACGTTTTTTTTCAACTAGTGCTTATTTCGTGCATGGTAACACTTAGCTCATGTCTGGTTTGACAGATAATTAGTTGTATCCTTCCGCTGAACGAATATGGTTGTGTATACGCTTGAACAACGCTGGGAAGTATTGCCTGCGATCGACTTACAGAAGATGCCGATTATGCCAAAAAAATCATCTTTTCAGATGAAGCTCATTTTGATCTTGGCGGGTATGTAAACAAGCAAAATTGTCGCATTTGGGGCACAGAAAAGCCGCACGCATACATTGAAAAGCCGACGCACCCAAGGCATAATTGGGCCGTTTTTTTCGAAAATGAGCAAGGAGTGGCCGTTACAGTCAATGGCGATCGTTATCGGGCCATGTTGAACGAATTTTTGTTCACAAACGAATTTTTGTTCACATAAATTGAAGAGGAGGATATTTTTCAACATTTGGTTCCAACAGGACGGCACTATGTGCCGCACAGCCGCAGCTACACTCGATGTTTTGCGCCCTGTTTAAAAAAAAAAGTTATCTGGCGGACCCTTTAAAACCTGAAATAAGATTACAAGAAACATGAGCAGGGAACTACGTTTTTTGTTACTCATCCTGTGTTTCACAGAATGATAACAAACTTTTCATCGGGAGAACTTCTCACCAAAGTTACAGAACATAGGCACTTGTAGCAGATTTATATTTTCAAAATTAAATAAAAAACGTAATAATTAAAATAAAGTTTTATTAAGAGCATTGAACGATAGAATGGAAATGCGGATTTTATTTTTTAAAGATTATGTCATCCAGATGTCTTCCGTCGAGTTGAACACACTGTTCAAAACAGAGCCTTGTGTTCTACGCCACACGCTGCAGTAAACTTGGTTCAATTGAGCTGATTTCTCGACGAATAATTTCCTTTAAGGCCACAAGAGATTGGGGATTGTCATTATAAACCCTCTCTTTCAGGGAGAGCGACCTCGGTGGCCATGGGATGTCGCCAAAGCGACTGATCAGTCTTTGGGGGAAATTTTTCCCGAAGTAATTTCATCGAAGCTCTGGCTGTGTGTGCAGTCGCCCCATCCTGTTGAAATCACGCGTGTGAACAATACGATGGATGGGCTCGCTGGTTTTGCAAAAACAATTCCGTAATCATGCGTCGATAATTTTCACCGTTGACATTCATCGTCTGGCCTCGAGAATTTTGGGGTGCAATGCAATGGTTTTTTATTTTTCAATCGAGGGTTGCGACTTCTTGGAGACCAGTAACGGCAGTTTTGCTTGTTGACGTGGCCCTTTAATTTAAAATGAGCCTTGTCGCTCCAAAAAATGGGATTATAGTGTGAAAACGCTCCAACAACGTTTCACAAAAATTTTTGCGTAAATCAAAGTCAATTTCTTTCAGTTCTTGAACGATTTGAATTTTGAAGGGATGGAACTTCAGATCCTTTTTTTAAATTTCATGAATAATCGCTCTTGGAAGTCCCAGTCAGGCTGCTCTTTTCCGTATTGATAGTCGCGGATTTTCATGCAAACTGCTTTCAACCAGTTCAATGTTTGCGGGAGTCCTTGCAGATCGAGTGCCGAAGCAGTGGTGCGGAATCTCTGCACCCACGAACGAATTAAATTTACACTGGATCCATCACGTATTCGCCGAATACCGAACTTTCAACAAAATTGTCGACGAGCAATTACGTAAAAATCATTACTCTTAAAAAATGTCTCCACAGCGAAGGCGTGATGCTCACTCGACCACTGCGACATCCTGACTAACAAATTCCAACGGCGCCACCCTTCCTCCGCACTGTTTATTGCTTTTTCAAATAATCGTATTTAAAAATATAAATTTGCCACCAGACACCCTGTACTTCACTTGGGTAATATTTGTGCAACCTTTTCAGAGGAGAGGGATATGTAATGTTTTTCATCGCTCCATGAGCTTAGTTAGGACTGTTCAGTTCAGTTTTGAATGAGAACTCCAATTTTTTTTAGCGCAGTAAGATATTTTCCTAGGACAGCATCGGGTGTTCCAAAAAGACGTTTCGTTTTGAATAGGCCGCCAATTTAACAGTTGTCATGACTCAAACTGTAACTACTTGACAGATGACAAAGCTATGCCATTAATAATAAATTCAGTAAAGTGCGACTGTGACTCGCACACGAAGGGTTCCGTGTGGACACTACATATGTAATACTATACGAACTTTAGCCTAAATAATCAAGTATCTTACCTGATGTAGATATTAAAAAAAAAAAAAATAAGTACACGATAAGCTTTATGGCGGTTTTTGGCAACTTTTCTAGTTTAGGCGCTTTTTCGCTTTTGGGATTATTCGGTTTTTGGCGTTTTTTTCGCTTTGACGTTTTTTATTTTGGCGATTTTTAAATTTTTTGGCAATTTATTTTAGTTTTGGAAATTTTTTTTAGTTTGGCGTTATTTTTCGGTTTTGGCGATTTTTTCGATTTTTGGCGACTTTTCATTTGGGCATTTTTTATTTTGGGATTTTTCAGTCTTAGCGTTTTTGATATCTATAATCGGAGATTGAATAGTCTTCTATGACTATTCCTATCTATTATGCTCCGAGCGTTTATTGCAGCCAGAATAAAACCAAGGGAGGACTTAACTCGTGTATTTGTGTCCGAGCTGCACCAGACGAAGAAGTACGTATGTATGTGCGCTGTATTGCACTAAGATCGCTTGTACTAATAATATATCATATAATTCCCATTTGGTTCACTTTGCAATTATTAAAAGTGCAAGATTAGAAACTATAAAGTGACTGACAATAAGAACTACTTTTTGGCATAATAATGCGGCTTTGGTCAAAATACTGCAATTCGATGTATAGACATCAAAAAGTTAAACTTCTGGAACTCGTGCCTACAAATTTTTTTATATTATTGCCAGAGATGATGTTAAAAACTTCAAACTGACCTCCAGTCAGCCACAAGTTTTTTGATACTGTAAAATCGATTAAATCAAAGGAATGAACAGCCCAACCTGGTACTATTCTTCAATATCTTCAGCTATTTCTTTAAAATCTGTGCTTTTAAATTTTAATTTTCAGATAAGTTAAAATTTTAATTAAGTTTCATTAACTTTAATTTTAAGGCATATTGCAAAGTTTGCTTTCAAGAACTGACTTTTATTTGCGTTGAAGGATTCATATTATTTTAAATCAGCTTTTAAAATTTGATATAACCAAACACTTCACTGTTCACTGTTGTATACAATAATTATATGATTATTTTTAATTTTACGATTGTTATGTAGAAACCAGAGAATAACAATGAGTACTCAAAAAGAAATATACATAAGTAAATAGTCTTAATTTTCGTAACAATTTGTGAGCTCGCATATTTTCTCTCAAGCAACTATGACTAAAGCCGATTCCGACATACAAGAGCATCTCTACTTCGTTTAAGCTAAAAATAAAAAGGCAAATGCGTATCAGGAGCATTGACTCTCTCTCCTACTTATAGTCGGAGTATGCTTATACTGAGGCTATGGATTATTAATGGCACAAGAAAAATATACCCATGCTACTCGAAATATTTATTTATCATATATGCATGCATACATTTGTGTATATAAAATGGAATGGAAAATGTGCGGCTGTTTGAAATCATGCTTAATGTGTGTGTGTAAATAAAACAGTCCTGTATATACGCATGAACAGCTGATTAATAGTCAGCGTACTTTTATACTCATGCGTATGATTGTAGCTCACACAAGGTTTGTGTTGCGTAATTTAAAAAAATGTGTATAGAAATAGTTGTTTATTGTTAGATTTATACGGTTTAAAATTAATGCGTGTGTTTGCAAACGACCGTGTTTTTTACTTTTAGGTGTACTTTTTTATAATTGACGGCCAATACTCAAAGAGCACTTATCTGCATGAGCATAGTGTTTTACTTAATATTAAAGTTCTAGTTCTCTAAAAAAAAACACCCTGTGCATTCTATATCTTTTGAATCTAAATTGATTTCTATGCTTAGCATACATTTTTGATAGCAAATGGGTATGGAAATGGCCATTGTTTGTTACTGGTACTCAATGTTGAAAGTGTTTAACAAAGTTTTTAATGTGTAGTAAAACATAAAATACATTTGGTATTGGTGACGCAAAAGAAGGAAGAGGAAGTTTAGCCATTGGAGCTTGTTATGTTCACGTATTGTGGCCAAAAGCATATTTTGTGTTTGTGTCTCGGGGGGAAATATTGAGTGATTTGAGTCAAATAATGTTGCTCGATATAATTTCTCTATGGCAATTTAACTTAAATCAATATTAGCAAATCACCGGAATGATTCTTAAAGAAATAAACATGACTTTCAAAAATAGAGACATGCTGTGAAAAAAGTTTAATTTTAGTATTTCTAATACTTTGTCTACGTGGCCTTTTAAAAACTATGATTTATAGTTCTTGTCATGCATACATAATGTTCAGGGCTCGGATTTCGATGGTTAAGTATCTTTTTGCTGCCACACTGTTTTTAATAATACTGAAGAGGCATGTGCAACAAATTTTTTTTTATATACTTTTTTGCTTTCATTTAGTACTTTGGCCATTTTTTTAATTTTTCCAATTTTTTATACTTTTGATTAATTTCTAATGTGTGTGAAGATAAATTGAACTAGCAGGGACAGGAACCAAAATTTAGAACATATCATTTCAAGCACATAACAAAACAATTTTAGCTATTTAACTGTAGTCGCCAATTGTATAAGTATTATTTCAATTTCCAAAATTATTTCAGAAACTTGACCAGTTGGGTTACATTAAGGACTCTTAGTACTGCCACACTTATACAGTGTAGTAGGTGTGCTCTTCCATATTTTGTCAAAATTACCACTAATCTTCTCAAGAAATTTTATATCAAAAATCATATTTTTCAAAATCGATTATTTCAATTCCCAAAATCATCTCAGAAACGTGACCAATTGGGTAACATTTAGGACCTTTAGGACTACTACACCTATATAGTTTAGAGCGTGTGCTCTTCCATATTTTACCAAAATGACCACTAATCTTCTCAAGAAATTTCACTAAAAAATCACATTTTTCAAAATCGATTATTTTAATTTCCAAAATTATTTCAGAAACGTGACCAATTGGGTCACATTAAGGGCCCTTAGGATTACCACACTATATAGTTTAGAGCGTGTGCTCTTCCATATTTTACCAAAATGACCACGAATCTTCTCAAGGAAATTATGTTTTCTTAATTCTAATTTATTGGCTCTACCAGACAAATGTACACCATCCTACTTTTATAATTTCATAAAATACCTTTTAGAGCAATTTTCAAAAAAAAAATTTTTTCTATCTCGTTCCAATTCCAAGGATTTGGAATCCTAATTCGTTTAGCGACTACTGTTATGTAGCTAACAGTGCTCTGTTATTTGCTTAAAATGCTATGTTAGACATTTTGGTTCCTGTCTCTGCTAGCTAAATTCGAATTTATCTTTACACATCTTGGCGCATAGTCACAGTATACTTTAAGAATTTCAGACCAGTATTACCATACAAAATACTGGTTCTCAGAAGTAGATGTCAGGGTTTCCAGATGTGGCTTAACTTAAACTTGAAAAACTCTGTAGATACATTTAATAATGGGCAGTTAAATAATCCCAGAAGTTTGTGAAAAATAGTTAAAAGGGACATAGAAAAAAAATACCTAATATCTCTTAAGACTCGACAAATAAAAACGATGATCCTAAGAAAGTAATACTGATGTTTAAAAAATACCTTAAGAGGCAGAAACTGTTTAAAATACACAAAGAAAAATTAATGATGCTACAGAAATTAACTGAGGTTTTGAATATCTGCCAGCGATCTTTTATAAACTGTATTGCAGCTGCACTGATTGTCAGTGTTATTGATAAAAGAACAAATATATCTGAAGAAATAAGCGTAAATGACTTCGCTTTGAGAACTTAAAAAACATTTCATACCATATTGCAGTTCGTCACAATTTAACTTAAATAAACAAATTTCAAGTGTAAGGTTTTTAATCTTGGAATTAAAACATTTTGTAATTTTGAAGAAAATTTTTATAGTATTTTTTAGATCATAAAAATCCGATCCCTGATAATAACACGCACATACATACATATGTACATAAATATTTTAATTTCTTATGCTTTTGGTTTGAAGTTGTTCAACAATTGTATTTGATGTCAAAGTTTGTGAATGGCATACGTAATGAGTAATGAGTAATACGTAATGTATATGCATATGCCGAGTACACATCTGGCACACATGTGACCAAAAAAGCGTAACCTAGACTTGTGTCCAACAGCTCTTTTTGAACTCGTTCGTCCTGTTGGACACAAGTCCGGTCAAAAACATCATTGTAAATTAAATAAGTTTGAAGCAACTTTTGATTCGAACGCTCTCTAACTATTAGTATTAGGGCCATTTTCACAACGATACAAAAGTAAACTTTAAGAAATTAAAACCAGTATTTTGTATTGAAATACGAGTTTTAAAACTCTTGAAGTATACTTTTATTCGTTGTGAAAATGGCCCTTATACTTGGGTCGAACTCGTTCACTAGTTAATTTTTGTCATAAGCCAATGATTAAACCCATGTAACTTAAATGGGTTTGATCATTGGCTTATGGCAAAAATGAACTAGTGAACGAGGTCGACCCAAGTCTAGAGCTGTGCCAAATCGTTCATTTAAGTGACCGCTCATTTTCGTTAATTTTGTAAAAAAGAACGAGTTCGTTCATTTCGTTCATCCGCTCTTTTCAAGAAAAAGAACGAAATGAAAAAACAAACAGTTGATTCGGTCAATAAAAAGAGACAAATGCAATGTTTTTGTTATTTTTTTTTTGGCAAAATGATCAAAACAAACAAAATAACACAAAGGAAAAATCAGCAAGTAAATTTTTTTTGCAATATTAAAGTATATTTTTGTGTGACATAAAATAAAGAATTTGGAAAATATTAATAGCATTAAGAAGTATTCAAGATATGTTTTTATTTTGTCACAATTAAGTCTCTGCTGGTAAATAAATCTATGGCCAATGAATAAAAGTCAAAAAGCGGGAGCGAAAATAACTTAATTAAAAGAAGAGAAGAGAAGTTAAAGCAGTTTAAAAAATTCATAATGGTAACACTGTTACTAAAAGTAGATAAAAAGGCAAATGAAAACGAGAAAATTACAAAAAAATCCCACATGAACGATGAAAAAGCAAAACAAAACAAAAAAAGAGCCAAGTGCGCTCGGTCATCGGTCGTTCATTTCGTTCAATTTATTTTTATGTGTCAGTACTACTGAACCAAAACAGCTCAGTAAAATAACCGGCTCACTTCGTTCATTTGAGTGATTCGTTCAATTTTACTCGTTCGTTCATGAACGACACAGCCCTACCCAAGTCTACCACTAAAGCACCCCATACACGATTCAATTAAATTTTCAATTGAGTCGGTTGCTGTCCAAATAAAAGTGTGTATGGCTCTGTCAATTGATTAGTTTGGCAGTTGTCGAGTTGGTTGAAGAAAAATCAAAAGATTTTGATTTTTCATGTTGACTAGCAAATCTTTCAATTCGATTGTGCTGTGTATGTTCGAGTCTCTTGATTAGCTGTCAAAATTTATGTTTGTAGCTTTATTTTATATAGAAAAAGCTATGTATTTTTAAAATTGTATTTAATTTCATTGAATTTTAAATAAAAAATATAAAAATTAATGAATTGAATGCAATAGAAGTTTAAAATTTTTAAATTTGTAATTGTGAAAAAAATATAAATTTGACAGTTGAATGAAAATCTTTCAATTCAGTTTACGAAGTGTGTGGCCAAGAATCAATTCAATTGAAAGATTAAATTGACAATTGAATTGAAACGTGTATGGGGTGCTTAATAGAGCTGGGTTCAACTCGTTCATTCGTTCATTTTTGTCAAAAGTGAAAAATTTCCCGAACATTTTTTAATTTCATTTGTTTGGAAATTTTTCACTTTTGCGGCTACCTAAACGGATTGAAGAATCATTCCTAGGAAGTTCATATATTCTAGAAAGTTGTTTATTGAGATCTTAGGTAAATTTTTGTAGTTGATGGTTTCCAGGAATTTTAAACGGTTTGCTACCTATGGACCTGAACAGGGGGAAAAAGATAAAAAAAATCGGATTTTTTAAAATTTTTTGGCGATTTTGATCTTAAAAAAAAACCAAAAAAAGCTTCGGTCTATGGCGGGAATCGAACCCATGAGAGGTTAGCATCGCTACCACTCAGTCACAGGGGCATCCGTGGAGATAAGTTTTTTTTTTGATTTTATATGTTCACAATGTTTGTCCTTTATGACAAGAGCTACAACTTTGCCGGTTTGCAAGATATGAGACTGAGAAAATACAAAAATGATACCGAGGCCCCAAATCGTTGGGGGCCCATAAAAAAGTGCATGACTTGCGGCAAAACTGGGAGACACGGATATTTTTTTATTTTTTTTTTTATCTTTTATCACGTAGTGATGTCCGCATAGGGTTATATTTTTACGTGTTGCACTGTGATACCTTACAATGATGGTGGGAACATCGGTTTCGTGTGAAAGATTATGTTCGCAAGCGGCGCAGATGATGACTCAATAAAGAAACAGATTGAGTGGCAAAAGACTTGGTCAACTTTTATTTGTAAACAATATTGAAAAAAGTATTGTGGGAGATGTAAAATAAATAAAAAATATAATAATAAATAATAAAAAAACAATCGATGTATTTTATGAAATATCGATGCAACATCGATGTACATATGTTTGCGATGCATCCCATCGAAAAAAACATCGATGTTTTTTTGCAATGTCCATCACCATTTAAGAGCTCTTACTATATATCAGTGTTAAGTAATAAAGTGTGCTGAGTTTATAATAATTGTAATTGCAATTATTCGAAGCTACAAAAATAACGTTTTTACACATACATTTATTTCTTATAAGGAAATTATATTAACCCTGAACGTTAGTACAGACCACCGGTAATTTTTACCAGTTATATTAAATTTATAAAATTTTTGCAAAGCAATTGAAAAATTTATTTAATATACATATATCTGATATATATTTCTAGTATATCAAGATCTAGGAAAAGTTGTAAAACTGTTTACTTTAATAAAACCGCACAATTTTTTTAAGAAACATATAGAGAGAGATCCCACGAAATTAAAAAATTTACACTGCTTAATGGTAAAAAATACCGGTCGTCTGTAGTCAAGGGTTAATTTTGCAAAATATATTTCTCAAAAAAGCAAAAATTTATAATCTTATTTCTCGGTTTGTTTTATAGTAAATTGGTTGACTTGGGTGAGGTTTTTCTTGTAAACAGGGCAAGGGCAAATGACAAATAGTCTGAACATTACATTGCGTGGAGAGTATGTATTCTTTCAAAAATATATTTACATATGTATGTATGTACATAATTCATCACATGTATATATGTAATTGGCACTAGAATGCTTGTTTAACATAAAAATTTCAAAAAAATTTTGAAGTAGTATGTTGTTATGTACACATGTACATACTCGTTAATATGTACATATGTATGTAGTATGTATATTCCTTTCTACGCAGCTGATCTTTGTTCCTTAGAAATTATGTTAAACTTCGAAATAAGCGTACATGCAAGTACATACGCATTTAAATACTGGTATGTGTAAAAAATAATAGATATTTATTAGTTAACCACCTTTTAATAACATGACTCACCCATTTTTCATGAATAAAATTTCATTGCGTATTTAATAATGACTTGGTGTTTGTCTAAAAAACTTTACAAATTTCATGTGTCTTTAATAGGACACGCAATTTTAAAAGCCTAAAAGAAAAGTAAATTATGTACAATTTAAAGGCGTAATTTTTCGTTTAAATGCAAAAAAAAAAAAAAAAAATCAAACACATTTACATATCGTTAGCTGAAATGCCAAATCACGTAACTACAAGATTTTGAAATTTTACAGGAGAGAGATAAAATTAAACGAAAGTACGAAAGTATTCAAGTGACTGCAGTAAAAATTCTTTCTTCATGTTAATTTTTAATTCGATTGATTGTTAGGTTAAATGTTTGGAAATTTTTAGTGACATGAGTTTCGACGTAAAAGCCAATAATTAATAAAAAATTTGATTTGTTTGTTATGATTTTGCATTTCAGCTGACGACATGTACATACATCATACTATGTATTATAGATATGTATGGTTTTTTTTATTATAAAAAAGCAAATTTGTGTTAGCCAATAAAATAATTTTCTTTACATTTGTGACTAAATACATCAAGGTCATATGTCCATGGGCAGTCCTTACAAGCAACACGCACTTCATAGCGCCAGTTAACTCTACGACTGCCGCTACTTGCTTACACACAAACTTATAATGTTTCCAATACACTAACATGTGTACATATGTACATGTATGAAACCGTGCGACTTGCTGTGATTACTGTCATTATAAACATTAAAATAAACGTCAAGGAGTTTGAAGTGTTATTAAGTTGTCCCAAAAGAAATGAATTAGGCACAGACGCATGTACATATTTTTCTATTTTCCTTTTTTCCCCATTTTTTCGGTTAAGGCCTTTTAATGTTGATGAATGATGTTCTTTCTTTCATTCTGGAAAATTACCTTTCACATTGTGTTGTTTCTTTACATTTTGAAAAAAGGTGTGTTTCTCTGATGTCATTTATTTGCTGTTAAGAGAAAATTTTCATAATTATCGCAATGTTTGCCTAAGTGTGTTTAATAATAAGTTTTTGAAAAGTGCAACCTCTTTGTGAAAAAGGTCTTGTATTTAATATTTAATTATAAAAATAAATTTCAACTTTTTTATACATTCATATACATATGTACATACATATGTATGTATGTATGTATGTATGTATGTATGTATGTATGTATGTATGTATGTATGTACCAAGGTGGGTCCGCTCCTTTATTTTCATAAAATATTATATAATTATATATAATTTATATATTTACACTTTCTTATAACACAAACATTAATTACACACTCTATTGAATATACAAATGTACATAATAAAGAGTTCCAACATAAATTTGTGTACCCATTATCGGCTTTAGAGGCCTGCTCCCGCCCTAGGCACTGTTTGATGTGCCACACTTTTTGATTAAATAAAACAAAACATACATATACTTTTTAAATACTTATTTATTTGTATAAATACTTATACGTTTTTTTAATTCACACACAATCTTTTCAATCTTTTGGTCAATTCAAATCAGTGCCTTATGAATTACTTTTTCATTAATTTATTAAAAATTTTAAATTCAAATTAAAGAAAAATTAGCCCAACAAATTTTCAAATTTAAATTTCAATTACATTTGTTTACCTTAAATTTAATCCTTTAATTATGCCGCCCTAGGCCCGAACCGAACGGGCCTAGCCCTAAATCCGCCACTGATTGTACCAAATGTCAGCAACCAGGAATTTAAAAAGCTCATTTGATTTTGAAGTACCAATCCTCGCATATAATATCACCAAAACGAGGGTAACATTTATGCCCTCTCACAGAGAGGAAAACAACTTCAATCATGTTAATTTTGAAGTGACATTTTATTAGGAGAGGGAACTTTAGAATTAAGGGCCATATAGTTTATTGAGTGATACACTCTTTAAAAATGAAAAAACAAACTCGTTAATGCTCTTCAGCTGATATAAATACAGGCTATGGAATTTTCATCTCAGACGCTACGTCAGACCTTTATTGATTTGGAGCATATGCCAAAAAGTCGGAATGGAGAAAACGACTAAGAAGGTTTACATGAAGTTTTCTCAAAGTATACCCGATAGAATTTTTTTTTGTATTTTCACCACTGCTTCCGACACATGTTTGGAAGAAATGTGTAAATTTAAGTGAACTTTGATGAATGAAATTAGAAGTTAATATTAAATTAAAAATACGTTTTGTGCCGCATACACCCCTTTTCTTAATTTATTTTCAAAAAGTAGCTTTTTGTGCTCCAAAATTGAGAATTTTGTTGTTTTGGTTATTTTTCTTGCTGTCTAGAAATTATTTAATTAAATGATTTCCGATATATGTAGTAAAAAATGCATAATTAAGGTTTATTTTATTTTATTTTATTTTAGTGTTTAATAAGTTTATATTAAAACATGTCATCGGCGGCTGCATCTGGGTGATGATGTTTTTGCTTAACAGTCGCCGTTGAATTTTTCTTTCGGCACCTTCTTTTTTTTTATTCATTTCTTATAGAAGTGAAGCAAAACAAGAGTTAACTTTACTTCGCATGTTTTTGTATGAAGATTTGGACGCAAACGCCAAACTGTGGCATGAGCAGCAAAACAATACTTATTAAACCTTAAAATAGTTGAAATGGAGCAAAATGAATGCTCAATATCTCAAAAACCATAAATTATTTTCGCGAAACATGTTTTAGATTCAGAAAGGAGATATTAAAAATATATATACCCCATACCTAACTCATTATTATTTTTTAATGATCGGTGGGCCAAACCAATAATGGGCTGACGACTAGTCGACATCCAAAAATACCGCTTTAAGAAATATTTATGTTGAGTGGATTATTTGAAAAATCTATATTTAACAATAACTTTTTATGACTAATACCGCAATATATTTTGCGTTCGTTTCAAAATATGATCGCATCAGTCGAATAATGTAATTAAAAACATAAATTTAATTAATTAAATAAAAAGGTTTATTAAATAAAATTAATTCGGAAAAGCATAAAAAATAATCGAATAAAATTTTTTATATAGTACATAAAGTTTGTTTGTTGTTGGCTAGGCATGTCTAGATGCATTTCGTTACTGCTTAAGCAACTCATTAGTGGACTTAAACCACAATTCGAACGAGCTTAAAAAACCTCAATGTTTTTTGCTTAAAATACTAGCTAAGGCCGCCGCATTGCCCGCTCGGAATTATTTTGGACTAAGAACACATAAGAGTAAAAATAAAAATGGAAAATATCATTTACTGTGTTTAAAAAATTCGTTAGTGCACCGATCCGCATTCTGTACAGTGCCCAATTTTCAAAGTTCAATTGTTCCTCCAAATCACGCCAAAAACACTTCAACACATAAGAATCATCATTAATGCCAAAAACTGTTGTATTGAAAAAATTGTCAAAATGGAAACAAATCGTGAAAACTGAAAATCCTGTGTGGCTATGTGCCTTAAATTGTACAGACGAATATCAATTTATAGTACATATATTTAAAGTGTCAATAAAATAGGCTGGATGCTTTAAGAGAAGCATAAATTGCCCTCAGCCGCTTCTTGGTCCTAGTTTGAAAAAAATATATAGCGTGCGTGTTCTTTTAGACACCAGGTATATCTATGTTTTGTATTACGTAAAAATCGGTTGGATGGTTTCGAAGGCCAGATACTGCCTTCTGCCCCCTCTTGTCCTATATTTTTTAATACATATGTATATAGGTCAAATGTTCATGTGGACGTATATCTATGTTTTACTTATGTGATTTATGTATTTATATAGGGTGTCCCATAAATCAACGTCAAGACGAATGCCGTGAGAGGACAAGTAGTGACTGCTCCTATGAAAATTAGAAAACAAATCTATGTCAATCATTTGAAAAGGTATTGATTGCACTTGGTCTGTTATTTTTAAGCAAAAATTTTTTTGTTTTAAATGATCACCGCACTCTCTCAGAAGTGCGATTCCCAAATCAAGCAAGTAGTGAGGCAAGACCCTAGCGAAGGTGAAGTTGTGCAGCAAGTCGCACAAGATCCCAGCATATCAGTTCGTAGTATCGAGGCAAGGACAAGAGTACCCAAAAATTAAAAAAAAAAGAAATATCAGCTTCACCCGTTTCATGTACAACGAGAGCAAACACTTTTACCGCGAGATTATACTGAAAGGGTTCAATTTTGCCGAACAATTTTAGCGAAACATGGGGTCGATCCACTATTTTTGAAAACAATTCCACAGTCCTAAGAGTAGACCATTAAAAAGGATGGATACATAAACCTACACAATTTGCATGAGTGGCATGTAGGAAATACACATTTAAAACGAAATGATAGATTACAATAATTTTAAGTTTAAATTAAACATGTGTAAAGGAATATTAAGCGGTAAAATAATTGGACCAAGAGAGAGAGTATGAATTTTTAATTGCCATTTACAGAAGGATATCTCACAATAATATAAGAGAATCAAAATATAAGAAAAGTGAAGTGAAGGGTGATTTTATTTTTTTTTTGTTGAAAATGGCAATACTTTTTAAAATAATAATAATATTTGCAGAAGCAGTTACTGTTTGCCCTACAACTCCCTTTCTGATTGACGTTGATTTATGGGATATCCTGTACTCGTATATGTCCATATATGTGACCTGCTCCACGAAAAGGGACCTCTGCGCCGAAAAGAAGTTATTGAGAAAAACGAGTTTAAAAAAAGCGCTTCGTTTTTCCGTGTTTTGCGCAAAAAAAATTTTTTCGGCGCAGAGGTCCCTTTTTGTGGAGCAGGTCACATATAGATTAAGGCTGGTATTCAAATGAAAGAGAAAATGCAACTCTGATCTAATAATTTGTTATTTCTGTGGCAAAAAGGAAAAAGTGCTTAAGTAGAGATAGGCTGATTTGGAGTTAATGGTACCTCCGTAATCTGCGTATTCTAAAGTACCCCTGGGCAAAAATCTCAATTAATTTTTGCGATTTGACTTGCGACTTATATTTTTTAGACTTCTAATCTCATTTGGAATAATAGCTTAATTTAGGCTATACTTTGGTATATTTCAACTTGAATGTATTATTTACAGTGTCTATAGAGCGTTGTTTGCTTAAAAAACAAAAGGTTAACAGAGAATTTCCCAATTTGACTGTAAAAGAAATAAATTTCTGAAAATCGACTTGAACGCTTAAAAGTGCTCTCCTGCAAAACAATCAAATATGACTTAAGAACTTTTTGCTTAACACCACAGATTTATTGTCCTTAAAAATGTTCATGAACTCTATTAGACCAGAGCTGCATTTTCTCATAAGTCGTTTGACCAGCCTTTATTATTAATTTTTGTTGTTGGTTTAGCTGGATTATTTTTAAGATAAAACCAATCCGCCAGTAGATAGATGTTCAAGTAAATTCTTGAAAAAGCTTGTGTTAGAAATCTTACACTAAGCGTTCTCGTTGAAACTTTCTTTAGCCAAATGTTCCAGAAATAAATGAAAACAAATATAAAAATAACACAATTTTGTTAAAATTTAACTTCAGGCCGTGGGATCTCATTTCGACATCATTCTTTTTTAATTTCATTCTCATTTATTTCTTATGCAATAATACCTTAATGGTTTTTCCTGGTATATAAATAGATACTAATTGATGTAATCGTTTTATTTTTTTCTCCCGTGCTGACGTACGGATATAAATTTACTTAAATTTTTTTTATTGTTATTGCAATTTTTATGCAAATTTAAGTTTAAACTTAAATTTAATGCAACCAGAATGAATACATTTCATTTTATTTTATTTTATTTATTATTATATTTTTTTCATTCTGCTTTAATTTTAAATTTGAAACCAATAATGAAACATGAGATGATGTGCTGGTTTTAAAACGAGAAGAAAACAAAAACGTGACCTACACAAGTTTTATTTAAGTTTTACTCTGAAAGTATAAAAATACTCGTATCACAATAAAAGGCAACCTCACTTAGCAACAACTTGGCCGCAAAATCAACGACAGTATGAAATAAAAAGTAATAAAAATGTACTTTGTGAAATGAATTTAAAACATTGTAAAAAAAAACAAATGAATTGCAAAGAATGCACCCGATAAAGTTGTAATGTCTTCTTGAGTTTTGTTTTTTTAAATTGGACTTTCAAGACAAACTTATTACAGCAAAAAGTTGTTTGCCACGACTAACAACTTCTTAACGCTTCCACTGCTAAAATATTATGAGCCTGTAGCTCCAGTTTGTGCCGAGCTTCATAGCTCGAGGTGCCTATCCAAATTGTATGACTCTGAGTGTTCTTATATAGCAAAAGTAGTAAAATATTTATGCTTCAGAGCAAGGACTGTATGACTCTTTGTTTTAAGAAAAAGGCATGACTGAGTGCTTAGTGCTGCTTTAACCCTCTAACACGCAAGACCGTCTCAAAACGTTCTTCGATTTTTGCACTCCAATGGTACATTACAAATGCTTTTGCTTCAAAATAAAGAAAACTCGCCTTATACTACAATTGTTTTACTCCTCATCATATTTCAACAAATTTTTTGTGGACCAATCAAGTCAATCAATCAAAAAGTCAACAAATTAGCATCAAAAATTATTGCGAAAATTTAATTTTTCGCAACTATCGATCGATTTTAAATTTTACTGTGACTAGTTAATATATTATAATTGAGTTTTCTCAAGACGGTCTTGCCGGTTTGTGTATACAAAAACATCAACCTCTTTTACATTGTTTTCACCTTTGATATGTATATGAAAACACTATTATTGTATTATTTTTATCAGATGGCTCTTAATAAACGTGCTTATAAGAAAATATAAATTTGGATCAAATGTCTGAGAAACAATTCCTCAAATTAATCGATTCTGTAGAGAGTTCTATAGAGATCACAGATGAAAGCTTTGATAGCGATGGCAGTGTTGAAGATACAAACTTATGTTTTCGATAATATCTAGACCAAAATATTGCCAGATAATGCAGAACAGACCAAAGCAGAATGCGTTCAAAGAATGGCTGTAGCTGCGACCACGGATGGACTTATAGGGGCAAAAAATGTCTCACTGAACCTTAGCACAATGGTACCATCGGCTTATTCAATTGTCATTGTATCTGTAGCAGTAGTTGATACCGATCCGACAGAAGAGCCGTCGACATCAACTGCAGCCACAACAAAAGCATTCTTCAAGCGCAAAAGAGTCCCATCTTTATAGCAAACAGCTGAAGTTTAACCTAATCCTGGAGGTTTTTGATGGATGTATGACTCTATTCAAATTATTTGAAAAGTATCCACTTTCTATGTTTTGTAAACAGCTGTGAATGCAATATCTAACACCTCGAAAGCACTATCCAAACTAGTATGAAATAAGCACATCGAAGTTTACATGTGAACGAGGTAACCTTTCGAGGCTATTCGCCGCTTGCATTCATTCTAAACACCAATGAATATATTTAATTAGTTTTTCACAGATGACACTATGGAATGGATCGTTGTTGAGACATTGGCCGAAAAGGTCAATGCTTCTAACAATATATCCGATGAAGAATCGCTTTTACAGCTTCCAGATTTCAATGAGGCAATAGCTGCTGAACTTGTTACATTCAGAAATAAACGGTCTGTAGTGCGACCACCTGCTCCAAAAATTGGACGAATCACATCCTATAATATAAGGTATCGGAAAAAGGAGCTGCTTGTTGAGTTGCTGATGTTCGGAGGGAGGGTGCCGATAATTTTCCTGTTTGGGCCGACAAAAAATCCAAGAAAAGTTTCAAATATTGCAAAATATCTGACACCCAAGGCCTTGGTTCCACATGCAAATTGTTTCTAGAAGTATCACAATCGAAAATAATATGTATTTTAAATTAGTTTCCTCCTAAGTCTCAATAAAAATTTTTCACAAATAAACGTTACTTTTTTTTGGATTAAATTCACTATTTTTTTACCTAGCATTCGTTCCTAATGCTCTTTTTTACCTGTAAATTAAAACTACAGTCTCCTTTGACTATATGCGCTTAAACACATACATTCACCCTCATTCCAGTTGTCGACATCACTTTAACACAATACCAAAAAATTGGGGCTTGTTTACTCGCTCTCGCGAACAATTTTGTGTACTGACAATCTATTTCCTTTCCCTAAGGTCTAGAAAGTAGCCCCAGTTTTTTGGTATTGTGTTAAAGTGATGTCGGTGTCGACAACTGGAATAAGGTAACAAGACGATTGGCTTCATTCGGTTATTTTTCAGATCTCGCCGGTTAGAGGGTTACAGAAATAAAATAAATAGAAATAGATTATGCTCTTATAGCATGTTGTGCTACTTGTCTTAATACAAGTATTTAGGAGGAGGTCCCAATAAAGAAATCAAAACCTATCAAACTTGGTCAGATTAAAAGTGTACTTTCTTATGTTTTTCCATTGAATTCCTTAGATACTCTGTATATGATAATTTCATCATCTTCCTGGCTTAAGCCAGTTCATTCTTTAACGCTGTGTGTTCTGTTATTATGTTAACCAATTTACGAATTTCTGAACTCACAATCTCTTTTGTCGTTTCATTGTTAGGGTTTTCCCAGAGAATTACGTTTACTCTTCCAAAAGTAGAGTTCTGCCAATCTGTGAATCCGCTATCCGATCGGTTAAAATTTTTTTAGCCGCCTTTGGTAGGACAGTTCTGGGGTCATTCCCTGTTATATTTGCTGTCTCCCATTCCATGATTTGTGAGGCAGCTAGTTTGTAAATATCTAAGTGCGATTTTATCACACATGACAGTGTTGCAACGTTGGCTCTGGGTGAGATATGTATCAATTATGCTTTGCTAGTTGGTTATTAATACTCTCAAGAGCAACGGCCAACGCTGCTTCACATTTAACCTGCTCAGTTGGCGCGATTGATAGAATCTTTTCCATCGACTTAGTTGATCTCATTCTGATCATGCCACAGATTTTTTTTTACATTAACCTTCTTTTCTAAAGATGTCTGCCATACTAACGATTCGTGCGTTAAGATTGGTCGTGCAACACCCGTGTAAGGTCACTGTATTATGTCGGGCCTTATTCCCCATTTGGACCCAATTGTTCTTCTGCAAAAACTCCAAGCTCTGTGAGCTTTTAGTACGTTAATACTTAATCCAGTTGGCGAAAATTATTAACTCAACTCTTTCCTAGAGAATCAGATGAAAAGAAAACTACAATTGACTTATGATGTATTTTTCTTCCAAAGCTGGTTCTCCGCTCGCAAGCCATATATTTCTGATGTAAACGAGGGGAAAAAGATGAGAACTAGAAAAATTTCATATTATCCTTCTGAAGCATTCTGGAATAGCGTGACGCGTTGCGTCAAGGTTTAATAATTTTGGTTCGGATGATTTACAAAAAATTCGGCGAAAAGCAAACAAAGAGCTCCAGGACTATGATGTTGTTAAGAATGTGAAATAAGATGGTGGCAATATGGTGCTGTGGAGGTGTATGGTGGCATCTGGAGTGTGAAATCTTGTCTTTAAAGATAAAAAACGGACAAGCACTCTTATTTTAATATTTAAATGCAAGTGTTGCAAAACCAGACTTAGATCGAAGGTTATTGCTCCAAGAAGAAAACACCTCCGCAGTCGCAAAATATGAATCTTATAAACCATGTTTGGCATTTACTGGAGAAAACAAACAAACATAAAGGCGCAGTTCGCGTAGAATGGAATAGAGCCAACTAAATATTAGCAGCTCTATGTATAACAAAAAATTAAAATGAGCTTATGCCATACGTAAATATACCACTACATCAAGATTAGCTAAGGGTGGAAGTCAAAATTTCAGGCTCACTTACATCCTTTTGGTCCCTTGTCATACTACGGAGACTCTGCATAATCGAAGTCTCCACCGTCGAACCAACCAGAGCGCAATATAGCGCATCTAACACTTTGCAGCTCAAGCCTCACATCATCAGAAAGAGAGTCCACGGTGGCCATTTACTTCCCTGCTAGTCCAGTGAAATTGCACATAAAATGGTCTACGTTTTCCTCTCCATTAACGTCTTGATAGCTACGGAAAAATCAATTGCATTCGACTCTTAGTCCTGTCTCCTGAAGTTAAAGAAACCGTATTTTTGTCATTTAAGTGCGTCCATAAATGTTTGGTGGTCATGCATTCATTTCTGGCGGCCAATCTTTTATTTCTTTCTTCATTAGTCTTACACCTAGGCCTGAGGTTGCAAGAGAGTAAGAGTTAACCTACATATCGCACATTCAGTTCAATAGTGTCATAACTCAAAAAAACTAGTTTCGCAGAAAACACGTTTAAAGTTTTCAATTTACATACAACTCAATGAAGACATGAACAAATATTCTTCTCTCAGGAGGTGATAGTACAAGCTATTTATATGAAATTTTCACGCAATATAAAATACGAAATGCATTATTTTTCTGCATTATTAACTCAAAAAACGATTTTTTTGAGTTATGTCACTATTGAACTGAATGTGCGATATTATAATTTTAGTGCAGCCTGTACGCTTGTCCCAGTTCTTGCAATCTTCTAAGCCCTAGAGTTTCTCTAAAAGTCGCTAAGCCCCAGGATCCAGATGATTCTACTATGAATTTGTTCTGCCATCTCTTTTCTTCTTAAGAGCGGGAATCCTGGGACCATGATAGCGGCTCGACTATCGTTGTGGAAGTTACATTCACTCTCAATCGATATGTGACTTTCTTGATAGCAAGGTAAACACTGCAGTGATCCGGAAGACTCTTAAAAATTTCTGTGAGTAAACTCTGTGACCCACATCTACTTGAAGTTTGAAGCCATCCGTACAAAATCCTACACTTTTCTTCTACCTTCCTTCACACTTCTCTGGATGATATCCAGGTCCTTTAAATGCTTTTATGAACTAGGGGAAGGGAGGTTTGGTCAATCCCCAATCCCTTCGGAGTCCACTACTCTGCAGTGGCAGGCGCCATTTCCTTTGCATATATATATATACAATGAAAACGGATTGCAGAGATTGTTGCCATCTACCTGCCTAGTAAGTTCAATAGTAGCAGGTGTAGAAGCATACCAGTGCATCCCTAATACTAGTGCGAAGAGCACTATACAGGGTGTGTCTAAAGTCACGTCTGCGTGTAAAATTTAATAACTTTTTGTTTATTATTATTTTTTGTTTGTTTTTTTTTTCTAAAATATAATATTAAGGTTGAATGATATACATTTTAATTATAAAAAATAATATAATGGATATGACCACCATTTGCATAGATGCTCAATTGGGCTCTTAAACAGGCGTTTTGCATAACTGCACCCAAAGTTTCAGGGTCTATTGCTCTGATCTCAGCTACAGTGTTGTGCTTTACCTGCTCTATAGCTTAGGGCTTGTTAACATACACTCGTTCTGTGAGGTAACCCTATAGCAAATAATCAGGGGCAGTTAAATCTGGTGAATGTGCTGGCCAATTGAATTCTGAATTTCTTCATTTCAATTTAATTTTTCCATTGGAAAAGTAAAATTCTACCATTTTGGTTCCTTCATCTGTCGTTAAATTTTGCATGGTGCTGTAACACTGTTCGATGAATAAAATTTGAAGTGAGACAAGCGTTTGAAGCTTGTGTAAAATATGTAGATACATCTTCCTCTGCAGGGCAGGCCACCACACCACGACTCCATATATAAGAAGTGGATGTACTATGGCCGTATAAATTTAGATCCCAAATTTTTGAGATGAATTTCCTACAGAAATAAAGTGAAGTTATGTTAAAACTCAACTTAGTTTCAAGAATTACAGCGAGATATTTTGCAGTGCAACACACTTTTATCTCCATATTGTTAAGGGTAATAGGCTGGAAATCAGTTATATTATACTTCATCGAGGTAAGAACTAAATCCGTTTAATTGGGATTAACGCGAAGCCCTCGCTTCTCCGCTCATCTTCGGAAGGTAAAAGATACCATTATCCCTTAGAGAAGAGAAACATTTTCCTTTAACAGCAATTGCCAAATCATCAGCATAAGCAACACTTTTGCGCCCTCGCGATTCTACGGATAATAGCAACTCCTCCCTGTGACGTACTCTTTTTTATAAAGCGGATAAGCCTAAAAGCTCATAGCAACGATGTTATCCTACGGTATAGTAGTACATTTTGAATCCACATTGATCCCCAAATTCGATAAACCATCAATTATCGCATCTGTAGAAATATTATTAAAATCCCTCTCATACTATTACATTAAACTTCATGCTAACTCCATGTTGTTGTTTTTTTTTTTTGCTCTACATAAAGCTGCGAATGTATAAAAATCACTCATATATCAAAACTTTTCACATGTGTGTCTAAACTTATATTTGCATGGATTTGAAAGAAATATTTTTGCGTTGAGTGGTAAAAAAAACCATCCACTTTTAACTCACTACTAAAGTTTTTTCCTTAAGTTAAGGAGAAACAAAGTTATTGGCAAAGCACTATTGATAATCATGGCGCTCCAAAATTGCATTTATCTAGTGTGTGTGCTTAAATAAATAAGAATGTGTTACTTTTGGAAGAGGGTTATGTTTGGAAAATATTGTCAGTGAGGATTAGACTCACGCGTTTTCCTCATCCTCGCATACTTAATTTCATTCAAAAACGTAGAATGATTAATATGCAATTACGCGTAGAATGTAATGTAAGGTCGTCAGCTGATTTTTATGCTCAGTGATGCCAAGTTTTGTTTTACTTGCAATGCCATCGATACTGCGTGCAGTTTACGCAAGTAAAGCTAAGTAGCTTGTAAGGCAGAAAAGCATAGAATGCATAGAAGATTTAAATTGCGTGGAATGTGCTGAAGCAAACACGAATTGTGTGGACTATCAGCTTTAGTGTTTTGTCGGAAGTTTATTTTGTCTTTACTTAATTTTTTTTGTAATATTTAACAAAAAAGAAAAAAACAACTTGAAATTAAAAATCTTACAAAACAATAAATAATGTTTATCGTACACAATCTTTATGTATTTGAAACACACAATTATTAGCAAAACGTCACGAAACTTATGCCAGAATAAAACGTCAGTGATTAGCCCCCCACAATTGAACAAACCTACAGACATTTTAACAATACTGTACTTAAAAAAAAAACACAATGAAAAGAAATGGAATAATGAAAACGAGGCACTTAGTAACAAGCCGTACAAATTCAATGATATAAAGTAATGCAATGAATAAGATGTACACACACATATGTATGAATGTATGTATGTATGTAAACATTCATATGCATTGTTTAAATACAATTCATACGAATGCACGACGTCACTATAATTGCGTTATTATGATGAAACACAATTATTAACAACTACATAAATACTTGCATAAGTAACCAGTAGGAATGTTGGGGTTAAGTGTAGACTATTTTGGTTATATTTTTTAGCGACATTGTCAACAGACCATGTACATATTTAAATTTTTTTCGTTTACGAAATCAATTTTAAAAGTAAATATTTGTAAATGTTTTAAACAATAATTCAAAATAATAATACAAATGAAACATCGAACAAAATAGGATCAATATTCACCCTTATCGTGGTTGGCGTATTTCGACTTTTACTACGACGTTTTTGTAATAGATTCAGGATCACCGCCACACTTTTTCTTTAATCTAGGACGAAACTGTCATAGTCGGCGTCGAAATACGTCAGCCACAGTAAGGGTAATTATTATTATACATACATACATACATATATAAGAAAGGGCTCAATGCCTACTACGCATGCAGGAACTCCATAGGAAGGAACTTTGGTCTGCAACCGAAGATAGTAAACTGGATTTACACATCGGTTGTCAGACTGAATATTTCCTACGGTTGTGTGGTATGGTGGGAGGCATTAAGGAAGGAAAGTCACAGGAGATTGCCAGCTAAGGCGCAGAGATGTGCCTCGCTGGGTATCACAGGTGATCAGAGGAGCACACCTCAGGCTGCCTTGGACGGCATTCTACATCTACTTCCTATAGAGAACTTTGCCGTGGAAACGGCGACTGAAGGTCTCCTTAGACTCGTAGAAACAGGTTTGGTGAGGATACACATCAGTCTTAAATAAGATCAGTTTTAGTGATCAGGTATCCGTAATCCCTGGGTTCACGGACTATAAGGTCGCTGAAATTGATTTTAGTAGAACACCCTCACTGGCAATTCCGAACAGGGACTATTGGGTCAAATCCGATAAGCTATCTGAGGGTAGTGCGGTCTTTACAGACGTATCAAAAAGGTGGGAAGGCACAGGGGCTGGGAACGAACATTCGTAGTTCTAAAGGTCACGGAACTTGGGGCCAGCTGAAGGTGAGAAGGTAAGCTTGTACGTCGACAGCCAGGCAGCGCTAAAAGCTTTGAAGGGACACTATCAGCCCAATCATAAACAAAAATTCCGCACGAGTTTTCTCACTTTTCCCTTTTCTCCTATCATGACTTTGTTTTTCCCCTTTTTTTACCAAATGCGGGAATAAAAAAACTCCCCGGGAAAAAAACAGGTATTATGAACGCAGCTGAACTTGCTTTTTTCACTAAAAATATTTCTCTTGCAAAACAGAAGGGAGTTTGCATAAAAACAATGTTAATATTCCATTGAAACAAAATTTATATACATAAACTTGTATTTTATAGTTCTTTTATTTGGAAAAACACAAATAATTCCCAAATAAATAATTTATATTTTTTTTATTACATATTTCTTCAAGTTGGTGAATTTTAATAATTTTGTTTACTCTCTCACTCAAAAAAAAAAGGGAGAAACAAAATGTCAACAAACAAACAAAACAACGACCTTCATAATGCGGTATTACTCTTTTTACTTCCTAAGGAATTTATGATCGCAGGAATGTTTTCTCGAGAAAATTATTTTCCGTGAGAAATGAATTCCGAGGGAATATTCATGATTGGGCTGAATATCAAATCGAAACTTGTTAGTGGCTGTAGGAGAGCCCTCAAATTGATTATGGACAAATATAGTGTGAGACTATGTATGGTTCCTGGCCAGCTGTGTTGAGGGAAATGAAATTGCCAATGAGCTGGCAAGAATAGGGTCGGCATTAGATGAGGGAATGTCAGAAAGGTTGGTGAAATTACCAATAGGTCATTAATACAGGAAATCCAGTGGCGAAGTAGGAAGGATTGTAGAGTATCGAGAACTATGTGGCCAAAACTTGACCCAGGAAGATCCAAATTGCTACTGGACATGGATAGGAAGGTGATGCGAATCATGATAGGTGTGTTGACTGGTCACTACTCGGTCAGAGCAAGAACCAGCATATGGCAAAGTGGCACTCCAGATTTCTGTAGCATGTGCGGGGATGAAGAAGAACCAGAAACCATTGAACATATTATCTGTTACTGCCTGAAGCTGCAACGCCATAGGCTTAGATGGCTGAGCAAGCGTTTCCATGAGAGCATTACTGATATCGGGAATTGTAAACTAGCGGACAACAGGGGCTTCATCATGGTAATTCAGTGGCTTAATGATGGATAATAGGGTCACTTCTGGGTACAAAGGGAATCACAATAGAACCAGTTTAGTCTGCGAGTGGAGGTGAATTTTTGGCACCACCCTTCCTAACCTAACCTAACTTACATACATACATAGATTATGAGAAATTGCAAAAGACAAAAATGTTCTGTAAATCACACTACTTTTGTATTGTTTAATGTGATTTTAAATTACCGAAAACACACAAAAAATATGATATCTTTATTTTGATGATGATGATGATGTCAATAGACAAGGTTGGAACGTATATGTATGTATGTTGTTTGTTTTTATTCCAAAATATTTTCAAACTGGAAAATTATATGAAAAACAGGCTTGAATTTTAAATTTTTGTGTGTCTATTGGGTATCTTAAAGTTAAATGCAATAACAATATTAGAGGTGTAGAGGCACTAGCTACTGAAGCAATCGGATAATTTAACTCTGAATATGTACGGTCTAATGCATAGAAAATATTTTAACTTTATAACAGGTTTATTTGGCAGTTAATGTTTATACAAAACTATTATGGATTACTTTTTCTTTAAAGCAAATACCAAATGTGACTAAAATATTAAGTTTCATTATCAAGATGTGTTCCAAAAAAAGTACCAAAAGTGTGGACTAGAGTTTGTAGTGAATACATTTTTTCAATGCCTAAACATCATGTTCAAAAAACAAACTACCTAGTCTCTAGTACCAACGTCAGTAGTAGATGTTCTATGCCACGAACGTGTTAAATGTCTATAGCAAAAAGCATTGTGTGAGATATTATTTGTCAGTAGTACTGGTGACAAAGTCAATAGTGAATCTATACTAATTTGCTATAGACACTTCCTACAGGGTATCTACATATTTATGTATGAATATAAGGAGATGCACATACACTCTGTATGTGCTTATGTACATTTGTACTTGTGTATTTACACGCCATAAGAGTTATAAAATTTCGGATATCACTTCAATTTTATATTTACATGTTAAACACACAAAAAGATTTTTTTACTTTATTTTTTCTTTTGAAAGCAGCATCTCTAAGGTATCAGTATGATAATGTAACCAGCGAAGTAACGATTAAAGTCAATGTCAAGACTTCATTACCATTATACATATACTTATAAACAAAGTACATATAACAAAAACTTAACAAAGACATTTTCTGGTAAATACTTATTTAAAACAAATGATAAAAAAAAAACTCTAATATAAAAAATATGTACATATACATACATACTCGTATGTATGTATATATGTACGTATACATTAGAGTTTGCTAAAAGCCGATAAAATGAAAAACCGCTATTTCGGTTTAAGATTTGCTTAAACCGATCGGTTTCGGTTTTTTTAAACCTGTAGGGTTATTGTGTAATTCGATTGGAAAGCAAAACTGTTTGAGTTTGCATGCTTTTAACATAGAAATTCGAAAGCTTTTTTTTTCTCCGGCTAATTTTCATAAACCACATTCATTACCACAAGCCGCATTCCGTAAGCCAAACATAATTACAGTTCTATTTTCTAATCCAAATTTAATATTCACTGCTACTGCATTGCTAGTACAAGCCACAATATCCAAATCCAATGAATATAATGGAATAGGAGAAAGATCTGGTCCAAATACCGCCACTGCGACACCTGATGGATCTTTTGTGCCATAGATCGGTAAATTAAGTCAAGCTCTGTATGACTATTTATGAAAGTCAGCAAAAAGATTGAATAAGCTCACCTAATATCATCTGAACACAGAAACTCAGAATGAAAAACACGCCAGAACAAGCCGTAAGTGATTCCTGTTGAGGTTCAGGATGTCACCTTATGAAAATGGCTGCCAATGCCTTGGTCTGCCTTACACCAGAAGGAATCATCCACATTCATCAAAGAGATAACAGTCGACCAAATAACGCTACAAAACGGCTCTGGGCCCATAAACGGAGTTGCAGAGACCCTCCTGATCAGTTCATCCACTTCCACGTTCTCCGGATGGCCGCTGTGGCCAGGTATCCAGTAAATGGAAATCTTGTTCCATATGGATAGCTTTTGTAGTGAGTCAAAGCACTCTAACACAAGCTTGGAATGTAATTCCCATGAAAGAAGGGACTTAAGAGCTGCCTGACTATCCGAAAATATAGCTACATGTGCGCCTTTAACGCCTCTGTTTAAATTAATGTGAACACAATGGGTGATTGCCTGCATATCTGCCTGAAATACCGTAGGTCTTTTGCCCATAGACCAATGACTCCAGCGCCAACTCCATCTTTCATATGCCAACGTAAACTTCTGGAATACACAGTGGGACCGCGGGAAAGTGGGACACAACGAGACAATTTTTACGAAAATTGGCACACGTCTTAAGCTCTTAAAAAGACACAATATTGCATTTAAAAAAAGTGGGCGTGGTCACGCCCATTAAAATTCAATTTTATATTTCATGTGCCTCTACTTGATCGATTTTTACGAAACTTGGCACATGCCATGAGCTCTCAAAGATACTTACTCTAGTGTTCAAAAAAGTGGGCGGGACTAGGTCCATGATAGGTTAGTATTAAATTATATGTACATTTGTTTATCCGATTCCGACGAAACTTGGCAAAAAGTTTTTATTCCTAGAATGACATAAATTTGTACTTAAAGAAGTGGACGGAGCCATGCCCATTAAATATTAATGTTATATTTTACGTCCTTCTACCTGACCCATTTTCACGAAACTTGGCACACACCCTAAGCTCTGAAAGTAACGCGATGTTGAATTTTGAAAAGTGGGTGGACGCTACTACTTGCCAACTTGACACTAAAAATTTTAAAATAAAACTGAGCGCCAATCTCACGATGTCGACAACGTTCGACTTGTCGCGCATTTACATACATTCAAAACAAAAACAAATTTTAATATTTTGTTGTTGTTTCAAATGTAAGTGTTCGACAAGTCGAACGTTGTTAGATCGTGGGATTGACCCTTAAAAATATTAAAATTTGTTTTTGTTTTGAATGTATGTAAATTCGCGACAAGTCGAACGTTGTCGACATCGTGAGATTGACCCTTAAAAATAATTAAACTGACTTCAAAAATAAGCACAAAAAAGTTAAAATAATTTGGATTGAGTTAAATAAAATATTTTTATATGTGTTATCTATAGTGATATTCAGTACAGCATTATCAAACATTAAAAGATTTATAATAAAACGTATGAAATTCTGAACCATGGAATAAATGTCCCAACCCATTATAAGGGTTTATTATTTTAAATAGGACGCTTTATGAACTCAACAGCTGAATAAAAATAGCATATGTACAAGGGCGGATCAATAAGTCCGTGACTTTTCGAACTTCCCAAGTATATGAAACACTTTTCCCAACAATAATAATAATATACTACTGTCAAATTTTGAGCAATTGTAGTCATTTACTTTGCGTTTAACAGCAACGTCGTGTATTTTTCTAAAAATGGAAGAAAGTGAATTTCGAGTGCTCATTAAACATTATTTTTTGCGAAAAAAAACCGTCAATCAAACCAAGGAAAAGCTCGATAAATACTATGGGGACTTTTCACCATCGATTTCAATGGTAAAAAAAGTGGCTTACTGACTTTCGTTGTGGTCGCACAAGTACAAATAACGCTGAACGTTTTGGACGGCCAATTGAGGTCAGTATACCCGAAAATTTCGAAAAAAACTCCACGATATGGTATTGGTCGATCGATGAGTAAAAGTGCGTGAGATTTTTGATGCCATAGGCATTTCATATGGCAGTGTGGTTTCGATTTTAAGTGATCAGCTGGGTTGGAGAAAGTTGTCTGCAAGATGGGTGCCGCGTTTGCTCTCAATTGACCATAAACGTAAACGTGTGACAACTTCGAAGGATTGTTTGGAGTTGTTTAACCGCAATCCGAATGAGTTTTTGTGGCGTTTTGTAATTGTGAATGAAACATGGATTCATTACTGTACTCCGTAGACTAAGCAGCAGTCTAACCAATGGGTTTCTCCGGGTGAATCTGCTCCGAAGAAGGCCAAGGTAAGTTTGTCGGCCAATAATGTGATGCACGCGTTATAATGCACATCGATTACCTTCAAAAGGGAAAAACAATAAATGGCGAATATTATGCCAACTTATTAACCAAGCTAATGAGGATTTAAAAAGAAAACGACCCCATATGTCCAAGAAAAAAAGTTCTTTTTCGTCAAGATAACGCACGGGTACACACATGTGCAGTCTCAATGGCAAAACTCTACGAATTGGGCTACGAATTGGTATCTCATCCGCCATATTCTACGGATTTATCCCTTAGTGACTACTTCCTATTTCCCAACCTAAGGAAATGGCTAGCTGAAAAGAGATTTAGCTCCAACGATGAAATTATTGACCAAACAAATATTCTGTTTTAAGGACCTCGTAAAATCCTACTTTTTGGAAGGGATACAAAAACTGTAGAAACGTTGTACTAAGTGTATTGAGTTAAAAGGAGATTATGTTGAAAATTAAATTTTTGTTTTGCAAAAAAAACTGTGTTTCATTCAAAAAGTCAAGAACTTATTGAGCTGCTACCATAATGTCCCATATATGGCTTCGAGTACAATTTCTTTCACCTTGTGTAGTTAAAAAACATGCTTGTCCAGCGTGAATAAGTCAATTAATACAAAATGAGGCTGTAAACGTTGGAATTGCTGCAATATACATATTTTCTATGTCTAATAAGCCACAGCTCGTTGTTCCAACCATTGAGTCGTGCGTGTTTGTGCTTAGATTGCAGCAAAACAGTAAGATTCGAAGGACCATAAATTTTATTTTATTTGTTTCACTTGCAATTTTGGAGATCGAAAGCAATTGGCTTAGTAAAACGCAGTTTCAGCATTTTTTGCTAAAGCCAAAACATATTCAATTCATTTCTTGAAATAATTTCTTTAACTTACACAATTAATGGAGCATTTTAAACAAATTAACTTTAACCAAGGTAAATTTATATTTTGTATTATCCTACTTTATATCTATTTTCCAAGTAAATGAATTTTTTATTTATGTCGCTCTATTTTGTCAATGGCAAACAAAACTTTCGTAAACACTCATACACACGTAAGTATAAGTATCTTTTTATTGTTTCTGTAATCTCATATTCAAATCAAATATGTTTTTTATATCTTGGATTTATTTATTCGTACACTTAAGTTGAACTATTCAAAACAATACAGTAGTTCGAGGAATATGCTCCCATAACACTCCAAGTTTATTACTTTTTAGTTAATCTTGTTAATCTCTTTTTATGTATGTACTTTTGTTTACAAAACAATAGTTTGGAATAAAAGGTAGACCGAACACTTGCATACATACGAGTACATTCATAAGTATGTATGAGTATCAGCTGAACCGTAAAAATAAGTAAGAAATTATATTTGGCATTGATGGGCTATAAACAGCTTATGATATTAGAAACTTAAAAACTTTAGCTTGACATTGCAAACAATAAATGATACCTAAAGACATTGTGATATTTAATAAACTACTGAATACAATTTAAAGGCAGCATGTTTTCTACACTAAAAAAGAACAAGTAAATAAGCAATTTTGAGAGATGAGGGAATGCAATATTTCCATACAACGAGAATTTATAATGAGGGAAAAGACTCAAATTAACATTTATTGTATTAATTAATTTCTTATTTATTGAGGAAAACTCAGGATTGTCGTTTTCTTATTGATCTTTGGAATTGGTCATTCCACAAACGAACTTGGAGGATATGCATATGAACGACGTTTATTCTCAATAAGACGGCATTATGTGCCACACAAGTAACGATACCATCACTCTTTTCCTGACCGTGTGATTTCTGGAAGAGGCGAATACAATTAGCCGTCTAAATCTTGTGATTTAACATCTTTATACTTTTTTATTTGGGGTTACTTGAAAGATAAGGTCTACGTTAGTTTAAATTTTTTCAAAAAGTATTTATTTACTCATCAATAACTAAAGGGTGTTTTTTATTGAGGTATAGAACGTTAAGTTGGCATCACTTTTTTAAATGGCGGCCATTTTGTCAGCTGTCAAGTGATTAATATTTAGTTTGGTTTGCCATTTCATCATGAACAGGTTGACAAAAGAACAACGCTTGCAAATCGTGCAAATTTATTTCGAAAATAATGGTTCAGTTCGCGAAGTTTACCGCAAGCTCCGTCCATTTTATGCTCGACATAATCGTCCATCAGAGCAATTAATTCGGTTAACCATGGATCGTTTTCGCACTACATTTACTCTATGTGATAATACGCATCCGCTGAAGTCGCTTGTCTACGCCAACAAACCAGAAACGTTAGAGGACTTGGAAGCCAACATTCGTGGCGTTATTGCCAACATACGGCCCCATATGCTCGAAAAAGTGGTTGAAAATTGGACCTGTAGAATTGGCTTTATTCGAGCCAGCCGCGGCGGCCACATGCCCGAAATCATATTTAAACGTTAATGGCATAAAATTATCCTTCCAATAAAGCCAAATTGATGGACATTAAAACGATTTTCTTGTGTTTTATTTCAATTCGAAGTTCTATACCTCTAAAAAAACACCCTATATCTTGTCCCCTTCAAAGTAATCCTCCTCAGATATAATACACTTATGCAAGCGTTATTTCCAATCCTCGAAACACTTCTGAAACGCGCTTTTTGGTATCGCCAACAGCACCTGTTTGGATTTTTCTTTTATCTCCTCAATTGTAGCAAAACGCTTTCCTTTCCTCGGTGTCTTCAGTTTTGGGAAGAGGGAAAAGTCAGCGGTGGCCAAGTCCGGTGAATACGGTGATTCAGGTATGATCACGGTTTTGTTTTTGGCCAAAAACTCACGCACAAGTATCGATGTGTAAGCTGGTGCGTTATAATGGTGCAAAATCCATGATTGTTTTTTCCACAATTCTGTGCGTTTTTGACGAATTGCTTCGCGTAAACGGCGCATAACTGCAAGGTAGTATTCCTTATTGACCGTACGACCTTGTGGCAAGAATTCATGATGCACCACGCCATTGCAGTCGAAGAAAACAGTGAGCGAAACCTTCACATTTGACCGAACTTGACGACCAGGACGAGCATCGTCATTGACATCTTCTCGGCCTTCTTTAAACCGGTTATACCACAATTGAACTTGTGTTCTTCTCATAGTAGACTCGCCAAACGCCACACTCAACATTTCAAATGCCTTTGCGCATTTAATTTAATTTTTTACACAAAACTTAATACAGTTTGTTTGATCCATTTTTTCGAATAGTACAAAATCGAAGAGCACACCACAACATGACTAACCTTTTTATCTGTCAAATACAAACTGACTATCCAAAATGGCTGATATTGCCAACACATATAACAGACATGTGTACCAACATAACAGAAAAAAAATGCGAAAATCGAACATACGTAACTCACGAAATTTGAAAATAACGGTTATTTTTTGATCAGACTTCGTATGTCATTATTCCACTATCGATTCAAGACTTCGAAGGTGGGATTCGTAAAGTGGTCAAGGACACAAAGCCCCAAATGTACTAATCGGCGATCAAAATATTTCGCAAACTTGATTTTTGAAAATTCTCACAATCTATCTAACCGAATTGGTGCAGCATATCACGAAGTCAAAATCTATATAATGTCGTCATTTCGGTTCCGAACGGTGAGGGAGGTTATGAGATGTTACCATACATATTTCAAAACTCACACACACTCCAACACACATATATGAAACATCCGCACGGACATCATCGTAAAAAAGTCAGAGTAGATTCTCTTGACCTCAAAGCGTAGAGATCTGATTAAAACTCCATTTTCGAACAGCGGAAATATCGCTTTGTTAGTAGGAAGTTAAAAAAAGTGCTTCAAAAGTTTCTTGACAAAAAATCTTAAGTTGAGGTTAGGTTCGATTGGGTGAAAAAGAGGTGCAACTAATATCACACTTATGTAAATTTTTGCATGTTTTGCACTCCGTTTAGAAGTGTGGAGGTTCTTAACATTACTAAGATTAGGTTAAGGACCTAGTTTGCGTTATATATATTCTTATCTTTTTCCAATCTGAATCCCTAATATATTCTAAGGCTGCACAGTGGGGGATTTCGTTAAAAAAATTGAAATAGTTCTGCAGTTTCTAAACAAGCCGTCCCACTGTTATGAAATTTCATATAGCATTTTAGGAGTTGTCACAGAGCTTAAAGGGGCGGAGCCACAATGCTTCAGAGTGGGCAACCTCGGGTTAATGAAAAATTCAAAGCGATGCCAAGCTGATGTTTTTGATCTGATAAAAACATTTTTTCAAAGTAGATTTTTCTATCCAAGAGCTAAAAAAAAGTCTGCAACATTTATGGGTTTTCGCTTAGAGTTTTGGAAATATTGGAAAAAAACTTTTTTAACTTATCTGCTAACCTTGGTCCACTGTTCTGCTAATGGAGAAGTCAAGTCATATCCGATTTGGAAGATGATACTTATTATAGATTTAAAACAAAATTTTTAAAATTAAAAAAAATAAAATTTTGTGTTAAAAGCACAATGAAGTCAAAGTTATACGCAATTTCAATTAAAGTTTTGAAAAAAGCCGATTTTTCGCCGCTTTTTGCAGAAAAAAGTGGGTTAATTATTTCGCTATTATTAAGAAATTTTGCAAAAAATACCAACCCCATATTTTTATTATTTCAAAAGAGAATATAAGAAATATTACAAAGAAATTTTGTGCTCAAAATTTTCGTTAATGAAGGAGCCAAATCGTTTCAAAATATACCTATTTTTGTTATCAATATCAAATTTAAATACCTTAAATTTCAAAGTTGGATTCAAACATTTTATCATGCCACATGGCATGTTCTTAAATATTTCGTAAAATATCATCTGCGTCCGCCGAAAAATAAGAAAAATACAGCAAAAATACTGAAAAATTCCCATTTTCGGGATTTAACGAAATTTTTTGGGAATTGCAGAGAACTCCAAAGTAAATTCTATTTGTTTTGACTTCCTGTGTATTAATTGGGTGATATTTCACCTATTTATAGCTCTGTCTTCTCGGAAAACTCTCCGATTTTAATGTTTCCCGACTGTAAAAGTCACTATTTTCGGCACTACTGGACTTGTTCTTTTTAAATCTTTTTAGGTAACAACATGTATTTAAACTTTTCTGCTCCCAATTTGATTTTTTTTTAATTTTCCGTTACGTTTAAACTTATTTCAATATTTTATGTTACTATGCAGCATTAAAGACATTCACCACAGCAATATGCCAAAGATAGAATGCACATTTTTATATGAAAATTATTATTTTGACGACAACAAGGCAACAAGGTGGCAGGTTGTTGTCCATGATGATTTTGTCGTTGTAGTCAAATTGAGGTAAGTTTATTTGTTTCTATATTTATGATTTGATTAGGATAAGGTTCGTGTCGCTCTATAAGCCAAATTATAAGTGATAATTTTTAAGTTAATTGTAAATATTCTGACAAACACTGGAAGAAAGGAACAACATCCTTTTTTCAAAAGCCGCCACGTCTTCATCATTAGCGTTCTTGTGTTTGGTCCACTGTTGTAGTCAGTTGATGCAAATTTCAGTGTTGCCAATATAATACAAAATGTTAATGATATCCCACAATTATTTCATATTATTTAAAATAATGAACATCTCTAAATTGATTCATTTTTAAGGTTCCGTACACCAAAGGTGACCGCCTGTCTGTGTGTCAGTCACAGGCCGTTTTCTCGATAACCGTTGACAGAATATGTAAAACTTTGGCCGCTACAACAACAAATATATGACAGTTAAAAATTAAAGGGTGTTCCGTAACGAGCAACGAATTATACATAGACACTTGAAATTTGCAAAGTTAGTTTATTTTTATACAGACTACAACAATTAACACTAAAATTTAAAAAATCATAATTAAATGGTATTCTATCAGTTAATGTAATTTTGACTTTATAATTTTGACAACTTGATGTATATTTGAATCCGTACGAGGCAAACTCTAGAAATTTTCAAAAACGCTAAAACCAAAAAATCCCAATACTAAAAATTACCAAACCAAAAAAAAAATCGCCAAAAACAAAAAAAAATCGCCAAAACGAAAAAAACCGATAAGCTAAAAAAAATCTCAAAGTCCATATTTACACTATGCAAGTCTTATTGCTAAGCTGATTAGTTTGTTAGGAAAGAGAGACGAGGGGAAAAGAAACGTTACTGTTCCCCTCGTCTCTCTCTCCATCAAACTAATCATCTTAGCAATAAGACTTGCATAGTGTAAATATGGACAAACTAAAATAAATCGTCAAAACCCGAAAAAATCGCCAAAATTAAAAAAGCGCCAAAACTAAAAATCGTCAAAAACCGAAAAAAATCACCAAACCCAAAAAAATGCCAAACTAAAAAAAATCGTCAAAAACCGAAAAAATCGCCAAAATTAAAAAAAAACACCAAAACTAAAAATAAGCAAAACAATCTTAAAAACGAAAAAAAGCGACAACAATAAGAAAAATCGCCAAAACTAGAAAAATCGACAAAACCCGAAAAACAAGCTTACCGGGTAGTTGATTTAAAAAAAATGTCTACATCAGGTGACTTATTTGATCATAGTTGATCGTATAGTATTACATAAATATGTAGTGTAGTTTGCTGTGGGTAATATGTTTAATGCATAACGCGAACTGTTTTTCAACATACTTTTACATTTTATTTTAAAAAAGAAATAAACAAAAAAAAATCAGGAAGCGAGTGTGAGTTTTGGTCAAGTTCAATATAAGTATTTTTGTTTACGAGTTTTATCAAGTGTAGCACACTTATAAGTAATAGAGCGACACATTACATTGGTCAATTTGTTACAAGTATCTAATGTCAATGGGTAAATCCGTCTTGTAGTGAAACACAAAGTAAATGTAGATACATAAACATATTCACAAGTGCGTATATACTAGCGTTGAAAATCGCAGTGTTTGCAGGCAACATTGAAGACATAACAAACTGACTGAGACATGCATATATATGTACATATGCAAATCTAACTATCATCCACTTAGGGTATATGAACTTGTACTACGCCACTATAAGACAATTGAAACCAGCACGAGACAATTAAACTCTGAACCTATGTGCACACAAACATACATGCATACATACTATATATATACACACATACACATCGTTACCTTAATAAAGGAAAGCCCTAACTTATTATTTTTTTCACATCGAGTTTTTTGTATATTTCGATAGAGGAACATCGAATTTATAGAAAAATGCAAAAATAACGATTTCGAACAAAAATAACGATTTCTATGTTAAGGTAACGATATGTAAGTAAATATGCACTATTCATTGTTTGGGTGTCGTACTGTCTTCAATTATACCTACTCAGTACTTTTAAATTTGTATGCCGCTCATTTATTGCAATACAGTCATAACTCAACAAATTCGTTTTTTACAATAGTTCCACATGCCTTATTTTATCGTGTGTAAAAAGTTCATACAAGTAGCTTGTACAGGCATCTCTGGGAAAAAAATTTTTGTAATACGAAGATGGGTCAGTAACTCAGTGTCTTTTTGAATTTCCCGCCTCTTAATTGAAATGGCAACACTGGTCTCCTGTCAAGAGGCCACTGTCAGCTGACTCCTGCGTAATTTGAACAAGCTGCGTCATTTAGTTTGTAATTAGCAGCCGTTGATACCAGACTACCGCGTCTTTTGAGAAGAAAATACTCATTAAGCATTATTTTTTGCAAAACAAAAAACCATCACTCAAACCAAGGGTAAGCTTGACTGTTCACCATCAATTTCAATGGTATTTTTTACCAGTGAATTACTGAATTTCGTTGTGGCCGTACAAACTGAACATTCTGGACGCCCAGTTGAAGTCTGTATATCCGAAATAATTGAAAAATCACGATATCGTGTTGACCGATCGGACTTTGAAAGTCAGAGAGATTGTGGAAGCCATAGTCATCTCACATGGCTCAGTGGTTTCAATTTTGAGCAAGATGGGTAACTTTTTTGCTCACAATCGACCACAAACTCATGTGCAGTTTCCGTGGCAAAAATCCATGAATTGGTCTACGAATTGCTCCCTCACCCGCGTAACTTCTTGTTCCGAAACTTGAAGAAATGGCTCGGCAGAAAGAGATTTGACTCCAACGACGAATCATCTAACAAACAAATGCCCATTTTAATGACCTCGACAAATCATATTTTTCGGAGGGGATAAAAAAATTGGAGAAACGTTGAACTAAGCGAATAGAACTCACTAGAGACTATATTGAACATACGTTCATGGAGTTGAATGTATTTTGATATAAAACTTGACGCACAATTTCTGCAAAATTTGCTTTTTGAGTTATGACTTTGTTTCAATGAAGGAGCGATATGTCCTTGTATGTCTACATTTATGTGTATACTGTGATTACGCTACATCAGTATAATAATTGAAAAAGCTGAAGAGCAAGACTACTTTATCTATTATAAATTTATACATAAAAACAATGGCAACACACACACACACTTGCTCCCATAAGTACAACATCACTTCTTAAACAAAATGCAAAAAGAGTATTGCTGAGTACACATTTGCCATTTATTTTGTTGTCATTTTCAAAATGTGTAAAATATGTTTTTTGTTTGTAAACGAAAAATATTGCAAATGACAAACATTGTCAGTAGTAGATACACTGCGACGTCACAAAATGCCATAATGTGTACCCAGCATATGAATAAGTATAACCTTTACTAACCCACAAAACAATAAATAATATAAAACCAATACTTTTATTAGAAGTTTCATTAAAAAATTTAAGAAAAAAAAAAATCTATATGTAGGTACTATAAAATGATATTCAACAACAATAATAAAAAAGTAACACCAAAGATGAACTTTGGCATGAAACCCTAAGAAGCCTGACATTATATATAGATGCTAATTCTGGGTAAAGACAGAAAAAAATATACGTTGAACCTTTCAACATGGTTTCAAATGGCAGACGAATAAGAGTTTCTGCTTTTGTTGGGAGCTCTGTGCAATGAATCGCGTTAATGGGTTCATCATGACGTTTGCAACATGTGAAAATGATTGCGTAGTCTAAATTTTGCTTTGACAACAACAAAAGGTTATATAATTGAACTGAAGTTTTCAGTTTGTTTTCCCTGATTTCGCCTTTGCTTTATTGTTTCAAAATCATCTTGAAAAAATTAAAAAAAATTGTTTTCTTTAAATTTTCATATACGTTTCGGGATTGAAATTATGTGAAACTTGCATCAATGCACTCATATACATTTTGAAGGAATACAAAAAGTTTTTTTTAAGCTAAAGCAATCACATCAATGAATATTATTTTTCAGATCTTTGCATGCCTTATTTTAAATTCAATACACTAAGGTAATTATGTATTTTTTGAAATGAAGGAATTACCTGAAACCTGAGTTTCAAGGTTTTGTAGGTTTGGGCAGTTCTGCAAGCACCAGCCTCTTGCGTCCAATAATCATAAATAAGAACATAAGAAATACTTCCTACATCATTCCATGTGCTCAGTATTAAACTAATAATTCTAACGTCACAATTGAATAAAATTGCCAGGTTTTGCAGAGATGTAGTGCTTCCAAAAAAGCTAGGATAAAGTGTTCAACGGTTTCCTGCTACTCTTCAGCACGATAACTTCGGTAGAAATCCTTCTAGGGTAGATTTAATCTCCTAGCAAGCGTAGCTATGAATGCTCTGTTAATATGGCAACAAGCAATCGAAGCTTATCTCTTTCGATTTCCTCCAGTGTCGTAGACCACCTAAGATCGTATTATTGCAAAATCAATCTGCGCGGATCAGAGAAGTTCATGCTGTATATGATATTTGTAGAAATTCTTCGCGACTTTGATTATTTCATCGGTGTGGTTAGTCCGTAGCCGAGCCCGAGCTACTTAGCCAACCTGTTTGATATTCTCGGTTACAATCTCTCGCGATCTCATTAAGAGATGTCATCCATTCGTAAACCAAATTTTATGTTCTTAATCAAATTTCTCATTTGTTTTTAGTTACAAAAATTTTATATCATTCAAAAACAATAAAAAATAAAAGTGTTAAAGCCTTAATAGAATTTATTACCGATGATTCATTACTACAGGGAACTCAATAACTGGGTGGAGACCAGGACCAACCGTTCACGGCGAAGTAGGTAGGATTGTAGAGTCTCGAGGCCTATGTGGCCAAAACTTGACTCAGGAAGATCCAAACTGATACCGAATATGAATAGGAAGGCGATGCGAGTCGTGATAGGCGTAAATGGATCACTGCTGGGTAAGAGCAAGAACCAGTATTTGGGAAACTGGCGCTCCAGATTTCTGTAGAATGTGCGGGGATGAAGAGGATCCAGAAACCACTGAACATATTATCTGCCACTGCACGAAGCTGCAACGTCAAAGGCTTAGATGGTTGAGCAGACGTTTCCAAGAGAGCATTAGTGATATCGGGAAGTGTAAACTGGAGGGTATCAGGGACTTCATCATGGGATTTCAGTGGCTTAATGACGGATAATAGGGTCACTTCTAAGTAGATATTACTTTTAACGGGCAATAGAAGGGAATAACAATGAACCCAACTGGGTCCCCGAGTGAAGGTGCGTTATAGCACCACCCTTCCTAACCTAACCTAACAGGATTTTGCTTACATAAAAAATCAACTAAAAACATTTTGTAAAATTTGATAATTTGAATTTGTATAAATTTTTGAAAAGAAAACAATATGTCTATGGCTACATGGCTACATGATCTTTTACAGATATAAAATCAGGGCATTCTATTTTATAATAGAACTGTTTAATTTTGTTAAATTCTTACGTAGAAAGGTATTAGTTGGCAATCCATTTTTCGTTTCAAAAGCAATGTTAAATAGAACACAGGTAAAGCTATGAGATCGAAGAGGTCCAAGCATTACCTTGCCATTAAGTACGAAACACAAATTTCTTCAAATAACTGCCTCAAGATTGTTTGCAGCAGTCGGGCCTTTTGATGTAGTTTTAACCACCATTTCGCACATTTCGGGCGGTATCGCAGCGATAAATTGACGAATATTGGTTTTCAAATACTTCAACTTTAGGGAATTATCCGAGTAGACACGATGTGAAATTGCGCATTCTGGAAACTTCCAATGCAATAAAACGAAAACCGGTTGTGTTGAGTGGCTCGTGGTACCGTCTCGTCCAGTTCATAATCTTCTATTGCAGACCAAAAAAAAAAAGTTTGTTGTCACACGGCCATAGCGCTTTGAATTGGCAGTAAAGGTTCTTCCACAGTTTCACTACCAGAAGCGATGTTTTCGGCAGTGCGCACATTGCGATGATGCACAAGGCTGCCCATATTTAACGCTTCCAGTCTCTTGAAATTTGTTTACAATCATGCTAATTCCTTGCACAGTAGGTCGATTATGACGACCATAATCACACATACTCCATACTCTGATATTTGAATTTGAGGTAAACAGCTTTGAAAGCTCTTAAATTTGTTCTTGTTTCTTTGCGAAGTAAGAGCAAGCATTGTTGTCGCCGAGATCTGATTGGCTATTATGTTCTCGACGGTGTGAAAGCACAAAAGCTAATTTGTAATTTGTGCACATGGCTTGAAGGAAGCTGTTTTTGTGTATTAAAATAGTTTCCGAACTATCTTTTCAGAAGCTGCAGTTTTATTTCCACTTGATTCTTTAGTTACCCCACTGTGAAATGTTGCCTAAAGTAGAGTGCATACAACTTATTTTTAAGAAAATTAACTTTCCTACAACTTATACTGGCGGTTGTTGGGTTACGACTTTTATTTCTTTTTTGTTCACAAATATAAGTTTTGTTTTTTTGTTTTGTTTTAGCTATTTACTTTGGTTTGGCAAGATCATGTTGTGTTGGAGATCAAGATTATGGCTGCACCCATAACAAAACCTAGTAAACAAAAAATAAAATTACAGAAAAGAAAAACTGTTCATAAAAACAAGTATCTTGAAATGTTTACGTACACAAGTACAAATATAGTGTCCCAGTTGGCCATGTCTTTTAGACATCTTGCAAGACGAATGCACGACAGTGTTAAAGCGTGGAGGAGCTGTTGGCGACAGCTCCAACAGATCAGGGAGGAAATTTTCGAACATATTGTCCAACATGAGAACAAGAGCGAAATTATTTTCTTTGTCCTGTAGAGCTGACAATTTCTATAACATTTTGATTAATGAAACTATACACAATTGCAGATTGAACGTTGCAAGACTAGCTTGCATGACAGCTTGAGTAGTTTTTCTTTTACCGATTCTTTGTGTACGGTTTCTGTTAGATTGTTTTAAATATCGTGTACGACAAATGTCAAAATTTCCCTAAGTAGTCGTTGATGAAAGTGTCCTTTGCGACAAGTTGGCCGACTGGCATATTTATATACTTACCAGCAAACATAATTGCACAAACACGACACACATACACACCTACATACGTATATGTACTTAAACACTACAGTGCACTTTAAAAGTTTGGCAATGAATTAACTTGTTTAAAAATATTAGACTGATTATATATCAAAGAAATTTATATATATTTTTTGTTATTTTTCGAATTGTATTAATCTGTTTTTAATTAAGATACTAAAAAAGTTGAGACATGACACATACAGCCTGTCGTACCCAAACCCGAATATCCCCTACATAATATGTATTGCGTTGCTCACGGACGAAGCTTTGACGACCGAACTTGGTGCGGTATAGTTAAACTCGGTGCTGCAGGAATATTCACCGCCACTTGTTCTCCAGGAAGCGAACTGGCAGGCAAATATCCTGAGTCGTACACGAAAGCCTAATCATTTACCCATCTCAAACCTGACAATTAAAGGAATCGAAATGATAAAAGTCCATCTAAATTCCTGATGACGACTTTTAGCTTTAAGCAACGGACACGATTCGGATTAAGAAACTTTCGATCGCTTTTATCACAAAAGAAACTTGCGCAGTATATGCAAAGAAATGGTAACTTAGAAGCTGATCTTTTCATGGATTTATGTGAAACCAGATTTCCCGATACTTCTAGCCCAAAACTTCCAAAGAACTCACACTTATTTACTCTGATAAAATGTTGCACCGACCTAGACCAGGTGGCATGAGGCTCCCGCTCTCTAGGGAAACCTACAACGCTTTTATTGAGTGGATACTCCATTCCGTCAGGATAAGAACAGCCAAATTTCGGACAAGAGCAAGAAATGTGACCTGAAAAGGAGGAATTTTACAGCCACCTCTTAAATGTATCAACATCTTTTCCCGTTAAGACATTGTTACTATAACATGGGCGACTTCACAGCACATCTAGGACCAGACAGCACAGGTATTGAAAATATAATAAATAGACACCGAACACAAAAATTAATGGGTATCTCCCAACTACTCAAAGCAAAAGTATACCATGTCATCTAGACGTTTAAAGCCTGAAATGTGCACACACAAAAATAATTTGAATAATTTTGCAATATTAATTAAAATATTTGTAGTATTAATTAAAAAATTAATTAAAATTTCACCTATAAACAATTTGATAGTATCAATTAATTTTTTCCTCACAAAACAATTAAAAATTTAATTAAATCAATTAAATTCTTAATTGAAAACATTAATTGGTGAATACTTTTTTCTATGTGTGTGTAGACTCTTACAGTGACCATTAGCTGAAAATTTTTAACCTATAAGACTCAAAGTTGCTGCTGTAAAATAATGGAAGTTTAACGTCCATAGACCGAGCAAGATGAATAAAACTAGAACCCGAAATTAAAGGCGACTGTTACAGGAAAAACAAAAAAAGTCACAAAAGAACAAAAAAGTCAAGTGCCGCGCACGCTATAACAACCACCACTGGTCTGACAATCTTGCAAAAAACGCTTAAGAAGTCTGTAAGACACATAGAAACCGAGATCTGCAGCAAATTAGACAACAGTTGACACATAAAAATACAGCTGTAGCAAGACATTCATTAAACGCCAGAGAGCCCTCACTGCCTCAAAAGCAGAGCAACTCGATATACATATGGGCTCCATATTATGTAGATTTGTTGAAAAAGGCACTGGACACAACGGAACCCACATGCGCATGCCCTTAACACAAAGAAATTGAAGCTGTACTGTTTTAAAATCCAAGCGTAGTTAAATTTGAAAGTGCTGTCAAGTTACTCAAGAACAACAAATTACCAGGGCTGATAATATCTTGAGTTACTGAAAATCGATCCCCACATAGCGTTCGTCTTTTAAAAAAATCCTTACAACTACCTTAAAAGATTTTATTTTAGAAATATGGTGATCACGAGTTGAGTAGTAACCATGCAATCGCCTCAGTCCAGAGGTCGTGGGTTCGATTTTCGCCATAGACTGTGGCAGTTTTCTGCAGACAAGCTAATCGCTTCGCGGGTTGTATTTGCTTATACAAAAAAAAATAAAAAAATTTTAAAGCGCCATCTAGAGTCAAATAATGTTTCAATTAATATAAGTTGTATATTATTTGTAGTAAAATTAAGTACTTTATCAAATAATAGTTAATTGATTTCGATCGGATAAAAACCGATCGAGTAACATAAGATCGAGGTCATTAACTAAAAAAAGTTTTATTTACTATACTTTAGGCAATGTTGCTTAAAAACTTACGTACTGGGCGTAATCAGGAATAAGATTCAAATTTTTAATATGGTTTATTCCGCATTTTGTATTGAAAAAGCTGAAAGTTTCACCTGAACAAACTGTTCTCCTTTATGCCCGATAGGTGGATTGACAGGGTGTTTATGCAAGACGTTGATGACGAAATCCTGGCGTTTTTTCATCGGCTGTAAGTTAAATACTACGTTGATTGAAAAATATTTTGATGGAACCAAATCTGGTTGGGATATATTAAATGCTTCACAACTACTCAAAGTATGTTATCGTGAACTTTCTTTAATTACCGCCATTGGTTGATATCTAAAATTAAAATATAAAACAGAAAAAATTAATAAGGAATAATTTCTAAATCAGGTTTAAGTTCAATTATGGAATGAAATATTTTTATTGATTAATGTGATATATTAAAGAAGACAAGAAAAGCCAAACTGGACTTAAGGCTGGGAAAAATACCGCATGTTTCTGTGCCACCACGCACTTCAACAGTAACCATGTCTATCTACGTGAGCAGCTATTTGCTATGATTTTTTTAATGAAATAGAATATGAGAAATGATTTCCAAGCTTATTTTTTCGTGTCTTTCGGAAATCCCATTAATTCATAAAAATATTTCTTTCTATAACAAGAAATGAAAATACTGAGCTCTATTAAGAAAATCTTCCGGATTAAAGCTCATTCTAGTTCAATCAAACACAAAAAGAGAAATTATACCTACAACTTTTTTATTACATTAAAATTGTTGTTTGTTTCTTAAATGATATTCAGTTAAAATATTAATTGATTCAAACATTGGGTGAATTTGAAAGAAATATTGTTTAGCTTCTGTTGAAGCAATTTAAGTTGTTAGTTTTGGTTACTTAATAATTCTCAATTACTTTTTATACGGATTTGTTTTAAAGAATTTGATTGTAGGTCTTTTCATGAGTTGTCTTCATAAGCGTTGAAATTTTTGTTATTTTCATTTTGAAGCTCTTGTATGGAATGATTTTTTAAGTGTTTTCGGATTTGATTTATAAAAAACTCATAAAATTTAAAGAAATGCAAGCAATCTTTATTTGAGGCGGTAGAACGATGTGTAATTCAATGTTTAAAGATGATTTCATGTAAATGTTAAAATGGTTCATACGTTGGGTCCAATTTTGGCATACTTTCGCCAACATATCGGTCGGTATCTCACAAATAAATTCTTCAATATTGTCTTCGAGTGCCTCAATCGTTGCGGGCTTGTCCCTATAGACATGAGCCTTAACATATCCCCCAAATGCATAGTCTAAAGGTGTTAAATCACACGATGTAGTCTGCCAATGGACCGGCTCCAAACGTGAAATAAACTGCTCACCGAACACGCCCCTCAATCGGGCCATTGTTAATCGTGCTGTGTGGCGTGTGGCACCGTCTTGCTGAAACCTTATGACAGCCAAGTCTAGTTCTTCCATTTTGGGTAAAAAGCTTCGAATCGATAATTCGAGGTCACCAACAACACTGCGGATACAGCTGCGTTAGTTTTCTATGTCCGCACTCTACTTGCGAGTATTGGTGGTTTAATGTCCAGCAATGTAAATTTGGTGCGAAATTGAGTCACAAGTTTCCGAATAGCCGCCTTACAAGGTCGCCCAAACTTACCATGAAGTAGAAAAAGTGCACGGATGCACTTTCTTAACCGAGCATGAATTTTGATAATAAAATTTAATAATCTGCAAATGTTGTTCGTTTGTAAGTCAATTCATGGTTAAATTATAGACCAAACTGAACATGTTTAACAGTAACATGATACACGAAAGCAGCTGAGTTGCCAAAAAGAAAGTCGTTAAAAAATCACCCTTTATAACAAGTAAAAGCAAAATTAAAAATTTTAAATTTTTATTGAAAAAAAAAAATATATCTGGCTTGCTGTCAAAAAACAGCTGACTACATTAAGAAGGAAATTAGCGGTAAAACAAAACCAAAGTAAATTTATTTATCGATAGAACTTTGTTCCGTGAGTACGGGAAACCCATATTTGTATTAATTTTGTTAAGATTTGGAAAAAATGTTACCAGGGTCAAGTTAGTTCGTTTTATGAAAGTTTTTTTTTGCAGAGCGACAAATATTTTTTAGAGTTGAAAAGTTCTAACATTTGTTGCACAAATGAGGCACAGAATACTTTTGGTGCATACTGTGCAACCCAAATCAACGTCAACAACATTAAGAGGCCATGTAGCTCGACAGTAGCACCACAAATATCATGTTTTTAAACTTAATCTTAAAGACAGACAACATACATACCTGTATTTAGTTGCCTTTTTAAGAAAAAAAGATAAATAATGAAAAAAAAAAATAAAGATGTACGATAAAAACGCAAGAGGCCAGTAATGTTTGGCAAACCTTTTGGTATAAAAACCACACAAAAATAAAATTGTACATAAAAACATGTCTTAAAAAATAAGTTCATATTGCTTTCTACGAATATTTCAAAGCAATGCAAAACGTTAAATTTATGCTCTATTAAAAAAAAAACAGTTCTTGTAAAACTTGAAGTGGAAAATGATGATGATGACCAAATCTTAGAAAAGAGAAATATAATTAATAGACCTTTTGTGCTTTTGATGGACACTGATTACTTGAATTTTGATTATGATTCAAATTATTTCTGCTTTCAAAAATCTTTACAAATTAGAAACACTTTTGAATTGTAATAACAAAGTTAATTGGAAATTTCCACTGCATTAGTTTTAAGTTAAGACACAACAAATTGAAGTATTTTATTTCTTTATCGTAAAAATACTAAAAATTATTATTTTTTAGCTGAAAGCTGATGAGAATGAAAGTAAAAATATGTTCTATAGTGCCACATTCTAATTTATGATAAAGTCCTAATTTATGGCAAATTTTTTCCAACAACTGCAACAAAAATTAATCTTCATGCAATTAATTGGTCACTGAATTTTTGACACTTAAACTTAAAGGTACTGCACACTTTATAATTTGATTACACTACGCGATACTGTGAAAACTACACTAACTTTTTATTATAGTTATGCGATTGGCATAACAAACAATCTAAAATTGCATCATTAGAATTTTTATTTTAAAAGAAAATTAATCGTGATCGTGTCAGTTAAAGTCTATCCTCACAAAAACATAAATGTGAGAAAAGACCATGTTCTTATCCAATATTAGTGAGACGCAAGCTTCTTGTTTGACACAATATCTATATTCGTAAACTGCTATGAATGCTAGACATTTTTTGAATCCAAGATTATGCCTTTTTAATAGGTCAAGTTTCGTAAAAATTGCTTGAGTACAAGCACGTGCAATATAACATTAAAATTTAATAGCCGTGCCCTGCCCACTTTTTTCAATGCAAGATTTTATCTATTTTTAGAGTTCAGGGTGTGTGCCAAAAAAAATCGGTCAAATAGAAGCATGTGAAATATAATATTAAGTTGTATTGAGCGCGGCTCCGCCCGTTTTTTTAACTTTGAGATTGTGTCGTTACGAAAGCCTAATATGTTGGCTAAGCTTCGTAGCAATCGAATAAGTACTTTTGTACAATAGGACCAAACGGAAGCTATGACCTCTCAGACAAAAACAAAATTTTTTTAAGTGATTTAAATAGAGAGAAAATATTGCCCAGTATACGAATCTGCAAAAATATTTTATGATTCTCGATAGGGTTTGGTTTACTCAAATCGACCGGTTTCGGTTTTTTTAAACCTGGGGGTTATTTTGTAGTTCGATTCGGAACAAAACTCTTTGAATTTGCATGCTTTTAACATAGAAACTCAAAAGCTTTTTCTGCGGCCTGGGAATAATATTTTCATGATGGATTCCTTGAGCTAAACATAGCTATAGTTTGCTTTTCTGTACTTATGATTTGATTAGGCTAAAGTTCGTATCGCTCTGTAATCCAAATTACATGTGATAATTATTAATGAACAAATAACATCAAAGCACTAGCAGAACGGAACAACTAGCTGTTTTCGTAGGTCACTGTACCTTCATCATCAGCTTGAGAGTGGCGTTGGCTGATGTAGTTAGCACGTTGACTAAAAAACCGAAGGTCCTGGGTTCGAGCCCGGTGTCCGACAGTCATTAAAAATAACAACACCACGCATTTTTCTGATGTGCATTAGGGTCCTTTATATCAGTTGTTGTGGGAAAAATTCTAGTGCTGCAGGCATAAGGCACTGGTCATTAAACTATACCGACTTCAGCAGATATTAATCCTAATGTAACATCAGAGCGCCCTCCTTCGTTGTGTAGCAGAATCATCTTCGAAGTAAAACAACCAATAAAATGAGTTGTAAAAGAAAGAAGCTTTCCTCTATCTCTTCTTTCACCACCTGTCTTCACTATCTTTATTCACACAAAAGAGTAATATGAATGAGTTTGTAATATTAATTAAAATATTTGTAATATTAATTAAAAAATTAATTAACTTTTCACCTATAAACAATTTGATAATATCAATTAAGTTTTTCCACTCAAATTAATTAATACAATTAAAAATTTAATTGAATTAATTAAATTATTAATTGAAAACATTAATTGGTGAATATTTTTTTCTGTGTACCTTCCCTATCACCCTCTCTCACTATCTTCTCACCAACTCACACGAAGAACAAAGGGATCATTGTACTGGACCCAAGTGAGCTGGACTCTAAATTTCACCCTTCCTTACCAGCAGCCTGCTAACCCAACCTAACCTAACCTTCATTATCAGCGTTCTTTTGTGTTTGGTCCACTGTGTGTGGCGTCAGTTGATGTAGATTTCTGCTTCATATACTCAGCTTTTATTGCAAATGGAATATGTGAATTGTTTTGATTCATCGTATTACAATTTGCTGAAATCTTTTTTGTAATGAAAGCTCATTTTTACCATTTCTAAATTTACAACAGTCTTGCCGTTGTCGCACTTTCTTTACTAATTATGCACATGTTAGTTAATTTGCTTATTAACTATAACTACAGTTTTGTTGAAATTTCTGTTCCAAATTTAATATTCACTGCTGCTCTATTGGCAAAAAAAGCACAATATCCGAATTTAATGAAATGTCGCACTTAATTAATTTTTAACGTACAAGGTCTTTAGTTTTTTTTTTTGAATCAGTTTTTTCTAATGAATCAGTTTTTACAAATGCATGCAGTAATTTGTGTCCATTTTGTTAAGAGCTTTGAACTTTTTCCTCATGTGCTTTGCCTTTTTAAGCGCCAGTATTATGTATCGCTCTCAAATCTAAATCGAAGAACTGAACAGCAAACCCTATTTCTGGGGTAAATTTTGGAAGAATTTAGTCCTTTTATTTCATGTGTAAAAAAAAAGTTTTGTGGGTAACAAATGGGTTAATTCCGTTTTAGGTTTTGTTTTTCAAAACACAACAGAAAAATATCTATAAATATAAATTAAAAAAAAATACAGTAGTTTTCCGGTTTAACGAACCAGTACTTTGTCAGGCCTGTTCGTTAAACTGAAAAGTTCGTTATATGCCATACTTATATCTAGTACCCATGTTATGAATAAATAAATAACTAGAGCTGTATTATTTGTCGTTTATTTTTAAATATGTTTAGAGATCTGTATAATATATTAAAAAAATTAAACAAGGTACAATTCATTACACTGGTAGCATAAAACATAAAATAATTTGAATGAAAAAAAGATTCAAATTCATCTTGAATTTCCTTGAAAATTTTACATAAAAATTTTGTTGAGTAATGTTGGTTTTTTTTTTTGAGCAAATAAAATTTGTTCTGTGACATCTTCCCGAAGTTCTTTTAAAAGCAATTAAGTTGACAAATTAACATTATTTTGTTGTCGTAGAAACCAAGAAAAAAGTTGTTTATCTATTCTTGGAAATTCACCTTATTTCACGGCTTTCATATTTTTAAAGTTTGCACTTCCTGCATTTTTTATAAGACTTTGTTCTGATTTTAAATTGTACATACGGTCGATTTTCTTAAGCCATATTTTTTGCACAAATCTACAACTCGCAATCCATTTTGGTAATCATGCACAATTTTTAGTTTTTATTTTAAAAAAAAGTATATTTCTTGTACTCATTTTTATGTTTACACCACCAAAGAATATGTGTAACTGATCATTGCAGCATAATCAAACAAAAATGCTACATAAACAGAACCTAAAATAGTGTTACTTTTTGCTATTCACTTTGTGTTTAGTTAAAAATTACTTCAGATTATGCTTTTTTAAACTAAAATTATGAATTTTATTTGTTCGCTAAATTGAGCACAAAACATATTTTTTATTCGCTATATAAGGTACTCTATGGAGCGCACTTGTGTGTTCGCTAAATGCGATGTTCGCAGAATCGAAGGTTCGTTAAACAGGAAAACTACTGTATAGGGTGTTTTTTATTGAGGTATAGAACTTTAAGTTGGCATCACTTTTTTAACTGGCGGCCATTTTGTCAGCTGTCAAGTGATTAATATTTAGTTTGGTTTGCCATTTCATCATGAACAGGTTGACAAAAGAACAACGCTTGCAAATCGTGCAAATTTATTTCGAAAATAATGGTTCAGTTCGCGAAGTTTACCGCAAGCTCCGTCCATTTTATGGTCGACATAATCGTCCATCAGAGCAATTAATTCGGTTAACCTGTCAATTGGCCACCAAGATCGTGTGATTTGACACCATTGGATTATTTTCTTTGGGGATATGTGAAGTCGCTCGTCTACGCCAACAAACCAGAAACGTTAGGGGACTTGGAAGCCAACATTCGTGGCGTTATTGCCAACATACGGCCCCATATGCTCGAAAAAGTGGTTGAAAATTGGACCTGTAGAATTGGCTTTATTCGAGCCAGCCGCGGCGGCCACATGCCCGAAATCATATTTAAACGTTAATGGCATAAAATTATCCTTCCAATAAAGCCAAATTGATGGACATTAAAACGATTTTCTTGTGTTTTATTTCAATTCGAAGTTCTATACCTCTAAAAAAACACCCTATATTATTAAAAGTTTACTAATGTCGGACTGTTTTAAATTTAAATTTTAAAAATTATTTTTATCTTACAAAACTTTTATTGCAAAAACTATAAATTTACATAAATCTTATCGTAACAAGAATAAATGTTTATGTTAAGTCAGATATTTTTGTTTGCTTCCACGTGATCATTAGAAAAACAAATTCGAAAATATATTATTAGAATTTATGTATGCACCCTACACCACAGATCGAGAAGGTTAAGGGAGAATGCCGCCACTTAACGTTTTTTGCTTTGAATAGTTTATATTCAAATATGTTCACAGGTTAATTCCATCACGTCTAGTTTTTAGAGATTTCCTATTTAAATAAAATACTAAAATTGGAATATTAAATACGTATTTACTCGTATTATGACAAAAGAAAAAAATTTTACACATAAATGTCTGCTATGGCATAAATGAAATTTAATACTAATATAACATAAAAAAATCGTCAGTCGTTAAGCAGCTTTGGGCTGAAGAACAGCTCTCGCGCCATCGTAATTATTTCATACGCTTGTGTGTGCTTGTTTGCTCTTCGAGAGTTTTTGGTCTCGCTCGCACTGGTTGACTGATCTGCCAGGGATAACCGTATATTCTTGCGGTTCTTTTGTGGAATTTCGTTGAAAACCACGTTGCTACTTCCTATTTGAAGGCAAAGGTCGTGTACAGTCAGTCACAAAACTTTTTTAAAATACTGTTAATAACTTCTTGGGCATATGGTCTAGTTACTCCGCCCATATTTGTGCAATCATATTATGCAAATTTACTTTGCATAATATGTATCAATAAATAAATAAATAACATAAAAAATCAACTACTATGTAGTAGATCGCTTTCTTTTATAAGTTTAATCTGCTGTTTCAAGACTGATTTCTCAGCAAAAATCAGAAACATTTCTGGGGACCACTTGCCGTTATATTTTTTTTCCATGTGCCCAATTTATCGGTAGAAAAAATCTAAATTCGAATGCAAGAAGTGTATTTTCAATGGCTCGTTGCATCCGAGTTCTTGATATAAGAGAAGAAAATTGGACATACATTTTCGAAAGCTACTCATGGCCTTAAAGCCGGGCAAAGATCTTATCAAGGCTGAGTCGTGTAGGCCTATAAGCTTATTAACAACAATCTCAAAGCTTTTCGAAAAGCTACTCATGATAAAATTGTCCCCCATTCTAAGTGATAATGCGTGCATACCGGACCATCAATTTGGTTTTCGAAGTCAGCATAGCACCATTGAACAAACGCATAGATTGGTTCAATTGACAAAAAGAACATTCGATGAAAAGAAGTATTGTTCTGCCCTCTTTATTGATGTTTCTCAGGCATTTGATAAAGTGTGGCATGAAGGTCTTATTTTAAAATTGAAGACATATCTACCAATAAATTTTCTGATGCTATCGGAAAGTTACATTACTGCCCGAAGTTCACGGTTGTGGAAGGAGACTTCATGACTGTAACGGAATCTATATCATCCGGTGTGCTACAGGGGAGCATACTGGGGCCAGTTTTGTATTTGATTTATACTTGTGATATGCCTTTGAGCAGCAATATCCATACATCTACATTTGCCGATGATACTGCCTGCTTTAGTATGCACGAAAACCCTCACGCGGCTTCCCGATATCTACAAAACATATTACACAGCTGGAACTATGGTTATGGAGAATAAAAGTAAACGAACAGAAGTGTGCTGAGGTAACATTTACCCTACACCCAGAGAAAAAACAGCTTAAAATCAATAAAAACCATATTGAATTAATAAGAAACATTAACGAAAGTCTAGTAATGTTGAAATTTCTTACTATTTATTAATTTTATTTATTTTTAAGTATTTTAATATACATTTTCTGTTATATTGAACATTATTGAATTAATGTGACGCGTACTTATTTTTCAGTTGCAGTTTTTCCCTGAATGTACGAAGAGATACTTGTGCCCCCATTCGAATCAACAATCAAATTGTTCCTCAACATTCGCAAGTGCATTACCTTGGTACACACCTTGAACGGCGCGCCAGGAAGGTATACTACTTTGTTTGTTTATAATAAATGTAAATGGTCTTGTGGAAGAAGCTCTTGTGTCAACTGAATCTTATATGGAAATAAATGTGCAAAATTGTGGCCAAAGTTGTTCTTTGAAGACCAAGCTCCTGAGCACGGCGTCGAATTGAGGTTGATGGATTGTTTTGAACACTTTCTTGAGCAGCAGTAATGTTTTCAGCCGATCTTGCAGTACGTTGTGGTCCATGCTTGGACCTATCACCTACACACCCTCTTTCTTCGAAATCATTCACTACACGATAAATAGTGCGTGTTGTTGGCACGTTGTTTCTCCCAAAAATTTCACGTAACTTTCTCATCGTCACAGTAATCGATGATTGATTTTGATTTCCATAATAACTTTACCACGTGTCTACCTCACGACTGCCAAATATGAACTGTCAAGACTAATGTTTACCAAAATGGTGACAAAACAAAGTAGTATACCTTCCCGGCGGAAACCCTGTATTAGCCACGCCCATTAAAAAACTTTAAGTGAAAGACACAAATTGGAAACGGATTTGAATTTAGAGCATTAGATTGCACTTATTTATGTATATAAGATAATTTTTTTTGCTGAACAGTGTTATTACTATACATATTTTTATTTTTTCATCTCACTACAACGAGTACATTGTACTTCTGAATGTTGCCTACCAAAGTAATTTCAAAAATAATTAAAAATAAATCTCTCTTCTCCAATTTTCAAAGTCCATAAAGATTAAAAAAAAATAAAAATTTAAAGAAAGTGTGATTTAGTTGATACTGCCCTTGGCTGGAAAATACGTAGTGTATAATAAAGGGTGTTTTTTATTGAGGTATAGAACTTTAAGTTGGCATCACTTTTTTAACTGGCGGCCATTTTGTCAGCTGTCAAGTGATTAATATTTAGTTTGGTTTGCCATTTCATCATGAACAGGTTGACAAAAGAACAACGCTTGCAAATCGTGCAAATTTATTTCGAAAATAATGGTTCAGTTCGCGAAGTTTACCGCAAGCTCCGTCCATTTTATGGTCGACATAATCGTCCATCAGAGCAATTAATTCGGTTAACCGGTCAATTGGCCACCAAGATCGTGTGATTTGACACCATTGGATTATTTTCTTTGGGGATATGTGAAGTCGCTCGTCTACGCCAACAAACCAGAAACGTTAGGGGACTTGGAAGCCAACATTCGTGGCGTTATTGCCAACATACGGCCCCTTATGCTCGAAAAAGTGGTTGAAAATTGGACCTGTAGAATTGGCTTTATTCGAGCCAGCCGCGGCGGTCACATGCCCGAAATCATATTTAAACGTTAATGGCATAAAATTATCCTTCCAATAAAGCCAAATTGATGGACATTAAAACGATTTTCTTGTGTTTTATTTCAATTCAAAGTTCTATACCTCTAAAAAAACACCCTATATTCGCTGTACTTATACAAATGTTTTTATGTAACTTAATTTTATGATTTCGATATGAATATTAAAAAAAAGTACGCGTAAGTATGTACGAGTATGAAAAAAATTGCTTATCTCTGGTTGCCAAGTCAAATAATAAACAAGTTGCAGGCCTAAAAATATAATTTCAAGTTAATATTTAAAGTTTATTGTTTTTCTTTTTCTGGAAATAAAGATAATAGCGGTTAGAAATTCAAGTATGCCATTTCATTAATTTTTTTTGTTTAAAAAAATATTTACCTTCCAAGAGTATGAATGATATACACAATTTGTATAATTTTATTACTGCTTCCCTGCTTACTTTTATTTTTTATTTTTTTCTTACTTCTTGCCGATTTTTAAGTTCTTATCTTCAAAGTTTGGCTTCGGTAAACAAATAACTTTTTTTTATGTTTAACTTATCTTTTTTGAAAAATAGAAATCGTGCATTTGATAAACAGATAGTACACACATACATGCACACGTAAACACACACACATACACACACACACATAAAAGCAGATACAGTACTTTGTTAGGTTAGCCGCCAATAATGTTGTAAGTGACAAAATAATAATTTTTCAGGAGAGCCAAAAACGTATTTTAAAGCAATATTGTATTTTCGTTTAATTTTTTTAGTTTATAAAAAAAAATTAAACGAAACTTTTCTTTTTGTATCTCTATTACATTTATCAATTATTTTCAACAATTTCGTTTTTCCACTGACTGATTGTTTGTAATTATATTTTGACGACGATAAGATGCATAATTTTGTATGGTTTGACATTTGAACAATGCAAGAGAGTAATGTTAAGGGCAACCTGTTATAAAAATGGTTTTGTAAATATTGTCTCTTACAACTTTATTCGCGGCTGTGCTTAATTTGTATGATTGAATGTGTATGTTGGTATTTAAATAAAAGTTTGTCAGTGGTATTCTTCTTCATTTACTGATTCATGTCAATGGAATGGCTTAGAAAAATTATATTATTTTTCATATCTACACACAAGCACACATACATACATTCACATACATACATATGCATTTACATACATACATAGGTACATATGTATGCAATTCTTATATTTTTCCTTTCAGCCAGTTGCCAATACATACGAGTATACATGTGTATGTATACTAAAGAAAAACAAAAACATATTTCAAATAAATTTCATTGTTTGCAAGAAAAAAGCATTTTTATTTATTATGTGTGGTACAGACGTTATTACAAATCGTACAAGTATAGTGTGATAACAGGGCGCAAAACATCGAGTGTAGCTTCGGCTGTGTGGCACGTAGCGCCGTCCTGTTGAAACCAAATGTTGCCAATATCCTCCTCTTCAATTTTTGTGAACAAAACTTCGTTCAACATGGCCCGATAACGATCGCCATTGACTGTAACGGCCACTCCTTGCTCATTGGCCCAATTATGCCTCTGGACCAAAATCCGCACCAAACAGTAACTCGTTTTGGGTGGGTCAGCTTTTCAATGTATGCGTGCGGGTTTTCTGTGCCCCAAATGCGACAATTTTGCTTGTTTACATACCCGCCAAGATCAAAATGAGCTTCATCTGAAAAGATGATTTTTTTGACAAAATCGGCATCTTCTGTAAGTCGATCGCAGGCAATATTTCCCAGCGTTGTTCAAGCGTATACACAACCATATTCGTTCAGCGGAAGGATAAAACTAATTATCTGTCAAATCAGACATGAGCTAAGTGTTACCATTCACGAAATAAGCACTAGTTGAAAAAAAACGTCAGATGGCGGACCCTATATAAAGTAGCGTGTGTGATACTGCGTACTAAAGGCCGTGATACACTAGCCTACACGATCGTGCGATTTTTGAGAAAATACAGCCCTGGTATGATGGAGTCTATGAACATTTCCAAAAGACAAAAACAATTCATCAGATCAGGGCTGTATTTTTTCGTAGATCGCGCGATTGTGTAGGATAGTGAATCATGGCCTTAATGAAGTACGAGTATGTATGTATACGAAAATCGAAAATTTCGCTGAATTACTTACAAAATTAAGTAACGTCTGTCTGTAGATGGAAACGAACCAGTTTGCTTGTACGCCATAACCTTGGCCGAAAGAAATGCGAAATGTTTTCTTTGAGAAGTTCTAGTTATTAATGAAACTAAAAAATGATTTTTACAATATATTTCTTTTAAATAAATGGAAATAAAAAAATTCCAAAATGAGTATTTATAAATCGGTTATCGTCTTACTCGAAATTGTAAATACTGACTGGCTATTGCCAAACTTATGTTGCCCTAAATGAAACTTGTTCAAAGTCCTCAGTACGATATCCAACGATATTAATTCTAACGGCTGCAGCACAGACCCTTTTTCAGGTGGTAGAACTATTTAATCTCATACTACAAGTATTACGTCTCTAATAATATTTCAAGGTATTAAAAATAACTAGCGCCTCCTGTCACAGTGAATTCTTCCCATCGAACAAATATCGCCGGTAAATAAGATTTTATAGCATTCTAAATGAAGTTATATTCGAACTTTAAGAAAAATCAGTGCACACTCACGCCCATACATTTTTAATTTTGAACTGTTTATAAAATTTAATAATAAAGGTCTGTGGCAAAGAAATGGAATTTGTTTTATTTTCATCACAAAATTAAAAAAAAGATGAGAGGTGTTTTAAAACACCCGGTTAGAGCTATGCTGCTTAGCTATACAAAACAAATTTCAGGTATTAAATAACAATGCAATAAAATTTTATTATGTGATGATGTCAAATTCACCGCAAATTATTCAAAACGTTTCCATTTAGTTCCCATTACTTAATTTTCTAGCTGCGTACGATTAAATAAATGTACCTAGCTGGAAAAGTAGACATTAATTACATAATAATGGGAGAAATAATGTATTATTTTCCAAAGCAAGACAATGCATTCCCTTAGAAATTTGATTAAACACAATAATTACACATTGATTATCACGTGCATTACCATATCTGCAGAAGAAGAATGTATAGTTTTTGCTTGTGACGAGTGTTATGAGTTATAGAATTCATTCTTATGAGGTTTTAAAATAATTTATTACTTTCCTAGGACACGTTTTGTGTTAACAGTAATAAATTCTGGAATGAAAAATTATACATGCTGTGCATTACCTTCTCTTTTACTATTCATTACATTTTCCCACTGGGTAGTGTTTGTGATCAGGTGCAAAAACAATGCAAAAGCAAATTGAGCAATCGTTCTCATTGCTTTTGTTTCACTCACTTCAAATAACGAAACAAAACAAAATCAAACATTTTGTCTTGTTTATTTTTGTACTTTGCTTTTAAGTAAAAATAAAATCAAACCAAAAATAAATTTATAACTGTAATGCATTAAGAATACACATATTTATATGAGAGTGATTCTTTTGAAGACAGCAAGGCAACAGGGCGGCAGGTTGTTGTCTATGCTGATTTTGTCGTTGTAGTCTAATTAAACTAATTTCTAATTTCTTTGGCTACAATGAGAAAATTCAGTGTTGCCAGTATAATACAAAATGTTGAATGAATGATATCGTACAATTATTTCATATTATTTAACAGAAACAATATCCAAAAATTTATGTAAAGCATAAATTGATTCATTTTTATACTTTTACGTCATAGAAGTTAATTTTGAAAGAGTAATTTAATTTTTATAAATACGAAATATTTGAAGGTGGCAATACTGAACTATGTATTTATACTTAAATATGAGGTGCAGGTGGTGCTGCTGCCGTCTCCAAAATAATTAAGTAGCTGGCTACAAAGCGACAAATGCAAGCGGCTTTTGAAGTTGTGTGTCCGTGTAGCCTGCTGTGGTGAATGTGTTCAATTTCAATGCATAATAGTGTCGATTTTAGTTTGTTACGAAAATCACGTCCTAGCTCCTGTTTAGTGGCTCTAAAACCTTAATGTTGTCCTACCGTATGATTAAAAATTTAATTTTTTTATTAAGATTTTTATTTTTATTTCTGATCACTCGGTAAGGGAACATCTACTTTTTTTTAACTTCTAATTTTAGTGTAAGTAATTTGCCAGAAATTTTGTATATATATTTTTTTTAACAACAACTTTTTTTATTTCAAATTAATAGGTATTTTATGTTAATTTGAGCAAGTTTTTAATTTCACCTTAGTTAGCGTTACGCCATCTAAAATTAGTAAGTTTTTGTGAAATTGTTGCTAGGTTAGGCTTTTGTTTTCGTGAATCCATAAAATTAAATGGTTATTAAAAAGAATGATGACAACAAGCTTACACAAAAAGTTGCCGTTCGCTTCTGTTTGATTTAATAGGAAATATTTATAAAAATTCGACAACATTAAATAATATTTGAGTAATTTTGTATAATTTATTTTACCCACCATCATAGTCAAACAAGTTTCGAACATTTCATTTAATTAATTGTATTGGGTTAAAATAAAAAATTTAAAAAAAAAAATTTTCTCGCTTCAGATTATTTCGCTTAAGAATAAAAATTTTGAAAATAAATTTTCTTAAAAAATATATTTTTTTAATGTATTGCACCGAATAGGCTGCATGCATCCTGCCGACAGGGAAAAGTCAGGGAAAAAAACTCTGTTATTTTTAATGCAATAGTTGTGTCCAAAATAAGTCAATGATTTAGCCCTAGATTGACCAATTTCTAATTATTAACCTCACAAGAGAAAACAACTTTGATATTTATGAGATCAACCAATTTATACAAAAAAAATATAATTCGCTTATAAACATCTGTCACAAAAAATATGATATTAGCAATTGAAATCTGGTACCGATTAAATAATAGCCTTTGCATTAAAGCTGGGCAATTCAACGCAAAGCGACCATAATTTACTCATCTCTATCCAGCGGGAAAAAGAAGGAGTACAGATGCCTTCTAGAAGGCCTCATCTGAGGAGCTGAAATTTTCAGCACAAGGTTCGGGTCAATATACGTTAGGTTTTTTGTTTTGTTTTTAATCAAGCACAACAACAACAAGTGACCACTGTTTGGATTATTTTGTAGCTAAAAAAATAGTTCAAGGGAAGACAACATTTGCCGGGCTCAGCTAGCTTTTAATAAAAATCGTTCAACTGATGTCAACAAGAGAATGACAATTATGGAGAAATGAAAATAAAAAATTTTCTACTTGTAAATCAACTTGAAAACGATTCGAAATGAGCGTATACCAGGGATGGCAAGGTTGGTACAATTGTACTTAATTGTAATAGTACCAATTCAGACTCGGAAAGTACAATAGTACACCAATGACTAATTTAGTATATTTAAGGAATCTCTTCAGTTTCTTTTCAAAAGATTGCATATGTAAATTTTCACTTTTGAACAATGAAACTAATATTCTTCTCACTTGAAAACAAACAGTCTAGGGAAAGCAAAACGCAGCGAGAAAATCAAAAAATGTAAACTCGTCCATTTCCAAATGTTTTGTCATCTAAATTCGGATGCCAGAGCTCATGCATTAATATGTATATTTTAAATTTCAACTTAAACACTTGTAACCATATGCTTTAATCCCAACTTACAAGCAGATTTGTGAAAACCATTCGGTAGCCAGAACAAAGTCAATTATTTTAATAAAAACAAATAAAAGTGGGAAATTTGAACTAAAGAAATCTTTTCGTACAATTGAGGTCAAAAAAGTAAAATTTTTGAATTTTAAAATTCTCAATGCCGTCCCTGGCGTAAACTGGAGATTGCTCTCGCTCTTTGTGTGTTTAGTCTTTACTTGAGGTTTTGTTTTACTGTCTTTCGCTTCTTTAATAAAAATTGTTATCCCTGAAAGCACTATATATACTTGTGTTTCGTTTTACCCGACTGCGCAACGCAGAGAAGGGTATTGTGTTTATCAGACTATGTATGTATGTGTGTTCCTTTGCGGCTTTATATAAACCGAATGCGTGGACCGATTTTAATGATTCTTACGTCAATCGATTTGTCTGAATCCCGGGGGTGTCACTAAAGATATGACAGTAGTAAATATTCAATATGGCGGCCAACAGATGCCATTTTGTAAATACGAAAAAATAAAGTCAGCGAACTATATCAAAATGGGTATCATTCGACAGGTATTAAAATCATCTTTAGGTTTCTCTTATGATTTTTCATTTCAAATGACCATTTAGGATATTGAACGATTCAAATTTGGTCGCAGTCGAGTTTTTTTCCTTGTCATTCCGTCTATTATTTCTACAATATTCTGGGTCCTTATACCCATAAATAGGGAAGACGAATAAGCAATGTCCGTCTGTCCATGCGTGAAATCGGTTTTCCGAAGCTCCCAGAAAAGCGAAGTCTCTCGGCCTTGGACTGGTGAAAAATTTCAGAAATTGTCCGAAATAGATTGGTATTGGAAAACAGAAAAATCCAAACGACATACCCATAAATAGGGAAGATCCAGGGTTGGAAAACTGATTTTTTCATATATAAAAGCAACTTACTAAAATAACTTTTTTCATTTTCTCTGTAAATTAAACATATTTTATGTTTTTAAAATAAATAGATTAGTATAACAAATGCACAAAAAATAATGATTCAAGGGTTGTAAAATTTAAACTTTTTTTTTGTAAAACTAAGTCAAATTAATTTAAAATAAAAATTTTATCTTTTAGAAGAAAAGATTTTGGTATTAAAAATTTTAATTTTAACCTTTTTTTTTTTTTTGTATATATAAGTATCTACATAAAATTATTTTTCTCTTTTTCTTTGTTAGTTAAATATATTTTATATTTTATAACGAAATAAATTAAAACTAAAATCAGAAGAATCAAAAACAAGATTCCAGGATTGGAAAATTGATGTTTGTTTTTGGTGAAAATTATGTTCTGAGCACAATTATGTTTCAAATCGATGGTCATACGGAGACAGCTTGCAACGATTTCTTAATAATTTTTAGTGAATTGAGATAACATAAAACATATCGCTAAAGAGCAATCTTAAGTACAAAATTAATTAAAGAAGATATTCCATTTAACTCAAACTATTCTTTGCTGCTGAACAAATCCGAAAAACTCTTTGGGAATAAATAAATTACATAATATCGTGATATACTCGTATGTGAACGTACAATATTGGCAGTAGGAATTGAATTGAAACAGTTTTTAACAGTTTTATAGTATTAAGCTTTATTAAATATCGGAAAATATGAAATAAGTTAGCTTAGTTGGTATGGAGGTACAATATTAGGATTATTTTAGGAAATACAATTAAATTTCTAATACATCTAAAAATGGTAAGTTTAAATCACAGCGTTCATAATAAAAGGCAGGCACTAAAGTTAAACGTAACCTTCCTTGTAGTCCATCAAAAATAATTGCTGTTATTAAGCAGCGCTTGGAAGAAGTTCCCTCAGAATTTCTGATGCCTTCAATAAGCCCAAGAATCAAAATTCCAGGTGGTTGCATTAAAAAAGAGAAATTTATTAATACTAAGTCACACCCGTCTTATATTGAATACACTCAAAAAGACTTTTAAAACTTCCGTGACAGAAAGGAAAAAGTGTCTGAGTCAAGAAGAGCTAATTTTGAGTTAATATGCACCCCTGTAATCTTCATATTCAAAATCACCCCTGGGGAAAACCTCATTTAAAATGTACCAAAGTATGAGCTAAATTAAGCTATTATTCCCTTTGAAATTATAAGTCGATAAAAGATAAGCAGCAAATCTTTGTGCTATAACTTCCTGAAAAATCACAAAAAATAATTGAGGTTTTGCCCAATATACGAGTATATATATTAGTTAGAATTGTGGTTTCCTAAATAAAATAAAAATGAACACTGAATTTCCCAATTTAACTGTAAAAGAAATAAATTTCTAAAAATGAGACAGTTTTAAATTTTTAATTGAACTATAGTGAATTTTAATCAGAAATAATTTCTTAGTGGGGCTTAAATTATTTCTAATTTCTAAAAATTTTAAACAACCTTTTAATTTTTTGGTTATTTCTGGTATTAAAGTTGATTTTACGAATTAAGTGTGTTCCGATATCTGTAGTAGAATTAACATTTTTTTGATTTTTTTTTTTTTGGAAATTGCATAAAGACCCATTTCCAGAAGAGTGGGAGGGTTAATGTATACCAACAAAATGTTACTTGTAATGTTCTGAATAAATGTGCTGAGCACACTTTATAACAAAAATTTAAGTCTCACACAATTTTCTAAATTTTTTAACTACATAAGGGTGCACCGTTAAATAGGCCGTAAAATGAGTTTCAGGTGTAAACATTTAAAACGTGTCCTCTACAAGAATCAGTTGGTAGAACATTGTTATTTTTTGTGTGTTGGACAGTGTTATTAAATGTTTTTAAGATTAAAGTACTTGGAAGCCTCACCTCTTTTTTAAATTATAAGTTTTATATATTTGAATTATAACAAAAAATGTGAGTTCATGGTCACACCCGTCGCACTGTAATTACACTCTTTCTTTAATTTGACATTAAACTTATCTTGTTGTTATTATAACATCCTCATAATCCTCGCAATAAAAGTTTAGTTTTTGTTTTGTTGTTAGCTGTTCACACGTGGCTATTTTCTGGACCAGCTATGTAGTTTATAGGCGAGAGAAAAACAATTTTCAGCAGCGTTGATTATTTCGCGTGAAAAATTTGACATGTACTAAATGTAGCCCAACTTGCGGTTTTTTTTTTTTATAAATTTCTCACTTTCATTGCTTGAAAGTATTCAATATTGTTAAAATTCCGAGCGAAAAAAGTACTGCTCATGTTGTTTCGTAGCTGAACCTTAAATGATGCCAGATTCATTTTGCATGGAAAAACATGCTGCCAAATAGATTTTACATGTTTTACGCAATAAGAACAGGGTACTAATTTTGCAAGTTTACTCGTATTTCGCAAACATTTAATTTATTTCGTAACTGTGAACAGAGTAGCAGCCTAAAATTTGAGGCCTTGGGTGCAATTTGGCAAAATTATTGCCAAGCAATGCCAATTTTATTATCATTTGTAGTAATTGAATTTTTTATTTTATTTTTATTAAAATAACGGTATTATGCATCTCATGAAGGCCAATAAGGGCTGTTGAACTTTTCCGCTGCGTTTTGTGAATTGAACCAGACTTCTGAAAACAAATGGATTAACAAATTCAACCAACTCGATAATTAATGATACATAAATGTGCTGCCCTGAGAAAAGGTATTGCCAAGCCAAAAAAAAAAAAAAACTTGTTTCGATTTAATCTTTTATGTAAATAAAATTTTCAAAACTTTTAATTAATAACACGAAAGCGATAGAGAAAAAACTTCAGAGCTTAATTAATTTTATTGTTTTGTTATAAATATTTCAAACAATGAGCAATGTTATTTACATTAAATCTCTAAGTTTCATACTAATAATAAATTCATTAGCTAAAAAAAGCAAACAGCAACAAATTTAAATATTCTAATTTGTAAAAAAGAAATAGTTGTTATTCATTTAGCTATATTTTTCTCCATTTAATAAGTCTTATTTTGATAAAATAATTAAGATTAATTATATCCGTTGTCGTCATGAAAAACATGTGTAAATAAAAAAACGCAAAATAAGAATACAGAAATTTAAATTCAAAATGTAGCAAATTAGCACAGCA